>CM035621.1:52737376-55237376 GCA_020496765.1 Gossypium stocksii
AACCATAATCGCCTTCGGGCTGTAACCACTCGCATTGTTCACTTCATTATCCTTCCTTCTTGGGGCTGGCCTTTTAGTGGTTTCTCCTTCTATCTTGCCACCCCTTATGGCGTTTTCAATCATTTCCCCCGCCATAACTATGTCAGCGAAGCTCTTAGTGGTGCTTCCAATCAGGTGAGTAAGGAATGGGGCTTTCAATGTATTTATGAATAGCATGGTAGTTTCCTTTTCTAAGAGCGGGGGTTGAACTTGCATGGCAGCCTCCCTCCATCTCTGTGCGTATTGTCTGAAGCTTTCATTAGGCTTCTTTTCCATGTTTTGAAGGGTAATTCGATCGGGCGTCAAGTCAGCCATATGGCTATACTGCTGCATGAAGGCATGTGCTAAGTCTTTCCAGGAACCGATCTTATCGCGGCTTAATTGATTGTACCATTTAGCCGCGGCCCCGACTAAACTATCCTGGAAACAATGAATCAAAAGTTGATCATTGTTTACGTGCCCTGTCATTCACCTACAGAACATAGTGAGGTGGGCTTCAGGACAGCTAGTCCCATTGTATTTTTCAAACTCTAGCATTTTAAATTTATGGGGGAGGACTAAGTTTGGGACCAAACTAAATTCTTTGGCGTCCATCCCTTGTCGGCCATCAGCACCTTCTAAAGCTCTAAACTTTTCTTCCAACCACCTGTAGCGCTCCTCTAATTGTCTTGAGGATTCGATCCTTTCCCTCTCCTTCTCTGCCAAGTCCAAATTAGGGGTGAGTGAATTGATGGGATTATCTAGCGGGTTGGACCCCGAGCCGTCTTGTAAGTTCACAGGCATTCCAATATCAATTTGCCCCTGTTGAGGCCTAATGGTAACAGACGGCCTTCGCAGGAGAGCCTCCGTCTGTGTTTGAGTACGGGGTAGGGTGAAACCCGGAGGATAATCATCATTATCTTCCGCGGCGGTAGCCATAGGGGCCTTTCCCTTATCCATTGCCCCTTTCAGCAGCTGAGCCATTTCAGCCACCATACTTCTCTGGGCTTCCATCATCTGTTCACGCATATCCTGTTGTATTTTTGCCAGTTGTTCTTGCAATTGCTCCTGCATTTCCTTTTGGAGCTGTTCGAATCTCTGGTCCATATTCTTGGTTTTAGCACGTGTACCGTAGGGATGTGGAGTTTCCAGATTCTTTTCTTCTGTAATAACCTCTACTAATTAGGGTCTTTTCGATTTAAATGCATGTGATGTGATGCAATACGAATGCATGAATGCAAAAGATATCGACCCCGATTCAGTTTCAATTTAGAAAACGTTGTTTAAGGAACAAAAATCCTTACAGAAAACGGATTACAGATGCTTTTATCGTTAGGTCTAGAGTTTCTACCCTTTTAAACAACAGGAACAAAAGTTTTTACAACAAGCTGATTACAGATATGCCTTTGCCTTTAGGCCTAGTGTCTTAATTTTCCTAAGCAACGAAGCCAATTCTTGACCTCGGTCTGATTCTAGCTCGTATTTGATACTTAACACATCGGCCTGTACTACCAAATCCTGCAGATGATCGGCAACTTCTCGAACCTGGACGATGGCCTCCCCCATAAGGTAATCCCTATCTCTGACTCGATTTTGGAAATGGTGAAGCTCTCCCTTCCAGTGTTCCTCTCGCGCCTCAAGCTACTCAATCTGGAGTCCGCAGTCTTGCAATGCTGTCTCTAGCCCCTCAATCTGATGTTTCATTTCCTCAATCTTGTCTTTACTTGCCTTCAACTAGGCCGCGAAGGTACGACTTCGATGAAGATGAAGTGACCGTCCGAGTTCAGTTACCTTAACTTTTAGTCCTTGATTCTCTTTCTGATTCTCTACTAAGTTCTTTTCCAGGGCTTGATTCTGTGTTCGCATTTCCTGGAACTTCTTCTCCCAACGGTCGGCTTTGGATTTTTCTTCTCGAACCTCTAGTTGCCATTGCTCGGAAGACTTTCCCAATCCAGCTCTCTTCTTGACAGTTGCATTTTCTTATATCGTTCCTTCAAGTTGTCTCGGTCCTCCTCTATTTTTCTTTTTTCTTTCTTCACCTTTTCAACCTCAGTTTTCTGTATATCAACGTCCAGGCTTAGGTACATCTTTTCTTCTTCTAACTTCTCTATCCTTTTGGCGAGCTCCAGATTCTTCCTCTCAAATTCTAACTTTACGAGTTCTAATTCTGAAGGAACCACCCGTAAGCTTTCCTCCATTGATCGAGCAGTCTCCCAACTTGGTCTTGGGATGTTGTCATTGGTCCTCTTCCTAAGCCACTCTTTGTACTCAGGGGTCGTCGTCGGGCCATTAGTCTAAGCCTTCATAGAGCAACTCTTTTTCCAGGCGTTGGAAACCTCTCGTATTTTCTTTTTATAATGATCGCCTTTGTATGAGAAATCACTTTGGGCCAAGCCTCGTGTTGCAGGTATAAACTGTTCCGCTTTGTATTGCCTCAAAACGAGTAATGGCGCATAACCGACAACTCCCCAAATTCCAGGAAGAGGTACCCAATCAAAAGTCCCGCAGCGATAAAGGATTTCTTTAGGAGCCATCCAAGGAGCTTTCCATACAACATCTTCTTCTCTGAGATTCCAGAGTATCTCTATCCATCTTTCCTCTGTGATGTCATCCCTTCTTGACGTAGTTGCTACTTCTCTTAAGGGAGAATAGTCCTGAAAGAATACTCGGCAAGGACCCTTATCGACCCTTCAGAAGTGACTGTGGAACCAAACTAACAGCAACTGAGCACAACCGATGAATCTACCTTCACCAGCTCTTCTACATGCACTCAAGGATCGAAATGTTTCAGCCAGAATTGCAGGCACGGGCGTGACCTGTTTGTCGAGTCGATCGAATAAATCCGTGACCGCCTCGTCTATATGCCCCATAGCCTTCGGGAAAATCACCAACCCATAGATACTTAAGGCCAAGACATCCACCTTCCTCTTCGTGTCAGGGTGTGTCAATATCAGATCCCTTAGACTTGCCCACGGAATACATTTACTATCACCCTTTTGTTGGATTTGAGCTGCAGCCCACTGCTCGCTCATTCCCGTGATAATCATTAATTTTTTATGAAAGTTGGGAGGTTGACAACCCTAACATAAGTTTTGTTGTCTTGAATTCTTGGACAGCGGAACAGGATAGTATACTCTTCCAAAGTGGGTACTAAGTCTACCTCGCCAAATGTAAAACAGTTATAAGCGGGGTTCCAAAACTGCACCATAGCCCGAAACAGATGCTTATCCACCTTGACATCTAACAAATAGGGGAGATCTCTGTAATTCTGATAGAACAACTGTTTAGCCTCATCATCCAACTGGGTCCAAATGTCTCTCAATTCCTGAAGCTCGTTCTGTGCCAAACTGATACGAGTAAAGTCCCACAGCTCCGATGTATACCCCTCAGTGACACTATCTCCTTTTTCTAGCTAGGCTTTCTCTGACCATGCACGTATGTTAGCGTTGTCTTCCACTTTATCAAGATATTCATTCCCCATTACAAAACTTTCTAACTTAGAAATAGAACCGTGAATCGATACCTTTAAATGCTGGATGACATGCAATGATGACAAAACAGAAAGGGGTCAGTGTCACATATAACAGATATAATTCAAAGAAAATAAACAAGCACCTACATGGGTAGTCACTAAAGGTCATCTCCGTACTACCAAGGGTAGGCACTTAAGGTTCATTATATGCGTTTCGATTCTAGAGAAAAGGGTACCTGAACCAGCAGATTCCTCGATCCTCACCCATTATAGGCTCATATGGACCAAGTTCAGTTCAGGGGGACACATTTCCCTACTGCCATGCGAAGATGAAAATCTCACGAAGCACATAGGTACGGATGTATCCCGGAAGCAATCTACTAGCTCATGCGGAGGTGAAAACCTCACGAAAGCGTAGCTTCTCACTCCCACTTAAGGGTGTGACCACAACGGTCATGCAAATGCAATGTGTGCGAGAAAAATAACAGCCATATGCAATAATCACATGTAAAAAGATCATATTTTAGAAAATTTCCAACTCAGACATTAAGACAGAAAACAATCAATTTTTGGCTTAACTCTCAATCGTCCCCAGTGGAGTCGCCAGGCTGTCGTAACCATTTTTTGAAAAAAAACAGATGTCGACTTAAAAAATGAAAAATGAGAGTCGCCACCAATCTTTTTAGGTGTGATTGGGTCACCGTATAAATGTTTTGGTCTACGAAAAATTAGAGAAAACGGGCTCGGGAGTCGGTTACGCGCGGGGAAGGATTAGTACCCCCGCAACGCCTACAATTGGTACCAAATTGAGCAATTTTCTGTCTTAAGTCAAAATTTGGAAAGATTTAAAAATAGGATTCTTTTTTGAAACAGGGATGATTCGAGTAGAAAAATCGAGATTCCTTTGCCTCAGAAGCATTCGTCCGTCACATCCAGCACGATTGGATACGAGGTTCTCTAAATCCTTCGAAACTAAAGTCGTCTCGTGAGTTACAAAATTTTGCTTAAAAGGGTATTTTAGGTATTTAGATGAGCGAGAAATCGCAACCCAGCATGTTAGGGCACTATTTCCCGTATCTCTAAACACAAAAATATTGCCTCATTTTTGGAATATTTTGAATAATAATTGGGATGATTTGGGTTGAAAAATCGAGATTCCTTCGCTTCGGAAGAATACGAACATCACATCCAGCACGATTGGACACGAAGTTCTTAAATTCCTCGAAACTAAAGTTATCTCGCGAGTTGCAAAATTTAGGAGGGTATTTTAGGTATTTAGACGAATGAGAAATCGCAACCCAGCACGTTAGGGCACTATTTCCCGTATCTCTAAACACTAAAACATTGCCTCGTTTTCTTTTGAAACATCTTGGATTGAATGAGATATATATTTTTATGCACGGTATGCAATTGATAAGGATGTTAAAACATAGTATTAGAATATGGTAGTAGCGATGATATTTACAGTAAAAATATATAAAAAGAGTGTATTTGAAAAAACATATGTAATATAACGTAAAAAGAGAAGAGAGAAAAAAACATCTAATATAATTGGAACAAAATATATACACGAGATAATAACATGAATAATACGATATTAAAGATATGCATGCGTAGTGTACAAAAATGTGCACATAATGTAATATTAGAAAATTTATGTGATATAATATAAAGTATGTATGTATAAAAAAAATACGTGCATAATATACAAAATATAATATATTCATAGTATATAAAGGTGTAATGTCGAGAAAACATATATACGTAATATACAAAAATTTACATACATAATAGTGAAAACATGTACATAAGATAGTATGAAATGATGTATAACTATAACGTTTAAGAAATATATACGTATATATAAATACAATGCATATATAATATAGTATTAGAATATAAAATATACATGTTGGAACAATATTAATATTAAAACAACTATTAGTAATGAATACATAAACACATATATATATTGAAAATAAATATTAAACGTATGAACATAATATATATATTACGTAAAAGTATAAACGTATAAGTATAATAATAGTATATTAATGAGAAGAAAAATAATGGTATTAACTATAATGAAAATATAATAATATTAATTGTAGTAAAATAGTACTAAGGGTAATGATATGTGCTAGTAATAAAAAATGAAAGGGAAGATAATAATATTAATAGTACGATAATAATAAAATAATAAGTTAATATAATAATACTAAGACTAAGTATAATGATAATAATGATAAAGTAAAATATTAATGATATTAAGACTAATAAATAGAGCAGCAGTAAAAATAAATATAGTAATAATAATATATATATACGTATATAACAAAATGTGCAATAACATCAATATGCAGTAATAATGTTAAAAATTAGAGGAAAATGATGCGAAAAGGATGTAATTGAATTAAAGAAAAAGATTTTTGGGCGAATTCGAAATAAAAACAAAAGGGGATGGGCTTATGCGAATGCGCGTAAAATGTTGGAGGACCAAAAGAGTAATTTTCCATGCTTTTCTAAATGATGTCGTCGCAGGGGGATTAAAATATGAAGCGGAATGAATTTCGGGGCCAATTTAAAAGAAATGAAAACCTGATTACAAAGGCCTGAAAAAGCGGAAGGATCGCGCGCGCAATTAGACCATCAAGCAAAAACACGCGGATCCTCTGGAGCGGGTCGGGTCCGTGCGCGGGTATGGTCAAAACGACACCGTTTTGGGGTTAAAACTCAGCCCCCAAAACGACGTCGTTTTGGGATGCTATAAATAGGCTTAGTTTGTCAAAAAAAATTCATTTTAAATGGGTGAGAAGAAAAAAAGAAGAGAGAGGGGAGAGCAGGAGAATCCGGGGGCGATTTCTGGTGGTCGATCCGACCACCGGCCGGTCATCGTCCGGTCATCGGCGCCGGTGCCGGCCACCGTGTACGGTGGCCGGAAAGAGGTAAAAATTTATTTTTTATTTTTATTTTTATATATTTTTATTTATGTAAAAGTAAATATGTATTTAGGTGTATATATGTAGAAAATAAAAGAGAACAGAATCATAAAATAAATTTTTTTACCTTCGATATTTTAGGGTTTTCGGTTCTAAGATTTAGTTTCCGATCGGGGGTTTCCCTTCACTGCCTATTGCTAGTTTTGTTGTTTTTTAAGATGTTACTGGTATTGATTTTTTTAGCAAAGAAATCCGAATCCGTTTACATGAATGTCATTCAGCTTTTATAGCCTTAATAATTTACAAGTTGTCTTTCTATTTTCTTCTTTCTGTCTCTTTGTGTTTAATATTTGCAGGGACTTGGGCGGTGGGATGTGACCCAAGCGGTGGTGGCAGCTGCTGAGTCAGAGGCAAGTGGATGCTGATGGTCGGCAGAGGCTTAGGGCGGCAGAAACAAGTGGGATTAGGTGGCTAGGGTTTCTGTTGGGTTTTGGGCTTATACGGGTTTGGGCTTGATTGTATTTTGGGTCTGTTGGGTCTTTATTGCAATTGGTTTAAGTGTAATGGGTCATGGGTTAAAGGGGTTGAAATTTAATTGGGTTTAAGGTCTTTTTGTAACCAGGCCAAAATTGGCCTATAACAAGTACATTATGCACTAACAGATCATACTTACTTGGGTTAAAACATATTAGACATACATACAGATAATAGGTTATTCATCACCAAATCGTCAGATATCAAGTTATATAGCTTAATTCAGATCATATGGACCCTATGGTAGGCCTACGTTCGATTCGAATGATGAATATGGCCTTAAGGAAAAATTATGATTTTTGGCCCATACACCTGTGTGGATTCACATGGCCTGGGTGTTTGGCCTGTGTGGTTCACATGGCCTAGCTCATGCCTGTCTCGCCTTCTTAACATCTCACATGGCTATGTGGCTCAAAATAATAAGTTCCACGGTCTAGCACATGCCCATGTATCCCAAAACCCAAAATATCTCTCACACGGCTTGGACACATGCCCGTGTCTCTAGCCTATGTGACCCTATTTCCAAAATGATGAGTTACACAGCTTAGACACACGTGCATGTTTCAAGCCCATGTGCCTCTAATTCCAAAATAGTGAGTTATAAGGCCTAACACACGATCGTGTAGCTTACACTGCTTGGCACATAGCTGTCTGGTGTCGATAACCATGTTTTCCTACGTTTGAAAATCACAAATTTCGATTTTTGGTTACACACCTGATACAGTTTCAATGTAGAAGCAATAAGATGATTCTGAAACCTAAAACGACAATCAATTGTCCAAACAATTATTAATTTGCAATCAAATCATTAAAAAAATATCATTCCCAAAATCGAAGTTCCATCGAAGAACTTTCGACCTAAAAACCTCAAATCGAAACTTATCAGCAAACAAATTGAACCCAAAAAGAGAAGCCAGACCCCTTCAGAACCAATTTAACGCAAGATAGCAAACGGAAAAATGGTTTGAAGAGAAGGAATTCAAAACGAAGAGAAAAAAATAGAGGAACAAAAATAATAAACAAAAAAAGATGAAGAACCTAGTAAGTTTTCTGAGGAAGTTTAGTTAACTTAAAAAGAAATAAAACTACCCCTCAAGGTAGAGAAAAAGAAAACTCATTTCCATTGCTTTCACAGGGATTCGAGCACAAGACCAAAGGGTATATAGAAGCTTAATCATTGAACCAACTCAATCATTCTTGTCATCAATTGATCGAAAATAACTTGTAACCCAAATGTCCCAAGATAGGTGTTTAATCAAATGGAAAAAAATTCAAGAGGCAAGGTTCGAACCCAGAACCTCACAGCCATAAGCACAACACTTAACCACTGAACCAAAACAAATTGCTTACAAATTTTTCAAAATCTTAACTCAAAATTGAGAGACGACAACTCTTGGTTTCACTAACTCAATTTTTTTTAACCCAGTTTTTGGGGTGTTACAGATGATATGAATTTTTTTTTATTGTCATTTGATCACGCAATCAATGCCACATGAAATTCTAGTGAACTATAATAAATTCATAGATTAGGTGAATGCTTAAGGCTATTTTAGAATAAATTTCCTCGTCATTTGTTTAATAATGATAACTAACGAACTTGCTATTAACATTATAAAATTGAAAATCTCAACTTATGCTAAATTAAAGTAAAAAAGATTATAAATATTAAATTTCAACATAGTAAAAGGATTAATACCAAAATTAAACCTAATATTGTCAATGGTTGAGAAATGGCTATTTCTTCTTGAGCATCGTTGGATTCATCTACTAACAGGATCTTTGCATTAAGACTTTGCTTGGTAGAGTGGAAAGAAAATTGGAAGGGTGGAAATTTGAAAGGGTAGAAAACTAGAATGATGAAAAACATCTTTTTTTTTTCCACAGGTATGTTTGGTAGGCAATATGGAAAAAATGAAAAGAACAAGTAATTTTCTTTCCAGTTATTTCTTGTAGAGTTGAAAAATAATATAAAAGAAAATAAAATAGTTGAAAAATGCATAATTTTGAACTAACATATACCTCTCTCTCATTTTCTCTTCTCTTCTCTTTCTTATTTTCTTTTCTCTCACTTTTTTTTCCAACCAAGCACACTCAAAATTTGTTTTCTTTCTACTTTTCCATTCTCTTCTCACATCCTTTCACTTTTCCACCAATCAATCACACTAATGTATAAAAATTAATCCTTCCAAATTAGAATGACGAGAGGAGAGAAAATGAAAGGGGTATATTTAAAATTATATAGTTTTTCAAATGTTTTATTTTTTTTCCTCTCATTTTCAACTCTATCAAGCATTAGATGAAAAGAAAAATGTCATTTCTTTTAATTTTTCATCTTTCCTACCAAGCACACCTAGGAAAAGAAAAAGTATATTTTTCATCTTTCTATTTTTCTACTCCTTCAATTTTCATCTTTCCAATTTTCTTTAAACTCTACTAAGCACACCCTAAAAGTAGTAAAAGAAAAGAAAGTAAAAAGAGGAAGGCATAGTAAAATAAATGATTATATATGATCTTGTTTGGATAGTTAAAATTAATAAATGAAAGAAAAGTAAAATAATTTAGTAATTTTTGTTTGAAAATGATTACTTATAAAGAATGTTTACAATTTTTAGGACAAAAATGATATCTTATCTCTTAAAAGTTTCTTTTATTTTTTTTTCCAACTTTTCTCCTAAATTGAAGTAAGTATATCTTTTAAAGGATACTATTCCTAACTTAAATGAAAAGTTTTATCCTTATTTTTTTTAACTTTCCTCTCACTTTAGGTAGTATTTGAAAAGTCACATAGTAATTGGATTTGGGCATAATTGCTTATTGTAGTGGCCCAAATTCATCCGGCCCAAAATAAAACAAAAAATAAAAAGTCCAAGTCCATTTACAAAAATAGATTGGCCCAAATAAAAAAGAGCCCAATAGCCAAATTTATCTGCTAGCCCTAATACTCTATAACCCAAGGCCCAATAGCCCAACTATCCTAGGCTAACAGAAACCCTAAATTCACCTTAAGAGTTTCGGCGTCGCTCCTTCGCCACATCAACAAACAAGTCGCCCGAGGTCTTTCCCCTTTCTTTCACCAAAGTGGCAAGGCGCGACTCTCCAGTGCCATTGACCTTACCACGAATACCTGCAAAAAAAAAAAAAAAAAGAAATGAGACAAAGGGTAAGATGGCAGAAACAACAAAAAATAAAAGAAAAAAAATATATGTGATCGGCTATAAAAGCCTAATGAATAGATTATATTTGTATGGACCCATAAAGAAATCAAATACACAAAAAACAACAAGTTTAAAAGAAAGGTAGTTCATTTTATCTATTTTTATTTTCGTGAAAAATATAAATAAAAGAAAAGAAAAAATTTTTTCTTACCTGTGTCACTTCGTTCTTCACCATGGGAGGCCAACGCCACTGTCTCTGATGAAAGACAACCTTGTTTGAGCTTCGTCGAATGAGGAAATAAAGGCGACCCTTCAAAAGAAATCAAGAAACCGAAAGGTTTCTTAAAAATCTCTTTAGGGTTTCATTGTTTTATTTCAAATCTAGGTCCTAGGGGTTAAAAAGGGCTAAAAAGGTGATTTTTTTGTGACTCCGGCCACCATTGGCGACGGTTGCCATCGCCAATGACTGGCAGCCACGGCGGGGCGACAATGGTCCTATGGCCGGATAGGAAACAACTTCAGAGAAGAAAGAGAAGGGAGCCTAAGTTTTTTTTTTTTTTAAAAGGGTAGAAATGAAATTTTTTTTAAAAAAATTGGCTTATATAGACATCATCAAACGACGTCGTTGTGGCCAAGTTTCAGAAGTCCCAAAACGACGTCGTTTTAAGCCTGACCCACTGACCTATCCAGATCCTCTAGGATCCCCGTGTTTTTATAGGAATGGTCTATTTGTTGCTTTAGTCCTTCTGCCTTTGAACCCTTTTTAATGTGGTCCTAATTTCATTTTTTTCTTTTTTTAGATTATACCATTTAATTTTGACTCGCTTTCAGTTTGGTCCTCAGTTTGCTGACCTTCTGGGGAATGACGTGTGTCCTGAAGTTTGGAATAATTACCCATTTGGTCCCTGTTTATTTTCATATTTTTATTTTAGTCCTTTATTTATTTATTTATTTTTATATAATTCATACTTTTAATTTCATTTAAATTTCAATTCAATCCTTTATTTATTTAATTTCACCCCTTTATTTACTTTTTTTTAACATTTAAAATTTATGTTATTTATATTTCCTTATTATTATTATTATTATTATTATTATTATTATTATTATTATTATTATTATTATTATAGTAATCATGACATGATTATCACTATTATTACTATAAATTGATGTTTTTACTATCATTATAGTTGCATTATTATTGCTCACTAGCATGACATTTTTTATTTCATCTTTTATTTTATTTATTTATTTATCTATCATTTTAATATCATCATTTCATTTTTTTTACCCATTATTATGTTACTTTATTTTGTTAATCTCCATGCTATGCATTGTGCTAAAATATTTTTATCCATTTTATTACTAGGCCTAGACAAATTAAAAAGTATATTGTTTTAAAAGGTTATATTCATTCTACCTAACGTATATGAAATATTTAAAACTGAGGCAACGTTTATTATTTTTGGGATTCGAGGAGCCGTGCTCCTAACTTACTGAGTATGGCATTCTCCTAGAACCAAAGTAATTGAATGTCCTATTTAAAATAAAAATAAGATTTAAGTAAGGATCAAATGGTGACTATTCTTGTTCTCAAGGATTCAAAGCATCGTGTCCTAACTTACGGGGCATGATCTTTCCTTCTCGACTAACTCAAAATAAGGTCTTTTTCGTAAAATTTAATTTAGTTAAGTGATTTTAATTAAAAAAAAATCATGCAAGGAGGGATCCCATTTTAATTTCTCTTCGAATTTTTAACTTTCGACATCAAAAGATCAAGTAATCAACAAGGTACCAATTTTGGGAGTTATGATGGTGCTAATCCTTCGTCATACGTAACAATTATAATTACATAGTGGTGACATGTTTAGGTAACTATTGTAATTAGTGGGTCACACTAAATTTGGTGTAATTGGAAAAATCCAATTATACTTTCCAATTCTTAAGAGTTGAGAATTAGAGTAATTACACTCAAATCCAATTACCTTTGGCTTTCTAAATGCTCATACTATTTAACTTTAAGAAAATTGTTTTTATATGTGTTTGAGTTGTAAAAATTATATTATCACCACGAACACGTATGAGTATTTGGGATGATTGTGAAAAAAAAAAAATCTAAAGTTATATTATAAATCTTGAAAAAAATATATCATAAAAATAATTTGTGTATTTTATAAAGTTATGACAAAAAGATCTACTATAAAAAAAATACATGTTATAAAAGTATTATAAAATACTTATATATATAAAAAAAATTATAGATTTCGAAATTATATAAATTTTGAAACTATACATCATCTTTGATTTAATGTGCGATTTGATAAATGAACTTTAACTTGGTGAAATTATACACATGAAACTTTAATTTTGATTCAATCATACACATTTAAATAAATAAATACATCATCTTATTTTTATATTGGATAAATATAAGTATTTATGTATGCAGTGATGCTATAGCAAAATTGTGTTAATAATTTGTGAGGATTGGATCAAATCAAAATTTTATGTATAAAATTGCACAAAATCAAAGTTTATTTATACAATTAGACATTGAATTAAAGTTCATGTATAGTTTTAAGATTTATCCCTATAAAAAGTTATTATAAAAAAGTACAAACATAACTTAGTTGCGTATTCATGTTATATATTATAAAAATAATAATATACTTATTTATAAAAATATTATAACTTTTTCTCAAAATTTATTTATAATTTTTTTTTTGAAATTATAGCAAAATTTTATATTATTTATAATAAATTTTATCAAAGACACTTTATAAAACAATTTTTTATAAAGGTTATATATATTATAAAAGTTATATATATTGGCTTCATTTACGTATTGTAAAAAAGGGTTATAACCTAGCATATATCTTTTTTTAGATTAGGTTTATATAATTTTTTATAATTGAAGATTTAGATTGTTTGCGCCATGAACTCAAATATTATGTGTTAGATGTTAGTAATGTTAATACAAAAGGTTTTTTTGCATCGTGTTGTGGGTTATAATGCCATTTGAGAGAATGGAGCAGAGACAAGTTCTACAGGCGATTCACAAACTCTTTATTTTGAAACATTCAAAGCTTTAAAATGTGGTTGAGAGGATATTTGTTGCTTTAAAAAAAGATTTCTCATATTAACATCACGACAATATAGCATAAAAAGAAGAAGAAAAAGAAGAAGAAGCTTGGATCATACTAATATGATGGAATTTTATTAGTATGATAATTTATCAATTAGATAAGGAATATATTAAATGTTAAAAAGGGCATGACTCAACAAATATGGAATGTTTGATCAATTAGATGAAATTAGATTTTTCTTGTTATTTTTGTTAGTATGATAATTTGATTTGAATTTTTGTTACTGATTTAGGAATTTTATTTTATCATACTAATAGCTTTTTTAGTAATTAATATTTTTTGAAATATAAATTATATAATTGTGTAATTATAATTTGTACAACTAACTATAACATAAAAAATTACAATGTAATTATACATTATTATAAAAAAAATTATATATTTTTTGTAATTATAAAATAATAGAATAGAATTGAATCAAGTACAGTATTTGTGATAGGATTTATTTCCTACCAATTTAGTAGGTTTTGTTGTTCCATCAGGTAATCTCATAAAAGCCAAAGAATTTCTGTCAATTATAGCCAGTTAATTCAATAGTGAAGATAAATAATTTTAGATGTGAAGTTTTAAAAATATAATAATGAATCACCAAATAAAGATTTAGTTATTTAATGCATTCAAGGGGGATCATCATAGTGAAAATAAATTGTTGATTCCAAATCAAGTAATTGAATTTAATGAAATGAAGTGGACTTTTGACAACTCATAGTAAATTCCTTCAACATATTTATCAGGTGAGAAAGTAATAGAACCTGTAAATGACTCCTCCTTTTTGCAGCGATATAAATTTTAATTTTATTAAGTGCCACATAATAAAACATGGAATATTTTATGATTCAAACCAATTTATAACACAAAAATATAAATGAAATTAATGGAAAGTTTCTCTTCACAATTAAAACATCTACAACTTTCCCTTTTCTCCAAACCCTTTACTAATATCTTTTGTTTTGAAAACACCGTACCATTGATTAGGACAATTCATACTATTTACATTTATGTTTCTTTTTTGAATTATTACAACAACTTATTTGTAAATAAAATGAATGATGAATGTGTATTTTTATTATAAACATAAAATTAAATTACTCTCTCTGCTATTATTTTTATTAAAGCTATTTATTAGTTGGGGCAGATTGAAAAAAAACCCCTCAAATTCATACACTTTTTCAATCTAACCCGACCTGCTCAAAGGCTTTTTTACTATTTAAAAATTAATAAAATATTTTAAAAAATATTTTTATATTTTATAATTAAATTTAAATTTAAAAATATTTTTATTATTTAAATTGAATTTGGACTAAATTGTCCTAATATAAAAAAAAAAATTGCCCAAGCCCGATTTATGGGCAAGTCTAGACCTTATAGTATTAAAAAAAAATCAATTAAAGTCAAATTTTAACAAAAGTAACATTTAGGTTTAAAAAAGTTATATTTGATTTCACACATTAAATATTTTGATTGGAGTTAAATAAATGAAAAAAAAATTTGTTATTCTGTAAAAAAATAAATATTGACTTTATTTCAATATTTAACTGTTTTAAAAATATAGAGATAAAATTAATCTATAAGACAAAGTTTAATCCAATTTCTAATATAAAAAGTAAACGGAGAAAATCAAATGATTTGAGGGTTTTTTTTTTTTTAATTTTTTAATTTATTTTAGGTAAATAACTCATGGTACATAGCCTCTTTTTGGACCAACATTTGCCAAACAAATGTAGTTCCCTCCCCCCCGGCCCCCCAATTTCCTAATGACCATACTATAAATGTGCGTACATATTTTGTACTTTTCAAAACGTATGGCTATTGAATATTTAACCCTCTTTCCAAAAGACTGGAAGGAAGATTCAATATTAAATTTTCTATTCAAAGGAAACTCTTTGAAGGAAAAAAAGATTTGCATGTGCTAGTGAAAAGTGATACATGTATTAACAGGATAAAAAAATATATTAGCAAAAGAAAAAAAAAAAAGAAAAGAAAAATTAGTGTACTAACACGAGCAATAAATATCTTTTAAGGTGGGCAAAATTTTGATTAATTGAATAAATTAAATTTAATATATTAAAATAATTTATTTTATTCGATTAATTTATTCAATTTAAACTATTTATCCCATCAATTATTGATTTTAAATAAATTAAATAGCATTATAAAACTAAAATTAATTATATCCGAGCCCGACAAAAATCTTAGGCCCATTTGTTAGGCCTAGGCTCAGTTCAGCCTAAAAAATAGGTCTAAAGTTTTGCCCAAAACCGGTCCAATAAAAATGTTAAAACTCCGGCCCAACATGACCTGCTCGTATTAAATTTTCATATAATTTTTAAATTATATAATACATAAAAATACTAAAAAATTAAAATAAATATTACCAACAAATTAAAAATAAATTTTAAAAATATGTATAATGAAATAACACTAAGATATATACAACTTAACCAGCAAATGCCTCTAAAATAATAACAAAATTAACGATAAAATAAGTGTTATACAATATCCAAATAATAACAAGAAGATAGTAGCAATATAATAGTGAAATGGTAGCAAAATAAGGAAAAAAAAAACAAGAAAATAACATTAAAGCAACAAAAAATTAGCATATTTAGTGAATTCGGGCTGGGTTGGGCCCGGGCCCAGGCAAAAAATGCCTTACCCGAGACTCGACCCATTTTTTAAATGGGCCTATTTATTTGCTCAAACCTATTTTTCGAGCCTATATTTTTAAACGAGCCTTATTTATTTGCCTAAACATTAAGGGTAAAATGGTCAACCCCAATTAGATAATTACATGGTGTAATAATTAAGGATGAAAGTGTTAAAATATGATTAGTTGAATATTTTATTATTTTATAAGATAATATAATAGTGAAATGGTAGCAAAATATTGAGAAAACAACAAGAAAATAGCATTAAAACAATAATAAAATAACATATTTTTTTGTCCTTTAGTGAATTCGGACTGGGTTGGGCCTAGGCCCGGGCAAAACATACCTTTCCCAATACTCAACCCATTTTTTAAATGGGCCTTATTTATTTGCCCAAACCCATTTTTCGAGCCTATATTTTTAAACGGCCCCTATTTATTTGCCCAAACATGAAGGGTAAAATAGTCAACCCAAATTAGATAATTATATGGTGTAATAATTAAGGATGAAAAGTGTTAGAAATATAATTAGTTGAATATTTTATTATTTTATAAGATATTTTAAGATTTGATTAATTAATTAAATGATATATTTTTAAAGGAAAATATAGAAAATTCTTCCATCTTCCATGCTTCTTATGTCTATTTCTATAACGATGAATGAGGCTTTTCATTTCTTACAATTTGGTCCCTTACCAAAAAATCTCACTTTTTCTCTAAAATTTCTTGAAATTTCCTTAGCCACTCAAAAGGAGCAGTGAAGTAAAGACACTAGAGAGTTAGAATGTCATTTTGGAAGAAAGAAATTGAAAGTGGAAATAGAGAAAGTTGTGGAAAAAGTGAAAAAAGTAGAGAGATAAGGTAAGTACTTAAAGAATTTTACTTTATTTAATTTTAATCAAGTATAGAACATGTTAAATAATTTAATTAATTATGAAAGTGTAATATTATGTATGAAATAAATTTGTGCACTGAAATAGTAGAAAAATGACTAAATTGTAAAGTAAAAAAAACAAGTCTTGTGGAATTGAATGTTGAAAAGAGAATATAAATGAAATGAGATGAAATAGTGATGATATAAAAAGTGAATACATGAAAAATTGAATTGCAGGGGTCACACGGCCGTGTGGCTTACACGGATAAGACACATGCCTATGTCTCAGGCCATGTAACAATCAAAATAGGGACACACGGTCGTGTCCCAGCCCGTAGCCGTACCCGTGTAACTCTCTGAGTTGGGTCACACGTCCAGGCCACATGCTCGTGTGCCAGGCTGTATAACACTCGAAATAGCCTGATATGCTTGTGTGCCAGGCCGTGTAACTGTCTGACTTGAATGCCTTTAAAACCTTCAGGAGACACACGGTCGTGTCGCATGACCCTGTGGACATGAAATTGGCCAAAATCAAGCCATTTCCATCATCAACCCAAATGTATACCTACAAGCAATTGACCCCCATGATTAAGGCAGCAAAAACATACCAAAAACATGTTTAAATTGTCCAATTTAGATGACCAAATCCAACATCAATTCATGCATCTACCTAAAGACCTTTAGTACATTGAAACCTTACCAAAACAGACATATAATGACCAATTTAATAATCCAAAAACAAGCAACCAATATGTCGTACGAGGCACCTCAATTTCAAACATCCAAATTTGCACATTTTTTCATATTTCCATAATCAATTACTAGATCAATGCCTTTCAATACATGCCATAACTTTACCATATTCAAATTACCTCAAAACATACCACATAAGCCATTTCCAAAACATGAAACATGATATAGCATAATAACAAAAACCATCAAGGCATCCAGTGACATCAACCAAGGCAATTTATACATACCAAAACATCAACTAATTATCCTATACAATAACAAAACATCTTACACATGCCAATATAAACCTTGACCAAAAGTGCTCAAAACTATCAAATTGACTGCTGGATAGTGTGATAGATTTTCGACAAGCTTCTAACCAAATCGAGCTTTCTGATGATCTATAGGAAAAGAAAACAACTAACATAAGCAATAATGTTTAGTAAGTTCGTATAGAGGTAACCTAACTATTAAAAATATTAGAAAAACAACTAGGCATAAATTTTCATTATATTATAAGCTAACTTTCATTTTCTATTCAATACACCTTTCATGGATACTTGGTGTAGCCTTGTATATATATGTATATAAATATTTGTTCTTATAAGCATTTCCTATAACCATTTAACTTAAACGTTTCTTCTTCCATAATACTTGCACATTTAACATATAATCATTCTGTAATTCATCTTTTGTTTCAAAGTTTCATATAAACATAAAAAAATTCCCTTTATTGGTCTCCTTTTCAATTTTTTTTTCAAAATTTCACTATAATGAATTCGAAAACAATGCCACTTATTGTATTGGAAAATTTGGGACTTTGCACTTAGGTTAAAAACCTTAATGAAATCAAACCATACATTGAGGCACTTATCCTTTAATAACATAGCCAAATAGCTTGTTTAAGATAACCTTGTTCCTTAAAATGATTAAAACAAAAAGGCATACCCATTAACATAGTTTGCAAATGAAGCCATATGCTCCTAAAGCATTTTGAATCATATCTGCATTGTAAATATTGTTCACTCTACTATGCAGGCAACAATCAAGCCACCTTTTATCCTTCGAATCCACAACAACATGAAAACCCTTATCCAAGTGAACCTTTCTAGAAAAGTTTTCCACATGAAATCGACGATAACTTGAACTCTGATCTTGGTTCATCCTAACATTCCCCTCTTCCAAAAGAGTACCAGCTCCACTATAATCAAAAGATTGATTTTCATCACTGGTAACATTGCTAAGGAGAGCCCTTTTGAACAATTTACTGAAGAACATGAATGCAGAAGCAACGCAACCATGAAGAAATTTTGCCTTGTTGTCCCTCTCTCTGCAAAAACCATTGATGACCTTGTCATTTCCTTTTTAAACTACTTTCTTTATATCAGAGTTGTTTCTATAGTAGACTAATGTGAAAGTGGAACTAAAACCCTCCTTTTATGATTTCGATATGTTAAATATGACTCCTTTTTTTTAGTCAAATTTGAGAAATAATCTTCTAGTTAAACTCTATTTATTTGTTTCAATCAAACACTGATTAGTTAGATTATTTTATTATTATTTGACCTATGAATTTAGCCTATAAATAGGCTCTTTTACAACCTTAGAAAAAACACACCCATTAGAGATTAGAACTCATAACACATTTATAGAATTTTGTGTTTACGTTCTGAGGGTTCTTTGTTTTCGGGTTTTCGGGGTTTAGTTTTTATCTCCGCCTTTTGTACTCTTCATTCTTTTGCCATTATAGTAAAATTATCTTTGCCCGTGGTTTTTATCCTCTTTGGAGGGGTTTTTCCACATTAAATTTGTGTGTTCAATTTCTCAATTTCTTCTGCTAATTTTATTTGTTCGTTGCTTAATCGGGTCGATTCCTAACAAGTGGTATCAGAGTTAGTTCAATTTTCATAGATCAACCCATTCAGATATGGCAGCAACAAGGTTTAAAATTGAGAAGTTTGATGGTGAGACAAATTTTAATTTGTGGCAAATTCGGATGATGGCAATTCTAGTTCAATCCTGTTTGAAAAAGGTTGTTAGCGGAAAAAAGCCTGAGAATCTAAATAATACAGAACGGGAAGGGCCTGATGAAAAAGCTTTGTCTGTAATCCAGTTATGCCTCGCGAATACGGTATTGTAGGAGGTATTGATGGAGAAGACCTTATCCGCCTTATGGAAAAAGTTAGAAACTCTTTATGCGACTAAGTCTCTGGCTAATCGTTTAGTATTGAAATAACGTCTATTTACGTTTCGCATGAACAAAGGTGAGCTTCTTAGAGATCATATCAATCAATTTATTACTCTTTTAAATAAGTTAAAGAATGTTGAGGTTCATATTGATGATGAAGATCAACATATGATATTATTTTGCTCTTTAGCCCCTTCATACAAGTCTTTCAGGGAGACCTTGATTTATGGCAGAGACAAACTCTAGTTCGAAGATGTGAAGGGTCATTCGTTGAGTAGAGACAAACTCGACAATGAGCTTCATTTGGATAGCAAGGAAGATAGACAAGCTTCCGTTTTGGTAGCATCAAAGAAACCAGATTAAAGGTGTTGCTATTGTAAAAAGTTAGGTCATGTCAAAGTAGATTGTTATAAACTGTGAAATAAAAGAGCTGTTGAAAGTAAAGAGGAAGATGTAGCTAATGCTAATTTGGCCGATGAAAGCGGTGATGATTTCTTGTTAGTGTCAACGAGCGATAACTCCAAGCTTACGTCTGAGTGGATCCTAGATTCTGGATGTTCTTCCACATGTGTCCCAATAAAGAATGGTTCTCCATATACAGTTCGGTTGAAGGTGGAGTTGTGCGCATGGGAAACGATTCATCTAGTAAGGTAATTGATATTGGTACTGTTAAAATTAGAATACACGATTGGACAATTAGGACACTCTCAGATGTCAGGTATGTACCTAATTTACAAAAGAATCTCATCTCCTTGAGTATTTTAGACTTGAAAGGATGCAAAATCAACATCGAGTCGAGCGGCATTAAAGTATCTCGTGGATCTCTTATTTTTTTAAAAGGTAAAAGAACTGATAGTCTTTATATTTTGAAAGGTTCTACAGTGATTGGTGAAATCAGACGTCCCTCGTCTGTTACAGAGTCAAAGTCAACTCGTTTGGAGCGGAGGCAACTTGGTCATAGGAGGAAAAAAGGTATGACCATTTCGTTGAAGAGAGGTTCTCTTTTGGATGCAGGTTTTGAAAAGTTAGGGCACTGTGTTCGTGATAATCAGACTCGGGTTAATTTGACAGTGTACAAGTCAAAGGCTAGAAGTCTTCCAGTTTTTAAGCACAGATTCAACTCAGTTAATTCCCTGCATAATTCAAGATAAGTTCATAGCAAGCTTTGGCAAATATGGTGTTGTGGAAATATGAGTAAAGGTGGAGATTTGTTAAATATGACTCCTATTTTCAGTCAAATTTGAGAAATAATCTTCTAGTTAAACTCTGTTTATTTGTTTCAATCAAACATTGATTAGTTATATTATTTTATTATTATTTGACCAATGAATTTAGCCTATAAATAGGCTCTTTTACAACCTTAGAAAAAACACACCCATTAGAGATTAGAACTCATAACACATTTATAGAATTTTGTGTTTACATTTTAAGGGTTCTTTGTTTTCGAGGTTTAGTTTTTATCTCCGTCTTTTGTACTCTTTATTCTTTTGCCATTATAGTAAAATTATCTTTGCCCATGGTTTTTATCCTCTTTGGAGGGGTTTTTCCACGTTAAATTTGTGTGTTCAATTTCTTAATTTCTTCTGCTAATTTTACTTGTTCGTTGCTTAATCAGGTTGATTCCTAACACGATACACTATGTAAACATCTTTGAACTCTTGGAAGATGTTCCTTAAATATTCTGTAGACAACCTCTTACTAACATAATCCATAAAAATGAAAAAGCATCCTCGATTTCTTGATTGTCTTTTGTAGTCCTTGGTCTTGTTTTCCACTTAAACTGACTTCCCATTGTTAGATACCTACCTTCTACTAGTGTCACGGGCCAGGGTTTAAAGCCCATGACCATCAAACCAAATGCATTCGATAGAGGTCTATTGCTTAGATGGGAATCATTTGGCCCACGAGAGCTGGCCCGATTCAAGGAACTGTTAGAGAAGCCTGTCAAATTGAAGCTTGGTTGGCCTGATAGCGAAGATACGTCAACTTAGGCTGATATGGTAACTAATCTTGTAAGATAGAAGGAATCATATCTTGTAAAGATTAGGTAGGATTTGAAATGACATATCTTGTAAAATCTCTTAAAACATGGGATATGGTTAATCTCATCCGTCGATGTATTTGTATCTTGACCGTTAGTTTTGGGGGAGCTCAAGTATAAATAGAAAGTCTCCCCCTCATTTGTACTCACTTCATTCTATTGTTTCATTATTCTTTGTGAATAAGAATAGAAAGCATTTACTCAAATAGTTTGTGTGCGCTTTTCTGTTGTTCCTTTGATTTGCTTCTTTAGCATTAAATTACTTTTGCTATTTAATTGGTGCCTTGGAGGAGTTCTTAACTAATCCTCATTCGAGTTAAAGGTTGACTTAGGCGAGTTTGGGCGAAGAAACTGCCTAAGGCCATACGGGTTTGCTTGTGAAAACTCTAACCCTGTGATAAGTGGTGTCCGAGCTAAAGGTTCGAAGGCACTGTTGGGATGTCAAAAGAAGAGTTCGAATAAAGGTTGGCGAGAAAATCTTTAAGGGAGACACTGTCGGCAGTAGAGGAACATGTGGGCGAATTCGATGGATCCATGGAGGATATAAAGGAGACACTCGATAGGGTCGAGAGTCGCATAGACAACTGGAAGGAACAGTCCAGGGACTATGTAAAGATGTCTCTTGATGCTACCATGGACTAGGTAAATGAGTTGTTTAATTCACACAAAGATAAGATGTCGAAGTGGTATGATACTCTTGCAGCCATGATGATGGCTTCGAAGGAGGAAACAATGGCCACAACGCTGGCTTTGAGTAAAAGAATAGAGGAACTTGAGGGAGAGTTGGCCTCGTGCCGAGCAGTAGTGGGGAATGGAGTGTCAAGTGCAGCACTAAGTGACGAGTATGTCCCAAAGCCGAAAAAGTTTGTGGGGACAAGGTCTGCATGCGATGTGGACAATTTCTTGTAGAGGATGGAAAATTACTTCCGTGTCAAAGGCATCATGGATGATGCGGGTAAGGTAAAAACTGCTTCATTATTTCTTACTGATATTGCACTTTTATGGTGGCGAGGTAGGACTACGGATAAAAGGCAAGGTGAGATTGGAACATAGGAAGAGTTCCAATACGAGTTGAAGGGACAGTTTTACCCAGAGTTTGCCGAGGAAGAAACTCGAGCAAAGTTGCAAGGGATAAAGCAACGAGGCACAGTGGGGGAGTATGTTCGTGAGTTCAAGGAACTCATGCTCCAAGTTTCTAATGTGACTGAGAGAGAAGTAATGATTGCTTTTCAAGAGGGATTGAAGCCGTGGGTCAGACAAGAGGTGGAACAAAGAGGTGTCCAAAAGCTGTCGGAAGCCATGACGGTAGCGAAATTCGTGGTTAAGCTTGGTCTAAGGAAAGACAAGCTTGGGTCTTCCAAGTCCGAGGAAAGGGCGTATGTGAAGGGAATCACAAGGAAGACAAGGATAATGGCAATGGCAACGGCAACAATAGTGGTAATGGAAAACTACGAGTTGGGAAGAAAGAACCCAAGAGGAAAAAGGGACAAGCGAAAATGCTTTCTCTGCGACGGTCCACATATATTGAAGAATTGTCCGAAGAAATTCGCGCTTTAGAAGAAGCCGGTGGTAAAGGCCTTGGGACTTGGTTCGAGCGCAAGGGGTGTCGAAGCCAATGAGGCCAAGAGCAAGAAGAAGCCAGTTGAGTGCTTCTTGTGTAATGGTCCGCATAGGTTGCGGAAGTGTCTGAAGAAATCCGCACTTAAGAAGAAGCCGGGGGTAAAGGCCTTGGGACTTGGTTCGAGCACAAGGGGTGTCGAAGCCAAGGAGGCTAAAAGTGAGAAGCAGCTAGTTGAGTGCTTCTTGTGTCATGGTCCGCATAAGTTTCCGAGGAAGTTTGTCATCGAAGGGAACGATGGAGCAGACAAGGAGCCCAAGAAGCTTGGTTCGAGTAAGGGAAAAGCCGAAGCCAATGGGGTAAAGAAGAGTAAGTCTGTCATCAAAGGGAACGATGGAGCAGACAAAGGGCCCAAGAAGCTTGGTTCAAGCGAGGGAGAAGCCGAAGCCAAGAGGGTGAAGAGGAGTAAAAAGAAGGGAGTAAAGTGCTTCTTGTACCGTGGTCCGTATGAGTTGCGACATTGTCCAAAGCAAGCCGTAGTCAAAGGAAAGGCAACGTCTGAGCAAGGTGAGTCGCCGGAGGGGCTTCCACCCAAGGAAGAGGTGAGTTTGTCATTGAACTTAGAGGAAGAAGTTGCGATGAAAATAGTGAAGCTGGGACTAATAAGGCTCAAGTCGAGTGGAGCGTCGGAGTTGGCCGAGTCATCGTCAAGGCTTCCACCTATGGGAGAGGTGGGTGATGCATCAGACTTTAAGGAAAAAGAAGTGATGCATGAGGGACAGTTGACCCGAGTAAATGCTAAGGTATATTTTGAACACCTTAAGAGTGTGTTGCGTTCTAACTTGTTGACTTGGCAAGAACGTAGGGGCCCTTTTGAAGTTCTTGAGTAAGAAAGCCGAGAGACTGTGGGCAAAGCGAAGCTAAGTGTTGTCAATTAAGAGGATCTTGTTCAAGTGAAGTTAGAACGTGGGCAAGGGAGTGACATAACTCCTTGTCGTCGAGATGTACGAACGAGTAGGATGGCTCGAGTTAAGAAGCGACAGAAGCCGAGGCAAAAGTCCTAAAAGAAGGGAGAAGCTAAGGTGACAAGACGAGACCGACGCGAATCAAGTCAGTGCCATTCAGGAGTCGTAACGAGGACGTTGCGAGAATGTGTGGGGGAGAATGTCACGGGCTAGAGTTCAAAGCCCGTGAACATCGAACCAAATGCATCTGATGGAGGTCTATTGCTTAGATGGGGATCATTTGGCCCACGAGAGCTGGCCCGATTCAAGGAACTGTTGGAGAAACCTGTCAAATTGAAGCCTGGTTGGCCCGATAGCGAAGATATGGAAACTTAGGCTGATATGGTAACTAATCTTGTAAGATAGAGGTAATAATATCTTGTAAAGATTAGGTAGGATTTGATATGACATATCTTGTAAAATCCCTTAAAACATGGGATATGGTTAATCTCGTCCGTCGATGTATTTGTATCTTGACCGTCGGTTTTGGGGGAACTCAATTATAAATAGAGAGCCTCCCTCTCATTTGTACTCACTTCATTCTATTGTTTCATTATTCTTTGTGAATAAGAATAGAGAGCATTTACTCAAATACTTTGTGTGCGCCTTTCTGTTGTTCCTTTGGTTTGCTTCTTTGGCATTAAATTGCTTCCGCTATTCAATTGGTGCCTTGGAGGAGTTCTTAACGAATGCTCATTCGAGTTAAAGGCTGACTTAGGCGAGTTTGGGCGAAGAAATTGCCTAAGGCCGCACGGGTTTGCTTGTGAAAACTCTAGCCCCGTGACACTAGTTGTATGAAACCTTGCTTAAAATGATTACCTTTCATCTCTTCCCTTTTTTCTTCTAGAAAGATATAACTATATATCCTTTCTTAAATTTATAATGGTATATAATTAATTTGTAAGTAATTTGTGACATACATAAATTGAACCGATAATAGTGAATTCTTGATTTATGTTTGTGATTCTCATCTTGCGTTGATTATGTTTAAGTGTGAACCTAATATAAAATTTAATTAATTAATCTTAGGGTGTTTAATGCATCTTTTTTAACTTATAAAAATAAATTAATTTTGATTTAATAGTAAGGTTAAATTAATTTAGGTTAAAATTGATCTTAAAATTTAATTGTAATATTGGTAAGCTTTCACGTGGTTAAATTTGAATTAACTTGTAATTATTAATTTGAAACATGCTAAATTGTAAGTTAACTTTTAGATATGGGCTAATTTTAATTAAGTTTAATTAAATTTGGTTTAGGTTAAGAACGTTGATTTGGGTTAATTTGAATTTTTATTTGGCACATTATAATAGCGTAAGTGTCCGTTAACGACGATTTTGATAATTTATTTTTTTGGGTCATTAAAATTTTAATTAAATACCCTTTTTCGCTTAATTGATTTTATGCTTATTTATTGAAGTTTAATTTTACCCTTTAATCC
This sequence comes from Gossypium stocksii, assembly GCA_020496765.1. Lineage (NCBI taxonomy): Eukaryota > Viridiplantae > Streptophyta > Magnoliopsida > Malvales > Malvaceae > Gossypium > Gossypium stocksii. Next base: position 52,763,126 of record CM035621.1, read on the forward strand.
TTTTATATTAAAACATTTGTTGATCTGAAGTGTGAACTTTAACTCCAATGCTCTTCATTATCCTTGTAGGTCTTTATTTGAGAAGGAATGGCACTATATATTAAGATTCTGTTTTTGATGGAGTAGGTTTATCAAAAGAAAAGATTTTGATTAATTGTTGTTGAGTCCTCCCTCAGTTTCAAAATTATTAAAATTACCTTACTTTTAGAAAGTAAATATATTATTACGAGAGTACTTTTGTCCTTTTTTTATTATTGTTATTATTTTAGAAAGACGAAAACATTTAGCAGAAAGAAAAAACCATCTGGGATGTCGATGCCCCTCTTCCATCACTTTATATACTTCTAGTTCCTCTAATTTCCCTACCAAATCTAGGGTTAGGTAAAAGAAAATGCGGCAAATATCTAATTTATTGTTGACCATTCATGGGAGGGTCAAATCAATCCAATTGACTCCCAACTAATCCCATTAAAAGAACCAACTTGGATAGTGCTCATGCAAGTCAAGCGTACTATACTTTGGCGGTGACTCGCATATGGTGTGGTCTTAAAGACAATTAAGTCTTGTATAACTTTCTCATACACTTGGTAGGCTCTTCGTGCTCATCAAAATCTCTAGGGTGTGCTCTTCCTTAGGCGTACTTTTTATTGGGCATATTCTTTCTTCATTGACGACGCCTTGTAATTAAATCCTTAAGTACTACTAACGGACGAATACTTAAATGCTAGTAGACGTCAGAACTCAAATTTCTTGAGAAGTTAGGGTGGTGGATTACTACTATAATGTGCCAAAACAGTTTACATACATACCTTACTCACCTTTTTAGATCTATTGCTTTTGGGGTGTGATACCTATCCTATCTACTAAGAACAAACTCAACATATTATTTATATGTCTATATGCTATATATTAAGATTTTGTTTTTGAAGGAGTAAATTTATCAAAAGAAAAGATTTTGATTAATTGTTGTTGAGTCCTCACTTAATTTTAAATTTATTAAAATTACTTTACTTTTAGAAAGTAAAAATATTAATACGAGAATATTTTTGGCTTTTTTATTTTTTTAATAAAATAATACTATTATGAGAATTGAATTTGATATAGATATATATATATATATATATTATTTAAGCTTTTGGCTTAATTATTTTAACCAAAACTTCAATTAATTTTAAAATAAAATTTTATAAATATATTTTTAATATAGTTTTCTCTCACCCGCATGCATCTAGTATACTAAAAATTCGATCACACGCATATGCTTGTGGTTATCACAAATGTAGAACACAAATGTATATTTAAAAAAAATATACAATAAATAATGAAACAAATGGTTTGAAATTAATTAATAATAGTACATGAAATAAGTCCGATATTAAAATTAAAAAAAAATCAAATTATTTATCATTGTGCTGTGATCGATCTTGAGTCAGTGTTGAGTTATGACATAAACTCAATCAAATACATTATTAATATATACAACTGAGATAGATAAGAAATTGTGAATATTAAAATAAAATTTATCAAAATTAGACTTTGGTTGAGAGGTAAATTTAATGATTTACTAATTTATTTGACACAGATTTAAAAGTAAATCAGACCGTAGGTATATTTTTATTAATTTCTGTTAAAATAAAAGTACCAAAATACCTTAAAATAATATAACTTATTTTAATTATGAAAAGATATTTATGTAATTTTTCTTAACCGAGTTGGTGTCGGACTGATTTATAATACCGTATAGATGTAATATATTCATAGAACTATGAAAGGACAAAAGGGGTGGATTTGTTGAAAAAGAAACACTTTAATTTCATTACAATAATTGTAGCTTTCTCAACCACAACAGAATCTTTCGAACAAAAGAAAAATAGGTCAAAATATCGGACAGCTAAACAATTATAATTTTAACAATTAGAAACATACTTAAGATTAAGAAAAGAAAATAAAACATAGGAAATTAAGATGCAGAATTATTAAGTTATAATTCTTCACTGCCTTTTGAGTGCAAAACCAGACAGTATAACCAGCACGACGAACACCACAACAGTCACGAAGGACGCCATCACTGCTCCGCTCACTTTCGAGCAAAAATCCTCAAATTGGTCGCAGATGCCCAGCCAGTTTGTGTTTGGATTTCCAGTTTCAGCCAAGTAGACTATGGCTGCTGCTGCTCCGCTCGCCGCCGTGGCAAAAGTCAATGTCACCTGCCATACATACATATAACTTTAATATCGAGATACATATACAGAAAAGTAAAAAAAAGAAAAAAGTATATATGTTAATGTTGGGTTAAGTTTCTAAGGATTCATGGAATTGCTTACAGTGTCCAATATGAACAATAAGAGTCTGGGTGCAACTGCAATAGGACGAACAATAGTAACTATGGAGAAAGGGAGCGAAAGGAGGAGATAGCCCCCAACTAATGCCATTGCAATGACGAAATACCTGCATTTACGTTTCACTTTCTTCAGCTTTACATTTATATAGTACTAGAAATGGCAATAGCAATTAAAAAAGACGCACAGGAATGTGGGGAGATCGTCAAAACTAGCTTCGAACTGGAAGAACTGAGTAAATAAAGGAAGAGTTTCATCGCTGGTTCCCATGGTGGCAGCCGCCGCGATCGTTGAAATTATGGCTCCGAGTCTCAGGAGGAAGTCGGCAATGCCAAATCCCCTGTTGAGCCCTCTCTTTTCCTCCATTTGAGATGCGATGAGAGGCGCTTTGCCTTTCACAGCGGCGCTTGACTCAGCTGGGACATCAATGGCTGCATGGTCACCGCTCTTCATTTTTTGTATTTCCTTCAAAGAGAAAAAGCTTTGTTTGCGATGAAAAATGGCTTAATGGATTAGGTTCTTATAGACAAGGTTCAAAAGAGAAATAAAGAAGCATGCAATCATAATAAACTAAAAACAATTGTGTTATTGGAGTTGGGGAATTTTTATTTCTTTGACCTACTTTTTTTTCCCTTTCTCGTAATACTATTAAATATTTTAAAAAGGGTTAATTTCAAAAAACATCTCATTACTTCATTTTTAAATTGATTACTTTGAAAGATTCTCTCGTGTTTTCAAATTACTATTATCTTATCAATTAAGTTTTTCATTAGTCTAGATGTCATTTTGGTGATTAAATGTTAGCTTACATTCAAAGTGGAGACCAGTCAAAGGCGAAGCTAATAAATGGGGGCTGTAAGAGCCCAAATTTGCTCGGGCTCAAGACAAAAAAAACCAAAATTACAACTCAAAAATTAAAGGCCCAATGGCCCAAATTACATTTTAACCCAGTAAAACCCTAGCCCACAAGATTTTCAGAAGACAGCAAAAAGAAACCCTAAGCGCGCCACTGCCCATGTGCCTCTATTGGTCCGCACGTCGCCCGAAGTTCGGCTTCTCTGTCAATTTTGCACCAAAATGGTGAAAAGTCTAGATTTTCGCCGTTGATTGATCTTGCTACCTACAAACAAAGAGAAAAAGGGACAGAAGAGTACAACAATAGAAAAAAATGGCAGCACGAAATAGAGCAGAAATAGTAGAAAGCAAAAATCTTTTGTAATCGGCTATAAAGCCAAAAAAAAAAAATCAGATCGTAAGGGGGATTTTTTTGATCAATACAAAAGCACAAAAAAATCAAAAAAATATAAAAAAAATTACTTTGTGATGGTTCTTCTTCCTTTCTTCCATATTTTGAAATAAAAAATAAAAAAGATTCAAACTTTAAGGGTCATTTACTCCCACTTTCATTTTAAGTTTTGATTTTACTTTTATTTTTTTTATTTTTTATTTTTATACGAAAATAATAAAGAAAAAAAGAAGGAGTAAAGGTGCTCACCTCTGTCGTTCGGTCTGTCGCCGGAGAAATAAAGGTCCACCTTGCGCAACGCTGGCCACTGGCCACGATGGCGATGCGGTGGACCACCAAGGAGCACGATCGTCGGAGAATGGTGAGGGATTGAGAGGTTTTAAAACTTTTTTTTTTTTAGTTTTTTTAAGTAAAAGGGCTAAAATGAAGATTTCTTAAAAAAAAGGGAGTTTAAATACAACGTCAAAATGAAGTAGTTTCAGACTTCCCCCCACACACCCAAAACGGCGTAGTTTTGGGGGGAACCCGAGATCCAACCCATTTGCTAAAGGGATCCACGTGTTTTAGACTAGATGGGCTATTTGCCATGCTGGCCCTTCCGCCTTTTTTCCCTGTTCTAATTTAATCCTTTCTTTCTTTTTCCTTTTTTTAATTTTCCCTTCTGATTTCGGTATTATTTCATTTCAGTCCATATCGGACTATGCGTTTAGGGGGACAAGGATATTTTCCATTTGGTCCCCCATCTCATTCGCATATCACCATTTGGGCTTGTTATTTTATATTTAGTCTGATTTTTCCCTTTTAATTTCGTTTTGATTTTGATTTAATCTTGATTTGCCTAATCTTATTATTTATTTATTATTATTATTGTTTTTTTATATATTCAAATTTAATAGTATTAATATTAACATTCATTTACTTGTTTGCTCATTCCTTGTTTATTTTTGGAATATTTAGATTCAATATTATTCATGTTTGATTTGTCAATTTACCATTCTTTAATTTTAAAATATTTATATTTAACATTATTTACATTACGTTATATATTTTTATATTTAAAATATTTAAATTTAATGTTATATTAATGTTTATTTTCCAATTTTATATTATTTCAAACTGTTTAATTGATTTATTTATTTATATAATTTTAATCTTTAATAAAAATTTTATTAATGATCCCTTTTTTTACTTATGCTCTCATCATTTCTTTTGTTATTATTTCTCAGTGTTTCAAATTGGCTTCTTGTTTTAGTTTATTCTTTAAATATTTTTACTTACACATTTTTTATTATTCCATTTTTACCATTATCATATACTCTTTTAAAAGTATAATTGTTTACCATCTCTTATTCATGCCAAATCTTAATATTATTGTCATTATTATTATTTTAATTATTCATTGTCACTTACTCGTTTTTACTTTCATGTTCTTTTTTTTTTTTACATATCATGCGTTGTGACAGCCCAAATTTGACCCTAGTCGGAATGTGATTTCGGGACCACAAAACCGAGTCATAAAATTTATTAAATGTTAAAATTCTTATCTACTATGTGTGATAGTGCATATGTAAAAATTTGGTATTTTAGTTTAGTCATATGAATGTGAATTTCACTTGAAAGGGCTTAGTTGTGAAACTTAGAAAATATGTTAGGTAAATGTGTGAGGACCAAATAATGGTAAAGTATAAAAGCATGGATTTGCATGTCAAAATGCCCTATTTTATTAAAGTGGCCGGCCATGTTTATGCATAAACTATGTGTATATGTATTTTATATTGATAAAATAATAACTTAGTGGAATTTTTACCTTATTAAAGATAATAAAATAATAAAAGAAAGGTGAAAAAGAACAAGGTTGCTTATTTTATGTTCTTCATTGCCGAAAAAAAAAAAAGAGTGAGGAGAGAACAAGCATTCGGTCATTTAGCATCCAATTTAAGGTATGGATTCATGATATCCTCTTGAAATTTTGGTGAATTTTAGTTGATAGTTAAGCTTATGCATGGACCCTTGACTTAATTTTTAGTTTGGTGGCAAATCCTTCATTCGGTCATTGTTGTAAGAATGAGGCTTTTGAGTATTGATGCTAAAATTATATTATGGAGTGTTTGAAGGATGTATTGAGGTCAAATTCATAAGATTATATGTTAATATGCTTGAATAATGCAAATGGTGCTTTGTATGACTCATTTAGCTAAATGGAACGTTCGACTATGTCAATTAGAATAAATGAATTTGGGTTGGATGTTTAGTTGATTATATAAAATGCAAATTGAATTGTGAGTTGGTTAATTGAACTTTTATGAGGATTTTGTGATAAGTAGGAAATCGGCTTGTGTGTTTTAGTTGGAAATTGTATAGTTGCCGAATGTGATCTTGGCAAATAGTAGTATAAAATGTTAATTTGAGCTTAAAAGTGATACAAGGTCTAAATTACTAATAATTTGAGAGGAATTGAATGGATTGACCATTTTTGGATTTCTATTAGGAGATTATCTTTGCTTGGTATGGAAAGAATTTTTATGTTTTATTATTTAGATGGTTAGAAGGTGACCGAATGTGAGCTTAAGCTATGAAACTAAATTGAAGCTTGATCATTAATTAAAGGTGTCATCCAATAGCCCTCTTGATATTCGGCCTTGGGTATTTTGTAATGGGTCTTGAAATATTTTGATGACTTAATTTAGAAATGGTTGTTTAATGAGGAATGTGTATTCGGCCATGACTTTCTTTATGAAATTTAGAATTTGATGTTTTGAAAGTTTTGTAAGAATAGAATTTTAGTTAGGTAAATATTTAATTCCTATAATCAATGATGGCCGAATGACCCATTTTCTTTTAAATGATGAGTTGTTTGTGTGTCTGCAAAATTGAGATATTTGGGGTTGGCATTGTCGAATATATGTCAAATTCTGATATGTATATATATATGATTTTTGAATGTGGTCTGTGATAGTGAATGAAGAATTGTCCTTACTTTAATTCAAGAACCTTATTATTGATATGAGCTATGAATTTGGTAAAATTCTGTGAATGAAAGTAGAGTTGATTAAGTTGTAATAAGATCAAATATATTTTATTTTAAGCTCAAGAGCATCAAGGACAAAGGTTGGATAAGGGAAAGAAAAAAATTATCGAATAGCCGATCCGCAACTGTTCGGAGACACTTGAGGTAAGTTTTAAGTAATCAATGTAAATAACATATTAATATAACTTGATAAGTTATGTGAATTAGCTATTCTTGAAACCTAGTGTATTAGCCGAATAGGCAAAGATAAAATGCATATATGCTCATGTGTATGAGGTGTGATTGAATAGACAAAGGTAAAATGAATTTATGATTAGATATATGTGGCATGTTCTATTATACATGTGATAAGACCAAAGTTGATTAATGTGAAAGGTGTTTGGGTTTATACGAATATGACAAGGCTGAATGGTTTCATCAAATGAGTTGAATCATGTCATGTACAAGCATGATCGAATGTGTGCCACTCTTTATGTATGTGTTGTTTTCCATGCGAGTAATAAAAGTGAAAGAATATGATACGTCATAAATTTGTGAAATAAATTGTTGTACGACGTTATTCGAGTCTTAGACCTAGCAAGCTGTAAAGCTGGTGATGAGTTTCGGACATTAAAGTCCAGCAGGCTGTGAGCCGGTGAAAAGTTCGGGTGGAACCCAGCAGGCTATTGCCAGTGAATTAACAGAAGTTCCAAATTGAGAAATAAGCACAACGGACAATGATAGTAGTATAAAACATTAAATTGTTCAGGTACGTACAAATTATTTAGTTTTTGAGAGTTAATCTTTGTTGGTTCCTGGAGTAAGCATTGAATAATGATCATTAAAGTGTGCTTGTGGATACGTATATACATTCGGTTCTTGTGAAATTATGCATTGCAAATTTCATTTAATAATTGTGAATTTTGACCATTAAAAGGTATATGCTTAAATTGCCTAGGGATTTTTCCCCTTAAGTTGGATCCATGAATTACTTTAAAGATGAAAGTTATAATTATGGATTTGGTTATTAAACCGAAGAAATGTTAATGTAAATATATTTGGATATATGTATTAGGCATTCGGCATACTGATGTATCATTATGATCAAGTACATGTGAATTAAACATTATTGAAGTTAGATTGTTTTGTTTACTTATGAGAACCAAAATATAAATATGTTTGTGCATATAGCGGATTGTAATTAAATGATATATATATATATATATATATATATATAGGTGTTGTGTTGTTTGATTCAGTGAGCTTTGCGAAGGTCGCATGTGAAGTAATGATGAATAACTATTTTGAAATGTTTGCTATCTTTATTTGTATAGTGAGGCCGAATGGTTACTCAGAAATATAATATGGTCGAGTGATTACTTAAATGAAAGCAAAGTATGTGATATATTAGCAAGTGATGATAAAAGCATTATCTTCTATATATACTTGTATATGTGGTGTGGCCGAATGGGCAAAAGTGAAATGTGCATAAGCTTATGTGTATATAATGTGGCCGAATGACAAATTGTGAAACGTTTGTATTATTAGACATTTGATGAGGTCAATTATGAAATGGTTATATGTTATGTTAAATAAGTATTGAATCTATGAAATTGTTCATGAAAGATTATGACATGAATATGAGATACTATAATATAGAAACCGAATGTAATTATAGTGTTATGTTTTAGTTCGATTGATTGAATTAGAAGTAGCAATGAAGCTTTTAGATGCGAAAGAGTATATGATCTCAAGTTTGGATGAAATAGATAAATTATATGTGCATACATGGGGTTTGAATTATTTGACCAAATGGTGATATCTCTTGACACTGTTAAATGTGATTTGTGCAAGGTCTAAGACTATGTGACTTAGTAGTAAAACAACAATTAAAGATGTTCAGTACATTAAGTTGACCAGGTATGTATCATGTACTTGTATGTGATTTTTAATTTGGATTGAATTAAAAGTATGTAAAGTGATGCATATGTGAAAAAAATGTACGAATGTAAATGTGACCATAGTTCATGTGACTATGATACGTTTGGCCAATGCGTAATGTCATAAGAACGTATTTGATTAAACTATAATAGAGGAATTTAGATTCAAGTGAAATTATATGCTAAGTGTGCCTTGGGTGCTTGTGAGTATTCGACCATCTTGGTCATTATCATGGTAATTTGTGGTAGCTAGGTGATGTGATTATTGAAATTATAGTTCATTATGGAACCTTAAATTGACTTCATTGAACAAAAGAAATGAATGGTAAGTGATATTGGATGAAAACATTTTGTGACAATAAGCTCAAGGTCAAGGAAATATTAATTAGACTATGTGCAAATTTTGTGTAGGCTTATTCAGCCAAATGAGACTTCACTTGGACCTTGTGTATGAGATAAATGTGTTTATTTCAGCAAAGTTATTTGTTTTACTTATGACTTACTAAGCCTATGAAAGCTTACTCCGTTGTTACATTTCTCTGTCTTATAGATTGTTGATTCTGGCCATTTGCTCGGGGATCGTCAGCAACTCGTCACACTATCACTATCTATCGTGTTGGTACTGTTATGTTTTGGAGCTTGTATGGCATGTATAGAATAGACTAAAGTGACTAATAATTCCAAATTGTAACTGTTATCGCCATGTGAATAAGGCACCTTTAGGGAGTTCACTTTTATAAGTTTTAAATTTGGTCTTTGTTTGTGCTTAGCAATTGTGCATATAAATGATCTTTTATTCAAGAAAATGTTAAAAAAAAAATTTTACTGTTTTGATCTGTTTTCTAATTTTCGGTAACGCCTCTTCCTATTCTGGCGACGGTTAAAGGATAGGGGTGTTACATGCATATCCTACTTTCTTATTTTTATATTATTGTTTAGTTAATATTAGATTTAATTGTTCATTGCCATTGCTTATTTGATATCTTATCATTATAGATATATTGTTATTTTGCTTATTCGTGTTATCATTTTGTTACGATTTCAATCATGTCATGAGCCATGTTTAAATGTTACACTAAAACCCAAATAAAATAAACATGCATGGTTTTAGACATTACATGAGTATTTATTCAATTTTTTTTAAAATAAAGGTAATATTCCTTGTTTGGAAATTCGAGAGATCGCGCCCTAACGTGCTGGATTTTGATTTTTCTCGTTTGACCCAAATGACTGAATAACCTTTTAAAATTAAAATGCATGAGTTTTGAAAATCAAAAGCCAAACTTATTCTCGAGGGTTTGAAATGTCATGTTCTAACGTATTGGATGTGACATTTTATTATTTCGGGATAAGGAGGATTTTGCATCCGCTTCGATTTATTCAAACATTTTTCGTAAAATTCACGTTAATAAAAAGGAGGATCGTATTTTTAAATTCTTTACGAATTTTCAACTTTCAATATTAAGACATTAATTAATCAATTAGGTACCAATTTTGGGCGTTACGAGGGTGCTAATCCTTCCTCGTATGTAACCGACTCTGAACCTATTTTCTCGAATTTCGTAGACCAAAATCGATATTTTAGTAAAACAAAATATTTTATTAAAATAATTAAATTGCGAGGTGATCTGATCACACCATAAAAAAGATTGGTGGCGACTCTTGTTTTAATTTTCATTTTCAAACCAAAGTCGATTCGCTTTTTCAAAAAAATGGTTTCGACAGGGGCCAAAGATAGAGGTATTCGAAGATTGTATTGCTATTTGAATGGAGTTGTTGTTAAAGTTTTTGTCATATACTTGTTTGACACGAATTTAAACTATGTTACCCTCAACGCCTATTTTTAATATTATAAATAAAAAAAGTTACTTAAGTATGATTTGGAATAATTCAAGTTATTTTTGTGTCATGTACCATTATTAAAAAAAATAATGACATTTATTAAGTAATAACTTAGGGTATTTAGAGAAGTATCATACTGAATATTTAATAAAAATTAAGATTGCTTGATAAAAAGAAGTTATAATTTAATTAAATTAAAGTAATATTAATTAACAAACTAGCAATAATATACTTTCTTGCTTGATTAAAAAAGTAAAATAGATAAAATTAAACTAACATTAGTAAAGATCAAACATATACCTTTAAATAATACAACGTACTTTTAAGAGAGGGCGGTAGTGTAAGTGTACCATTTGGGGGTATAACAACTCTCCCCTCTTTCAGGAAAATTTTGTCCTCAAAATTTTTATCAATCTAGTAAACCACATAACCCATTATGCATGGCCAACTTCCTAGGTTGGACGTAGTATACTACTTGGCAAAATGCCACACATAGTCACAACAAACTTCTCGTCTAGGGCATATATTCAGAAGATTTTAACTGGTGTGAATGTAAGCAGACAATCTTGATTAGTGAATTCCAGACTTGTAGGCATAGTTGGCGGGTACTCTCGTGTTTTTAAACATCCCATAGCCCTAGCCTTAAAAAGTGTCGAGATGTGATTAAAGAATTCAAATAGTTGGCTTTAGTTTAAAACTTCTCACAAACACTTGGTTCTTTATAAATGTTCAACACTTCCCCCAAACTATTTCACTAAATCATTGGAGCCTTAATTTTTGTCTTTACCAAAGTCTATTTGCTTTTTTTTCACCTTCAGTATATGATTCTCTTCAAAGGTAATATGCCCTTGTAATAGCTCATTTTTAGTGGTGTCGAAAACAATGATTTTGTGACCACGATTTCGACTATTGAGTCAGTGGTTTATTATTTACTTAATTTTGGTTAAAAATTTTTATTGTTTAGATAGTTAATTAAGTAAAAGGGACCATATGGACTTTTAGTGGACGATTGGGACAAGGCATTACATGAAATTAGATTAAGTAATAGTTTTTCTTTTATCTATTACTCGTGTACTTTATACAACTATTATTACTTAAATAATATATTAATTAAATCTATAGATGAAACAATATTATAAGATATAAACAACTTAAAAAATATATTTAATAGTTTGAAATATAATATAATAAATTTGTAATATTATGAATATAATTTATACTAATGAAGAAGAAAAGAACATTTAGGTTAGAAATAAGGCTGAGAACGTAGAGTAGAAAGATAACCATCTAGAAAGTCTTCCCCCTTCACTAGATATAAACTCCCTGTCCCCCTTACTATGAACTTTGGCAAGTGACGATGCTTACCTAACTCAAATCTCCTAATTTGCTCACAAAAATCCTAGAGAAGGTAAAGAGAATTCAATGAAGATCTTCATTACTGTTTGACCAGCATTGGAGAGGGTCTAATCAATCCAATTTACTCCCAACTAATTTCGTTACAAAAACCAACAAGAATAGTACTCATGTAAACCGAGCTTGTTATACCTTGGTGGTGACTTGCTTATGACATGGTCTTAAAGATAATCAAATCTCCTACAGCTTTCTCATACACTTGATAAGCTTTTAGTGCTTAACCAAAACTCTAGGGCATACTCTTTCTTAGGTGTACTGTTTCTTCACTTGAAGATACCCTGTAACTAAATCCTTAGATACAACTAATGGGCATATACTTTAACGCTAATATGTGCCAATACTTTGACTCACCATCAAGCAAAAAGGTGGTGGATTATGCTACCAAACTGCACCAAGCAATTTATATACATGCTTTACTCATATTTCTAGATCTGCCATTTTTGGGGTATAACAACTCTCCCCTCTTTCAGAGAAATTTTGTCCTCGAAATTTTTATCAACCTGGTAAACCCCATTACCCATTATGCATGGCCAACTTCCTAGGTAAGACGTAGTATACTACTTGGCAAAACACCACGCAAAGTCACAACAAACTTCTCGTCTAGGGCGTATATTCAGAAGATTTTAATTGGTGCGAATGGAAGCAGACAATCTCAATTAGCGAATTCTAGACTTGTAGGCATAGTTTGCAGGCACTCTCATGTTTTTAAACATCCCATAGCCCTAGCCTTAAAAAGTGTTGAGTTGTGATTAAAGAATTCAAATAGTTTGCTTTAGTTTAAAACTTCTCACGGATAGTTGGTTCTTTATAAATGTTCAACACTTTCCCCAAACTATTTCACTGAATCATTGAAGCCCTAATTTTTGTCTTTACCAAAGTCCTTTTGCTTCTTTTCACCTTCAGTCTATGATTTTCTTCAAATGTAATCTACCCTTGTAATAGCCCTTTTTAGTGGTATTGAAAATAGTGGTTTTGGGACCACGATTTCAACCATTGAGTCAGTGGTTTATTCTTTACTTATTATTTACATTTTGGTTAAAAAATTTTATTGTTTAGATAGTTAATTAAGTAAAAGAGACTAAATCATAAGTATTGCAAAAGTTGATTACTAATAGTTAAAGGTGTTAAATGGATAAAGAAATTTGAATTGATGGACTTATGTGGTAATTAGACCATATGGACTTTTAGTGGACGGTTGGGACAATGCATTACATGAAATTAGATTAAATTTTAAAGTGTAAATTTGTAATTAAATAATTAAATAAAATTGTCACAAAAGAAAACAAGCATGTTATCATCTTCCATAGCCACCAATTTTTGAAGATCAGAAAAAACACCATTTTCATAGCTTGAAGTTCAATTAGCTTGTAACCTTACACATCAAGAAACGAGTCAATTGATTGTTAATTGTAGGAAAGAAAAGGTCGTTGAGTAGGTGTCTTCAAATTTCAATAGCTATCGTATTTCTGTAAGTTCATCTTAAGTTATTACATTCTTTTTATTTATATGAGTTTAATCACTTATGTGTTAACATATATATATATATATGTTATCGTAAACATGATTAAAACGAGTAAGACCATAGCTGAAAGGCGATACATCAATATGAGTAAATGAGTAAGACCATAGCTGAAAGACATTATGGCAACATGATTAAAACAAGTAAGACCATAGTTGAAAGACGCTATGGCAACATGAAATAAAATAAGTAAGACCATAGTTGAAAGATGCTATGGCATCATGACGGAAGTGATAAGATAATGGCTAAAAGACGTAATAGCATCATTTTAATTAGAACTAAGACCATGGCTAAAAGAAGCTACAACATCCTTTGACAATTATCTATCAAGTTTGGAATGTCGGAATTTGATAAAAGAATAGTTGTTTCATTTTTACATTTGAATTATAATTAAATTGAAAGGTATGATATATTTGATTTCATGAACTTACTAAGCTTTATATAAGTTTACCTATTTTGGTTTTATTCTTGTAGATTGTTACATCTGCATCGTCGATTGGATTAGTTTTTGGATATCACACTATCTGCCATAAATTCGGTAGCCTTTTGATAATTTTGGTCAAGTTATAAATGGCATGTAAATAAAATTATAATATGTATGCATTTTATGCAATTAGTTGATGACTTAAGTGATTTCAGATGATAAGTTTGTTATATATATAACACTTGATATTTTGTGGAAATGGCCAATGCCTGTCTAGTATATCATGGAATGAAATGACATATATGTAGTTATTATGGTATATTGAATGGCTAATCTTTTTGTTGTGGAAGATGTGGACTTTGCTTGATTATTGAATGACCCTAATTGGTTGTTATATTTGAGTTAGTGTGTTTGAGATTATAAGTTTGAATTGTGGTCCCAATGAGGGCATATTGGTTAGGCACTTAAGTTGTGTGTGAAATGGTATTTTTTTTCCATGGTTAGACACATTTTGAATAAGGTTTTTGCTTAGGTTTGTGCCCAAACATTTGAATGTGAAATAGGTTGTTTTTGAAGGAAGTTTTAGGCACACACTACTTGCGACACGGGCTACCACATGACTTTGTGCCTTATACAATTCTGTTACACAACCTTGTTGTTTGATTTTAGGTGTAGGAATTTTCACATGGTCACAAGTTGTTACACGATCTAGAGACACAACAGTGTCACCCTATTTCGAATCACACATAGTTTAAAGGCATGATTATGTGACCCTATTTCGAACCGCACACGGTCTAGTGACATGGTCATGTGACCCTATTTTGAATTGTACTCAGTTTGGGAATATGAGTATCTGAAAAAGCCATATGGGCGCATAGAGTAGCCATACGTTTATGTTTGGGGCCACACAGGCTAGCCTCTATCACATGGCCTAGCCACACGACTATGTGACCCATATTTACACTTTTTACACAAAATTTCATAGAAGTTTCAATTTAATCCAGAATTGATCCCAGTTTTCGTAAGCTCAAATTAGGTCCTAAATTGATTAAAAATCCTAGAAATGATTGAATATATTTTATTCAATTGTATTTGATTGAAATAATGAAAAATGTTCTAAGATTACTGTCGTAGTGCCTTATAGCTTGGATCGGGCGACTGAACCAAGTATAGGGTGTCACGTTTAGTTGCATCAGAGCTACGATTTAGTCGGTTCTAGGACTGAACGTAGCATGTATCAAAGTCTAGATATGCATGCCATTTATAACAATCGATTGTGTGATTAGTCCTGATCAGTTTGACTTTTTTTCTTATAGATTAAAATGTCAACTTATTCTGGTCGAACAGTATCTGACAAAGTTCAGAGTTATACCCGGCCACTGGTTAAGGGGTTGCTAATGCATCTGAATTTCAAGGGTCTAGTAAAGAAACTCATAGTGTTTTTTTTATATGATGAAAGACATATTTAATGCTTATTTGAGTGAAATCCCACAGCTTGACAACCTCTGCCTCTTCGTCCTCAAAGTTCTAGATGATCGAATATTCATAGAATTACTATTAATAAAATTCCAAAGTGTGGAGCCGAAGAGTTCCATGGTAACGTGACTGATGATATGGCCAAAGTTAAATATTGGCTAGAGCACACGTAAAGAGTATTAGATGAAATGTTGTCCCTTCTTGAAGACTATCTAAGATGTGTTGTATCATTGTTAAAAGAAGAAGTTTTTTTATTGGTGGACAACTTTAATTACAGTTGCACCTAAAGAACGAGTGAACTGAGAATTTTTCAAAATAGAGTTACGAGAGAAATACATTAGCAAAAGATATCTTGGTAAGAAGAAAAAGGAATTCCTCAAGTTGAAACAGGGTAACAGATCAGTTGCAGAATATGAGCGTAAGTTTGTTCAACTTAGTAAGTATGCACGAGAAATTGTATCTTCTGAAGAAGAAATGTGTATTCATTTTGGTTTAAAAGATAAGATCAAACTGTTAGTGGGTGCAATGTAAATTAGAGAATTTGTGGTTTTATCTAATAGAACTTAGAAGATGGAAAAAGTGCACAATCGTGAGAAATAGAGAGAGATGAAAGCTCACTATTTCAATAAGCACAACCCAAATAGAACATTTTATGCTCCCTCCAGAAGAAATGAAAGAATCGAGTAATCGTATTTATGAGCCAATAGGGCTATTGGGTAGAGATCGATCTATACAAAATAATATAATATCATCTACGCCTTCAGTGACTAACGTGGGTATTGTCCGAAATGTAAACAAGCCAGGATGTAGTGAGTGTGGGCGAAATCACTTTAGTGCATGTAGAAAGAAAGACAGAATGACTTTGGTGAATAATATAATATTCACTTTGGTGAATAGTTAATAAATGTTAAGATGGCTTGATAAAAAAGTTATAATTTAATTAAATTAATGTAATATTAACTAACAAATTAGCATCAATATACTTGCTTGATTAAAAAGTAAAATAGATAAAATTAAACTAACATTAGTAAAGATCAAACATATACCTTTAAATAATACAAGGTAGTTTTAAGAGAGGGAGGCAGTATAAGTGTACCTTTTGAAGGATAATATGTATAATATAAAAACATTTGAGAATGGCCTTTTCTTCATCCATTTGGTCAGCCTTTGTTTGTGAACGATGTTTACAATTTATTTTATATGGTTCAAATTTATTTTAATAGTTTTCTTTTTATATATTAATCGTGTATTTTATAATTATTATTTTGATAATATATCAGTTAAATTTATAAATGAAACAATATTGTAAGATATAAAAACTAAAAAAAAAATATTTAATATTTTCAAATATAATATAATAAATTTGTAATATTATGAATATAATTTATACTTTGATTACAATAAAGAAAATTTGAATTATTTATGATTTAGAGTATTAACACAAACATGATATAAGGTTAGAAATAAATTTTTAAATAATTTTTAATTTTTTACATTTTAGAAATAATATATATCTAATTGATAAGTGAAAAAAGTAACATATTCTAATCCCGTTCTTAATGTAGTTTTGGATGATTATTTATGTAAATTGGTGAATTTTATGCTCCTAATTCTTTAAATTCATCTTTCTATACTTAGGAGCGCATTTGGGAGCACAAGGAGCGTAAAACGAGTGAAAATCAGACATTTGGAGTAAATTTCAAAAGCCACACAGGCTAGACACACGACCATGTGCCAAACTGTGTCAATTTTGTGACTCACATCCCAAACACGCAGAAAAACGTAATTTTTAAGCTTTCTAAGCATTCTAAAGTCTATAAATACTGAATAGAAGAAGAGAAGAAGGAGCCATCAGAAAGTATTGAAGAAAACAACTCGAATAACACTATTGAAGCCAACTTTGAAGCAGATTTCCATCAAGATTGAAGACCTCCTTTTAATTTCTTTGAAGTTTTTATGAGTTTCTTTATTTCTTATGGTTATACTGACTTTCAGATGTTTTGATTTAAAATTATGAACTAATTCTCTAGATACCTAGGGAAGATGAACCCTAAGATGAATTCTATTATTTGATTTCTGTTCTACACAATAAATACTTAATTCTTGTTCTCAGTTATGTGTGCTTATCTATTATTTTAATATTTTCCTAAATATTCATGCATATTGAATGTGCTTAAATCAGAGGAGGAAAACCCCCTATTTAAGAGTAGATCTAGCATAATTGAGAGGATTTGCACGTAATCCTAGAAATAGAATGACATAAATCTACTGGATTAGAGTAAAATCTAGTAGGGGGATCCATAGATCGAGTTAATGCTACAATAGGGGTTTTAATTAGAAATAAATTTCAATTAATAAACCTAGAGTCAATTGCTTTTACTCTCGAAAGATATATTTGTATAATTTAGAGATTTGTAAGGATTAAGATACCAAGTGAATAAATCGTTTAATTTAAATTCATAATGATAGATGAAGTCAAGGTGGATTCTTTTCGGGGTATTGTTTAGCTTCTTGGTTATTATTCAATTATTTTCTTGATTAATTCTCAGCTGAGTTCTTTAGTTAATTAATTTAGTAGATTTTAGCTTAAACCAACCACTCTAATTTGTAGGTTAAATACTAGGAAAATGGTAATTACTAGTACTTTTAGTCCTCGTGGATACAATATCTATACACACCATAGCTATACCATTTATCGATAGGTGCACCTGCTTTTGTTGTATTTTTAGTTAGTTTCGTGACACATCAAATTTAGGCGCCGTTGCCGGAGGCTAAAAAATTAGGAAAACTTTATTTCTATTAATTTAGCCATTTTTATTTTATTTTATTTTTATATTTTTGTTTTAAATTAATATTTACATTTTAATTTTCTTTTGTTTAGTTCTGGCAGGTTGTTTTGGTTTATGAATAGAGGAAACTTGTTGGGACCATTGCTTTTTGACAGTGAGATTGAAAATATTACTCACAAAAATCGTAAAGAAGTGAGAGAAGTAAGGCAAAGTTAATAGAATATAGTAGATGAACAAGAGAACAATAATATTATTGAGGAAATGGGTGATAATCAGAATATTTAGCTACCTCCTGTAGATCCTGTTCCTCATACTATGTACTATTATCCCAAGCCCACTTTGATTGGGGTTGAATCGAGTATTGTGAGACTTACCATTGCTGCAAACAATTTCAAATTGAAGCCAAATACAATTTAGATGGTCCAGCAATATGTCCAATTCGATGGTTTGTAAGATAAAGATCCAAAAACTTATTTGGCTAATTTTTTAGAGATTTGCGACACTTTCAAAATTAATGGCGCCACTAATGATGCTATTCGCTTACTATTGTTTTGTTTCTCATTGAGGGACAAGGCAAAATAGTGGCTAAATTCCTTACCACGAGATTCTATCACTACTTGGGCTCAAATGATCGAGAAGTTTCTCTTGAAGTACTTCCCACCGACTAAAACAACTAAGTTGAGGAATGAAATCTCTTCCATTTCCCAGATCAATTTAGACACATTATATGATGCATGGGAGAGATTCAAGGTGTAACGCCCCAAAATTCTTGTTTTTGTTTCTACATTTATTTAACACAAAATATCTGTCTGCTTCAGTGGCTAAGTATTCTTGCGAGTGTCTGAGAGGTCTCAAGTTCAAGCCTTGATTTGGGCAAAATTTTGGTTTTTATTAAATAAAGGCCTAACTACTGTTTAGTAGGCCTATAAGTATTTATTTGTAAAAGCTTATCAGAATGGGCCTGCTGGTCTGTGTTTAAGTGGAGAGGGGTTATGCAAAAGGTCTTGTGTTGAAATCCTAGGATGAGCAAGAGTGTTATTCTTGCTGCTAGTTCAGCTAGAGGTTGTGTTTAACTGGAAGTCTGATAGTGGAGTGTTTAGTGGAGAAAATTAAGGGATGTGGAGGTTATCGGAATTTTTGGGTTGTTGCTAAGTGTGGAAATTTGACTCTCTTTCTCAGTTTTCTAATTTTTTTTGATATCTTCCCCTTTTCTTTTGTTTTCCTTTTTCTTCTTCTATTGTTGTTTTCCCTTCTTCTACCTCCATTGCTGCCGATTTTTCCCTTGCTTTCCTCTTGTTTGTTTTTGGTTTCGTAATAGTGGGCTTGCAGTTCTTAATCGTGTTAATCAGTGGTAAGTTTCTGGTTATCGATCTTGAATGCTATTTTGATTAAGGGTTTAAGAGGTGTTTTATTGTTGTTTAGGAGTCACTCAGGAGGTTGGAATCAACAATCTGTAGAGTTGTTTTGAAGTGGTGTTCGTCTGGTTGCGATACTAGTAATCTCATAAAAGCATACCCAGCGGAAATGAATCAGGTGTGTACTTTGATTGCACAGAAAACAGGGTTTGGCGAAAGCCGAAAAGCTTACTGTCGATACCACACGGGCGTGTGGACTACCTTGTGGAGGCCATGTGACGAGACACGGCCATGTGATCGACGAACTGGGTCATGCGTGCATGACATGGGCGCACGACATGTCTGTGTGAAGGTCAGTGAGGCCGTGTACAAGACACGCTCAGCCAATTAGGCTGTATGGGCCACACAGGCGTGTGGGCCCACACAGGTGAACCACACGAGCATGTGGAATTTTGGGGTAGGCCATGTGATCCATACGGCCAAGGCCAATTTAGGCCTTGTGGGCCACACGGGCGTGTAGGCTCACATCGGCAAACCATATGGGCGTGTAAGCCCATTTATCTGAAATGTTCTGTAAGGTTGCACGGGTCACCCAAGTCGACTATGACCTGTTGGAGGGTCGGTAAGCTTTACTCAGACCCTCTATTCTGCAATATGAGATTGTGGTGTATATACTAACATGTTATACATAGCATGTGTATCTATACTGTTCCGAAAATAAATGTGTATGGTCTGTTTGTCTGTATTATAGCATGCCATAATTGTAAGATGTATTACATTTGGGGTGGGATTATTGATGAAGTGAATGAAGTATCTGAAAGGTTGGTAAGCATGTTATCGGTAGCTATGCTGCATATTTATGACATGTGCCGTATTCAGTACCCCTTGATGTGTAGGATTGGATGGGTTGATTTTATCCCCATATTTAGTGTGCTAGGCTGGGTGGGTTGATTTTATCCCCACATGATGTGTAGGGTTGGACGAAGATGGTGTGTAGGGTTGGGGGCGTGATTATGCTATTCTGATTTGTTATGTATGCTATATCTATATGGGCTAAGGCCCAATTATATTTGATTCTACTTCTGAGTGGGCTAAGGCCCACACCGTTACTGTAAAGGGCTTAGGTCTGAATTATTTGTTAATGATTTATGTCTGTGTACATGCTTTCTGTGTGGATTACACACTGAGTTTGCAAAAACTCACCACTTATTTGTTTAATCTGTTCAGGTAACCCCCAGCAGTAGATGGATTGGTGCAGTAGAGGGCTCGATAATGACCACCACTTTTGAACCATTTATTTATGGGTTATACTTTTACCACTTTATTACTTTTGGGATTATTTATGTATTATGGACTTGGACTCTTGGTTTTAATTTGGGAATTTTAAAATGTTATTATTGATTTATAAACTGTAACCTAACAAATGCGTTTTTCCTAAACTAAGCTAAAGGTTTTTGTATGCGTGGACGGTTTTTAAAGTTTCTGCGTAAAAGAAATGATTTCAAGCAAATCAACCAATACATATTTTTCGACTAAGTAAAAGATAATAATCTGAACAATTTTTTATATTCAAATCAGTTTTCAAATCACTCTCATGTGACATCGCCAAATTCAGCCATAATGTCTAATCCGGATCTGGGGTGTTACATTTTGTGATATCAGAGCTAGGTTGCAAAACTCGGCTATGGATTTGGGTTTAAAAATTGGTTTTCAAGAAATGATTTGTAAACGATTTGAAATATTTTTGATAATAAGTAATTGGTACACTGAGTCTCCGGCGCCGTTCCAGTAGGTTTACTGAAACTCTGTTAGAATTGTCAGAAAGCATGTCGAGATACTCTGAAATTCTGTTTGGATCTATTTCAAAAACACTGCTAATATGCTATGAAACTACTATAGGTAGTAAAATTTACTGAAATACTCTAGGTAGTGTAAACTGAAAATCATAGTACACTACAGTTTGGGATAACCGACTCTGAAATTCTGATACTATATTGCTTAAAATATCTGTTAATAACATATCAAAACTGTAAACTAATTTGCCTAAAACTGTTAATATAGATAATTTCAAAATTATGATGAGTACACGCGGTACTCGTAGACGGGGTACTAGAGGCTGTGGTAGAGGCCGTAGAGGGGCTCGAGCTGAATTCTTCGCATTAGATACGATTCTGAATCTGGATATTAACCCCGGTGTCACTTATTACTGAGACTGGATCTGCGTCTTATAATCGTATGGCTGGGGACGATGCACTGTCTCAAGCCATGCTACGAATATTGGAGAGGGTTGCTGGGCCCAACACTGGATTTGGGGGCTGCGAGTCGGTTACGAAATGACTCTGGTCCAATGGGGCTGAGTTATTCAAGGGCATCGCTGGAGTTGCTCTTAATGTTGTCGAGTATTGGATGGAGGCAACGGAATGTATCATGGATGATTTGGATTTCGATGATGAGTAGAAGCTCACGGGGGCTGTATCATTACTTCACGATGAGGCATACCAGTGGTGGCTCACAGTTAGGGAGGGTACTCAACCTGATCATCCGTCATGGGATCTGTTTAAGATGGCCTTCCAGAGTAAATATGTGGGGGCTAGTTATGTCAATGTTAGAAAACGTGAGTTCCTTAATCTCACCCAGGGAGACTGTACAGTGACTGAGTATGAGGCCGAATTTCTGAGGCTGAACCGTTATGCGAGAGGCATGGTTGCGACTGAGTATGAGCGTTGCGTTCAGTTTGAGGATGGTCTTCGAGATAGTCTACATTTCTTGATAGCTCCCCAGAGGGAGCGAGATTTCTCTACACTAGTTGAAAAAACGAAGATCATCGAAGAGATGAAACACACTGAGCGCCAAAACTGAGATAGAGGGAAGGCTAAGAGGGATCTAGAGCCTTCAAATTCTAGGGTGAGGCCTAAAAAAAGGGCCAAGTCTGATGGGCCCGTAAGAGTTGGGCCTACTATTGTACTTACTGGGGTGGCAATTTGTGAGGACTATAATAGATGCCATCTGGGCGAGTGTTGGAGAGCTACTAGGGCTTGTCTTAGATATGGGTCGACTGAGCATCGGGTTAAGGACTGTCCATTGAGGGTTAATCAAATGCAAGCTCTAGTTAATGGGACTGCATAATCACCGAAGGTAGTTCAGCAGCCACCTTGAGGCTGAGGTCAGGTCAGGGGTGGTAATGGCTTGGGCCGAGGGTAGAGAACATCGGGCAAAGGTGTTGGACTGACTGAGGCAAGGCAGCCTGCACTGGTTTATGCTACACGTCACCGTGAGGATCGAGATGCCCAGATGTCATCATGAGTATATTTCTCACAGTTAATGTATCTTACTTTGCACTGATAAACATAGGCTCTACTCACTCTTACGTAGCTAGTACTATGTCTGAGACATTGGGAATTTTGTTAAAGTTACTGATAATGAGTGGATTGTGGTAAGTCCGTTGGGGCAATTTATTCGAGTGAATAAATTATTCAGAGATGTAACATTAGAGGTCCAAGGGACTGTATTCTTGGCTGATCTGATGGAGCTTTCATTTGGGGAGTTTGATTTAATTCTAGGCATGGACTAGCTAGTTAAGCATTAAATGAGTCTTGATTGTGCTACAAAGAAGGTTGTCTTGAGGACCAAAGAGGAAAGTGAGGTAGTTGTGATTTGGGAACGACGAGATTATCTAACTATCGTGATATCTGCATTGGTAGTAGAAAAGTTAGTGAGGAATGGGTGTGAGGCATTCTTGGCCTACATCAGTATTTTGGATTCTGTGGACTCTTCAGTTAAGGACATCCAAACTGTGAGAGACTTTCCAGATGTTTTCCTAGTGGAATTACCGGGATTGCCTCCGAGTCGAGAGGTAGAGTTTGGTATTGAGTTGATTCCTAGTATAGCTCTGGTGTTTATTGTCGCTTACCGAATGGCACCAAAGGAGCTTACAGAGCTTAAGGCTTAGATACAATTGTTGTTGGATCGTGGATTTGTTCGTCCCAGTGTGTCTCAATAGGGAGCACCTATCCTATTCATAAAGAAAAAGGATGGTACGATGAGGATGTGTATCGACTACTGTCAGTTGAACAAGTTAACGATCAAGATTAAATACCCACTTCAGAGGATAGATGACCTATTCGACCAGTTCAGAAGGGCTTCTATGTTCTCCAAGATTGATCTATGATCAGGGTATCATCAGTTGAGAGTAAAGGGAGCCGATGTGCATAAGACGGAATTTAGGACTCGTTATGGACATTACGAGTTCCTAGTTATGCCCTTTGGGTTGACTAATGTACCCACGACATTTATGGACTTGATGAATCGAGTTTTCTAGCCCTACTTAGATTAGTTTGTACTGGTGTTTATCAATGACATTCTCGTGTATTCTAAGTCTAAGGACGAGCATGATGAGCACCTCAGGGTTGTTCTACAGACTTTGTGTGAGAAACAGTTGTATGTGAAGTTCTTTAAGTGTGAGTTTTGACTTCGAGAGGTAACCTTTTTGAGACACGTGGTATCTACTAAGGGGATTTGTGTGGATCCTCGAAAGATTGAGGCTGTGTTAGATTGGAAACAACCGAAGAATGTGTCTAAGATTCGTAGCTTTCTAGGGCTGGCAGGATATTATCAACGATCCGTAGAATGGTTCTCTTTAATTGCAACTCCGTTGACTAAGCTACTGTGTAAAGGAGTTCCTTTCGTTTAGACTGATGCACAACAGGAGAGCTCTGAGAAGCTCAAGACGGTGTTGACTTAGACTCCTATTTTGATACAACTTGAGCCTGGTAAGGACTTCGTGGTATACAGTGATGCATTACATGTAGGCCTGGGTTGTGTTCTGATACAAGATGGTAAAGTGGTTGCTTATCCATCATGATAACTCAAGACTCATAAGGTAATTATCCTATGCATGATTTAGACTTGGCTACAGCGGTCTTTGCTCTTAAGATTTGGAGCATTATCTGTACGGTGAGAAGTGTACTACCTACACCGATCACAAAAGCCTCAAATATCTCCTCACTCAGAAGGAGTTAAACCTTAGGCAGTGTCGATGGGTAGAATTGGCATCGAGTATCATCTTGGTAAGGCCAATGTGGTGGTCGATGCATTAAGTCGTAGGTTGTGATCGATCTGAGAACGATGTTCGCTCGATTGAGTCTTTTCGATGATAGGAGTTTGTTGGCTAAGCTACAAGTGAAACTAACATGGACTGAGTAGATCAGAGTTAAGCAGATAGGGGATAAGTCTCTTGAGTTGAGGTTCCGACAGGTTGAGAGTGGGATTACGACGGATTTCTGGGTTAACAGCGATTGGGTATTGTAACAGCCTGGTTTAGACCCTAATCAAAATAGTGGTTTCAGGACCACAAATATGAGGTCAGAAAAATATTTTATTATTATTTTTCATGTTTTTAATATCTAAATTAGCATGTGCAAAAGTTTCATATGAAAATTTGGTAGTTTGAGTGTTTAATTATGAAAAAGGACTAAATTGCATAAAAATGCAAAATTACTCTTCTATTTATTTATATACCTATTTGACTATAGCTTTTAAAGTTGAGGGCCTTAATTAATAAATGAACCTCTGCATTGTTGAGTGGTCATAAATGACCTTAATGTTCATTTGGTATACATGTTTTTAATGAAGGGTAAATTGGCAAAATGGTTTTACTATATGTTTTAATAAAGAAAACATGAAATGGCCATTATTTCCCCTTGTTTTGCTGAAATTGAGAGAAAAGAGTTAGGGTT
Source organism: Gossypium stocksii (assembly GCA_020496765.1). Classification (NCBI taxonomy): domain Eukaryota; kingdom Viridiplantae; phylum Streptophyta; class Magnoliopsida; order Malvales; family Malvaceae; genus Gossypium; species Gossypium stocksii. Next base: position 52,788,211 of record CM035621.1, read on the forward strand.
CTTGTGCTTTTTGATATTCGGACATTTGAAGCTAAATTTGAGGTATGTTTTCACTTCGGTTTTTGATGATTTTTATGTTTTTGAGATTGTTGCTTAGTTTACTATCTAGCCCATGTTTTAATTTAAGGAATTGGTGATGTTTTTGAGATATGCCATTGATGAAATGGTGAGATTTGTGATGATAGTTGGTGTTAAATGAGGGATGTGTATTTGATTGATATGTTTTGTTCTTGGATTTTTGATGAATTTAGCTAAATTAAGCTAAATTGAGAAAATGTTAATTTGGAGGACTAATGATAAAATGTAAATTATACATATTTTTTATCCCACATTTAGCACATTTATGAATGAATTATCATTGAATTTGTGGAGTTTGATGCTCCTAATCCTTTAATTTCATGTTTTCTACTTAGGTGAGCATAAGGATGAGAAAATAGAAAGGAACGGGCCAAAAAGGGGCAAATTAGGCCCAAATCAATAATCAACACGGCCTGGAGTTCAGCACATGGGCAACCCACATGGTCGTGCCACATTAACAGGCTTGAACACGACCTAAACTTGACTCACACGGGCGTGCCACACGGGCGTGTCCCTGTCGTAATGAAGTCCAATTTCACGAGGAAAAGGCTACTTAGGGGCTAAGAAAGACATTCAAAACTCTATATAAAGACCCTAGGAGGCAACTACAAGGGTGTACAGTGTCCCCGCCAAGACTCAGAGTAGAAGGCAGGGAATTACTCGAAGGAAGCCAATTGATCCATCTCAGAAGCAATGATCTACATCAAGACTGAACATCTCCCTTCAATTCTTTTAAGGGTTTTGGGTTTTCTTTATGTTTTGTTGTTCTCTTTCTTCTAAGATGTTTTCTTTAATAATTATGAACTAAACCCCTAAATACCTAAGGGGGATGAAACCTAAGATGAATTTTGTTATTGTTATCTGAACTATATGATAAATATTCGATTTGTTCTTAATTGTATTTTTTAATTCTTGGATTGATATTTCTGGGATATTAATTTAAGTCGAATGTGCTTATGCAGAGGAGCAAAAGTCCCTGTGTAAGAGTAGATCCAACACAAGTAAGCAGAGTTGATCGCAATCCTAGACATAGGACGACGAAAATCTGCTAAATTAGAGTCAAATCTAATAAGGGGACCTATAGATCGAGTTAATGCAAGACTAGGGGTTTTAATTAGAAAGAGATTTCAATTAATCAACCAAGGATTAGTTGTTCTTATTCTCGACGGAGATATTAACATAATTTAGGGATCTCTACGGATCAAGTCGAATGAAGAAATCGTCTAGTTCAGAGTTAGATAACAAGTGAAGTCTAGGTGGATTCTTCCTTAGGTATTGCCTTTATCATTCAGTCTTCCCAAAGTAGTTTCCCAATTTACTCTTTGTCGTGTCTTTAGTTTAAGTTAGATTAGTTAGTTTACAACCAAAAACTCTTTATTTTTAGATTAGTTAGTTCCTTGCATTCGATATTCCAGTCTTGCCACTAACTATACTACTATTCGATAGGTGTGCTTGCCTTTTATTGTGATAATAGTTAGTTTCTAGGTACAATCAATTTTATTACTTCATCAGATCACGATCAACTAAGATGTGAAATTGATGAAATATATGGGCTTGAATAGACTAAGAGAGAATTCCGTTATAAATGAAAAGAAAGAAAATTGATGTATTTGATGATTTTGTTGATTAAGGAGTTAAATGTCAAAATGTGAAAATGTGAGGGCTAATTTGTAAATTACCCAAATTATGTTTCTATGGATTTTTTTTGATTGAGTGTGAGATTGAATAAGTTAATTTTAATATGTATAGATCAAGAAAAATGAAATCCGAGCTTGGATCGGTGGAAATCGAAAGTCGACGAGTAATCAACTTGTTTTAAAGAATCACACTTGAGGTAAGTTCATAAGTAGTGATTTCCCTATAAATGATGTTAATTGCATTATTATCATATAAATTTTGATGAATGAAACCTTGGATGAGGTGAAGATTATGAATGTGGTGTTACGAATTGGAATAATGATAGAATTGTAAAGTGGAGAAGCTCGGTTTAATTGCAAGATTAGTTTTGGAATGTTGTGACATGTCACTAGGTTTTAATTTGGCTTCGGGCCATGATATTGGCACTACGGGTGCGAGAGATACCTTGATTTGGCTAAGGGGGATGGTATAGGTATCGAGAGGGAGTGACTTTGATTTGGCTACGGGCCATGGTATAGGTGCTCCGGGATAAGCTACTCTAATTTGGCTTCGGGCCATGTTATGAGTACTTATCGGATAAAATATTCATGTATTCAACTCGTAATTCGAATGGTTTAACGAATGAGTTTTGGTTATGGAAATGATTGAGTTTGTATGGAATGATCAGGTATGTAAGATGTACATACTTGTTATGAATGAGTATATGATGAGATCTTGTGAATCTATGGGAGGAAGTTCATGATTTTGAATAAACCATGTGGTAAGGCATGGATAAAGGTTTGTGAATGGTTTAATTTGGATGAATGAATGTTTTACTATGGAATTGGTTTATTGAATTACTTGCTTATGACTTACTAAGCTTTTAAAGCTTACTTGGTGTGTTTATTCCTATTTTATAGATTATCGAAGCTACTGAAGGCTTCATCACACTATCCAAGCTCTTTGGTACCTTTTGTGGTTGTTTTTATAGCTAAGTATGGCATGTATAAGCTAGGGAGTTCTGATTATATTTTGAATTATATATATGTTATGCCAAGTGATTTGGCTAACCAAGTATGTGTATATACTTGTGATAATGTGTGATAATGTTGCATATTTGGTCAATGTGGAATTGGTCATTTTGGTATGAACAAATGGTGGATGTTGGTAAGTTATGGGCATGTTTTGAAATAGTACAAGAATGATTTGGGAAGCAATTGTTTGACTATGTATATGCCTTTTAAATTTGTATGTTTTGAGATGGATTTTGTACATGAATAGGTTGTCAATGATTTGGTCTTATTGATGTTTGTATTAGGCTTGAAATTGGTTGAATTTGGGTTGTAATTGTTGCATAAATTGTGCTTGTAGGTACAAAGCATTTTGGGGTGTGAAAGTGGCTTAAACCAAGCCTATTTCGTGCCACACGGCCAAAGCACATGGGCGTGTGACTCGACCATGTGACCTCTATTTTCTGGGTATTTTGGCCAGTTTTGTGCATGGGCTAGACACACACTCATGTCTGGTGACCGTGTTAACCCTGTTTTGTAGTCATTTATGTCAGTATAGCACACGGGAGAGACACAGGGCGTGTCGGGTGATTGTGTGGCTAACTCAGGATGACATATGGGTCGAACACACGGGCGTGTCTAGAGACCGTGTGACCCTAGTCAGCGTTGCACACAGACTAAGGTAAGGTGCAAGGCACGGCCCTGCAAGGTACACGGCCTAGCCACGCAGGCATGTGCCCTGTTTTAAAGGAAAAAAAATTATTATGATGTGTAAAGTTTTCAAATGTTATCAATTTAGTCCTGACGTCTTTCTAATGCACAGATAAGGTCTTGGAGGCATTCTAAAGAGACTATATGATTGAGAATGACTTTGATGTGATGATGAATGATATCTGTATGTGAAATATTGTATGATGATATGTTTGTTCGGTAATACCTTGTAACCCTAGTCCGGCGATGGATACGGGTTAGGACTGTTACAGGTATTGTGTTTCTGAGGTTGGATCTGCATACCGAATGATGAAGATTTGAGGTTGTCGATTCTGAGGGAAGCACATAGTAGCCCTTATTCTATCCATCTTAGTGGGAACAAAATGTATAGAGATTTCCGAGAGTTGTACTGGTGGCCAAGATTGAAATGTGAGGTGACCGATTTTGTTGCTTGCTGTCTGACTTGTCAACAGGTTAAGGCTGAGCATCAGTTGCCTTTGGGTTTGCTGCAGCCGGTTAAGATACCAATGTAGAAATGGGAGTGAGTAACGAAGGACTTCGTTAGTGGGTTGCCTCTAACACCCACTAAGAAGGATTCTGCATGGGTCATCATGGATCGGTTGACCAAGTCTGCTCATTTTATTCCTGTTAGGATAGACTTCTCCATACAAAAATTGGCTAAGCTCTTCATTTCAGAGATAGTGAGGCTACAAGGAGTTCCTATCTCGATCATCTCCAATAGGGATCCTCGATTCACGTCACTATTTTGGCAGAAGCTTCACGAGGCTTTGTGTTCGAGGTTAGACTTCAGTATTGCTTTCCATCCTCAGACAGATGGTCAGTTAGAGAGGGTGATTTAGATATTTGAGGACATGCTGAGGAGCTGTGTGATTGACTTTCGAGGTAGTTGGGAGGAGTACTTACCATTAGCGGAGTTTGCTTACAATAACAGCTATCAGGCTTGTATACAGATGGCACCTTACGAGGCACTATATGGCTGTAAGTGTCGCAATCCCTTGTGCTGGACTGAGTTGGGTGAGCGACGTATTCTGGGTCTGGATTTAGTTTCTGAGACTAAGGACAAGGTTCGTCTGATTTGAGATCGACTGAAAGCGGGTTCTAAGAAACAAAAGTCGTATGCTGATTTGAAGAGGAAGGACATCGAGTATTCTGTGGGGGATTTGGTTTTCTTAAGGTCTCACCGTGGAAGAAAGTTCTGAGGTTCAGTCGCAAAGGCAAGCTGAGCCCTTGGTTTATTGGGATGTACCGGATTCTGAAGCGAGTGGGGCCAGTCACATATCAGTTGGAGCTATCTCTAGAGTTAGATCGCATACATAATGTGTTCCATGTCTTGATGTTGAGACGTTATTACTCTGATCCCACGCACATTGTGCCTGTGGAGGAGATTGAGATTAGATCAGATCTAACGTTCAAGGGGGAGTCAGTTTAGATTCTGGATCACACCATTAAGGTTCTATGAAGGAAGTCTATCCTTGTAGTGAAGGTGCTGTGGTGGAATCATAGCACTAAGGAGGCTACTTGGGAGCCAGAGGATTCGATGCGACAATATTATCCTCACCTTTTATGATCAGGTAAAATTTCGAGGTCAAAATTTTCTTTAAAAGGGTAGAGTTGTAATGCCCCAAAATTCTTGTTTATGTTTCTGTATTTATTTAACACAAAATATCTACCTGCTTCAGTGGCTAATGTTCTGGGGAGTGTCTGAGAGGTCCCAAGTTCAAGCCTTAACTTAGGCAAAATTTTGGTTTTTATTGAATAAAATCCTAGCTCTTGTTCAGTAGGCTTATAAGTATTTATTTGTAAAAGCTTATCAGAATGGGCTTGCTAGTCTGCTGGTTAAGTGGAGAGGGGTTATGCGAGAGGTATTGTAACACCTCAAACCCAGCCTGGACGTTACGGCCAAGTCCGACGTGTCACGTTGACTCATGGTTGATTGTGTTCTTTGTTTTTAGTAATCAAGGTGATTTTGTAAAACAGTTGTTAATTGTTGATTAAAAGAAACACCGATTATTAAGTCATTAGATTATCCATTTGTTACATCCGTTGAGTTTGAAATCTTTTATTAATTTTGAATAAAAATCCAAGCGGCCTAAATCTAACAGTTAAAAAACGAGTATAAATAGGGACAGTTAATAAAACCATAAAAATATTAAGAGCAGCTTTATTACAACTTAAAACCCCCCAAAAAATGAAATAATTAAAATACTGAATAAAATGTGTGATGAAACCAAACTTGCAGAATATGTGGCCACTCCGAATCCCTCTCGGCTCCAAGTCCTTTATGGTTAGGGATTACCTGCATGGATGAAAATAAGGGGTGAGTTTGGGAAACTCAGTGTGTAAAATAACCCAACCATAGTCCCAATCAGATCAAGCCTCAGAGTTAGATTTAATTGGGCCTTAGCCCGATACATAATTCAGAATGAAGCCCATAGGCCCATGACAGAAACAGAGCATATATATCATGTATGCAGAAACCCAACCCATATCCAACCGTATACACCCCCAGTACCAGCCTTACACCATGTGGGGAGACAACTCAACCCACCCATCCATTACACACCACAGAATTTGCAGCGGAGCTGCCAGAACAGATAATGTGACACAGTCACCAGATACAGATATCGTGGCAGAGCCACCAGAACAGATGTTTGTGGCGTAGCCACTAGAAACAGATATTTGTAGCAGAGCCACCAGAACGCTTCCTCTATCAATATAACCCATATCTCATGCAACAGATATACATGTCATGGCATACAACATACAGAATCAGAGTATCATGCATTTCAGTCAAAATTAACCCTAGGGGTATAACGGTCATTTTGCACCTAGGGGTATAATGGAAATTTTCATACTTAGGGGTAGTTTAGTAATTTCACCTATAACTAGGGTTTCATGCTAATTATAGCCATTAACCTATTAGCAGAAACATTTACCGTGTGTTTTTACCGAGTTGGGCCCGTTGGACCATTAACCCGATTTCGGTCCATTAAGCCCAAATTCACCAAAGTGCATGAAATTGCGCACCCTGCAACCTTAACATTGAGTTTACCAGATTTAATAGTCAAACCGTCTTGCGAGCGCTCGCACGGTCGCAAGTCTCGAAATACCGGCCTTTTCATATTTCGGCTTTCGACTTTTGCCGATCTAGTCTATAGAAGAGTGTCGTTTATATACCTGTTTTAGTGATGAATTGATGACGAGACCCCTTACGATATCCTAGAATCAGTTACCTATATGTTAGACTACAAGTTGATAACTATCATGTACTAAACTCCTTACCATATTCGGCCATTAACACCTTAGGCCCTAAAGTTCTTACCTTTGCTGAAATATGAACTAGATCTAGATGTCCAACAGTGTTAGCCTTCAAAGCTCTTTGCTGAAAGTCCCCTTGTCCACACTAGCGCATACAAAACCAAAAGAAAGAGGCCAATATGCCCTTAGTCCAAACATTAGCCACCCCTGGTTGCTAGGGATTTCGGCTTTTACCTTAAAACATGGATAACTAATGGAAAAGAGTTTCAAAATACTTACCAACACTTGACCTTGTCAAGACGAGTTCCTACTATCACCCTAACCCCGATCTACGATAGTTTCATTCGCAATCACGATAAGAGATAAGTGTGATTTAAGATTCGGCTTTGACACCACAGGTATGAAAATTTTGGCTCTAGAAGAAAAGATGAAGTATTCGGCCACAAAAGGTATTCGGCTATCTTGGTTTTGAGAGAGTTTGATTAAGAAAAGAAAGAAGAGAAAGAGAAGAGAAATATGAGCAGGATAGATTCGGCTATAGAAGAAATCGGTAAGGAGTATTCAAGGTTTCGGGATTTGGTTCCAAAGGTTTTGGCAAAAAGGAAATCGGCAATGGAAGGCTTTGCTTTTGTATTTTCGTATTATCGAAGTGAGAGGGAATGAGATAAAGAAGTAAGGGATACAGATGGAAGAAGAAGAAGAAAAGAAGAAAAGAATAGAGGAGAGGAGAAGTGAGTATTTGGTTTTGGTAAAGAAAACGGCACAGGGAGAAGTGGAAGCTTGTATTTTTGGCTTCTAGCAAAAAGAAAGAGTAAGAAGAATAAACCCTAAGGCACTATACCCTATTTCGGCTAAGCAGAAGGAAGACCAAACCAACCCGAAGAAGAGTACAAAGGGAAATTCGGCACTCACTACCCCAAAATACCGAAACTCTAAGCACCTAGGACCCTTAGCCATTTGCCTAGCTAAAGTCCCTTGGCCGACCAACTCTTGCTCTCCAAGAGTCCGACATTCAGCCAACACTTCTCTCCCCAATCAGCTCCTAAATTCCCTCCCCTTATCACTCCTAATTTAGCTCTCTTGAACACTTCAAACTCTTCCTGCCAGCGTTTCACTTGAAGTCCAACTCTTACCTTTCCTGCTTATAAAAAAAACTGCATAATTATGCTCCAAGGGATTTGAACCTTGGCTCACCCTTATCTCCCACACGCCACTTTTTTAGCACCTCAGTGGCGTCATTTAGCCACTTTGCCAGGGGCTTTCTTGTGATCCATTTTGCCTACTTAATCTTAAAAGCCCACATTACCAGATCCCTTTCCTCTAAGCAACAAAAATTTACCAAATCTACCGAATTTTAATTTAAACTTGGGCCTTCTAGAGGCCCACTAATGTACTTAAAACATAAGTTACACATTCAAACATTAGAATTTTAAGATTCACCAAAAATTACAGAAATCCTGAAAAGTCCCGAAAGCAGGGCGTTACAACTCTACCCTCCTTAAAGAAATTTCGTCCTCGAAATTTACCTGATCTAAATAGATGAGGGCATTTTTGATGCATCGTCTCTTCTGGCTCCGAAGTAGCTTCCTCTCTGCCATGATTATGCCAAAGCACTTTTACTAATGGAATTGACTTCTTTCTTAGAACCTTAACATCTCGATCCAATATCTGCACAGGCTCCTCGTTGAAAGTCAAATCAGACTGTACTTTAATCTCTGTAACTGACACGACATGAGTAGGGTCAAAACGATATCGCCTTAACATGGAGACGTGAAAAACATCATGAATCCTGTGAAAAACATCATGAATCCTGTCTAACTCCGGAGGTAATTCCAACTGATAAGCCACTGGACCTACTCGCTTAAGAACCCGATAAGGCCCAATGAACCGCGGACTCAACTTGCCCTTCTTACCAAATCTTAATATCTTCTTCCAAGGTGAAACCTTCAAGAAAACCATATCACCCATCGCGTACTCAATTTCTTTACGCTTTAAATCTGCATAAGACTTCTTCCTATCAGATGTTTTCTTTAACCGATCTTTAATTACCCTGATCTTATCTTCAGTATCCGCTACCAACTCAGGTCCAAGAACCTGTCATTCTCCCAATTCAGTCCAACAACTAGGTGTACGACACCTACGCCCATACAACGCTTCATATGGTGCCATTCGAATACTTGCTTGATAATTGTTGTTGTAAATAAACTCTACCAATGGTAAGTAGTCCTCCCAACTACCTCAGAAGTCAATAACACATCCTCTCAACATGTCTTCCAAAATCTGAATAACCCTTTCCAATTAACCGTCAGTTTGAGGATGGAAAGCCGTACTAAAGTTCAATCGCATTCCCAACACCTCATGCAACTTTTGCCAAAACCGAGATGCGAATCTAGGATCTCGGTCAAAAATAATCGAAATTGGCACTCCATGGAGTCATACAATCTCCGTCACATACAACTTAGCTAACTTCTAAAGTGAGTAATCAGTGCGGACAGGTATGAAATGAGCAGATTTGGTCAACCTATCCACAATTACCCAAATCGAGTCCTTCTTCGTCAGTGTCAAGGGTAGTCCACTCACAAAGTCCATGGTTACCCTCTCCCACTTCCAAAGTGGTATTTTCACCGACTGTAACAGTCTGGAAGGTAGTTGATGCTTAGCTTTCACTTGCTGACAAGTTAGACATTTCCCTACAAACTCAGTTACTTCTCGTTTAAGTCCAGGCCACCAATACAATTCTCGCAAGTCGCGATACAATTTATTCCCTCCAGGATGCATAGCATACAGCCCCCCATGAGCCTCTTTTAGAATTGACTGTCTAAAGTTAGAGCCCTTCAGAATGCAAACTCTACCTTGGAAACATAGAACTCCCTTACTATTTAGTCCAAACTCAGAAGTTTCCCCATTTTTAACTTGTTGGAATCGAGAAACTAGAAACTCATTCTTCAACTGCTTTTCCTTAATCTCATCAACCCAGGTTGGCCTTACTTGCAATTCCGCCAATAGACTACCATCGTCATACAGACTCAGACGAGCAAACATTGCTCTCAGATCAGATACAACTCTACGACTTAGGGCATCAGCCACCACATTAGCTTTGCCTGGGTGATACTCAATCGAACAGTCATAATCCTTAAGCAACTCTATCCATCTTCGTTGCCTAAGGTTCAGCTCATTCTGAGTCAGCAAGTACTTAAGACTCTTATAATCCGTGTATATGATGCACTTTTTTCTGTACAAGTAGTGTCTCCAAATCTTAAGTGCAAAGATTACTGCTGCCAATTCCAAATCATGAGTAGGATAGTTTACTTCGTGAGGCTTAAGCTGCCGTGAAGCATAAGTAACCACTTTACCCTCTTGCATCAACACGTAGCCCAAACCCACATGTGATGCGTCACTGTAATGGTAAAATCTTTTCCAGACTCTGGCTGAATCAATAGAAATGCCTTGGTTGGAACTTCCTTCAACTTCTCAAAAGCTTCCTGCTACTTCTCAGTTCAAACAAATGGTGCTCCTTTCCTTATCAGCTTCGTTAATGGTGCTGCCATTACAGAAAATCCTTCCACAAACCTTTTATAGTACCCTACCAAACCTAGAAAACTCCGTATTTTCGATACCAACCTCGATGGCTTCCATTCCAGAATCACTTCAATCTTTTGAGGGTCCACCCTGATCCCCTCAGTAGAGACAACATGTCCTAAGAAAGTTACCTCCCTCAACCAGAATTCACACTTACTGAATTTCGTATAAAGCTCTTTCTCCCTCAGCACTTGCAGTACAATACAGAGTTACTCATCATGCTTCTCCTCAGTTTCAGAATATACCAGAATATCATCGATAAAAATGACTATGAATCGATCCAAGTATGGTTGGAATACTCGATTCATCAGATCCATAAATGCTACAAGTGCATTCGTCAGCCTAAATGACATAACCAAGAACTCATAGTGACCATACCAAGTTCTGAATGCCATTTTGTGAATATCCACCTCCTTAACCCTTAGTTGATGGTATCCAGATTGAAGGTCAATCTTGGAAAATACTGAAGCTCCCCTAAGCTGGTCAAACAGATCGTTGTTGGCAGAGGGGACTTATTCTTAATTGTTAGTTTGTTCAACTACTGATAATCGATGCACATCCGCATCGTTCCATCCTTCTTCTTCATAAACAATACTGGTCCCCCCATGGAGACACATACGGCCTAATAAAGCCTTTATCCAACAACTCCAAAATTTGCGCTTTCAGCTCCACTAACTCCTTTGGTGCCATCCTGTATAGTGCGATGGACACCGGTGCTGTTCCAGGCAACAAGTCGATTCCAAACTCGACTTCTCAGTTCAGAGGCAACCCCAGAAGCTCTTCTAGAAAAACATCTTGGAACTTCTTGACGGTCCTAACCTTATCCACCGTCAGACCCTCAGTCTTCGACTAAGTTACAAATGCCAAATAAGCCTCACAACCCTTACGAATCCACTTTTCGGCTCTCAATGCTGACACTACATTGGACAGATAATCCCTTCGCTCTCCTATCACCATAACCTCCTCATCCTCCGAGGTCTTTAACGCCATTCGCTTGGCAGCACAATCCAGAGTAGCCCTATGCTTAACAAGCCAATCCATTCCCAAGATGAGGTCGAATTCTCTAAACGGTAGCTCCATCAAGTCTCCAGAGAAAATCTTACCTTGAGTTTCTAAAGACACGTCTCTATACAGTTTGTCTACCCTAACCAAGTGACCCAAAGGATTTAGTACAGATACCCCACTCACAGTCTCCTCAGAGTGCACACCCAGCGACCCAGATATGGCACATGCAACATATGAATAGGTAGACCCAATATCTATCAAAGTAGTGTACAGCATGCTAGAAATCAAGAACGTACCAGTTATGACGTCAGGTGCATCACCCTCCTCTCGACGACGAGCTGCAAACACCAATACTGGCTGATGAGCCTTTGCACCTCCGACACCCATACCAGGTGCTCCACGACCTCGACCATTACCATTTCCACCCCTACCTTGACCATGTCCTCTCGGTGGTAGTGGTCTACCCCTCACTGGTTGGGCAATCCTCTGTTCGGCAACTTGATCCTGATCTATTTTTTGAGGAAAGTCCTTGACTTTATGTTCCATAGATCTGCACTGAAAACCAGTACTAGAACATCTCTGACATTCGCCTAGATGTACCTTACCACAATCCCCAAAAACTTACGGTCTAACGACGTTCATCGGAACTACTCGAACTGGCACTTCCACCTTAGCTCTTTTAACATTCCTATTTGTACCACCCAAAGATCCTGAATCCCTCCGAAAATAGTTTCGATCTTTCTCACAGTTCTGTTTTCCGTACGTTTCACTTCCTCGGCTATCTTAGCTTTTTCTACCAAAGAAGCAAAGTCACGCTCCTTTTGCAGAGCAATCAGCATCTTAAGTTCATCCCCGAGGCCATCCTTGAAGCGCACGCTACGTTCATACTCTGTAGTGACTATCACAACAGCATATCGACTTTGCCTTAGGAACTCGGCCTCATACTCAGCAACTATCTTATTCCCTTGAGTCAGATTCAAAAATTCTTTCCTGCGGGCGTCCACATAGCTCGCTCCAACATACTTTCCCTTGAAAGCCGTCTTAAACAACTCCCAAGTCACCCTATCAACTGAGGTTCCATCTCTCACAGTGAGCTACCACTAATAAGCCTCATCTCGAAGCAACAATATGGCTCCCTTCAGCTTTTGCTCTGCAGAACAGTCCAAATCATCCATAATTCATTCCGTGGCCTCTAACCAATATTCAGCCACATTCGGGGCTACACGAGATACGCCTCTAAAGATCTCCACTCCATTAGCCCGGAGTCGCTCAGAAATAGATCTTCGAATTTCGTGTCCCGTACTTACCCCGACAACCCTTTCCAGAACACGAAGTATTGCCTGAGATAGAGCACCATCCCCGACACCTCGATCATGAGACTCCACCTCTGTTGCCGGTGGTACTAGTGCATCTGCCGCCGGCATATGTCCTGAAAACGAAGATCCAGCCCGTGCACTACCTCGGCATGCCGACGGCCTCTTCTGCGAGCTACTTTTGTACTAATATCGTATTATCTGATTACGAATTTTATGCATCAGTTAAATATTTCAGTGTTTATTATGGATGTTTTATGAACAGACAGTAATTCAGAGTTTGTTTTTCGTGGAATCGTAGCCTAGCTACCATCTCAGTCTACTTATCAGAATTCCTACAGTTTCAGTATCACCCTAACTAGAGTATCATAATAGGGTTTCAGTACAGACATATAGCAGATAATTCAAAAACATTTAGAAAAATTCAGAAAAATTCAAAAACCGAATTTTAATTTTTGAAATCATTTGTTGTGGAAAGAAAATCATAAAACAATTTTGAAAACAAATTCTCAAAGCGATTTTTGAAAATCTTTGTTTAACTTTACTTTTAAAAATTCCAAAAACTTTTATTTTTAGACCAATTCCACAGCCGAGTTGTTGCAACCTCGCTCTGATACCACTAAATGTAACACCTTAAACCTAGCCTGGACGTTGCGACCAAGTCCGACTTGTCACGTTGACTCACGGTTGATTGTGTTCTTTGTTTTTAGTAATCAGGGTGATTTTGTAAAACATTTGTTAATTGTTGATTAAAAGAAACACCGATTATTAAGTCGTTAGATTATCCATTTGTTACATCTGTTGAGTTTGAAATCGTTTATTAATTTTGAACAAAAATCCAAGCGGCCTAAATCTAACAGTTAAAAATCAAGTATAAATAGGGGCAGTTAATAAAACCATAAAAATATTAAGAGCGGCCTTATTACAACTTAAAACCCCAAAAAAATGAAATAATTAAAATATTGAATAAAATGTGTGATGAAACAAACCTTGTAGAATATGTGGCCACTTCGAATCCCTCTCGGCTCCAAGTCCTCTATGGTTGGGGATTACCTGCATGGATGAAAATAAGGGGTGAGTTTGGGAAACTCAGTGTGTAAAATAACCCAACCATACTCCCAATCAGATCAAGCCTCAGAGTCAGATTTAATTGGGCCTTAGCCCAATACAGAATTCAGAATGAAGCGTATAGGCCCATGACAGAAATAGAGCATATATATCATGTATGTAGAAACCCAACCCATATCCAACCGTATATACCTCCATACCAGCCTTACACCATGTGGGGAGACAACTCAACCCACCCCATCCGCTACACACCATAGAATTTGCAGTAGAGCTGCTAGAATAGATAATGTGACAGAGTCACCAGATACAGATATTATGGCAAAGCCACCAGAACAGATGTTTGTGGCGTAGCCACCAAAAATAGATATTTGTGGCAGAGCCACCAAAACGCTTCCTCCATCAATATAACCCATATCCCATGCAACAGATATACATTTCATGGCATACAACATACAGAATCAGAGTATCATGCATTTCAGTCAAAATTAACCCTAGGGGTATAACGGTCATTTTGCACCTAGGGGTATAATGGAAATTTTCATACTTAGGGGTAGTTCAGTAATTTCACCTATAACTAGGGTTTCATGCTTATTATAGCCATTAACATATTAGCAGAAACACTTACTGTGCGTTTTTACCGAGTTGGGCCCGTTGGCCCATTAACCCAACTTCGGCCCATTAAGCCCAAATTCACCAAAGTGCATGAAATTACACACCCTGCAACCTTAACGTTGAGTTTACCAGATTTAATAGTCAAACCATCTTGCGAGCGCTCGCACGGTCGCAAGTCTCGAAATACCGGCCTTTCGATATTTTAGCTTTTCGACTTTTGTCGATCTACTCTATAGAAGAGTGTCGTTTACACACCTATTTTAGTGACGAATTGACAACGAGATCCCCTACGATATCCTAAAATTGGTTACCCACATGTTAGACTACAAGTTGATAACTATCATGTACTAAACTCCTTACTATATTTGACCATTAACACCTTAGGCCCTAAAGTTCTTACCTTTGCCGAAATATGAACTAGATCTAGATGTCCAACAGTGTTGGCCTTCAAAGCTCTTTGCTAAAAGTCCCCTTGTCCATACTAGCGCATACAAAACCAAAAGAAAGAGGCCAATATGCCCTTAGTCCAAACATTAGCCACCCCTGGTTGCTAGGGATTTCAGCTTTTACCTTAAAACATGGATAACTAATGGAAAAGAGTTTTGAAATACTTACCAACACTTAACCTTGTCAAGATGAGTTCTTACTATCACCCTAACCGCGATCTATGATAGTTCTATTCGCAATCACGAGAAGAGATAAGTGTGATCTAAGATTCAGCTTTGACACCACAGGTATGAAGATTTCAGCTCTAGAAGAAAAGATGAAGTATTCAGCCACAAAAGGTATTCGGCTATCTTAGTTTTGAGAGAGTTTGATGAAGAAAAGAAAGAAGTGAAAGAGAAGAGAAATATGAGCAGGATAGATTCGGCTATAGAAGAAATTGGCAAGGAGTATTCAAGGTTTCGAGATTTGGTTCCAAAGGTTTCGGCAAAAAGGAAATCGGTAATGGAAGGCTTTGCTTTTGGCTTTTGTGATCATCAAAGTGAGAGGGAATGAGATGAAGAAGTAAGGGATACAGGTGGAAGAAGAAGAAGAAAAGAAGAAAAGAATAGAAGAGAGGAGAAGTGAGTATTTGGTTTTGGCAAAGAAAACGACATAGGGAGAAGTGGAGCTTGTATTTTCGGCTTCTAGCAAAAAGAAAGAGTAAGAAGAATAAACCCTAAGGCACTATACCCTATTTCGGCTAAGTAGAAAGAAGACTAAAACAACCCGAAGAAGAGTACAAATGGAAATTCAGCACTCACTACCCCAAAATGTCGAAACTCTAAGCACCTAGGACCCTTAGCCATTTGCCTAGCTAAAGTCCCTTGGCCGGCCAACTCTTGCTCTCCAAGAGTCCAACATTCGACCAACACTTCTCTCCCCAATCAGGTCCTAAATTCCCTCCTCTTATCACTCCTAATTCCACTCTCCTGAATACTTCAAACTCTTACTGCCAGCATTTCACTTGAAGTCCAACTCTTACCTTTCTTGCTTATAAAAAAAATTGCATAATTGTGCTCCAAGGGATTCGAACCTTGGCTTACCCTTATCTGCCACACGCCACTTTTTTAGCACCTTAGTGGCGTCATTTAGCCACTTTTCCAGGGGCTCTCTTGTGATCCATTTTGCCTACTTAATCTTAAAAGCCCACATTACCAGATCCCTTTCCTCTAAGCAACAAAAATTTACCAAATCTACTGGATTTTAATTTAAACTTGGGCCTTCTAGAGGCCTACTAATGTACTTAAAATATAAATTACACATTCAGACATCAAAATTTTAAGATTCACCAAAAATCACAGAAATCCCAAAAAGTCCCAAAATTAAAGTGTTACAAGTCTTGTGTTCGAATCCTAGGATGAGCAAGAGTGTTATTTTTGCTGCTAGTTCTTCTAGAGTTTGTGTTTAACTAGAAGTCTGATAGCGGAGTGTTTAGTGGAGAAAATTAAGTGATGTGGAGGTTACCAAAATTTTTGGGTTGTTGTTGAGTGTGGAAATTCAGCTCTCTCTCACAGTTTTATTTTATTTTCCTTTCTCTTCTTCTATTGCCATTTTCCTTCCTTTCCTCTTGTTCATTTTTGGTTTTGTAATAGCGGGCTTGTGGTTCTCAGTTGTGTTAATTGGTGGTATGTTTCTGGTCATCGATCTTGAATGCTATATTGATAATGGGTTTAAGAGGTGTTTTATCGTTGTTTAGGAGTCATTCAAGAGGTTGGAATCAATGATTCGTATAGTTGTTTCGAAGTGGTGTTCGTCTGGTTGCGGTACTACTAGTCTCAGAATAGCATACCCAGCAAAAACGAATTAGGTGTGTACTCTGATTGCACAGAAAACTGGATTTGACGAAAGCTAAAAAGCTTACTATCGATGCCACACGGGCGTATGGACTGCTGTGTGGAGGCTGTGTTGCGAGACACAACCTTGTGATCGAAAAACCAGGCATGCGCGTGTGACACGGGCACACGACACGGCTGTGTGAAGGTCGGTAAGGCCGTGTGCAAGAGATGGGCTCGTCCAGTTGGGTTGTGTGGCCACACAGGCATGTGGGCCCACACGGGTGTGTGAGATTTTGGGCCAAGCCATGTGATCGACACGGCCAAGGCCAATTTGGACCTTGTGGGCTAAACGGGCGTGTGGGCCCACATGAGTAGGCCACATGGATTTTGAGCCCATTTATCTGAAATGTTCTATAAGGTTGCACGGGTTGCCTAAGTCGACTGTGACCTGTCGAAGGGTTGGTAAGCATTACTAAAACCCCCTATTCTACAATATGAGAATGTGATGTATATACAAACATGTTATACCTAGCATGTGTATCTGTATTGTTCCGAAAATATATGTGTATGATCTTTTTGTCTGCATTATAGCATGCCATAATTGTATGATGCATTGCATTTGGGGTGGGATTATTGATGAAGTGAATGAAGTATCTAAAGGCTCCTAAGCATGTTATGTTGCAGCTATACTAAATATTTATAACATGTGCCGTATTTGGTACCACTTGGTGTGTAGGATTGGATGGGTTGATTTTGTCCCCATATTTAGTGTGTTGGGCTGGGTGGGTCGATTTTATCCCCACATGGTGTATAGGGTTGAACTAAGATGGTTTGCAGGGTTGGTGGGCATGATTATGCTATTCTGATTTGTTATGCATGCTATATCTATATGGGCTAAGGCCCAATTATATCTGAATCTGCTTCTGATTTATTGATTTATGTTATTGATTTATGTCTAACTTTTCATTTGGAGGTCAAGGAAATCAAAGAACACAACTCCCATCTAGGTTTTCAACAACCTTATTAGCAAGAGAAGAAATCGAACCTTGAGGAGATGTTGGAAAAATTTATCTCAGTGTTAGAAACTCGTTTTCAAAACATTGAGGCAGCATTGAAAAATTAGCAAGCATCAATTCAAGGACCTGAAAATAAAATTGGACAACTTGCTAAATTAGTTTCAAAAAGACCATAAGGTAGCTTGCCTAGCAATACTGAAACTAACCCAATGGAGCAACTCACGTAATTACTATTTGAGACGTGGAAGGGTTAGTTGAACCTAAGCAGAAATTGAGGCAAGAAGTTATGGTGAGCAATGATGAGGTTGAGAAAGATAAGAAAGAGAAAAAGCTAGTGGTTAGAGAATACAAACCTCATGTAACAGCATGTTTTCGATAAAAATCAAAACAATGGTTTCAGGGCACAAATCTGATTTCGAAAAGAAAATTTATTTTAAAATTATTTTATGGTCTACAATAAGATAGTAATGTCATATAAAAATTTCATAAAGAAATTTTACCAATTTCATGTTTAATTTGATAAAGGACCAAATTGCACAAAGTGTAAAAGTTGAGTTTTGATACCTAAAAGGATTAAATAGAAATAGCACTTTAAAGTGGAGGTCCTTATATGGTAAATAGACCATTTAAAAATGCTTAGTGTTTAAGGATGATGATTCATCCATGGAAAATTAATTAAAGAAAAGGACAAAATTAGAAAGATGAAAAATAATAAAATAAAGAAATATCATCATTTTATCATCATCTTTCCCAAATAAAATATGAAAACCCTAGTTATGGAGAATGGAAGAAAGAGCAAACTTATTTGGCCAAAATAGGTAAGTATTCAAGTCTCGTTTTTAGTAATTTTTATATTTTTGAAATTGGGATAGCTTAATCTACCTATTTTGCGGATTAATTTGTAAATATATCAAAGTATAAAATTTTTTTCATGGATGAGTATGTTGAAAATTTGAAATTTATGGTAGAAAATGAAAGGTTGTTGGTAGATAAACAACTTTTACAAAGAGAATTTTGGTGAAAATGTGATTTAAGGACTAAATTGTAAAAGTGTAAAAGTTATGGAAAAATTCTGATTTTTATGAAATACATGGGCTGTAACTTTACATGTAAAATTTGTTTAGTCTTGGAATAAGGATTAAATTGTATGAATTTCATTTTCCGAGCCTAGGGACGAAATCATCATTAATTAAAAAGTTAAGGGCAAAATGATAATTTTGCCAAAGATATGAATTGAATTGAAATGAATATGAATTAATGCTAAGTTTACGGATTTAGATCCAGATAGACCAAATTCAGAGTTAGAACGAGGAAATGAGGAAAATCTTGGATTAGTATATTTTACATACACGAAGAGTTGTCTAGGTAAGTTCGTGTAACTAAATTGTGTCTATTTATATGTTTGAATTAATTGTTGTGTATGTAAATGGTATAAATCTTATATATATATATATATATATATGACATTGAAGACATATCTGACAATGCCCGATAAATAATAAATGATAAAAATGTTATTTTTATACTTGAAATGAACGTGGAATGTGTTTATTTGAATTATATAAATATGGTAAATGTATGAAATAATCACATGCCTGATAATGCCTGAAAAATGTTAAATTCCATTTGAATAAATAAAATTCGATGGATACGTGATTTTCTTTAATGAATATAGTTTTGCATATGTTGCAGACAGGATTTAACTCGGATGAGTAATCCTGATATAGCCCTCTCGAGCATTCTGTTATATAGTTCCTGCAAGCATCCTGATCGGTAGTGATTTAGCATGTGTTGTGCACTACCTTAACTTTGTGTGAGCGTCCTGTTACATGACTTGATCGGTTGTGATCCAACATATAATGCAAATACAAACGCAGCTCTACGTGAGCGTCCTTGTAACAGCCCGAATTTGGGTCTAGTCGGAACAGTGGTTTTGGGACCACAAAATCGACACAAAGAAATTTATTTTTAATATATTTCTACGGTGTACAGTTTTATGAAATGATTTAGTGAAAATTTAGTTCAAAAAGTTTGACGTTTGGGCACTCAATTTAGTCAAAAGGACTAAATTGTAAAAAGTAAAAAATGTGAGTTCTATAAGTTAGAAGTGTCTAATTGTGATGAAATTTTAAATTGGAGGTCCTTAAATGGTAATGAGACCATTGGTTAAGTTGGTGGACAGAAATGGACATGGTTAGGTATGTTTCTAAAGTTTTTCATTAAGGGCATTTTGGTCTTTTGGTAATTAAATGAATTAAAAAGTCAAATTAAAAGCCAATTTTTGTCCATCTTCCTCCCATGGCTAAAATTCACTAGGAGAAACCATGGCTAGGGTTTTTCAAGCTTTCAAGCTCGACTGTAAGTCCGTTTTAGCCCCGTTTGTAATGATTTTTACATTTTTGAGATCCTTGTAACCTAATCTAGCTTTTCCAAGGACTAATTTGAAGCATTAGAAAAGTTTAAAAATTTAACCATGTTAGAGATGCATGTATTTTGATGTCTAATGGTAGAAAATGAATGTTAGTTGTGTGATAAACGACTTTTGCTAAGTGATTTTCGATGAAAATGTTAAAAAGGACCTATTTGTACAAAGTTTGTAAAATGGGTATTAAAATGTGAATAAATGAAAAAAGTGAGTTGCTAAAAGCATGTATAAGTTTAGCTAGGCATGAGTTTTGATGAAATTGAGTACATTTCATTTTACGAGCATAGGGATTAAATTGTAAAAATGTGAAACTTTAGGGGCAAAAATGTAATTTTTGCCATAATGTGATTTTAGGCTGATTTGAATAGTATAATGATGAAATAAGTTAAATGTGATATTATAGATCAAGGAAAATGAGAATTGGATCCAAAACGGGGGAAAATAAAGTTTCGGATTAATCGACTAATTTGTTGATACATCAAACGAGGTAAGTTCGTATGTTAATAAATGTTATTAAATTGTGTATTAAGTGTCTTATATAATTGATTGAATTGTGGAACTTAAATTAAATGTTCGAAACAAGTAAAAATGCAGGATCTATCACAATCGTTTCATAACGAAAGACGAATTGACTGTAAAGACCATAGCTGGGCTATGGCATCGATATATGATTTCGTGTAAGACCATATCTGGGATATGGCATCGGTATGTAAAATGTGATTTTGTGTAATACCATATCTGGGATATGTCATCGGTATGTGAAATGTGATTACGTGTAAGACCATATTTGGGATATGGCATAGGTATGTGAAATGTGATTAGGTGTAAGATCATGTCTAGGACATGGTGTCAGTATGAGATTTCATGTAAGACCATAGCTGAAGCTGGGCTATGGCATCGATATGTGATTACATGTAAGACCATATTCGGGATATGGCATTGTACTATGCATACATGATTTTCCAAGTATCTTTAGTGATTTCGAATGATTTAATGGCAAGTCAAGACGAGAATGTAAGTAGACTGAATTAAGTAAAATAAGTACGACTGAATTAAGTAAAATAGGTATGTACAAAACCTATGTGAGAATCGAATATAGGTAAATTGATGAGCTTATAGTGTATCATGTATATGATACGAGAAAGATTTGTGTATAAGTATGCTTCATGCCATATTGTGTTTATTTGGCTATAATGAGATATGGATTGAAAGATTATGAGATACTAGTTATAGTTGTTTTATTGTACATATATATGGCACATAGTGTGTGAAATAATGTTTTATGTGATATTTCACATAATTAACCCTGGTTAAAGAAAATGTAATGAGTATTAGATTGAATGAAGTTTTATGGATATTCGATTGTGTGTATTCATAAATGTGAATAATTTGTTAACTATGTAGTTGATCCCCACGAGCATAGAATTGAATAAACTTGTGGAAATTTTTGGTTGGCTATGGGACTGGATTCATGGTATAAAGGTGAAATCAAATGAGTTTACATTATAGTTCATAAATGTTTAATATGTGTTTATTTTATAAGATGAGTTTATTACATATGAGCTTACTGAGCTATTTAGCTTACTCCGTTTATTTTCCTATGTTTTATAGTGTCGACAAGTTGGCTTGGGTTAGAGAGCGTCGGAGATCCTATCACACTATCAAGCTATCATGTTAGGTATAGATGAATTCAAGTATTTAGAGTTTATGGCATTTATAGGGACTTGGTCTTGTGGCCATATGTGCTGGCCTATGATGTTTCGTTGTTCATTTTGTATATAGCCTTGAAAGTTGACTAATGTTGGTTATGAATATATCTATATTAATGTCAATTGTGAATATGGGAGTTTGCATAAATTGATGTAGAGAGGTTGATGTTCTAAGCATGATTATTAATGGTATGAGAATAATATGTTATTGTTGTAATGGTGGATAATTTGGCTGCATAAGTATATTATGTTTTGTGCCTTTGAATTGAGGTAAGTGTATATGTGAATGAGGCTGGCAAAATGGCTTGGTAAATAGCCATATTTTTGTCCACATGGATTTTTAGTCAAATTTAAGAAATAATCTTCTAGTTAAGCTCTGTTTATTTGTTTCAATCAAACACTAATTAGTTTAGATTATTTTATTATTATTTGACCTTTGAATTTAGCCTATAAATAGGCTCTTTTACAACCTTAGAAATAACACACATTAGAGATTAGAACTCATAACACATTTAGAGAATTTTGTGTTTATGTTTTGAGGGTTTTTTGTTTTTGGGTTTTCGGGGTTTAGTTATTATCTTCATCTTTTGTACTCTTCATTCTTTTGCCATTATAGTAAAATTATCTTTGCCCGTGGTTTTTTATCCTCTTTGAAGGGGTTTTTCCACGTTAAATTTGTGTGTTCAATTTCTCAATTTCTTCTGCTAATTTTACTTGTTTGTTGCTTAATGGGGTCGATTCCTAACAAGACACATGAGCATGTGTCTAGGCCATATGTGACACACGAGCAGCCCCATGTCTGTGTAGTCAGGCCGTGTGTCCCTTGTATCTTGAATTTTAGCTTCGAATTTGCCACACGGGTAGAGACGCGACCGTGTGTCTCAGTCGTGTGAAGTACACGGCCCCAAGACATGGGCGTGTGTCCAGGGCGTGTGAAGTCTGCACCTATTTTATGAAAATTAAATTCGCCACACGGCCTAGCACACGGGTGTGTGACTTGGTCATGTGACTTATTTTGGTGCATGATGTCATAAATAGAGAGTTACACAGGTTGAGGACACGGGCGTGTGTGACCACACGGCCTACCCACACGGGTGTGTCCCAAGCCACACTAGCGTGTGACCCCTATTTTAGGAAAAAAATTTCTAAGTATTGACAAACTTTCCAAAGTTCTCGGTTTAGTCTCGAACCACTCCCAAAGTATGTTTTGGGCCTTGTAGGCCCGTAATAGGGACGTTATGAGTATGTATGAAAAGTTTTAATTTTGGATGTAAATTTATGACTCAGTTTTGTATGTTTACAAGTAATTAAGTCTGGTAAGGCATCGTACCCTATTCAAGTGACTGTTACAGGTAAGGTGTGTTATAGTCCTGATATAGGCTGTTATGAGCTTCCTAACATGGCTCGCTTGAACTCCCTGTTACCTTATCCGGTGCTCCTAGATTTTATCTTTTCAGAGATATCTGATAAGCTTTATAAGCTTCCTGAGTAAAACTCTTATGAGTTTCCTGATTAGCCTGAATAAGTGTCCTGTTACATGGTTATATGGCTCATCTGAGCATCCGGATAAGTGTCATGTTACATGGTTATATGGTACCCCTGAAAATGAGTTGACAGTTTTTGATTTATACACTTCAAGTGTACAAACTGTGTATGTAACACCCCAAACCCAGTCTAGACGTTATGGCCGAATCTGGCAGCGTCACATGAGAGTGCTTTTGGAAAAAAAAGTTTAAGCAAGTTGAGAATGATTCCGTTTATCATCTTCACTTAAGTCAGAAAACCGATAGTCAAGTTATTTGTTAAAACCTTTTTCATTTACGTGGAAGCTCTTAGATAATTTTAGAAAAAACAAAGTCTATGTGTCGTTTTGCAATTATAGAAATAAATCCGTAGTAACAATTTAAAACTCAAGATAAGATCGAAATAGTCCAAATCCCAATTTACATAAAATAACCCAATAGAGTTAAAACAGTAAAAACATTAAAGTCATAAACCGTAGCAAAATGTTTCAGTGGTTACCGACGAGCCCTCCACGACACCAATCCATCTACTGTTGGGGATTACC
Source organism: Gossypium stocksii (assembly GCA_020496765.1). Taxonomy (NCBI): domain Eukaryota; kingdom Viridiplantae; phylum Streptophyta; class Magnoliopsida; order Malvales; family Malvaceae; genus Gossypium; species Gossypium stocksii. Next base: position 52,811,962 of record CM035621.1, read on the forward strand.
TGATAGACAAATAAAATAAAAGGGGTGAGTTTTCGCAAACTCAGTGTGTACATCCCCATAGTAAAGCATGCACGAAACAGTTATCAGTCTATCAGTCATAAATCGAGCCTGAGCTCTTAACAGAATCGGTATGGACTATAGCCCACACAGTACAGTATTAGATAAGATATAATCAGGCCCTAACCCATACAAAAATCACATACATATCATATCAGTACAGTAAATGCCTACCAACCTTACACACTATCTCTATCCACCCTACATACCATGTGGGGATAAAATCGACCCACCCAGCCTTACACACCATGTATGGGGATATAATCGACCCATCCAGCCCTAAACACCATGAGGTTCCGTAAACAGCACATATCAAGTCAATGCAGCACAGCTGCTCGACATTTGTCTAAAAGCCTTTCAGTCTTTGTTCTCTCTAATACTAAGCCCAACCTAATGCAATGCAACATAAATGATGACATGGCATACTATCACACAATAAATAGATCATACGTGTCATACTTAAATCAGTTCAGAACAGTATTATAACACATGCTAGCATACATTTTAGTATCATATCATAGAATAAGGCCTAAGTAATACTTACCGACCCCTTTAATAGGCCACAATCGACTAGGGCGACCCGTGCAACCTTTCTGAATAGTTTAGATTAATGGGCTCACACGCACATGTGGCCTGCCCGTGTGGGCACACACACCTGTGTGGCCTACATGGCCCAACTTGGCCTTACCAGTGTGGATCACACTACCTGGCCCACGCCCCACACGCCCGTGTGGTTTCACCTGTGTGGGCCCACATGCCTGTGTAGCCTACACGGCCCATTTGGCCTAGCCCGCGCCTCGCACACGACCTAGCCAGCCTGACACACCCATCCCCGTGTGGCGCGCGCATGGCCTCACTCATCGACCACACAGTCGTGTCTCGCACACGGCCTCCACACGGGCAGTCCACACGCCCGTGTGGCATCGACAATCTCGTTTTCAGCTTTCGCCGAAACATGATTTTAAAGCATTCAAAGTACACAACTGATTCTGATTGAAGCCTAAACACTTCTGAGCACTTCCAGAACCTAAAATCAAAATATTTAGCCCATTAAAAAACCCATAATCGAGTCTCAACATTTAATCCCAAAATCGCAAAATTGTTTTACCACTACCAAAATCAAGCACAACTCCGATTCAACCGTTGAGTCACTGGTTTTTAGCCTCTAGATCTCCTCCTAAACAGCAGTACACAACCTTTAAACACATAATCGAAATAGCATTCAAGATTGACAATCTAGAACTTACTAGCGATTAACATGTCTAAAACCCGCTAATACAGAACAAAGCGAACAAGAGGAAAACTAGGAAATTTTCGGCAGTAGAATGGGGATTTTTTGAAGGTAAAAACAGCAGCAAATAATTTTTGGGAAAAAGAAATGGCAGAGAGAAAGGTAGGGAAACGTCAGAAATCTAAAACTTTTGGGAAAACTAAACAACTACTAGATAACTCCTTGATTCATTCCACTACTCAGTGTCACACTGAGCCTTAAACTCCTACTAGCCATTAGAAGCAAAAATACACTCCCTGGCTTGTGTAGGGATTCGAACTCTGGACCTCTTACACATTTACACTCCACCCAACCACTAGACCAGCAAGCCCATTCTGATATATTTTACCAAACTTTTACTTAAAAGCCTACTCACCAAGAGTTAGGCTTTATTAAATAAAAGCCCAAAATTTAACCCAAGTCTTGGCTTGAACTTGGGACCTTCCCAAACACATCCAGAGCACATATTTATTTAAGCAGACAATTATTTGTGTCAAGTAAGTGCAAAAAAAATTCAGAAAATTTCAAGCCATAAGTTCACAAAAGCCGAAAAATAAAATTTTAGGGCATTACAGTGTACCCATCGATGTTTTTAATGATTCAACGGGTAAAATCTTGACATGAGAAAATATGAACACAAAATGAATTATTACATGTATCAGCCTGAAATACATGAAAATAATGATACATGATATATGGAAGTATGACATGGTGATATAGAAACATGGAACTTGTTTGTTGAATATGTTCCTCTAAGATTATAGACTTGTACACTTCAAGTGTATTTTCCTGGGTTTCCATTGATAGTTTAATTGAGTTAATGAGCAAATTCCTAACATGAAATAATCTGAACTTGAGACGAAATATTATGATAATGTACTCGAAATAAATGGGTAGTATGACTTAAAAATGAACTATTACCCATATATACATGAAATACATAGAAATGACAATACCTAATATAATGATGTATAAAATGGTTGTTACATGATCGCGGACCGTGCTTGATGACATGTTTAAGGACTACTATATGTGATTACTTGGCTAACATGATTACGATATGTATTTAGGGCTTGTGACCAAATTGGTTGATAGTGCCTTACATTTTTATTTTAAACATAAATATATGGTAAGTTATTTACCATGTTATACGAACTTGCTAAGCATTATATGCTTACTCTGTTTTATTTTTCCTTGTTCTATAGTAATTCGGAAGCTTGTTGGATTGGAAGCTTGATGGAGATCACTCACACTATCCATCGGCCCATTTAGGTATATATGGTAAAACAATTATTGTTATAATGGCATGTATAGGTTATTTAGCCAATAATGGCATGTAAATGATTTGAATGAAACTAGCCATTGGAATGGCATGCATATATGCATTTGGTAACTAGGCAAGTATGAAAGATAGTTTAACATGATAATAAATTGTCATTTGAGGTATTTAAAAATATATTGGTTGTATGTTTTAATATGTAATGTTAAAAACATTATATTAGACTTGATTTACATGCTTTGATATGGTTTGAGAATGTGTTTAAGTGTTGGTGTAGAAGGAAGACTAGTTGGGTAAGATATGTGGCTTGAAAAATAGCCTATTTTCGTCTACACGGGCAGAGACACGGGTGTGTGCCTCATCCGTGTATGACACATGGGCCTAGAACATGGGCGTGTGACCTGTCCGTGTATCCCTTGCATCTTTAAAATGTCAAAATAAAATACTCAGAATTGATCATACGTCCTGGCACATGAGCGTGTGGCTTGGCCATTTCAAAATAAAATACATGGTTTAGGGATACGGTCGTGTGCCTCATATCGAATGCCCACACGGCCTAGGATATGGGCATGTCACTTGCCTCACACGGGCTACCCACATAGGCGTGTGACCCCTACACCTTGTAAAAATTTTGAAAATTCACGAAAACTTTTCTGAGTTCTTCGTTTAGTCCCGACCCATTTCTAATGTATGTTTGGACCTTGAAGGTTCATATAATGGACTTTATGTCTAAATTTTGACATGAATACTGTATATAATGAATTATCTATTTACTTATCTATAAATTCCGATAACGCTTCGTAGCTCTATTCTGACAACGGATATGGGTTAGGGGTTGAAGAAAGATCTCATGACCAACAATACCATAAATTTCTTAAGCTCTTGAAAAAATTACACATTAACTTACCGTTTGTTAAAGCTTTTTCACAGATGCCAAATTATGTAAAATTTTTAAAGAAGAGGTTAGCAAACAAAAGGAAGATAGATGACTCGTCAACTGTGGAGCTCAATGTAGGTTGCTCGATCATTCTACAAAACAAACTACCTAACAAACTTAAAGATCCAGGGAGTTTTACTATTCCTTGTCTCATTGCTAGTTTAAACATTGAAAATGCTTTAGCTAATTTAAGGGCTAGTATTAATGTCATGCCTTATAAAATGTTTAAACAACTTATTTTTGGGAAACCAAAATGCACTAGGATGAGTACTCAATTAGCAGATAGAACGATTAGGTACCCTAGGGGTATTTGTAACACCCCTTACCCGTATCCGACGCTGGGACAAATTACGAGCCGTTACCTTACTAAAACATACACGAACATTCATTTTCGGTTCATAAAACTCTGATCTAATTTAAAACTTTTACAACTTATCTTACGGTCCTAAATGTGGACCTACGAGGCCCAGAACATGATTTAGAAAAATTTCAATAAAAGCTACTTAAAACAGGGTACACGCCCGTGTGAATGGGCAACATGCCTATGTGGCCTTAGAACATGGCCGTGCTAAAGGCCTATGTAGTCCACACAACCTAAGCATATAGGGACACGTCCGTGCCCCTTATTCATGAGGATTTATTTTCTAACATCGAACCTATAGGGGTTTTCGTACGACTTGACACACGCCCGTGTCTCTTGCCTGTGTCCCTCACATGGCCATGACACGCCCCTGTCCTAGCCGGTGTATGAAAACCTTGATATTTTGTTTCTAATGTCAGCAACAATTTAAGGTCACAAGGCCATGGCACATGCCCGTGGGCTAGACCGTGTCTTTCATACGGTTAAGACACACGGCCGTGTCTTAGCTCGTGTGGTTACTACTTGGCATTTAATTTTGCTAGCCTAAGGTGCAGGGGACACATGGCCTAACCACACGTCCATGGGGCACGTCGTGTGTCTACCCGTGTGGACAAAAAATAAGGATATCTACCAAGCCTTTTTGCCACACTGAAACAAAATCACACACATGCCAAAACATAACAAGGCACCAATACTCAACCAATAACCATAATTTGACATCCAGAAAACTTTACAAAACCAATCCAACCAAACATTAATATTACCACCCTAGTACTCTTGATCATCCATACTATTTTGCACATTTAGAAAAAAAAGGTCATTTGCATATATGTATCAATAATGAATATTAGCCATTATCCATGACCTTACACAAAATGGAGTATTCTCAATCAAGCCAACACACTTTTCCCAAAAAAAAAATGACACTTAACAAAAGACTAAGTCCCTATACATGTTATTTTCTCAAAATACTAAAAACTAATTATATCCAATGCTTTAACTGATAGTGTGAACGAAGCCTTCGACGTCCCTTGATCCACGAGCTAATTAGGCGGCATTAAAAGAAAATAGAAAGAAGAGGAAGTAAGCATAAAGCTTAATAAGTTGCAAGTAAATAAATGACAACAAGTTACCATGCTTTAACATACTCACAACATAGCACAATTTGTACATGATACATAAAATTGGCTACAAGCACAACTTACTCTTTTTCATATCTTATTAATCATATAATATAATTTTGAGCTCACATAGCATACATCTTATGTAGGTACCTGTACCACTCACAACGTCATCATAATAATTCTTATTCTTAACAAAAACTTTAAATTTCCCGTTGAACCATTTAGAAAATGAAAGGATATTCAATAAGCCTCAAACATAGGGTATCATGATGATGCCATGTCCCAGACATGGTCTTACACTGACTCGCATATATCGAGGTCGATGCCTTGTCCCAGACATGGTCTTACACTAGCTTTCCTTTATTCGTGCCGATGCCATGTCCTAGACATGGTCTTACACTAACATATTTTAAATTCGATGCCATGTCCCAGAGATGGTCTTACACTAGCACTCGTATCAACGCCGATGCCATGTCCCAGATATGGTCTTACACTAACACTCGTATTTCGCGATCTATAATAATAAAAATTCACTAATTTAATCACCACATCAATTCAAACATTTAAACAATTCATAACTCGACAAAATGACCATTTTGCCCCTGGACTTTTATAAAATGACTATTTTACCCCTAGGCTCAGAAATTGATTTTTATCAAATTTCTTCATTCCTTTTGCCTAGCCGAACCCTTTTTACTTTGATGGTGCCTAAAATTTTCATTATTTCATGCAATTACTATATATTTTACCACATTTACAAAAAGGTCCATTTTAGATGTTTTTTATGAACACCATTTCACAAAATTTGTGTATTTAACAACCAACATTCATTTTCTTACATAAAAGTTCAGCAAACAACATAACCACTTTCATGGCAAAATCTTAAACTTGCAACCATTTTGCAAAATAGTCCCCCCATTAGCTAGCTCATGCTACAAGGGTCCCAAAAATGTAAAAATCATTAAGAAAGCCATGAAAATCACTTACTTGCAAGAGGAATTTCTTAGCTGAATTTTAAGCTTCAAAACCCCTTATTTTGCTGAGCATTTAGGTGGTGAGAAGAAGAAGAAATGAAAAGGGGTCTATTTTCCCATTAAAGACCCCCAATTTTGGTTCTCTAGCTATTTAACACAATTTACTAGTAAAATAACAACTTTTACCCTTTATGCGATTTAGTCTTTTTTTGCAATTGAGCTCATAATCGCTAAAATTAATTCACCAAAATTTTCATGCACTCGTAAAATCATGTTATAATACATAAAATAATGCTAAAATAATCTCTTCAACCTCAGATTAGTGATTCTGAAACCACTATTCTGATTAAGCCCAATTTCTAGCTGTTACAATTCTCCCCCTTAGGGATTTTTGTCCCCAAAAATGTTACCAGTGAATAAGTTTGGGTTGTAACAGCCCGAATTAGGGCCTAAACAGAACAGTGGTTTTGAAAACCATAAATCCAAAGTAGATAAATTTATTGCGATTAAGTTTTAAAGTTTATAGTGTGATAGAATAATAGTGTGAAATTTTGGTTAAGAAATTTTATCGATTGGGTGTCTAATTTGGTATTTAGGATTAAATTTTAAGAGGTGAAAAATGTGTGTTCTAATTCATAAAGGTACTTGATTGGAATGGGTTTTTAATTAGCCCATTTGTTAAATTTTTGGACAAAAAGGGACATGGTATAGGTGAGATAAGATATCTTTAAAAGTAATAGCATTTTAGTCATTTTGTAAATAGAAGAATAAAATGGGAAAAATCATGCCAAAATGTTGTCATCTTCTTCATGAAAGGGCCGAATATACCATGAACTCCATGGCTAGGGTTTGTTCAAGCTCTCCAAGCTCAATAGTAAGTGATTCCTAGCCTCGTTTTTAATGTTCTTCGTATTTTTGAAATCCTCGTAACTTGCTTTAGCTATTTCTACCATTATTTTGAGCTAGGGTTTATTTTTAAAAATTCTCCCATGTTGAATAATTGTATATTTTGATGATTAATGGTAGATTTTGCATGTCTATGTTGAGAGAAATAAGTTTTACTAGGTGGTTTTCGGTGAAAACGTCCAAAACGGGCTAAATTATAAAAGTGATAAAATGTGAAATAAAGTGTGTTATAGTGAGAATTGTTGATTGCTCTAGTTATGAAAATGGTTCATCTAGGTCCAAAATACATGAAAATTGAATAAAATTATTTTTACGAGCCTAGGGGCAAAAGTGTAATTTTGACAAACTTTAGGGGTAAAAATGTAAAATATTTGAAAGTGTGATTTTTGGACTAATTTGAGTAATTTGAATGTTAGATGAGTGTTATTTGATATGTTAGATCAAGAAAACAAGAAATTCGGGCTTAGATCGGGGGAGAACGAGATTTTGGACTAAGTCAGATTAATTAACGCTTTTGCATCCGAGGTAAGTTGGTGTGTTAGTAATAGTGCAATGCTATTGTTGTTTATGCTTGAACCTAAATTAGTATGTTGATTCGAATATTTTGAATGAAATGGTTAAGGTGCTATGTACATTAAATGATATAAAGGTATGTTTATGATACATGGAATTGAATTGAAATCTTGTGTTCAAAGTGCTTTTTATGAATATAGTTATTATGTGAAATTTTGAGATTTATTATCATCATAAGAGATGTGATGAAGTGTATATTGACTAAGCTTTGACAAGTGTGAAAAAGTCCAGATTGAACCTTAGAATTCGAATAGGATACAAGTGACATGTCACTAGGAACCTATTGTATATGTGATCGATTGTATAAGTGATTCCGGGTACTAGTATCATTCGACTACAAGTGGCTAGGTAATCCTGCATTTGTTGCGGATACCTATCAGCTTGTGTGAGCAACACTGAGTAGCTTCGATTTGACCGTTAGCTTGTGTGAGCAGGCCCGTGAATAGCTCGATAGTGAGCATATCAATGGTAGCTTCGGCTACATATCAGTAGTAGCTTCGGCTACATATCAGTGGCAGCTTCCGCTACAATATGTGTGGAACCTTTGTGCAATTTTTTCGAGTATCCTTTACAATTCGTCATGGTTCAACGGGTAAAGAAATGGTATGGATAAAGTGTAATGGAAAGTGAAAATGAATTAGTGTATAAATGTGTTTCATGTCATGATGCATTTATATGTGTAGTGTGAATATGAAATTTTATGAATAAGTGCAGGCATGTATGTGTAAATTATGAGAAATATGCTCGTTATATGATCGACCTTTGCTAAGGTTGATAAGAGGTAAGTGCTACAATTAAAGCTACTATAAAGAAAGCATGAAAAAGGGAAACTTAAAAATAAAACTTAAAAATAAACAGTTTTGAACAGCAACAATTATATGCCTTTGAAAAATCACCAAAAATGATGGGAATTAAATTAGAAGTTGAATAAGATATGAAATTAAATCTCATTGAGTCTATTTTCACATAAAAGAAGTAGAGTAAGTAAAAGATTCTCAATTCATGAGATATCTATAATGTTGTGAGATAGGGTCAGACGGATTTGGGAATCCACTATTCCAAATTTGGAAAATAAAAAAAATTGCATAAAAATTTTTATGGAGTATAATTTATATGATTAAAATCCTTGATGAGTCTATTTTCAATAGAAACAAACGCAAATGTTATCCAAATTTTGAATGATAAGATAATTAATTTTTAATGAAGAGAGGTTAGATTTGCCAGACAATGAAACAGGGGAAACTTTAACGAATAAACTGTACTAATTGGCTAAACCAAAAATTCTGTAAATTTTATGGTGAGAAGATATGTGAGTCTAGTTTCAGGAAAAGTAGCAGATCTCCATTTGGAGTTCCGTAGCTCCAGATATAATTAATTTAGTGACTGTGACTTAGAAAGGCAGCCTAGGATGAACACGAGTAAAAAGTGGAATCATGTGAAACAATGATCGTATTATCTAAAGATTACATTGTAAGAAATGGAAAAATCATGTTAATTAAATTGCTTATTATTATATGCCAACTTACTAAGCTATAAAGCTTACACCCTCCTTTCCATTTCTTTTAGTGTTGTCTGGTTGGCTCGAGGTTAGAGATCGTCAGAGGTAGAATCACACTATCAAATTATCAAGGTGGAGTATTGGCAATTCTTATTTGCTTACGAGTGAGTGGCATGTATAGAGATTTAGTTATTGGTAATATATTTTCTTGTGAATTGGTCAAATGTATTGGCTTATATTGCTTCATTGTATATAGTCATGAGATGTGGCTCATAATAGTTATGAGTATGTGAGCCTAATTTATGCTTATATGTGGAAATGCTTGATGTAGTTAGGTATATTACATGTGTTTATGGTCAAGTTAGGAATAATTAAGGGTATGATATGTGTCTATGAATTGTATATGGGTGTGAAGAGTTAAGAGCACAAAAAGGGCTTGGAAAATAGCGACACAGCCGTGTGTCTCAGCTATGTGGAGGACACTGCATAGCACACGGGCGTGTGACTTGGTCGTGTGCCCTTAATGGTATGCTGACGTCATAAACAAAATGCTTGATGTTTGTAACCCAGGCTGGGACACAGGCGTATGTAACCACATGGCCTGCCCACAGGGGTGTGTCCCGAGTCACACAGGCGTGTGACACTGTTTTGAAGGAAAATTTTGTAAGTGTTCCAAAGATCCCGGTTTTGTCCCGAACCATTCTTAAAGTATGTTTTGGGCCTCGCTGGCCTATAATAGGGACAAAATAAGTTTAAAATGAAAAGTTTTAAATTTGAATGAAAATTAATGGCACAAAATTGATTCATTATGTGTATATGTCCAGTAACGTCTCGTACCTAGTCTGGCAACGAATACGGGTGAGGGGTGTTACACGGGTATTGGTCTCTCATAGTCTACTCAGGTTCCCATGTGGCTTCTTCGACTCCATGTCTATGCCATAGTACTTTGACAAGTGCTATGCTTTTGTTCCTTAATTTCTTGACCTCCCGAGCCAAAATCTTAACGGGCTCTTCACCATAGGTCATATCTGGTTGAATCTTAACCTCTGCTGGTGTAAACATTTGTGAAGGATCGGAACGGTAACGGTGCAACATAGACACATGGAAGACATTGTGAATCTTTTCCGACTCGGATGGCAAGGCCAATCAGTAAGCTACTGGTCCAATTGTCTCAGTTACCTCATAAGGTCTAATAAATCGTGGACTTAATTTGCCTCTCCTATCGAATCTAAGGACATTATTCCATGGAGATACTTTCAAAAACACTTTATCCCTGACTTGAAACTCAATCTCTTTTCATTTTAAATCTGCATAGGATTTTTGTCTATCCGAGGTGGCCTTTAAGCAGTCACGAATCACTTTTATTTTTTCTTTAGTCTCATTGACTAAATCGACCCCATGTATCTGACTCTCTCTAAGTTCGGACCAAAACAGGGGATTCGTCACTTACGCCCATACAAGGCCTCGTAAGGCACCATTTTCAGGCTTGACTGATAACTATTGTTGTATGCAAATTCTACCAACGGTAAGTACTTTTCCCAACTGCCTTGAAACTCAAGAACACAACACCGCAACATGTCTTCGACAATTTGGATTACTCTTTCTGACTGACCGTCCGTTTGCAGATGAAAAGCAGTACTAAAATTCAGTTTTGTACCCAAACCCTCTTGTAACTTCTTCCAAAACCATGATGTAAGTCTTGGATCCCTATCCGAAATAATTGACAAGGGCACTCCATGAAGTCTCACAATATCGCATATAATACAAATCAGCTAGTTTCTCATGTGAGTAGTCCGTATGAACTGGTATAAAATGAGTCAACTTTGTTAGTCTATCCACAACAACTCATACCGCATCTTTTTTCCTTAGTGTGAATGGTAACCCCGATACGAAATCCATGGTAATAGGGTTCCATTTCCACTCGGGAACCATCACCGGCTGAAGCAAACCCTAAGGAACTTGGTGTTCGGCTTTCACTTATTGACAAATCAAACACTTAGAGACAAACTCTGAAATGTCTCTTTTTGTTCCCGACCACCAATATAGTTTCTTCAAGTCATTATTGTAACACCCCTTACCCGTATCCGACGTCGGGATAGGGTACAAGGCATTACCTTACTAAAACATATGAAATTATTCAATCTTGAACCATCGAAATCCATCCCAACTTAAAACTTTTTCAAACACTGCTCTTGGGTCCTTCATATGGGCATACAATGCCTAAAACATGGTTTTGAGCCAATCCGGGACCATTTCGAGCATTTAGAAAACTATCAAGAATTTTCACTAAAAATAGGGCACACGCCCGTGTGGAAGGGCAACACGCACATGTGACCTCTAGACATGGTCGTGTTGATAGCCCATGTAACTTACACGGCCTAATCAATCTAGGACACGCCCGTGCCCCTAGTCCATGTAGATTTATTTTCTAACATCAAAACTACAGAGGTTTCTACACAACCTGGCAGATGCCCGTGTGCTCAGCCCGTGTCCCTCACATGGCCATGACACGCTCGTGTCACGGCCTGTGTGCAAAAACCTTGACATTCTATTTCTGACGTCAGCAACCCACGGCCATGGCACACGACCATGTGCTTGGTCATGCCCTTCACATGGTTGAGACACACGATCATGCCTCATGCCCATGTGAAACACTGATGGACATATAATTCTATCCATGCAAGGTGCAGGGGACACACGGCCTAACCATATACCCGTGGGCTGACCATGTGTCACATACGGCCTAGACACAAGTTCGTGTGTCTACCCGTGTGGAAAAAAATAAGCTATTTACCAAGTCTCTTTGTCGCCCTGAAACAAGACCAAATGCATATCCAAACATACCAAGGCTTTTATACTTAACCAATAAACATAAATTGGCATTCTAGCACATTCATAAATACCAATCCAACCAAGCATACACATTTCTACTTCTAGTACACATTCATGAATAACCGCAACTTTTCCATATATTAAACTTCAATATTAGCCATCACTCATGGCATTACACAAAAAGAATCAATTTCTAATACAAGCCAACACATTTGGCCCAAGGTAACATGACACTTGATAAAAGAATAGAGTCCTATACATGTCATATTCTCAAAATGTTAAATCTAACTATACCGAGAGCTTGGGATGATAGTGTGATCGGAGCCTCCAGAGAACTTTGATCCACGAGCTAGCTAGGTGGTACTATAAGAAAATGAAAAGGAAAGGGGTAAGCATAAAGCTTAGTAAGTCGTAAGTAAATAAATATCAACAATTTACCAGGTCATAACAAACTTTCATTGCATCACAAATCATACATGTAACAAAGAATAGCTACAACATAACCTACTCAATTCCATCCTTTACTAATCATACAACATGCTAGTGAGCTCACATTTCACGTATTACACTTAAGCACCTACACCACTTACAGAGATCATCACAATATCTCACAACTAAGCATTAATTCTAAATTTTCCAGTTGAACAATTTAGAATATGAAAGGATATTCATTCACCCTTCAATAGAGGGTATTAAGCCGATGCCATGTCCTAGACATGGTCTTACACTAGCTCACATATCAAGTCGATGCCATGTCCCAGACATGGTCTTACACTGAGTCACAATGTCTCGAGGCCGATGTCATGTCCCAGACAAGTCATACACTGGCACTCATTTATCGGTGTCGATGCCATGTCCCAGATAGGTCTTACACTAACACGTAACAAGTTGACACCATGTCCCAGACAGGTCTTACACTAGCTTGTATATCTTGAGGCTGATGCATGTCCCAGACATGTCTTACACTAGCTCTCGTCTCAAGGCCAATGCATGTCCTAGACATGTCTTACACTGGCTTGTAAATCTCGAGGCCAATACATGACCCAGACATGTCTTACACTGGCTCTCGTAATGTGACAGATGCATGTCCCAGACATGTCTTACACTAGCACACACAGCACCCAATGTCATGGCATGAATATCTAATTCTATTTTAAATGTTCAACCGGGCTCTATTACGCATGCTATCATTATTTCATGAATAAAAATAATCCTTTCCACAATTCATGCTCGATTAACTATTTACATACATTGCTCATATCACAACACATATCTTACGAAAATTCAATGATTTCATGCATAAAATTAGAAATGTTGCATTATTTACCTACAACTTACCTTAGTATACAAAATGATGATGACGATTCAGTTTAATCGATTTCCTTGGCCTTCCCACGGTCTAGGTTCGGATTGGTAAATCTTAATCTATAACAATACAAATTCACTAATTTAGTCACTAATTTAATCTAAACAATCAGAAATTCAGAATTTAGCAAAATGACCAATTTGCCCCTAGAGTTTGGCACAATGACTATTTTACCCCTCGGCTCAGAAATCAATTTTTATCAAATTTCCTTATTAACCAAGCCTAACAAAACTCTTTTCACTCTTATGGCAGCCCAAATTTCTTATTATTTCACACACTTACTCTTTGTTTTACAACTTTACAACTAAGTCCAATTTAGGTGTTTTCTATGAACACCCTTTTACAAAAGTTGTTTATTTAAAAACTAGAACTCATTCTTTCCATAAAATTCTAGCAAACCACACTTATGCTTTCATGGTGAATCTCTAAAACTTCAATCATTTTTCACAATAGACTCCTCAAAAGGTAGCTCATGCTACAAGGGTTCCAAAAATGCAAAAATATTGAAGAAAGGCCATCAAATTGACTTACTTGTGAGGGTGATAAGTTGTTGAAATTTTGAAGCTTTTAAAACCCCAAATATGGCTGGTATTTTCGGCAAGAAGAAGAAGAAAATGGAGAAAAGATGATAGCTAGGCAATTTAGGTATTATTTTATCAATTTGGTAACAAAAATCCTACCAACTATTTGACTTTTCTATCTTTCTCACAACTATGGCTGACCATCACTCCTTGGAGGGCTTATTTGCTCCATAAAACCCTCAAATTTGATTTCTCTAGCTATTTATCTCAATTTACTAGTAATTTGCAACTTTTATCATTTTTGCAATTTAGTCTTTTTTCGTGATTAAGCCTTCAATCGCTTAAATTAATTCACCAAAATTTTCATGTACCCTTATAAAAATTTTATAACACCTAAAATAATACTGAAATAATTTTTCTCAAACCTCGAGAAGTGATTTCAAAATCACTATTCTGACTAAGCCTAATTTTGGGCTGTTACAATTCTCCCCCATTAGGGATTTTGTCCCCAAAAATCTTACCGTTAAAGAGGTTTGGGTACTGATCTCTCATTGTCTCCTCTGGTTCCCATATGGCTTTCTCGACTCTATATCATTGCCATAATACCTTCACCAACGCTATACTCTTGTTTCTCAATTGCTTTACCTCTCTAGCTAGAACCATAACTGGCTCTTCAACATAGGTCATATCTGGTTGAATCTCAACGTTGGTTAGTGCAATCACATGTGAGGGGTCTGAGCGATAACGGCGCAACATGTATACATGGAAGACGTATTAAACCTTTTCAAGCTCAGGTGGCAAGGCTAATTGGTAAGCTACGGGTCTAATTCTCTCGGTCACCTCGTACGGTCTAATAAATCGTCGACTCAACTTGCCTTTCCTACTAAATCGAAGGACTTGCTTCCACGAGGAAACTTTCAAAAACACTTTGTCCCCTTCCTGAAATTTGATCTTTTTTTGTTTCAAATCCGCGTAGGATTTTTGTCTATCCGACGCAGTTTTCAAGCATTCTCGAATCACTCTAACCTTCTCTTCAGTCTCATTGAGCAAATCAACCTTGTGTATATGATTCTCTTTAATTTCTAACCAATACAAGGGCGTCTGGCACTTGCGCCCATACAAAGCCTCATAAGGCGCCATTTTTAGACTCGACTGATAACTATTATTGTAGGCGAACTCGATAAGTAGTAAGTACCTTTCCCAATTTCCTTGAAATTCAAGAACACAACATCTCAACATGTCCTCGAGAATCCAAATCACCCTCTATGACTGGCCATCAGTTTGTGGATGGTAAGCCATGCTAAAATTCAACTTTGTCCCTACCGCCTCTTGTAACTTTTTCCAAAACCAAGATGTAAATCTCGAATCTCTGTCCAAAATTATTGACAGGGCACTCCGTGCAACCTCACTATCTTGGAGATGTATAGCTCGGCTAGCTTCTCAAGTGAATAATCCGTGCGAACTGGTATGAAATGAGCCGACTTTGTCAGTCTATCCATGATGACCCATACTACATCTTTCTTCCTTGGTGACAAAGGTAGCTCTGGCACAAAGTCCATGGTAACTCGGTCCCATTTCCACTTGGGAACCATTACTGGCTGAAGTAAACCTAAAGGTACTTTTACTTGCTGACAAACTAGGCACTTGGAGACGAAATCTAATATGTCTCTTTTCATTCCCGGGTGAATAGATAGGTGACTACTATGAGCCTCAAGCAAGATCCTCTGAATAAGTTCAGCATCTTTAGGTACAAAGATTTTCTCTCAGTACATTAAGCAACCATCGACACCAACTCTAAAATCTGTTCATTACTCGTCTCACACTAAGTCAACCTAGCTTGTAAATCCTTTTCATTTTTCTTAGCTTCGACGATCTCTTGTAAAAACACCGGTCTAGCACTCATTTCGGCTAAGATCAATCCATCATCATAAACAGTCAACTGAGTATCCATAGCCCTCAAGGCAAACAATGTCTTCCTGCTCAACGCATCGACTACTACATTTGCCTTTTTGGGGTGGTAGTCGATTACTAACTCGTAGTATTTTACCAGCTCTAACCATCTTCGTTGCCATAGATTCAACTCTTTTTGCATCATTAGATACTTTAAAATTTTATGGTCTGAGAAAACTCGACATCTCTCGCCATACAAATAGTGTCTCCAAATCTTCAATGCGAATACAATGGCGGCCAACTCTAAATCGTGGGTCGGGTAATTTTTCTCGTGTGGCTTTAACTGCCTCGAGGGATAGGCTATTACCTTGCCTTCTTGCATGAGCACACACCCCAATCCAGTTAAGGAAGCATCACTATACACCACAAACTCCTTTCCCGATTCGAGTTGCACTAACACTGGGGCTTCAGTCAACAAGGCCTTTAACTTCTCAAAACTCTGCTAACACTTTTCTGTCCACTCAAATTTAATATCTTTTTGAAGTAGCCTCGTCATCGGAGTAGAAATCATTGAAAACCCTTTAACAAATCATCGGTAGTAGCCCGCTAGGCCCAAGAAACTCCTTACCTCTATTACATTCCTCGGTGGTTTCCACTCAACAATTGCCGATATCTTGCTCAGGTCGATTCTAATTCCATCTCTCGACACAATGTGTCCCAAGAATTCGACCTCTCGTAGCCAAAATTCTCTCTTACTGAATTTGGCGTACAGCTGCTTATCTCTCAAGGTCTACAATACAATCCTCAAGTGCTCCGCATGCTCCCTCTCATTATAAGAATAGACGAGTATATCATCAATAAAAAATAGGACAAATTTGTCCAAATAGGGTCAAAAATGTGGTTCATCAAATCCATGAATGCCGCAGGAGCATTTTTCAAGCTAAAGGGCATGACTAGGAACTCATAGTGGCCTTACCTCGTCCGGAGGCAGTTTTCGGCACATCTAGTTCCTTTACTCTCAATTGGTAATACCCAGACCTTAGATCTATTTTAGAAAACACGGTTGCTCCCTTTAACTGATCAAACAAGTCATTGATCCTCGGCAAAGGATATTAATTATTCACTGTAACCTTATTTAGCTAACGATAGTCTATGCACAATCTTATCGAACCATCTTTTTTCTTAACAAATAAAATTGGCGCTCCCTACGGAGAATAACTCGGTCATGCAAAACCCTTATCCGTCAACTCTTGCAACTGGGTCTTTAATTCCTTAAGTTCCGTTGGAGCCATTCTATAAGGAGCATTCGAGATCGGTGTTGTGCTTGGGACCAACTTGATACCAAACTCTACTTCCCTCTCTAGAGGTAATCTGGGCAACTTTTCTAGAAATACATCCAGGTACTCGCATACCACAAGTACTGAATCAATTTTCTTTTCAAACACTTGGGTGTTCAACACAAAGGCAAGAAAAGCTTCACACCCTTTTCTCAAATATCTCTGAGCCTTCATAGAAGATACCACTATAGGTAGACCATCTGATTCACCTTATTCAATTCGGAGAACATCCTCGTTTTCACATTTCAGCTCAATAAATTTCTTTCCACAATTTACCACTAAGTTATGGGTGGTCAACCAATCCATACCAAGTATTACATCAAACTCGTCAAATAGAAATAACATTAAGTTACCGAGAAGCAATGACCTCTAACTGTCAAAAGACAATCCCTACACACTTGGTCAACTAGCACATGCTTGCCTAGTGGGTTTGACACCTTTACTACAAACTCTGCTGACTCGACATGTAGTTTTATACAAGAGACCAGTTTCATACACATATATGAGTGGGTAGAACCCAGATCAATTAAAGCCATCGCAGTAATGTCATGGATAGAAAAGGTACCCGTAATCATGTTGGGGGATGAAGCCTCTTCATGGGCACGGATAGCATAGGTCCTTGCAGGCGCTCTGCCCTCGGACCTCACAGCAGCATCTCTAGGGGCACCTTGGCTACTAGCCCCACTACCCAGGTTCTTCTTGGATCTACCTCTCAAAGGAGCACTACTCGCTCTCACCTCTTGCTTTTTAAGTCCTTCGTCCATTTTAAGACAATCTCGGATGAAATGATCATCGAAAACAAGCCCTTTCATTTCCTCAACACTCACCGAAGTGTCGTCTACCATACTACGAGCACTTTGGTCTATCCGGTTGAGTGCTACCAACATTCACAACAGAGGTAGTCTAAGCTTTGGACATCATATGTTGCTTGTTCTTGCTCTTACCCGAGAATCCCACTGATGCATTGGATCAGGTAGTAAACTATCTTGATCCCTTGGATGA
The DNA here is from genome assembly GCA_020496765.1 of Gossypium stocksii. Classification (NCBI taxonomy): domain Eukaryota; kingdom Viridiplantae; phylum Streptophyta; class Magnoliopsida; order Malvales; family Malvaceae; genus Gossypium; species Gossypium stocksii. Next base: position 52,829,889 of record CM035621.1, read on the forward strand.
GGATTGATGTGATTTCTCCATCTGTCTTTTCCTTGAGTCACGAGACTTCATATCGGCCTACGTTTTCTCCTTGGTCAACTCTTTGGCCTTGCACGCTCTCTCAACGAGCACTACAAACTCTCGAATCTCTAGGATACCCATTAACAAAAAGATGTCCTCATTTAAACCATCTTTAAAATGCTTACACACGGTGGCTTTGGAAGACACGCACTTTCTAGCGTACTTGCTGAGGCTTACAAACTCATGCTTGTACTCGGTAATCGTCATCTACCCTTCCTTCAATTCGAGGAACACTTTCCTCTTTGGTCGATAAACTTCTAACTGATATACTTCTTGCAAAATTCCTCTTGGAGGAAATCCCAAGTCCCCCTTTCTCTCGGTACCACTGATACGAGAGTGTTCCACCACTGGTAGGCCGAATCTCGAAGTAATGATACCACACATTTCATGCACTCTTCAAGTGTGCATGATACTTCATCGAACACTCTGATAGTGTTTTCCAACCAAAACTTGACTCTCTCTGGGTCATCATCTTTATTTGCCCGAAATTCCTCTACCCCATGTTTTCTAAGCCGGTCTACTGAACGTTTTTCTCTCCTACTCAATTCTGCTCCTTGAGGGGCTCTTGGGGCATGGTGATAAATTAAAGGAGGTGGGGGAAGTGAAGTGTTCGGGTTCGCTCAAACGTACTCCGTGTACCAAGCATCCATCATTTGGAGGTAGGCCTCTCTAGCCCTTCACCTTGACTCATCGTCGCGGGTCTGGTTTCAACTGGCGCGGTCCCTTCAGCGAGAGCCGGTGCGTTACTTTCCACATCATCTACCATAGCTCCTTCAGGATCATTTCACTATATATAAAAATAATTTATAGTCGTCAAGAGTCGCCACAATATCATATTACAGTTTATGGCATGTATAGCTAGACTCATACACAAGCTAGGTTAGTCCTAAAATTGGCTAAACCATAGCTCTGATACCACTAAATGTAACACCCCTTACCCATATCCGACGGTGGGATAGGGTAAAAGGCATTACCCTACTAAAACGCATGCAATTATTCAATCTTGAACCACCGAAATAAGTCCCAATTTAAAACCTTTTTGAAACATTACTCTTTGGTCCTTCATACGGGCCTACGAGGACTAAAACATGAATTTGAAACAATTCGGGACCATTTCGGGCACTTAGAAAACTTTTACGAATTTGCACTAAAAATAGAGCACACGCCCGTGTGACCTTTAGACATGGCCGTGTTGATAGCCTGTGTACCTTACACGGCCTAAGCAATCTAGGGACACACCCGTGCCCCTTGTCCATGTAGATTTATTTTCTAACATTGAACCTCCAGCGGTTTTCACACAGTCTGGCACACGCTTGTGTGCTCAGCCTGTGTCCTTGACACGGCCATGACATGCCCTTGTCACTGCTCGTGTGCAAAAACCTTGACATTCTGTTTCTGATGTCAGCAACCCCACGGTCGTAGCCCACGTCCGTGTGCTTGGCTGTGCCCTCCACATGACTGAGATACACGGCCATGTCTCATGCCTGTGTGGTACACTGATAGGCATTTAATTCCATCTATGCAAGGTGCAGGGTACACACGGCCTAACCATATGCTCGTGGGCTAACCGTGTATCACACACAGCCTAGACACGTACCCATATGGACAAATATTGGCTATTTACCAAGCCTATTTGCCACCTGAAAACAAGACCAAATGTATAGCCAAACATACCAAGGCTTTTATACTCAACCAATAACATAAATTGGCATTCCAGCATATTCATAAATACCAATCCAACCAAGCATACACATTTTTACTTCAAGTACACACATTCATGAATAACCTCAACTTTTCTATATATTAACCTTCAATATTAGCCATCACTCATGGTATTATACAAAAAGAATCAATTTCTAATACAAGCCAACACATTTGGCCCAAAGTAACATGACACTTGACAAAAGAATAGAGTCCTATACATGCCATATTCTCAAAATGTTAAATCTAACTATACCGAGAGCTTGGGATGATAGTTTGATCGAAGCCTTCGGTGAACTTTGATCCACGAGCTAGATAGGCGGCACTATAAGAAAGTGGAAAAGAGAGTGGTAAGTATAAAACTTAATAAGTCGTAAGTAAATAAATATCAACAATTTACCAAGTCATAACAAACTTTCATTGCATCACAAATCATGCATGCTACAAAGAATAGCTACAACATAACTTACTCAATTCCATCATTTACTAATCATACAACATGCTAGTGAGCTCACATTTCACGTATTACACTTAAGCAGCTGCACTTCTTACAGTGATCATCACAATATCTCACAACTAAGCATTAATTCTGAATTTTCCCATTGAACAATTTAGAATATGAAAGGATATTCATTCAGCCTTCAACGTAGGGTATTAAGCCGATGCCATGTCCTAGACATGGTCTTACACTAGCTCACAAATCAAGTCGATGCCACGTCCCAGACATGGTTTTACGCTAGCTCGCATATCAAGCCGATGCCATGTCCCAGACATGGTCTTACATTGACTCACAATGTCTCAAGGCCGATGTCGTGTCCCAGACAGGTCTTCCATAAAATTCCTGCAAGCCACACTTAAACTTTCATGGTGAATCTCTAAACTTTCAACCATTTTGCACAGTAGACCCCTCAAAAGGTAGCTCATGCCACAATGATTCCAAAAAAGCAAAAATATTCAAGAAAAGCCATCAAATTGACTTACTTGTGAGGGTGATAAATTGCTGAAAATTTGAAGCTTTTAAAACCCCAAATATGACTGGTATTTTCAGTAAGAAGAAGAAGAAAATGGAGAAAAGATGATAGCTAAGCAATTTAGCTATTATTTTATCAATTTGGTAACAAAAATCCTACTAACTCTTTGACTTTTCTACCTTTCTCATTACTATGGCTGACCATCACTCCTTGGAGGGCTTAATTGCTCTATAAAACCCTTAAATTTCATCTCTAGCTATTTAACTCAATTTACTAGTAATTTGCAACTTTTACCCTTTTTGCTATTTAGTCTTTTTTCGCAATTAAGCCTTCAATCGCGTAAAGTAATCCACCAAACTTTTCATGCACCCTTACAAAAACATTATAACACCTAAAGTAATGCTAAAATAATTTTTCTCAAACCTCAGGTAGTGATATCAAAATCATTATTTCGACTAAGCCCAATTTCGGGCTGTTACAGTTATATATTTTTACGCTACTCGGATGGATAGACAAGCAACGACTATGTGCCTCTCGTAAAATCCTCTGAATAAGCTCATCATTCTTAGGTAAACTGACTCTATCTCAGAACATCAAGCAACTGTCGGTACCGATCTAAAAAATTTGATTCATCACTCCTCTCGCACTGAGTCACCTTGGCTTGTAATTCTTTATCACCTTTCTGGGCTTTGTAAATTTCTTGAAAGAACATTGGTCTAGCTCTCATCTTGGCTAGAATCGAACCATCATCGGTTACAGTCAACTGAGTGTTCATGGCCCTCAAGGCAAACAATGATTTCCTACTTAAAGCGTTAGCGATCGCATTCGCCTTCCCGAGATGATAGTCGATTATCAACTTGTAATATTTTATTAGCTCTAACCATCTCCGTTACCACAAGTTCAGTTCCTTTTGAGTCATTAAGCACTTTAGACTTTTATGGTCATTAAACACTCAGCATTTTTTGCTAGACAAGTAGTGTCTCCAAATCTTCAATGTGAACACAAGGGTTGTCAACTCTAAGTCGCGTGTTGAGTAGTGTTTCTCGTGTGGCTTCAGTTGTCTCAAGGTGTAGGCTATTACCTTACCTTCTTTCATGAGTACACACCCTAATCCATTCAAGGATGCATCACTATACACTACGAATTCCTTTCCCGATTCTGGTTGCACTAACATTGGGGCTTTAGTCAACAAAGCCTTTAGTTTCTCAAAACTCTATTGGCTTTTTTCCGTCCATTCAAACTTGACGTCTTTCTATAGTAGTCTCTTTATCGGAGTAGCATCATAGAAAACTCTTTAACGAACCGCCTGTAGTAGCCTGCTAAGCCCAAAAAGCTTCTAATCTCTGATACTTTCCTCGGTGGTTTCCACTCCACAATAGCTGAGATCTTACTCGGGTCAACTCTAATCCCGTCACCCAACACAATGTGTCCCAAGAATCTGACTCTTGAAGCTAAAATTTGCTTTTGCTAAACTTAGCATATAGTTGCTTGTCTCTCAAAGTTTGCAAGACAATTCTTAAGTGCTCCGTATGCTCACTTTCATCACGAGAGTAAATAAGTATATCATCAATAAAAATGACTATGAACTTATCCAAGTATGGCCGAAAAATACAGTTCATTAAATCCATAAATTCATAAACACCGGATAGACTTGAGTGCTCACAGTGCAGTAGACGACACTTCAGCGAGTGTCGAGGAAATGAAAGAGGTTGTTTTCATTACGGTTCGTTTGATCACTTCATCCGAGATTGTCCTAAACTGGATGAGGGAAATAAAAAGCAAGAGGTGAGAGCGAGTAGTGCTCTTTTGAGAGGTAAACCGCAGAAGAACCCAGGTAATGAGGCTAATAGCCAATGTGCCCTTAGAGATGCTGCTATGAGGTTCGAGGGCAGCTCACCTTCGAGGACCTATGCTATCTGTGCCCGTGAAGAGGATTTGTCCCCTGACGTGAGTACGGGTACCTTTTCTATGCATGACATTTCTGTGATAGCTTTAATTGATCCAGGTTCTACCCACTCATATATGTGTATGAAACTGGTCTCTAGTATGAATGTGCATGTCAAGTCAATCGAGTTTGTAGTAAAGGTGTCAAACCTATTAGGCAAGTATGTGTTAGTTGACTAAGTGTGTAGAGATTGTCCTTTGGCAATTAGAGGTTATTTCTTCCCAGCTAACTTCATGATATTGCCATTTGACGAGTTTGATTTAATACTTAGCATGGATTGGTTGACCGCCCATGACGTAGTGGTAAATTATAGAAAGAAATTTATTAAGCTAAAATGTGAAAACGGGGATGTTCTCCTGTTTGAATCAGGTGAATCAGATGGTCTACCTATAGTGGTATTTTCTATGACAGCTCAGAGGTATTTGAGGAAAGGATATGAGTCGTATCTTACTTTTGTGCTGAATACCCAAGTGTCAGAAGTGAAAATTGATTCAGTACCAGGGGTATGCGAGTACCCGGATGTGTTTCCAGAAGAGTTACCCAGATTACCTCCAGAAAGGGAAGTCTAGTTTGGTATCAAATTGGTCCTTGGTACAAGACTTATCTCGATTGCTCCATATAGAATGGCTCCGACGGAACTTAAGGAATTGAAGACTCTGTTGCAAGAGTTGACGGATAAGGGTTTTACGAGACTGAGTTATTCTCCGAGGGGAGCGTCGATTTTATTTGTTAAGAAAAAGGATGGTTCGGTGAGATTACGCATAGACTACCATTAGATCAATACGGTTACAGTGAAGAATAAGTATCTTTTACCGAGGATCGATGACTTGTTTGATCAGTTGAGAGGAGCAACCGTGTTTTCTAAAATAGACCTGAGGTCAGGGGTATTACCCGTTGAAAGTCAAGGAATAAGATGTGCCAAAAACTACCTTTCGGACGAGGTACGTCCACTATGAGTTTCTCGTCATGCCCTTTGGCTTGACACATGCTCTTGTGGTATTCATGGATTTGATGAACCGCATTTTTCGACCCTATTTGGACAAATTTATTGTCGTCTTTATTGATGACATAGTCATCTATTCTTGTGACAAGGGTGAGCATGCGGAGCACTTGAGGATTGTCTTGCAGACTTTGAGAAATAAACAATTGTACACCAAATTCAGCAAGAGGGAATTTTGGCTATGAGAGGTTGGATTCTTGGGACACATTGTGTCGGGAGATGGAATTAGAGTCGACCCGAGCAAGATATCGACTATTGTTGAATAGAAACCGCCAAAAAATGTAATAGAGATTAGGAGTTTCTTGGGCTTAGCGGGCTACTACCAACATTTTGTTAAAGGGTTTTCAATGATCACTAACTTGATGACGAGGCTACTTCAAAAAGATGTTAAGTTTAAGTGGAAGGAAAAGTGTTAGTAGAGTTTTTAGAAGATAAAGGCTTTATTCACTGAAGCCCCAGTTTTAGTGCGACCCGAATCGGGAAAAGAGTTTATGGTGTATAGTGATGCTTACTTAAATGGATTGGGGTGTGTGCTCATGCAAGCAGGCAAGGTAATACCCTATGCCTTGAGGCAGCTAAAGCCACATGAGAAAAATTATCCTACCCACGATTTAGAGTTGGCCGCCATTATATTCGCATTGAAGATTTGGAGACATTATTTGTATAGCGAGAGATGTCGAGTTTTCACGGACCCCAAAATTTTAAAGTATCTGATGACACAAAAAGAGTTGAATCTACAGCAACGAAGATGGCTAGAGTTACTAAAGGACTACGAGTTGGTAATCGACTACCACCCCGAAAAGGTGAATGTAGTCACCGATGCATTGAGCAGAAAATCATTATTTGCCTTGAAGGCTATGGATGCTTAGTTGACAATAAGTGATGATGGATCAATCTTAGTCGAAATGAGAGCCAGACCGGTGTTTCTAGAAGAAATCGTCGAAGCTCAGAAAAATGACAAGGATTTACAAGCTAGATTGAATCAGTGTGAGATGAGTAATAAATTAGATTTCAGAGTTGGTGTCGACAGTTGTTTGATGTACCGAGACAGAATCTGTGTACCTAGAGATGCTGAGCTTATTCAGAGGATTTTGCAAGAGGCACTTAGTAGTCGCCTACCTATTCACCTGAGCAGCGTGAAGATGTATAATAACTTGAAGAAAATGTATTGGTGGACGGGAATGAAAAGAGACATATCAGGGTTCGTCTCTACGTGCCTAGTTTGTCAGTAAGTAAAAGCCGAACACCAAGTACCTTCGGGTTTACTTCAGTCGGTAATGGTTCTTGAGTGGAAATGAGACCGAGTTACCATGAACTTCGTGTCAGGGCTACCTTTGTCGCCAAAGAAGAAAGATGTAGTATGGGTCATCGTGGATAAACTGACAAAGTTAGCTCCCTTCATACCAGTTCACACTGATTATTCATTTGAGAAACTAGCCGAGTTATACATCTCTTAGGTAGTGAGGTTGCACAGAGTGCCATTGTTGATAATTTCAGACAAAGATCCGAGATTTACGTCTCAATTTTGAAAAAAGTTACAAGAGCCGTTAGGGACAAAGTTGAATTTTAGCACGGCTTTCCATTCGCAAACTGACGGCCAGTCAGAGAGGGTGATTCAGATTTTTGAGGATATGTTGAGATGTTGTGTTCTCAAATTTCAAGGTAGTTGGGAAAAGTACTTATTGCTTGTTGAGTTCGCCAATAACAATAGTTATCGGTCGAGCCTGAAAATGGCGCCTTATGAGGCTTTGTATGGGCGCAAGTGCCAGACACCCTTATATTGGTCAGAACTCAAAGAGAATCAGATACATAGGGTTGATATGATTAAATAGACCGAAGAGAAGGTTAAAGTAATACGAGATTGCTTGAGAGCCACCTTAGATAGGTAAAAATCCTACGCGGATTTGAAAAGAAAAGAGACCAAGTTTTAGGTTGGGGATAAAGTGTTTTTGAAAGTTTCCCCGTGGAAGAAAGTCCTTCGTTTCAGTAGGAAAGGCAAGTTGAGTCCACGGTTTATTGGACCCTGCAAGGTGACCGGGAGAATTGGACCGGTAGCATACTATTTAGCATTGCCATTTGAGTTGGAGAAAATTCAAAATGTTTTTCTTGTGTCCATGTTACGCTGCTACCGTTCTGACCCTTCACATGTGATTTCATCGGCAGAGATAGAGATAAGCCCAGATATGACCTATGGTGAAGAGTCAGTTAAGATTTTGGCTCAAGAGGTTAAGGTATTAAGGAACAAAAGCATAGCACTTGTGAAAGTTTTGTGGCATAGACATGGAGTCGAAGAAGCCAAATGGGAACCTGAGGAGACTATGAAAGATCAGCACCTGAATCTCTTTAACGGTAAGATTTTCGGAGACGAAAATCTCTAAGGGGGAGAATTGTAAGAGCCCAAAATTGGGCTTAGTCAGAATAGTGATTTCAAAATCACTTACTCGAGGTTAGAGAAAATTATTTTAGCATTAAATTATGTATCATAGTAATTTTATAAATATGCATAAAAATTTTGGTGAACTAATTTACGGGATTGAAGGCTTAATAGTAAAAAAGAACTAAATCGTAAAAAGGGCAAAGGTAGTGTTTTAGTAGCAAATGCTATTAATTAATCATAAAAATAAAATTTAGGGGTTTTAAAGGGCAAATATGCCCTTAGTTATGTGATGGCCGGCCATGAGAAGCAATGGAGACAAGATAATAAGAAAAGTCAAAGTTAGGTGACTAAATTTGGTAAAATAATAACCTAATTTCCTAGCCTTCAATTTTTCTTTCTTCTTGCCTTCACTTTCACCAAAAATACTAGCCATTAGTGGGTTTTGAAGCTTCAAAATTTTCAGCAACTTCTAGCACTCATAAGTAAGTGATTTTTAAGACTTTTCTTAAATATTTTTTACATTTTTAGAATCCTTGAAGCATGAGCTATCTTTTGAGGGGGCTATTGTGCAAAATGGTTGAAAGTTTAGAGATTCACCATGAATGAATAAGTGATATTTTCTGGAGCTTTATGAAAGAAAATGAATGTAGGTTGCTTAATAAACAACTTTTTTGAAAGGGTGTTTAGGAAAAACACCTAAAATGGACTATTTTGTAAAAGGTTGTTAAATAGATGATATTTGTGTGAAATAATGAGAATTTTAGGCTGCCATAAGAGTGAAAAGAGTTTGGTTAGGCTTGATTAATAAGGAAATTCAATAAAAATTGATTTTCGAGCCTAGGGTAAAATGGTCATTTTGCCAAGGTGTAAGGGTAAAATGGTCATTTTGCCAAATTATGATTCTTGATTTATTTAGATTAAATTAGTGACTAAATTAGTGAATTTTTATTGTTATAGATCAAGATTTTCCAAATCCAAACCTAGATCGGGGAAAAGCCAAGCAAATCGATGAAACTGAAAAGTCGTTTTCCATTTTATATATCAAGGTAAGCTGTAGGTAAATAATGCAACATTTAAAATTTTTTATGTATGAAATCATTGAATTGTCGTAAATTATGTTTTGTGATATGAGCAATGTATGTAAATAGTTAATCGAGCATGAATTGTGGAAAGGATTATTCTTATTCATGAAATGATGAGAACATGATGTAATAGAGCCCGATTGAACATTTGGAAAAGAATTGGATATTCACGTCATGACATTGGGTGATGTATGTGCTAGTGTAAGACATGTTTGAGACATGCATCGGCCACATTACGAGAGCCAGTGTAAAACATGTCTGGGACATGTATCAGCCTCGAGATTTACAAGCCAGTGTAAGACATATCTAGGTCATGTATCAGCTTTGAGACGAGAGCTAGTGTAAGACCTGTCTGGGACATGGCGTCAGCTTGTTGCGTGTCAATGTAAGACCTATTTGGGACATGGCATCAACATCGATAGATGAGAGCTAGTCTAAGACTTGTCTGGGACACGTCATCGGCCTCAATACATTGAGAGTCAGTGTAAGACCATGTCTGAGACATGTCATCGACTTGATATGTGAGCTAGTGTAAAACCATGTTTGGGACATGGCATCGGCTCGATACCCAACGTTGGAGGCTCAATGAATATCCTTTCATATTCTAAATAAGTCAATGGGAAAATTCAGAATTAATGCTTAGTTGTGAGATATTGTGATGATCTCTATAAGTGGTGCAGGTGCTTAAGAGTAATGCATGAAATGTGAGCTCACTAGCATGTTGAATGATTAGTAAAGGATGGAATTGAGTAAGTTATGTTGTAGCTATTCTTTGTATCATGCATGATTTGTGATGCAATGAAAGTTTGTTATGACTTGGTAAATTGTTGATATTTATTTACTTATGACTTACTAAGCTTTATGCTTACCCCTCTCCTTTCCATTTTGTTATAGTGCCGCCTAAGTAATTCGAGGATCCAAGGACGTCAGAGGCATCATACACACTATCAACTGGAGCACTCAGTATAGTTATATTTTGTGTTTTAAGTAATGGCATGTGTAGGTTATTTGGTCATTTTGCTGTAAGTACACTAGTTAGCCAATTATGTTGGCCATTTATTTATAAAGTTTATTTTGTAAATGGCCATTGGAATTGGCAAAAATTGTTACAGTTATTTTTTTTAATGAAATGAGAATACGTTCATGGAAATTGTGGATGGTTGCTTAGGTTAATTGTGCATGCACATTATGCAAATTGTGTTTGTTGGATAAATGCATAGTTATGGACATTTAGATGTATATTGATGTCAAGTCATGATATGATGATATTGGATTGTATTTGATCTTGTTTCAGGGTGGCAAAGAGGCTTGGTAGATAGGCTATTTTTGTCTACACAGGTAGGCACATGGGCGTGTGTCTAGGCCGTGTGTGACACAAGGTCAGCTCACGGGCGTGTGGTTAGATCGTGTGTTCCCTGCACCTTGCATAATAGAATTAAATGCCTATCATGTACCATACGGGTATGAGACACGACCATGTGTCTCAACCATGTGGAGGGCACGGCCAAGCACACGGGCGTGTGCCACGGCTGTGTGGTTGTTGACGTCAAAAACATAATGTCAAGGTTTTTGCACACGGGCTACGACACGGGTGTGTCATGGCCGTGTGAGGGACACGGGCTGAGTACACGGACGTGTGCTAGGCCATGTGAAAACCCTTATAGGTTCGATATTGGAAAATAAATACATACAGATAAAGGACACGGGTGTGTCCCTAGGTGCTTAGGCCGTCTGAGGTGCACGGGCCATCAGCACGACCATGTCTTAGGGCCACATGGGCGTATTGCCCCTCCACATGAGTGTGTTGCCCCTCTACATGGGTGTGTGCCCTATTTTTTTAGTAGATTTTCTTGGAAGTTTCCTTAGTATTCGAAATGGTCTCGAGTTGTTTCCAAATCGTGGTTTAGGCCTTGTAGGCCCATATTAAGGTCCATAGGACATTGTTTGAAAAAGTTTTTAATTGGGACACATTTTAATGAGTGTAATTTTAAAGAGTTGCATGTGATTTAGTGAGGTAAAGCCTTGTACCCTATTTCGGAGTCGGATACGGGTAAGAGGTGTTACAGAAAGAATTCCCAACTTTCTCTCTTTCGGTACAATTGACACGAGAGTATTCCACCACTGATAGGTTGAATATCGCAGTAGTGACACCACACGTTTCATGCACTCTTCAAGTGTGCATGATAGTTCGTCAAATACCCTAATGGTATTTTTCAACCAAAACTTTGCTCTCCCTGGGTCATCATCTTTGTTTGCCCGAAATTCCTCGGCCCCGTGCTTTCTAATCTATCCACTAGAGGTTTCTCTCTTCTAGTCATTTCTGCTCCTTGAGGAGATATAGGGATAGGCTGAGGAATTGGAAGAGGTGGGGGAGGTGGGGTATTTGGATTGGCACGAATAAACTGCGAGTACCAAGCATTCATCATGTGGAGGTAGGGTTTTCTAGCCCCTCCACCCTGACTCATCGTCACAAGCCCACTTTTGACTAGTGCGGTCCCTTCAGCGGGAGCCGGCGCGTTACTTTCCATGTTATCCACCATAGCTCCGTTGGGATCTATTTACTATATAAAAACATAATTTGAATTCATCAAGAGTCGTTACACTATCATATTACAATTATGGCATGTATAACTAGACTCGTACATGCGCTAGGTTAGTCCTAGAATCGACTAAACCATAGCTCTGATACCACTAAATGTAACACCCCTTACCCGTATTCGATGCCAGGACAAGGTACGAGGTGTTACCTTACTAAAACACACACGAACATTCATTTTCGGTTCATAGAACTTTGATCTAATTTAAAACTTTTACAAGTTTATCTTACAGTCCTAAATGTGGACCTACGAGGCCCATAACATGATTTAGAAATAATTTAGGACTATTCCGAGTACTTAGAAAAATTTCAATAAAAGCTACTCAAAACAGGGCACACGCCCATGTGAATGGGCAACACGCCCGTGTGGCCTTAGAACATGGCCGTGCTGAAGGCCCGTGTAGTTCACTTGGCCTAAGCATATAGGGACATGTACGTGGCCCTCGTCTGTGTGGATTTATTTTCTAACATCGAACCTATAGGGATTTTCACATGGCTTGACAAACGCCCGTGTCTCTTGCCCGTGTCCTTCACACGGCCATGACATGCCCGTGTCCTAGCCCGTGTGTGAAAACCTTGACATTCTATTTCTGGCATCAGCAACAATTTAAGGTCACACGGCCATGGCACACGCCCGTGTGCCGGACTGTGTCTTTCACACGATTGAGACACACGGCCGTGTCTCAGCCCGTGTGATTACTATTGGTCATTTAATTTTGCTAGCCTAAGGTGCAGGGAACACACGACCGAACCACATGCCTATTGGGTGGACTATGTGTCACACACGGCCTAGACATACGCCCGTGTAGACAAAAAATAAGGATATCTACCAAGCCTTTTTGCCACCCTGAAACAAAATCACACACAGCTAAAATATAACAAGGCACCAATACTCAACCAGTAACCATAATTTGACATCCACACAACTTTACAAAACCAATCCAACCAAACATTAATATCACCACCCTAGTACTCTTGATCATCCATACTATTTTGCACATTCACAAAAAGGTCATTTGCATATATATATATATATATAATGAATATTAGCCATTATCCATGGCCTTATACAAAATGGAGTATTCTCAATCAAGCCAACACACTTTGCCCAAAACAAACTGACACTTAACAAAAGACTAAGTCCCTATACATGTCGTTTTCTCAAAATACTAAAAACTAACTATACCAAATGCTTTAGCTGATAGTGTGAACGAAGCCCCTGACGTCCCTTGATCCACGAGTTAATTAGGCAGCAATAAAAGAAAATAGAAAGAAGAGGGAGTAAGCATAAAGCTTAGTAAGTTGCAAGTAAATAAATGACAACAAGTTACCATGCTTTAATATACTCACAACATATCACAATTTGTACATGATACACAAAAATGGCTACAAGCACAACTTACTCTTTTTCATCTCTTACTAATCATATAATATAATTTTGAGCTCACATAGCACACATCTCATGTAGGTACCTGTACCACTCACAACACCATCATAATAATTCTTATTCTTGACATAAACCTTAAATTTCCCATTGAACCATTTAGAATACGAAAGGATATTCAATAAGCCTCAAACATATGGTATCATGCCGATGCCATGTCCCAGACATAGTCTTACACTAACTCTCATATATCAAGGCCAATGCCATGTCCCAGACATGGTCTTACACTGGCTCTCCTCTATCTATGCCGATGCCATGTCCTAGACATGGTCTTACACTGACTCTCATATATCAAGGCTAATGCCATGTCCCAAACATGGTCTTACACTGGCTCTCCTCTATCCATGCCGATGCCATGTCCTAGACATGGTCTTACACTGACACATTTAAAAGCCGATGCCATGTCCCAGACATGTCTTACACTAGCACTCATATCAACGCTGATGCCATGTCCCTGACATGGTCTTACACTAGCTCACACATATCGGTGTCAATGCCATATCCTAGACATGGTCTTACACTGACACATAACGAGGCCGATGCCATGTCCCAGACATGGTCTTACACTAGCACTCGTATGACCCTAGTTCCATGGCATGAATAACCAATCTATTCCTACGATTTAACCAGGAGTTTACCACATTAAATTTCACCATACAAAGCTCATAATCATATTCAAACATATTATACAAAATTAATCATTCAATACATAATAATGGTAAAGTTGTATTATTTACGTACAACTTACCTCGGATTACAAAATATAGGCGACTAGCTCGATTAATCCGCTAGCTTGGCTTTCCCCCGGTCTACGCCCAAATTTTGTATTTCGCGATCTATAATAATAATAACTCACTAATTTAATCACCAAATCAATTCAAACATTTTCACAATTCATAACTCAGCAAAATGACCATGTTGCCCCTAGACTTTTACAAAATGACTATTTTACCCCTAGGCTCAGAAATTGATTTTTATCAAATTTCCTCATTCCTTATGCCTAGCCGAACCTTTTTTACTCTTATGGCAACCCAAAATTTTCATTATTTCATACAATTACTATCTATTTTACCACATTTACAAAATGGTCTATTTTAGGTGTTTTTCATGAACACCACTTCACAAAAGTTGTTTATTTAACAACCAAGATTCATCTTCTTGCATAAAAGTTCAGCAAAAAAACATAAACACTTTTATGGCAAAACCCTAAACTTTCAACCATTTTGCAAAATAGTCCCCCCATTATCTAGCTCATGCTACAAGGGTCCCAAAAATATAAAAATCATCAAGAAGAGCCATGAAAATCACTTACTTGCAAGAGGAATTGCTTGGCTAAATTTTAAGCTTCAAAACCCTTATTTTGCTAAGCATTTCAGTGGTGAGAAGAAGAAGAAATGAAAAAAATAAAGCTAGTTTAATAGGCCATTATTTTATTTCAACTTAAGTCACCTAACTTTGACCAGAATGGATTTTCTCAAATTCTCTTGTCTCATGGTCGGCCACATTAATAGAGTGGGTCAATTTGCCAATTTTGGTTCTCTAGCTATTTAACACAATTTACTAGTAAATCACAACTTTTACCCTTTATGCAATTTAGTCCTTTTTTCGCAAGTGAGCTCACAATCGCTAAAATTAATTCACCAAAATTTTCATGCACTCGTAAAATCATGCCATAATTCATAAAATAATCCTAAAATAATCTCTCCAACCTTGGACTAGTGATTGCAAAACCACTATTCTGATTAAGCCCAATTTTGGGCTGTTACAATATTATTGAGGATGTACTTGTAAAAATCGATAAATTCATATTCCCCGTGGATTTTGTTGTATTAGAGATGGATAAGGATAGTAAGGTAACTATGATTTTAGGTCGCCCTTTTAGCCACTGCTAAAACTATTATCAATGTTGGTACGGGTGAACTTGTGCTTCGTGTAGGTGACAAAAAGATTACTTTTCAAGTATGTGACTCTGTAAGAGTCTCTAGTGAGTGAGATAATAATAAATGTTCTATTAATGTTAATAACCAGGTGGCTCAACGTTCTTTGTAGGAATCCCTGGTGAAAACCTATTGGAGCCCTGTTTTAGTAAAGGTGACAGAAATCGAGCAACAAATGAAGAACGAATGGTGCAACTCGATGAACTAGAGGAATGGCAAATGCATGCTGAGGAGAAATTGAAAAACATGATAAAGAAACAAAGCGTCACCATAATGAGCATGTGATGAGAACGAACCAATTCAAGGTTGGGGACAAAGTACCGCTAGACAAATTCGGATCCATGAATTTTCCCTTAGAAGCCTGAGTCAAGCAGATCAAACCTATTTCCAGTATTGAACGTTTTTCCATACAGTACAATTGACGTAACACATTCTGAGTTTGACACATTTAAGGTAAACAATACTCGACTCAAACCTTATTTTGGTGTTAAAATTATTAACGAGGAAGAGGAGCTTAGGCTCCAAGAACCACTGTAACTATGCATATACAAGGTAATATCGAGCTTAGACTCTAAATAAATGCTTCTTGAGAAATAAATCGAGTGTTTAAAATATGTTAATTCTTTAATTTTATTGCATATTAATTTTAATTTTAATTTTAAATAAAATAAAAAAATTTGAACCACACAGGCTGGACACACGTGTGTGTCCCAACACACAGGTTGGACACACGGGTGTGTCCCAGGCCGTGTGCACGATGGAGTAATTTATAATGAGTTACATGGTTTGAAGACATGGCCGTGTAGGACACACGGGCGTGTCCTGGGCCGTGTGAGTCTTGGTACTAAATTTTTTTTATTTTGATTGTTACACGGCATAAGGTGATCCACACAGCCTGACGACACAGCTTGGACACATGGGTGTGTTCAAGGCTCTGTATGTATTGAAGTGAATTTCTCAAGTTAACTACAAAACAGTGAGATACACGGGCCATAGACACGGCTGTATGCGAGAGACGAGAGAGTGGAAAGGAAACATCTACATATTTTAAATGTAACACATGCCTTACGTTTCTAGGAAAATCTGCCTATATATTTTTTGGGGGAGTGTGTGTTGGCTGCTTCTCATCTCATTAATCTAACTCCACCTCTTCTTCATAATAAAACACCCTGTGAAATGTTGTTTAGTAACCTTCTTTATCTTTGTCTGTTTGGTTGCTTATGTTTTGCTCATAATCAATATTCTAAAGGTGATAAGTTTGCTAGTCAAAGTCGAAAGTGTGTTTTTGTTGGATACCCTTTTGGAAAAAAAGGGTTGGCATTTATATGATTTGAATTCTAAGTTCTTTATGTCCCTTAATGTAAAATTTTTTAAGGATATTTTTCGATATTTGGATGAGAATACTGCAACCATTGAGCCTAACAATGTTGCTTTGCCATATGGGAGTGCATACACAATTTTTGATAGATATTTAAGTAAATCAAAGGTGTTACAACCTGCGACAATTCCTCCGCTTGCTAGTCCGCAGCCTATGAGTTTGCCTTCTACGAGTTCTCCAACATCTGTGGTATCTTCTTCTTCCTCCAATGACACAGCGGTACAATTGGGACGAGGGCATAGGGAGAAATTTTCCTCTGTAAAGCTTTGGGATTTTGTTACTCATACTGTAATAAACAAATAACCATCTCTCACCTCACCTGCTTCAAAGCCTTCCTTAGGTACACCATTTCCTATTATGAATTAGGTTAATTGTGACAAATTTACTATGAAACATCGAAATTTCTTGCGGCTATTACTGTAGGGTCGAGCCACAGTCTTTTACAGAGGCTATGAAGGATGCAGGATGGCATGACACTATGTATAATGAGATTTGTACTCTGGAGGATAATGACATTTAGTCTATGGAAACACTTCCTCTTGGAAAAAAAAGCATTGGGTAGTAAGTGGGTGCATAAGACTAAATATAACTCCGATGAAAGTATTGAGAGACTTAAAGCTTGTCTTGTTGCTTTTGGTAAGCATTGGGTAGGATGGTTCAAATTTATTTTAATAGTTTTTTTTTTATCTATTACTAGTGTATTTTATAAAATTATTATTTAAATAATATATTAATTAAATTTATAGATGAAACAATATTATAAGATATAAACAACTTAGAAAAATATATTTAAGTTTTTGAAATATAATATAATAAAATTTTAATATTATGAATATAATTTATATTTTGATTAAGACAAAGAAAATTTAAAAGATTTATGATTTAGAGTCTTAGAAATAAATTTTTAAACAATTTTTAATTTGAAAAATAAATTTTTTATTTTTTATTTTTGAAATAATATTTATCTAATACATTTTAATTTTTTTAAAAATAATGTTTTAAATAATGTTTTCATTTTTTAGAAATAATATATATAATACTTTTTAAATTTAAAAGTAAGGTTTTAAATAAAGTAAAAGCATGAATTTTACTTATGAAAAAAAATAGTTCACTATATGCATGTATAGATGTATCGTTAAAGATTTTCTAACAGAGGCGTGCATGGGCTGGGCGGCCTGGCCTGGTCCGAAGGCCAGCCCGAAATGTGGGAGAGTTTAGCAAAAATATAGGCCCGAAAAATGGGCTTGAACAAAAAGTAAGGCTCATTTAAAAAATGGGTCGGGCCTCGGGTAAGGCATTTTTGGCCCGAGCTCAACCCGGCCCGAATTCACTAAAGACAAAAAAATTCTATTTTTTAATATTATTTTCTTATTGTTTTCTCCTTATTTTGCTATCATTTTACTATTATGTTGCTACTATTTTGTTGTTATTGTTTAGATATTGTATAAAACTTATTTTATTGTTAATTTTGTTATTATTTTAAAGACATTTGTTAATTTTGTTATTATTTTAGAGGCATTACTTGTTAAGTTGCATCTATTTTATTGTTATTTAAGTATACATATTTTTTAAAATTTATTTTTAATTTGTTGAGAAATATTTATTTTGATGTTTTTAGTATTTTTGATGGTTTATATATATTTTAAAATTATATAAAAATTAATATGAGCGGGCCGGGTCTGGCTCGGGCTTTAACATTTTTATTTGGGTCGGACTTGGACAAAATTTTAGGCCCATTTTTCGGGCCGAGCCGGGCCTGAACCTGTGAAATTGGCCAAAATTTTTAGTTAAGCTTGGTCCAAACCCGACCCGGCCCGACCCATACACACTTCTATTTTCTAAAAACAAAAGTTCTATTTGCAATTGTTTTTTTATATCATATGAAGAAAAAAACTAATTTAAATAAACAAAATAAATTAAAGTAGGAGCTACAGTAAAATCTAACAAAGTCAAAATGAATTACCTCACTGATATTCCAAAAAAAAAAATAATAATAACCCCTCTTCCTCGCAACGGTGTGAATATCAGGAGGCGCTAAGGGGGAAAAAACAAATATTATTATTTTTATTACTTTTTTTCCTTTATCTCTTTAAAAAAAATTAAAATCAAAATCAATGTTTAATTGATTACACCCTATATGTATTGGGAAAAAAAAAAATAATGGAACCCACATTCACTTAATATAAAGAAATGTTGATGTGGCAATTATGACATTATCCGCTTGTCAAAAGAATAAGCACGTCACAAAAGAAAATTTCCTTATATGATGTTTAATCTCAATTGATATTTAATTTTTAAGATAGTAAAATAATTCGATTAATAAAATTAAAATTCGTTATTTGGTAGAATGATGGTTTTAAATTATGCACTTAATTCATTTCTGAAATCGTGTATTAATGATTTTCCTTAAAATATATAATATTATTATTTTTGTTTGATAACATAACAACTATGTTTTTTATAATGTGTAACATAATAATTATTGAATTTGGTAGAGAAAGTAGTGGATAGACATAATAGACATATATCCAATAGATTTACGAGGGGAGGGTTGGATTGAAAGACCAAAGGTTTTGCCTTCTTTGTCATTAGCAACTATAACTTTGACTTTATAATATGTTTTAACATAGGGGGACTATGGAGTAGGAGGAAAAAGGGAATTAAGACAAAACTCAACTCCAAAAAACATATTAATCTCTTCATCAATCAACTTAAAGGTCAAAAAGAATAGTTGCCTTAACCAACTATATGAAATGTGATTTTGGTCTGCTGTGATACAATTTCTTGGTATCATCATGTTGTCAGTAATGCGCACTAAGCCTACAATGTCCATCAACCACAAGGCTTAGGGACGAAAGATTATACGGAACAGTAGATTCAAAGTTTTTGTAATCTACCAACTCTCGTATGTTGTAGTCCTTGATTCAAATATAATATCTCATAGGCATATTTGAGAAATGATGATGCCCACAAGTGTCAAGATTGAGGGAACAGGTTGGCGACTGATATGTAGGAAGATTTTGACTTGGTAGGATAATAATTGTTGGATTTCCTTTCGGTAAACATCTTCAAACTCTTGGAAGATGTTCCTTAACTATTCTCTAGACAGCCTCTTGCTAACATAGTCCACAAAAACAAAAAGGCATTCCCCATTCCTTGACTGTCTCCTCCTGTCCTTGATCTATTTTTCCGCTTGAACTGACTTCCAGTGGTCAGATACCTACCTTCCATTAGTTGTATGAACCCTTTCTTAAAATGATTACCTTTTATCTCTTTCCTTTTTTTTTTTTTTTTTTTTTGAGAGATATAACTGTCTATCCTTTCCTAAGTTTATAATGGTGTATAATTAATTTGTAAGTAATCTGTGACATACATAAATTGAATAGATAATAGTGAATTCTTGATTTAAGTTTGTGATTCTTATTTTTGAATTCAATTTAAAATCTAATTAATTTATCTTAAGGTGTTTAAATTGAATATGCATCTTTGTTAAATTATAAAAATATATTAATTCTGATTTAATTTCAAGGCTAAATTAATTTAGGTTAAAATTGATATTAAAATTCAATCACCAGCTTGTAACTATTAAATGTTGATTAATTTTTGGATTTTGGTTAAAGTGGTGAAATTTAAAATTTGAATGTAAATATTGATCTTGGTTAAATGCGATTAATTTTTGAAAATTTGGCTGTAATAATTTAAAATTTTGATCAATTAGATTAATCTTGTATTAAATATTTAAGTGTAAAATTTTAGAGACTTAAACGAAAATTGATATTTTAGACTAAGTTTGTCACACCTGCGGATCCAAAAAGGTGAGTAAAATATGTATGTAAACTACTTGGCGCATTGTGGTAGCATAATCCCCCCACACTATTGGCTTGATGGTGAATCAGAGTATTAGTGCATATTAGTGTTAAAGTATTTGCCTCTTGGCTAAATGTAACACCCCTTACTCGTATTCGACGCCGGAACAGGGTACGAGGTATTACCGAACTTATCACACAATCAAACATACAAATTCAGTCATAAATTTGCGTCCACATTGAAACTTTTAACAAATCACTCATATAGTCCCTAACACGAGCCTACGAGGCCCAAAACATACATTAGAAATGATTCGAGAGTAAACCATAAACTTTAGAAAATTTTACAACACTTAGAAAATTTTTCCACTAAATAGGGGTCACACGCCTATGTGGGCAGGTCACGGGGTCACACATGTGTCCCGACCATGTGTATTTCTCTGACCTGTAACTCATGACCAAATTGAGCTCACACGGCCAAGTCACACGCCTGTGTGCTAGGCCGTGTGGAAAATTAATTTTCACAAATTAGGTGATTACTTCACACGGCCAGGGCACACGCCCATGTTTGAGGCCGCGCTGTCCACACGATTGAGACACACTATAACACCCCTTACCCGTGTCCGATGTCGGGACGACATACGAGGTGTTACTATACTTAAACAAGCTTAATCTTAGAAAGTCAGGCTATAAATCTCATTAGAACTTAAAACCTTTCATTCACTCTCTTAATGTCCCTATCATGGGCCTACGAGGTCCAAAACACACATTGGGGATGATTCGGGACTGAATCGGAAACTTTTGAACACTTAGAAAATTTTTGTTCAAAACAGGGCCACACGCCCGTGTGGGATGGGACACGCCCATGTGGGCAAGCCGTGTGGTAATGCACGCCCATGTCCCTGGCTGGTGTCGAATTTATTTTTCAATTCTAACCTATAGGGGATTTCACACGCCCTGGCACATGCTCGTGTCCATGCCCGTGTCGCCCACACAGCCATGACACACCTGTGTCCTCACCCGTGTATGAAAACATGGGTATCCTATTTATGATGTCAGCAAACATTTAAGGGCACACGGCCAAGCCATACGCCCATGTGCTAGGCCATGCCCTCCACACGGCTGAGACACACGACCGTGTCTCTGCCCGTGTGTTTATTACTAGGCATTCTATTTTGCATAACTAAGGTACAGGGGGCACACGACCCATCAACACGCCCATAGGGCTGACCGTGTGTCACATACGGCCTAGGAACACGCTCGTATGCCCACCCGTGTGGACAATTATAGGCTATTTTGCAAACCTTTTGCCACCCTGAAACTTAACCAAACATAAGGCCGATTTCAATATCATATATCATGGCATAAATACACTTCTAAATACCCACAATTAAGACATTCACATGCCACAACACATTGCATTCTCATCAATCACCACTCTACTTAGGCATGAAAACTTATACTTTCGTGAACTACATTAACATTGTATAAATTTTAACTTAATCAATATTAGCCAAATCTAATGGCCATTTACAACATGTTTCAAATAACATTTATAGCCAACACATATGGCTAACCAATATGAGACATAGCAAAAAGGCCTAGTTCCTATACATGCCATACTCAAAATGAATAAACTTTACTATACCAAAATAAAATGTTTGATAGTGTGACTTCGAGCTCCGATGTCTTTTTTTATCCCCGAGCTAGCCTAGCAACACAACAAGGAAAGGGAAAGGAAGGGAGTAAACATAGAAGCTTAGTAAGTTGCATGCAATAAATAGCAATATAAATCATGAATTAACATCCAAATATGGTATCATGATCATCACCCAAATATCCTTATTCATTAATATGGCTTACTCATGCTCTTTCTTACCGATATATTCATATCATTTCGTTCTCTTTTCTCGTGAATTACTCATGTGCACCTGTATCATTCATGACATAACTTTAGTCTTTCTCGTTATATTCATCAACTTAAATACTTTTTCCGTTAAATTACTTAGAATACCGAATGATACTCGAAATGTCATTCTCAGGGTAAAATGCCAATGCCATATCCCAAATATGGTCTTACATGGGGTCACATGTCGATGCCAAATCTATATCCCAAATATGGTCTTACACGGGATCTCATATCGATGTCGATGCCATGTCCCGGACATGGTCTTACACGAGATCTTAAACTGATGCAGATGCCATGTCCTAGACATGGTCTTATACGGGATCACTCTTAGATGCCAGCGCCATGTCCCAGACATGGTCTTACATGGGATCTAAATCTCGTCTCGGTGTCGACGCCATGTCACAGACATGGTCTTATACGAGACCACATATTGTTGCCAATGCCATGTCCCAGACATGGTCTTACATGGGATCTCAATTCGGTGCTGATGCCATGTCCCAAAGATGGTCTTACACAAGACCTTCTAATTTTCATGTCATGACTGCGGTATCCTTCGTACTCTCTAAAATTTATTCGGGATTTCTCTTTAATAACTTCACCATTTCTTTATAAAAATCACATCAACAAATCTCATGGAAATAACATAAATTTCATACAATGTCATAACATTATTTTCATAATAGATAATGCTAATTTATCACACACAACTTGCCTCGGATCCAAAATGCGGGTGAATATGCAATTTAATCCACCACATTGTTCTTTCCCCGGTTTCGATTTGGGTTTCGTGTTTCTTGTTTCTTGATCTATAATGACAATTTTAAGCTTATTTAATAATCACATTGGCTAAATAACTCATAATTCATACTTTAGAGAAATTTATAATTTTTCCCCTAAACTTTTACTTATTTGTAAAATGGTCCCTAGGCTCATAAAATGAAATACACTTATTTTCTTAGTTACCCAAGCCTAGCCGAACCTTATATGCACTCATAACAGCCCATATTTCTCATCAATTTACACTTTTACTTCACATTTTATCACATTTATAATTTGGTCCCTATTAAGGTTTTTTTATGAAAAATTATATAGTAAAAGATGTTTACTACACTTTAAACTTTCTTGACATCAAAATACATGCATGTCATGCATGGGTATATTTTTGAACATAAACCTTAGCTCAAATTAGTGGTAGAAATAGATAAATTAAGCTACGAGGATTTAAAA
The DNA here is from genome assembly GCA_020496765.1 of Gossypium stocksii. Taxonomy (NCBI): domain Eukaryota; kingdom Viridiplantae; phylum Streptophyta; class Magnoliopsida; order Malvales; family Malvaceae; genus Gossypium; species Gossypium stocksii. The sequence continues at coordinate 52,853,322 of CM035621.1, forward strand.
AATACGAAGAGAATTAAAAACGGGGCTAAATTGCACTTACTTTTGAGCTTGAAAATGAAAGAAGCCATAGCTATGGAAACTCTTCAATTTTTGGCACTTAGAGAAAGAAGATGAGCACTTTTTTTTTTTTTACTTTTTTTTCCCTTTTTATTAGATTAATTATCCAAATGACCAAAATGCCCTTATGGCCTTTCTTTAAAATTTTTCCCTTCCTTGGGCATTTTTGTCCATCATGCTGATAAATGGTCTAATTAATAAATAAGGCCCTCCAATAATTTTTCTAATGCTAATTCATCCTTAAAACTTCTAGAAACTCATATTTTGCAACTTTTGCAATTTAGTCCTAAAGGACAAATTAATCACTATCTCATAAAAATTCCTTCATGAAATTTTCTCACTATTATGCAATCCTATCATAAACTTAAAAATAATTATGAAGTATATAATTCTACTTCGAATTTGTGGTCTCGAAACTATTATTCCGACTAGGCCCTAATTTGGGTTGTTACAATCCTCCCCCTAGGGATTTTCATCCCTGAAAATCTTATCGGTAAAAAGGTTTGGATATTGGTTTCTCATGGTTTCCTCAAGCTCCCATGTAGCCTCTTTTACCCCATGTCTTTGCCACAATACTCTCACGTGGGCCATACTTTTGTTTTTTAACTACTTGACTTCTCGAGCCAAAATCTTAATCGGTTCTTCACCATATGTCATGTCCGGTTGAATCTCAACCTCTATCAGCATAATCACATGAGAAGGGTCTAATCGATAGCGTCGTAACATAGACACGTGGAATACATCATGAATCTTTTCTAACTCAGATGGCAAAGCGGGCTAATAAGCTACATGTCCTATCCTTCAATGATCTCGTATGGTCTGATGAAATGCGGACTTAGTTTGCCCTTTCGGCCAAATCTGAGAACTTTCTTTCACGTGGATACTTTCAAGAACATTTTATCCCCGACTTGGAACTCGATCTCCTTTCGTTTCAAATCAGCATTACGACTTTTGTTTATCAGAAGCAACCTTGAAACAGTTTCAAATCACCTTTACTTTCTCTTTAGTTTCAATGAATAAATCAACCTGGTGTATCTGATTTTCCTTGAGTTTAGTCCAATACAAAGGCGTCTGACATTTACGCCCATATAATGCCTCATAAGGCACCATTTTCAAACTTGACTGAAAACTATTATTGTTGGCAAATTTGACCAAAGGTAAGTACTTTTCTCAACTACCTTGGAATTCCAATACACAACATTTGAGCATATCTTCAAGTATCTACATCAATCTCTCCGACTAATCGTCAGTTTGTGGATGGAAAGCGGAACTAAAGTTCAACTTTGTACCCAAAGTTTCCTAAACTTCTTCCAAAATTGGGATGTGAATCTCAGATCCCTATCCGTAATGATCAATAATGGTACTCCGTGCAATCTCACAATCTCAGAAATATATAAGTCAGCCAACTTGTCAAGTGAATAATCTATACGCACTGGTATAAAATGAGCTGACTTCGTAAGCTTATCAACCACAACCCAAAAAACATCTTTCTTTTTCGGTGACAACGACAAACCCGTCACGAAATCTATGATAATACGGTCACATTTCCATTTGGAGACATGATAGGCTATAATAGTCTGGAGGGTACTTGGTGTTCTGCTTTTACTTGTTGACAAATCAAGCACTTTGCTACATACTCAGAGATTTCTGCCATCAATACCATTTCTTTAAATCATTGTACATCTTGGTAATGCTGGGGTCAATAGACATACGGATGCTATGTGCCTCATGTAAAATTCTCCGAATGAGCTCATCATTCTATGGTACACAAACTCGACCTCAGAACTTTACACAACCATCGGAATCAATCTAAAAATTTGAATCTATACCCATTTTACACTAAACTTTCATAGCTTGTAATTCACTATCACTTGACTGAGCTTCATGAATCTCTTGAATGAACATCAGTCTAGCTCCCATTTTTGCTAAGACCGAACCATCGTCGGTTATGGTCAACTGGGTATTCATAGCTCTCAAGGCTAATAGTGATTTTTGACTTAAAGCATCTGCAACAATGTTCGCTTTCCCTAGGTGGTAGTCAATCACCAACTTATAATCTTTGATCAACTCTAATCATCTTCGTTGCCATAGATTCAACTCCTTTTGAGTCATCAAATATTTCAAACTTTTGTGGTCGGTGAACACCTGGCATTTCTCGCCATATAAATGGTGTCTCTATATCTTCAATGCAAATACAACGGCGGCCAACTCTAAGTCATGTGTCGGATAATTTCTTTCATGATATTTTAATTGTCTCGAGGGATATGTGATCACTTTGCCTTCTTGCATAAGTACACAGCCCATTCCATTTAAGGATGCATCACTGTAAACCACAAATTCTTTTCCTGGTTCGGGTTGCACTAAAATAAGAGCTTCAATCAACAATGTCTTTAGTCTTTCAAAACTTTGTTAACATTTTTCTATCCACTCAAACTTAATATCTTTTTGCAGCAACCTCATCATCGAAGTGGCAATCATATAAAATCATTTAACAAATCGTCGGTAATAACCAACCAAGCCCAAAAAGCTTCTAACCTCGGATACATTCCTTGGCGGCTTTCATTCAACAATTGCTGATATTTTACTTGGATCCACTCTAATGCCATCACCTGAAATGATGTGGCCCAAAAATCCAACTTCTTTAAGCCAAAATTCACTTTTACTAAACTTGGCATAAAGCTGCTTATCTCGCAGAATTTGCAAAACTGTCCTCAAATGCTCAGCATGCTCGTTCTCATCGCGAGAATAAATCAAGATATCATCGATAAAAACTACAACAAATTTATCCAAGTATGGTCGAAAGATACAATTCATTAAATCCATAAATACCGTAGGGGAATTAGTTAACTTGAATGGCATGACCAGAAATTCATAATGACTGTACCTTTTTTGAAATGCAGTCTTTGGCACATCAGATTTTTTTTAACTCTCAGCTGGTAATACCTGAATCTTAAATCTATCTTAGAAAACTCTGTGGCTCCCTTTAGCTGGTTGAACAAATCGTCAATCCTTAGCAAAAGATACTTGTTCTTTATGGTCACCTTATTAAGTTGTCAATAATCTATACACAACCTAATAGAGCTATCTTTCTTTTTCACGAATAATACGGGAGCACCCCACAGAGAATAACTTGGCCTTGCAAAACCTTTATCAGTCAATTCTTGTAGCTGAGTCTTCAATTCCTTTAACTTAGCCGGAGCCATCCTATAATGAGCAATTAAAATAGGAGCAATACCAGGAGTTAACTCGATACCAAATTCAACCTCTCTAACTAGAGGTAATCTGTGCAACTCCTTCAGAAATACATCTTGATACTCGTAACTATTGGCACTGACTCAATTTTCAACTCAGACTTCTTTGTATTCATCAAAAAGTGAGATAAGCTTCATATCCTTTTCTAATACATTTCTGAGCAGTCATAGCAGATATCACTATAGGCAAAACATCCGACTCATCTGATTCAACTCAAAGAGTATCACCATTCTCACATTTCAATTTAATAAATTTTCTACCGCAATTCACTATTACATCATGAGTGGTTAACCAATCCATACCAAGGATTACATCAAATTCATTGAACAAAAAAAGCATAAGGTTGGCTGGAAAGCAATGACCTTTAATCATCAATGGGCAATTTCTACATACATTGTCAACTAGCACACATTTGCCTAAGGGATTTGATACTTTTATCACAAACTATGTAGACTCTACAGGCATGCTCATGCTAGACACTAGTCTCATGCAAATATAAGAGTGGGTAGATGTCGGATCTATCAAAGCAATAACATGAGTTTCATGGATAGAAAATGTACCCGTAATAACATTAGGGGATGACGCCTCTTCGCGAGTGTGAATGGCCTAAGTCCTCGTAGGTGCTCTACCCTCGGGTCTTACAGCTGACTCCTTAGGTGCACCTTTACTACTAGCTCCAGCTCCTAGGTTTCTTTGATGTCTACCTCTAATAGGAATATAGCCCGATCTCGCACTCTAATCTCTGTCTTTCTTAATTATTTTAGGGCATTCTCTAATAAAGTGGTCTTGAGAGCCATACTTGAAGACATTTTGGTCTACTCGGCCGAGCATTGCCAACACTAGCGATCGATGTGGCCTGAGCTTTAGGGACCGAGTGCTGTTTACCTTTACTTCTGTTTGAGAACCCAGCTGAGTAGCTAACCGAGTAGTGAACTCTCTAGACTTCTTGGATGAAGATTGGATCGACTTGCCCAACTGTCTCTTGCTCGTGTCATGGGACTCCATTTCGGCTTTTATTTTCTCTTTTTCCAATTCCTCGGCCTTGCAAGCTCTATCCACAAGTATCACAAACTCTTTGAATTCTAAAACTCCAACAAGCAGTCGGATATCTCTATTTAATCCATCTTCGAACCTTTTGCACATGATAGCTTCGGTGGATACACACTCTCGAGCATATTTGCTAAGTCTCACAAACTCGCGTTCATACTCATTCATGGTCATTCGACCTTGTTTCAATTTAAGAAATTCCTTGTGTTTTTGGTTGATAAATCTTGGACTGATATACTTTTTGCGAAATTCTTTTCGGAAAAATTCCCAGTTAACTCTTTCCTTTGGTACCACCGACACAAGGGTGTTCTACTACTGATAGGTGGAACCTTCTAAGAGGGATACAACACACTTCATGCACTCTTCAGGCGTGCAAGATAATTCCTTGAATACCCTGATGGTATTCTCAAGCCAAAATTTAGCTCTTTTCGGGTCGTCATCTTTGTTAGCCCGAAACTCTTCGACCCATTGTTTCCGAATTCTATCTACCAAAGGCTTGTCTCTTCTTACAACTTCTACAATTTGGGGAACTATTGGGGTAGGTTGAAGGTTTAGAGGGGGTGGAGCTTGTTGTTGAGCGGTCGGGTTCGTTCGAACGAACTTTGTGAACCACTTGTTCATCATTTGGAAGAAAGCTTCCCGAGCCTTTCCTCCCTGACACATAGTTCTTGGTCTATTCTTAGTTCCAGCTAGCACCGTTCCTTTAGCGGGAGCCGACGCATTACTTTCTACATCATCTGCCTCTGCTCGATCGGGATCCATTTACTATAAGAAAGCACATTTTAAACTGTCAAGAGTCGTCACACTATCATATTACAAATACATATATGTATGGCATGTATAGCTAGATTCAAGCATATGCTAGGTTAGTCCTAGAATCGACTAAGCACTAGCTCTGATACCACTAAATATAACACCCCTTACTAGGCTAGTGCTTAGTCGATTCAAGCATAAGATTAAGCCCACGTGGCCCCGTACTTAAACAAGCTTAATCTTAGAAAGTCAGGCTATAAATCTCATTAGAACTTAAAACGATTTATTCATTCTCTTAATGTCCCAATCATGGGCCTACGAGGCCCAAAACACACATTGGGGATGATTCGGGACTTAATCAGAAACTTTCGAACACTTAGAAGGTTTTTGTTTCAAACAGGGCCACACGCCCGTGTCGGATGGGACACGCCCGTATGGGCAGGATGTGGGGTCATGCACACCCATGTCCCTGGCCCGTGTCGAATTTATTTTTCATTTCTAACCTACAAGAGTTTTCACATGCCTTGGCACACACCCGTGTCCATGGCCCGTGTCCCTTACACGGTCATGACATGCCCGTGTCCTCACCCATGTGTAAAAAACTGGGCAGTCTGTTTACAACGTCAGCAACCAATTGGAGCACACGGTCAAGCCACACGCCCGTGTGCTAGGCCGTGCCCTCCACACGGCTGAGACACATGGCCGTGTCTCTACCCGTGTGTTTATTACTAGGCATTCATTTTTGCATAACTTAGGTACAGGGGACATATGGCCTATCAACACGCCCATAGGGCTGACCGTGTGTCAGACACGACCTAGGAACACGCCCGTGTACCCACTCGTGTGGATAATTATAGGCTATTTTGCAAGCCCTTTGCCACCCTAAAACTTAACCAAACAGAAGGTTGATTTCAATATCATATATCATGGTATAAATACAGTTGTAAATACTTACAATTAAGGCATTCACATGCCACAACACATTGCATTCTCATCAATCACCACTCTACTTAGGCATGCGAACTTATTCTTTCGTGAACTACATCAACATTGCATAAATTTTAACTTAATCAATATTAGCCAATTCTAATGGCCATTTACAACAAGATTCAAGTGACATTTATAGCCAACACATATGGCTAACCAATATGAGACATAGCAAAAAGGTCTAGTTCCTATACATGCCATACTCAAAATGATTAAACTTTACTATACCAAAATAAAATGTTTGATAGTGTGACTTCGAGCTCTGATGTCCTTTTTGATCCCCGAGCTAGCCTATCAACACTACAAGGAAAGGGAAAGGGAGTAAGCATAAATGCTTAGTAAGTTGAATGCAATAAATAACAATATAAATCATGAATTAACATCCAAATATGGTATCATGATAATCATTTAAATATCCTTATTCGTTAACATGGCTTACTCATGCTCTTTCTTACTGACAGATTCATATCATTTCGTTCTCTTTTCTCGTAAATTACTCATGTGCACCTGTGTCACTCATCACATAACTTTAGTCTTTCTCGTTATATTTATCATCTTAAATACTTTTCCAATTAAATTACTTGGAATACTGAAGGATACTCGAAATGTCATTCTCATGGTAAAATGCCAATGCCATATCCCAGATATGGTCTTACACGGGGACACATGTCGATACCGAAGCCATATCCCAGATATGGTCTTACACGGGAACATCTAATTCTCATGTCATGACTACGGTATCCTTCAAATTCTCTAAACTCTATCTGGGATTTCTCTTTAACAACTTCATCATTTCTTTATAAAAATCACATCAATAAATATCATGGAAATAACATAAATTTCATACAATTTCATAACATTATTTTCATAATATATAGTGCTAATTTACCATACACAACTTACCTCAGATCCAAAATGCGGGTGAATATACAATTTAATCCACCACCTTGTTCTTTCCTCGGTTTCGATCCGGGCTTCGTGTTTCTTGATCTATAATGACAATTTTTAGCTTATTTAATAATCACATTGGCTAAATACCCTATAATTCATACTTTTGCAAAAATTATAATTTTGCCCCTAAACTTTTACTTATTTGCAAAATGGTCCCTAGGCTCGTAAAATGAAATGCACTTATTTTCTTAGTTACCCAAGCCTAACCAAACCTCATATGCACTCATAACAGCCCACATTTCTCATCAATTTACACTTTTACTGCACATTTTATCATATTTAAAATTTGGTCCCTATTAGGTTTTTTTATGAAAAATCATATGGTAAAAGATGTTTACTACACTTTAAACTTTCATATTCTACCACTTGACATCAAAATACATGCATGTTATGCAAGGGTATATTTTTGAACATAAACCCTAGCTCAAATTAGTGGTAGAAATAGCTAAATTAAGCTATGAGAATTTCAAAAATACGAAGAGAATTAAAAACGGGGCTAAATTGCACTTACTTTTAAGCTTGAAAATGAAAGAGACCCTAGCTATGGAGACTCTTCAATTTTTGGCACTTAGAGGAAAAAGGTGAGCACATTTTTTTTTTTTACTTTTTTCCCCTTTTATTTCATTAACTATCCAAATGACCAAAATGCCCTTATAGCATTTCTTTAAAAATTTTCCCTCCCGTGGGCATTTTTGTCCATCATACTAATAAATGGTCTAATTGATAAATAAGGCCTTCCAATAATTTTTCTAATGCCAATTCATCCTTAAAACTTCTAGAAACTCATTTTTTGCAACTTTTGCAATTTAGTCCTAAAGGACAAATTAATCACTATCTCATAAAAGTTCCTTCATGAAATTTTCTCACTATCATGCAATCATATCGTAAACTTAAAGGTAAGCATGAAGTATATAATTCTACTTCAGATTTGTGGTCTCAAAACTACTATTCCAACTATGCCCTAATTCGGGCTGTTACACTCACGCTCGTGTCTCTACCCGTGTGCTCAATTCTGAGCATTCTATTTTTTAAAATTAAGGTGTAGGGGACACACGGCTTATCCACACACCCATGGAGTAGAACGTTTATCACACACAGCCTAGACACACGCCCGTGTGTCTACCCATGTGGATAAAAACAAGACTATTTACCAAGTCATTTTGCCACTCTTATTCACACATACTCTTACCTCAATTCAAAAGCATAAAACATAATATACTTAGGTAACCAAATCAGCTACATTTAAGACAATAACATGTCATTCTCATACCATTATTAATCATGCCTAGAACATCAACCTTTCTACATCAATTTATGCAAATTTTCACATTCACAATGACATTTATAAAAATATACTCATAACCAACATTAATCAACTTCCAAGACTATATACAAATGAACCATGAACCATTGTAAGCCAACACATATGGCCACATGACTAAGTCCCTATACATGCGATAAACTCTAGATACTTGAATTCATCAATACCCAAAATGATAACTTGATAGTGTGATAGGATCTCCGGCGATCTCCAATCTGAGCTAACCTGACAGCACTATAAAACATGGGAAATGAAAGGGGAGTAAGCTATATAGCTTATTAAGTTCATATGAAAATAATAAGCATCTTAAAACACAACTTAATCATGCAATTTACATAATGAAAGATAACATAAATGTCATTAAAAATCTCATAGCTATAACTTGCTTAATCACACCCTTACCAAGAGCCCATCACTTATCGAGTTCATCACTTATAAGTTTTACTACCAATCATTTACCAAAACCATCAAGATAAGTACAAGATAAAATAAGTTGCTATAAAGCTCACAGTTATAACCTATTCGGTCATATTGATTTCTCTACCAATTTGCAAGCATAATTTAACATGTCTTAACATTAGCCTATCAATCGAAATCTCTTCATTATAATAGTTACCATACTCATCCAATCATTTTTAACCTCAAAATAAACCTTCACATTAATTATGAGTATTCACTTTTCAAGCGTATATTTTAACATCTTTCAATTGTTTAAAACTCATATTTTCCCACAATCATGCTGTAAGGTAATTATGCCAATCCTTGCTTTTTCTCACATTTGATAAATCACACTTTGTGCGAATGAGCATACCATATCATGACTCAATTTGGCCCGAAAGCCAATTACTCAATCGCCAATCGAATTTATCACATATTTCATACATCACAAGCATAGACCAATAATCACAAGTCTTATCTTATATTCATCATTTTACACACTTAACAATTCATTGAATATAATAAAAAACTTGCATAAATGTTATTAACGTCATAATATAACTTACTCAATTACCATCTTATCAAGGTTGGTCACATATCGAGTTCATTTCATATGAGGTTTACGTACATACCTGTACCAATTCGTAACAAAGCCACATATTTTCACCTCTTTGACAGTCCCGTTGAACACTCAGAATATTAACGGCTACTCAGAAAATCATGCACATAAGTGCCACATATGTAGCTAAGCTACCTCATATCTCATTTCACATATATGCTCGTTCTTGAGCTAGTCGCAGGTCTAGTCACAAAAGCTGACAGTCGGACGTAACTACCCAGTGTTGCTCACACAAGCTGACAGGTATCCGCAACGCATGCCGGAGTACCTAGCCACTGGTAGGACGTAAAGACCAGCACCAGAATCACACAATCACATAATCACACATAGGTTCCTAGTGACATGTCACTCGTATCCTATTTTATTCCTAATGTTCAACTGGGATTTCTCACTTATCGAAATTTTAATAAATATATCCAAAAAGTCGATCACACAATTTATAAAAAAATAAAACATTGAAACATAATATAACGATCCGTTATTTACATACAAACTTACCTGGGCATAAAAGCAACAAAAAAGAGCTAACTGTCAAATATTTATTTTTCTTCTGTTCTAATTTCGAATCTCGTTTTTCTCTATCTATAATATCATATTTAACTTATTTAATCATTAAACTATTCAAATCAGCCCAAAATCAGATTATGAAAAAATTTACATTTTTGCCCCTAAAGTTTCACATTTTTTCAATTTAGTCCCTTAGCTGGTGTAATGAAATGTACTCAATTTCTTCAATTCCCAAGCCTAGCCGAACCTTATACATGCTTATAGCAGCCCACATTTTTCATTTATTAACATATTTCTACACACATTTTATAACTTTTGCATTTAGGTCCTTTTTAACATTTTTACCGAAAATCACCTGGTAAAAGTCGTTTATCACACAACTAACATTCATATTCTACCATTAAACATCAAAATACATGCATGTCTAACATGGGTAAAATTTTAAACTTTTCTAATACTTCAAATTAGTCCTTGAAAAGGATATATTAGGTTACAAGGATTTCAAAAACGTAAAAAAAATTAAAAATGGGGTTAAAACGGACATATAATCGAGCTTGGAAGCTTGAAAAACCCTAGCCATGGTTTCCTATTGCAAAATTTGGCCATGGTAGAAAGATGGACAAAAATTGGCTTTTAATTTGGCTTTTTAATTCATTTAATTACCAAATTACTAAAATGCCCTTAATGAAAAACCTTGGAAACATACCTAATCATGTCCATTTTTGTCCACAAACTTAACCAATGATCTAATTACTATTTAAGGACCTCCAATTTAAAATTTCATAATAATTAGACAGCTCTAACCTATAGAACTCACATCTTGCACTTTTTACAATTTAGTCCTTTTAACTAAATTGAGGGCCCAAACGTCAAATTTTTAAACGAAATTTTCACGAAATCATTCCATAAAACCATAGACCATAGAATATATTAAAAATAAATTTTTTAGCATCAGATTTGTTGTCCCGAAACCACTGTTCTGACTAGACCCAAATTGGGCTATTACAACTCTCCCCCTTTAGGGATTTTCGTCCCCAAAAATCTTACTAAAAAAGAGGTTAGGGTAACTTTCTCTTAGTTCCTTTACCTCATCAAAGAGGCCTCTTTATGAGAAATACTCTCAGAAGCACTCTGTCATCGATCCGGAATCCAATATCTTAATTTTTCGAATCTGTATACTATTTATGTCAGTCTGAAGTTACTTTCAACTTTCATAAATCACTTTCACTTTTTACCTCAAATTCATAAATCAATTTCACCTCATATATCTTTTTCCAATCACTTTTGAACTCTGAAACACAGTATCAGAACATATCATCAAAAATCTTAATTACTCTCCAAATGAACAAACGAGCTACTATCGAATCTCGTACAACATTTTCTGCATAAGCTCTGGATAATTTACTGCGCAAATCCCATCTCAAAGTAATAATAACAAAAATTAGAATCAAAAGTCATCCCCCACTGTACTCGTTTAGTTTACCACTCACTATCTCATTCCTGAGGTTCTCATTCTTGCTAAGAAAACATCGCTTTAGTTTTCTAATCTAGCTAGATTCAGAAAATGAACAAAGGCTTTCTATTCAATCATGTAACCAACACTCACAAAATGAACAAAGGCTTTCCATTCAATCATCTACAACTATATCTACTTTCCAAAAGTTAATAGTTAACTATTCACAATCTTTTAATAATTCAGGCTGTTAACATTGTCTTAATTTCAGACATATTTTGTCTAGCAAACGATGTCATCAATTTCTCAACACAAACATACTAACGGCCAACTCTAAGTCACTTGTTGAATAATTTTTTTAATAAGACTTTAACCGTCTGAAAGTATAAACTGTCACTTAACATTCTTGTAGTAAAAGATATTCCAATCCATTCGATAATGCACCGCTAAAAAATCACAAAGTCTTTACTCAATTCAAACAGAACTCAGAACCAATGCTTCGGTTAATAGCACCTTCAACTATTTTCAACTTGGCTAACAAGCAACAGACCATTCAAACTTTCACAATTGTGATAACATTATTAATTGGAATAGCTTTAACTCATAACAACATCATTCGATTAGAACAAATCTAATAAGTATATCTCTGTATCTTACTTTTTAAAATATGAATTCTTCCTTCAATTTGTCCGTCTATCCACTCATGAACGTACAAATAACACCGCTAACCTATAATCGTTGCCGAAATAGGGTTATGTGGCATTACCAACCAAAACATATCATATAATACACCTTTCTAATACATGCTTCGATTTCACATAAATATCAATTAAATATAATCATATTGTCCCTTATAAGGCTCTACGAGGCCTTAAAACATGCTGAGAAGTGGTTCAGGTTGAAACCGATCACATAACAAAAATTCCAAAACTTTGAAAAATTTTCTAACTTTTAAACATCACACACCCATGTGGACAGGCTATGCGCCTCACACAGCCACCGAACATACCCGTGTCACAGGCCATGTGGAAACAGGGAATACATACTGACTTGGGTCACACGATCGGCCATACGCCCATGTACCAACCCGCCTACCTTACATGGCTAGTAGACACACCCGTGTGTCTATGCCGTGTAATTTACTGACTTGTTTTAACTATGTCATAGGGGTCACACAGTCGAGTCACACGGCCGTGTGCTCAGTTGTATGGCACGAAAATAGGCTTGGTTTAAGCCACATTTGTCATCCTTCTCATGAATACTTAAAACACAACATTTCATGCCATTTCAGTACATTAATGGGCAACCAAAACATGCTATTTTATGCACCAAACATACAATACCAATTCCAACCATTTCATCAACTCAAATCATACCATTTATTACACAAAATACATACCAAAATAAGCATGATTTATTCCTCATTTACTACCTATCCATCATATACCAAAACTCATATCAAATTCATCCGTTCATCATTTACCTTAACCTTAAACCACATATATGGCACATACCATAATCAAGCATTAAACCAACCCACTTGACCTTTAAATACCTAACCACAAACAAGCATATCATAGGCATATATATACATCACCTACCATTAGCCATTTAAACATATCAAATCCATACCAAAATATGCCAACTCGCAAAGCAATTTATACTTCAAACATAAGACAACAATAAACCATACCAAATGGCCAAAAACATACCAAACTTTACACCATTTACAAGCCAACTCACATGGCTAGATTCATAACTCAAAACATATCAAAATGATACTAGCCTATGCATGCCATATACTATATATACAACTTTCAAAAAGGTACCAAAGTAGATGTCCGATAGTGTGATTGAGTCACTGACGATCCTCAGATCTGAGCTAGCTTTGATTAACTATAAAACACACAAAGAAAATCACAAAGTAAGCTACATAGCTTAGTAAGTTCATACGATAATAGAATAAACTCATCAAATAATTGTCATTCAACCAATTTAAACTTAAATTAACATAACACATAACATTTCCAATTCTTACTCAAATTCACTACTTAATTCCATACAAACCTTCTTGTCTCATCCATTCAATAATTTAATATGTTTCGTACATACCTGTACCCTTCCTTACTTATTCGTTACTTATGTATCTCATCATATGCTGAGTAAGCTCACACACTTAGTGCCAAACGAATGATCAAAGCCATGCCTAGCTCGTACACTTAGTGCCAGTAAGTCTAGTCGAAGCTATTTCGATCCCGCAAACTTAGTGCCAAAACATTTAGCCGAAGCTATCCCACATCGCACACGTAGTGCCAATATATCACTGATTCATTGTCAAACATATTCATTCTCTCAAATTCAAATTTAACTAATATCAAAGCATTTAAACATCAATAAATGTAATTTAATCTGTACGAACTTACCTCAGATGCAAAAACGTCTACATTGATTAATTAGTCGAGAACTTTGGTTTTCCCTCGATCTAAGTCCATATTTCTCCTTTCATGATCTATTTGGATTCAAATATAACTCATTTATTCACTACTTCATTCAATTCAGCCCACAAACACACATTTAGGCATTTTGACACTTTAATCCCTAAAATTCCATATTTTTACAATTTATTTCTTATTTCACAATACACAAAATTCACAAAATTACTTAAATACCCATGCTAGCCGAATTACCATAGTGCCCCTAGCAGTCCATATTTTTCATTTAATTCACCTTTTAACCACATAATTTCTCATTTTCACAATTTAATCCCTAATATGCCATTTCACTAAAAATCACTTAAAAAACATATTAATCTAACATCTAACTTCCATTTTTCATCATCAATCGTCACAAAGCTTGAATATTCATCAATGGAACTTCACAAAACCATCAACGAACTTAAAAATTAGGGTATGGGCTGGCTAGTATTCGAAGCAACGGTCACAAAAACATAAAAATCATCAAAAACCCAACAAAATTCATACCTTAATCAAAATAGAAAGTGGTCAAATGTATGAAAGCTTTCCAAAACTTATTTTCTTTTTTTCAATCGGTTTTGATGATAAAAATGATGATAAAAATGGTTTTTATTTTATTTAATCATACTTAATTCATGAATTACCAAATTAACCCTTAATAATAACTCATAATTTCATATAAACCATGCACATAAATGTCCACCCATCTTAATTATGGTCTAATAACATCATAAGGACTTTTCATTTAATAAGCCATAGCAATTAAGCACTTAATCATTTAGAATGCAACTTTTGCATTTTACGCGATTAGGTCTTTTTATCAAATTAACCATCCAATCGATAAAATTAAAACACAAAACTTTCACACATATCTACTCACATGGTGTAAACACTAAAAATAATATTAAAATATTTTTCTGACCTTGGATTTGTGGTTCTGAAACCACTATTCTAACTTAGCTAAAACCGGGCTGTTACAACTCTCCCCCTTAGGGATTTTTGTCCTTGAAAATCTTACCAGTGAATAAGTTTAAGTATTGCTCTCTCATAGCATCTTCGGTCTCCCACGTAGCTTCTTCAACCCCGTGTCGATGCCATAAGACTTTCACTAGTGGGATTTTCTTATTTCTCAATTCTTTGACCTCGCAAGCTAAAATTTTGATCGATTCTTCGTTGTACGTCATATCAGATTGAATCTCAATCTCAGACGGAGAAATCACATGTGAGGGATCAGATCGGTATTGTCAAAGCATCGATACATGAAATACATTGTGGATTTTATCTAACTCAGATGATAATGACAACTGATAAGCAATAGGCCCGATTCGCTCAATAATCTCATACGGCCTAATGAATCTTAGACTCAACTTTCCTTTTCTACCAAAACAGTGTATTTTCTTCCACGGAGATACTTTCAAAAACACTTTGTCACCAATTTCAAACTCAATATCTTTTCATTTCAAGTCTGCATATGATTTCTGTCTATCCAACGTTGCTTCCAAGCTATTTCGGATTACTTTAACTTTCTTTTCAGTCTCCTGAATCAAGTCAACCCCGTGAATTTTATTCTCATTAAGCAAGTATAGGAAAGAGGTGTTCGGCATTTGTGACCATATAAAGCTTTGTACGGTGCCATTTTTGTACTCAATTGAAAGCTGTTATTATATGCAAATTCAATCAATGGCAAATACTTTTTCCACGTACCTTCAAACTCAAGAATGCAACATCGAACATATCCTCAAGTATCTGAATAATTCGGTCAGATTGACCATTCGTCTGTGAATGAAATGCAGTACTGAAATGTAGCTTTGTACCCAGTGCATCTTGCATTTTTTTCCAGAACCGCGATGTGAACCTCAGATCTTTATTCGAAACAATAAAGATAGGTACCCCGTGCAATCTTACAACCTCAAAAATATATAATTCAGCTAACTTATCTAGTGAATAATTAGTACGTACTGGAATGGACTAAGTTGACTTTGACAATCTGTCAACCACAACCCAGATCGTATCTTTCTTTCTTAGAGATAGAGGCAATCTTGAAACAAAATCCATTGTCACTCTATCCCATTTCCACTCGAGAATCAAAATCAGTTGTAATAAACCAGATGGTACCTAATGCTCAGCTTTAACTTACTGACAAATCAAACATTTAGAAACAAACTCTAAAATGTCGTGTTTCATACTAGACCACCAATATAGTTGTTTCAAATCATTATACATTTTTGTACTTTCTGGATGAATAGAAAATCGACTACTGTGTGCTTCATTCAAAATCATTTGAATCAACTCTAAATTTCTTGGAACACATATTCGGTCTCTGAATCTCAAACAATCATCGACATCCACTTGAAACTTTAAATTAGGGTTCGAATCACATTGATCTCATTTTGCTAACATTTTGTTATCAACTTTCTGAGCTTCACAAATCTGCTGTAAAAATAACGGTCTTGCTTTCAACTTAGCTACAATCGAACCATCGTCAGATAAAGTCAACTGAGTATTCATCACAGTAGAGCAAATAAAGATTTCCGGCTCAAAGCATCAGCAACAGCATTTACTTTTCCCGAATGATAGTTAATTACTAACTCGTAGTCTTTTAACAATTCTAACCATCTCTATTGTCGTAAATTCAGATCTTTCTAAGTTATTAAGTACTTCAAACTCTTATGATCAGAATAAATATGACATTTCTCCCTGAACAGATAATGGTGCCAAATCTTCAACACAAATACAATAGCTGGTAACTCTAAATCGTGCGTCAGGTAATTCTTTTCATGTGATTTCAGTTGCCTCAAGGCACAAGCTATAAATTTGCCTTCCTACATCAGAACACAACCCAGACCATTGAACGATGCATCACTGTAGATTACAAATTCTTTACCCGATTCTAGCTGTACTAATACTAGAGCTTCAGTCAATAAGGCTTTTAACTGATTAGAACTTTTTTGGCACTTATCTGACCACTTGAACTTAACATCTTTCTGAAGCAGTCTCGTCATTGGAGTTGCAATCATTGAGAAACCTTTTACGAATCGTCGGTAATAACCAGCAAGTCCCAGGAAACTACGGATTTCATATACATTTTTCGGAGGCTTCCAATCTATTATTGCAGAAATCTTGCTCGGATCAACTCGTATAGCCGATGCTGAAACAATATGCCCCCAAAAAACTAACTTCTCGCAACCAGAATTTGCATTTATTAAACTTTTCATATAATTGCTTATCACCTAAAGTCTATAATATGATTCTCAAGTGCTTGGCATGCTCAGATTCATCACGGGAATAAATCAATATATCATTAATGAACACAACGACAAATCGATCTAAGTACGGTATAAATATCCGGTTTATCAAATCCATAAAGACTGCAGGAGCATTCATTAGTCTAAAAGGCATAACCAAAAATTCATAATGTCCGTACCTTGTTCAAAAAGTAGTTTTTGGCACATTGGAGTCTTTAACTTGCAACTGATAGTAACCCGATCTCAAATCTATCTTTGAAAACATTGTAGCTCCTTTCAACTAATCAAACAAATCATTTATTCTGGGTAGAGGATACTTATTCTTGATCGTCACTTTGTTAAGCTATCGATAATTGATACACATTCTCATTGTACCATCTTTCTTTTTCACAAACAATACGGGAGCACCCCAAGGTGAGAAACTCGGTCGTGCAAATCCTTTATCAGTCAACTCTTGCAATTGAGCTTTCAACTCTTTTAACTTTGTCAGTGCCATTCTGTATGGATCTATCGATATATGAGTTGTTCTCAGCACTAACTCAATACCAAATTTGACTTCTCTGATCGGTGGTAATCCCGATAACTCTTCAGGAAACACATCCGGATACTTACACACAACTGGCACTGATTCTATGTTCTTTTTAGTAATTTTCGTTTCAAGCACATGTGCAAAGTAAGCTTCGAAACCCTTTCTCAGATATCTCTGAGCTGACATCAATGAAATCATAGCCGGTAACCCATTCAGATAATCTCATTATTCAGACATCTTAGATCAATCGTCTTTCGTTTCCAATTCACTATCGCATTGTGCTGCGTTAGCCAATCCATACCCAAAATTATATCAAATTCATCAACTGGTAACAACATCAGGTCAGCCGGAAAACAGAAATCCTGAATCATCAATGGACAATTCTTGCACACTTTATCAACCAAGACACACTTGCTTAAGGGGTTCAATACTCTAATCATAAATTCAGTAGACTCTACAGGAAAAGTCTTACTGAATACTAAGTTTATACATATATGTGAATAAGTAGACACTGGATCTATCAATGCAATCACATTAGTGTCATAGAGAGTGAAAGTACCGGTAATAATTTTTAAAGATGAAGCTTCTCCGCGAGCACGAATAGCATAAACTCTTGTAGGTACTCAAGCTTCAGACCTCACAGTAGAGTTTTTAGTTCCCCTTTGGCTACCACTCACATTTCTTGTGTTTCTGGGTGGTCTACCTCTAGCTACCGTGTTCCTCGGCCTCGTATCCTACACTATATCTTGCTCCGCTAGCTTCAGACAATCATGGATAAAATGATCCAATGATCCATATTTAAAAAAAGCCCGATCATTCAATCTACAATCATCGAGATGTCGTTTACCACAATATTTACACTTAGTTAATTTTATTATACATTGCTAACATTAGGTCGGTGGAGCTTTAGAACTCCCAGGTTGTCTTTCACGATCTCTATTTGAATATCTCACTGAAACATTAGAACGATTGAACGAATCTCAAAATTTTTTTCCTGCAAACTGATGAGATTTACTAATTGATCTATTTCTTGAATCTCTAGCTTCAAAGTCAGCTCTTCTCTTTTCTTTACCAAGCTCTTCAGCTTTGCAAGTGCGTTCCACAAGTGCTACAAATTCTTTAATTTCCAGAATTCTAACTAGAATTTTGATGTCTTCATTCAGCCCATCTTTGAATCTTTTGCACATAATAGCTTTAGTTGAAACACATTTTCATGCGTATTTGCTCAGTCTCACGAACTTACATTCATACTCTGTCATAGTCATACGACCCTGTTTTAGCTCAAGAAACTTTTTCTGCTTTTGATCAATGAACCTCTGGCTGATGTACTTCTTTCAGAATTCAGTTTGCAAAAACTCCCAGGTAACTTGTTCTCTTGGAACCACATATATCAATGTGTTCCGTCATTGGTACGCAGAATCTCTCAGTAAAGATATAGCACATTTAATACATTTTTCTAGAGTATATTACATTTCATCAAACACCCGAATAGTATTTTTAAGCTAGAATTCAACTCGCTCTGCATCGTCATCAACAGTGACCCTGAACTCTTTAGCCCTTTTTTTTTCTAATTTTATCAACTACAGGCTTACTCAATCGAATCAGATCTATCACTTGTGGCACAACTAGGATTTGTTGAGGAATAGGCGGGGGTGGAGGTTGTTGAGCAACCGGATTCGTTTGAACGAACTCTGTAAACCACTCGTTCATCATCTGGAATAAGGCTTGCTTAGCCTCTCCCTCGTGACTACTCGTGATAGGCCTATATCAACCGACGCTGCACCTTGAGCAGGAGCGGGCGCATTACTCTCAACATCGTCAGCTATAGCTTGTTCGAGATCCATTTGCTATAAGAAAACACATTTTAACTGTTAGGAATCATCACACTATCGTAGTTTATATATATGGCATATATAGTTAGACTCTCACACGCTGCGTTAGTCCTAGAATCGACTGAACCATAGCTCTGATACCAATAAAATGTAGCACCCCTAACCAGATTCATCGCGAAATAGGGTTATGAGGCATTACTGACCAAAAGACATCATATAATACACCTTTTTCATACATGCTCGATTTTACATAAATATCAATCAAATCTAATCATATTGTCCCTTATAAAGCTCTACGAGGCCTTAAAACATGCCTAGAACTGGTTCGAGACTAAACCGATCACATAACAAAATTTTTGAAACTTATAAAAATTTTCTAACTTTTAAACGTCACACGCCTGTGTGGCCAGGCCGTGTACCTCACACGGCCATCAGACACGCTCGTGTCATAGGCCATGTGGAAATATGGCATACATACTAACTTGGGTCACACGGCCAGCCATACGCTTATGTGCCAGCCCGTGTGCCTCACACGGGCAATAGACACTCCCTTGTGTCTATGCCATGTAACTTACTGACTTGTTTCAACTATGTTACAAGGGTCACATGCTCATGTGCTCGACTGTGTGGCACGAAAATAGGCTTGGTTTAAGCCACCTTTCTTATCCTTCTCATGCATACCTAAAACACAACATTTTATGCCATTTCAATGCATTAATAGGCAGCCAAAACATGTTATTTTATGCACCAAACATACAATACCAATTCTAACCATTTCATCAACTCAAATCATACCATTTACAAAAATAAGTATGATTTATTCCTCATTTACTACCTACGCATCATATACCAAAACTCCTACCAAATTTATCCGTTCATCATTTACCTCAACCTTAAACCACATATATGGCACATACCATAATCAAGCATTAAACCAACCCACTTGACCTTTAAATACCTAACCAAAAATAAGCATATCATAGACATATATATACATTACCTACCATTAGCCATTTAAACATATCAAATCCATACCAACATATGCCAACGCACAAAGTAATTTATACCTCAAACATAAGATAATAATAAACCATACTAAATGGCCAAAAACATACCAAACTTTACATCACTTACAAGCTAAATCACATGGCTAGATTCATTACTCAAAACATATTACAATGGCACTAACCTATACATGCCATATACTATTATACAATGTAACAACTTGATTTAGACCCTAATCGGAATGGTGGCTTCAGGACCATGAATTTGAGTCAAAAAAATATTTTAAAGTTATTTTCTATGTTTATTATGTGTGAATTTATATCTGTGAAATTTTCGTGATTTAATTTTGCCGTTTATGTGTCCGATTTAATAAAAGGTCTTAATCGCTTAAATGAAAATTTAATGGTTAATTGTAAAAGGGCCAAATTGTTGTTGTTCTTTTAATAGGAAGGTCTTATGTTGAAATTATACCATTGGTTTATTAGTTGGACGGTAATGGGCATAATACATGCGGTTTCTTAATTAATTTTAAAAGGTTAAATTGGTAAACTAAAATAATAATATAAGTTAATATATTATAAAACATATTATAAACAAAACATTAGTGCATATGACTTATGCCTTCATTGCTAAAACTCAAAAATAAGAAGAAAGGAAGAAGAAAACATAGTTCGGCCATCTTTCAAGCTTAAGCCAAGGTTCGTTTTTGGTCGATTTTTGATAATTTTTACGTTTTTGAGATCGTTGCTTCGTATACTACTAAACCCATCTTAAATTTTTGATTTTGATGAATATTTTGAGTTATGCCATTGATGAGAGCTTGTGATTTTTATTGTTTGATGATCAATTATGAAAGATATGTGTTGGGTTACCATATATTGTATAGGATTTTTTTACGATTTTGAGTAATTAGGACTTAATTGCCAAAATAAAAAAGTGGGGGGACTAAAATGTGAAATTGATGAAAAATATGGACTTGTTTGAACACTAGGAGCATTCAGCCAACCATGGGTGTGGTTAATTTTGCATATTTTGTGTTTTGTGCATTAGGGACTAAATCGTAAAAAGTGTAAATATCATGGGTAAAATGGTGATTTGCCCATTTATGTGTTTTTGGACTAAATTGAATGAAAATATGTTTGAATGAGCTTAATTTGAATATTTTTAGATCAAGAACAAATGAAATCGGGTTTGGATCGGGGAAAAATGAAAGTTGTTACTGGTCGTCCCGTTCCGTTTTTTTGCGTCCGAGGTAAGTTGATAAGCATAATGTGTTGTTAATTATAATTAAACATGATATCTATATGCTGATTTGTAATATGCAAAATTATTGTACGTAAATGATAGTATGAAATACAACACTAAGTGTGCGAGATGCTAATGTGACGGCACTAAGTGTGCGATACGTTACAAGGCTTTGGCACTAAGTGTGCGATACGTTACAAGGCTTTGGCACTAAGTGTGCGAGATGTTAATGTGACAGCACTAAGTGTGCGATACGTTACAAGGGTTTGGCACTGAGTGTGCGAGTTTGCTGATCCTTTAAGTGTATTGATTAATGAAGGTGTAAATAGAGCTAAATCGATCAGGTATGAGCTAGTTAATTACCTATTTGAAAATAAGGTAAGCTAGCCATTTAATATGTGATTTTCAAATAATACAAGTTAATGGTATAAATATATATGTGTATTCAGTGGTATATTTGGCCATTTGTTATAAGTATATATGTGATTGTTATACTCTGATTTATAAGAATATGCGTATAAGTGTTTAAGCATTTGGTATGATAGTGATATTTTGGCTTAGTAATTGAATGATAGTTAGTTAATGTATAAATATACATATAAATGTATTCATTCGTTCATTGCCATGTTTATGCTTATGAAACTACAATTTAATTCGTGAGTATGTGTACGTGCGTATATATGTATATGGACACATATTGATAATGAACCTTGAGATCGAAGAATACTTTGATAATATATATATGTGTTCGGCCTTCAATAAGTTATAGATAAAAGTATATGATAAATGTTAAATCATGAGATTGAGGTTTAATTTGATTGTGATAATATAATTTGGCATAGTTTAAATGCATCGATTATGTCTTTAAATTGTTTATGTGCTTATGACTAAATGAATTTAAGATCGATGAAAGGATTTTTCACTATGTACATATGTGAGACCATGCATATTTGGCCATATAGGTAATATGCATATGTGATGTTATATATGATCTTGTGTATTCGGCCAAATAAGTGATGTTTGTATATGAAGTTAAATATTGTTTTGTGAGTTTGTGTAAATGAGTGGAAGTATATTTGAATGTGTAAAGATATTTAGCTTTGAAAGTTGGATGAAAATTTTTTAGGCTTAGCCTTATAAGTATTTCGGCCAAAGTAATAGTTATGTTAAAAATGTGGGACTCATGTAATGTGTAAATTGAGATTAAGTATGGCACTGATATAGTGAATTGGCTTAGTTTAAATTTAAGGAGTTGATTTTATTATTAAATTGTTATTTGTTTATGACTTACTAAGCTATGAAAGCTTACTTTGTGTTTTCATACTTAATTTGTTTTATGGATTTTGAATTTAAAGTTATGAGCTCGGGAATCATCAGAGAAGCTTATCAGGCTATCGATCGTCTTCGATATCCTTATAAGTGAATTTCTGAATCTATGGCATGTATAGACTAGTATGTATAATGTCTGATTTTATGTTATGTATATAATATGCCATGTGAAAATGGCTTATTATTCTTGTTCAATTTGAATTTCATATATGGAACAAATGGTATTTAAGTTGGTTTTGATTTCATGGTTTGGCCAAGGTATATACATGGATGAATAAATGTACATCTAGTTGACATGCTTGATAAGATGACGTTATGTGAATTTCGTATTAAATTATGTTTAGATATGACATATAGGTGGAATTATGATTGGTTATCATTTCGAGTAATATGCCTAGTAAATGTTTGAGGTACCTAAATAAAGTTGTTTGGTATAGTTTAATATTTATATATAATATCTTTAGTTTCCTAAATGATGTGTGCGGCATTTGAATTTGAATCTATGATGGTTATGCTATGATTTGGTTTGAAACATTTGGCCATAACTTGTTATTAAGTGAATTTCGGTATAAGTATAGAGAAGTTTTTAATATCAAATTTTGATTATAGGTAAGTTAATATATTTAACCGAATATGAGGTTATTAAATTAAACTTGATT
Organism: Gossypium stocksii; assembly: GCA_020496765.1. Taxonomy (NCBI): domain Eukaryota; kingdom Viridiplantae; phylum Streptophyta; class Magnoliopsida; order Malvales; family Malvaceae; genus Gossypium; species Gossypium stocksii. The sequence goes on from CM035621.1 coordinate 52,877,025, forward strand.
ATTATTTTTGTTATTTTTTTTACTAAGTAACATGAGTATGATTAGTTTCAATTTTGGTTTGTTAAAGTGTTTGAAAAAAAAACGAGACGTGCTTGAATATCTTTATTTATTATGTTTTATATATATGTTTATAGATTCTAGTATTATATTATGTATATGAGATGAACAAATGCAATGTGATAAAATAATATATTCGGTGCTTAATGCTTATTAATTATAAATCTGATTACGTGTTTGAGAAATATTATGATATGAATTGCAAATAGGTTAATTTGGTTTTTATTTATATTAATAAAGATCTATTTTAAGAGTTTGAATAAAATTATGCATGTGATTATTCGGAAGTTATGTTTTGTCTAGTAATACCTCGTAACCCCTTTCCGACGACGGATACGGGATAAGGGTCTTACATATAACTTACAAAAAGGTACCAAAGTAGATGTCCAATATTGTGGTTGAGTCGATAACTATCCCTGGATCCGAGCTAGCTTCGATTAACTATAAAACACACGGAGAAAATCACAAAGTAAGCTACATAGCTTAGTAAGTTCATACTATAATAGAATCAACTCATCGAATAAATATCATTCAACCAATTTAAACTTAAATTAACATGACACATAACATTTGCAATTCTTACTCAAATTCACTACTAAATTCCATACAAACCTTCTCGTCTCATCCATTCAACAATTTAATGTGTTTTGTACATACTTGTATTGAATTGAAATGTCAAAATAATGAAATTCTTGAGGTCGAATCAGATGAACTGAGTGAATTGCCTATCATGATTTCTTCAATGACAGCTCAAAGGAATATAAGAAAGGGGTATGAAGCATTTCTTGCTTGTGTGTTGGATACAAATATGTCTAAGTCAAAGATTGAATCAGTGCTTGTAGTTTGTGAGTCTCCAGATGTGTTTCCAAAAGAGTTGTCTGGTTTGCCTCTGAACAGGGAAATTGTATTTGCTTTTGATTTGGTACTGAGAATGGCCCCAATATTGATTACTCCATATAGGATGGTTTTGACCAAATTAAAAGAATTAAAAGCTCAGTTGCAAGAGTTGACAGATAAAGGATTTACGAGACTGACTTTCCCCCTAGGGCGCTCCCATTTTGTTTGTAAAGAAGAAAGACAGATCTATGAGACTTTGCATCAATTATAGACAGCTCAACAAGGTGACAATGAATAATAAGTATCCATTGTCGAGGATTGATGATCTATTTGATTAATTGAAAGGGGCGACCGTGTTTTTACAGATTGACTTGAGATCTGGTTACTACCAATTGATGGTTAAAGAGTCAGATGTGCCGAAAATCACTTTCAGGACATGATATGGACATTATGATTTTCTTGTAATGCCTTTCGGTTTAATTAATGCTCCAGTTGTATTTATGGATTTAATGAATCGAATTTTCCAGCCATACTTGAATAAGTTTGTTGTTATGTTCATAGATGACATTTTGATTTATTCTTGAGATGAGTCCAAGCATGCCAAACACTTGAGAACTTTATTGTAGATTTTGAAAGAAAAGAAATTGTTTGCCAAGTTCAGTAAAAGTGAGTTTTGGCTTCGAGAAGTCAGATTTTTGGGACATATTGTTTCGGGTGATGGTATCCGGGTTGATCGGAGTAAGATTTCGACAATTGTTGAATAGAAACCGCCGAGGAACATATCTGAGGTTAGAAGCTTTTTAGGCTTAGCCGGGTACTATAAACGCTTTATCAAGGGATTTTTGATGATTCTACCCCTATGACCAAGTTGTTGCGAAAAGATGTTCAATTTGAATGGATCGAAAAGTGTCAGCAAAGTTTTGAGAAATTGAAAGCATTGTTGACTGAAGGACTAGTGTTAGTACAACCTGAGTCCAAGAAAGAGTTTGTAATTTATAGCGATGCACCTTTAAATGGTCTTGGATGTGTGTTGATGCAAGAGGAAAAAGTGAGCTTATTCCTTGAGACAGTTGAAACCGTACGAAAAGAACTATCCGGCACACAGTTTGGAATTGGCTACTATCGTCTTTGCTTTAAAGATTTGGCAACATCATTTGTACTGTGAGAAATGCCGTATCTTCACCGATCACAAAAGTTTGAAGTATTTGAAGACTCAAAAGGATTTGAACATGCGACAAAGGAGATGGCTTGAGTTGTTGAAATATTATGAGCTAGTGATTAATTATCATCCGGGAAAGGCAAATGTAGTCGCTGATGCTTTGAGTAGAAAATCTTTGTTCGCCTTGAGAGCGATGAATACAAGATTGACTTTGACTGATGATGGTTCGATGTTAGTCAAATTGAGAGCTAGACCGTTAATTCTTCAGCAAATCTGTGAAGCTCAAAAAGATGATCGTGAGTTGCAAGCTAAGAGAGCTCAATGTGAAATGGATAATGATTCAGATTATCGGATCGGTTCAGATGATTGTTTGAGGTTTCGAGATACCTAAAGATGCTGAGTTGATTCACAAAATTTTCATGAGGCATATAATAGTTGTTTGTCATTACATCCGGGCAGTGTGAAAATGTACAATGATCTAAAAAAAGGGTATTGGTGGTCAGGTATGAAAAGAGACATTTCTAAATTTGTGTCAAAGTGTTTAATTTGTCAACAAATGAAAACTGAACATCAAGTACGCTCAGGTTTACTTCAACCAGTGATGGTTCTCGAGTGGAAATGGGATAAGATCATGATGGATTCTGTGATGGGTGTGCCTCTGACTCCTAAAAAGAATGATGTCATATGGGTCGTTGTTGATCGATTGACGAAATCAGCTCATTTTATTTCGGTACGTACCAATTACTCACTTGACAAGTTAGTTGAGTTGTATATTGCTAAAATTGTGAGATTGCATAGAGTGCCTATTTATATTATTTCGAACAGAGATTCAGGGTTTACTTTGAGGTTTTGGAAAAAGTTACAAGAAGCCTTGGGTACAAAGTTGAATTTTAGTATTGGAATTCCAAGGTAGTTGGGAAAAGTATTTACTGTTGTTAGAGTTTACCGACAACAATAGTTTTCAATCGAGTATAAAAATGGCACTGTATGAGGCTTTGTATGGTCGCATATGTCAAACTCCATTGCATTGGACCGAGCTTAGTGAGAGACAAGTTCATGGAGTTGATCTAGTTAAAGAAACCAAAGAAAAAGTGAAAGTAATCTGTAATTGTTTAAAAGCTGCTTCAGATCGACAAACGTTGTATGCAGATTTGAAAAGAAAAGAGATTGAATATCAAGTTGGTGATAGAGTGTTTCTGAAAGTGTCTCCCTGGAAAAAGATTCTAAGATTTGGCTGTAAAGGCAATTTGAGTCTGCGTTTTATTGGCCCGTACAAGGTGATTGAAAGAATAGGGCCAGTGGCTTATCGGTTAGCTTTACCAGCAGAGTTAGAAAGAATCTATAATGTATTTCATGTGTCGATGTTACGACGCTATCGTTCTGATCCATCACAAGTGATTTCACCAACAGAGATTGAAATTCAACTGGATATGACTTATGGTGAAAAACTGATTAAGATCCTAGCTCGAGAAGTAAAATAGTTGAGAAATAAAAGTGTAGCCTTACTGAAAGTATTGCGGCAAAGACATGGGGTTGAAGAGGCTATGTGGGAACCTGAGAAGGCTATGAGAAAACAGTACCCAAACCTATTTCCTGGTAAGATTTTCGGGACGAAAATCCCTAATAGGGGGAGAGTTGTAACAACCCAATTTAGGGAATAGTGGTTTCAGAACCACGAATCCGAAGTAGAAAAATTTATTGTGATAAAGTTTTGGGGTTTATTATATATTGAATGCATGTGTGAAAATTTGGTTAAGAAATTTTAGTGATAAAGTGTCCAATTTGATTTTTAGGACTAAATTGCAGAAGTTGCAAAATGTGTGTTTTAATTACTAAAGGGATTTGATTGTGATGAGTTCTTAAATTAGAAGTCCTTATGTGGTAATTAGACCAATATAGTTTAGTTTGGACAAAAATGGACTTGGAAGGGACAAAACATCAAAGTTTTAAGTGAAGGGCATTTCAGTCTTTAGGTAATAAAAGAATAAAAAGAGAAAATAAAGCCAAAATGTTGTCCATCTTTCTCCCTTGATCGAAAATCCCTAAAGACACCATGGCTAGGGTTTCTTCAACTTCCAAGCTTCATAATAAGTGCCTCCAAGCCCCATCTTTAATGTTCTTTACATTTTTGAAGTCCTTGTATCCCGATTTAGCTATTTCTACCATTATTTTGAACTAGGGTTCATATTCAAAAATTTACCCATGTGTGTCATGCATGTATTTTGATGTTTAATTGTAGAAAATGAAAGTTTGATGTGTGATAAACAACTTTTACTAGGTGGATTTTGACGAAAATGCATAAAAGGACTTATTTGTAAAAGTTGTAAAACATGTGTATAAAATGTGATTTAATGTAAAATATGGGTCGTTATGAGTATGTATGTGTGTCAACTAGGTTTGGGTAACAAAGAAAATGAGTACATTAAGTTATACGAGCCTAGGGACTAAAGTGTAAATATGTCAAACTTTAGGGACAAAAATATAATTTTGCCATTGTAATGCCCCTCACCCGTAGCCGCTACCAGACACGGGTACTAGGCATTACCGAACAAACACTCACATGATCATTTGATTTCGATACATAAATTTCAAGTAAAATTTAAAACTTTTTCAATTATACACATAACATCCACATTACAGGCCTACGAGCCCCAAATGATACAATGGGTGTGATTCGGGACTGAACCGGAACTTTTCGGACCATTACAAAATTTTCACCTTATATAGGGCACACGCCCATGTGGGCAGGCTGTGTGGTCGCACACGCCCATGTCCCTAGCCCGTGCAGAATTATTTTTAATATCGAATCTACAGGGGTTTTCACACGGCCGAGCACACGCCCGTGTCCCTAGACCGTGTCCTTCACATGGCCGAGCACACGCCCATGTCTTAGCCTGTGTGAAAACTCCGGAGTATTCTGTTTATGACATCATCCTGAAGTTTTTCTTACACGGCCAAGCTACACGCCCGTGGGTTAGGCTGTGTCTAACTTACGGTTGAGACACACTACCGTGTCTCCATCCTGTGTTTACTACTGGGCATTGAATTTTCATAATTTTAGGTGTAAGGGACACACGGTCTATCAACATGCCCATGGGGTTGGCCGTGTGGACAATTATAGGCTATTTTCCAATCCAATTGCCTCCCTGAAACACAAACCAATACCAACCAATTTTGCCAATTCATATCGTAACATAAAAACTCATCAAAACATACATAATAAGCCATCCACACACTAACTTTATCTAGCATCATCAAGCATGCACATCCACACACATTTCACTCATACTATGCAAGCTTGCACATAATAGATTACATCACTTTAGTATAACATAACTTAATAATTATGGCTCATTTCAAATGGCCAAAGTATCAAAATGCCACTACCAACAAATAGACCGAAAACAACTATGACACATAACCAAATCAATTGACCATCTATACATGCCATAATTTTCGAAGTTCATAATCAAATACCAAAATGATTGTTGATAGTGTTGATGGAATCTTGTTGATCATCAAACCTCGGATTTGCTTGACGAACCTATAAGGGAAGGGAAAACAAAAGGGGTAAGCTAATAAGCTTAGTAAGTCTATATGCAAAATTAATGAGCACTTGAAACCAAATAAACATAGCTAATGGAAAGTAAGTTTTCCTATCATATAATGAAGTTTGGGAATCAACACTTACTCATGTGATCTTATTACATAATTCAATACATACATTAAGCACTTAGCACACATGATATTTTTCATATAACCTGCACATACACATTCTTAAACACACGGTCAAATCTTTTCACATGCAATCACTCTTTATCATATCGATTCGATTAACCCGTTGAACCACATGGAATGCTAAAGGATACACGGAATAAGGCATAAGTGCCACACATAATATAGCCAAAGCTACTGATTGATTTGTAGCCGAAGCTACCACTTAAACACATAACACATAAGGCTCAATGGTGAGCTAATCACGGGTCTGCTCACACAAGCTGACAGTTTAGCCGATGCTACTCAGTGCTGCTTACACAAGCTGACAGGTATCTGCAACAAATGCAGATTACCTAGCCATCGGTAGTTGAACTAAACTAGGACCCAGAATCACATTTACAATCAATAACGGTCAATAGTTTCCTAGTGACATGTCACTCGTATCCTAATGACTCTTAAGGTTCAACTCGGACATTTCTTTACTTATCAGTTTTATCATCTCACATATTCAATATTTCGATATAAAATTTCAGAATTTTAAAATAATTAAAATAATTAAACATAATGACAGAAATAACTAATTCTTTACATATAAGACTTACCTCGGTGCAAAAATACAAATATTTTTTATTTAGTACGATACCTTGCCTTTTCCACGGTAAAGGTTGATTTCGCATCGTTCTTGATCTATAACATTAAATTTAACTCATTCAATACATACACTGCTCAATTTAACACAAAATCATCCTATGAAAATTTTTACCATTTTACCCATAACTTTGTCAATTTTTACACTTTAGTCTCTAGGCTCATAAAATGAAATGTATCTATTTTTCTACATTCCAAAACCTAGCCAATCCTATTTCTCTCTTATAGCAGCTCACAATTCTCAACATTTCACAATTTATGCACATATTTTACAACTTTTGCATTTTAATCCCTAAATGCATTTCCATGAAAAATCACTTAGCAAAAGTTATTTTCTACACATTAAACTTCCATTTTCTACCAATAAACATCAAAATGCTTTCATGTCACACATGGGTAAATTTTTAAACATGAACCCTAGATTAAAATAGTGGTATAGAAAGCTAGGTCAAGGTACAAGGATCTAAAAAATACAAAGAACATGAAAAACGAGGCTAGGAGTCACTTACTTGGAGCTTGAAAAGTTGAAAAACCCTAGATATGGAACCCTTGTGAGTTTCGGCCAAGGTAGGAGAAGATGGACACTTTTTTTTGCCCTTATTTTCCCTTTGTATTTCTTTTAATATCCAAATAACCAAAATGCCCTTAATGGCCTTCTTTGCAAATTTTTCCTTCAATGGATATTTTTGTCCATCTTACCATAAAATGGTCTAATTGCTAAATAAGGACCTCTAGTTTATAATCTCATTTCAATTTCATACTAAATGCTTCTAGAACACATATTTTGAAATTTTTTACAATTTAGTCCTATCACTAATCGAGTACTTTATCGACAAAATTTATTTACTAAATTTTCACTTATGCATTCAATCACACAATAGACCCTAAAACTTTACCAGAATAAATTTTTCTATGTCATATTCGTGGTTTTGAAACCACCATTCTGTTTAGGCCCTAATTCGGCCTGTTATAGCCATAGTGTGATTTTTGAAACGAATTGAGTAATGTGATAATTAAATGAGTTAAATTTGGCATGGTAGATCAAGAAAGATGAGGAATCGACCTTGATCAGGGAAAAGAAAAGATTTTGGACTAAATCGAATAACTAGTCATTTTGGACCGAGGTAGGTTTGTATGTAAATAAAGCATTGCTATATTATGTTTTTGAATACATTAACATTAGTATGCTTTGTGAATAACTATTTCAATGTGTATACCGACCAAGCTTCGACAAGTGACAAAGATCCTGATTGAACCTTAAAAATCGAATAGGATACAAGTGACATGTCACTAGGAAACCAAGTGTTTAAATGATAAGTGATAGCTTCAGCTACGAGTGATAAGTGGTAGCTTCGGCTACAAATGATAAGTAGTGGCCTCAGCTACAAATGAGTGTGACACTTATGAGCAAGACTTCCGAGTATCCTTTAGAATTCCAAGTGGTTCAACGGGTGATTCAGTGATATAATGAAGTATGAGTGCATGCGATTATGTTATGGATTGGCACAAGTACATGTGTGAAACTCCTAAAAGATGAGTTTGATATGTGATGAACCATTGTTAAGGTAGTGAATAAGTAGGATGTGAATATAAGATTTTGATAGTATCCATGGAATTGTTATAGTTTTAATTGTATGTTACAAGTGTGTTTATAATGTTCATTATTTGCATATAAACTTACTAAGCTATTTAGCTTACTCCTCCCTTTTTCCCTTATCTCATAGTGTCACCAAGCTAACTCGGATTAGAGATCGTCAGAGGATTGTCTCACACTATCAAACTATCTTTGGTATATGTGGTTATTAAGATTTTGAGTTATGGCATGTATAGGGGACCTAGTTATTTTGTTATATGTGTCATACTTTATTGGGACAAGAATGTTGGCTTATTTTGATGAATGATCGTTTTCTACACGGCCATTTGAAATTGGCCAATATTGGTTCTTGGTATATGCATATGATGATGTTATCCACGTACGTGGTAGCTTGTATGATTTAGTTGATTAATGAGTGATGTATAAACGTGATGTATGTGGCATGTAGTCGAAATGTGGATGTCTTAATTATGGATATTTGGTTGTGTAATTATGCCATGCCTTGAGTTGGTGAAATTGGTATAAATATGTTTGTGTTTCAAGGTGGCAAATGGCTTAGAAAATAGCATTATATTTGTCAACACGGGTAGACACACAGGCGCATGTCTAGGCCGTGTGTGACACACGGTCTGCACCATGGGCACGTAGTCTGGCCATGTGTCCCCTGCACCCTAATTTTGCAAAATAGAATGTCCAATAGTAAACACATGGGCAGAGACATGACCGTGTGTCTCAGCCGTGTGAAGGACACAGGCTGAGGACATGGGCAAGTGCCCAGGACGTGTGAAGTCTGCACCTTAAATGCAAAAATTAAATTCACCACACGGCCTATCATATGGGCATGTGAATTGGCCATGTGACCCTCAATGGTTGATGATGTCATAAACAGAATACTCAATGTTTTTCACATGGGTTCGGACACAGGCGTGAGTGACCACACGGTCTGCCCACACGGGCATATGACGCTATTTTGATAAAAAAATTTCTTAGTGCTCCAAAGTTCTCGGTTAAGTCCCGATCCACTTCCAATGTATGTTTAGGGCCTCTTATGCCCATATAAGGGACGATATGCATGTGTATGAATGCTTTAGAATTGAACGAAATTTTATGGCTTGGTTTTGTATGATTCGTTATGTTTAAGTCTGGTAATGCCTCGTACCCTACCTTGGCGTCAGACTCAGGTAAGGGGTGTTACATGTACCCTTCCATACTTATCCATTACTTACTTAACTCATCATATGCTTAGTGAGCTCGCACACTTAGTGCCAAATGAATGATCAAAGCTATGTCTAGCTCGTACACTTAGTGCCAGTACATCTACCCGAAGCTATTTCGATCCCGCACACTTAGTGCCAACACATTTAGCCAAAGCTATCCCACATCTCACACTTAGTGCCAATATCTCATTGATTCATTGTAAATCATATTCATTCTCTCAAATTCACATTTAACTAATATCAAAGCATTTAAACATCATTAAATGCAATTTAATCCGTACGAACTTACCTAGGATTTAAAAATGGCTAAATTGATCGATTAGTCGAGAACCTTGGTTTTCCTCTGATCTAAGTCCATACTTCTCCTCTCTTGATCTATATGAATTCAAATGTAACTCATTTATTCATTAATTCATTCAATTCAACCCACAAACACACATTTAGGCATTTTTATACTTTAACACCCAAAATTCCACATTTTTATAATTTAGTCCTTATTTCACAAATACAAAAAATTCACAAAATTACTTAAATACCCATGCTAGCCGAATTACCATAATGCCCCTAGCAGCCCATATTTTTCATTTAATTCACATTTCAACCACATATTTCTGATTTTCACAATTTAATCCCTAATATAACATTTCACTAAAAATCACTTAACAAAACATATTAATCTAACATCTAACTTCCATTTTTCATCATCAATCATCACAAAGCTTGAATAGTCATCAATGGCACTTCACAAAAACATCAACAAACTCAAAAACTAGGGCATGACCTAGCTAGCATTTGAAGCAACGATCATAGAAACATAAAAATTATCAAAAACCCAACAAAATTCATACCTTAATCAGGCTAGAAAGTGGCCGAATGTATGAAAGCTTTCCAAACCTTATTTTCTTTTCTTCAATCAGTTTTGATGATGAAGATGATGATAAAAATGGTTTTTATTTTATTTAATCATGCGTAATTCATGAATTACCATCTTAACCTTTAATAATAACTTATAATTTCATATAAACCTTGCACATAAATGTCTACCCACCTTAATTATGGTCTAATAACATCATAAGGACTTTTCATTTAATAAGCCATAGCAATTAAACACTTAATCATTTAGAATGCAACTTTTGCATTTTATACAATTAGGTCCTTTTATCAAATTAACCATCCAATCGATAAAATTAAAAGATGAAACTTTCACACATATCTACTTATATGTCATAAACACTAAAAATAATATTAAAATATTTTTTTGTCCTCGGATTTGTGGTTTGAAAACCACTATTCTGACTCAGCTAAAACCAGGCTATTATAGTACAAGATTTTGTTTGCTTACCCGAGGATAAACTTAAATACATATAACTCAAATTACCCTTCAACTGACCAGCTTGCTCAGATAAAACAATTGAGTCTATCTCAACTATCAATTAGTAACATATCAAAATACTCTTTTCTTTATGTTGTTAAACAACTCAAACATACAATCTTTTATAATTTCCTTCCCATGCTAATCAAAGATCTTTTCAACTACATTAGCCTAAAGAAACAAAATATCTTGATTGAACTCACTGACCTTAATCGAACTTACCTGAGAAAAGAAAACCATCATACAATTCGAGCTTGAGTTTCCACTATCTAAACCTTTACCGATGTTAATTCCTTTCACGAAAATTAGAGAAATCCTGATACCAAAATTTCCACATTCTTATGATCGAACTAGAATTGTACCCATAATAGACATAGTTACCACAAGCCAAAGAACACAATTTAAAGATGAGCCATGATTGATAATTTATGAAATAAAGATGATAAGGAAACTGAGATAATGAAATCCAAGATACGATACGACACTGGAAGTCCGATAACTTAACTCATAAGAAAACAATAAAGATCCTGATGATTCTTCAGAGAAATCCAGAAGAAAAAACATTGCTTGCATGCTCTATAATCAATTGTAACTAAAATAGCATACTTTCCAAATATATATAGAACAAAGTAGCATCCAGTAAATACAGAAAAATAGCCTCGCATAAATTTTCACCATCAACTTTTAATCCAAACATAGTAGAATTAAAACCCCAAAGAGAGAGATAAGATATACTGATCATCAACCAACCAGATCAACTGTGCTTTCTTCTAGCATTATAATCAGCTAGCATTCTTATACGATAAGAATTTTCATTAGAAAACCAACAATTACATATATCTTTGACGATAAATGAATATATAAAATATCCCAGAGAGATCATCATAATCTGTTCAATTATAACTGTTACACTCAGGCATCTTTACGATTCAAATATCATTTCTCTAACTAATTTTGTCATCATTAACCCCATATCATTCCATTAACTAACAAAAATCAATCCGGAAGAAATTCCAACAAATACATACTTTAGACATCATACTTGAATGACTCAATTAGCCAATATTAACTTTTTCTTTAACCGTGACATTTCAAAATCTGAATGGTCTTTAGAATAACCTGGCATCCTTTCCAAAACTGTATTCACTTGCTAAACTATTCTAAATTTCGACCACATTATCAGTGATTCCGCTACTGAACTCTTTAGTCTCTCACTTGTTAGCTCATTCAACATAAATTTATGGAATTTTGTTATAAAATGACACTTTAGTATAGGGGTGAGGTCGTAAAGCCTCTAACAAGACTCTTGTATATATACACGCATGTGACTTAACATTTATAATCATCCTAATATCATCACAGTTATATGATTTACATCAGGCAAATATGTGTAACAATTTATAAATATGCAATTCACTAACTCTTCCTACCAACCACAATTGTCCAAATAATGAAATTATTCGACTGAGCTCAATATCAGTATATCTACAACCCAATCACTTATCTCCAAGTATTACTTACCAGCATCATCAAATTAGAGAACGTCTTACAAAATTGAGTACTTCGTTTTCTCGATGCCACAGTCCAACTATGGTCTTACACATATCCACATATCGATGCCATAGCACAGCTATAGTCTTACATGAAATCGAGGATGGATGCCATGTCCCAGACACAGTCTTATAAGGAAACACATATCACATGTTGCCATGGTCCAACCATGGTATCTTCCATCAATTCATCTTTTGTCACTGAACGATAGTACTCGACCCTGCATTCTACTGAATTTGAACATTTAATTCAATTTTCACAATATCTATAATTTTCTTTAATCGAACATATAAAATAATACATCATACCATTTCTAATTTAATATTCTATCCATTTCATAAAATCACCATAATCCATCGAAATACAGTGTTCAACTGGAACAATGACATTTTACCCAAATGTTAAAATTTTACAACACTTAGAAAATTTTTCCATTAAACAGAGGTCACACGCCCGTGTGGTTTGGGACACGCCCGTGTGGGCAGGCCGTGTGGTCACACACACCCATGTCTCGACTCCGTGTAACTCTCTAACTTGTAACTCATGACCAAATTGAGCTCATACGGCCAAGTCACACGCTCGTGTGTAAGGCCATGTGGAAAATTAATTTTCACAAATTAGGTGTAGACTTTACATGGCCAGGGCACATGCCTGTGCTTAAGGCCGTGCCATCCACATAGCTGAGACACACACCCTTGTCTCTACCCGTATGCTTAATTCTGAGCATTCTATTTCTAAAAATTAAGGTGCAGAGGACAAACAGTCTATCCACACGCCTATGGGGTAGACCGTGTGTCACACACGGCCTAGACATATGCTCGTGTGTCTACCCGTGTGGACAAAAACAAGGCTATTTACCAAGCCATTTTGCCACCCTTAATGACACATACTCTTACCTCAATTTAAAAGTACAAAACATAATATACATAGGCAACCAAATCAGCCACATTTAAGACAATAACATGTCATTCTCATACCATTATTAATCATGCCTAGAACATCAACCTTTCCACATCAATTTATGCAAATTTCCACATTGACAATGACATTTATAAAAATATACTCATAACCAACATTAACCAACTTCTAAGACTATATACAAATGAACCATGAACCATTATAAGCCAACACATATGGCCACAAGACCGAGTCCTTATACATGCCATAAACTCTATACTTGAATTCATCAATACCCAAAATGATAACTTGATAGTGTGATAGGATCTCCGGTGATCTCCAACCCGAGCTAACCTGACGACACTATAAAACATGGGAAAGGAAAGGGAGTAAGCTATATACCTTAGTAAGTTCATATGCAAATAATAAGTATCTTAAAACATAACTTGCTTAATCACACCCTTACCAAGAGTCTATCACTTATCAAGTTCATCACTTATAAGTTTTATTACCAATCATTTACGAAAACCATCAAGATAAGCACAAGATAAAATAAGTTGCTATAAAGCTCACAGTTATAACCTATTCGGTCACATTGATTTCTCCACCAACTTGCAAGCATAATTTAACATGTTTTAACATTAGCCTATCAACCGAAATCTCTTCATTATAATAGTTACCATACTTATCCAATCATTCCTAACCTCAAAATAAACCTGCACGTTAATTATGAGTATTCACTTTTCAAGCATATATTTTAACATCTTTCAATTGTTTAAAACTCATATTTTCCCACAATCATCTTGTTAGGCAATTATGTCAATCCTTATTTTTTTCTCAAATTCGATAAATCACACATGCCTAGTCAAACCCAAACCTAGCCAAACCTTATACATGCTTATAGCAACTTACATTTTTCATTTATTAACATATTTCTACACACATTAAACAACTTTTTCATTTAGGTCCTTTTTGACATTTTTACCGAAAATCACCTAGCAAAAGTCGTTTATCACGCAACTAACATTCATATTTTACCATTAGACATCAAAATACATGCATGTCTAACATGGGTAAAATTTTAAATTTTGCTAATACTTTAAATTAATCCTTGAAAAGGAAAGATTACGTTACGAGGATTTTAAAAACGTAAAAATCATTAAAAACGGGGCTAAAACAGACTTACAATCGAGCTTGAAAGCTTGAAAAACCTTAGCCATGGTTTCCTCTTGCAAAATTCGGCCATGGGAGGAAGATGGACAAAAATTGGCTTTCAATTTGGCTTTTTAATTCATTTGATTGTTTAATTACTGAAATGCCCTTAATGAAAAACCTTGGAAACATACCTAACCATGTCCATTTTTGTCCAATAACTTAACCAATGTTCTAATAACCATTTAAGGACCTCCAATTTAAAATTTAATAATAATTAGACAACTCTAACCTATAGTTTGCACTTTTTACAATTTAGTCCTTTTGACTAAATTGAGTGCCCAGATGTCAAAATTTTAGAATGAAATTTTCACAAAATCATTCCATAAAACTATAGACCATATATATATATATTACAAATAAATTTCTTAGCGTCAAATTTATCGTCTCGAAACCACTGTTTCGGCTAGACCCAAATTCGGGCTGTTACATAGTATCTAAGGATTTAGTTACATGGTATCTTCAAGTGAAAAAAGAGTACGCCTCAGAGCTGTAGCTGATCACTAAAAGCCTCTTTCGTGTGTGAAGTTTTAACCATTTTGAATAATAGAGGGAGAAAAGAGAAAGGCTGTAACACCCAATACCTGGTTCAGTCACCCGATCCAAGCTACAAGGCACTACGACATTAATCTTAGAAGATTTTTCATTATTTTAGTCAAATACAACCAAATAATTCATATTCAATCATTTCCTAATTTGAGCTTATGGAACATTTAAAACAAACTGGGATCAATTCTAGATTAAATTGAAACTTCTTTGAAATTTTGTGTAAAAAGTGTAAATAGGGGTCACAAGGCCGTATGGCCAGGTTGTGTGACAGAGGCTAGGTCTTGTGGCTCCAAACACAGTCCTATGGCTACTCCACATGCCCGTACGATTTCTCCACATGCCCATGTTTCCAAACCATGTACAATTCGAAATAGGGTTACACGGCCATGTCACCAGACCGTGTGTAATTCAAAATAGGGTCAAACAACTATGTCTCTAGACCGTGTAACAACCTATGATAGTGTGAAAAATCCTACACTGAAACCAAACAACCACACGACTGTGTCACGCAATTGTGTGGGGCACACAGCCATGTGGCAACCTGTGTCACAGGCTGTGTCTGCTTAAAATTTCCTTCAAAAACAAGCTATTTCACATTCAAATGCTTGAGACCAACCTAAGCAATAACCATTGATCAACCCTATTCAAAATGTGTCAACTATGGAAAAACATACCATTTTACATAAAACCTAAGTGCCTAACCAATATGCCCTCATTGACACCACAATTTAAACTTATAATCTCAAACACACTAACTCGAATATAACAACGAATTAGGGTTATTCAATCATCAACCAAAGTCCACATCTTCCACACCAAAAAGATTAGCCATTCAATCTACCATAATAACTACATATACGTCATTTTATTTCATGATATATTAGATAAACATTGACCATTTCTAAAAAATATCAAGTGTTATATATATAAAAAAACTTATCATCCAAAATCACTTAATCCATCAACTAATTGCATAAAACAATCATATTATAATCCTATTCACATGTCATTTATAATTGGACTAAAATGTTCTAAAGGCTACCGAAATGATGGCGAATAGTGTAATCTCCCAAAACTGATCCAGTTGACAATGCAGATGTGACAATCTACAAGAATAAAACTACAATAGGTAAACTTATATAAATCTTAGTAAGTTCATGAAATCAAATATATCATACCTTTCAATTTAATTATAAGTTAAAAATAAAAATGAAATGACTATTCTTTTGTTGAATTACAACATTCTAAACCTAATATATAACTGTCAAAGGATGCCATAGCATCTTTCAGCTATAGTCTTAGTTCTAATTACAATGATGCCATTTTGTCTTTCAGCCATGGTTTTACTCACTTGCTTTATGATGCCATAGCATCTTTTAGCTATGGTCTTACTCATTTTAATTCATGTTACCATAGCGTCTTTCATCTATGGCCTTACTTATTTTAATCATGTTGCCATAACATCTTCCAGCTATGGGCTTACTCGTTTTAATCATATTGCCATAGTGTCTTTCAGCTATGGTTTTACTCATTTTAATCATGTTTACGATAACATGTATATATACACACAGACACATAAGTGATTAAAGTTAGATCAATAAAAAGAATATAATAACTTAATATGAACTTATCAATATACAATATCTATCGAAATTTGAAGACACATACTCAACGATCTTTTCTTTCCTACAATTAACAATCTATTGACTCGTTTCTTGATATGCAAGGTTACAAGTAAATTGAACTTCAAGCCATGAAAATGGTGTTTTTTCTCATCTTTAAAAATCGATGGAGAGCTATAGAAGATGACAACATGTTTGTTTTCTTTTGTTTTAGTTTTACTTAATTATTTAATTACAAATTTACCCTTTAAAACTTAATCTCATTTCATGTAATGCCTTGTCCCAACCGTCCACTACAATTCCATATGGCATAATTACCACATAAGTCCATCAGTTCAAATTTCTTTAGCCAGTTAACACCTTTAACTATTATCAATTAACCTTTGCAACCTTTACGATTTAGTTCGTTTTACTTAATTAACTATCTAAACGATAAATTTTTTAACCAAAATTTAATACGACCTTGTAATAGCCTTGAAAATAATAAATAAATAATAACTACTAACTCAATGGCCGAAATAGTGGTCTCGAAACCACTATTTTCAGCACAATTGAAAACGGGTTGTTACAACTCTCACCTAAAGGAATTTTCATCCTTGAAAATCTTATCAGAAAGAAGTTTGGATATTGCATTTTCATAGGCTTCTCGGGTTCCCAGATGGCTTCCTCGACATCATGACATTGCAAAAGGACTTTCACCAAATATATTTGTTTATTACAAAAATTTTTAGCTTCCTAAGCTAAAATCTTAATCAGTTCTTCATTATAGGTCATATCAGGCTGTAATTGTAACACCCCTTAACCCGAGTCCGAAATCGGGACAGGGTATGAGGCATTAATGGGCTTAAACATAACCAATCATACAAAACCAGGCCATAAAATTTCATTCAATTCAAAACCTTTCATACACATTCATATCGTCCCTTATACTGGCCTACGAGACCCAAACCATACATCAGGAGTGGTTTGGGACTAAACCGAAAACCTTGGAATACTGAGAAAATTTTCATGTTTTGGAGAGTCACACGCCCACCTGAGTAGGTCGTGTGGTCACACACGCCTGTGTGGCTCAGAACACGCCTGTGTCCTTAACTCGTGTAACTCTCTATTTATGATGTCATTAGCAAAATAAGGTCACACGACCAAGTCACATGCCCGTGTGCTAGGTCGTGTGGCGAATTTAATTTTTGCATTTACGATGCATACTTCACACGCCCTAGGCACATCCCGTGTTCCAGGTCGTGCCATTCACATGGCTGAGACACATGCCTGTGTCTCTGCCCATGTGTTCCATGCTAGGCATTTTGTTTCTCAAAATTAAGTTACAAGAGACACATGACCTGTTCACATGCCCATGAGGCTGACCGTATGTTACACACGGCCTAGACACACGCCTATGTGTCTACCCGTGTGGACAATGTATGGGCTATTTACCAAGCCTATTGCCATTGTGAAACTCATAAACACTTATACCAATTCAAAGACACAATTCATAGCACACTTGTAACAACCCGGTTTAAACCTTAGTCGGAATAGTGGTTTTGGGACCACATATCCAAGTTAGAAAAATATTTAAATATTATTTTTCGTGTTTACAGTATGTGATTAAGCATGTGTGACAATTCTGTGAATTAATTTGATCAATTGAGTGTTTAATTTGCAAAATTGATTAAATCGCATAAAAAGTAAAAGTAGCATTCTCAATGTTAATATGCTAATTTGTTATGATTTGATTTGTTATAAGTCCTTAAAAGGTGATTATGCCATTATAAGGTTAGTGGACATTTAAGTCCATGGTTTAAATGTTTTTCATAAATGTTTTATTAAGGTTAAAAGTGGAAACTGATAATTAAATGAATTATAATTAAAACAAAAATAATTTGATGGCCATTATCATGTTCTTCCACCAAAATTAGAAAGAAAAAGAAAGGGTTTTATGCTTTGTTACATTCAGCCATTGCTAAGCAAAATTAAGGTATGTTTTAGCCTTAGTTTTTGATGATTTTTATGTTTTTGTGATTGTTGCTTAGTATACTATTAAGCCCATCCCTTAATTTCTGAATTTGATGATGAATTTGAGCTATGCCCTTGATGAAATTGTGAGCTTTGTGATATTAGTTAATAGAAGATGAAAGATATATGTTGGGTTAAAATGTTTTGTATTTGAATTTTTGATGAATTTGAGTAATTTGGGCTAAATTGTGAAATAAATGAAATACATGGGCTCATATGGACTAGAGAAAAATTCGGCTGGGCACTTGTATAAAGAAATTATGCCTATTTTGTGATTTTGTGAATTAGGAACCAAAATGTCAAAATGTCAAAATGTCAAAATGTGAAAATATGAGGGCTAATCTGTAAAATGCCCTAAATATGTGTTTATAGATTTATTTGAATGAATGTGAGATTGAATGAATTAAATTTGAATGTGTTTAGATCAAGAAACAAAGAAAATAGAATTAGACTAGGGAAAATCGAAAGTCATTGAATAGCTATTTATTTCCGTCTGAATCCGTACAAGGTAAGTCAATATATATATAAATGTGTTTGGATTGAATTATTATTACTTATATGTGAATGAATTGTGATATATGGCTATTTGAGCCGAATATGTGAAATCCGAGAAAGTTCTGATAATATGACAGCATCCGAAAAGTCTCGTATGAACCTTAGGGATAGCTAGGATACATATGTCATGACATAGGATTCCGATATGTGTTATCATGTAAGACCACATCTGTGACGTTGGCATCGATTTGAGATTTACGTGTAAGACCATGTTTGGGACATCGGCATCGTATTTGATTTTGTGTAAAACCTTGTCTGGGATAGTGGCATCGATATTTGATTACATGTATGACCACATCTGGGATGTTAGCATTGTATGAGCTTTTCGAGCTATTCGTGTATCCTATTTGATTCTGTACGATTCAATGGGCACTACGAGAAATGTATGACTATGTTAAGATATATCCGATTTAGGTACGTTTGATATATGTCTGATATTTGATAATGAAAGATATGTATATGTGCAATTGAGTATATGTGAAATATGAATGAGAAAAGTATGTTATGTATATATGAGTACATGGAAATGAAATGTGATATGTGTGCAATTAGGCTTTGATTAAATGAGCTATATGAGCAATATGGAATTATGATTATGTTTAGCCATGAGATATGTGAATGAATTGAGCTATAAATGTGATATGTGATAAGTTTATTTGTATATGGCTTACTAAGCTCTTTGTTGCTTACTTTGTGTGTATTTCCACTATTTTATAGATATCGAAGCTACTGAGAGCTCAGAGATCATTGAGGATCATCACCACACTATCAAAATTGACTTTGGTACCTTTTGAAAGTGTAAATGTTTAAGTATGGCATGTATAGGCTAGAAGTCTTTGGATATGTTTTGAGATGTATATATGTTATGCCATGTGATATGGCTAGCTTTTGCTTGGAAATTACGATTTAGTTTGGCATGAAAAAATATGGTAAGAAGTGGTATATTTTGATGCTTATGAATGACCAAAAGAAATGGTCAATTTGGTATGTGTCTAATTGTTAATTTTGGTATGAATTTGATTTGGTATGATTTGGTATGGTCAATAAGTATGAAATTGGTTGATGAATATATGACATGAATGATGTACATCTTATGTTTGAAATTGGCTGAAAATGTGATATATTTGGTACTTGTTTGATGTTTGTAGGGAAAACCCAAAATAGGTGGCTAATTCGCCTTGTAAATGGCCTATTTTGTGCCCACACAGGCAGGGACACGGGCGTGTGTATCTGCTGTGTTGCTCAATGGCCATTTTGAAATGAGCCTGCGCAAACCACACGGTCGCACACATGGGTGTGCCAGGCCATGTGGCCAAGTCAATATACCCCTTTAGCTTGACACGGCTGAGCACATGGCCCAAACACGTGCGTGTGAGGCCATTTCAAATAGCCACACAGGCTGGACACACGGGCGTGTGACTGGCCATGTGGACAAGTCAGTATGTATCCCTGTTTTGCCACGGCCTAGACACACGAGCGTGTCTAATACCGTGTAAGGCACACAGCCTGACCACACGGGCGTGTGAACTCTATAACTTTGAAAATTTGTTAAGTTTTAGAAAATTTTGTATGAGCTTGGTTTAGTCCCGACCTTCTTTTAAAGCATGTTTAAGGTTTAATTGACCTATGATAGGAACTTATTGGTTATGTTTGAATATGATATGCCGACATATGTGTTATATGTTGTGAAATCTTAGTAAAAGTTCCGTTATGTCTGGTAACGCTCTTAACCCTAGTCTGGCAATAGATACAGGTTAGGAGTGTTACAATACTTAAGTAACCAAACATCCATAATTATCAACTCAAATCATGCAAGTGTCATATCCATGCAAAGCATCACTATATGACTATACTTATAATAAACATTAGCCAATTTCAAATGGCCTTATACAAAATAATCACTTAACCAATATGAGCCAATATCATTTGCCAAATCACTATGACACATATACAAAATAACCAAGTTCCTATACATGCCATAATTTCAAAATATCAAAATCACAAATACTCCAAAATAAAGCCTTGATAGTGTGATGCGAACTCCGATGATTCCCGATCCCCAAGCTAGCTTGGTGACACTATAAAACATTGGAAAGAAAATAAGGGCAAGCTATTTAGCTTAGTAAGTTTATATACAAATAATAAACATCATATTTATGACTTAATCATACGAGATCCATAATGGAAATTGCATAACATTACTAAACTCTCATAGCCATTTCTTACCCAAGCTAACCTTACCATAAGAGCAATACTAATAATCACATTTTTAACCCTTCGTTATTCTTCCCTCCAATAGTCATATGGACTTCATACATACTTGTACTACTTACTTCACATGTACTTTCATTTCCATTTAGACTAGGCCCATTGAACCATTCAGAATCACTAAGATACTCGGGAGTCATACATAGGTCATACAATACCATATCCTAGATATGGTCTTACATGCAATCCAATATCAATGCCAATAGCATGGCTTTGTTCTTACACGAGAACTCATATCAATGCCATGTCCCGGACATGGTCTTATACAAAATATAGTTCCGACGCCATGTCCCAAACATGGTCATACACATACTTCTAATATGCGTGATATAAAGTAATAAAATTTATGATAATGGTCACACCAGAAACTAACTATTATCATGATTTTAAGGTGGGGAAAAACTCTTAGGAAAAACTGATTGACTTGGACAATACTCAAGGGAGAATCCACCTAGACTTCACTTGTTATCAACTCTTGAACGAGACGAATTATTCACTTGACTAGATCCGTAGAAATCCCTAATTTATATTAATACCTCTGTCGAGGATAAGAACAACTAATCCTAGGTTGATTAACTAAAATCTCTTTCTAGTTAAAACCCTTAGTCTTGCATTAACTCGATCTATGGATTCCCTTATTAGGTTTGACCCTAATCCGACAGATTTATGTCACCCTATGTCTAGGGTTGCATGCAACTCCGCTTAATTGTGTTGGATCTACTCCTATGTAGGGACTTTTGCTCCTGTACATAAGCACATTTGACTTAAATTAATATCCTGAAAATACCAATTTAAGAGTTAAAAACACAATTAGAACAAATCAAATATTTATCATAGAATTCAAGAGAAAATAATAACAAGATCTGTCTTCGGTTTCATCCTGCTCAAGTATTTGGAGGATTTAGTTCATAATTATAAAAGAAAACATCTCAAAAGAAATAAAATAACAAAACATAAAGAACCCAAGATCTTCAGTCTTGAGGCAGAATTCAGCTTCTAAGATGGATTAATCGGCTTTCCTTGGAGTAATTCCTTGCTTCTATTTTCCTTTTCAAGGGAGAAAGTACTCTTTTTGAGGAGAGAAAAGTCTCCCTTAGTAGTTGCCTCCTAGGGTCTTTATATAGATCTTTGGAGTGTCTTTCTTAGCCCCTAGGTAGCATTTTCCGAGTGAAATTTAACTTTCTCATGACAGGGACACGCCCGTGTGCCACGCCCGTGTGGATCGAAGCCCAGGCCGTGGTCGGGCCTGTTGATGGTGGTACGGCCTTGTGGTCTAGCCGTGCTTGTCAGGGTTGGGCCGTGTTTGAGCTCAAGGTGGTACGACCGTGTGGTGAATCTCCGGGCCGTGTTGTTTATTGAATTGGGCCTAATTTGCCTTTTTTGGCCCGTTTCTTGCTCTTTTCTCTTCTTTAAGCTCACCTGGGTATTAAACATGAAATAGAAGGATTAAGAGCACCAATTTCCACAAATTCAATGATAATTCATCTAGAAATTAGGCTAAACATGAGGTAAAAACATGTATAATTTATCGTTTATCAAATACCCCTATAATTAAGCCTTTGCTTGTCCTCAAGCAAAATCTCAAATCACAATTAAGAATTATTCTTCTCAACTTACAATCCTTATCAATAATGTTTCAAACTAATCCACAAGTAATCATACAATGAAAATTCAATCAGAAGAACATTAAAGATTCAATCACTCTAAGTTGAGAATTTTATCACAGAAACATAGGTTTTCTCCCTTCTCCTAAGTGATTATCTCTCAATCAAAATCAAAATAAAACACTCTTTAGTCAATCTGAAAAGTTATTACCATAGGTTTGCAAGAAAATCAAATCTCTATCACTATAGATTGATATGACACATCAATCAAAAGGTCTTTCAATGGTTGTAATAGGGCTTTGGTTAGGGGTGTTGTCACAGGCTGAAAAAGAGGGCTAGAATCGAGATTGAAGTGGAAAATCATCTAGCTAGAAAAATCTCTATTACTGGAACATATTCCTAGAGCTAAGCCTTATGATGACATTGTTCTAGGTTTGGAAGCTTGTAGAAATATGTAAAAACTATTAAACTATTACAAATTACAACTGAATTAATTGTATATGTACTTTTTTTCAAGAACAAATCAAATCAATTACAATAATTTGAATAATTACAACTTTACAACTTGGAAAAGAGAATAAAGCTAGATAATAATTCAACTCAAATCTCGACAAAAATAGGGATCAAAATAATTGAATAGAATTCAACAAAAATGGGTTATGGGTTAATCTTAGAGGTAAGTTAAAGAATGGGTTGCTAGGCTCAATGGGGTTCACTAGGGGTTAATTTATGGAGGTAGGATTTTTATGGAGTAAGTAGGTTAAACCTAAGTGCCTTTATCATTTCGGTATATCAAATCAATGATGTGGTCTTAACATGTATAATCGAAGCAAGTTCTAGAATAACAAATCAATATTGACTCACTCAAAGCAACAATAAAAGTGAGCATGAAAGAATGTATGCTCAAAAGGCTCAAAAATCTCACCAGAATTGTGACAGCCTGAAATAGGGCCTAATCGAAACAGTGGTTTCGTAACCACAAATCCGAGAGGAATAAGTTAAATTTTGTGAATTTTATACTGCATAGGTTTATCGATTAAGTTCTGTAAGAAAATTGTTTAGAAATTTACTATTTTTGTGATTAATTGGAAAACATGGACTAAATTGCAAATAGGGGAAATTATGAGTATTAGATGAAATAGGGACTTGATTGAATTGTGATATGAATGTAGGAGTGTTTATGTTACAATTATACCATAAGTTAACAGGATGGACACAAAAGGGTAATTCTAGAGAAATTTTCAAGAAACATGGCTAAGGGCATTTTTGTCCAATTGATAAAAATTGTCATAAAAGATGAGAAAAAAATGAAAATGTTCATCTTCGTCTCATGTTTCTACCGAATTTTCTCTCCACCATTGCTAAAGGGGTTTTGAGCTTTGTCAATCAAATTGTAAGTGTATTTCAACCCCGTTTTCAATTATTTTCGTATTTTTGAGTCCCTTGAAGCTTGAATTTCATGATTTTGCTATTTATTTGAAAAGAAATTAGGGTTTGAAAATTACCCATTTTAGAGAAATGTTGTTATTTGATGAATTTTGGTAGTAATTGAGTTATTGATGTGTTATTTACGTATTTTTACAAGTGGTTTTTGATAAAAACGTCCCTAAGGGACTAAAATAAGAAAAGAGAAAAGTTGCTCATAAATAGATGAATGTGAGAGAATTTTGGATGATTTTATTGATAAAAGAAGCTAATTGAGTTTAAAATGCAAGAAAATGAAGTAAAATTGAAATTCCGAGACTAGGGGTAAAATGGTCATTTGCCCAACAAGTCCGATTTATGAATGTGTTGGATAGAATATTGATAAATGTGTTAAATGCATTTATTTAGATCAAGAAAGAAGAGAGGGTGATCGAAATCGAGGAAAGGAAAAGATAGTAGAATAGCACGAGTTAGTCGATTTGTTATCGAGGTAAGTCATAAGTAAATTATAGCTTATCTGCATCATTGTTAATTATTTGATGATTCCGATGTGAAAATTTGTGACTATGATATTGAATTAAGTAAATGTGTAATTGTGATTATTTTGATAAACCCCGGTTGGACTGTAAGAATGTTTTCGGATATGTGTGACATGTCACTTGAGGGCTCTGAATCTGTCTGATTTCGTATCCCGGGTGCTGGGTGTACTAGCATGTGTTGCAGTCACCTGTCAGCTTATGTGAGTAGACCCGTGGATTACGTCTGTGTATCTATGATCTGAGGTAGCTACGGCTACATATTCTGGTAGCTTCGGCTACATACTCTGTTGGCTTACGCTATATTTCTGTGATTGGCTTCGGCCATATATCTGTGAAGCGTTTCGGTGCTAACTCTGTATATCCATCTCTGTTCTGAATGTTCAACGGGGAAATTAACTTGATTATGTGAAGTAATTGTGCAGGTTGAGAATTAGAAATCAGTTGAATACAAAATAATTGTAAATGTTTATGTTTGGATATTTTGGTAAGATTATACATGAGTAAGTACACCAATATTGCACCTCTGTTATGTTAGAACCAACATCTTGGTTAATTATTGTGCATTTGGCTATTGATTTCCTTATGTCTTACTAAGCTACTTGTAGCTTACTCCCCTTTTCTTTCCTTTTTCCTTTAGATTATCAAGTGAAGATTTGGAATTTGTGATCCAAGGAGGCTCGTCTCACACTATCAAGCTACCGTTGAGTATGTGCTATGGTTTGATAATTTGAGATTGGCATGTATAGTTGGCTAGTTTTTGTACAAATGTTATTTAGTGGTTAGAATGAAAAGGATGAATATATGTAACTCGTTTTGTAAATGAGGTATGAATGTAGTCTTCGAATGTATGTCATTGGAATTGGTTAATATGAATGAAATATAGTTGTGATGATGTCTCAGGGAGGTTAAGGCTTGGTAAATAGCCGGACACGGCCTGCATGGCAGGGCACACGGGCGTGTGTCTCGGCCGTGTGGGATTTGACAGAATACTCCACGGGGTAGAGGCACGAGCGTGCCTAGGCTGTGGTCGAGCCACGAGCCAACCCTACGAGCGTGTGAAAGTACACGGCCTGTTCCCACGGGCGTGTGATATAGTTTGTGGCCGTGTCGAGTAAGTCAAAATGTTCCACGGCCTTTAGACATGGGCGTGTGAGGGCCACACGGCCTTATCACACGGCCGTGCCTTGTGTCACACGAGCGTGTGACGTTGTTTTAAAAGTGGAAAATTTTTCGAGCTTCCGATGCGATAGGATTCGAATCCTAACCATCCGAAGGGTTAGTATTACCTTAGAAAACCCTAGGGAAGAGTAATATTTCATTAATTTGATTGAAAAATGAATCCGAACTCCGGTAAGTCTAGTAACACCCATTACTCGATTCTAGCGACGGTTTCGGGTAAAAGGTGTTACATTTTTAATTGGTATCAGAGCATGGTTTAGCCGATTCTCGGATTAGTGAAGTCAGTGTAATAGTCAGTCTATACATGCCAATTTTTAGACTTGATAGTGTGACGACTCCTAATGA
The DNA here is from genome assembly GCA_020496765.1 of Gossypium stocksii. Taxonomy (NCBI): domain Eukaryota; kingdom Viridiplantae; phylum Streptophyta; class Magnoliopsida; order Malvales; family Malvaceae; genus Gossypium; species Gossypium stocksii. The sequence goes on from CM035621.1 coordinate 52,903,385, forward strand.
TTTTGAAATGTTTTTATTATAGTAAATGGATCCCAATCGAGATACTGTTGATGATGCTTAGAGTAATGCGCCTGCTCCCGCGCAAGGGACAGTGCCTGTTGAGAGTAGACCCGAGACCCAAGATCAGGGAGATGAGGCTCGGGAAGCCTTTCTCCATAGAATGAGTAATTGGTATACAGAGTTTATTAGGGCGAATCCGAATGCTTAACCTCCTCCGCCCTTTCTATTCCTCAAGCCATTCCCATAGTTCCTCCACAATCAGAAGTGGTAAGATTATCTAAGCCTCCGGTAGATAAAATCAAAAAATATGGGGCTAAAGAATTCTGAGCTAATATGGATGATGATCCAGAGAAAGCTGAATTTTGGCTAGAAAACACAGTCAGGGTGTTAGAAGAATTGTCTTGTACTCCCTATGAGAGTTTGAAATGTGCTGTCTCATTGCTGAAAGATTCTGCTTATTATTGGTGGAAGACCTTGACTTCCGTTGTGTCTAGAGAAATAGTGTCCTGGGATTTCTTTCTAGGGGAATTCCGTAAAAAGTATATTAGTCAGTACTTTATCGATCAAAAGCGGAAGGAATTTTTAGACTTGAAGCAAGGGAGTATGTCAGTAGCCGAATATGAAAGAGAGTTTGTTAGATTGAGCAAGTATGCCCAAGAGCTGGTAACCACCGAAGAAATGCTTTGTAAGAGATTTGAAGATGGACTGAATGAAGACATTCGATTACTTGTGGGAATCTTGGAAATTAAAGAGTTAGTTGTATTAGTTCAACGATCCGTCAAGGCCGAAGCTTTAAGCAAAGATAAAAAGGAGGCTGAGAATGAAGCTAGAGATTCTAGAAAGAGGTCGATGGGCCAATCATTTCAATCACAATCGAAGAAATCAAGAGAGATGAGTTCTCGATCAAATGCTTCGGTAAATTTTTCTCAGAGAGACCGTGGTAAACAACGTTTTAAACCAAAGGGACAAACCACTTCGGCAACAAGTGTTGGTAGTGTAAGATCTAATAGGCTCGAATGCCAGCATTTTGGAAAGAGACATATGGGTGAATGTTATTTGTATAATCGAGCTTGTTTTAGATGCGGGTCCCAAAATCATTTCATTAAAGATTGTGCCGAAAGAGGAGTTAGAGAGATCTCAAAATGTGAAACCAAGTAATGTGAGCAGGGGAAGACCATCGAAGAATGTGGGATCTGGAAATAGCAGTAGAAGTGAAAAGAAAGATATTACTATAAGATCTGAACCGAGAGCTCCAGCAAAAGCATATGCTATAAAGGCTCGTGAAGAAGCTTCTTCGCCTGAAGTAATTACTGGTACATTTTTTCTCTGTGATGATTCTATTTTTGCGTTAATTGATCCGGGATCAACTCATTCATATATATGTGTGAAAATAGTGTCTGACAAGAATTTGTGTATCGAGTCCAGTGAATTCGTGGTTAAGGTGTCGAATCCGTTAGGAAAACATGTGATAGTAAACCAAATTTGTAAGAACTGTCCCTTGATGATTCATGGTCACTATTTCCCTGTTGATTTGATATTGCTTCTTTTTGATGAATTCGATGTCATTTTGGGGATGGATTGGTTAACCATGCACGGTGCTAAGATAGATTGTAGACGAAAGATCCTTGAATTGAATTGTGGTGATGGTGAAATATTCCGAATTGAAACGGATAAATCAGATTGTGTTTCGTCAATGATTTCTGCAATGTCTGCTGATAAATGTTTGAAAAATGGTTGTGATGCATATTTGGCCTATGTATTGAACACTAAAGTGTCTAAAAGGGAAATTGAATCTATGCCGATAGTATGTGAATATCTGGATGTATTTCCCGATGAATTGCCTGGATTACCTCCGGACAGAGAAATAGAGTTTGGTATTGAATTGCTTCCGAGTACTGCTCCGATATCGATTGCTCCGTATATAATGGCACCAGCCGAGTTAAAAGAGTTAAAGACACAATTGCAAGAGTTGACTGACAAGGGTTTTGTGAGGCCAAGTTATTCTCCCTGGGGTGCTCCGGTTTTATTTGTCAAAAAGAAAGATGGAACATTGAGACTTTGTATTGATTATCGTCAACTTAATAAAGTGACAGTGAAAAACAAGTACCCGTTGCCTAGAATTGACGATTTATTTGATCAGCTTAAAGATGCCTCGGTGTTTTCAAAAATTGATTTGAGGTCTGGATACTATCAATTAAGGGTTAAGGAATCTGATGTGTCTAAGACTGCTTTTAGAACCTGGTATGGTCACTATGAATTTCTGGTAATGCCATTTGGATTGACTAATGCTCCAGCCATTTTCATGGATCTGATGAACAGGATTTTTAGACCTTATTTAGATAAATTTGTGGTAGTCTTTATTGATGACATTCTGATATACTCTAAAAGCGAGACCGAGCACGCGGAGCAATTGAGAATAATATTGCAAATTTTGAGAGAAAAGAAGCTTTATGCTAAATTTAGTAAAAGTGAGTTTTGGCTTAATGAAGTGGGATACTTGGGACATGTAGTTTCAAGAGATGGTATTCGAGTGGATCCGAGTAAGATTTCTGTAATTGTAGAAGGGAAGCCTCTGAAAAATGTGTCTGAAGTCAGGAGTTTTCTGGGCCTTGCCGGATATTACCGTCTTTTTGTAGAGGGCTTTTCAATAATAGCCGTTCAGAGTGTAAGAGGATGTCTGGGCCGCAGTGTTGAGCAAGCCGAAGTAGCGGGCCAACTGTATGATGTACGGGGCCATAGATATCACGTCCCTACGATGCCTCTCGGTCTGGTGCTGGATGGCATGAGCGATGAAGTAGGCAAGGTCGATGGTATGTGCGTTCGCCATGCTCCTTAGAAAATAGGCATCGTGAGTGTTGACGACACCTGTGCTCTCACGTCTGCCTGTCAGTGTGTGTGCGAGGAGGGCGTGTATGTACCTTAGAAAAGGGGCAAGGTTGGCCGCTTTGGAGCGACTAGGGTCGTATGTGGGCTGCTCAGGGACGATGGCATGCCAGCAGTTGACTGGAGAGACGTGGATGTGGCGGTGGAGTGTAGAAAGGTCCTCTTCCTCCATGAACTACTCGGTGTAGAGGCCGAGAGCTATGCCGCATTCTGGGACACTAAGATGGCGAATGAGGCCTCCTAAACGGAACTAGATCATCTCTTGATCATTGTGATGGTTCATCACCATCTGTAGATGGAACGTGGAGCAGAACTTGAAAGTGAGTTCAAAATATGTAAGCTCCATGATCTGGAAAAACTACTCCCATGGATCCGTTATCAGCAAGGCCTGAACAGCATCAGCAAGATGGACTTGCTCTAGAGCGGCCCAGTCAATGCATCGCCTGACTCCTAGAGGTCGTGCTCGTAGAATCTGAAATAACTCCTCTTGGGAGTTTTGTGAGAACTGGATGAATGGATATTGGGTCTCAGCAGTGGGTCTCGACGAGGAACCACCAGGCCCCTTCCGTTTCTTTGAAATAGGGGCGACAGTTCTCTTACCGCGTGACGAAGACATAATTCCTAAAGACAAAACGGAAAACAATATGCATTATTCCTAAGATAATATGAATAGTAAGACGTTCTTATGCTTAAACAAAACAAAAACATATTAAGAATACTATTGAAATGTTGATTCACTAACCTAAGTAATACATTCTACTTATCCTAAGTATGACATCAAATTATGGAGGCATGGGTATTAATTTATACTAAGTGAATACTAATCTAGATAAGAAAAAGTGGCAACCTAAGGAGAGTCTAAATGGCATCATGAAATTCTTTATAGTATTCTAGATTGTTCATGCTAAATCAATGAATTTCATGCCCAAAATTAAAGCAAAAACGAAATAAAACATTTTATTATCATAAATATAGATAAAAACATTAGAAATTAGAGAGAAAAATTAGAAAAAGGAACCGAATGGGTGAGTTCGAAGGGGGAACACGGTCGTGGTACGAGCGGCAAGGTCGTAGAGGAGCTTTTGAAGCCGACGGCGATGCCAAGGAGGGTTGTGGTGGGTTTTGGGTGGGAGGATTTTGGGGTTTCAATGGAGAAGAAAGTGAATAGTGGCTTATTTATATAGGTTTTTGGGTCACACGGGCATGTCACACGCCCGTGTGACTCGAGTTTTGCCTGTGTGGTTTGAAATTTGGGGATTTTGGCATGCCTGGTTTGAGACACACCTCCGTGTACCTAGGACGTGTTTAGGTACACAGCCGTGTTGCATAGCCATACTCTTCAATGTTCGCTTTTCCCACGGCCGTGTAGGGTGTCACATGCCCGTGTCTGATTTGATGGGTTCGACCACGGCTTAAGGGCACGGGCGTGTCGCACACCCGTGTTGGAATTGGCAATGTTGGCCGCAGCCATATTGCACGGTCGTGGCACTTTGTCGAAGCCCGTGTGTGATTCAACAGTTTCAGCCACAGCCACAACGTACAGCCGTGGCAATTTGTCGAAGCCCGTGTCATAGAAAAAATTTTGCCCTGCTCATACACGATCATATCGCACGACCGTGTTTCTGCTCGTTTTGTCCACATGGCCTGAGGCACGCCTGTGGGCATGGCCGTGTGGCCCGAAAAATCCTGCATTCAAAAGGGTTAGTCGGTGTATTAAAAGACTGAAATAAAAGAATTTACTAAGTTAGTGCTCGGGTTGCCTCCCAAAAACTACTTATTTAGAGTCTAAGCTCGACTCTGCTTGTATGTATCATGACGAGAGTTCGTGGAGCTGAAGCTCCTCCTTATTATTCTTGAAATTCTCACCTCTATAATGTTTAAGTCGATGGCCATTTACCTTGAAAGGGTCGTGGTTTGGATGAGTTACCTCGACTGTGCTGTAGGGAAAGACAGTTCGAACAGTGAATGTGCCTGACCATCTTGATTTAAGTTTTCCAGGGAATAGTTTAAGCCTTGAGTTGTATAGCAAGACAAGATCACCGATTCTGAACTGCTTAGGTTGTCTCAAACGATTGTCATGGCGTCGCTTTGTGGCTTCCTTATATAATCGTGAGTTTTCGTAGGCATTGCAGCACCATTCATCTAGCTCATTTAGTTGCATTAGACGTTTTTCACTTGCAAGCTTAAAATCAAGATTTAGGAATTTAATAGCCTAAAATGCTTTATGTTCGAGTTCAAATGGTAGATGACAACTTGTTCCGTAGACAAGTCTATAAGGAGATGTTCCTATGGGAGTTTTGAATGTAGTTCATAAGCCCATAAAGCATCATCTACTTTTCTTGACCAATCTTTCCTATTTGATTCTACCGTTTTTTCTAGAATGTGTTTTAATTCTCTATTTGTTACTTCAACTTGTCCACTGGTTTGTGGATGATAAGGGGTGGCTGTTCTATGGTGTACTCCATATCTTTTCAAAACTTTGTCAAATTGGGCATTGCAAAAATGAGTACCCCTATCACTGATAATTATTCTAGGTGTTCCGAATCGAGAGAAAAGTTTTTTAAGAAAACGTACTACCATTCTGGCATCATTAGTAGGTAAGGCTTGGGCTTCCACCCATTTTGACATGTAATCTACTGCTACTAGTATGCACTTATTCCCGAACGAAGTAGGGAAAGGACCCATGAAATCAATACCCCATACATCAAATATTTCACATGAGAGTATATAGTTTTGAGGCGTTTCATTATGCTGAGAGATATTACCTGTTCTCTGGCATTTATCACAAGAGGTCACATACCTGTTGGCATCTTTGAAAAGAGTGGGCCAGTAAAAACCTGATTCGAGTACTTTGTGAGCAGTTCTAGCTCCACTGTGGTGTCCTCCTGTTGGTCCCGAATGACAGTGATCTAAAATTTTATATGCTTCTGTCTCAGTAACGCATCTTCGAATGACTTGATCTGCACAAATACGAAAAAGGAAAGGATCTTCCCAAAAGTAGTTTTTCACATCAGCGAAGAATCGCTTTTTTTGCTGATGGGTCAACCCTTTTGGGGTTATGTTAACTGTTAAATAATTTGCAAAATCAGCAAACCAAGGAATTACAGCCTCTGTTATGGCTAGGAGTTGCTCTTCAGAAAACAAGTTGTTTATTTTAACGAGGTCCTCGGGGTGTGGATTTTCCAACCTTGAAAGGTGATCTGCTGCCAAATTTTTAGCTTATTTCTTGTCTTTTATTTTCGATTTCACCCCCGAAATTTGTTTAGCCTTCAATTTTATTCCTTTTTTGCTGTTTTCGTTGTTTTATTATAAGATCAATTTATTTATATGTTGTTGTTATTATTATTATTATTATTATTATTATTATTATTATTATTATTATTATTATTGTCATTATTATTAGTACATATATTAATATATTATTATTGCTATTTCCTTTTTATTATTACTATTATTATTGTTACTATTATATTATTAGCATATTGTTCTTATTATTTTCTTATTATTATTATTATTATTATTATTAATGCATTTTTATTTTTGTCGTTATTATTATTATTATTTTAATCTATTTTATATATTATTTATTTATTTATTGGTTTACTATTAAGTTCCTTTTTTTATTTATTCTTATTATTCTTATTTATTTTTGTTTTTATCCTTTTATTATTTTTACCTATTATTTTCCTTTTAAGTTATATAGCTTGTTTGTTTTATTTCTTTTATTTTTTTCATTCACACTACTCATTTCTTATTATTCTGTTATGCTTGTTAATATCATGATTTATATCTTTTTGTTTTTACAAATTTGTGTTATATTAACCTTTACCCGACAAAAATAATTTTTTCATAAAAGCAATATTTCGTATTTGGAAATTCAAGAAATTCGTGCCCTAACTTACTGGGTTTTTTATTTTTCTCATTTAACCTAAATAACGGAATATTCTTTTAAAATCGCAATACGAGTTTTGAATAAAATGCTTACTCTCTGAGATTCGAGGTGTTGTGCCCTAAGTTACTGGATATAACATCTTGTTACCTCGAGATAAGATTTTTTGTAAATAAAGGCAATATTTGGTATTTGGAAGTTTGAGAAATTGTGCACTAACTTACTGGGTTTCGATTTTTCTCGTTTACCCTAAATAACCTAATATCCTTTTAAAAAGTTAAAATACATGAATTTTAAATAAAAGGCAAGCTCATTCTCGAAGGCTCAGGATATCGTGCCCTAACTTATTGGATGTGGCATTTTATTACTTCGAGATGAGAAGGTCTTTAGCATCTGTTTCAATTTATTCAATCATTTTTAAATTAACATTGATACAAAGAGGGATCGTATTTTAAATTCTTTGAAGTTTTCAAATCTTTGATACTAAGACGCTGATTCATCAACTAGATACCAATTTTGGGCGTATCGACGATGCTAATCCTTCCTCATGCATAATCGACTCCTAAACCCATCTTTCTAATTTTTGTGGACCAAAATCGTTGTTTTGATGAATCAAACTGTTTATTAAAAATAACCACTTTTTGAGGTGACTCGATCACACCTCAGCAAAAAGGATTAGTGTCGACTCCCATTTTTCGTTTTCATTTTTAAAATCCAAGTCGACCCCGTTTTTCAAAAAAATGGTTTCGACAGCTTGGCGACTCCACTGGGGAATTAAAAAGAGAGTCAAGCCATGAGTTGATTACTTTCTGTCTTTTTGTTGAAGATTGAAAAATTGGTTTTAATATACGGTCATTTCATTGCATTTCATCTGTTTTATGTTACGATCTTCATCATTTTACTCATATTTTCTTTATTTGCTTCGAGCTTTTATATACCCCTTTAGGTTGCATTGCATGACCGTGCGGTTATGCCCTTTTAAGTGGGAATGAGAAACCAGTTCTTCATGAGGTCTTCACCTCCATGTAGGATAGTGGATCACTTTCGGGATACATCTATACCTATGTCTTCATGAGATTTTCATCTCTGTGCAGCCATAGGGAAATGTATTCCCCTAAACTGAACCCGGTCCGTATGAGCCTATAATGGGTAAGGATCGAGGAATCTGCTGGTTCGAGTACCTTGGCTTTAGAACCAAACCTCATTTAGCGAACCTTAAGAGCCCACCCTAGGTAGAGCCGCGCCAAACCCTAGTAGTCACCTGAATAGTTGCTCTATTTACTTTTTATTGCTTTCTCTGGCTTGCTTTTGCCTTGTACTAACATGTTTCTTTTGTTTTTGTTTTGATTGCATTGTATTTTTATCATCTAAAAGGTGTCGATTCACGTTCGATTACTAAATTAGAAATCTTGACATGGGGAACAAATTTCTTGATAAAATGGAATATAACGTGGCTGTTCGTATATGGTCAAAGAAAACAGAATTAGAGAAAGAGGATGGTCTAGCCGACGGGTACACATCAGAATAATGGGACTACACCCGCATCAGCATGACGCAAAATAATCTTCAGGAATTAAAAGAGATATAGGACTAATGGAATGATGAGACCAAGCATTTGTTTTACTGTAACTATAGGGATTTGCCTTACTTACTCGACATCAAGGTAGACGAGCATTTATTCCAAGCCCTCGCCTAGTATTGGAATCCTGCAAACAGTTGCTTTACCTTTGGGAAGGTACATTTGGTGCCTACTGTGGAACAATGCACAGCTCTACTTCATTGCCCGAAGATTCAAGACGATAAAGCCTTTTTGAGAGCCGCTTGGGTCCCAACCTTTTTGAAGAAATTGGTGAACATTATATGGATGAGCGAACAATAGATTACAGCTAGGATTAAACAAAAAGGAGAGTGTAAGTGCATTCCATGGAAAAATTTGAAGGATTTGATTCTAGTGCATCCTAATACGAAGAAGAGGGTTGATGTTTTTGCTTTAAGTATGTATGGATTAATGATCTTTCCTAGGGCATTAGGGTATGTAGACGAGGCAGTCTCAGATCTCTTTGATTAACATTACAAATGGGTCACACCTGTTCCCACAATCTTCGATAAGACATTTAGATCTTTGAATGCATGTCGGAGAGTAGGCGAGGGCAGATTCATAGGGTGCGCCCAGTTGTTGATAGCTTGGTTCCACTGTCATTTCTGGAAGGTGGATAAAGTTTCTTATCAGGTTTTCTCTGAGAATTACTCCCCATTAAAGGAAATAGCAACCACGTCAAGAAAGGATGACATATTAGAGGAAAATTGGATAGCGCTCCTCCAAAATCTCCAAGAAAAAGACGTCGAATGGAGAGCTCCTTGGATGGTTCCCGGTGAAATTCTTTACCGGTGTGGTAATTTTGACTGTGTCTCTCTGCTTGGAATTTGGGGAGCCGTTGGGTATGCTCCTTTGCTCGTATTGAGGTAGTACAGATCAAGACAGTTCATACCAGTGACACAGGGGCTAGCTCAATGTAAGTTTTCGTACAAAGGGGACAACTACAAGAAAAAGGTAAAGGAGATTTCTAATGCTTGGAACCAGATTTGACGAATTAAAAGATTAGCTGTAGGTTCAATGATGACTCTCGAGTACAATGGGTGGAAGAGTAAAAGAATCAATGATAATATCCTTGGACCAAGTTTAGAGGGTGCTCGACCGATAGAAGAGTACTTACAAGTGGTCTCGTCAGAACTAGAGATCATAACGCAGAACTTTGAAAAGAGAAATTCGAAACTCGAAAAGAAGATAGAACAATTGTAGGAAGAAAAATGCATTTGAGATTAGATGTTGATGTTCAGAAGCTAGAGGCCGATAAGTTAAGGAAAGGGAAAAATAAAGCCGAGGAAAACTTAGGTAGTTTGAAGACAGATTATAAAAAGTTGTGTCTATCAATGAGAATTGCCAGATTGAGGAAAATGTCGGAGCAATGGCAACAAAAGATTCAGGAAGAAAAGACTAAAACCGATCTGTGGGAGAGAAAATTCCAAGAGGCTCAAGTACAGAAAGAGGCCCTAGAAAGGAGTTTGCCAGAAACCCAAAGTGAAAAGGGGGAATTAAAGGTTAGAGTCGCAGAACTTGAAAAGTTACTTCATCAGTACAGGAGTCGTAACTATGTGATTGAGCTAAGGGCAAGTTTAACTAAGATTGAAGAAATGAAAAGAAAGATAAAAGAACTAGAGGCTGCATTACAAAATTACGAACTTAGAGGTGAGCTTCTTGAAGCAAGTGAGGAACGTTGGAAGGAACAACTTCACTATTTAGAACCAAGTTAGAAACAGAGATTACACGATGGGTGAAGCCGTGGTTTAGACACAGGAGGTAGCCGATCATTTACAGACTCTGGCAGTTTAGGCTGAAGTGCTAAGTGTGAAATATGAACTAGAATCGGACCGGGGTCGAGAGCTAGCTTCTCTTCTTAGGAAAGTTAAAACTTTGAGCATTAGGGCAAAGCCATATTTGTAATCTGTTTTATGTAAAGAATTTTGTTTTCTAGTAAAGTTTTCTAAATGAAATTGAATCAGAATTGACGTCTTTTTGTTGCATTCATTGCATTCATGCATCAGCATTACATCACATTATACACATTAAGACTTACAAAAGACCCTAAAATCATGAAGGTTACCCTGGAACATCATTATAGTACATGAGAAAAAACTAAAGCAATGGACCAAAGGTTGGAAAGATTGGAGCAAATGAAAAAAAGAGATGCAAGATCAGCTGCAAGTACAGATGCAAGAGCAACTGGCCAAAATTCAACAAGATATAAGGGATCAGATGCGAGAATCCCAAAGAAATATGATGAGCCAATTAGCCTAGTTGTTGACTGGAGGGTCAGGTAAAGGAAAGAACCCTATGGTCAATTTTAGGGACGATAAAGAGGACCCTCTTTATCCTCTAGGCTTTACCCCAACAAACAGCCAAACACAACCCAACGTATATCCACAAAGGGTGTCTGTCAACATCAGACCCCAATATCAGACCGGTACCTCGGCATCGGTGAACTTCCTGATAGGTTCAGGATCCAACCCAAGAGACAATCCAGCAAATCCCGCAGTCTCTGATCTTGATGATGTAGCAGAAATGGAAAAAGCGAGGGTGGAGCTCCTAAAACAGCTTGAAGACTGATGCGATGGTTAGAAGAGAAATTTAAGGCCTTGGAAAATGCTGATTACTGTTGTGGAATTGATGCTAAAGAACTAAGCTTGGTCCCAGATTTAGTGCTCCCGTCTAAGTTTACAACTCCGGAGTTTGAGAAATATAATGAGACCAACTAACCCAAAGCTTACATTTCGATGTTCTGTCAAAGAATGACAGGATATGTCAATAATGATCAATTGTTGATTTATTGCTTTCAAGACAGCCTGACCGAGGCTGCGGCCAAATGGTATAATTAGCTAAGTCGAGCCCAGATTAAGTCATGGAAGGACCTGGCACAGGCCTTCATGAAACAATATGGCATGTGACAGATGTGGTACCTACAGAATCAAGCTGCAAAATATGGAGAAAAACCCAAGCGAGAGCTTTAGACAATACGCTAAAAGGTGGAAGGAAGTCGCCATGCAAGTCCAACTGCCTCTGATTAAAAAGGAAACAACAATGCTCTTCATTAATACCCTGAAGGCTCCATTCATTAATCACATGCTGGGAAGTGCAACCAAAAGTTTCTCAGATATAGTAATGTCTGGAGAAATGATATAAAATGCAATAAGATGCACAAAAATAGAAGCCGGGGAAAATGCTAAGAGATCGGCCTCGAGGAAAAAAGAAAGTGAGGTGAATAATGTGTGCACGTACAACAAGGGTTACTCAAAGCCAATTACTGTGAGCCAACCAAGAACAGGAACCTCTGGTCATTAAGGCCCACCAAGACAAGAGTCCAACATAAGGAAAAACATGGATAAACTCCAGTTCACGCCCAGTCCAATGACGTATAGGGAGTTGTACCAAAATTTATTTGATGCGCATGTAGTATCCCCTTTCTACCAAAAACCTATGCAACCCCCATACCCCAAATGGTATAATGCAAACACCCAATGCGAATACCATGCGGGGATCGCAGGACACTTGATAAAAAACTACACCACTTTCAAAAAATTAGTCGAAATGTTCATCAAAATGGGCATTGTGAAATTTGATGATCCATCTAGTGTAAAAAGTCCGCTACCCAACCATGCGGATAACGGGGTAAATGGATATTTGAGAATGCGGGCAAGAAAGTCAAGATGAATATTGCAGAAGTGAAAACCCCACCGAGGGAGGTTTGGAAGGAAATGGTAGAAAGAGGTTTAATCACGCAGGACACAAAGGGCATATCCCGAGAAAGAAAGAATTATTGTGAGTCCTATGATGAAGAGAATCATGAGATTCAAAATGTAGTGAATCCAAGACCCTAGTACAAGTTCTAATGGACAACAAGGAGCTAGAATTCTTTGAGTATACCAAAGACCCAGAAGGAGAAAATGTGCGCGCCTCAAAAGGAGGATCGATAGAAAAGGTCTATAGGGCCAATCATCCAGTAGTAATCATCTCACGACAAAAAATTAACAAAGTTGAAGTACAAGTTGCACCAAGAGTTGTAATCCAGAAACCCGTTGCTTTTCCTTATAAAGATAGCAAAAGGGTACCTTGGAACTATAACTACAATGTAACAATCTCGGGAGAGGAAAACCCGATTAACACATCAGAAAAAGGTCAAGACATGGGTTTCTATACACGCAGTGGAAGGCGCTATGATACCCGAAATACAAAAGCCGAGCCTATTAAAAGAAAATCTTTAGGGATCGAGTAAAAGAAAGAAAGCTGGTTAGACTTGAACCACCTACTAATGAACCGGTAACGGAAAAAGAAGCTAACAAATTCTAAAATTTCTAAAACACAACGAGTACAGTGTCGTGGAACAACTACATAAACAGCTAGCTTGCATATTAGTATTGGCCTTACTCTTAAGCCAGAGGCACACCGTAACGCGCTGATGAAGGTGCTAAATGAAACTTATGTAGCTGATGATATCTCTGTGAACAAGCTAGACCATCTTGTCAACAACATAAGCACTGATAATTTCATTTTTTTCAATGATGACAAAATACCGCCAGGAGGCATGGGATCCACCAAGGCTTTGCACATCACCACCCACTGCAAGAGGTATACGTTGCCAAGGGCACTTATTGATAATGGATTTGCACTGAATGTCTTGCCCCTGTCCACATTAAACAGGTTTCCCGTGGATAGCTCTCATATAAAGACATGCCAAAACATAGTGAGAGCATTCAACGGTACCGAAAGGAAAGTGATGAGAAGGATTGAAATACCTCTTTTGATCGATCCAAATACATATGAGGTAGACTTCCTCGTTATGGTCATCAAGCCTTCTTATAATTACTTATTGGGGAGGCCTTGGATTCACTCAGTAGGGGCAGTACCATCGTCACTTCACCAAAAGCTAAAGTTGGTAACGGAGGGCCAACTAATAACAATAAATGTGGAAGAATACATTATTGCATCTGTTATTAGTGACACGCCATACATAGAGGCTGATGATGAGGCGATAGTATGTTCCTTTCGATTGCTTGAATTTATAAATGCAACCTTCATTTTCAAGGGAAACAAGATCCCAATGTGAAAAACATCTAAAGCCACGAGGATGTGCTTACAATTGACTATTGGAAAAAGAGCATTGCCTGGAAGGGGACTCAGAAAATACATCCAGGGACGGGTTGAGGTACCAATCTTAACTGACAAACAGGATCACTTTGGCTTGGGGTATAAGCCAGATGTGAAGCAAAGGAAGAAAGAGTTAGAGAAGAAGCAAAAGAGAAGAAGAGCGCGATTAAGCAGGACAGAGGTTAAACGAGAACCAATAACCTTTCCCCATATATCTAGAATGTTTGTGTCAGGAGGAGTGATTCACCCTGAGCAGAGGATGACAAGAAGAGAAATTGTCAAAGAAATGATGGGAATGCGAAGGGGAAAACTTATTGGAATGCGAGAGAATCGGAGGGGAAAACTTGTCGAGCATTCTTCCTTACGAGCCTAAAAGTGTTTTAAACAATTGGAATACGAAAGAGATTCCTATAGTCTTTAGAACTAATTCAGAGTAATGTTCAAAACACGCTTATTGCTTTAAGCCTAGAAGCAATAAGAGTCCTTTCGTGAAATAGGCTTATGTCAAACATCTTTATTTCAACGAAAAATACATTTCTATGTCTCACTCTGAGCAAATATTCTTTTATTCTTTCATTTCATTCATATTCATACAACATAAGTAGTTATTCTTATATTCATTTATCCTTTGGAATATTCCTTCGTGCCTACAAGAAGTCTCCAAATATCAATGACATGAGCGACGCTGTTACTAACCTAGAATCTCCTTTTGAGTGAGATATGTGTTTAGAAGGATCTCAGGACTTTGAAGATGACAGAGATTGTAACTTGTCTCCAGATTTTTTAAGGATGGTCGAATAAGAAGAGAAACAGATCCTACCTCACAAAGAGTTAGTAGAAATTGTGAACCTACGAGACAGACAAGAAAAGAAAGAAGTAAAGATTGGAGCTTGTATTACCCCAGAGACAAATCAAGACCTGATTAAGTTACTTCAAGAATTCAAAAATGTCTTTGCATGGTCATATTAGGATATGCCTGTGCTAAGTACTGATATCGTGGTACACCGTCTCCCTGTAAAGGAGGAATGTAAGCCCGTGCAACAAAAGCTCCAAAGGATGAGGCCCGATGTTCTGTTAAAAATAAAAGAAGAGGTTAATAAGCAATTTGATGCTGGTTTCCTGTAAGTGGTTAAATATTCAGAGTGGGTAGCCAATATCATCCCCGTCCTTAAGAAAGATGGGAAAGTACGAATGTGTGTAGACTACAAGGACCTAAACAAGGCTAGCCCAAAAGACAATTTTACGTTGCCTCACATCGACACCTTAGTGGAAAACATGGCAGGTTACTCGCTATTCTCCTTCATGGATGGCTTCACAGGATACAACCTGTAACACCTCTAACCTGAAACCGTCACCAGAATCGAGTACAAGGTATTACTGGACTCAGAACAACTTTTACAGAAATAACTTGTGATTGGTTGGAAAATCACATAAAATTCAATTCATAATCACTTTTAACAAAGGTTTTTCAAACCCATTACGGACATTACAGACGGTTATGATTCGAATCCTATCATTAATAGATGCTAAGAAAAATTTCACTTTTTAAAACACCGTCACACGCCCGTGTGACTATTGGCATGGCCATGTTGTAAGACCGTGTGGTCCTCACACGCTTATGCTCGACAACGATGGGCTAATCTGTCTATTTTACCACGGCCACACCACACGGCCATTTGGGGGCCGTGTGCTCCCACACAGTTGAGACACACGGCTGTGTCTCGTACCTGTGTGGTACCTTAAAATTTAAATTAAGGTGCAGGGGAGGCACGGTCCAAAGGCATGCCCATAAAGTCAGGCCGTGTGTTGCCCAAGGCCTAGGAATGCCCGTGCCCTTCACTCGTAGAGCATTCTGCTAAATCCCACATAGCCAAGGCCGTGTCAGGCTATATACCAAGCTAAAACACATTCACGCACATACATAATCAAACCAGCCAATTCAAGAGAAATTTTACTCAAAAGGACTTCATTTATAACCATTACTTACAAAATATCATATGAGTAATGTAACTTAGGCATATAAAAATAGCCATTTACAACCACAAATTGTTCTATACATGCCATAAATTACATTTGAAATATGATATATACCAAAAGAAGCTTGATAGTGTGTTGCGTGGCTCCAACTTTACGATCCTGATCTAGCAAGCTCAATATCTACAGAGGATGAGAAAAGGAAGGGGTAAGCTACAATAGCTTACTAAGTTATATGAAATTCATAGCCATGCAACAATTCAATACATCATTGCTTTAACATCATAAATACTATTACATGTCGTTATACAACTGGCTTACTCTTGGTGCACATTCCACATACCCACCATGAACATGATTAGCAATAACATTCTCAGTATTCTGTACCATTTTCAGTTCACCTGTACAACCACTTCATCACAGTACAGTTAATCTAATTTCCATTGAGCAATTTCGAAATATGAACAGATATATAGAGGTTAGCACATAAGTGCCATACAGACATGGCAAAGCCATGAAGTAGCCAAAGCTACTAACAGCAGGGTAGCCAAAGCTACAATCAGTGAGGTAGCCAAAGCTACAAAACGGTGAGGTAGTCGAAGCTACAACCAATAAAAGTATAGAAGTTAACCACGGGCCTGCTAACACAAGTTGACAGGTGTCTGCAACACATGCAAGACTACCTAGCACTCGAGTAACTATAACAGTCAGAACAGCTAGCCTCAAGTGACATGTCACCTATATCTATATCTATTCCTACTTGCTCAATTGGGGTTTAGAGACAATACTTAGATCAATAGTTTCAAAAACATATACAATGATTAATTCGAATTTACAGTCAATACCATTTTCCATATATTCAGTGGTAGTATCCAATATTCAATCACCTTACAGAGCAATTATCCATATCATCATAGAAACAAATATTTAAACAGAATTAATCGAATTCGCTAGAATTACATATAACTTACCTGAATGTCAAAAGATTTACTTCTCGAATTTAATCGAGGACTTTCTCTTTTCCCCGATCACGGGCTCTTTCAGGCCATTCTTGATCTAAATTAACACATATAGCACAGATATCAATCATCTAATTCAATTCGGTTACAATTCGCATTTGGGGGCAAATTTCCAAACTTACCCCTCAACTTTACAATAATTACAATTTAGTCCCATAGGCTCAAAATCTCATTTTCTTTATTCCAAGGGCTTATAAAACTCATTTCCACAATTATGACACTCAAATATTCAATATTTCATACATATAGGGACAATTTGTAATCTCTACAATTTAGCCCCTTTTTTTATGAACTTTCATTCAATTTCATCCATTAAAACATATATATAACACAATAATCCTTCATTATCTACCATTAATGAGCTAATCAAACTCATATCATAAATGGATAAATTTTTAAACCTCAATTTTTCTTCAAATAAATGGTAGGATAATGAAATATAAGCTTCAAGGAGCCCAAAAATGCAAAAATAATTGAAAAAGGGACCAAATTGCACTTACATGGAAGCTTGAAAATTTTCAAACCCTTGGCTATGGTGTATGGGATTTTTGGCAGCACAATGGGGGGTTTTCATGGGGAAGATGATGTTTTCTTTCATCTTATTTTGTCTTTTTCCCTTTTTAACAAAAATACCCTTAAAGCCCTTAGATATTTTCCATGTAAGGCTATTTTGGTCCATAACACTCACTAAAGGTCCTATTACCACATAAAAGCTTCCTATTTCATGTGAAAATTCAATCAAGTCCAATTATCATCTAATAGGCACATTATACACTTTTCTCAATTTAGTCCTTATTGGGCAATTAAGCATTAATACAGTAGAATTTTCAAATAGTATTTTAACTCCAATATTCAATCAAACAGATATCATCAAATTCACATAATTAAAAAAAAGATTTTCACTTCAGATTTGTGGTTACGAAACCAGTATTCAAACTACCCCTAATTTGGGTTGTCACACAACCAGATAAAGATGCATCCTGAGGACATGGATAAGACCACGTTTGTAACCATGTGGGGAACATTTTGCTATAACGTGATGGCATTTGGACTAAAAATTGCGGGAGCAACATATCAAAGAGCCATGGTAACCCTGTTCCATGATATGATGCACAAAGAAATTGAGGTTTATGTCGATGACATGATCGAAAAATCCCGAACGGAAGAGGAGCATGTACAAGTCTTGAGGAAATTATTCTTAAGGTTGAGGAAATTCTAGCTAAAGCTTAATCTAGCGAAATGCACCTTCCGGGCCAGGTCAAGGAAACTACTAGGATTCATGTCAGTAAAAAGGAGATTGAGATTGGCCCAGATAAAGTCAAGGCTATACAAGAATTGCCTCCACCACGCACTCAAAAGGAAGTTCGAGGTTTCTTAGGAAGATTAAATTACGTTACCCGATTCATTTCACAACTAACTGAGAAATGTGACCCCATATTCCGTCTTCTTAAGAAACACAATCCAGGTGTATGGGATGATGAATGCCAGAAAACTTTTGACAAGGTAAAACAATATTTGTCCAATGCCTCAGTATTGACGCCACCTAGTCCAGATAAGCCATAATATTGTATTTAACAGTATTTGATAATTCTATGGGATGTGTGCTTGGCCAACATGATGAGTCAGGAAAGAAAGAAAGAGAAATATACTACCTCAGTAAGAAATTCACTAAGTGTGAAATGAGATATTCGCCAATTGAAAAGTTATGTTGCGCTTTGATTTGGACAACTCGGAGATTGAGGCAATACATGTTGTACCATACAACTTGGTTTATCTCTAAACTGGACCCTCTAAAGTACTTGATAGAGTCCGCTGCCTTGAATGGAAGGATGGTTCGAATTTGACACAGTCTATGTGAATCAAAAGGCTGTGAAAGGGAGTGCAATAGTGGATTTTCTAACCAGTAGAGCTTTGGAGGATTACGAACCTTTGAACTTTGATTTCCTAAATGAAGATCTAATGTATATGGCAACCACTGAAGAAGAAGCTCTAAAGGATCATCCTTGGAAACTAAAATTCGACAGAGCATCAAACATTGTTAGTAATGGAATTGGGGCAGTCCTAATGTCCCCAAATGGCGACCGCCATCCATTTACTTGCAAATTGGATTTTGATTGCACAAACAATATGGCTGAATACGAAGCATGTATCATGGGAATTCGTGTAGCCATAGAATGCAAGATCAAAGTGTTGGAGGTGTATGGAGATTCTGTACTAGTGATCTATCAACTCAAAGAAGAATGGGAGAGAAGAGACCCCAAGTTGATTGAGTATAAAAGATTGGTCTTGGAGTTGATCGAGGAGTTCGATAATATCACTTTCTGTTACCTCGCGCGTGACGAAAATCAAATGGCTAATGCCCTAGCTACTTTGGCTTCCATGGTCAAAATAAATGAACAGGAGGATGTGAAACCTATCCAAATGAGTATTAATGAGGCACCGGCTCACTGTTACAATATTGATGAAGAAGAAGAAAGAGATGATCACCCCTGGTATCATAATATACTGCGATATATGAAGAATCGTGAATACCCTGACCAAGCAACTGAGAATGACAAAAGAACCTTAAGAAGGCTGGCCAGTGACTACGTCTTAGATGGGGAGATCCTATATAAAAGAAGAAAGGATCAGGTGCTATTAAAATGTGTGGATGCTGTTGAGGTTAAGAAAATCTTGGAAGAAGTCCATGAGGGTGTCTAAGGAACGCAAACTAATGGTTTCACAATGGCCAAACAAATCATGAGGTTTGGGTATTATTGGTCTACTATGGAAGGAGATTGCATCAATTAAGCTAAGAAATGCCATAAGTGTCAAATTTATAAAGACTAGATTCATGTGCCTCCTTCACCTCTTCATGTTATGATTTCTCCATGGCCTTTCTTGTGACAGCCTTAAGTTGCCCCTAGTCGGAATGTGGTTTCGGGACCACAAAATCGAGTCACGGGAATAATTTAACATTCATTTTGATGCCTATTATAAGTGCTAAATCATGTGTGACATTTGTAGTGACTTAATTTAGTCTTATCATAGTGAATTGCACTTACAAGGGGTTAATTGTGAACTATGAAAATGAGCTAGGTAATTGTGTGATGACTAGTAAGTGCATGCAAGTGAATTAATGTCCTTGCATGTCAAATTTTCCTCTTTTTATTATGATGGCCAACCAACCTACTAACATGATGACATTTTGTTTGTTTTTGTTTTGTAATTTTGTGATGAGTGTATATTATATGTATTAAATAAATGGAAATGAAAATAATAATAATAAAATGAAATAAAGGTTATTATATTAGAATAAGGTGATAAAAACAAAGATGTTATGTCTACTTCTTATTCTTTTTGTTGTTTTGCCGAATACTAAAAAAAAGAAAAGGGCTAAGGCATTCGGCTACTTGGAACTCTCTTTTAAGGTGATTTTTCATACTATTTCTTGTTGATCTTGGTGTATTTGTGAAATATATGCAATTCCCTACTAAACCCATGTTGAATTTTAGATTTTGGTCAAGAAATGTGCATTCGGCTATACCTTGAGATGCTATATTTGTAAGGGCTAAGCGTTTGAAGCTTTAATGGTAGTTGATTCCATGTTTTAAGAAGAAATAGAGTATAAGTGAATTTGAGCTTGTTAAATGCACATTTGTGAATTGATTGTTAATAGGGATCGATTAATGAGCTTGAACATGCCCATGATTGCCGAATATGAAGTTTGAAAATAGCTATGAAGTAATTGAGTTTTCAAGTTGTTATTAGAGGGTTTGAGGCGTGCAATAATGAATATGTTTAATATTATGTTTTTGGGTGATTTTTAAGGGGCATTCGGCCATTGTAAATTTAGATGGTTGAGGTTGTGATTCATATGTTAGATAGCATTCGGCTAGTGTATCTTTGTGCCAATGATTGCCAATTTTGGACTTACGCATTTAGTTGTAAATTTGTTAAATGAACTAAGGTAAATGAAGATGCTAAATGCATGTATATGCATGCATTCGGCTAACTTGGTGATATTGATTTGATTGGTAACTTTAAAATTTTCTATTAGGGAATATATGTGCATGATTAATAAAATGTTTTGAGTGACATAACTTGCAAAGGTGAATATTCGGCCATGGGAAAATGCAAGAGGGGTTGATGTTTGATGTTTCAATTGTTATAATTATGCTTTTAGAGTTGATAATATTATCTTACTTTAGGCCAAATGAGTGGATTGATTTAGGTACATTTTAAATTGAAGGGCAAAAGGGTTAACCTTAGTAAAGCCCTTATTCGGCCATGTTATTTGGATGATTGGGATACTTTGATTTTAATTCATGATAGCATTCGACATTGGGTCTTAGGAGGAATTGGCCTAATGGACTAAGTGTTTAAATAATAGCACATACATGCACAAAAATCTGAGGTACTTAATTGATAAGTATAAAATAAGGGTTTGAATGACATATATGTGTTTCTAAGGTATTAATGAGTATATATGTCTATATGCACTTAGAATATGATTGATAGCCAAATGTGGGGTACTTGATAAAGTGAATGTCCTAGTATAAGATATGTGTACATATGCTTCATGGTATTCGGCCAACGTGAAATATGAATAAAATTTGGGTCGTAGACATTATAGGAAAGTGTTAAAGATTATTGTGATATTTATATTTGGCCGAATCTATGTATGTACTAAAGGAAGTATATGTGTTTCTTATTTCTAACTAATAGTGAAATGATCAAGTGAGATGTTTGAAAAGAGATTAATATAATTAAATTGTTTAACTTAGCTCAAGAGCATAGAGGTGAAATTTCGGATAAAGGGAAAGTGAAAGTGACGGAATAGCCGATTCGTAGTTGTTCAGAAGAATTGGAGGTAAGTTTTGAGTAATTGAATTTGGTATTTAATTTAAAATGCCATGATATACATGTATGATAGATGAATGATGTCCCATTGTCCTTACCATAATAAGGGTATTGAAAAAAAGAAACCTTATACATGTTTGTTATATAGCCGAATGGCTATTAGAGAATTAAACAAAGAACAAGATTGGGGATATATGCTTATGTGTGTTTGCTTATTGAGCTGAAAGTTTAGTAAACGAAGTATACAGGTATTAGATTTGAATGATGTTACGACACAAAGTCAATGAGCATGTTATATGTCTACATGCGAATGAGTGGACTTGAATTACAAATGTGATCCTGCTATGAAAATGTGGTAACATGTGAATAGATATGCATGAAACTATGTGATGTGAATCTGGGTTAATACCCGAAGGCTATATGCGGAGATTATATCCAGGTTAAGACCCGATGGCTATATGTGGAGATTTTATCCGGGTTAAGACCCGATGGCTATATGCGGAGATTATGTCCGGGTAAAGATCCGCTGGCTTTGTGTGGAGATTTTATCCGAGCTAAAGGTCTCGATGATGACTCGAGTAAAGTCTAAGATTAAAAGACTTCATAGTAACGATTGTTAATGAATGCGCTCAAAGCGTTAAGTTATACAGGTATGTACCCTAAGCTTATATGCAAGCTTGTCTTGGACCAAATCATAAGGTCATTATACGATTGCATATATGAGTATGAAATGAGACTATTTATATGATTATAGTACAATTGGTCAATGTGAAAGGTTACATGAAATTATGCAATATGTTTTTGTTTACATGAGCTCACTATCAAGTGAAAGTTATCTGCCTATTGTATATGATGAGAACCTGTATATTCGGTTAAGGGGTGACATGCCCAAACAAGTGGGAAACAAAAATGCAAACAACTATGTTATAATTTGATTTTTTTTATCCGTTGTCATTACTTAAAACTTACTAAGCATTGTAATGCTTACTCCGTTTACTTTGTTTCCTCTGTTTTATAGATTTCTTTTTGAAGCTACGGACTCGGGGATTGAAGCTTTAATCACTTACACTATTGTCGTTATTTTGGTACATTCGATAGTTATTTTGAGAACAATGGCATGTATAGGCTAACCTCCTTTCATGAATCCAAATTACATTTTGAGTTGTATTTATTCTAGCCATGCGAAAATGGCTTGCTTAATCCCTAAGTTGATGTATATGTTTTGTTGGAAATTTTATGTGCCTTGTTACTATGATGCATGGGTTATATGATGTGATGATGGTATGCTTAATACCTAGAAATTCGATTACACCTATTGGTAACTAGTTGCTTTGCAACTTTGATAGTACTCCTACAGTAAATATGCGTAATATCATTGCAATAGTTGAAACATTTGAAAAGTGGATTGTTCGGATATAGAAATTTAAGTAAATCATTAATCGTAATTTAATGTACAATTGAATCTATGCCTGATATGTATCTATGAATTTCAGTAAGTTGTGTTTAGTTTTGTAATACCTTGATATCCTACTCCAGCGACGGACAGGGGTATAAGGGTGTTACATTTCTCTATATGGGGCATGGATGTTATTAGGCCGATTTCGCCAAAAGCTTCTAACGGTCATTGATTCATCTTTTTGGTCATTAATTACTTCAACAAGTGGGTAGAGGCTGCTTCATATGCCAATGTCACCAAGTCGGCAGTCAACAAGTTCTTGAAAAAGGAAATAATATGCCGGTATGGAATACCAGAAATGATCATATCGGATAATGCATTGAACTTGAACAACAGCATGATAGCAGAAGTCTACAATCAGATCAAAATTAAACACCACAACTCGTCACCATATCGCCCAAAATGAATGGTGCAGTTGAGGCGGCTAATAAGAACATCAAGAAGATAGTGGGGAAAATGACAGAGACTTACAAAGATTGGCACGAAAAGTTACCATTTGCCCTCTTTGCCTATCGAACATCGGTCAGAACCTCCATCGGGGCAACGCCTTTCTCATTGGTCTATGGAATGGAGGCAGTTTTACCCATCGAAGTTGAGATTCCTTCCTTTCGAGTCTTGTCAGAACTGAAGTTGGATAAAGTAGAATGGATCCTAGCCCGATATGATCAGTTAAATTCGATTGAAGAGAAAAGGTTGAAAGCTATCCGTCCTGGTCAAATGTACCAAAAGCGAATGATGCGAGCTTACAACAAAAAGGTTCGCCCTAGAGAATTTTATGAGGGGGACTTGGTATTGACGAAGATCCTTCCTACAAAAAAGGATTTCAGAGGAAAATGGACGCCAAATTGGGAAGGACCGTATGTGGTAAAGAAGAACTTTTTTGGAGGAGTATTGATATTGACTGAAATGGATGGCAAGACCTTGCCTAATCTAGTGAATTTAGATTCAGTCAAGAAGTATTTCACTTAAAAAAAGGGGAGAGGCCAAGGAAAAAACCTACTAAGGGTGCCTTGAGACCAAAGCATTTTTGAATTGAAAACCCATAAAAGGGCAACTCAAATTTTGATCG
The DNA here is from genome assembly GCA_020496765.1 of Gossypium stocksii. Classification (NCBI taxonomy): domain Eukaryota; kingdom Viridiplantae; phylum Streptophyta; class Magnoliopsida; order Malvales; family Malvaceae; genus Gossypium; species Gossypium stocksii. The sequence continues at coordinate 52,927,217 of CM035621.1, forward strand.
AAGTCAGGGCATGTGGTAGTCTTGTTATGCCGGAATTAACAAGGAGGAGATGTGCTACATCTTGGGGCATCGAAAAACTGCTTTAAACACATGATAAGCTCAAAATGATCTTCAAGAAGTTCGTACAGAGAAGCTCAGGCTGGGATACCTAGGGCACCTATTTTTTCCTCTCACGTATCTTGTATTCCAGTAATGTTTGCTTTGATTAATCCATTCTTTTCAAATTTTGTTCCTGATAAACTTTAGTTTTGTCCATCATTATGCTCTTTTTCAAGCATTTTACATTGAAATAATGAGTAATGGACTAGTAATACTTTCGCAAAAGGAGTTCTACACATTACTCTGGAAGCTTCTAAATAGTATAAGTGTGACAACCCGAATTAGGTCTAGTCAGAATAGTGGTTTCGTAACCACAAATCCGAAGTGAAAATTTTTAATTATGTGAATTTCTGATCTTATCTGCTTGATTGAATGTTACTGTGAAAATGTCATTTGGGAATTTTACTGTTTTGATGGTTAATTGCGTATTAGGGATTAAATTGCAATAGGTGAAAAATATGTATTGTGCATGATGATATGATTTGATTGAATTGTTTTATAAAGTTGAAAGTGTTTATGTTGCAATTAGCCCATTTATTTGTGTTTTGGACTAAAATGCCCTTACAGGAAAAATATTTAAGATATGGTATGAGGGGCAAAATGGTCATTAGTGAATAATGACAAATTTCATTAAAATAAAGTCATCATGTTCCTCATTCTTCCCCATATGCGCTGCCAAAAATTCCTATCTCCATAGCCAAGGGTTTTTATTTTTCAAGCTTTCATGAAAGTGCAATTTGGTCCCATTTTCAATTATTTTTGTATTTTTGAGTTCATTTGAGCTTGGATTTCATGATTCTACCATTTATTTGAAAAGAAATAAGAGTTTGAAAAATTACCCATTTGTGATATAAGTGTGTTTGGCTCATTAATGGTAGATAATGAAGGTTTTAAGTGTTATTTACATGTTTTATTGGATGAAATTGAATGAAAGTGCATAGAAAATGGCTAAATTGTAAAGGGTTACAATTTGTTCCTAAATGTGTGAAATAGTGAGAATTTGAGTGTTATAATTGTGAAAATGGGTTATATAAGCCCATGGAATAAAGAAAATGAGTTTTTGAGTCCAAAGGACTAATTAGTAATTATTGAAAAGTTGAGGGGTAAATTTGGAAATTTACCTCAAATGTGAACTGTGACTATATTGAAATAAATAATTGATACCTGTGCTATATGTGTTAATTTAGATCAAGAACGGTCTGATAAGGCCTGAGATCGGGAAAAAGAGAAAGTCCTCGACTAGTTTCGACAATTAGTCCTTTTTGGCAATCCAAGTAAGTTGTATGTGAATTCTAGCATATTATGCTAAAAATTACAATTAATTGTTTGTATTTGTATAATTATATTGTCACTTGATCTATGAAACAATTGAAATTCAGTATACCTCTGCAAATGGGGAAATAAGGTAATTACTGTAAATTCTGATTGATCATTGTATGTACTTCTGAAACTATTGATTTATGTATTATCTATATATCCCGATTGAGCAAGTAGGAATAGGCATAAATATAGGTGACATGTCACTTGAGGCTTACTATTCTAACTACTATAGTTACCTAGGTGCTAGGTAGTTTACATGTGTTGCAGACACCTGTCAACTTGTGTGAGCAGGCCCGTGGTTAACTTCCGCACTATTACTGATTGTAGCTTCGGCTACCTCATCGTTTCGTAGCTTCGGCTACCCTACTGTTAGTAGCTTTGGCTACTTCATGGCTTTGCCATGTCTGTACGGCACTTATGTGCTAACCTTAGTATATCTGTTCATAGTCTGAAATCTGCTCAATGGGATTAGATTAACTGCACTGCGATGAAATGGTTGTACAAGTGAACTGAAAATGGTACGGAATACTGAGAATGTTGTTGTTAAGCATATTCACGGTGGGTATGTGAATTGTGCACAAAGAGTAAGCTAATTGTACAATGATATGTGATAGCATTTATGATGTTAAAACAAATGATGCATTGAATTGTTGCATTGCTACGAATTTCATATGACTTACTAAGCTATTATTGCTTACCCCCTTTCCTTTCCCTTCCTTTGTAGATATTGAGCTTGTTAGATTGGGATCATAAAGTTGGAGCCACATGACACACTATCAAGCTTTGGTTAGTATAGTTTATATTTTCGAAAGTAATTTATGACATGTATAGAACAATTGTAGTTGCAAATGGCTATTTTGTAAGCCTTAGTTATGGTGCTCCTTGTGGCATTTTGTAAATGATCACTCTTAAATGTAGTTATTTTGAGTGTTTGCTCTTGAATTGGCTGTTTGGTTGTGTTTTTGCTTGCTCGCGTTTCAGGAAGGCCAAGGCTTGGTATATAGCCTGACACGGCCTGCACGGTATGCCACACGGGCGTGTTACATGGCCATGTGAGAATTAACAGTTTACTCCACAAGTGGGTGGCACGGACGTGCATAGGCCATGGGTGACACATGGCCTGACCCTACGGGCGTGCCCCTGGATCGTGCCTCCCCTGCACCAAAATTTAAATTTTAATGTACCACACAGGCAAGAGACACGGCCGTGTGTCTCAACTGTGTGGGGTACACGGCCTCCAAACGGTCATGTGGAGCGGCCGTGCAATAACAAACAGTTTTGTACACGGTGGTCGAGCATGGACGTGTAAAGACCACACAGTCCAATAACTCGGTCGTGCCAATAGTCACATGGGCGTGTGACGGTCTTTTAAAAGCGAAAATTTTTCTGAGAGTCCGATATGATAAGGATTCGAATCCTAACCGTCTGGAATGTTCATAATGTGTTTGAAAACCTTTGATAAGAGTGATTTTGAATTGAATTGCATGCAAATCTGTAACTGTCCTTGAATAATTTCTGTAAAGGTTATTCTGAATCTGGTAACGCTCATTACCCGACTCCGGTGACCGTTCCGGGTAAGGGGTGTTACAATAAGAACCTGAAACAGGACTACTGTCTAGAATTCACCAAACCTAAGGATTGGAAACATCTAAGAAGGAATAGTCTAAACTATGACCATTTCTTCAGATTTTCTGTCAAAGATACCAGCTAAACAAGAGGGCATGGTAACACATCAGATTCTCATGACATCCTGCAAACATCACTCATACACATCTAGTTAGGAGCATTTGATTCTTTCTGATCATGACATCCTAATTACTTGGCATAAATCGGTCCGTGAAATGAATTTCATATGTCACGTTACCCAAAGGATGATGTAACAGATCAATGAAGTTACATTCACATCTAGTTAGGAGCATTTGATTTATTCTGATCATGATATCCTAATCATTTGGCATAAGCATAGGCCCAAGAAATCAATTCTACAGGTCATGTCCCTTAGAGGATGGAGTAGCAAGATCAAAACAAACATTATCTCCCTGAAATTGTAGTGGAGCAGGTTGAAGTCACTAGTCTTATCTCCCTAAAGTTACAGTGGAGCAAACTAAAGATAGCGAAAATTATTTCCTTGAAGTTGCAGTGGAATAGATTGAAACTATAAATTACAGATCTTATCTCTCTGAAGTTGCAGTAGAGTAGATCATAGCAAACCTTATCTCCCTGAAGTTGCAGTGGAGCAGGTTGAAGTCACTAGTCTTATCTCCCTGAAGTTGCAGTGGAATAGATTCAAGCTATACATTACATATCTTATCTCTCTAAACTTGCAGTAGAGTAGATCATAGCAAACCTTATCTCCCTGAAGTTGTAGTGGAGCAGGTTGAAGTTACAAGTCTTATCTCCCTGAAGTTACAGTGGAGCAGACTAAAGATAGCGAATCTTATTTCCCTAAAGTTGTAGTGGAACAGATTGAAGCTATAAATTACAAATCATATCTCTCTGAAGTTGCAGTAGAGCAGATCATAGCAAACCTTATCTCCATGAAGTTACAGTGGAGCAAGTTGAAGTCGCTAGTCTTATCTCCCTAAAGTTGCAATGGAGCAGACTGAAGATAACGAATCTTATTTCCCTGAAGTTGCAGTGGAACGGATTGAAGCTATAAATTACAAATCTTATCTCCCTGAAGTTGCAGTAGTTGCAGTGAAGTAGATTGAAGCTACAAGTCCTATCTCTTTGAAGTAACGGTGGAGTGGATCAAAGCAACAAGATGCGGTGGACTGGAACGAGGCTACCTAGAAGAGAAGAGTGCCAAAATAAGCCTAGACTCAGCAAGACTGGGAAAAATTGGTCTTTCGTAAAGGTCTTTGCTTTGTTTTTCTTACACAACAATGAGCAAAGAGAGGCAGCTATAGAGGGCCCAATTTGCCTGGGCCCAGTCCCTAGACTAAGCCTAACCCACTAGCCATTACATCAGCCAAACCCAAACCAATAACCAACCAATTAAACCTAGTAAACCATAATTTATACATGTTTTTACCCCATGCTTAGCATAATTTTGGATGAATTATCCCTTGAATTGTGGAAGTTGATGCTCCTAATCCTTTAAATTCATGTTTTATAATTAGGTGAGCATAAGAGAACAAAAAGAACGAGAAATGGGCCACAAATGGAGAAAATGGGCCAAAGTAAGAAATCAACACGGCTTGGAGCTCCTCACACGGGTGCACCACATGCCCTTGCCACATTAGCATACTTGAACATGGCCTAGGCTCGACTCACACAAGCGTGCCATACGGGCATGTCCCTGTTGTGACAAGTTTTAATTTCACGCAGAAAAGACTACTTAGGGGCTAAGAAAGGTATTTCGGAGTCTATATAAACACCCTAGGAGTAGACTTAAAGGGGGAGCCCGACAGACAGAGTAGAAGGCAAGGAATTACTCAAGGAAAGTCGATGGATCTATCTTAGAAGCAAGGATCTACATCAAGATTTTCTATCCTTTCAGGAGTTTTGGGTTTTCTTTATGTTTTGTTGTTTTCTTTATTTTGAGATGTTGTTTCTTTTTATTATGAACTAAACCCCTAAATAACTAAGGGGGATGAAACCTAAGATGGATCTTGTTATTGTTATCTGAATTATATGATAAATATTCAATTTGTTCTTAATTGTGTTTTTAATTCTTGAGTTGATATTTCAGGATATTAATTCAAGTCGAATGTGCTTATTCAGAGGAGCAAAAGTACCTATTTTAAGAGTAGAACCAACACAATTAAGCGGAGTTGATCTGTAACACCTCAAACCTGACCCAAACGTTATGGCCAAATCTGGTGTGCTACATCACCCAAACCAACCCACATAATCTAGTCACTATGTCTGGTGATGAGTTTTGTAAAAACAATACTTAGAGTTTAACAAAAATTCCAGGTCCATTTGATAATCATCCTACTCTCTATCCATTTGTTAAATGATCTACTTCTTTACTATTATCTTGGTTAACCAATTGTCTTGCAAGATTGGTTTTGAAAACATTAGTTTAAGTTTGAAAAATGTGCTTCGTTGTAGTTGAAGTAACCCATGCATAAGAAAAAGAAATAAAACCCCAAATAAAAGTAGTTAAAGCGGCTTTATTACAAACCTAAAATGAAAGTAAAGCACGTAATTAAAATAGTGAAATAATTAAAGCAAGTTTAAAACCATACTCAATCTTCGTGGCCACTCTAAATCCCTCCCAGCTCTAAGTCCACGAACTAAGGCTCACCTGCAAGGATGGAAAAAAAATGGTGAGTTTGGAAAACTCAATGTTTCCAGAAGCCCATCCAAAGCCCAAGTAGGCTCGAGCCCACTGGCCTAAGCCCTATCCAGTTCAGTCAGATACTGGGCCGAAGCCCTATCCAGATAACAGTAATCTGAGCCGAAGGCCTATTCAGTCTCAGTAACCTGGGCCGAAGCCATATTCAGATAATAGTATGGCCCGTAGGCCCAAAACAAAACAGTACAGATAAGCAGTATGAATGCAAGCCCATATCATGTGGGGAGACTACTCAACCCACCCAACCGCTACACACCACCTGTACCAGCCAACCCACCATGTGGGGAATAACTCAACCCACCCAGCGCACACACCACAGTCGCAGCATGGTTGCTCAGATAAACAGTATAACGAGGCAATGCCCCTTTTCAATAATACGAGGCATAACCCCTTTCAGTAAACGTGGCAGTGCCACTCACACTTCCTCCATCAATATCCCAACCCATGCAACAGATATAACATGGCATACAGTAATAGTATCAGTTAAGTCATGTATTTCAGACATATCTAGCCCTAGGGGTATAACAGTCATTTTATACCTAGGGGTAAAATAGTAATTTCTCACCCTAAGGGGTATTTTAGTAATTTACACTATTATTACGAGTTTTAAGCATGTTACAGTCACCAATAGTCATTATTTCCATCTCAATCGTCCTTTTAATAGTTTTTAGCAGTTTCAGTTACTGGGCCCTAAAACCCCTAATGGGCCCTACAGTGTCGATTAGCCAATAAAGCCCATTTAATCCATGTTTCATAATCAGTTACTCGATTTAGTAGTTTTAGTCTTATAGTCCCTCAAAGTACTCTTAAAGCCTATTTTTGTCCAAATGAGCCCAAAAGCCCATTGGGTGCACATTCGGCCCACCGGGGCCCAACTCACCAAGGTGCTCAAAATTGAAGAATACAAATGTACTCAGGGTTTTGATCCCTTACCGATGATTCTACTTGAGGGGTATCGCTTCCACACCCTCTCTAACCTAGATCTATGATAGATCTATCCCCAAACGCTAACAGAGAAAAGGATATAGGATATTCAGCTTTTAGATCTACTACTTAGGTACTCTTGTCGACATTAAAGAAGAATAGGGGCAATGAATCAATGACAAGAGGTATGGATGATAAGGGATTCGGTCGTGCTAGAGTATTCAAGAGAAGGAGGAGAAGTGGTTAGTTGCGGTCAAGAGATGAATGACTAGGGTATAGTTTCGGTCAAATGGGGTATTCAGTAATGATAGGGGTTGGCCTTCAATGGTTGTCGACAGAGATTTGAAGAGAAGTGAAAAAGAAGAAGATGGATGCAGCTTGAAAGGAGAGTGATGGGATGGTTTCGGTTTATGGTGCAAGAGAAACAAAAAGGGAAAGAAAAATGGGAGAAGAAGAAGAAAAGAAGAATGGGTTCGACTTTGATGGAGAAATCGGCTATGAGGGTTTTTAGGGTAGTAAGGTTTAGCTACTAGGTCAGAAAAGAGAAAAAGAATCATCAAAAGACTGGTAAAAAGGGAGACCTAAAATGTTATACACAATCGGCACAAAAGAAGGAGGTTTAAACCCTAAAGAAATCTGCACACTAACCTTCAATTGCCGAAAATGCTATGCCTAATGCTAAGTGCCGAAATTGCAACATCATGAGTCCCTTGGCTGGCCACAACTTCTCAATTCAAAATTCAAATACTCCTAAAATTCCTCCTTGACTTACTCTCATGAATAGTTCAAACTCTTCAAACCAGAGTTTTACTTGATGCCAACACTTAACCATACATGCACATAAAAAAAAATAAAAGCACCTTAAGCTTACCTTGTGACTCGTACCATGGACCTCACTTACCTCCTAGGCGCCACTTTTTTAGGACCTTAGTGGCGCCACCTTGCCACTTTGCCAAGGCTCCTTTTGTGACAAGTTCCCCTAGGTTTTTCTTAAGAGCCCGCTTGACCAAGTTCCTCCTTCCACTTAAAATATACTTTTGCTATTTTTATTGGGTTTTAACCTGAGTTTGGGCCTCCTAAAGGACCACCAACATGCTTAAACACAATTTTAACAATCACAACATAGAAATTTTCACAACTTCACCAAAATCACACTAAACCTAAGAAACCTCAAAAATCAGGGCGTTACATGATCGCAATCCAAGACATAGGATAACGAAAATCTGTCGGATTAAAGTCAAATCTAATATGGGGATCCATAGATCGAGTTAATGCCAAACTAGGAGTTTAATTAGAAAGAGATTTCAATTAATCAACCTAGGGTTAGTTGCTCTTATTCTCATTGGAGATATTAACATAATTTAGGGATCTCTACGGATCAAGTCAAATGAAGAAATCATCTAATTCAGAGTTAAATAACAAGTGCAGTCTAGGTGGAGTTTTCCTTGGGTATTGCCTTTATTATTCAGTTTTTCCCAAAGTAATTCCCCAATTTACTCTTTGTCGTGCCTTTAGTTAATTAGAATTTTTAGTTTACAAACAACCTCCTTTTAATTCTAGGCTAGATAATAGGAAGAAAGTTATTACTAGTACTTTTAGTTCCTTAGATTTGACATTCTGGTCTTGCCACTAACTATACTACTATTCAATAGGTGCGCTTGCCTTTTATCGTGATAATAGTTAGTTCTTAGGTACAATCATTATTATTACTTCATCACAATCACGATCAAAACCCAAACAGCCCAACCAAACCCTAAATAACCTAAGCCCAATTAGCCCAATACCCATAACAAACAATCAAAAAACGAAACCCTAGCCTTTACCTTCTGACCAGCCGACTCTGCCTCTACCACCACCACCCTTGTCACCTCAGCACCATGCATTTGCCTGCATGGAAAGAACAAAGAAATCATTAGGCAAACAACTTGTAAATGGCTATATAAGGCCCAAAACAATTTGTAATTTTCTTGGTGAATGATTGGAATACAAAAAAGAGACACTATTTGAGTACAAAAGATTTCCAACATCAAAACAGATTCAAAAAACACATAAGCATCCGAGCACAAAAACAAACACAACAAAACAACAAGCAAGATGTTGGAACAAATGTTTAAACAAAGGTTGACTTTACTTTTATTATATATCTTTTCTTTTTATTTTTTTCTTTTTTTTCTTTTTTTTAAAATATTTTATACATATACATAACTATATTAAAAATAATATAAATAATTTTTAAAAAAATAAATAATACCTTTTTTAGAAAGCCGATCGCCGCGCACAGTGGCGTCGGCGGCGGTGACTGGCCGGACTCTCACCGAACACTCAGACCTACAGAGAGAATAATGGGGGAGGGTTTTGTTTTTTTTTTTTTTTAAGAAATGAAAAGAATGAAAATTTGAAAAAAAAATCTGACTTATAAAGACCTCCAAAACGACGTCCTTTTGGACCTTGGCATCAGTGGCCAAAACGACGTCGTTTTGACCTATGACCTGCGCACTGACCCGACCTGCTCCAAGGATCCGCGTATTGTTTACGAAGGGGATATTTATACATTTATCCCTTTCGCCTTTTTATTGTTTTGCAATCAGGTTTTCATTTTTCTAATTTATGCCCTATAATCTGTTTTGAGTTCCAATTTTGTCCTCCCTGTAACGATGTTGTATTGGAAGGCGGGGATATTTCCTATTTTGGTCCTCCCCTATTTTTCGCACGGTCAGCCTATTCTATTTTCTTCCTTTTATTTTCGATTTCACCCCCTAAATTTGTTTAGCCTTCAATTTTAGTCCTTTTTTTGCTGTTTTCACTGTTTTATTATAAGATTAATTTATATATATGTTGTTATTATTATTAGTATTATTATTCTTATTATTATTACTATCATTATCATTATTATTAGTACATATATTAATATATTATTATTCTTACTAATGTATTATTATTTTCTATTTCATTAGTATTGTATCGTTATTATTATATTATTTAAAATAAATATTATTACTATTATTATTATTGTTACTATTATATTATTAGCATATTATTATTATTTTCTTTTTATTATTTATTATCCTTATTAACACATTTTTATTTTTGTCATTATTATTATTATTATTTAACTATTTTCTATATTATTTATTTATTTATCAGTTTACTATTAAGTTCCTTTTTTATTTATTCTTATTATTCTTATTTATTTTTGTTTTTATCTTTTTATTATTTTTACCTATTATTTTCCTTTTAAGTTATATAGCTTGTTTGTTTTATTTCTTTTATTTTTGTCATTCACACTACTCATTGATTATTATTTCGTTATGCTTGTTAATATCATGATTTATTTCTTTCCATTTTTACAAATTTGTGTTATATTAACCTTTACCCGATAAAAATAATTCTTTCATAAAAGTAATATTCCGTATTTGGAAATTCGAGAAAATCGTGCCCTAACTTACTGGGTTTTTTTTCTCATTTAACCTAAATAACGGAATATTCTTTTAAGATCGCAATACGAGTTTTGAATAAAATGCTTACTCTCTGATATTCGAGGTGTTGTGCCCTAACTTACTGGATATGACATCTTATTACCTCGAGATAAGATTTTTTTGTAAATAAAGGCAATATTCGGTATTTGGAAGTTTGAGAAATCGTGCCCTAACTTTTTTGGTTTCGATTTTCTCGTATACCCTAAATAACTGAATATCCTTTTAAAAAAGTTAAAATACATGAATTTTAAATAAAAGGCAAGCTCATTCTCGAAGGCTCAAGATGTCATGCCCTAACTTATTGGATGTGACATTTTATTACTTCGAGATGAGAAGGTCTTTAACATTCGTTTCAATTTATTCAATCATTTTTAAATTAACATTAATAAAAAGAGGGATCGTATTTTAAATTCTTTCAAGTTTTCAAATCTACGACACTAAGACGCTGATTAATCAACTAGGTACCAATTTTGGGCGTATCAAGGGTGCTAATCCTTCCTCGTGCGTAATCGACTCCCGAACCTGTCTTTCTGATTTTTGTGGACCAAAATCGTTGTTTTGATAAATTAAATTGTTCATTAAAAACAACCACTTTTTGAGGTGACCCGATCACACCTCAGCAAAAAGGATTGGTGGCGACTCTCGTTTCTCGTTTTCATTTTTAAAATTGAAGTCGACCCCGTTTTTCAAAAAAATGGTTTCGACACACCCAATGCTTCTAAAACACATATTTTGCACTTTTTGCAATTTAGTCCTAATAGTCAAATTGGACCCTCTATCGATAAAATTTCGTAACGAAACTTTCACATATGCATTCAACCATACTATAAACCTTAAAACTTTATCACAATAAATTTTTATACTTTAGATTCGTGGTCCTGAAACCACTGTTCCGACTTGGCCTTACATCAGACTGTTACAGTAATTCTATCTCAATTGGAAAAATCACATACGAAGGATCTGATTTGTACAATCTCAACATTGATATGTGAAAGACATTATGAAACTTTTCAAGTTCTATTGGTAATGCCAAATGGGAAGCTACCAAACTCATTCTTTCAATAACTATGTACGGACTAGTAAACCTCAGACTAAGTTTTCCCTTCTAGCCGAAACGAAGTACCTTTTTCCAATGTGAACTTTGAGGAATACTTTCTCGCCAACCTAAAACTCGATGTCTTTACTTTTTAAATTGACATAAAATTTATGTCGATTTGAGGCAGCTTTTAAATAATCCCAAATAATCTTGACATTGTCTTCAGTTTTGCGAATCAAATTTGTACCATAAATCTTTCTTTCACTTAATTCAATCCAGTACAGCAGAGTTCTACATTTCCTTCCATACAAAGATTTGTACAGTGTCATTTTAATGCTCGACTAGAAACTGTTATTATAAGCAAATTCAACCAATGGAATAAATTTTTCCCAACTACCTTCAAACTTGAGTACACAACACCGGGGCATATCTTCAAAAATTTGAATTACCCATTCTGATTGAGTATCTGTTTGCAGGTGAAAAGTAGTACTGAATTTCAATTTTGTGCCCAAAGCCTCATTAATTTACCCCAAAATCTTGAGGTAAACCTTGGATCAAGATCATAAATTATTGATAGTGGAACTCCGTGCAATCTGACTATCTCCAAAACATACAACTCTACAAATTTATCAAGTGAGAAACTATATGTATAGGTACAAAATGTGTAGACTTCATAAACTAATCAACTATAACCCAGATTGTGTCTTGCTTTCTTGGCATTAATGGTAAACCCGATACAAAGCCTGTAGTAACACACTTTCCTTTCCACTCAGGAACCATAATAGGCTGAAACAACCTGGATGGAACCTGATCCTCAGCTTTCACCAGTTAACACACAAGGCATTTAGATACAAATTCAGAAATCTCATGCTTCATTCCTGACCATCAGTACATTTGTTTCAAATCATAATACATAATCGTTCTTGTCGGGTGCAATGAATAAACATTATTATGAGCTTCATTCAAAATATTCTATTTCAACTGTAAATTATTTGGTACACAGTTTGTTACGAAAATATAAACTGCTATCCTTGCCAATACTAAAATCGGTTAACTGACCATTTTTAACCATCTATTATTTGGCAAATAAATTCAGATCATCAAATTACAACTCTCAAATATTCTACAAAAATGAATGTTTAGCCCTCAACTTAGCCAAAATAGAACCATTTCGCTCCAACTGAAGCTGAGCATTCATAGATCGAAGAACAAAGAGAGACTTATGACTCAAAGCATCGACAATGATGTTTGCTTTGCCCGGATGATAATCTATCACTAAATCATAATCTTTTAATAACTCTAACCATCTTTGTTGTCACAAATTCAACTCTTTTTGTGTCATTAGGTACTTCAGACTTTTCTAATCAGTATAAATGTGACATTTACCACCATAAAAATAATGATACCAAATTTTCAACACAAAAACAACTACGGCTAACTCAAAATCATGCGTCGAGTAATTCTTTTCGTGAGTTTTAAGTTGTCGAGAAGAATAAGTAATAACTTTGCATTCCTGCATCAAAACACATCCTAAACCATTCAAGAAAACATTACTGTAATCAACAAATTCATTCCCCGATTCAGGCTGTGTCAACATCGGTGCCTCTGTCAACACATTTTTCAACTGATCGAAACTTTGTTGACATTTCTCAAACGAAACAAAGGCAACATCTTTCTTTAACAGTGTTGTTATAAGTAAAGCTATTATCAAAAAATTCTTAATGAATCGTAGATAATATCTAGCTAATCTTAGGAAACTACATACCTCAGAAACATTTCATGAAGGCTTTTAATTTATAGAATAGAAGAAATCTTGATCAGATCAACTCGCATCCCTTCAACCGAAATTACATGACCTAGAAATCCAACGTCTCTGAGCCAAAATTCATATTTACTAAACTTTGTGTACAATTGTTTTTCATGAATGTCTGTAATACAATCTTCAAATGTTGGGCATGTTCAAATTTGTTTCTGGAATAAATCAGAATATTATTGAAAAAAACAACGATGAACCTATTGAGGTGCGGTTGAAATATTCGATTCATCAAATTCGTAAATATCGTTAAGGCATTTGTCAACTTGAAAGGTATAACTAAAAACTTGTTGTGTCCTGAAATTGTTTTGAATGTTGTTTTCAGTACATCGGCATCTTTCACTCTCAACTGATAATAACAATATTAAGATCAATCTTTGAAAACACTATGACACCTTTCAGCTGATCAAATAAATCATCAATACGAGGCAACATGTATTGATTTCTTTATCGTGACTTTGTTTAATTGCCGATAATTTATACACAAACACATTGATTTTTTTCTTTTTAACAAATAAAATAGGTGCACCCCACGATGATGTACTCGGTCGAATAAAACCTCTATCAATTAGTTCTTGCAACTGCGTTTTCAACTCTTCTAGTTATATTGAAGCCATTTGGCATGGAGCAATCGAAACCTAAATAGTCCCTAGCATTCACTCAATAACAAATTCAACTTCTCACTTTGGTGGTAAACCTGACAACTCAAGAAAAACATATGTAAACTTACATAATGTCAACACTTGATCAAATTTCTTTTCTGATACTCTAGAATCCAAAATATAAGCTAAAAATGCATCACAACCTTTACGGATCAATTTCTGTGCTGAAATCGCTAAAGTTATATTTGAAACAAAATCATTCATCACGGATTCAATAGAAATCAACTCATCGTTCTAACATCTCAAATCAATCCATTTCTAACGACAATTCACGACATCATAAACCATAAACCAATCTATTCCCAAGATAATGTCAAATTCGTTAAATGGTAGTAACATCAAATCAGTAGTAAAGTCGTAGCCCTAAATTTTTAGTAGACATTATTTGCATACAAGATCAACTAAGACACTCTAACCTAAAGGATTCATTACTTTAATGACATAATCGGTTGGCTCAACTGGTAAATTCTTTTCAGTTACTAACGTAGTGCATATATATGAATGTGTCGATCTAGGGTCAACTAATGCATATATAGTAACATCAAAGATAGAAAAGGTACTAGAAATAACATGAGGAGATGAGGTTTCCTCAAGTGCATAGATTGCATAAGCTATAGCTGGAGCTCGAGCTTTAGATAAAACTATTGTGTCATTGGTCCCACTTCTGCTGACTCCTACAGCACCACTACTTCCTAGTCTTCTGCCTCTAATAGAAGTACTAATAAGGTTTATATTCTAATATGTGTTCGACTCAGTTCCATTTAAGCAATCTCTTTTGTAATGATCAGGAGATCTGCAAATAAAGTAGGTTTCGTCTTTCTTTCTACATGCACTAAAGTGATTCCACACACACTTACTACATTCTGGTTTGTTTACATTTCGAATGATACCCACGTTAGTCACTAAAGGCGTCAATGATATTATATTATTCTGTATAGATCGATCTCTACCCAATAACCCTATTGGCTCAGAAATAAGATTACTAGATTCTTTCATTTTCTTCTCAGAGGAAGCATAAAATGTTCTATTTGGATTATGCTTATTGAAATCATGAGCTTTCATCTCTCTCTATTTCATACGATTGTGCACTTCTTCCATCTTTTAAGTTCTATTAAATAAAACCACAAATTCTTTAATTTTCATTGCACCCACTAATAGTTTGATCTCATCTTTTAAACCATTTTCAAAATGAATATGCATTTCTTCTTCAGAAGATACAATTTCTTGTGCATACTTACTGAGTTGAACAAACTCACACTCATATTCCGCAACTGATCTGTTACCCTGTTTCAACTTGAGGAATTCCTTTTTCTTCTTATCAAGATATCTTTTGCTAACGTATTTCTCTCGAAACTCTATTTTGAAAAATTCCCAATTCACTCGTTCCTTAAGTACAACTACAATTAAAGTCGTTCACAATAGAAAACTTCTTCTTTTAACAATGATACAACATATCTTAGATAGTCTTCAGGAAGGGACAACACTTTATCTAAGACTCTCTACATGTGCTCTAGCCAATATTCAGCTTTGGCCAGATCATCACTCACGTTACCATGGAACTCTTCGGCTCCATACTTTGGAACTTTATTAATAGTAATTCTATGAATATTTGATCATGTAGAATTTTGAGGACGAAGAGGTGGAGGTTGCCAAGCTGTGGGATTATCTCTCAAATAAGAATTAAATATGTCTTTCATCATATTGAAAAAAACACTATGAGTTTCTTCACTAGACCCTTGAAATTTAGATGCATTATGAGTAACCCCTTAACCGGTGGGTAGGGTATAACTCTAAACTTCGTTAGATACTGTTCGACTAGAATAAGTTGACATCTTTAATCTATAAGAAAACAAGTCAAATTGATCAGGACTAGTCACACAATCGCATGTTATAAATGGCATGCATATCTAGACTTGATACATGCTATGTTCAATCCTAGAACTGACTAAATCGTAGCTCTGATGCAACTAAATGTAACACCCTATACTTGGTTCAGTCGCCCGATCCGAGCTATAAGGCACTACAACAGTAATCTTATAATAATTTTCATTATTTCAATAAAATACAATTGAATAATATATATTCAATCATTTCCAGGATTTTCAATCAATTTAGGACCTAATTTGAACTTACGAAACATTTAAAACAAATCGGGATCAATTCTGGATTAAATTAAAATTTCCATGAAATTTTGTGTAAAAAGTGTAAAAAGAGGTCACACGGCCGTATGGCCAGGCCATGTATAGAGGCCAGCCCGTGTGGCCCCAAACATGGACATGTGGCTACTCCATGCGCCCATATGGCTTCTTCAAATGCCCATGTCCCCAGACTGAGTACAATTCAAAATAGGGTCACACGACCATGTCGCCAGACCATATGCGATTCGAAATAGGGTCACATTATCGTGTCGCTAAATCGTGTGCAATTTAAAATATGGTCACATGGTTGTGTCTCTAGATTGTGTAACAACTTGTAACCATGTGAAAAATCCTACACTTAAAATCAAACAACAATAAGGTTGTGTAACGGAATTGAAGGCACAAGGTCATGTGGCAGCCCGTGTCGTAGGTAGTATGTGCCTATAATTTCCTTCAAAAACAAGCTATTCACATTCAAATGTTTGGACATAAACCTAAGAAAAAACCCTATTCAGAATGTTTCTAACCATGGCAAAAAATACTATTTCACACATAACTTATGTAACATCCCGAATTAAGGCCTAGTCAGAATAGTGGTTTCGAGACCACAGATCCAAAATAGAAATAATTATTTTATGATTGTTATAAGGTCTATGATATGTTTTTATACTTGTGTGAAAATTTCGTCAAAAATTTTATGTGAAAAGTGTTCTGTTTGATTTTAGAGACTAAATTGAATAAGTTGTAAAAGTTGAGTTCTAGAAGCTTTTAACTTGAAATTGAATTGAAATATTAATTAGAGGTCCTTAAATAGAAATTTGACCAAATTCTAAAATTTTGGACAAAAATGGACATGGAAGGGTGAAAATATCAAAGTTTTAAGTGAAAGGCATTTTGGTCATTAGGCCATTAAATGAATTAAAACATAAAATAAAAGCAAAATTGTGTCCATCTTCAAGCTAGGGCCGAATGTACCATGGGGAAGCCATGGCTAGGGTTTTCAAGCTTTCCAAGCTCAATAGCCTCATTTTTAATGTTCTTTACAATTTTGAGATCCCAGTAACTTGGTTTAGCTATTTCCACCCTTATTTTGAGCTAAGGTTTGATTTCAAAATTTGACCTGATAAACGATAAATTATACATGTTTTTACCCCATGCTTAGCCCAATTTCTGGATGAATTAACCCTTGATCTGTGTAAATTGATGCTCTTAAACCTTTAATTTCATGTTTTATACTCAGGTGAGCATAAGGAAGCGAAAAGAACGAGAAACGGGCCGAAAACAGAGAAAATGGGCCAAAGTATGAAAACAACACGGACTGGGAGTTTGCCACACGGGCGTGTCACACGGCCGTGCCACCTTGAGCTCGAACACGGCCCAACCTCGGTTCACACAGGCAGACCACACGCCCGTGCCACACTCCACAGTCTTGAACACAGCCTGACGATATACCACACGATCGTGGAACACGGACGTGTTCCTGTCGTGACGAAGTTTAATTTCACTCGAAAAAGGCTACTTAAGGGCTAAGAAATCCATTCTAAACTCTATATAAAGACCTTAGGAGGTAACTTCAAAAGGGTACTTTTCTCCCCTTAAAGGTGTGTTTATTTTCCCACAAAGGGTGTGCTTTTCTCCCCCCAAGGAGACATTATTTTTCCTACCGATACACATAGGAGACGCAAGGAATTACTCCAAAGGAAGACGACTGATCCATCTCAGAAGTCGAATTCTTCCTCAAGACCAGAGATCTCCCTTCAATTTCCTCCAGGGGTTTTTGGGTTCTTTATGTTTTGTTATCAGTGTTCTTCTGAGATGTTTTCTTTTATAATTATGAACTAAATCCCCCAAATACTTGAGGAGGATGAAACCTAAGACAGATCTTGTTATTATTTTCTCTTGAATTATATGATAAATATTTGATTTGTTCTTAATTGTGTTCTTAACTCTTAAATTGATATTTCTGGGATATTGATTTAAGTCAAATGTGCTTATATAGAGGATTATAAGTTGAGAAGAATGATTCTTAACTGTGGATTTAGATTTTGCTTCAGGACAAGTAAAGGCTTAAGTGTGGGGGTATTTGATAAACGATAAATTATACATGTTTTTACCCAATGCTTAGCCCAATTTTTGGATGAATTAACCTTTGATCTGTGTAAATTGATGCTCTTAAACCTTTAATTTCATGTTTTATACTCAGGTGAGCATAGGGAAGCGAAAAGAATGAGAAACAGGCCGAAAACAGAGAAAATGGGCCAAAATATGAAAGTAACACGGCCTAGGAGTTCACCACAAGGGCGTGTCACATAGCCGTGCCACCTTGAGCTCGAACACGGCCTAACCTCGATTCACATGGGCAGACCACACGCCCGTGCCACACTCCACATTCTTGAACACGGCCTAACGATATACCACACTGCCGTGGAACACGGGCGTGTCCCTGCCATGAGGAAGTTCAATTTCACTCGGAAAAGGCTACTTAGGGGCTAAGAAAGCCATTCTAAACTCTATATAAAGACCCTAGGAGGTAACTTCAGAAGGGTACTTTTCTCCCCTCAAAGGTGTGCTTATTTTCCCACAAATGGTGTGCTTTTTCCCCCAATGAGACATTATTTTTCCCGCCGATACAAATAGGAGAAACAAGGAATTACTCCAAAGGAAGCCGACTGATCCATCTCAGAAGCTGAATTCTCCCTCAAGACTAAAGATCTCCCTTCAATTTCCTCTAGGGTTTTTGGGTTCTTGATGTTTTGTTATCATTTTTCTTCTAAGATGTTTTCTTTTATAATTATGAACTAAATCCCCCAAATACTTGAGAAGGATGAAACCTAAGACAGATCTTGTTATTATTTTCTCTTGAATTATATGATAAATATTTGATTTGTTCTTAATTTTGTTTTTAACTCTTAAATTGATATTTTTGGGATATTGATTTAAGTCGAATGTGCTTATGTAGAGGAGCAAAAGTCCCTGCATAGGAGTAGATCCAGCACAATTAAGCGGAGTTGCTCGCAATCCTAGACATAGGACGACGAAAATCTACTGGATTAGGGTCAAACCTAATAAGGGAATCCATAGATCGAGTTAATGCAACACTAGGGGTTTTAATTAGAAAGAGATTTCAATTAATCAACCTAAGGTTAGTTGTTTTTATTCTCGAGAGAGATATTAACATAAGTTAGGGATTCCTACGGATCAAGTCAAGTGAATAAATCATCTAGCTCAAGAGTTGATAACAAGTGAAGTCTAGGTGGATTCTCTCTTGAGTATTGTCCAAATCAATCAGTTTTCCTAAAGAGTTTTCCCCAATTCACTTTTTGTGTGTTCTTAGCTTAGTTTAATAATTAGTTTAGTTTAATAAAAATCCCCTTTTATTCCTAGGTTAAATAATAGAAAGAAAGTTAGTACTAGTACTTTTGGTTCCTTTGGGTTTGATATCTCGGTCTTGCCACAAAGCTATACTACTGTTTGATAGGTGCGCTTGCCTTAAATCGTGATAAAGTTAGTTTTGGGTACGATCATTTTTTATAAATTTTATTACTTCATATCACATATATCATGTTTTTGGC
This sequence comes from Gossypium stocksii, assembly GCA_020496765.1. Taxonomy (NCBI): domain Eukaryota; kingdom Viridiplantae; phylum Streptophyta; class Magnoliopsida; order Malvales; family Malvaceae; genus Gossypium; species Gossypium stocksii. Next base: position 52,946,563 of record CM035621.1, read on the forward strand.
GCCGTTGCCAGGGAACTAAGATATTAGGAACACTCTATTTTTATTACTTTAGCCATTATTACTTTTATTTATTTTCAGCTTATTTTTAATTTTATTTTTATTTACTCAAATTTTCTTCCCTCCCAAGTATCTCTAATTTATGACTAGAAGAAACCCAAGAGGACCACTACTTTTTGACAAAGATTTAGAAGCTACCTTTTGCAAAACTCGCTGAGAGATAATAAGAAGCTTGCAATATCCAGAGCAAGGACAAGAAGAAGAGCCAAAACCTACCGAAGAGATGGAAGCAAATCAGGATAATTAGCTACCCCCTGTAGTAGCCACAAATCCTATCAATCAAAATCCTGCCCCGCGTACTATGTATGATTATGCTAAACCCAATTTAGCAGGCACTGAATCTAGTATTGTTAGGCCTGTTGTAGCTGCAAATAATTTTGAACTGAAACCTAACACTATTCAAATGATACAGCAATTTGTTCAGTTTGATGGTTTGCAGGATGAGGATCCCAACACGCATTTAGCCAATTTCTTAGAATTATACGATACATTCAAAATAAATGGTGTTTCTGATGATGCCATTCGTCTTAGGCTATTCCCGCTCTTTAAGAAACAAGGCTAAACAGTGGTTAAATTCTTTACCACGAGGGTCCATCACTACATGGGAACAAATGACCGAGAAGTTTCTACTTAAGTATTTCCCTCTGGCTAAAACAACAAAATTAAGGAATGATATTTCTTCTTTTGTGCAGATAGATTTAGAGATACTTTATGATGCTTGGGAAAGATACAAAGATATCTTGAGAAGGTGCCCTCACCATAGGTTACCTTTGTGGCTACAAGTTCAAACCTTTCACAACAGTTTGAATCTCTTAACAAGGCAGATGATCGATACAGCCGCCGGTGGAACAATAAACAATAAAACACCAGAAGTAGCCTACGAGTTTATAGAAGAGATGTCACTGAATAACTATCAGTGGCAAGTCATGAGGACAAAGCTGACAAAAGTAGCAAGAGTTCTTAATATTGATGCAGTTGCAATGCTTTCCTCTCAGGTAGAACTTTTGAATAAAAAGATTAATGGTTTTATTGGTTCTACGCTGGTACATCCAGTCATGCAGTGTGACTCAAACCTAGGAGGAGTGAGCAACCCAGAGTACCATCCCTATGGACATAGCACAAAAGCCGAACAACTAAATTATATGGGTAATAATTCTCGACCTCAAAACAGTCCCTACAGTAATACTTACAATGCAGGTTGGAGGAATCACCCAAATTTCTCATGGGGCAGTCAAGGAAATCAAAGACCACCACCACCACCCCCTCCGGGATCTCAACAATCACCGTATCGGTAAGAAAATAAACCAAACCTTGAGGAGATGTTGGAAAAGTTCATATCGATTTCTGAAACTCGTTTTCAAAACACTGAAACAGCACTTAAGAACCAACAAGCTTCTATTCAAGGGCTTGAAAGTCAGATTGGTCAACTCGCAAAGATGATCTTCGAGAGACCACAAGGTAGCTTGCCAAGTAACACAGAAGCTAACCCAAGAGAGCAACTCCATGCTGTCACTATGCTCGATAAAGGATGGTTAGATGAACCACAATCAAGGCAAGACGATGTGGTAAATAAAGGTAAGGCTGAGGTAAGCAACAAAGAACCAATAGTTAAAGAGTATAGACCTCGTGTGCCATATCCCAATGCGACAAGAAAAGACCACACTAATGAACAATTTGGTAAATTCCTTAAATTCTTAAAGAAATTACATATTAACTAACCATTTATTGAAGCTCTTTCGCATATGCCAAACGCAGTTAAATTTTTAAGGGAGCTTTTAGCAAACAAACGGAAGTTGGATGAGTCGTCGCATGTGGATTTGAATGCAGTATGCTCAGCTATTTTGCTAAACAAGTTAACCAACAAACTGAAAGATCCAGGGAGTTTTACAATTCCTTGTTTAATTGGTAGTTTAACCATTGATAATGTATTAGCTGATTTAGGGGCAAGTATAAAAGTCATGCCATATAAAATATTTAAACGATTAGGTATTAGGAAAACCAAACAAACTAGGATGAGCATACAACTGGCTAATAAAACCATTAGATTGCCTAGGGGTATAATTGAAGATGTCCTTATCAAAATTGATAAATTTATATTCCTAGTAGATTTTGTTGTTGTAGAAATGGATGAGGACAGCGATGTGCCCTTAATTTGAGGGCGACCCTTTTTAGCAATTGCCAGAACTATTATTGATGTTGGTACAGGTAAATTTACACTTCGAGCAGGTAATGAAATAATTACCCTTCAAGCTCGTGATTTAATTGAGAAATCGAGTGAAGAGAATAACTTTATAAAACCTATTAATAAGATTGATCACATGGTTCAACCTTCTTTGCAGGAAACCCATTCAAAGAGCATAAATGAGCCATGCCTTAAAATATGCAACAACAAAGGAACCATCTATGAGGAGCGAAGACTCCAGATCGAGGAATTAGACGAATGGAGGACACAAGTTAAGGAAAAACCAAAAATACACGATGAACCAAATCAGCACCATGACTAGCCTACAGATAGACCAAGTCAATTCAAGATTGGAGATAAGGTATTGATAGATAAGAAATACCCTCGAATTGTCATTTTAGAACGTCATGCAAATGATGTATCCCTCTTCACGATAATAAGAATCTCTCCCTACGGTACAGTAGAGGTGACACATTCCAAATTTGGCACATTCAAGGTAAATTACACTAGACTTAAACCTTATTTTAATACCGAGATTGATAGCAGGCGAGAGGAGTTCCAACTCCTCAAACCACCATGATCGTACCAATATGAGCAGAGTCGAGCTTAGACTCTAAATAAGTGCCTGTCGGGAGGCAACCCAAGCACAACACCACTAACCATTTTATTTTATTTTATTTTGTTTTTATGTTGTTTTTAGTGCAGGATTTTAGACCACACGGCCAGACACACGACCGTGCCGACGGCCATGTGAAAACAGGGTCAAAAATTTTCCCAAAACACGGGATGCTTTAAATTCCCACGGGCGTGTAAGGTGCTCGTGGGCAAACTTGCCTAGCACTACACGGGCGTGGCACCAAATATACATGGGCGTGTGAGATCGAACATGGCCGTGCCTAGACCCCATGGATGAATCTGCCAAAACTAGCACAGGCGTGCGACACGCCCGTGCCCTTAGACCGTGGTCGACACTGTCAAATTATACACGGGCATAGCACGCTTAACATAGGCGTGGGAGAAGCGAACATATCAGAACACGACCGTACGACACGGCCGTGTGCCATAACATGCCCACAGCACACGGGCGTGAGATGAACATCAGGCGGCCCAAATTTTGAAATATCAAAAGACACGGGCTAAAAACGATACACACGGGCGTGCGACACGCCCGTGTTCCTTAACCCCTATTTAAACCCCTCCCTATTTATCTTCCTCCCTATTTTCCCTTAAAACCTAGCCGTCTCCCTTCACCTCTCTTTCCCTTTTCTGACCACTATTGCCCCGTTCACAACCCCCCAAAACACCCCCAACTCTCCCTTACATCACCACGTCCGTGCAACCACCACAATACACGCCCGTGCTCCACTACACGACCTTGCATCACCTTCACACTTGTCCATTCAGTTCCATTTCTCCCTTTTCTCTTAATCATTAATATTAATTTAAGTTTATTTTGATTCCATTACTATACATCTCTAATGATTAGTACTTTACTTGTATTTTTAATTTTTTATTCTTTGTTTACCACTTTTAGTTGTCTTAGGAAATTAAAATACATTTTGCTGTTCACAATTCACCATAGTTTTATTATTTTGTTCAGTTCTATACCTATGATAGAATTTAATACTATCACCTGAAATTAACTTCCGCATTAAAGTAGATACTAGTTCATACCTGAACAAATTTAGTTACTAATTACCACTTTGCTTTAATGCATTTGTTAAATCCTTATTTTTTTTAGGTACATTATGACACCACCACGCGGAAAGAAAGACGCCGTCCCCGCATCAAAAAAAAGAAAGGGACCAGGTTCATCATCGACAAGAGCATCTACTGAAGTAAGACATCAATTCTTACAGTTTCCTTAGGGACCTTAGGAGGAACTTTTCCAGATACTTCACGCACGTCCCATCAGTGCAGGCAGATGCATCAACTGGGCAGCCCTGGAGTAAGTCCAACTTGTTAATGCTGTTCGAGCCCTACTGTCCACTGACCCTGTGGAGCAATTCTTTAACACCATTGAGCCCACATACCTTGAGCTAACATTAGAGCTTTGCTCTACTTTTCATTTACAGGTAGTGATGACAAACCACGATGATCCAGGCACCAGTCAATTCTGCCTCGATGGATTGGTGCATCAGTTGAGCATTCCCAAATTCGGTATTGCATTGGGGCTCTACACGAATGAATTCATAGCTAATGAAGATTTTCACAAACTTCACCGTCACATCCACTTTTTACCTTCTCAATGTTGGCAAGCTTTAGGTTCAGCAACATACAACCCTAGTTGCTCCAAGGCGACCACTCTTTCTCCATCACTGAGGTACCTCCATGCCCTTCTCGCACATACATTGACAGGGAGACGTGAGAGCACCGGCGTCGTTAATACTCATGATGCCTATTTTCTATGGAGCATGGCGCATAGCCACATTTTTTACCTTGCCTATTTAATCTCTCTCGCCATCAAGCATCAGATGGAGCGACATCGTAAGGGGGTTATTAGCATCGGCCCATACGTGACGCGCCTCGCAAGGCACTTCGGCCTACTTAACACAATAGCATAGTCATCCTCGCTCACCCTTATCAGGTAGATGTCTCCACAGGGCATCCAGACCATGCTTCACATGAGGATGATTCAGAGGCAACATGGATATGACCCACCCCAGTACTGCCTAGTCCAGTCCACTGAGCAGGAGGATCTAGAGGACATTACTAATGATGTCCCCTCACTCCACGAGGAGCAGCCATCTCAGCCACATCGATCCATCACCCAGCCCATGCAGCTGCTTCATACACTGACTTATCTGAGTGCCTCACACAATTCGAGCAGTAGTGCTTCCAACGCTTTGACCATATCAACACCACCCTCTGGCAAATATGTCAGCATCTCCATATCTCATCGCCACCCCCACCTCGCGATCCATCAGGCGATGAGGACTTTTGATTATTTTTATTTTTAGTTGTTATTTTTATCTTTATTTTCATTTGTTTTACTTTTATTTTCATTTTTATTTTTATCCTTTAGTTTAACGTTTATGTTTATCTATTTTTAATTCATCATTAGGTTTCATAAGTCCTTATTGAGTAATTTATATTTTCGGAATGAACAACTCCACTGGGAAAGAGTCTCATTTATGATATCATGCTATTCATCTTTGAATACTATCTTTGTACATTGAGGGCAATGTACATCTTAAGTGTGGGGGGTAAATTATATCATGATCAGAAAATCCCTGAATTCTTCTCAAGTAATAGTCTCATATCACTATTAGGATGAATTCTGATTTATTATGATTTTTATTGATATGTTGAGAATTAAGACATAGGTACTTATGCTTTGATTATTCAAACTTTAAGACATTAGGGAATCAAGCATGATAAGTTGAAATTTTTGAGAATTCTAAATTTTTCTAGGTTATTTTCCCTAATTTTAAGTGTTGTCTTGAGATTTGAAATTCACAGGATTGACATCAAAAAGCCATAATTCTGGTGAGATTTTTGAGCCCTTTGAGCATACATCCTTTTGTGCTCACTTTTATTGTTGCTTTGAGTGAGTCAATACTGATTTACTATTCTAGAACTTGCTTCGATTATACATTTCAAGACCACATCATTGATTTGATATACTGAAATGATAAAGGCACCTAGGTTTAACCCACTTACTCCATAAAAGCCTACCTCCATAAATTAACCCCTAGTGAACCCCCTTGAGCCTAACAACCCACTCTTTGACTTACCTCTAACATTAACCTATAACCCGTTTTTGTTGAATTCCATTCAATTATTTTAATCCTTAATTTTTTTGTCGAGATTTGAGTTGAAATTATTATCTAGTTTTGTTCTGTTGTTCAGTTTATAAAGTTTGTAAACATTCAAAGTATTGTATTTGATTTGTTCTTAAAAAAAAATATAGACAGTTAATTTAGTTGTAATTCATATTTTAGTTATAGTTTGCATATTTTTTGCATATTTCTATTACAAGCTATCAAATCCAGAATGATGTCATCATAAGGCTTAGCTCGAGCAATATGTTTTAAGTGATAGAGATTTTTTTAGCTAGAGGATTTTTCAATTCAATCTCGATTCTAACCCTCTTTTTCAGCTTGTGACAACACCTCTAACCAAAGCCCTATTACAACCATTGAAAGACCTTTTGATCGAAGTGTCATATCAATCTATAGTGGTGGAGATTTGATTTTCTTACAAGCCTATGGTAATAACTTTTCAGATTGACTAAAGAGTACTTAATTTTTAAACCCTAAACACTATGAGTGGATAGAGTGAATCTTTAGTGAGGATGTCAAATCTTGTTGATTTTGATTGAAAGGTGATTAGTTAAGAGAAGGAAGGAAACCTATGTTTCTTTGATGAAGTTCTCAACTTAGAGTGTTTGAAACTTTAATGTTCTTTTGGTTGAATTTTCATTGTATGAGTACTTGTGGATTAGTTTGAAATATTATTGATGAGGATTATAAGTTGAGAAGAATGATTCTTAACTGTGGATTTAGATTTTGCTTCAGGACAAGTAAAGGCTTAAGTGTGGGGGTATTTGATAAACGATAAATTATACATGTTTTTACCCAATGCTTAGCCCAATTTTTGGATGAATTAACCCTTGATCTGTGTAAATTGATGCTCTTAAACCTTTAATTTCATGTTTTATACTCAGGTGAGCATAGGGAAGCGAAAAGAACGAGAAACAGGCCGAAAATAGAGAAAATGGGCCAAAATATGAAAGAAACACGGCCTAGGAGTTCACCTCAAGGGCGTGTCACACAGCCGTGCCACCTTGAGCTCGAACACAGCCTAACCTCGATTCACACGGGCAGACCACACGCCCGTGCCACACTCCACATTCTTGAACACGGCCTAACGATATACCACACTGTCGTGGAACACGGGCGTGTCCCTACCATGAGGAAGTTCAATTTCACTCGGAAAAGGCTACTTAGGGGCTAAGAAAGCCATTCTAAACTCTATATAAAGACCCTAGGAGGTAACTTCAGAAGGGTACTTTTCTCCCCTCAAAGGTGTGCTTATTTTCCCACAAGGGGTGTGCTTTTTCCCCCAATGAGACATTATTTTTCCCGCCGATACAAATAGGAGAAGCAAGGAATTACTCCAAAGGAAGCCGACTGATCCATCTCAGAAGCTAAATTCTCCCTCAAGACTAAAGATCTCCCTTCAATTTCCTCTAGGGTTTTTGGGTTCTTGATGTTTTGTTATCATTTTTCTTCTAAGATGTTTTCTTTTATAATTATGAACTAAATCCTCCAAATACTTGAGAAGGATGAAACCTAAGACAGATCTTGTTATTATTTTCTCTTGAATTATATGATAAATATTTGATTTGTTCTTAATTTTGTTTTTAACTCTTAAATTGATATTTTTGGGATATTGATTTAAGTCGAATGTGCTTATGTAGAGGAGCAAAAGTCCCTGCATAGGAGTAGATCCAGCACAATTAAGCGGAGTTGCTCGCAATCCTAGACATAGGACGATGAAAATCTACTGGATTAGGGTCAAACCTAATAAGGGAATTCATAGATCGAGTTAATGCAACACTAGGGGTTTTAATTAGAAAGAGATTTCAATTAATCAACCTAAAGTTAGTTGTTTTTAGTTCAAGAGAGATATTAACATAAGTTAGGGATTCCTATGGATCAAGTCAAGTGAATAAATCGTCTAGTTCAAGAGTTGATAACAAGTGAAGTCTAGGTGCATTCTCCATTGAGTATTATCCAAATCAATCATTTTTCCTAAAAAGTTTTCCCCAATTCACTTTTTGTGCGTTCTTAGTTTAGTTTAATAATTAGTTTAGTTTAATAAAAATCCCCTTTTATTCCTAGGTTAAATAATAGAAAGAATGTTACTACTAGTACTTTTGGTTCCTTTGGGTTCGATATCTCAGTCTTGCCACTAAGCTATACTACTGTTCGATAGGTGCGCTTGCCTTAAATCGTGATAATAGTTAGTTTTGGGTACGATCATATTTTATAAATTTTATTACTTCATATCATGTATATCATGACCCATGTTGAATAATTGTTCATTTTGATGAATTATGGCAGATTATGCATGTTTATGGTTAGAGGAATGGTTTTTACTAAGTGATTTTCGGCGAAAATGTCCGAAAGGACTAAATTGTAAAAGTTATAAAATTGGTCATAAGTGTGCGAATTAGTGGGAATTGTGGACTAACATAGCTATGAAAATGGTTCAGCTAAGTCTAAAATGCATGAAAATTGAATAAAAAATTAATTTACGAGCCTAGGGGTAAAAGTGTAATTTTGACAAACTATAGGGGCAAAAACATAAAATTTTCAAAATGTGATTTTTAGACTAATTTGAATAATGTGAGTGTTAAATGAGTGTTGTTTGATATTTTAGATAAAGAAAACACGAAATTCGAGCTTAGAACGGGGAAGAATGAGATTATGGACTAAGTCAAAAATAGTAGTCGTTTTTGCATTCGAGGTAAGTTGGTGTTAATAATAATGCACTGTTATTGTTGTTTATACTTGAAACCTAAATTAGTATGTTGATTCGAATATGTTGAATTGATGGTTAATGTGCTACAAACATTAAATAATCTGAAGTTATGTTTATGATGCAATGGAAGTGAATTGAAATCTTGTGTTCAAGTGCTTGTTATGAATACAATTACCATGTGAAATTTTGAGATTGGTTATCATCATAAGATATGTGTTTAGGTGTATATTGACTAAGCTTCAATAAGTGTGAATAAGCCCCAATTGAACCTTAGGAATCGACTAGGATACGAGTGACATGTCATTAGTGTGATATCCAAAAACTAATCCACAGGCATTGGCCATTTCCACAAAATATCAAGTGTTATATATATAAAAAACTTATCATCTGAAATCACTTAATTCATCAACTAATTGCATAAAATGCATACATATTATAATCCTATTTACATGCCATTTATAATTTGACCAAAAATTATCAAAAGGCTACCGAATTTATGACAGATAGTGTGATATCCAAAAACTAATCCAATCGACGATGCAGATGTAACAATCTACAAGAACAAAATCAAAATAGGTAAACTTATATAAAGTTTAGTAAGTTCATGAAATCAAATATATCATACCTTTCAATTTAATTATAAGTCAAATGCAAAACTGAAACAACTATTCTTTGATCAAATTTCGACATTCCAAACTTGATAGATAATTGTCAAAGGATGTTGTAGAGTCTTTTAGCTATGGTCTTAGTTCTAATTAAAATGATACTGTTACGTCTTTTAGCCATTATCTTACTCACTTCCGTTATGATGCCATAGCATCTTTCAACTATGGTCTTACTTATTTTAATTCATGTTGCCATAGCGTCTTTCAACTATGGTCTTACTTGTTTTAATCATGTTGCCATAATGTCTTTCAGCTATGGTCTTACTCATTTACTCATATTGATGTATCACCTTTCAGCTATGGTCTTACTCATTTTAATCATGTTTACGATAACATATATATATGTTAACACATAAGTGATTAAACTCATATAAATAAAAAGAATGTAATAACTTAATATGAACTTACAGAAATATGATAGCTATTGAAATTTGAAGACACCTACTCAACGACCTTTTCTTTCCTACGATTAACAATCGATTGACTCGTTTCTTGATATGTAAGGTTACAAGCTAATTGAACTTCAAGCTATGAAAATGGTGTTTTTTCTGATCTTCAAAAATTGGTAGAGAGTTGTGGAAGATGATAACATGCTTGTTTTCTTTTGTGACAATTTTATTTAATTATTTAATTACAAATTTACACTTTAAAATTTAATCTAATTTCATGTAATGCATTGTCCCAACCGTCCACTAAAAGTCCATATGGTCTAATTACCACATAAGTCCATCAATTCAAATTTCTTTATCTATTTAACACCTTTAACTGTTAGTAATCAACTTTTGCAATCTTTACGATTTAGTCTCTTTTACTTAATTAACTATCTAAACAATAAAAATTTTTAACCAAAATGCAAATAATAAGTAAATAATAAACCACTGATTCAATGGTTGAAATCGCGGTCCCAAAACCACTGTTTTCAATACCACTAAAAAGAGCTATTACAAGGGCAGATTACCTTTGAAGAAAATCATAGACTGAAGGTGAAAAGAAGTAAAAGGACTTTGGTAAAGACAAAAATTAGGGCTCCAATGATTCGGTGAAATAGTTTGGGGAAAGCAATTTAAGCATATACCTTTTAATGGTCAAAATTCACAATTATTAAATGAAATTTGCAATGCATAATTTCACAAGAACCGAATGTATATAAGTATCCACAAGCACACTTTAATGATCATTATTCAATGCTTACTCCAGGAACCAACGAAGATTAACTCTCAAAAACTAAATAATTTGTACGTACTTGAACAATTTAATGTTTTATACTACTATCATTGTCCGTTGTGCTTATTTCTCAATTTGGAACTTCTATTAATTCACTGGCAATAGCCTGCTGGGTTCCACCCGAACTTTTCACCGGCTCACAGCCTGCTGGACTTTAATGTCCGAAACTCATCACCAGCTTTACAGCTTGCTAGGTCTAAGACCCGAATAACGTCGTACAACAATTTATTTCACAAATTTATCACGTATCATATTCTTTCACTTTTATTACTCGAATGGAAAACAACACATACATAAAGAGTCGCACACATTCGATCATGCTTGTACATGACATGGTTCAACTCATTTGATGAAACCATTCAGCCTTGTCATATTTGTATAAACCTAAACACCTTTCACATTAATCAACTTTGGTCTTATCACATGTATAATAGTACATGCCACATATATCTAATCATAAATTCATTTTACCTTTGTCTATTCGATAACACCTCATACACAAGAGCATATATGCATTTTATCTTTGCCTATTCGGCTAATACACTAGGTTTCAAGAATAGCTAATTCACATAACTTATCAAGTTATATTAATATGTTATTTACATTGATTACTTAAAACTTACCTCAAGCGTCTCCGAATAGTTGCGAATCGGCTATTCGACAATTTTTTTCTTTCCCTTATCCAACCTTTGTCCTTGATGCTCTTGAGCTTAAAATAAAATAGATTTGATCTTATTACAACTTAATCAACTCTACTTTCATTCACAGAATTTTACCAAATTCATAGCTCATATTAATAATAAGGTTCTTGAATTAAAGTAAGGACAATTCTTCATTCACTATCACAGACCACATTCAAAAATCATATATATATATACATATCAGAATTTGACATATATTCGACAATGTCAACCCCAAATATCTCAATTTTGCAGACACACAAACAACTCATCATTTAAAAGAAAATGGGTCATTCGGCCATCATTGATTATAGGAATTAAATATTTACCTAACTAAAATTCTATTCTTACAAAACTTTCAAAACATCAAATTCTAAATTTCACAAAGAAAGTCATGGCCGAATACACATTTTTCATTAAACAACCATTTCTAAATTAAGTCATCAAAATATTTCAAGACCCATTACAAAATACCCAAGGCCGAATATCAAGAGGGCTATTGGATGACACGTTTAATTAATGATCAAGCTTCAATTTAGTTTCATACCTTAAGCTCACATTCGGTCACCTTCTAACCATCTAAATAATAAAACATAAAAATTCTTTTCATACCAAGCAAAGATAATCTCCTAATAGAAATCCACAAATGATCAATCCATTCAATTCCTCTCAAATTATTAGTAATTTAGACCTTGTATCACTTTTAAGCTCAAATTAACAATTTATACTACTATTTGCCAAGATCAGATTCGGCAACTATACAATTTCCAACTAAAACACACAAGCTGATTTCCTACTTATCACAAAATCCTCATAAAAGTTTAATTCACCAACTCACAATTTAATTTGCATTTTATATAATCAACTAAACATCCAACCCAAATTCATTTATTCTAATTGACATAGTCGAATGTTCCATTTAGCTAAATGAGTCATACAAAGCACCATTTGCATTATTCAAGCATATTAACATATAATCTTATGAATTTGACCTCAATACATCCTTCAAACACTCCATAATATAATTCTAGCATCAATACTCAAAAGCCTCATTCTTACAATAATGACCGAATGAAGGATTTGCCACCAAACTAAAAATTAAGTCATGGGTCCATGCATAAGCTTAACTATCAACTAAAATTCACCAAAATTTCAAGAGGATATCATGAATCCATACCTTAAATTGGATGCTAAATGACCGAATGCTTGTTCTCTCCTCACTCTTTTTTTTTTTTCGGCAATGAAGAACATAAAATAAGCAACCTTGTTCTTTTTCACCTTTCTTTTATTATTTTATTATCTTTAATAAGGTAAAAATTCCACTAAGTTATTATTTTACCAATATAAAATACATATACACATAGTTTCTGCATAAACATGGGCGGCCACTTTAATAAAATAGGGCATTTTGACATGCAAATCCATGCTTTTATACTTTACCATTATTTGGTCCTCACACATTTACCTAACATATTTTCTAAGTTTCACAACTAAGCCCTTTCAAGTGAAATTCACATTCATATGACTAAACTAAAATACCAAATTTTTACATATGCACTATCACACATAGTAGATAAGAATTTTAACATTTAATAAATTTTATGACTCGGTTTTGTGGTCCCAAAATCACATTCCGACTAGGGTCAAATTTGGGTTGTCACAACGCATGATATGTAAAAAAAAAAAAAAAAAAAAAGAACATGAAAGTAAAAAGGAGTAAGTGACAATGAAGAATTAAAATAATAATAATGACAATAATATTAAGATTTGGCATGAATAAGAGATGGTAAACAATTATACTTTTAAAAGAGAATATGATAATGGTAAAAATGGAATAATAAAAAATGTGTAAGTAAAAATATTTAAAGAATACACTAAAACAAGAAGCCAATTTGAAACACTGAGAAATAATAACAAAAGAAATGATGAGAACATAAGTAAAAAAAGGGATCATTAATAAAATTTTTATTAAAGATTAAAATTATATAAATAAATAAATTAATTAAACAGTTTGAAATAATATAAAATCGGAAAATAAACATTAATATAACATTAAATTTAAATATTTTAAATATAAAAATATATAACGTAATGTAAATAATGTTAAATATAAATATTTTAAAATTAAAGAATGGTAAATTGACAAATCAAACATGAATAATATTGAATCTAAATATTCCAAAAATAAACAAGGAATGAGCAAACAAGTAAATGAATGTTAATATTAATACTATTAAATTTGAATATATAAAAAAACAATAATAATAATAAATAAATAATAAGATTAGGCAAATCAAGATTAAATCAAAATCAAAACGAAATTAAAAGGGAAAAATCAGACTAAATATAAAATAACAAGCCCAAATGGTGATATGCGAATGAGATGGGGGACCAAATGGAAAATATCCTTGTCCCCCTAAACGCATAGTCCGATATGGACTGAAATGAAATAATACCGAAATCAGAAGGGAAAATTAAAAAAAGGAAAAAGAAAGAAAGGATTAAATTAGAACAGGGAAAAAAGGCGGAAGGGCCAGCATGGCAAATAGCCCATCTAGTCTAAAACACGTGGATCCCTTTAGCAAATGGGTTGGATCTCGGGTTCCCCCCAAAACTACGCCATTTTGGGTGTGTGGGGGGAAGTCTGAAACTACTTCATTTTGACGTTGTATTTAAACTCCCTTTTTTTTAAGAAATCTTCATTTTAGCCCTTTTACTTAAAAAAACTAAAAAAAAAAAAGTTTTAAAACCTCTCAATCCCTCACCATTCTCCGACGATCGTGCTCCTTGGTGGTCCACCGCGTCGCCATCGTGGCCAGTGGCCAGCGTTGCGCAAGGTGGACCTTTATTTCTCCGGCGACAGACCGAACGACAGAGGTGAGCACCTTTACTCCTTCTTTTTTTCTTTATTATTTTCGTATAAAAATAAAAAATAAAAAAAAATAAAAGTAAAATCAAAACTTAAAATGAAAGTGGGAGTAAATGACCCTTAAAGTTTGAATCTTTTTTATTTTTTATTTCAAAATATGGAAGAAAGGAAGAAGAACCATCACAAAGTAATTTTTTTTTATATTTTTTTGATTTTTTTGTGCTTTTGTATTGATCAAAAAAATCCCCCTTACGATCTGATTTTTTTTTTTGGCTTTATAGCCGATTACAAAAGATTTTTGCTTTCTACTATTTCTGCTCTATTTCGTGCTGCCATTTTTTTCTATTGTTGTACTCTTCTGTCCCTTTTTCTCTTTGTTTGTAGGTAGCAAGATCAATCAACGGCGAAAATCTAGACTTTTCGCCATTTTGGTGCAAAATTGACAGAGAAGCCGAACTTCGGGCGACGTGCGGACCAATAGAGGCACATGGGTAGTGGCGCGCTTAGGGTTTCTTTTTGCTGTCTTCTGAAAATCTTGTGGGCTAGGGTTTTACTGGGTTAAAATGTAATTTGGGCCATTGGGCCTTTAATTTTTGAGTTGTAATTTTGGTTTTTTTTGTCTTGAGCCCGAGCAAATTTGGGCTCTTACAGCCCCCATTTATTAGCTTCGCCTTTGACTGGTCTCCACTTTGAATGTAAGCTAACATTTAATCACCAAAATGACATCTAGACTAATGAAAAACTTAATTGATAAGATAATAGTAATTTGAAAACACGAGAGAATCTTTCAAAGTAATCAATTTAAAAATGAAGTAATGAGATGTTTTTTGAAATTAACCCTTTTTAAAATATTTAATAGTATTACGAGAAAGGGAAAAAAAAGTAGGTCAAAGAAATAAAAATTCCCCAACTCCAATAACACAATTGTTTTTAGTTTATTATGATTGCATGCTTCTTTATTTCTCTTTTGAACCTTGTCTATAAGAACCTAATCCATTAAGCCATTTTTCATCGCAAACAAAGCTTTTTCTCTTTGAAGGAAATACAAAAAATGAAGAGCGGTGACCATGCAGCCATTGATGTCCCAGCTGAGTCAAGCGCCGCTGTGAAAGGCAAAGCGCCTCTCATCGCATCTCAAATGGAGGAAAAGAGAGGGCTCAACAGGGGATTTGGCATTGCCGACTTCCTCCTGAGACTCGGAGCCATAATTTCAACGATCGCGGCGGCTGCCACCATGGGAACCAGCGATGAAACTCTTCCTTTATTTACTCAGTTCTTCCAGTTCGAAGCTAGTTTTGACGATCTCCCCACATTCCTGTGCGTCTTTTTTAATTGCTATTGCCATTTCTAGTACTATATAAATGTAAAGCTGAAGAAAGTGAAACGTAAATGCAGGTATTTCGTCATTGCAATGGCATTAGTTGGGGGCTATCTCCTCCTTTCGCTCCCTTTCTCCATAGTTACTATTGTTCGTCCTATTGCAGTTGCACCCAGACTCTTATTGTTCATATTGGACACTGTAAGCAATTCCATGAATCCTTAGAAACTTAACCCAACATTAACATATATACTTTTTTCTTTTTTTTACTTTTCTGTATATGTATCTCGATATTAAAGTTATATGTATGTATGGCAGGTGACATTGACTTTTGCCACGGCGGCGAGCGGAGCAGCAGCAGCCATAGTCTACTTGGCTGAAACTGGAAATCCAAACACAAACTGGCTGGGCATCTGCGACCAATTTGAGGATTTTTGCTCGAAAGTGAGCGGAGCAGTGATGGCGTCCTTCGTGACTGTTGTGGTGTTCGTCGTGCTGGTTATACTGTCTGGTTTTGCACTCAAAAGGCAGTGAAGAATTATAACTTAATAATTCTGCATCTTAATTTCCTATGTTTTATTTTCTTTTCTTAATCTTAAGTATGTTTCTAATTGTTAAAATTATAATTGTTTAGCTGTCCGATATTTTGACCTATTTTTCTTTTGTTCGAAAGATTCTGTTGTGGTTGAGAAAGCTACAATTATTGTAATGAAATTAAAGTGTTTCTTTTTCAACAAATCCACCCCTTTTGTCCTTTCATAGTTCTATGAATATATTACATCTATACGGTATTATAAATCAGTCCGACACCAACTCGGTTAAGAAAAATTACATAAATATCTTTTCATAATTAAAATAAGTTATATTATTTTAAGGTATTTTGGTACTTTTATTTTAACAGAAATTAATAAAAATATACCTACGGTCTGATTTACTTTTAAATCTGTGTCAAATAAATTAGTAAATCATTAAATTTACCTCTCAACCAAAGTCTAATTTTGATAAATTTTATTTTAATATTCACAATTTCTTATCTATCTCAGTTGTATATATTAATAATGTATTTGATTGAGTTTATGTCATAACTCAACACTGACTCAAGATCGATCACAGCACAATGATAAATAATTTGATTTTTTTTTAATTTTAATATCGGACTTATTTCATGTACTATTATTAATTAATTTCAAACCATTTGTTTCATTATTTATTGTATATTTTTTTTAAATATACATTTGTGTTCTACATTTGTGATAACCACAAGCATATGCGTGTGATCGAATTTTTAGTATACTAGATGCATGCGGGTGAGAGAAAACTATATTAAAAATATATTTATAAAATTTTATTTTAAAATTAATTGAAGTTTTGGTTAAAATAATTAAGCCAAAAGCTTAAATAATATATATATATATATATATATCTATATCAAATTCAATTCTCATAATAGTATTATTTTATTAAAAAAATAAAAAAGCCAAAAATATTCTCGTATTAATATTTTTACTTTCTAAAAGTAAAGTAATTTTAATAAATTTAAAACTAAGTGAGGACTCAACAACAATTAATCAAAATCTTTTCTTTTGATAAATTTACTCCTTCAAAAACAAAATCTTAATATATAGCATATAGACATATAAATAATATGTTGAGTTTGTTCTTAGTAGATAGGATAGGTATCACACCCCAAAAGCAATAGATCTAAAAAGGTGAGTAAGGTATGTATGTAAACTGTTTTGGCACATTATAGTAGTAATCCACCACCCTAACTTCTCAAGAAATTTGAGTTCTGACGTCTACTAGCATTTAAGTATTCGTCCGTTAGTAGTACTTAAGGATTTAATTACAAGGCGTCGTCAATGAAGAAAGAATATGCCCAATAAAAAGTACGCCTAAGGAAGAGCACACCCTAGAGATTTTGATGAGCACGAAGAGCCTACCAAGTGTATGAGAAAGTTATACAAGACTTAATTGTCTTTAAGACCACACCATATGCGAGTCACCGCCAAAGTATAGTACGCTTGACTTGCATGAGCACTATCCAAGTTGGTTCTTTTAATGGGATTAGTTGGGAGTCAATTGGATTGATTTGACCCTCCCATGAATGGTCAACAATAAATTAGATATTTGCCGCATTTTCTTTTACCTAACCCTAGATTTGGTAGGGAAATTAGAGGAACTAGAAGTATATAAAGTGATGGAAGAGGGGCATCGACATCCCAGATGGTTTTTTCTTTCTGCTAAATGTTTTCGTCTTTCTAAAATAATAACAATAATAAAAAAAGGACAAAAGTACTCTCGTAATAATATATTTACTTTCTAAAAGTAAGGTAATTTTAATAATTTTGAAACTGAGGGAGGACTCAACAACAATTAATCAAAATCTTTTCTTTTGATAAACCTACTCCATCAAAAACAGAATCTTAATATATAGTGCCATTCCTTCTCAAATAAAGACCTACAAGGATAATGAAGAGCATTGGAGTTAAAGTTCACACTTCAGATCAACAAATGTTTTAATATAAAAGGATTAAAGGGTAAAATTAAACTTCAATAAATAAGCATAAAATCAATTAAGCGAAAAAGGGTATTTAATTAAAATTTTAATGACCCAAAAAAATAAATTATCAAAATCGTCGTTAACGGACACTTACGCTATTATAATGTGCCAAATAAAAATTCAAATTAACCCAAATCAACGTTCTTAACCTAAACCAAATTTAATTAAACTTAATTAAAATTAGCCCATATCTAAAAGTTAACTTACAATTTAGCATGTTTCAAATTAATAATTACAAGTTAATTCAAATTTAACCACGTGAAAGCTTACCAATATTACAATTAAATTTTAAGATCAATTTTAACCTAAATTAATTTAACCTTACTATTAAATCAAAATTAATTTATTTTTATAAGTTAAAAAAGATGCATTAAACACCCTAAGATTAATTAATTAAATTTTATATTAGGTTCACACTTAAACATAATCAACGCAAGATGAGAATCACAAACATAAATCAAGAATTCACTATTATCGATTCAATTTATGTATGTCACAAATTACTTACAAATTAATTATATACCATTATAAATTTAAGAAAGGATTTATAGTTATATCTTTCTAGAAGAAAAAAGGAAAGAGATGAAAGGTAATTGTTTTAAGCAAGGTTTCATACAACTAGTGGAAGGTAGGTATTTAACAATGGGAAGTCAGTTCAAGTGGAAAACGAGACCAAGGACAACAAAAGACAATCAAGAAATGAAGGATGCTTTTTCATTTTTGTGGATTATGTTAGCAAGAGGCTGTCTAGAGAATATTTAAGGAACATCTTCCAAGAGTTCAAAGATGTTTACATAGTGTATCGAAATCATAAAAGGAGGGGTTTAGTTCCACTTTCACATTAGTCCATTATAGAAACAACTCTGATATAGAGAGAGTAGTTTAAAAAGGAAATGACAAGGTCATCAAAGGTTTTTGCAAGGAGAGGGACAACAAGGCAAAATTTCTTCATGGTTGCATTGCTTCTGCATTCATGTCCTTTAGTAAGTTGTTCAAAGAGGCTCTCCTTAGCAATGTTGCAAGTGATGAAAATCAATCTTTCGATTATAGTGGAGCTGGTACTCTTTTGGAAGAAGGGTATGTTAAGATGGACCAAGATCGGATTTCAAGTTATTGTCGATTTCATATGGAAAACTTTTCTAGAAAGGTTCACTCGGATAAGGGTTTTCATGTTGTTGTGGCTTTGAAGGATAAAAGGTGGCTTGATTGTTGCCTGCATAGTAGAGTGAACAATATGTACAATGCAGATATGATTCAAAATGCTTTAGAAGCCTATGGCTTCATTTACAAACTGTGTTAATGGGTATGCCTTTTTGTTTTAATCATTTTTAAGGAACAAGGTTATCTTAAACAAGCTATTTGGTTGTTTGTTAAAGGATAAGTGCCTCAATGTGTGGTTTGATTTCATTAAGGTTTTTAACCTAAGTGCAAAGTCCCAAATTTTCCAATCCAGTAAGTGGCATTATTTTCGGATTCATTATAGTGAAATTTTGAAAAAAAAATGAGAGGGAGACCAATAAAGGGAATTTTTTTAAAAGCTTCATATGAATATCCCGTTGGTGGAAGCTCTTGAGCAGATACTAAACTATGTGAAATTCATGAAAGATATACTCTCTAAGAAGAAAAGATTTAGGGAATTTGAGACAACGACATTGTAAAGGAGTGTAGTGCATTTTTGCAAAATAAACTTCCCTCAAAACATTGTAATATTGGATATTCCTACTGTTGTATGACTTTTTATGATTTGGGTGCAAGTATCAACTTGATGCCCATGTCCGTATTCAAAAAATTGAGAATTGGTGAGGCCAAACTGACTACTGTTATACTCCAACTGTAAGATAGATCTTTAACACATCCAGATGGGAAGATCAAAGACATGTTGGTACATGTAGATAAATTTATACTTCTAGCTGATTTTATTGTTTTGGATTTTGAAGCATATAAGGAAGTCCCTATCATTCTAGGAAGGCCTTTCTTACCAACTGGCGAGATATTGATTGATTTACAGAAAGGTGAACTCATTATGTGAGTTCAAGATGAACAAGTGATGTTTAATATACTTAAGGCCATAAGATCTCCTGACGAGGTTAAAGACTGTTATGTTGTTTCTAGGTAGTCAAGAAGGAGATCATTAAGTGGTTAGATATGGGAATCATTTACCCCATCTCAGACAGCTCTTAGGTGGGTCCAATCCAATGTATGCCAAAGAAAGGTGGCACCACAGTTGTAAAAAGTTAAAAATAATGAGATGATTCCAACCAAAACAGTTATATGTTGAAGAATTTGTACTGATTACTGTAAGTTGAATAAGGCAACTCGAAAAATCATTTCCCATTATCATTTTTAGATCAAATGCTAGACAAACTTACAAGGCATGATTACTATATTTTCCTCGACAAATATTCAAGATACAATTAGATCCTTGTAGCCCCAGAAGATTAGTATAAAACAACCTTCACATGTCCATACGGTACGTTTGCTTTTAGTTGTATGCTTTTTGGTTTATGTAATGCACCTGAAATTTTTCAGTGTGTATGATGGCTATATTCACTAACATGGTTAAAAATTTTTGAGAAGTGATTATGGATGACTTTTCTATGTTTGGAGACTCTTATACAACTGTTTAGATAATTTGGCTATAGTGCTCAAACAATGCGAAAAGAAGAACCTATTCTCAATTGGGAAAAATGTCATTTCATGGTGAGAGAAGGGATTATTTTGGGACATAGAATTAAAAGGCAAGGAATAGAAGTTGACAATACAAAGCTAAATGTTATCGAGAAAGATTCAATATTTATTTTTTATGGTGATTATTTAAAAACTTTTGAAGAATTAAAGCAGAGATTAATTTCAGCCCTAATCATCATTATCCCAGATTGGAGTTCACCATTTGAACTGATGTGCGACATGAGCGACTATGCAATAGGAGCTATTCTAGTACAACGGAGGAATAAGATTTTCCATCCCATCTACTATGCTAGCCAAACTTTCACAGGAGCACAAGTAAATTATACAGCAACAGAAAAGAAGCTACTTGATGTTGTTTTTTCTTTTAACAAATTTTGTTCATATTTTGTCGGTACAAAAGTGATAGTTTATATTGTCCAAGTTGGTTCTTGTAATGGGATTAGTTGGGAGTCAATTGGATTGATTTGACCCTCCCCATGAATGGTCAATAGTAAAGTAGATCTTTGTCAAATTTTATTTTACCTAACCCTAGATTTGGTAGGGAAATTAAAGGGACCAAAAGTATATAAAGTGATGGAAGAGGGACATCCCAGATGGTTTTTTCTTTTTGCTAGACGTTCTAGTCTTTCTTTTTAACCTAAATGTTCTTTTTTTCTTTGTTAAGCTAGAAACAAGATTTCATCTAATCAGTGGATGATTCAACCTTCTGGTAAGTCTTATAGTCATGTATGTAACACCCCTAACCCACATTCATCATCAGACTAGGTTTAAGAGGTATTACCAGACCTTTCATAACATTTACAAACATACTTCATATATCATCATATCACATTCAATCATAAGCATATAGTCTCTTTAATAGGTCTATGAGACCTTAAACATACTTTAGAGAAGGTTCGGGACCAAACTAATCTCGTATAAATTTTTCTGAAAACATAAATTTTTCAAAGCTACAGAGGTCACATGCTCGTGTGAACAGGCCATGTACCTCACACGGCATTAAACACACTTGTGTGTCTAGGCCGTGGCAAAACAGAGATACATACTAACTTGTTTACACGGTCACTAGACACGCACGTGTGCCTAGCCTGTGTAACTCTCTG
This sequence comes from Gossypium stocksii, assembly GCA_020496765.1. Lineage (NCBI taxonomy): Eukaryota > Viridiplantae > Streptophyta > Magnoliopsida > Malvales > Malvaceae > Gossypium > Gossypium stocksii. The sequence continues at coordinate 52,968,401 of CM035621.1, forward strand.
ACTTGGCCATACGGCCTGCCACACGCCCATGTGTAGGACCGTGTTATGTGCCCAGGCTCAATTCGAATTGGCCTTCGAGCAATATAGCAGAGACACATGCCTGTTGTAACACCCCAAACCCAGCCTAGAAGTTAGGCCCAAATCTGGTGTGTCATATTGAAGTGTTTTTACGAAAAACCTTGTTTTTCATTGAAAACCCTTCTTAAAGAAATTTGAGTAAAATTCTAGTTTAAAGTTGTTTTTCAAACGGCTTGTGTTTAAAAATCAATCAGTCTTTCTATAGGTTTAAAATTATTCTTTTTACTTTTTAGGGAAAATATTTTTATGTACGGAAACTTAATTTTGAATAAATCCATTGTTTCAAAATAAAACGTGGGATAAATTAAAGGGAATAAAGTAAAGCGTTTAATGTAACAAATAGTAGAGGTAGAGCCTTATTACAATCCAAAATCAAAATACTTAGAAACTATAAAGAAAAACAAATAAAATAAAATGTCTTGCTAGCTGGCTACCTCCGAGTCCCTCCATTCGTCGAACCACCTTCTAAGGGTCTCTTGAGAAAATTAAAGAGGGAGTGAGTTTCGAAACTCAGTGTGTACAACCCTCAGCAATCATTAACATGCCAGCAAACAATTGGGCCTAAGCCCTAATCACAGTATCATCATAATATATCACAAATGCAATGCAATAAAAACCCTCCCCAGTAATCCATCCGCTACACAACATTTCCTGACCAACCTTATACACCTGTGGGGATTTCTAAATCGACCCACCTATCCGCTACACAACAACAGTAGCCAGGTTGCGGTACTACCTAACGTTGTAGCAAAGCTGCTAATCACATATTGGGTTTTAAAAAGCCAACGGTGGATCCACGGTCATCAAGCAACCATGCAATCCTCAAATTCTTCCTCCGTACCATCATTTCCCACCCACATGCAACCTAAGTAGTATATCACATGAATGCAGCATGTCACACCCATAAATCCTAAGTTTAACTCTTAGGGGTATTTTAGTCATTTTTGCCCTTAGGGGCATTTCGATCATTTTTAAGTTTTATGGATTCAGTACCTACCTGGCCCATTGATAAGTCCCTGTTGGCCAAAGTGAACAGGTACTATGCACCAGGTAGGATTCTAGAGAAGAGGAAATGGGTTATTGAGACCGCTTAAGTACCAAGCTCTCCCTAGATCCAATCCTAGACATGCATATACCTATTACCACACTTCAACCTTATGACTTGTCCACGGTTGCATTTGTGTTTTTAAGTTTTATGAATGTTTGGCAGTTAACAGATACTAAGCCCAAACTCATATACAAAGCCCATTCTCAATCATATGCCCATTAGGCCTAAATCACAATCGTATGGCCCATTAGGCCCAAATCTCTGTTAAATGGCCCATTAAGCCCAAATCCAATTCAAATCATGTAATATGCATGACTAACTCAATTCATATAACCAAATCAATAAATTTCACAAAACTTAGCCTCAGGGCCCACCGAGCCCATTTAGCCACTTTCAGCTTTTTGGCTTTTCGGCATTGCCGATATCGTGTGTGTAGTATTTGTACACACCTGGCGATAGAGCGTGCTGCGATTTCCTCTTAGTCACGAGCCTACATTCGATATTACTTAACAATTACTCATAGGCTAAATACAAACTTTATCTATAAAAATCTCGAAATCTCACCGTAACCTTACCGTGTGCCAAGCCTTAATAGCCCATTTTCTTTAATACCAATCGCGATTAGACCCTAGATCTATACCAACTTAATCATAAAACCCAAGTATTAGGTGACTGGCATCCAATCACGAGTCAAGATCGATACTATAGCAACTAAAACGATACTCAAAAACCTGTTAAAAAAAGACTTTCGGCCATCCTTACCAACCCCTAACGTTACCTTAATTTCACGAGCACGGTAGCCTAAATGAGGAATTTAGCTCTTCCTGACAAGCCCCTAGTCGACTTTGGAGATTCAAGATCTAGCAAAAGTAAGTAATAAAAATCAAAGGAATAAGGAAAAGGGACAAGGCCGAATGTAGAGGATTTCGATAAGAAAAGAAGAAAGAAGAGAATAAGAAAAAAAATACAAATTGGCACTTGAGGAAAAGATGAGAAATTTGTCATTAGCCTAGGATCCCAAATTTGGCAAATATTTATAGCCCACAGCCTCAATTCCCAATTCAGCTCCATCACTTCCCCCTTCTTATCTCCTCGTTTTTCTCCTTGATAACTCCCCAATCTATTTCCTAAATTTTCTCTTCTGATTTCCTCTCTAAGAGTCCAGCTTCACGCCACTACCAATCTTCTAGAAGCCTAAAATTAAACTCCAAAATAAATTTAATATTTTCCCTTTTAAGATTGGACCCAAACTCTACTATGGGCCTTCTAACGCCCAAATAATATTTGCCTAAGACTACTAAGCACATATTCACATAAAAACCACACAAAAAGAAGTTCGGGATTTTTGGGGCGTTACACCCATGTCCCTGCCTGTGTGGGCAAAAATAGGCCATTTGCAAGGCTAGGTTGCCACTCTTTTTGGGTTAATTCTACAAGTACCAAGTGATACATAATTCATACCCAATTTGTAGCCAAAACATCACCAAAACATACACAAATCAGGCCATAATATGACCAATCAACTTCATACTCAAATTCATTTCAAAGCATACCAATTTCATGAACATAAATCATACCAAAACCACATACCACATGTAACATCCTGATTTTGGGCCTAGTCGGAACAGCGATTGCGGGACCACAAATCTGACATCAAAAAATTTATTTTATTATTATTTTGATGTCTACAATATGGTATTAAAGTTGTGTGAAATTTCATAAAGAAATTTCCTCGTTTGAGTGCTCAATTTGGTAAAAAGGACTAAATCGTGTAAGGTGCAAAACTTGAGGTCTAATTGATAAAAAGTGCTTAATTTAATCGATGCCATGTCCCAGACATGGTCTTACACGAAATCTTATAATGAAGCCATATCTCAGATATGGTCTTACACGTAATCACATAATCAGATGCTGATGACATATCCCAGATATGATCTTATACGAGATCTCGTATCCCTAATGTCATGACATTTGTATCCTAACTATTCCTAAGGTTCAACCGGAATTTTGAGACTTCAAAACCTCATCACATCGTCATTGAGTCATTGTAAATTAAAATTTATAGAAAAATTATACATATTATGCAATAATAAAGCATTTAATACATAATGAAGAAATGTTGCATTATTTACCCGCAAACTTACCTCGGTTCCAAAATGTAACTAGTTATTCAATTTAGTTCGTAACTTTATTCTTCCATCAGTTTCGGTTTGAACTTTGTTCTTCTTGATCTATAATAAAAAATTTCACTTATTTAATCATCACATTGTTCAAATCAGTCCATAAATATACTTTGGCAAAATTACATTTTGCCCCTAAACTTTTACTTATTTACAAATTAGTCCCTAGGCTCGTAAAATGACATGGACTCATTTTCTTTGCTACTCAAGCCTAGCTGAACCATTTTCATAACTATAACAACTCACAATTTCCATTAAAACACATTTTTTCTACTTTTTTGTAACTTTTACAAATTAGTCCTTTTTAGGTGTTTTCATGAAAAATCACTTAGTAAAAGATGTTCATCACACATCAAACTTTCATATTCCTTCATTAAACATCAAAATACATGCATGTCACATATTGGTAAATTTTTGAACATGAGCCTTAACTCAAAATAATGGTAGAAATAGGTAAATCGAGCTACGAGGACTTTAAAAATGTAAAGAACATTAAAAACTAGGCTAGGATGCACTTACTTGTGAGCTTGAAAATGTCAAAAAACCCTAGCTATGGAGGGCTTGTAAAATTCGACTACGGCATGGAGAAGATGGACACAATTTTGACTTCATTTTCCCTTTTTATTAATTTATTAACTAATTGACCAAAATGCCCTTAAGGCCCTTCCTTGAGATTTTTCCCTTCTATGCCCATTTTTGTCCATTATGATAAAAAATGGTCTATTTACTAAACAAGGACCTCTAATTTACACATGCATTTCAATTAAGTACACCAAAGCTTCTAGAATCTCATATTTTACAACTTTTGCAATTTAGTCCTAAAAGTTAAATTAGACTCTTATTTACAAAATTTTTTGATGAAACTTTCACACAATCATGCAATCATGTCATGGACTTCAAAACAATTATAAAACGAATATTTCTACTTCAGATTTGTGGTCTCAAAACCACTATTTTGACTATGCCCTAAATCGGGATGTTACAACTTCTTAAAACCGTAAAATAAGATCTTAATACAAAACTTAATAAAATCAGGATCTGTCATGTTAGATCATCAAGAGCAAATCAAGAGCAAAACTATATGCAGAAGCGTACCTGAATCCATTGTTGGAGATTGCCCAGAAAGTTTTGATCTTCTAATAAAATAGTTGGTTTTAATCTTCTAAGAAAATAGTTTTTCTCTTAGTATAACTTTCCGATGGGGATGGAAAATATATATGAGATAAACTTATTTCTTGGAGACCATTACCTTTTTAAATAACTGATTATTAAATCAGTTTTGAATATTTATAATTTGTCTCATCATCAAATTATAAATACAACTTATAGTATCTACACATTATTTCCATAACACTTTAATTCCTATGATACTTGTAACATAATTGATCACTTAATTTTGTATCACACTTTATAATAGATTTATACATTATTATACATATGTACCACTGAATCCTATCATTCTACCTAGGAGTTGTACGACAACAGTCTGATCCATATTCTTGTCCAATATCATTTGTATCCGATCAGAAAGGAAGATCTCAGGGTAGGGTCCGTCCATGGAAACCCTAACATCTTCGTCCAATATTTCGAACTCGTCATTGTCCAAAAGTTTTCCAGTAACTCCCTCATTGTCTGCAATATTCGCCATGAGTTTATCCTTAAATGAATCTCTCACTTGACACGTTTCTTCAAATACCAGATCTGAAGATTGCTCTTCTGAATCTTTATTTCTTACTTTTTTTTTGTCACCCGTTCGATCTGATAAGGGGTTGACGACCCTGATGTTTCCAAAGCTGGCGAGGATACAGTGGTCATTTCCATTTCTTTGTTTAAATGTAAAGATTATTTTTGTGTTATAAGATTAATGATTCTCATGCCCTCCCTCTTGTCCAACTTTTTTTTAATATATTGTATTATTAAACGTACTGTTATAGCAATGTAAGATTACCGCACCCTCTAAATTCTATTGCGTTGAAATTTTCATGCTTTCTCGTAGATGTTTATTGCGGTTTAAAAGGACAATAATTTGGCACCAGAAGAATTTTCAAAGTAGCTTCCCTTTTTTCCTCGAGTCTCGTGTTTAGTGGGAATTCATTTAGATGATAATTGGTACTCTTTTCTTATATATTGTTGTAAGGATAATGTGGGGTGAATTTAAGGGTTAACAGTGGTTTGCCCCGAAAATTATAAATAGTTTTCAATTTATTAAAAATTAAAAATTAGTATTTATAAGTTTAATAATTTAATTTCGGTCTTCTTAAAATTTTTCTTGCCTTCGCCTATAATAACAGTAGATTACAAACATGAAAAACAAACACCACCACCAATCAATCAGCCATATAGATTTCACAATCCAACACCGAAAAATGAAGCAAATGAAAACTTATTTTACCAATTGCAAACTGTTACAAACGGATTTTACTACAAATATATATGCATTAAATAAATTCAATTATCAATTAAATTTCAGTTTAATTAACATTGTTGCTAACATTTAGGGAAATATAAATTCAAGCCATATTATACAAATTTACATGTCATGATTACTGTTAAAAGAGAATTCTTAATTTTCATATACATGTCAGATTCAAATTTAAATTTAATCATATGTGGATTTTATTTAAATTTATTTTAATTAGTTATTTAATTCAATAATTATAACATTTTATTATAATCAAAATTAGTATTGATATACTTATAAATTATAACTTAAAAAAAAAAAAAAAAACTCCGCACTTATTATAGATAATATAATAGGTACTTAATAATACAAGCTTCCATGCATATATTCCTTGAAACTTCCAAGGCGCATATCGTGCGTTTTAAGTTACCATGATTTATATAAACAAAGATTTAAAGACTCTTAATTCAAATGCACAAGGATAAGAGCTAATTAGTAATGCTTGGATTATTACTAGGGTTAATTTTAGTTAAGCAGATTGAGATTACCACACCATATCCATCCATGCAAAATCCATATGCAACTATTAATCAGGGTTTTATATTTAATGCATTCGTGATATATAATTTTATGTATCGTTAATAAATCAAAATAATAACATATCATTTAAAATTTTAAAAATATAGTCAATCAATTTCATTTTCAATGATATGTCACCATCCGACTCAATGACAATATACAAAATTATATATTATCAATGCATCAAATATAAATCCTATTAATTGATAAGATCTCAAAACCCATCCACATTCAAAAGGGAATATTCATCATGAGCTATCATTCCTTGGCTATTATTTTCTCCGATTTGAGTCAATGGATCAACTTGATTATCACCCAAACACGAACTCTCTGGAAACCTGTTTGTGAGCTCGAATCCATTGCCATGTTGTGGACTTGGCCTACTAAGTTGCACCTCACTTGGCAATGGCTGCCTATCGAACAATCTCAAACATTTTGATTTTTTATAGATCCAACACAAACTGAATTCTTTTCTCTAAACAAAATACAAATTCATAAATTAATTAGTTAGATTATGCAAAGGGATGATTGAACCAAACACTTTTAAGCTATGAACTAGATTTTAAAATCATGTTAAAATTCAAAACATTCTAATAGTGTCTTTAAAGTATCATTATTGTATATATTAGGCTCTTTTGTCAACTTAATTGTTAGTTTAGGTGTTAATTTCTAATTCAAATTGACATGAAGCATATTTAAAATATATTTACTTATATGTTATTTTTGGTAACATGCTAATTCAAATTGTTTAAGTTCCTAGCTAGTTGGTATTTAATGTCCTAACCGATGATGAAATTGAAAGAAAGGCCTTATCGATACAATATTAATATTTTAAAAATTCAATTTACACATTAATTTTAAAATTTAAAGTTAATTTAGAATATTTACCACACTTATATAAGAGAGAGGTAATGAAATTGGATATTAAGTTTCATACAGTAGGAAGTTGTTTGGAATTAGCTGCAGAGGCTAAGGATACTTGTCCTTCAAAAGCTTTATACTCATTCATCTTCCACTCAGTTTTCCTCCCATTGGGAGCCCTTCCATTGTAGAAAACCGTGGTTCTTTTAATACCAATAGATCCAGCATTCAAAGCGTAAATGAAACCAGGCGAACCAGTAGCTTTCCAGTACCCAGTATCAGTTAGCCTCTTGGGTTACCCTCCTTGAGCTTCTATAACACCCCAGACCCGGCCCAAACGCTATGGCCGAATCTAGTGTGTCACATTGAAGTGTTTTTTTGTGAAATCCTTATTTTTCATTGAAAACCCTTCTTAAAGAGATTTGAGTAAAATTTCAGTTTAAAGTTGTTTTTCAAACAGCTTGTGTTTTAAAAAACCAATCAGTCTTTTATATGTTAAAATTTATTTTTAAGGAAGATCTTTTTATGCGCGGAAGCTTAATTGTGAATAAAACCCATTGGTTCGAAATAAAAACTTGAGATAAACTTAGAAGGAATAAAGTAAAGCGTTCAATGTAACAAATAGCAGAGGGAAAGCCTTATTACAATCCAAACTTAAAATAATCAAAGTACTTAAGAATTATAAAGAAATTCGAACAAAATGTCCTACTAGCTGGCCACCTCCGAGTCCCTCCGTTCGTAGAACCTCCTACTAAGAATTTCTTGATAAAATAAAATAGGGAGTGAGTTTTGAAACTCAGTGTATACAACCCTCAGCAATCATTACCATGCAAACAATCAATTAGTCCTAAGCCCTAATAACAGTATCATCATAATATATCTCATATGCAATTTAGTAAAAACCCTCCCCAATAATCCATCCGCTACACAACATTTCTTGACCAACCTTATACACCTGTGGGGATTTCTAAATCGACCCACCTATTCGATACACAGCAATGGTAGCCCGATTGCAGTACTACCTACATTGCAGCAAAGCTGCTAATCACATATTGGGCTTTAAAAGTCAACGGTGGATCCACGGTCGTCAAGCAACCATGCGATCCTCAAATTCTTCCTCCGTATCATAATTCGCACCCATATGCAGCCTAAGCAAAGTATAATTGGAATGCAACATTCGCACCCATAAATCCTAAGTTTGAAACCTAGGGGTATTTTAGTCAGTTTCGCCCTTAGGGGCATTTTGGTCATTTTAAGGTATTATGGATTCAGAACTTACCTGGGTCCATTAACAAGTCCCTGTTGGCCAAAGTGAACAGGTATTCTGCACCAGGTAGGATTCCAGAGAAGATAAGGTGGGTCATTGAGATCGCTTAAGTACCAAGCTCTCCCTAAATCCAATCCTAGATATGCATATACCCATTACCACACTTCAACCTTGTGACTTGTTCACGGTTGCATTTATGTTTTTAAGTTTTATGAATATTTGGCAGTTATCAGGTACTAGCCCAAACCCATGTACAAATCCCAACTCAATCATGTAGCCCATTAGGCCCAAATCACAATCGTATGGCCCATTAGGCCCAATCTTTTTCATAAGGCCCCTCAAGCCCAAATCAATGCCAGATCATGTAGCATGCATGACTAACTCAATTCATATAACCAAATCAATCAATTTCACAAAACTTAGCCCTAGGGCCCACCCGGCCCATCTAGCCACTTTCGGCTTTTCGACTTTTCAGTATTGCCAAGATCGTGTGTGTGTAGTGTTTGTACACACTTGGTAATAAAGCGTGCTGTGATTCCCACCTAGTCACGAACCTACATTCGATATTACTTAACAATTAATCATAGGCTTAACATAAACTTTATAAAAAAAATCCCGAAGCCTCATCGTAACCTTACCGTGTGCGACAAGCCTTAACAACTCCTTTCTTTATCACCAACCTCGATTAGACCCTAGATCTATACCAACTTAATCATAAAACCCGAGTATTAGGTGACTGGCATCCAATCCCCAGTCAAGACCAATACTATAACAACCAAAACGATACTCAAAAACTTGTTTGTAGAAGGCCCATTTCGCCCGAGCCGGTACAAAATAAAATAAAATTTATGAAAACAAAAAATACTAAATAATAAACCAAAATTATTTAAAGTCCAGAGTGTCCATGTTACAAATGGCCTAACATGGCCCGAAATAAAACGAACCCTTTTAACCCAACTAAACGATCCAAAAATTAAGCCCCAAAATTGGCCAAACAACCTAAAATAGACCCAAAACCCTAACAACCGTGAACCCTAGCCCCCAACAGCATAGTTGCGTCGCTGCTCCTTCCACGTGCACCATCACCGACATTCTCCAGCTGTACCTACAACATACGGCAACAGAAAGGAGCAAAAATAGTAACAGAATAATAGCAGAATACAGCAGAGCAAAAAAGTTTTTTGTATTCTTATTTTCTTTTTCTCGACTATAAATAAAGGCTGAAATCAATTGTAAAAGGATCCCATTCTTTTTGTATTATGCACGCATACAAAGCAAATACAAATTAACCAAAGAAATCAAAATTTTCAAGGTGATTTTCGGGTTGTTTCTTTTGATTTTTTTTCCCTTTCTCTTCTTGAATATCTGATTTGTTGGCATGAAAAAACAATAAAAGAAAGGAGGAACTTACCTCATCAAATGCGCCGATTCCATTTGCTTCTTCCAAACCAGGGTGTAAATGAGGATTTTAGTTTGAAATAATGAGATTTCTTGAATAACAGCCCCAAATCGGGTATAATAAGCCTTCATACATCGCTATCCGCCTGTTATAGTGGCGAAATGGTGATCGGATGATGACTTTGTTTTTTCAATCGACAATGGTTACGTTTGGGGGTTCAAAACCCTAGCAAATAAGGGGTAGAAGATAGGGGGTGTTTGCTGTTTTGTTTTAGAAAATGTCAGATAGCCATTTAGGCTTTGTTTTTTTAATTTTAATTATATAATAAAACGGCGCCGTTTGGGTAAGTAAAGGATCTGTGCGCGACCCGATCTGTAGGCTAGATCCGCGCATTCCTACTTTAAATGGGTAATTTGCACGTTCAGTCCCTCCTGGTTGCGTTGCTGTTTAATTAGGCCTTGTTTACATTTTCTTTGTTTTCTTAATTATTCCCTGGAATTTGTGTATTGTTTCAATTTCGTCCGCGTCTAAGCATTGCGTTTAGGGAAATCGGGCATTAACATTTTTGGTCCTTATTCGTTTGTGCGCTTAGTATTTTCGTCCTTAATGTTGTTTTAATGATTTTGTTGATTTATAAATTATTCTTTCAATTTTGTTTTTCATTTCAACTGAGTTCCTTTTAAATTTCAATTTATTCTTTTATTCTTTGTAATTTATTATTCATTTTTGGAAATTATTTTAACATAATATTTTGAGTTAGTTTGTTAATTTTACATTGTTTCAGTTTTCTTAACTTTCATTGTTATATTTCTTATTGATTTATTTATTTTAAAATTCTCTTTTATATGTTTCTATGTTTTAGAATTTGTATGATATTTAATTCAAATACTCCTATATACTTTTATTTTTATACATACATATATAATTTATATAAATTATTTTTATACCATGTATATATTATTGATTTAACATTATTTTATGTATATATTTTCTTTTAAATCTATTTGTGAATATATATATATATATATATATATATTATTTTAAATCTATTATATATAATTTATTTCTTTTAAAGACTCTATTTTATTGCATATTTTTATTTATTTCAATCACTTTTATATATTACTACTTTTATATATATTATTTATATTAAGTCCTCCATTTCATGTACATTACCATTTTTTAAATCGATACATTTTTGGTGTCCCATTGTGTTGTATATTGTTTTGTACATTACTTTTAACTTCTCTATACATTTCTTTTTTTTTTTTAATTGTTCTTGTACCGTATTTATCCCAAATTTTCCTTTCTCGCATTATTATTTTAATTTTATCCATCCACATTTGAAAACTTGTACATTCTATTTATTTTAATTTGTTTTTTAATTAGCCATATGCTTAGTTTTCATTAGTTTTTTATTATTATTATTAATATTAGTTGCTCAAAATGAAATTGTGAGATTATTGTCATTATGTATTTTGAATTGCATGTTCGTATTATTATTTTTGTCATTCATTTGTATAATGTTGGATTTATATTATCGTTTCATGCTTGATGCTTGTGTTCTTTTATCATGGTTTTGAAATTTAAACTCCAATATATTTAAGCTTTTACTAGATGCTTCATTTTTATTCTGAGCCAATGTATTTCAAATTAGTTTTTATAGTTGTTCTTATTTGGAATTTTATTAAAAATAAGATGCTTAGTGTTTGGAAATTCGGAAAATTATGCCCTAACGTACTGGGTTGCATTTTTCCATTTAACCAAGCGACTAAGTATCCTTTTAATTGCATATTTTGAAAAATCAAAAGATGAACTCGGTATTAAAAGTTTAAGATAGCATCTCCTAACGTGCTGGAGGTGGTATCTTGTTCCTTTAAAACGAGGGAATCTTAAAGCTCAATTCAAACCAAATGTTCATTAAAAAATTACATTTCAAGCTTTTTCAAGATTTCAACATTTGGACAATTATTGATAAAAAATGGTACCAGTTTTGGGCGTGTGAGGGTGCTAATCCTTCCTCCTACGTAACCGGCTCCCGAACCCTGCTTTTAAATTTCGTAGACCAAACTTGTTTTTTTTTTTTTTAAAAAGGTGATCCAATTACACCTAAGCAAAAAAGGTTGGTGGTGACACCCTGTTTTAAAATCGATCCCGTTTTTTCTAAAATAAAAAATGGTTTCAACACTGTTAAAAAGGGACTTTCGGCCATCCTTACCAACCCCTAATGTTACCTTAATTTCGCAATCACGATAGCCTAAAATGAGGAATTCAGCTTTTCCTGACAAGCCCCTAGTCGACTTTGGAGATTCAAGGTCTAGCGAAAGTTAAAAGTAGGTAATAAAAATCAAAGAAATAAGAAAAAGGGACAAGGCCGAATGTAGAGTATAGCAATCGGTTTTGTGTTTTAAAAAAAGAGGGAGAAGAAAACAAGGAAGAAAATGAAAGAATATTTAGGGATATTTCAATGGGGAATTCGGCTTTGACTAGAAAAGAAAGAAAATAGGATTAAAGCAGAGGGACAACAACCCTGAATGGTTCGGCTCAAAAAGATAAAATAAAGGGAAAACCCTTATGAGAAATCAGCTTTTGGAGAAAAAAGAAAATTTTGCAATGTTCAAGTGAATCAAAAGAGAAAAGTGTCGAAACCTATAGCCCTTTTATAGATTCGGCTATACCTTCCAACCTAGCCGAATTTTGCCTTCCCAATTCCCTCACTAGCTCCAACTCTTCAAACTCCCAACTTTTCTCCTTGATATCTCCCTTATCCTGCTCCTAAATTTTCTCTTCTAATCCTTCCCCTTAGAGACCACTTGAAAGCCACTTCTAGCCTTTTAGAAGCCTAAAATTAAACTCCAAAATAAAACTAAGCTAGCACTCGAACCTCAAACCTCCTTGCATGCACATGTCGCCACCTCCCTACACCCTAGTGGCGTTACTTAGCCACTTCACCACAAGCTTCTTCGTGCCATTTTTATTTAAAAGGCCACTACTCACAACCCTGAATCCTTAATTAATTAATTTAAAGTTTTCCCTTTTAAGCTTGAACCCAAACTTAACTATGAGCCTTCTAACATACAAATAATATTTGCCTAAGCACACTAAGCACACATTCACATGAAAAATCGCACAAAAAGATTTTTGGAGTTTTTGGGGCGTTACAGCTTCACTTTCTTTTCTCGGGATAAAGAAAAACCACTACTCTGAGTCTCTATGGCACAAATAAGCTGAAAACTCTGCAACAACAAAACACTACATATATATAAGGAAACTCAAAGCATCAAACAACGGTTAAAAGATATTAATTTACGTGGAAGATCCCATGGATTGAATTCATAAATGTCTACAACTGGTATGACTCGGTTGATAATGAGTGTTAAGGTCTTCTTGCTTTCCTTCTAACATGTTGTACAGATAGAAAGAAACCAGCTCTTCTTCTGTTGGATAGAATCGAAACCCTGGTGGCATATCCTCAATGTTTTTTCACTCTGGTAATAAAAGGTAGTGGTCTTTAACGTAAGGTAACAAAGGTATATAATGAGAGGGATTGATTGAGCCAAGTTTGATTATAGGGGAGTTAGGCAAGGAACCACGAAATAGGGGAGAAATGAGGCGCAGGAAGGGCACATGGCCCTTTCGCTCGAAACTTCCAGGCTATTTTATTGAAAAATTCTCTAATTCAAACTTGATTTGTTTTCAAAAAAGTTTACATTAATGTTATAAATACAAATCCAAATCTCAAATTAATATAATCCAACTATTACATATAAAGATGTTGAAACAACTATAATATAAAATCAAATAATTAGTTAAAGTGGAGCTAAAAAATTTCCATTTAAACCTTTTATAATTTATAAAAATTTACATTAGTAATAATAAAATTTCTCTTTGATTTAATTCTTTAAAAATTATAAAAATATAGGCTATTAAAATGATGAAATTACATTTTTACTATCGTAAAAATATATAATTTATTTTCGACCTCCTAAAAAGATTCTGACTTCACCCCGACTATGTTTTTATATTTTTTATTGTAAATAGATAATTTTCATTTTCATTTATTTTCCATTTTCTTATTGGTAAACAAGTCAAATTTGTAGCAAATAAATTTTGTATCTAAAAAATTAAAAATTAAAATATCTTATTTTGAAATTTAAAAATTCTAATCCAATCGACCATATTATTAGTATTTTTAGGCAAAGATTTCTTCTTATTAAAATGTTCTCATTTCCTTTTTTTTAAATGAATTTTTAGTGTTTAATTTTAAATGATATATTAAATTATTTTCTGTTTTATATATTCAAAAGGAAAAATATTAAAATTAATATTTTATTTGTAATTTTAAAAATGTTTTCTTTATTTCAACTCATTTAATCAACTCCCATTGCGAAGCATGGGTATTTACTAAGTATGATTTAAATAAATTTATAATATTTTAAAAATTATTTTAGTATATATTAGTTTAAACCTTTTTTATTATGGTTTAAATTAACTAATTAATGGTTATCCTACCTAACATGATCAAATTAGTCCATCTATTATTAAATGGATCAATTTCTGATCACTAGTGGACCTCTCAGTAGATTCGAACCCAGATGAAGTTTTGACCATCTATCAGAAGAAAAAGAACGAATGAATCTTGTAGGATTCCCAAAAAATTCTTCGATTTCTTCTGGAAGCAAATGATTATTCATTCCCTTCTCACATTCTGTGAATAGTCAGGACATTGAGGAATATCTAGAAAGGCATTTAGGAAATCGGTCTAATTCTCTATCTGTTTGTTCAGTTTGAAAAAAGGAAGGATCCCCAAAAATCAATATGAGTTAGCATTTACTATATTATATTAAAAATTATTAATTTTCAACTGCACTTCAATCTTAAACAAAAAAAAATTCATTTACAAAACCATAAAAACTTTAAAAAATATTAACTTTATTAAAGAATAAATAATACTTTTTAAATTATAAATATTAATTCTATTCTAATTTAATTTTACTTAATAATTTTCTAATAATATATCAACTAAATTTATCTATTGGTGCCTCTAAATAAAAGTATTGGAACCAGTCAATATATTATGGCTTGACATGGCCCCTTGTTTCTATTCTGCATCATTTCGTTTGATTTTTATTTTCATTTTTGTTTTTAATCAATAAATTACAATAATATATGTATATTTACAAACTTTCTTGCATATATAGTTTTCGATTTATTCTAATTACACTTTATGAAACTTTTCGTTACTATATTCCATTACGTATAAAATTTCGTCAAAAGTTTGAATTTTAACAACGATATAGACCTTTTTTTTTGTTTGCCCTAAATGGACCAGCTTGGGAGAAGAATCTATAGATAAAAAATTCCATTGAAAATTTAAAAGTTATTTTTTTTTTTTTTCATTTGGGCATTGACATCTATTGTTCAAATTCAGTTCATTAATTAAGCAAGATAACAACAATGGTGACGATCGCCTAACAACGTGAATAATCGTAGAATTACTGTCATATAATATTTAATTGTTCTAACTGAAGAAGTAAATGTCAAACATCCAAATTGAAAATGGAACTCTCATGTTTTGAATGAACGAAGGCTTCACATTTATATTATCACAATCTCTATTAAATTATGTTACAATCTTAACGTGGATGAAAATTAAATATATATATTTATAAAAAAATTTGATCTAAGTAATAAGCGAATTTTTAGTTGAATGGAAAGTAAAAATATTAGAAATTTTAAAGGTTTGAGTTAAAATTCTATTATGTGGGTATATTTTTCTACGTAAGGTATTATCATTACCTAATTCAGTTGGTGCTCAGTTGACTTGTGGCACTAACTTAGTTAAATAGTTAATACATAATTAGATTTTGTCACACCCATGATATGGGTAAAAAAATTATGTAAAAAATATTTTCTTTATAAATTTATCAAAAACGAATAGAGGTGGAGTGGTAATGAACTTATGTTTTAATACTATTGAACATATATTTTATCCTTAGATTTGTAATTTGTAATTTTGTTTATAGACTATATAAAATTATAAAAAGACAAAAGTACCACATAATATTAATTACAATTTAAAAGAAGGAGTATTTTTGTAATATCATAATTGTGTTGGTAACCTGGTTAAGGGTGACACCAGCTTAGTAAAGTGCTCAAACATAAGTATTGTAACCTTTTAACCCAACCTAGATGTTAGGTCTGAATTTGAGAGATTACATCAGCCACCAAAATGACCAGGAAGCTGTTGGAGTTTTGAAAACAGTCATTATAAAATATATTTTTTTATTTTTAAAAGAAAACTTAGTTAATTTTTGAATTATTTATTTCTCAACCAAAGCTTTACTTTTTTTGTGAATTACAAGAAGAGGACAAAATCCTAATAGCAACACCATTCGTGCAACTCGAACCTAGGTCAACACCTAGGGTAATGAATACCCTGACCATCAAGCCAATAGACGGAGTTCATGCGTAACTAATTAATAATCATATTATGACATGCTAAAATCAAATTAAATGTCATGCAATTTAAAAGAATAAACCCGAATCTGATGTCCCATGCCACAATTTCAAAGTAAAATAATATAGTCCTTGAAAAATAAAATAAATCAAATAATGAGCCTAAAATAATTTTATAAATAAAAACCGAGCTGAGATCCTCCAGATGCCATGTCCACGTCCTAACCTAGTGAGTTATATATAACGATGAAAATAAGTAGGGGAGTAAGCTATAACACTTAGTGTGAATTTATTCACAAGAAAATCAGTGGAAATAGTTGGTAAAATATATTAAATAATAATGCATAGAATAGACGCAATCAACTCGTAGTTTAGAGTATCAATTTTTCAAATTAACCATAATTAGTATCATTGAATTCACAATAGAAATTTTAGAGTATCGATATTTCAAATTATTCAACAATATATATATTTAAGCCATCTCAGAAATTTTAGTTTTGTATACACATGCTTTCATAGATGCCATATAGTTTCAATTATAACAAAAAAGATCCTACCCCGCTGTAATAGGCCCAATCTGTCCGGCCCCAAACCAAGTAAAATAAACAATAATAAACCAAAATTAAAAATAAAAGTCCATCAGTCCATAAACCCGATAGCCAAAATAGCCCAAATCACCTAACCCACTTTACAACCCAAAACTAAAGCCCCAAATACAAAAAAAAAAAAAAAATTGGCCTAATAACAGAATCGGCCCAAATGGCCCAAAGGGTCAACATCTTCAGAAACCCTAGCAGATGCCTTGTACCACAGCCTCCAACCATCACCACCGGACATCATGCCGCCATCAGCGCGCAAATCACGCCCCTATCGCCGTAGTACACCTGCAAAAAAGGCAAACAACAGCAAAAAAGCTTGTATTTTCCTTTTTTATTTTTCTTTCTTCGACTATAAAACCTGAATAAAATGAAATGTAAGGGAGGCTTTTCTTTTTTTCCTTCTTTTTGTATGTATATGAATATACAATAGAAAATCAAAAGGAAACAGAAAAAGTTCAAAAAAAGGTTCTGGTTTTCTTTCTTTTTCATTTTCGATTTCTATTTGTTTTTATTTTCACCAATCTCATTTAACAATAAAAAATGACATAAAGAATAAAAGGGGAAGAGGTTACCTTCTATTTGGCCTGAAAAGGAAAGGTTTTGGCCTTCTGCTTACCATATACGGTGGTGGTCACCCAATATAGTGAACCCTTACCTTAGAACTGAACCACATATAGTGAATCTTAAGAGCTTACACTAGGTAGAGCCGTGCCAAACCCTAGTGGTCACCCAATTAGGTGCTTTATCTGTTGTTTATTTCTGTTGTGCTGACATGTTTTCTTTTGTTTTGATTGCATTGCATTGCATCATCATAGAAAAGAGGTATCGATTCACATTCGATTGCTAAATAGAAAAGCTTGTCATGGAAAATGGATTTCTTGATAAAGTAGAATATAATACAGTCGTCCGAATATGGTCCAAATAAACAACGAGAGAAGGCTGATAGTCCGTGGAGGAATACACGACTTTACTTCGTTGCCTAAAGATTCAAGCTGATAAAGATTATTAGAGAGCTGTCACATCTCAAAGGAGCTAACGAGTATCGCGGGGATAAGTGAGCAGCGAGTCGCGGCCCGGATCAAGCAAAAAGGAGCTAGTAGAGATATCTATTAGAAAGTTCGCGAGATTGACTTTAACGTCCGGAGACGAAGAAATGGATCGAGGTCATCACCTGAACTATGAGGAAAAGGCCGTATATGTAATCTGTTTTATGTAAAGAAATTTGTTTTCTAGAAAAGTGTTTCTAATGGAATTGAATTTAGAATTAACGCCTCTCTTTCTTCTTGCATTCACTTCATGCATCTGTATTGCATTTCATCATATGCATTAGATTTTCACAAAAGGATCCTAATTAGGTAAAATTATTTCAGTTAACCTGAAAATGGGCAAAAGTCTATCGACCAAGCATCGTTACGATACTCGCGCAAGAAAAAAGGCCATGGACCAAAGGTTGGAGAGAATAGAGCAAATGCAAATATAGATGCAAGAGTAATTGACCAAAATTCAACAAAATATGCAGGATCAAATCGGCCAGTTAAGTTAATTGCTAGCCGGAGAGCTTGAAGAAACGGAAATGCCTAGTGGTCAACAGTGAGGATGATAATAAAGACCTCGTCTATCCCCCAGGTTTTACTCTAATAAGTGTCCAGACCCAACCAAACGCACATCTGCAAGGGGTACCCATTATTATCAGACCCCAACAGTATCAGGTCGATATATCGCACCAATGAACTACTCGATAGGCTCAGGTTCCAATCCGAGGGGCAATCTAACCAATCCCATTGCCATTGATCTGACTAGTATAGCAGAAACAAAGAAAGCAAGTGTGGAGCTTCTGAAACAATGTGAATGTCGTTACAAAAGGAAAAGGCGAGACTGGGGCTCCCAAGTTAATACTTTAAGGGCCCTGAAGAAGAAGGAAAATGAGGCGAATAACACGAGCATGTATAACAAGGGCTATTCAAAGTCGATTACCGTCAGCCAACCAAGGACGATAACTATTAGCCATCAGGTCCCCCCAAGGCAAGAACCCAATCCAAGACCGAACTCAGAAAAACCCTAGTTCACACCCATCCCAATCACGTATAGGGAGCTGTACCAAATTTTGTTTGATGCACATGTAGTATCCCCTTTCTATCTAAAACCTATACAACCCCCATACCCTAAATGGTACGACACGAACTCCCAATGCGAATACCATACGGGAATCACAAGACACTCAATCAAGAATTGCGCTGCTTTCAAAAAGATGATCGAAAGACTTATCAAAATAGGTATTGTCAAATTTGATGATCCCTCTGGGGCAGAAAATTTGTTACCCAACCATCTAGATAAAGGGGTAAATATTATGAGTTTCGTAATGGAAAGGGGCATGAGATCCAAGAATGCATCAAGTTTAAGACTCTAGTGCAAGACCTAATATTAGAGAATCTGAACATTAACGACATATCCAAAGAGGGAACTGAGGATTAGAATTTTCCAAGCATTTGCCCTTATATATTTGGGAGTGTTTTGAACAATAGGACTGTGGAAGAGATCCTTGTATTTTTTAAAGCTAATCTAGAGTAATATTCAAAACACGCTTGTTGTATTAGGCTTAGAAGCAATAAGAATCCTTTTGTGAAATAAGCTTGTGTCCAAAATTTTTATTTCAATAAAATGCAATTTTTTGAACAAATATTCTTTTATTCTTTCCATGTATAGATTCCTTTGTTCTTTGAACTTTCTTTCAGATATTCTTATTCTTTATTGATGATCATACCATACAAATAATTGTTCTTGAGATTTATTTATTCTTTGGAATCTACTTTCATACCTATAATAGGTTTCCAGATATAAACAACGAGCAACGCTATTACTGACCTAGACTCTCCTTTTGAGTGAAATATATGTCTAGGGGAATCTCAGAATTTTGAAGATGACAGAGATTGTAACCTATCTCCTGATTCGTTAAGGATGGTAAAACAAAATGGAAAATAGATCCTACCTTACAAAAGGTCAGTGAACATCGTGAGCCTAGGAGAAAAGAAAGAGGCAAAGATCGGAGCCTGCATCACCACAAAGACAAAACGAGACGTCATTAAATTATTTCAAGAATTCAAAGAAGTTTTCACACAATCGTGTCAAGATATGCTTGGGCTACTAAGACCTATGGATGTTGTTAAGGCCAAAAGAAGTCCATAAGGGTGTTAGAAGGACACATGCTAATGGTTTTACGATAGCCAGGCTGATCATGAGGTTTGAGTACTACTGGTCCACCATGGAAGGGGATTGCATCACTTATGTGCTTCCTTCATTTCTTCACAAATATTTTATATGTGGGGCACTGGTGTTATTAAGTTAATCTTGTCAAAAGCTTCTAGCCGATATCGATTCATCTTTGTGATCATCAGTTACTTCACTAAGAGGGTAGAAGTAGCTTCATATGCTAATGTTACAAAGTCGACAGTCATTAAAATCCCAAAAAAATAAAATCAAATAAAATAAAAATTAGGTGCCAACAAAAAATGCCAAAAAAGATCATGTCTAATAATGCACAGCTGCACAATGTCAAAAGTTTGCAGTCTGTTCAAAGATCAGGTGCCATATCACAATGCAGCAAAGGGAACTAAAAAGAAAAAACAAAAGTACAAAAAGAGAAAAAAAAAGAGAGAGAAAAAAATAAAAAAAATCATGGAAGATGACCGAGACTTGTAAAGATTGGCATAAGAAGCTACCATTTACTTTCTATGCTTATTAAACATCGACCAGGACTTTCGTTGGGGCAACACCTTTCTCATTGGTTCATGAAATGAAAATGGTTTTGCCCATGGAAATAGAAATTCATTTTCTCCAAGCTTTGATTGAGTCAAGAATTGGATGAAGCAGGATGTTTCCAGTGAACCTAGTTGAAGAAAAGAGTTCGAAAGTAGTCATCATGGTAAAATGTGCCAAAAACAGATGATGCAGGCTTATGGCAAAAAGGTTTGCCCAAGAGAATTTCACGAGAGGGACCTGATATTGAAGAATATCGTTCTTATACAAAAGGACTTCAGAGGAAAGTGAATGCCAAACTAGGAAGGACCTTATGAACTAAAGAAGGCATGTTCTGAAGGAGCATTAATATTGACCGAGATGGATGGCAAAGATCTGCCCAATCCGGTGAATTTAGATTCAGTCAAGAAGTCTTTTACCTAAAATGGGAGAGGCCAAGGTGAAAATCCACAAAGGGCGCTTTGAGACCTTAAAAAAAAAACAAAAAAAAAGGAGAGGCCAAGGCGAAAACCCGCAAAGGACGCCTTGAGACCAAAGGGGTTTTGAGCTAAAAACCAAAAAAGGGTGGCTCAAATTTTGATAAAAAATGGGGCATATGGTAGTCTTGCTATGCCTGAATTAATAATGAGGAAATATGCTACACCTTGGGGAACCAACAAAGTACTCTGGATCCCCCAAACACATATTATGCTCAAAATGGACCTTAAAAAGTTTGTACATAGAAGCTCAGGCTGCGATATCTGGGGCACCTAGTTCTTCATCCTACTCATATTGAATTTGCCATCTTTGAATACTTTTTTCTTTTCAAGATGCGTTCTCAAATAATTTTTTTATCTTTGCTATTTTTGATAATTTATTCATTTCGAGCTATGCTCCAAATCAATTCTATTCTTGTCCATTATTATAATCTTTTTCAAGCATTTTGTATTGAAATAATGGTTAATGGACTAATAATACTTTCATAAAAGAAGTTTCGCATATTACTCTGTAAGCTTCTAAAAAGTATAGGAACCTTAAACAGGATTATTGTTTAGAACTCGCCAAACCTAAGGGTTGGAGATATTTGAGAAAGATGAGTCTAAATTGTGACTACCTCTTCAGATTTTCTATCAAAGATATTAGTTGAATGAGAAGACAAAACATTGCATCGGTGATACAATCTTGACGAACAACGAGTAATACTAAAAGGGGATTATTCTCGAAAAGGAAAATGATATTCTATATTCATGCAAATATCATACATACACATCTAGTCATGATCAATTGCTTGAAGAAATCACAAATCCTATACCCCTGAATGGCAGTGGGAATGGATTAAAGATGATGATGATCCTATATCCTTAAATTACAGTGGGATAGATTTGAAAAGATTCAAACCTTATACACTTGAGTTGCAGTGGTTTGAAGATAGTACAGACTTTATGTCCCGAAGTATGGTGGAATGGACCCTGAAGTTACAGTGGAGCAAACCAGCTGAGCAAATGATGTTGTTTTTCTAATTTTCTGTCAAAAATGCCAGTTGAGCAAAGAGGGCAGGAAAACACATCAGTGACAGAACCTTGATGAACAATGAGCAATAACCACCCTAAGCATTAAAAAAAGGATTATTCTCATGACATTTCTATATTCATATATCATTCATAACACGTATAGTTAGGAGCATTTGATTCATTATGATCATAACATCTTAATCATAGGCCCATGAAACTGATTCTACAGGACATGTTCTCTAGAGGACAGTGTAGCAACATCGGTGAATCCATAGATCTTATCTCCCTGAAGTAGCAAGTGGAGCAGATCGAAGACAGCGAATCTTATCTCCCTGAAGTAATAAGTGGAGTAGATTGAAGCCACCAGCCTTATCTCCTTAAAGTAGCAAGTGGAGTAAACTGAAGATTGTAGATCTTATCTCCCTAAAGTAGCAAGTGGAGTAGATCGAAGATGGTGAATCTTATCTCCAAAAAGTAGCAAGTGGAGCAGATTGAAGCCACTAGTCTTATCTTCCTGAAATTACATTGGAGCGGGTAGAAGTACTATTTTCTATGCCTCTGAAGATGCAGTGGGACAGAATGAGGCTACTTGAATAAAAGAAGCACCAAAGTTAAGATTCGACAAGACCGGACAAGATTGGTCCTTCTTAAAGGTCTTTGCTCCATTCTCGTTACACGACAACAAGCAAAGAGGGGCAGCTTTAATAGGCCCAATTAGCCCGGGCCCAGACCAAGTAAATAAACAATAATAAACCAAAATTAAAAACAAAAGTCCATCAATCCATAAACTCGATAGCCCAAATAGCCCAAATCACCTAACCCACTTTACAACCCAAAACTAAAGCCCAAAATACAAAAAGAAAAATTGGCCCAATAACAGAATCAACCCAAATGGCCCAAAGGGTCAACATCTTCAGAAACCCTAGCAGATGCCTTGTACCGTAGCCTCTAGCCTTCATCGTCGACATCATGCCACCATCAGCGTGCGAATCACGCCCCCATCGCCGCCGTACACTTGCAAAAAAGGCAAACAACAGCAAGAAAGCTTGTATTTTCTTTTTTATTTTTCTTTCTTTGGCTATAAAGCTCGAATAGAATGAAATGTACGGGGGGCTTTTCTTTTTTCCTTCTTTTTGTATGCATACGAATATACAATAGCAAATCAAAAGAAAATAGAAAAAGTTCAAAAAAGGTTTTGGTTTTCTTTCTTTTTCATTTTCGATTTCTGTTTGTTTTTATTTTCACAAATGTCGTTTAACAATAAAAAAGGACATAAAGAATAAAAGGGGAAGAGGTTACCTTCTATTTGGTCTGAAAAGAGAAGGTTTTGGCCTTCTGGCCACCGTATGCGACGGCGCCGATGGCGGCGCGCGCAGTGGCGAGCTAGGCCAGAAATTGCATGGGGAAGGAAGGCTTGAGAGCCCTTTTGCGTTTTTTTAGAAGAAAGGGGAAAATGAATTTTTGGGTAAAAATTTTGGGTTATATAGGTAGAAGGAACGGCGTCGTTTTGATGGGCATGCTTAATTCCCAAAACAGCATCGTTTTAAGGCCCTTGACCCGCGTGAGTGACCCAACCTGGGGAGGATCCGCGTGTTTTCTTATTTTGGTATTATTGTGTGTAAATAGTCCTTCCGCATTTCTGACCTTTCAAATCAGTTTATTTTTATTTTTTAATTTTGCCCCATAATTTTACTAGTGACTCGTTTGGGTCCGCATCAGAACGATGCGTTTTGAGGCTTGGGATATTTTCCCAATCAGTCCTTCTCTTTTTCACGTGCATTTATTTGGATCCTTATTTATGTTTCATCAATTTCTATATTTTATAATTTGTACCCTATATTTATTTCCGATTACAATTTAATCCTTAACCTTTTACAACTTCAATTTCTTTCATATTTTTTTTATTTTTTAAAAAAAACTATTTATTTAATATTTCATTTAGTAATTTACTTACTTTTACTGTATTATTTTTTTTATTTGTTATTTTATATCTTTTTACATACTTTCAAATGTTAGGTGTATTATTATTATATTTGTTATATTTATTATTATTTTCAATACTATTATTATTATCATACTATTAAATTAATTTGTTAAATACTTAGTATTTATTCATTTATTTATTTACTTATCATTTTTATATATAAATTCATTTAGTTTCATCTCTTTTTTTTTACACATTTCTATTTTATTTGTTTATTTCAAGTTTTTACGTAATATTAATTTCAAACTTTTCTTCATGTGATTTATTTTGCCTTTTTTATATATATACATTATCTATTTTAGATTTTGTCATATATTATCTTTTTTAAATCATTTTGTATATTATTGATTTTCCGATTCTTTTCTCACATTATTATTTTGAACTCATTTATTATCATTTTCAATTTGTTCTTACATTCTATCTCGAGTTGCTTTGTATTTTTAATTTGTTATATATATCTTTTAATTAATTTGTATTTGATTATTGACGTTATTTCTTAAATAATGTATATGGTGTGATTTTTTTCCTTTTTGTGTTCTGTAGGTTGTTTATCTGTATTTTCACGTGGCCATCTTTTCATCAATTTTTTTCCTTGTTCATGCATCGTTCTATAATTGATTTTCCCTCAAATTCAAAAAGAAAACTTTTCAAAATAAGACAATGTTCTATGTTTGAAAAACTCGAGAGATCGTGCCCTAACTTACTGGGTTTTAATTTTTCTCTTTTAACCCAAATAATCAAATATCCTTTTAAAATTTAAATGCCCAAGTTTTGAAAATCAAAAGACAAGCTTAGTTTCGAGGGTTTAAAATGTTGTATCCTAACTTACTGGATGTGACATTTTATTACCTCAAGACAAAAGGGTCTTAACATCCAATTCGATTCATTCAAGTGTTCTCTTAAAAAATAAAAAGGATCATATTTTAAAATCTTTTCAGATTTTCAACATTAAGACATTAGTTAATCAATTAAGTACTGATTTTGGGCGTTACGAGGGTGCTAATCCTTCCTCGTGTGCAACCGACTCCTGAACCCATTTTCTCAAATTTTGTAGACTAAAATCGTTGTTTTAGTAAAACAAAATGTTTTATTAAAATGATCAATCTCAAGGTGACCCGATCACACCTCGAAAAAGGATTAGTGGCGACTCTATTTTTTTCGTTTTTTAATAGTCAATCCCCATTGTTTTTTTTCCAAAATAAAAATGGTTTCGACACCCGTTACTACACACCACAATGGGAGTTCCACTGAACTCCATCCACCAACATACCAGATTGTGATGAAACCATTACTGATTCGTAGATAAATTGTCAATTTCTATGAACACATAACAATAATCTTCACAAATGGAATCTACCTCTAGCTGTGGGTAAACAAAAAATGTCTCGCAGATGAAATCTAAATTTGGCTATGGATTACATAGCAAATGACCCAATATGGAATTTGCCTATGGATGTGGATGCACAACAAACTTTGTAGATAAACTGTCAAACATCCTCCGTTTACGTCATCTCACAATTCATGCAAATATACACAAATATAATATTAATTTAGATAATCAGATCATGGATTCTAGTAAGATTCATATTATTAGGGACTTAATTGAATAAAATAGAACACTAAAAATAGTTTGGGAATCATTTAGGGACTAAATTGAACAAAACATAAAATTCTAGATAAAATTCTAAAATCTGAAAAATAGAGGCACATGTTGTATGGGATGCTATAGACCATGTAAAGGGGTTACACGGCCATGTGGTTAGGCCATGTATCAGACTGTGGTCATGTGGTAATTGCAAAATCAAGGTACAAGGGAGACACGATAGTGTGGTAGGTCGTGTGGAGGGTTCTAGCATGTGAGATTCAAACTATCCTAGGGTTCTAGAGGGACATGGTTGTGTAGTCCACACGCTCATGTGGTAGACCATGAGGCCCTATCCTAAGCACGATTTTACCTCGATTCACTAGTAAAAGAACATACATCTTTCACCAAGAGTCCGTTTGACGTTCCTTACAGTTAAATGTAATTTGATTCACCTAAATTAGGTCCTTCAATGACAAATTTGTAGGAATTAACCTTGGGTATCAAGATTAGCAAAGATTTTGGCTAGATCCATAAAGGATCATTTAATCGATCACAAAATTAATGTGGATAGAAATTCTATAGAAATTCAAAATTAAGCAACGAAATTGAGATGTACTTATCGATTCTTCAACAAAGATTAAGGATATTATTTGATGATACCCTTAAGAAATCAATAACGAGGTTGATCCGATATGAGAAAGGAAATATTCAATAGTAAAAGATGAAAAATATTATGTAAAGGAAGAGAAATAAAAGAAAAATAGAATAAACAAAAAGATGGAAAGCAAATTCTATTGGGATTTGAAAAGGGGCAAATTGAAATTCTAATCAGGAAAAAAAGATCAAAGGATGGTAAAATTCTAGTTCTATTGGAATTTTGAGGAATGAGCAAGATATGAATTCTAATTAGGAAAGAATTGGTTAAATTCCTAGGGTTCTACACTTGAAGTTTTCCAAATAATTTGCCAAAGTTTGAAATTAAAATGGAAAAGGAGGAGGAAGAGGCTCGAACTCAGGTTCTTAAGGGGAAACTAACACTTAACCATTGATTGTAACCTATTTCTTGTTAGTTATTTACGCTTAATCATATTGATATGTGTTTGGGGTGTTTTTGGTGATATTATGAAATAAAAATGGAAAGAGGGAGCTTGAACTTGGGTTTGTAGGGGTACCAACGCCTTAACCGTTGGGCTACTGCCTAGGAAGGGCTCTAGCATGCTAACCTTTAGGCTTAAGCCTATTTCTTATTTAGATTTTACCCCTAAGAATATTTATTTTAGTGTGGTTTTTATTCCAGCTTGCTGAAATTTAAAAGAAAAAAAATAAGAGGAGTGAGGTTTGAACCTAAGCTCTTTAGGAAGGAAAGCTATCACTTAACTATTAAGCCTGAAGCCTACTTCTTGCTTAATCTTATTTCTTAACTGTATATATTTATTTCGAGTTCAACTTACATATTCTTTATTGGCTTACACATTTACTCAAAATTTTTATTAACTTATTTAACTTATAATTCTAGCACATTCCATCCTAGTCTATATATTACAATTAATACTAATAGTCAAGTTTCAATATTAATATTTTTAATTCATTTCACCCTTAGTAAACTCCAATAAAATGACTTGGATACACGGAAACCATCAAGCCTAACATTCATTTCTTATTTAACAAACTACATAAGTAACATTCTTAATTTAATAATTAAATCATGTGTATAATATAAAACAATTTAATAAGGGCAATAATTTAAAGAAAATTCTAGAACTGATAAGTAAAACTCATTTAATTTTTAAAGCAAAATTTAAGGATTAAATTGTAATTTTAGTAAAACCTTTTTGTAAAATCGAGAGTAAAATTATGGAATTATCCAAATAAGACTTAATCATGCAAATTTTTAATTCATTTCATACCATTTAGGGACTTCAATTGCATAGCATAAAAATCAGGACTAAATTACAAGGATAACAAAACATGCCCAACCTACATATGACACATTGACACCTATACATATTATTTCATGTTTTCATGCCAATTTTTCATATCCTAACATATCGTATATTAGACATAGATCACATAAATCATGCTTAGTTACACTAAAACATACATTAACACACTTTAACAATCATGTGTTCAAGCTTAAATCCAATCAATCAATCAACTGCAGACCCAATTCTTCTATTCCCATTTTTAGGATGTTACAAATATAATAGATACATATAATTTTGGGAAAAAACTAAATACAATATATATAATAAATTAAAGGGTAATTTCATCATCATCCAACTGAGTTGGTATTCAGCTGATTCGTGAGAGCAACTTAGTCAAATGCTTAATATGTGAGCAAATTACGACACACTTACGATGTGTATGAAAAATAAAATTATGTAACAAATATTTGTAAAAAAAATGATATAAATTAACCATGAGAGTTAGGTGAGATGGCAATGGTCTCTCCTACCTTAACCAGTGGTTAAGGATTCGATCCTCGCTCTGGGTGTGGTGAAATTTTAAAAATCATGGCCAACATCTACCCCCTCAATTGGCGTACAGAATGCGGAGGATTAGCTATTGAGCTCGCTCTAGTAGGATACCGTAAGAAATTAAAAAATTAACATAAATTACAACTTTGTTTAAATGGTAAAATACAAATATGAAAAATTAAAAAGACATGAGTTCAAATTTTATTATGTGAGTATATAGTACTCCCAAAATAGTACAATTTACTTTGTAAAGAGAGGTATTTTGATCTTGCCTCAACCCAGTTGGTATCTGGTTAACCCATAATGCTAAATCAAAATCTTTATAATAAGTATAGGTATAGATACACATAACTTGGGAAAAACTAACTATGATATTTATCTTTGAAAACAATAGATAAAAACTAATAAAAATAATTTTATTTATTATTTAAATTATTTAAATAATTTGAAAAAAAAGTTTATCCAATTTATCACCTAAAAAGATCTACTAGGTATTATAAACTTCGTTTGATTGAATTATAAAACAATTATAGTAGGTGATATCATTATAAGTGCCAGCAATCTCATGTTCAAGCTCCAGTAAATGTGATTTATAAAATTTTAAAAATATAAAAACTTCTAATATATTTTTTAAAAAATTAAAATAGTAATTTTTATTTTTTTATATTTTTTTTGTAATTTATAATTTTATAAAATTTAAATTATTTTTTCCATTTTTTAATTTTTAAAGATTTTTCAAATGATGATGCCATGATAACGTTGATGTATAACACGTGGCAATGTCTGATTTGTTGAATATCTCAATTATTAGAATTTAATGTCCAAATGAATCAACTAAAAATGTCTAATAACGTTAGGAACTAAAATAGGCAAAAAAAAAAATTAAGAACTAAATGAAAAATTGGTATACTTATTATAAAGATCGAGGCAATAGGGCATTTAGGCAAGGGGTTGAACGTTCTTTAGAACTTCCTATAGAGGATGAAGAAAAGGTGGATGCCGTAGATTACCCTATCGGATAGGTTAAGGGGATGACTGGAATAGCAAACCAACGGAAACAGACTCAAACAATATTATATCGACAGCCGCTAGTAAGCTGGCTAACCAGTCGCAATGAGAACCTTGAGTTGGAACATTCGTGGGTTAGGGCAACCACGGACGGTACGACATCTCAAAAACAGCTTGAGACGAATTCAACCCCAACTTTTGTTTCTTATAGAAACAAAGGTAAGCTTAAGAAAGATGGAAAGAATAAGAAAATCATATGACTATATCAATGGGATAGACGTCGGTGCAGATGGGTTAAAGTGGGATTATCACTTGCTTGGAAGGACAATGTTAATATTACTGTAAAAAGTTTTTCCAATTCTCATATTTATGTTGATGTTCAGTAAGATAATAGGGAAGATGCTTGGAGGTTCACAGGTTTTTATGGAGCTCATGTTGTAAGCATGAGGAAAGAATTATGGAACTCGTTGAGATGACTAAAGGTTGATAACCAATCACTATGGTTGGTCATGGGAGATTTTAATGAAGTGATGTTCTCCTTTGAAAAAAAAAAGAAGGGAGGTTGAGAGAAGAAAGAAAAATGGAAGCATTTAGGGATCTACTGGAGGAGTGTGATCTAAGTGATTTGGGCTTCTAAGGACAATGGTTTACTTGGGAGAAAGGGAGGCTACGTAACATCCCAATATTGGGCCTAGTCGAAATAGTGGTTTCAAGACAACAAATCCGAAGTAGAAATATTTATTTTATAATTGTTTTGAGGTTTATGACATATTTGCATGATAGTGTGAAAGTTACATGATGAAATTTTCTGAATAAGTGACCAATTTGACTTTTAGGATTAAATTGCAAAAGTTGCAAAATATGAGATTTTAGAAGCTTTATGTACTTAATTCAAATGAATTCATAAACTAGAGGTCCTTATTTAATAATTAGACTATTATATGTCAAGATGGACAAAAATGGACATGGAACGGTAAAATTTCAAAGAAAGATAAAATGGACATTTTGGTCATTTCATTAATTAAAGAATAAAAGAGAAAAATGAAGTCAAAATTGTGTCCATCTTCTTCTCCTTGTACCGAAAATTGAAGAGAAGACATAGCTAGGGTTTCTTTACTTTTCAAGCTCAATAGTAAGTGCATCCTAACCTCATTTTTAATACTCTTTACATTTTTAAAACCCTCGTAACCCAATATACCTATTTCTAACCATATTTTGAGTTAGGGTTCATGTTCAAAAATTTACCCATGTGTGACATGCATGTATTCTGATGTTTAATGAAGGAATATAAAAATTTGGAGGTATGATAAACAACCTTCATTAGGTGATTTTCATGAAAACTCTTAAAAAGGACCTTTTTGTAAAAGTTGTAAAATGAGTAGTAAAAGTTTGATTTCAAGGAAAATGTGGTTGTTATGAGCATGTGTTAGGTTCAGCTAGGCTTGGGTAACAACGAAAATGAGTACATTTCATTTTACAAGCTTAGGGAATATGTAAAAGTTTAGAGGCAAAATTATAACTTTGCCAAAGTATGATTTATGGACTAAATTGAATAATGTGGTGATTAAATAAGTGAAATTTACTATTATAGATCAAGAAGAACAGAGTCTGAACCCAAACCGAGGAAAGAACAAAGTTACAGACTAAATTGAATAACTAGTTATATTTTGTTACCAAGGTAAGTTTGTGGGTAAATAATGCAACATTTTGTTTCTATGTGCCTAATGCTTTAATTTTGCATGATATGTATAATTGTTTTATGAATTTTGGTTTACAATGACTCGATAACGACGTAAATACAAAATAAAGTTCTCATGGCATTGGCATTAGCATCGATCTGTGATCCCATGTAAGACCATATCTGGAACATGGCATTGGCATCGATATGTGATCCCCTGTAAGACCATGTTTGGGACATGGCATTTGCATCGTTATGAGATTTCGTGTAAGCCTATATCTGAGACATGGCTTTAATATGAGATCTTGTATAAGACCAT
The DNA here is from genome assembly GCA_020496765.1 of Gossypium stocksii. Taxonomy (NCBI): domain Eukaryota; kingdom Viridiplantae; phylum Streptophyta; class Magnoliopsida; order Malvales; family Malvaceae; genus Gossypium; species Gossypium stocksii. Next base: position 52,999,566 of record CM035621.1, read on the forward strand.
ATCTGGGATATGGCATCGACATCGACTTGTGATCCTATGTAAGACCATATCTAGGATATGACATTGGTATCTTACCATGTGTCTGAGATTTCCCGAATATCCTTAGTATTCCAAGTGGTTCAACGCGTAGTTCAAGAGAGTGTCAGTGAAATGACAAGGTATGAACATGTTGAAAGGGTACAAGTATGTACATGAAACTTATAATTCTTGAGTTATGCATCAATAAGGCCTCGGTAAGAAGTGAATGAATAAGTCATGAGTTTTATGGTATATTATGTAAAGAACATGATTTGAGATGTATTCTTGATAATTGATGACATTATATCAAGTTATATTTATGTTATGCGTATGATATTGCATGATTAGTGTTGTTAATTATTTACATGCAAACTTACTAAGCTTTATCCTTACTCCTTTTTCTTTTCCATTTTTCTTATAGTATCGCCAAGCTAACACGGGGATCGAAGGACGTTGGAGACTCGATCACACTATCAATTAGAAATTTAGGTATAGTTAGTTTTAACACATTTGAGTATGGCATGTATAGTGACTTGGTCTTTTTTTTATATGTCATATTAGTTTAGCCAAATGTGTTGGCTTATGATGATACTTTATTCATTTTGTATAAAGCCAATTGCTATTGGCTAATGTTGATTTCAAGTATTTTGGCATGTTGATGCATTTCATGGATGTGGTAATTTGCATGGTTTAAGTTGTTAAGTATGTGATTGATTAAGTATGCTAGAAATGTAGTGAAAATGATGTGATGATGTCTTAGTTGTAGACATGTTGGTTGCTTAAATATGCCATGAATTATACCAATGCTTTGGTGCTTGTGTGTTTATGTTTCAGAGTGGCAATTAGCTTCGTAAATAGCCTATAAATTGTCTACACGGATAGACACAAAGGTGTATTTCTAGGCCGTATCTGACACACGGTCAGCCCCATGAGCATGTGAATAAGCCATGTCCCCTGCACCCTGATTTGTAAGAAATAGAATACCAAGAATGAAGCACACGGGCAAAAACATGAGCGTTTGTCTTGGCCGTGTGAAGGTCATGGCCTGGAACACGGGCATGTACTAGGCCGTGAGAAAACTATTTTAGCTTCAAAATGAAAAAAATTCATCACAAGTTGAGCACACAAATGTGTTTCTTAGCCGTGTGGATGGCCTGGCCTTCGGCACGGACGTGTGCCAAGGGCGCGTGAAGTCTGCACCTAATTTATGAGAATTTAATTCGTCACATGGCCTAACAGACGGGCGTGTGGCTTGGTCGTGTGGTTTCATTTAGTTGATGACATTATAAATAGAGAGTTACACGGAGTATGGATACGGGCGTGTGTGACTACACCGCCTATCCACACGAGTGTGTCCTATATCCACACGGGCGTGTGACCCCTATTTTAATGAAAAATTTCCTAAGTTTTTTAACGTTTCCGATTTAGTCCCAAACCACTCCCAAAGTACGTTTTGTGTCTCGTAGGCTCACTTAAGGGATGATATGCATGTGTTCGAATGATTTTTAAAGATGAATGAATTTTTATGTCCGGTAACGCCTCGAACCCTGTCCCAGCGTCGGATACATGTAAGAGGTGTTACATTTAGTGGTATCAGAGCTAGTATTTAGTCGATTATCGGACTACCTAGTGTATGCTTGAATCTAGCTATAAATGTTATATATATGAATATTATTATGATAGTATGATGACTCTTGACGATTTTAAAATGTGCTTTCATATAGTAAATGGATCCCGATAGAATAGTGGAGGATGATGTATAAAGTAACGCACTTGCTCTCGCTCAAGGGATGGTGCCTCCTAATAATGAAGATAGACATGTGACTGTGAGTCAAGGAGGAGAGACTCGGGAAGCCTTCTTCCAGATGATGAATGAGTGGTTCTTAGAGTTTGTTCGAACGAACCCGACTGCTCAACAGTAAGCTCCACCCCCTTTAAACCTTCAGCCTATCCCTGTAGCTCCCCAAGTTGTGGAAATGATAAGAAGGGAAAAGCCTCCAGTTGATAGAATTCAGAAACACGAAAACGAGGAATTTCAAGCTAATAAAGATAATGACCCGGAAAGAGCAAAATTCTAGCTTGAAAATACTATCTTCGTATTCGATGAGTTATCCTGCACACTAAAGGAGTGTATGAAATGTGTTATGTCCTTCTTTAGAGACTCGGCTTATCTGTGGTGGAACACCCTTGTGTCAGTTGTACCGAGAAAAAGAGTTAATTAGGAATTTTTCAAATAAGAGTTCCATAAAAGTATATTACTCAGAGGTTTATTAACCAAAAGCGAAAAAAATTTCTTGAATTGAATTCAGGCTCAAATGACTGTAACTGTGTACGAGCGTGAGTTTGTGAGACTTAGTAAATACGCTCGAGAGTGTGTATCTACTGAGGCTATTATGTGTAAGAGGTTTGAAGATGGGTTAAACGCAGACATCTGATTATTTGTTAACATCCTTAAACTGAAAGAATTTGTGGTGCTCATAGAGAAAGCTTGCAAAGCCAAGAAGTTAGCCAAAGAGAAAAGAGAATCTGAAGTTGTCTCGTGATTTAAGAAAGAGACAGTTGAGTAAGTCATTTCAATCTATATCCAAGAGATCAAAAGAGTTCACTGATATACGTGATATGAAGTAATAAAATTTATAATAATGATCGCACCAAAAACTAACCATTATCACGACTTTAAGGCAAGCACACCTATCGAATAGTAGTATAGCTTAGTGGCAAGACTGAGATATCGTACCCAAGGGAACCAAAAGTACTAGTACTAACTTTCTTTCTATTATTTAACCTAGAAATAAAAGGGGTTTTTATGAAACTAAACTAATTCTAAAACTAAACTATGAATGCACAAAAAGTAAATTGGGGAAAAAATCTTTAAGAAAAACTGATTGATTTGGGCAATACTCAAGGAAGAATCCACCTAGACTTCACTTGTTATCAATTTTTGAGCTAGACGATTTATCACTTGACTTGATCCGTAGAGATCCCTAACTTATGTTAATACCTCCGTCGAGGATAAAAACAACTAATCCTAGGTTTATTAACTAAAATCTCTTTCTAGTTAAAACCCTTAGTCTTGCATTAACTCGATCTATGGATCCCGTTATTAAGTTTGACCCTAATTCGATAGATTTATGTCGCCCTATGTCTAGGGTTGCATGCAACTCCGCTTAATTATGCTAGATCTACATTTAAACAGGGACTTTTGCTCCTCTAAATAAGCACATCAATACTTGAATTAATACCTAGGATTATTAAAATAAGAATTAAGAACACATAATTAAGAACAATTCAAGTATTTATCATATAACTTAAGATAAAATAATAACAAGATCTGTCTTAGGTTTCATCCCCCTCAAGTATTTAGGGGAATTAGTTTATATTTAATAAAGAAAACATCTCAGAAGAATAAAAATAACAAAACATAAAGAACCTAAAAACCCCTGAAGGATTGAAGGGAGATCCTCTGTCTTAATGTAGAATTTGGCTTCTGGGATGAATCAATCGACTTCCCTTAGAGTAATTCTTTGCTTTCAATCTCTGTGTTGGCAGAAATATGGCACTCTCTTGTGGGAGAAAAGGCACACCCTTAGAGTTGCCTCCTAGGGTCTTTATATAGAGCTTTGGAATGCCTTTCTTAGCCTTTAAGTATCCAAATCTAAGTGAAATTACACTTCCCCACGATAGAGACACACCCGTGTGCCACGCTCGTGTGCCACGACAAGAGGCCGTGTGCGAGACTGTTGATGGTGGCACGGCCGTGTGCCACGGCCGTGTGATGAATCCTTGGGCCGTGTTGTTTTTACACTTTGGCACATTTTCTCTGTTTTTGGCCCTTTTTGTTCTTTTCTCTTCCCTGTGCTCTCCTGAGTATAAAACATGAAATAAAAGGATTAAGAGCACCAATTTCCACAAATTCAATGATAATTCATCCAGAAATTAAGCTAAGCATGGGGTAAAAATATGTATAATTTATTGTTTATCAAATACCCTCACACTTAAACCTTTGCTTGTCCTCAAGCAAAATCTCAACCCACAATCAAGAATCATTCTTCTCAACTCACAATCTATCAATAATGCTTCAAACTAATTCACAAGTATTCATACAATGACAATTCAATCAGAAGAACATTAAAGATTCAATTACTCTAAGTTGAGAATTTTATCATCAAAACATAGGTTTTCTCCCTTCTCCTAAGTAATTATCTCTCAATTAAAATCAACAAAAATTGACATCCTCACTAAGGATTCACTCTATCCACTCAAAGTGTTTAGGGTTCAAGAATTAAGTACTCTCTAGTCAACCTGAAGAGTTATTACCATAGGCTTGCAAGAAAATCAAATCTCTACCACTATAGATTGATATGATACATCGATCAAAAGGTCTTTCAATGGTTGTAATGGGGTTTTGGTTAGGGGTGTTGTTACAAGCTGAAAAAAAGGTTAGAATTGAGATTGAGCTAAAAAATTATCTAGCTAGAAAAATCTCTATCACTGGAACACATTTCTAGAGCTAAGTCTTATGATCACATCATTCTAGCCTTGGTAACCTTAAAATAGAAAGATGTAAAAATGTTAAACTATGAATTACAACCGTATTAACTGTATATATAACCTTTTTTTTAAGAACAATTCAAATACAATACTTTGAATATTTATGACTTTACAACCTGGAAAAAAGAATAAAGCTAGATAATAATTCAACTCAAATCTCGACAAAAATAGAGATCAAAGTAATTGAATGAAATTCAACAAAAACAAGTTATGGGTTAATATTAGAGGTAAGTCAAGGAATGGGTTGTTAGGCTCAATGGGGCTCACTAGGGGTTAATTTGTGGAGGTAGGTTTTTATGGAGTAAGTGGGTTACATCCTAGGTACCTTTATCATTTCAGTGTATCAAATCAATGATATGGTCTTGACATGTATAATCGAAGCAAGTTCTAGCATAACAAATCAGTATTGACTCACTCAAAGTAATAATAAATGTGAGCATGAAAGAATGTATGCTCAAAAGGCTCAAAATTCTCACCAGAATTGTGGCTTTTGATGTCAATCCTGCGAATTTCAAATCTCAAGATAACACTTAGAATTAGGGAAAATAACTTATGAAAAAAAACAAAATTATATTCTCAAAAATTTTAACTTATCATGCTTGATTCCCTAATGTTTTAAAGTTTGAATAATCAAAGTACAAGCACCTATGTCTTAATTCTCAACATATCAATAAAAATCATAAATCAATCAGAATTAATTCCTAATAGGAGATTGAAGATAATGCAAAGAGTGAAAGTGAGAATTCGAAATTTTGAGAATAATGCAAAATGTTAGTTTAAAAATTTTCAGGGATTTCAAGGAGAATGTAATGACTGAAAGTAAGTTTCCCCCCAACACTTAAGATGTACATTGCCTTCAATGTACAAAGATAACATTAGTAGCCATAGAAGTACAAGATCATAAGATAGGGGAAGACATGAAACTCCCTAAATTTTGGATAAATTTGTGAGACGGAAATTGGAATTGGAAGAGCCAGCAATTGTGGCAGGGTTGTCCAATTTAAATATGGATATGAGCTGTAGAGCTCCTTTGAAACTGCGAAAGCATTTATCAGTCGTGGGAAATTTGGATTAACAGAATATGTTTGTTAAGAGCTGGCCGATGTGAAATAATTAATAATAAAGAAAGAAAACAAATTAAGTTCTAACAATACTAGAATTCAAATAATGAAAAAGATAAGGTGAACTAAAACTAAAAATAAAAGTAAAAGTAAAAAGGAAAATAAAAGAGAAGAAAAGAGAAGGTAAAAATAGAGATCAGAGTAAAAATATAAATTAAGATAAAACTAAAGATAAGAGGAATAGAAATCTCTAATGACGGTCCGTGAGGTTGGGAAGGTGGTGCGATATGAAGATGCTGACAAATCTACGCTAAAGTGGCATCAATGTGATCAAATCTTTGAAAACATTATTGCTCGAATCGTGTAAAGCGCTCAACTAAGTCAGTGTGAGAAACGGGTGCATAAACTGGTCGGCGAGGCGGTGGTGGCTCAACTGGGCTCTCCTCCGATGGTGGTGGTGGGACATCATCAGTAATGTCCTCTTGATCCTCGGCCCCTTTGATGAGTTGATACTGTAGGGGGTCCGCCCCTGGTCTACACTGGATCATCCTCATGTGGAGCATAATCTGGATGCCTTGAGGGGACATCTGGCCGATCAGTGTATATAAGGATGTCTGGGCTGCGGTATTGAGTAGCCCGAAGTGGCGGGCCAAGCGCGTGATATATAGGCCTATGGATATCACTCCCCTACGATGCCTTTCCGTTTGTTACTGGATGGCATGGGCGATGAAGAAGGCTAAGTCGATGGTGTGCGCGTTCACCATGCTCCATAAGAAGTAGGCATCATGTGTGTTGACGATGCCGGTGCTCTCGCGTCGGCCTGTCAGGGTATGTGCGAGGAGGGCGTGGAGATACCTTAAGGATGGGGTAAGGGCGGTCGCCTTGGTGCGACTAAGGTATGTTGAGGCACACAGCCATATCATACGGCCGTGTCCTTCGATGTTTGCTTCTCCCACTGTCGTGTAATAGGTCACATGCCTGTGTCTAAAATGTCAGTGTCGTCCACGGTCTTAAGGCATGGGCGTGTCACACGCCCGTGTTGGAATTGGCAGTGTTGGCCACAGCCATATCGCAAGGCCGTGGGATTTTTTCGTAGCCCGTGTGTGATTCAACAGACTCAACCACAGCCGAATCACACGGCCGTGGCTTTTTGTCGAAGCCCGTGTCTTAGGAAAATTTTTACCCTACTTGTACACGGCCAAGGTGCACGACCGTGTCTCTGTTTATAATGTTCACACGGCCTTGGCCACGCCCGTGGGCATGGCCGTGTGGTCCCAAAATCCTGTATTCCAAAGGGTTAGTTGATGTATTAGAAGACTGAAATAAAAAGTTACTAAGTTAGTGCTCGGGTTGCCTCCCGAGAAGCGCTTATTTAGAGTCTAAGCTCAACTTTACCTGGATGTATCACGAAGGGAGTTCGTGGAGCTGAAGCTCTTCCTTATTATCCTTAAAATTCTCACCTCTATAATGTTTTAGCCGATTGTCGTTTACCTTAAAAGTGCCGTGGTTTGGGTGAGTTACCTCAACTGCGCCATATGGAATGACAGTATGACCAGTGAATGGACATGACCACCTTGATTTAAGTTTTCCAGGGAATAGTTTAAGCCTTGAATTGTAAAGTAAGACAAGATCACCGGTTTTGAACTGCTTAAGTTGTTTCAACCGATTGTCATGGCATTGCATTATGGCTTCCTTATATAATCGTGAGTTTTCATAAGCATTACAACGCTATTCATCCAGCTCGTTTAGTTGCATTAGTCGTTTCTCTCTTGCAAGCTTAAGATCAAGATTTAAAATTTTAATAGCCCAGAATGCTTTATGTTCAAGTTCAAATGGCAGATGACAGCTTTTTCCGTAGACAAGTTTATAAGGAGATGTACCTATGGGTGTTTTAAAAGCAGTTCTATAGGCCCATAGAGCATCATCTACTTTTCTTGACCAATTTTTCCTATTTGTTTCTGCTATTTTTTCTAGGATGCGTTTTAGTTCTCTATTTGTTACTTTGACTTGGCCACTGGTTTGTGGATGATAAGGGGTAGCTGTTTTGTGGTGTACTCCATATCTCTTTAAAACTTTTTCAAATTAAGCATTACAAAAATGAGTACCCCTATCACTAATAATTATCCTAGGTGTTCCAAATTGAGAGAAAAGTTTTTTTAGAAAGCGTACTACCATTCTAGCATCATTAGTAGGTAAAGCTTGGGCTTCCACCCATTTTGACATGTAATCTACTACTACTAGGATGTACTTATTTCCAAATGAAGTGGGGAACGGACCCATGAAATCAATACCCCATACATCGAATATTTCACATGCAAGTATATAGTTTTGAGGCATTTCATTATGTTGAGAGATATTACCTGTTCTCTGACATTTATCACAAGAGGTCACATACCTGTTGGCATCTCTGAAAAGTGTAGGCCAGTAAAAACCTGATTCGAGTACCTTATGAGTAGTTCTAGCTCCACTGTGGTGTCCTCCTGTTGGTCCCGAATGGCAGTGATCTAAAATTTGGTATGCTTCTATTTCAGTAACGCATCTTCGGATAACATGATCTGCACAAATATGAAAAAGAAAAAGATCTTCCCAAAAATAGTTTTTCACATCAGCGAAGAATCGCTTCTTTTACTGATGGGTCAACCCTTTTGGGATTATGTTGCTGCTAAATAATTTACAAAAACGGCAAACCAAGGAACTACTGCGTCTACTACGACGAGGAGTTGTTCTTCAGGAAACAAGTTGTTTATTTTATCGAGGTACTTCGGATGTGGATTTTCTACTCTTGAGAGGTGATCTGCTGCCAAATTTTTGGCTCCTTTCTTGTCTTTTATTTCTAAGTCGAATTTCTGTAACAATAGAATCCATCTTATTAATCACGGTTTTGCATCAATTTTTGTTAGAAGATAATGAAGAACAGAATGATCAGTATAAACGATGACTTTTGACAATATTAAATAAGATCTGAATTTATCAAATGCAAAAATAACAGCTAGCAATTCTTTTTCTGTGGTCGTATAATTTGCTTGTGCGGCTGTCAGAGTTCTACTAGCATAATAGATCGGTTGAAAGTGCTTGTCTCTTTGCTGTCCCAAAACTGCACCTACTGCAAAATCACTCGCACCGCACATTAGTTTAAAAGGCAGATTCCAATAAGATAAAATCATAATCGAGGCATTGACTAACTTTTTCTTGAGAGTGTTAAAAGATTCTAAACATTCTTGGTCAAAGTTGAAAAGCACATCTTTTTCTAGTAATTTCGTCAAAGGCTTAGCTATTTTAGAAAAGTCTTTAATAAATTTGTGATAAAAACCAGCATGTCCTAAAAAGCTTCTTATGGCCTTAACTGAATTAGAGGGCGGTAATTTTTCGATGGTTTCAATTTTTTCTTTGTCTACCTCTATCCCCTTACTAAAAATTTTATGCCCTAGTACAATACCTTCTTGAATCATAAAGTGGCATTTTTCCCAATTAAGCACTAGATTTGTCTCTTCAAATCTTATCAAAACACGTTTTAAATTATTAAGACAAAGTTTAAAAGAGTTACCGAAAATCGAAAAATCATCCATAAATACCTCCATAATGTCTTCCACGAATTCGTCAAAGATAGCTAGCATGCATCGCTGAAAAGTAGCAGGAGCATTACATAATTCAAAAGACATTTTACGATAAGCAAACGTACCGTATGGACATGTGAATGTCGTCTTTTCCTGATCTTCTAGAGCTATCGAGATTTGGAAGTAGCCAGAGGGGTCATCTAGAAAACAGTAATACATATGACCTGATAATCTTTCCAACATCTGATCGATAAAAGGTAAGGGAAAATGATCTTTTCGAGTTGCATCATTTAGCTTTCTATAATTAATGCAAACTCTCCATCCAGTGACTATTCTTGTAGGTATTGACTCCTTTTTATCATTGGATACCACGGTCATGCCTCCCTTTTTAGGAACAACCTGCACAGGACTTACCCAAGAACTGTCAGAAATAGGATAAATAATGCCTGCGTCTAGAAGCTTAATTACCTCGACTTTTACGACTTACTTCATGTTGGGATTCAATCGTCTCTGAGCTTGCACCGATGATTTATATTCATCTTCTATTAGAATTTTGTGGGTGCAAAAAGAAGGACTAACTCCTTTAATGTCAGAAATCTTCCAAGCTATGGCCTTCTTGTGTTCTTTTAATACTTAAAGTAATTTCTTTTTCTTTTCAGTACTTAAGTCAGATGCGATAATTACTGGTAATGTCGAATCATCTCCTAAAAATGCATATTTTAAGTGGTCAGGCAACTGTTTTAATTCCAATTTAGGAGGTTCATCAATCGAAGGTTTTTGTCTTAGTTCGCCGTTCATCTTAATACTTTCATAACTTATGTGCCTTGTGACAAGTTTATTAGAGTTTAACTCCTTCATTACTTCTCTAACTTCAGTGGTGGCTTCATCTTCCCCCCACCTTGAACAAGACACAATTCCAACGTGTCTACGAGAGAAATTTCCTAAAATTTATCTTGAACAAAATAATCAATAGCATCAATAAAATAACAGGAATCATCTTGTTCTCTAGAAAATCTCATAGCATCATAGATTTTAAAAACGACTTCTTCTTCACCAACTCTAAGCACTAATTTACCATTCCCTACATCGATAACGGCTCTAGTAGTAGCTAAAAATGGGCGTCCCAAAATTAAAGGCACCTCAATATCCTCATCCATATCAAGCACAACAAAATCAATCGTGAATATAAATTTATCTACCTTTACCAGCTCATCTTCAATGATTCCCCTAGGGTATTTAACAGATCTATCAGCTAATTGAATACTCATCCTAGTGAGTTTTGGTTCCCCTAGACCTAGTTGCTTGAACATTTTGTAGGGCATTAAGTTAATACTAGCACCTAGATCAGCTAAGGCTTTTTCAATAATTAAACTACCAATTAAGTAAGGAATAATAAAACTCCCTGGATCTTTTAGTTTGGCTAGCAGTTTATTTTGGAGAATAGCTGAGCATTCCTCGTTGAGTTTCACTATGGCTAATTCTTCCAATTTCCTTTTATTTGTAAAGAGTTCTTTAAGAAACTTTGCATACTTCGACATCTATGAAATTATTTCAACAAAAGGTAAGTTAATATGTAACTGTTTAAAAAGTTCAAGAAATTTACCAAATTGAGCATCTGTGCGGTCTTTCTTCAACTTTGTCGAATATGGTATGGGTGGTTTATATTCCTTAAGTGTTGGTGGAGTGTTTTCCTTGGGTTCTTTTTCCTCTACCTTGTCTTTTGTGGATTCTTGAACAGGCTTCTTGTCTGATTCAGCTAGTATTTTCCCATCTCTTAGAGTAATTGCTTTGACATGTTCTCTAGGATTTGACTTAGTGTTACTTGGTAGTCCACCTTGTGGTCTTTCTGATATTAATTTGGCAAGTTGACCAATTTGATTTTCAAGCCCTTAAATGGATGCTTGCTGGTTCTTTAGTGCCGTTTTGATATTTTGGACACGGGTTTTTGACACAGCTATAAATTTGGTGAACATCTCTTCAAGGTTTGGTTTTTTCTCCTATTGTGGTGGTGGCTGCTGAAATCCCGGAGGAGGCGGTTGTCTTTGATTTCCTTGTCCTCCCCATGAAAAATTAGGATGGTTTTGCCAACCTGCATTGTAAATATTACTATAAGGATTATTTTAGGGTCTAGAATTGTTACCTATATAGTTGGCTTGTTCGGTTTCCATGCCATGTCCATAAGAGAAGTAGTTTGGATTGAACATATTTCCTTGACTTGTGTCACACTGCATTACTGGTTGTGCCTGCGTAGAACCAACAAAATTATCAAACTTTTTATTTAAAAGTTCTACATGATTAGTAAGCATGGTGACAGCATCAATATTATAAACTCCGGCAGCTTTTGTCGGCTTTGTCCTCATAACTTGCCACTGATAGTTGTTCAGTGACATTTCTTCTATAAATTCATAAGCTGCTTCTGGTGTTTTGTTGTTTATTGTTCCTCCTGCGGCTGCATCGATCATTTGCCTTGTTGATGGGTTCAAACCATTGTGAAAGGTTTGAACTTTTAACCACAAAGGTAACCCATAGTGAGGGCACCTTCTCAACAGATCTTTGTATCTCTCCCAGGCATCATAAAGGGTCTCTAAATCCATTTGCACAAAAGAAGAGATATCATTTCGCAATTTAGCTGTTTTAGCTGGAGAAAAATATTTAAGTAAGAACTTTTCAGTTATCTGTTCCCATGTAGTGATTAATCCTCATGGTAAGGAATTTAACCATTGTTTGGCTTTATTTCTCAAAGAAAATGAGAATAGCCTTAGACGAATGGCATCATCAGAAACGCCATTAATTTTAAAAGCATCACAAAGCTCCAAAAAGTTGGCTATGTGTGAATTTGGATCTTCATCATGTAAACCATCAAACTGCACAAATTGTTGTATCATCTGAATAGTGTTAAGTTTTAACTTAAAATTATTAGCAGCAATAACAGGTCTAATAATACTAGATTGAGTACCAGCCAAATTAGGTTTAGCATAATTATACATAGTACGAGGAGCATCATCTTGGTTCACTGGTTGCGCGGCTATCGCGGGAGGTGGTAGATTGTCCTAATTTGCTTCCATCTCTTCCTTAAGTTCTGGCTCTTGTTCTTGTCCTTGTTCTTGTTCTGGATAATGTAGGCTTCTTCTGATCTCCTTATGATTTTTACGAATTGTAGCTTCTAAATCCTCGTAAAAAAGTAATGGTCCTGCCGGGTTCCTTCTAGTCATAAACTAAAGATACCTAGACGAAAAGAAAATTTTAGTAAAAAAATAAAAAATTAAAAATAAAAATAAGCTAAAAATAAATAAAAATAAATATGGCTAAAGTAATAGAAATCGAGTGTTCTTAATATTTCAATTCCCCGGCAATGGCGCCAAAAACTTGATATGCGTGATATGAAGTAATAAAATTTATAATAATGATCGCACCAAAAACTAACTATTATCACGACTTTAAGGCAAGCACACCTATCGAACAGTAGTATAGCTTAGTGGTAAGACCGAGATATCGTACCCAAGAGAACCAAAAGTACTAGTACTAACTTTCTTTCTATTATTTAACTTAAAAATAAAAGGGGTTTTTTATGAAACTAAACTAATTCTAAAACTAAACTATGAATGTACAAAAATTAAATTGGGGAAAAACTCTTTAGGAAAAACTGATTGATTTGGGCAATACTCAAGGGAGAATCCACCTAGAATTCACTTGTTATCAATTCTTGAGCTAGACGATTTATTCATTTGACTTGATATGTAGAGATCCCTAACTTATGTTAATACCTCCGTCGAGGATAAGAACAAGTAATCCTAGGTTGATTAACTGAAATTTCTTTCTAGTTAAAACCCTTAGTCTTGCATTAACTCGATCTATGGATCTCGTTATTAGGTTTGACCCTAATCCGGCAGATTTATATCGCCCTATGTCTAGGGTTGCATGCAACTCCGCTTAATTATGCTAGATCTACTCTTAAACAGGGATTTTTGCTCCTCTGAATAAGCACATCAATACTTGAATTAATACCTAGGATTATGAAAACAAGAATTAAGAACACATAATTAAGAACAATTCAAGTATTTATCATATAACTCATCCCCCTCAAGTATTTGGGGGAATTAGTTCATATTTAATAAAGAAAACATCTCAGAAGAATAAAAATAACAAAACATAAAGAACCCAAAAAACCCTGAAGGATTGAAGGGAGATCCTCTGTCTTGATGTAAAATTTGGCTTCCGGGATGAATCAATCGGCTTCCCTTGGAGTAATTCCTTGCTTTCACTCTCTGTGTTGGCAGAAATATGGCACTCTCTTGTGGGAGAAAAGGCACACATAGAGTTTCCTCCTAGGGTCTTTATATAGAGCTTTGGAATGTCTTTCTTAGCCTCTAAGTATCCAAATCCGAGTGAAATTACACTTCCTCATGACAGGGACACGCTCATGTGCCATGCCCATGTGCCACGACAAGAGGCCGTGTGCATGACTGCTGATGGTGGCACGGCCGTGTGATCCGGCCATGCTTGTTGGGGCTGGGCTGTGTTGGACCTTATGTGGCACGGTCGTGTGCCATGGCCGTGTGATGAATCCTGGGGCCATGTTGTTTTTATACTTTGGCTCATTTTCTCCGTTTTTGGCCTGTTTTTCATTCTTTTCTCTTCCCTGTGCTCTCCTGAATATAAAACATGAAATAGAAGGATTAAGAGCACCAATTTCAACAAATTCAATGATAATATCCAGAAATTAAGCTAAGCATGGGGTAAAAATATGTATAATTTATCGTTTATCATTCACCACTCGATCAGATGTATTAAGTGGCTTTTCAAACAGAAATAGGGGTAAATAGCACATGATTTCTAAAACTCATACCACTTCGATTGAGAGTGTTGGTAATGTTCGACCAAGTAGACCGAAATTTCCACAGTGTGGTAAACTTCACCCCAGTGAGTGCCAAGCGAATGACAGGACTTGTTTCAATTCTGTATCACCAGATTATTTTATTCATGAATGTCCTGAAATGATTGAGAAAGATTGAAATCAAAGTGTAAGATCGAATAATGCTCCCTCTAGAGGTAGACCACAAAGAAATCTGAGAAATGGAGCGAATAGCAAGAGTGCACCTAGAGAGTCGACTGTGAGATCCAAGGGTAAAGCACTTGCAAGAACTTATGCCATTCGCGCTCGCGAATAGGCTTCATCTCTTGATATGATTACAGATACTTTTTCTCTTTATTATACTTCTACTGTTGCTTTGATTGATTCGGGATCTATTCATTTGTATGTTGTATGAAATTGTATCTAGTATGAATATGCCTATTGAGTCTATAGAATTTGTGATAAAAGTGTCAAACCCTTTAAGCAAGTATGTGTTAATGGACAAAGTATGTAAGAATTGCCCTTTGATGATTAGAGGTCACTATTTTTCGGCTAATCTTATGCTATTGTCGTTTAATAAATTTGATATAATTCTTGGTATCGATTGGTTAACTACTCATGAAGCAATAGTAGAAAGAAAATTATTGAACTAAAATGTGAAAATGAGAATATTCTTCGAGTTGAACTAGGCAAATGGGATAACTTACCTATAATGATTTCTTCTATGACTGCTCAGAATGCATAAAAAAAGGTTATGAAGCGTATCTTGCCTTTATATTGAATACAAAAGAGTTTGAGTTAAAAATTGAATTAGTGCCGATAATATGTGAGTATCTGGATGTGTTTCTGGAAGAGTTTTCCGGATTGCCTCCTATTAGAGAAGTAGAATTTGGTATTGATTTGATTCTTGGTACAGCACCTATTTCGATTGCCCCGTATAGGATGGCTCTGATGGAAGTAAAGAAACTGAAAGTTTAGTTGCAGGAATTAACAAATAAAAGTTTTACGAGACATAGTTTTTCTCCGTGGGGAGCACCAGTATTATTTGTGAAAAAGAAAGACAGCTCTATGAGGCTTTGCATCAACTATCGACAATTTAATAAGGTAACCATAAAGAACAAGTATCCCTTGCCAAGAATCGATGATTTGTTTGATCAATTAAAAGGAGCCACAGTGTTTTCAAAAATAGACTTGAGGTCTGGCTACTATCAATTGAGAGTTAAAGAGTCAGATATTCTAAAGACTGCCTTCAGGACGAGGTACGGTTATTATAAATTTCTTTTCATGCCTTTTGGTTTAACAAATGCTCCTACGGTATTTATGAATTTGATGAACCGTGTTTTTCGACAGTACTTAGATAAATTTGTTGTTATTTTTATTGATGATATACTGATTTATTCTCGTAATGAAACTGAACATGCAGAGCACTTGAGAACTATTTTACAAACTTTGAGAGGCAAGCGCTTGTATGCTAAGTTTAGCAAGTGTTAATTTTGGCTTCGAGAAGTCAGATTTTTGGGATATATTGTTTCGGGTGATGGTATTAGAGTTGACCTGAGTAAGATTTCAACAATTATTGAATGAAAACCGCTGAGGAATGTGTCAGAGATTAGGAGCTTTCTAGGCTTGGCAGACAGTTTGTTAAAGAATTTTCCATTATTGCTATCCTGATTACGAGGTTGTTCTAGAAAGATATCAAGTTTAAATGGATAGAAAAGTGCCAACGGAGTTTAGAGAAACTAAAAGCATTATTGGCCGATGCCCTTGTTTTAGTATAACCTAAACTGGAAAAGGAATTTGTGGTTTATAATAATGTATCATTGAATGGATTGGGTTGTGTACTCATTAAAGAAGGCAAGGTAATAGCTTATGCCTCAAGACAGCTAAAACCCTATGAAAAGAACTATTATACCCACGATTTAGAGTTAGCTGCCATTGTATTTACATTAAAGATCTGAAGACATCATTTGTATGGTGAGAAATGCCGGGTATTCACCGACCATAAAAGTCTAAAGTATTTAATTACTCAAAAGGATTTGAACCTACGACAACGGATGTGGCTAGAGTTGATAAAAGAATACGACCTAGTGATTGACTACCACCCGGGAAAGGCGAACGTGGTCACCAATACCTTGAGTAAGAAATCCATGTTTGCATTGAGAGCTATGAATATTCAGTTAACTGTATCTGATAATGGTTTTATTCTAGTAGAGTTGAAAGTTAAACCGATGTTTATCCAAGAGATTTGTAAAGGTTAGAAAAGTAACAATGATTTGCAAGCCAAGCAAGTTCAGTGTGAGTCAGGCATTGAATCAAATTTTTGGATTAATTTTGATGGATGTTTGATGTTCCAGGATAGGATTTGTATTCCTAAAAATATCGAGTTGATTTAGAAGATTTTATGTGAGTCACATAGTAGTTGTTTGTCTATTCATTCGGGAAGTAAAAAGATGTATAATGACTTGAAAAAAATTTATTGGTGGTCAGGAATAAAAAGAGAAATTTCAGAGTTTGTATCGAGCTGTTTGATTTGTAAGCAAGTAAAAGCCGAACACCAAGTACCTTCAATTTTACTTCAGCCTGTGATAGTTCCTGAGTGAAAATGAGAACTATTACTATGAATTTTGTGACAAGATTGACGTTGACACTGAGAAAGAGAGATGTTGTTTGGGTTGTAATTGATAGGTAAACGAAGTCGGCTCATTTTATTCCAATACGTACCGACTACTCACTTGATAAGCTAGCCGAATTGTATATCTCTGAAATTGTGAGACTTCATGGAGTACCTATGTCAATCATTTCGGATAGAGATCCGAGGTTTATTTTAAAGTTTTGTAAAAATTTGCAAGAGGCTTTACATACAAAACTAAATTTTAGTACCGCTTTCCATCTGCAAACCGACGGCTAGTCGAAGAGAGTGGTTCAGATACTTGAGGACGTGCTCTTATATTCTGTATTAGAATTCCAAGGTAGTTGAGAGAAGTACTTACCGTTGGTTGAGTTTGCCTACAATAATAGTTTTCAATCGAGTTTGAAAATAGCTCCTTATGAGGCATTGTATGGACGTAAATGTCGTACGCTTTTATATTGGACCGAACTTAGAGAAAGTCAGATTCATGGAATTGACTTAGTCAAAGAAATCGAAAAAAGGTAAAGGTAATTCTTTATTGTTTAAAAGCCGCCTCAGATTGACAATAGTCCTACGCAGAAAGAGATTGAAAAAAGTCGATGCTTTATTAGACCATATGAGGTTACCGAAAAGATAGGATCGATAGCGTATAGATTGGCTTTGTCATCTAAGTTGGAAAAGATTCACAATATATTTCATGTGTCTATGTTGCGAATATACCGATCAGACCTTTCACATGTAATC
Source organism: Gossypium stocksii (assembly GCA_020496765.1). Taxonomy (NCBI): domain Eukaryota; kingdom Viridiplantae; phylum Streptophyta; class Magnoliopsida; order Malvales; family Malvaceae; genus Gossypium; species Gossypium stocksii. Next base: position 53,016,975 of record CM035621.1, read on the forward strand.
TCATAGACAAAGGTATAAATTCAATCAGATATGACTTTTGATGAAGAACTGGTTAAGATTTTAGCTAAAGAGGTCAAGTAATTAAGGATTAAAAGTGCAGGCATTGTAAAAGTGTTATGGAAAAGACATGGAGTTGAAGAAGCTACATGGAAACCCAAGGAAATCATGAGAAACTAATACCCAAACCTTTTCATCGATAAGATTTTCGGGGATAAAAATCCCTAAAGGGGAGAGCTTTAAGATCCGAATATTGAACCTAGTCATAATAGTGGTTTCGAGACCACAAATCCAAAGTAGAAATATTTATTTTACAATTTTTTTGAGGTTTACGACATATTTACATGATAGTGTGAAAGTTACATGATGAAATTTTGTAAATAAGTGACCAATTTGACTTTTAGGATTAAATTACAAAGTTGCAAAATATGAGATTTTAGAAGCTTTATGTACTTAATTGAAATGAATTCATAACCTAGAAGTTCTTATTTAGTAATTAGACCATTATATGTCAAGATGGATAAAAATGGACATGAAAGGCTAAAATTTAAAAAAAAAAAAAAGGTAAAAAGGGCATTTTGATCATTTGGTTAATTAAGAAATAAAAAGGGAAAAATCAAGTCAAAATTGTGTCCATCTTCTTCCCTTTGTGTCGAAAATTGAAAAGAAGACATAGCTAGGGCTTCTTCACTTTTCAAGCTTAATAGTAAGTGTATCTTAGCCCCGTTTTAATGCTCTTTACATTTTTAAAACCCCCGTAACTCGATTTACCTATTTCTAGCCATATTTTGAGCTAGGGTTCATGTTCAAAAATTTACCCATTTATGACATGCATGTATTTTGATGTTTAATGAAGGAATATGAAAGCTTGGGGTGTGATAAACAACTTTTACTAAGTAATTTTCATGAAAATATCTAAAAAAAACCTTTTTGTAAAAGCTGTAAAATGAGTAGTAAAAGTTTGATTTGAAGAAAAATGTGAGTTATTATGAGCATGTGTTAGGTTCAGCTAGACTTAGGTAACAAAAAAAATAAGTACATTTTATTTTACGAGCCTAGGGACTAATTTGTATATATGTAAAAGTTTAGGGCAAAATTATAATTTTGCCGAAGTATGATTTATGGACTGAATTAAACAATGTGATGATTAAATAAGAGAAATTTGCTATTATAGATCAAGAAAAATGGTCTGAACTCAAACCGAGTAAAGAACAAAGTTACGGACTAAATTGAATAACAAGTTATATTTTGTTACCAAGGTAAGTTTGTTGGTAAATAATGCAACATTATGTTTGTATGTGTCTAATGCTTTAATTTTGCATGATATGTATAATTGTTTTATGAATTTTGGTTTACAATGACTCGATGACGACGTAACAAGGTTTAAAGTTTCGAAATCCCGGTTGAACCTTAAGAATAGATAGGATACAAATATCATGAAATTAATCCATCAATATGTGATCCCATGTAAGACCATGTCTGGGACATGGCATTGGCATCGATATGTGATCCCATGTAAGACCATGTTTGGAACATGGCATTGGCATCGATATGTGATCCCATGTAAGACCATGTTTAAGACATGGCATTTGTATCGTTATGAGATTTCGTGTAAAACTATGTCTGGGACATGACTTTGATATGAGATTTCGTATAAGATCATATCTGGGATATGGCATTGGCATCGATTTATGATCCCATGTAAGACCATATCTAGGATATGGCATTGGCATCCTACCATGTGTATGAGATTTCCTAAGTATCCTTAGTATTCTAAGTGGTTCAACGGGTAATTCAAGAGTATGTCATTGAAATGACAAGGTATGAACATGTTGAAAGGGTACAGGTATGTACACGAAACTCATAATTCTTGAGTTATGCATCAATAAGGCCTCGATAAGAAGTGAATGAGCACACGGATAGAGACACGGGCGTGTGTCTCGATCGTGTGAAGGCCACTGGAACACGGGCGTGTACTAGGCCGTGTGAAAACTATTTTAGCTTCGAAATAAAAAATAATTCAATATGGGCTAAACACACAGGTGTGTTTCTTAGCCTTGTGGACGGCACGGCCTTGGGCACAGACATGTGCCAAGGGCGTGTGAAGTCTGCACCTAATTTACTTAAATTTAGATCGTCACACGGCCTAGCACACGGGCGTGTGGCTTGACCTTATGATTTCATTTAGTTGATGACATCATAAACAGAGAGTTACTGTAATATCCTGAATTAAGGCCTAACCAGAATAGTGGTTTCGTGACCACAAATCTGAAATAGAAATAATTATTTTATAATTATTTCGAGGTTTATGATAAGATTGCATGATTGTGTGAAAATTTCGTGAAAAAATTCTGTGCATAAAGTGCTTAATTTGAAATTAGGGACTAAATCGAATAAGTTGCAAAACTTGCATTCTAGAAGCTTTTAGTATGAAATTGCTTTGGAATATTAATTAGGAGGTCTTAAATAGTAATTTGACCAATTTCTAAAATTTTGGACAAAAATGGGCTTGTACATGAAAATTTTCAAAGAAAGGCATTAAGGGTATTTTGGTCATTTGGTAATTAAAAGATTAAAAAAGGGAAAAAGATTGCAAAATATGTCCATCTTCTTCATTAGCATGAAATTTCAAGGGTTCTCCATAGCTAGGGTTTGTTTCAAGCTCTAATATAATGAATTAGACATCTTTCTATCGCGGAAATAGTGGATTAAAAAGGGAATTGGCTGTTCCACACCGCCATAGTAAGTAATTTCAAGCCCCGTTTTTAATGTTCTTTTCGTTTTCGGAGTCCCGGTAACTTAATTTAGCTTATGCTAGCAATAATTCAACCTAGGGTTCATATTTGGAAAAATACCCATAGGTTTTTTGTGTTTTATGATAGAATATGAGGTTTTAAATTATGCTAGACAACTTGTGCTACTCGGTTTTAAGTGAAAACGAATAAAAAGGATTAATCGGTAAAAATACCTATTGTTCATAAGTACATGTTATAGTGAGAATTTGAGGTTGCTGTTAGTAACTAAATGATCAGCATGTCCTAAAACATAAGAATTTGGCATAAAGTTCAATTTCCGAGCTTTGGGGCAAAAGTGTAAATATGTAAAAGTTTAGAGGCAAATTCGTAATTTTGACAAAGTTAGGGTCAAGGACTGTTTTGATAAATGTGAGTATTAAATAAGCTAAATGTGTTATTTTAGATCAAGAGAAACGAGATTCGAGTCGTGATCGAGGGAAAAACAAAGTTTACGAGAAATAAGCTCGATTCCTAACATTTTGTACCGAGGTAAGTTCATGTGTAAATAAGGTAACATAATTGTTATTTTAAGTGATTTAATGTTATTTATATGATATGATACTTATTATCATGAAATATTATGCCTTGTAAATTATTATTTATTGATATGCAAAGTATGTGATTAGCTTGATAAGCATGAAATGCTAGCGAGTATTGGTTCCGATGTTTCGAGGAAGACGACCGAAAATTTGTGATTGAGGAAAATCCCGTTTGAACCTTGGGAATAAATTAGGATACAAGTGATATGTCACTAGGATGATTGAGTTCCAAACTCATTGAGTTGAGTCCGAGTTCGTAAGATGTAACTAGGCATCCGAGCTCATTGAGTTGAGTCCGAGTTCACTTATGGATGCGAACGCCCGAGCTCGTTGAGTTGAGTCCGAGTTCACTTATGGGCGGGTTACATGGTAGCTTGGCTACGGATATGACACTTATGTGTATACGATTTGTGTATCCGAGTTATATTCCGATGAGTTCAACGGGTAGATTTTTAAATAAATAATGAGAACGCCTAAACGAAAGAGGTATGTTGAAAAGTATGGTGAAAGAGGAAGTTGGACAGGTATGAGCCTAAATCTCGAGTTGAGAACTTGGTAAGACATGAATGTGGTAAAATAGCAAGTATTTTTGTGTCATGAATGTTTTAATGATATTATGTAATTGATGGTTATGTTGATTTGCATAGTTATGTTACTTGTTATTTACATGTGAATTTACTAAGCATTTATGCTTACTCTCCCCTTTTCATTCATTGTAGTTTTGACAAGCCAGCTAGGAAATCGAGAAGGGTCAAAGGAACGTTCACACTATCCGAGACAAATTGGTATAATGGCTTGTATTTTGAATATGGCATGTATAGCATTATAATCATTTTGTGCAAATAATCTTATGACATGGTGATGGCATGGAAAGGAAATTCTTGGAAATGATTAGCCATTGGAATGGCCAATCTAGATTACATTTGGTGTCATGTATGTTTAATGTGTTACTTAGGTCCATGAAAAGCCATAGAAAGATGAATTTTGTTATAAAACAGAATTTTGCAGCAACAATGCTGTGAGTTTGAAAAATCACTAAAAATAGTAGAGACAAGATCAGGTGGTGAATAAAATATGAAATTGAATCTTATTATGTCTATTTTCATATGGAAGAAACGAAAGAGGTAAAAGAGTTGTATTTTATGAGATATTTGGGTTTTGGTGGAACAGGGTCAGAGCGATTTCTAAATCCCCTGTTCTAATTTTAGAAATTCGGTAAAAATTGTACAAAAATAATTAAGAGTCATACTATATATGTATAGATTTCTTATTGAGCCTAATTTTTGAAGAAATAAACAGCATAGCCATTCGAATTTTTTACAAGAAGAAAAGTGATTCGTAGTGAACAGAGGTCAGAGCAGTCAAACACTGAAACAGGGGAAACTTTAACTAATAAACTGTACTAATTGGCCCATCCAAAAACTCTAGAAAAAAATTAATAGATAGATATATGAATCTAGTTTCAAGGAAAATTTACGGATCTTAATTTCGAGTTTCGTAACTCGAGATATGATTTTTTTAGCGACTGTGACGCAGATGGACAACTTATCACAAATGCTAAAATAAATGGTTTAAAATCGTTTATGTGATAAATTAAGTTTAGTAACACCTCAAACTCGACTCCGGCGACGGTCTCGAGTAAGAGGGCGTTACAGTTCCACGGGGTATGGACACGAGCATGTGTGACTACACGACCTACCCAAATGGGTGTGTCCTATATCTACACGGGCGTGTGACCCCTGTTTGAATGAAAAATTTTCTAAGTTTTTCAATGTTCCCGGTTTAGTCCCGAACCATTTCTAAAGTACCTTTTGAGTCTCGTAGGCTCACTTAAGGGATAATGTGCATGTGTCCGAATGATTTTTAAAGATGAATGAATTTTTATGTCCCGAATTTTCATGGATGTTTGTGTTTAAGTCTGGTAACGCCTCGAACCCTGTCCCAGCGTCGGATACCGGTAAGGGTTGTTACAGGCTGGCCACTAATAATATAAGAGAAAGGTTGGACACAACAGTGGAAAATTTGAAATGGTGGACTAGATTTCCAAGATATGCAGTCTCTCACCTTAATCATAGTTTTTCATATCATTGTCTAGTGCTAATAGACACACTGGGAAAGTGGGATACAATTTTGGTAAGATGTCATCCCCCTTTTAGTTCAATGCTAACTGGGTCCTTGAGGAAGACTTTGAGGGTCAAGTAAAACAAGGTTGGGTAAGGAATGAGATGGAACTACCTGACAAAATCAAAGAATTGGGACAATTCCTTATGGAATGGAGTCGAATGAAAAAAGGAGCAAACAATAAAAAGAGAAATCGAGTGCAAAGCTAGGTTTACTGAACAATGAAGATCATGAAGAAGAAATACTAGTAGAAATTATGGATGTCAAATTAGCCCTAAACATGGAAGCTAATAAAGAGGAATTATTTTGGGAACAACATGCGATGGTTAATTGGCTACGAATGGGAGACAAAAACACCTCTTTCTTTCATAATTTTGCATTTTACCGTAAACAGAGGAATACTATTAGAGGACTAGAAGACATGAGTGGGAAATAGGTGGAAGGAGAACCAGAATTAATGGAGTTGGCGAATATCTATTTTGAAAAGTTGTTTTCGACAAAACTTCTGAGTTTTTTTGATTCGCTTATGAATAACATATAGTCGTGTATACCAAGCAATATTAATGAAGAACTGAAAGCCAACTTTAAGGAAGAAGAAATAATCAAAGCTTTGAAAACAATGACACCACTAAAAGCTTCTCAACATACGGTTTTCCCACTTTCTTTTATCAAAAGTTTTGACATATTGTGAGGAGAGACTATCAATTTCTATTTGGAGGTATTGAACAACCATAAGGAGATTGATATGATAAATGACACCAATATCGTGTTGATTTCCAAAATTCAACACCAAAAAATATGGGCCAGTTTAGACCAATCAGTTTGTGTAATGCCATTTACAAAATCATCTCAAAGACAATTGTCAACAGATTTAGAAAAGCTCTCACTGAATGTATTGGAGAAACATAAGGTGCGTTTGTTCCATGTAGATAAATTATTGATAATATTCTAGTTGCTTATGAGGTTTTACATTTCTTTAAAAAAAATAATTTGGGCATGGAAATTTTGCATTAAGACTTGACATGAGCAAAACTTATGATAGGGTGTGGGGGTTTCTGGAAAGGATGATGAGAAGCCTCAATTTTTGTGAAAATTAGGTAACACTAATTTTGAGATTAGTGTTATTAAATGGGGGACAAGGAAGGAATTTTAAACCAACTAGAGGGCTTAGGCAAAGTGACCTTTTAAGTCCATACCTGTTTATTATATGTGTAGAAGGTTTATCAAGATTACTAAACCTAGCAAAAAAAAAAAAAAGAGGGAAGATAAAAGGAGTCAAGGTAGGAAGAGAGGGATTCCTTTAACACATTTACTTTTTGCAGATGACAACTTACTGTTTGGAAATGCCATAGTTGAAACGGCGTTGACTATGAAGGGAATTATAAAAGAATATGAAGATATGTGGGGACAATTGGTAAACTTTGATAAAACCCTGATTTATTTTAACAATAATACAATGGAAAGGGGCAAAATTCAAATTGGAAACAAGCTGGGGGTAAGAATTTTGAATAATCTCGAAACATACCTCGAGTTACCTACGATGGTGGGGAGAAGGAAAAAAATGCATTTGTCGATATAAAAGAAAATTTTCTTAAAAGAGTCAAGAGTTGGAGTGCTCAAAATCTTTGAATTGGAAGGAAGAAGATATTTGTTAAATCCGTTCTACAGGCTATCCAAATTTATGCCATGCAGTGTTTCCTTTTTCCAATTTCGTTATGCCGAGAATTAGAAAGTTTGATGTGTAAATTTTGGTGGCGCAATTTAATTACGACGAATAAAGGTATACATTGGTGTGCTTGGAAATCTATGTGTACCCCAGAGGCGTTAGGGGTAGCTGGTTTTAGAGATTTATCATTTTCTAATAAAGCCCTTTTAGCAAAACAAGGTTGGAAACTAATTACCAATTCTTCAAGCCTATTCGCGTGAATATTGAAAGCCAAATATTATCCAAGAAAGGAGTTCATGAATGCGAAGTTAGGATCTCTCCCGTCTTTTACTTGGCAGAGCATTTGGGGGGCACAACATTTTACAGAAAGTTATTGGATGGAGAATTGGGAATGGAAGATTGGTAAATATTTGGGACAAAAACTGGGTTTCAAGACCTGAGGATGGGAAAGTTATAGTTCAGAATATTAATGTTAGATTCACTACTGTTGTTGACCTTATTAATGAGGAAAATTGTACCTGGAAAGCAAAAGTAATCGAAGAGCTATTTACAGAGGAGCAAGCCATAAAGATTTTGTCCATCCCTCTAGTAAACAACTCCATGCCAAATACCCTTTTGTGGAGAGGTGATAGTATAGGAGAAAACTCTGTCAAAAGTGGAGATAGATGGTGCATTACAACAAACCAGAGCAAAGCCTATACAGATACTAATCTACAAACGATGCCCTTAAAACTTATTATACAAGACTATGGAATCTTAATATCTCAAATAAAATTAGAATACATCTATGGAAGGTTACAAATATTATTTGCCTACGTTTCAAAATCTTCAGTATATGATATTAAGGAATGAGGTCTTCTGCCCGATATGTGCTATGAAAGACGAATCAATAGTGCATATCTTTCGAGATTGTATGTTTGTGAAACATGTGCTTCAAGAGGTGGGTTTGACGGTCTCGCAAACAAATATACATCAAGAGTGGAAAATGTGGTTAGCATATGTGTTCGAGGAAAACAACAATACACAGAACATAAATAAAGAAATATCTTTTTGGGCAATCTGCCATTATAGAAACAATTAAGTGCATGAAGGAATAAGAGAGCAGATCAGCGAGGTGGTCAAATTCGTTAAAGCATATGTTGCAGAACTAAGCCAGTTAGAGGAGATTTCAACAACCCATTTTTTACAAAGAGAGACACAATGGGACCCCCCAAAAGGAGACACAATTAAAGTAAATTTTGATGCTTCCTATCAAAAGCAATTACAGAAAAGGATAGCAGGCATAGTGTTAAGGAATAATCTAGGGCAGATTGTAGGGGCGTGTGCTTACCCGTTCAATAGTGTCCAAGACCCAGTACTAGTTGAAGCATATGCTTGTCTACGAGCAGTCATCTACGTGGAAGAATTGGGTTTCGATAATATCTGCGTCGAAGGGGATGCACTCACAATCCTGAAGAAATTAGAAGTCCAAAGGACTAACAGATCTGTAATAGGGAACATAATAAAGGAAATTCAGTAGAGAAGGGAGAGATTTGAGCTTTTACCTCACAATTTGTCCCACGGTCGGCGAACAAAGCTGTACATGAAATGACCATTTGGGGATGTCGGTGTAGAGGCTCCGCTGGAGGTTGAAGCAATCGCAGCAAAGGAGTAGGGTGGAAAGGTTGGTTTTTTTGGTGAACTCAGCCTGGAGTCATTTTGTTGAATCTCTGTCTTTAAGAGATCATCTGAGGAGCTCGGGTTTTGGAGATGTGGAGAAAAAGGAAAGAGGTCTAATTGAAGCCTGGTGCGGGGCTGCCACTCTCGAAAGAATATTGTCCGATGCATCTATGCGGTTTGATACGGTGAGGAAGAAGAAATGATTAGGAAGGTTTGATTTTTTTTAGTTTAGGAGATGAAATGTTTTCTGTTTTGGTTTTTTTTTCAATTCATCAGGGTTCCTTTAATTGTTTTAAGTTTAAGGTTGTTAGGGGTATACCTGAGGCACCGCCCTTTTGCTGAGCTAATCTATTGCCAGCTAGATGGGTAGGGAAATGAGGTGGAAGGGTAATTATGAGTCTGTTTCAACTTTTATTTTCTTTCTAATAAAATGCATCGTTCCTTGTTTCAAAAGAAATGTGCATTAAACCATAAGATTTCGGGTTTGCATTGACGATCACGTTATTTGAAATTTGATTTGTTGGCATTATGTTATTAAGGTGCCTTAAGATTTTGTCATGATTTCCATGTTTGGTTTAACAATTTCTTCTCAAGTCAATAATATGATATTATAAGCATGGCCGAAATTTGGTAATGTAAGAGACTTCTTTTTTAAGTATTACTATTATAATTACAAAATAATTATAAACATAATATAAGTACAAATATATTTAGATCAACTAAAATGTAGACAAGGGAAAAGTTAGAATTAAGTTTTATTTTTTTTGTGAGAGTTAAAAATACAATTTTACCCTTGTATTGGCTTATATTTTTTATGGTTTTGAAATGATTAAATTGAAATTCTAACATTTTTGTGAGGCCAAATTATAATTTTACTATATATTAACTTAAGATTTTATAAATTCTAGGGGCCTAAAGCAATAATTTTCCATTTTAAGGGAGACAATGCCCTTGCTTGGCCCCTCTTTTTGCCCTTGAATGTAGAATTAAACGCGTACCAAATATAGTAAACAAAAAACCAAAAACAACCAAACCAAACTAAATAAAACCCACAAATAGGACATGCACAAGTTAGGACAAACACTCGCACATCACAATTGCGCATGGTGAGACTCAAGCCAATATCTCAATACAACATGTTTCTTAGCTAATTTTACATTAGCCTCATAAGATGAGGTTTGTGTTGAAACACTTTCAAAAAATTTATAATGTTCCAATAGTTATAATTGAAAAATTACAAGTAGTTCAAAAGTTATGTCACTTGATTATTAATCAAGAGTTGTCACTATTCACATTGATGGGTTATGTCTCTTATTACCAAGAATTATGTCACTAATTATTAATAAAGAGTCATGATCATTCAAGTAGGCATTTATTAAACAATTATGTTTATTATTAAAAGATGTGATTGGATAATATGTCGTTATGAAAAGACATAAGAACTTCTATAAATAAGAATAGAATTTCATTTGTATGGTATACCAAAGATATAGAAACTTTTGTTTCTTTTAATTTTCCTCCATCTTCTATTATTCTTATATTGTTCCAAAAAGTTTTATTGCAAAAATTCTTTATAGAAATTGATATTCTTGCTATGTTCCGCTCAGTACTTAATGGATTTTATGTCAGTGCAAAATATCGACAATCATTGGGTTTCTTTGTATCCCTGAGGTTCATTTGCTACTAATTATTTTGCACACTAACATATAAGTTGGAGTAAATAAACATTAAAGAAAGTAACATTGATACACGTCTTAAAATTATTATTAATTTCTCATTAATTTATTTTTGTCCCCACGCCCCACACACCAACTTTTTGTAACAACTTTATCCATTTTAATGATTTTGATCCATTTTCTTTAACATAAAAAAAAAGCCTAATGAAGTCTGCATATCTTTGATATATTCTCTCAGCTAATATTTCAATAACAATAATAGTATAAGTTGATAAAATTTAACATGTTGTCTATCATCAGTTATTTAATGTCACATGTAGGGGTAAAGACAAAAAAATCTATTAAATGATCTAGATAAAATTTAAAAAATAGGGAGATATTATTAATTTTTTAGAGGGATTAATAATACCATTCTTTCTTTTTTCTATTTAATAAAGAGGATAAAAGGAATCACATTAAAATATTAATTTTAAAGGGTTAAAAAGGTAAATATATCACTTAATTAAGGCGGCCTATTGATCACATGTATTACACATGATTTTATTTATTTTTAAATTTATTAAACAATATAATTTTATTTTTTAATTAATTATTAATGTAAATTAATTTTATCCAAGTTGTCAAAAATAATTAAAATACAGTAACTATTTTGATAATTAAAATGTTATAACAATAAAAAGACTTCAAACCATAACTAAAATCTGAATGAAAAGAATAATGAAATTCAAAATTTCTTTTTGTGGCTTTTTTAGATATTACTTGAATGAATTTATTTAAATATTGAATGTTAATGTATCTATTTTATATTAATAATTCTAGTTTTATATTATTGAAATACTAATAAAAGTGTAATTCAAAATAGAATAATTTAAATTATAATAATGGGATAATTTGATATGAACAAAGAGTGTAATTTAGTTGTAATAAAAAAAACCTTAATATTCAATTTTTAATAATAAAAAATCATTCTAATGTCATTTTACTAATATAATGGATAAAAACGTATTTTGTCGATTCAAAAGTTTATCAAACTCTATTGATTATATATATTGATATCACATTTGCCTATTGTTATTGTTGTCGTAGTTGTTGTGGTTGTCATTATTACCATCTTGTCTTTTCATTTTTTATTTTCATAGTCACCCTTTTAGTTTATGCTTAACTTAATAGATTTTTGTTCCTTGCTTGTGAATAAAAAGAATTAGTAGAAAGAGTTATTAAGTTAACATGTTATCATTTATAGTTGAATATCATACAAAAAATTTATAGAATTATATCGACGGTGTTCGTAAACATATGAGTCAAATTGTAACATAGTATATGTTACAACGAAACACTAATAAATATTCCGAGGATCATACCTAAGGGATTGTAGATTGGAGAAATTAATATTAAATTAATTATAGAAAATAATTACTAATCTAATCGAGTTACGAATTAGTAGTGTGAATCCAAATTAATATTTTAATTAAACTAATTAACCTAACTAAACTTAATGGACTTTTCTAGTCCTAGTGTCAACAATGCTTACCTCTAACCTAAGATCGATTAAATCCCTAATTATTTAATTAAATCATTAATTATCCTAGATTGAGTTATTTATCACCCTTAGCTCAGACAACCCTCTCGGTTCATCTTTACTAATGATTATCACCTAAGTCACCCTTTTGATCTCTTCCTAGTATATGGATACCCTTTCGGTCTCACTTCTTGGCACAAATTATACACGACAAGATGCCTTTTCAGTCTCACCTATCTTGATATTCTATTAGAGGTGTCACTCCTTAATATACTAAGTACCCTCGAATAAATATTCAATTTTAGATAAATAATCACTTAACAAATAAATTAGTTTATTAATCGAATCACGCAAAATATAAATAAAGCACAATAATTTATTCAATTATTCATACAACGACTAATTGACCAAATCAACGAAAGATAAATAAAAGAAGAAAAGAGAAAAGATAGGAGAATGCTCATGAACAAATATAGTGAAGTGACATCCCAGAGCAATCTCTGCTCATAATTATCATCACATTGAAATAGAAAAGTTCCGGCTACACGAACATGAAAAGAAAAGAAAACTAAAAATTGAAAAGTAAAATTGTTTGTCTAAGTCTGCTTCCATTCTGGTAACCCTAAGGTTGCTTATATAGGTAATGTCCTACTTGGTGACCACTCAACCCAATATACACTTAGATACCAATGAAAAAAATATTCTACTAAAAGCTAGGGTCAAAATTGGAAATATCCCAAAATGACTGTCTAAGGATATCAACTTCATTTTGGCCTGCCATCGTTGCATCGTTGGGATGTGGGAGTGTTTCTCATCACGATGCGCTACCGTGCAAATCTTCCCACATTCATTGTGTCATCATGACGAGAGGAAGCTCTTTGTCTCGTCATGATGTCAAATTTGTTCCGAGCCTTTGGCAGCTTTGTTGGCTTATCGAGCTCCTTGTCTCACAAGCTGATCATTGTTCCTTGTATTCTTGTACCTAAATTAGCATTCTAGACATTTAAATAGCTCATCAGTCACTCATGAGGCTCGAGTCGTCCTTACGGGTCATCAAAATAGCACAAAATGCGTCAAAATGTTTATTTTGTTAATATTTTGTTTCTAACATACTAATACTGAAAATATAATAATTAATATTAAAATATCAAGAAAATAAACTCGTTAAGTGCATAAACTACTCCATTTGACGTCAAGTCAAATACCCCCACACTTAATTATTTGTTTATCCTCAAGCAAACAAAAGAAAATAAATCAAATCTATAGCTAAACAATGTACTTGAGTATGCTTGATACATGAGATTATATCGGAGCATCGACACTAGGAGAATTTGCTTAAATATATAACTCTAGCTAGAAATTTAAACAATTTACAGTTGTTTACACCTAAACAAATTAGTTCAATAAATTACAAATTAAACAAGTTAAAGAAATTTTAATATATAACTCCATCAAAATGTGTATACGAACATGGTATTTATTTTGACAGAATATAGTCATTTCGAATAACTTTTTCCTACTCACTTTATTTTTGTCCATGCTTTAAACTCTAATGCAGTAATATTTCCCCATATAATCCCTTATGATTTTTTTTTAAATTTGTACCAATACGATTGAGATTTTTTTCAAGCACTTTTTTCTAAGGGTTATACTAGTCATATTGCACCATTTCAATAACCATGGATTTTACTGATTTTTTTTTTAATCCGAAACTCCTATCCTTCTACACATATGATTACATATTCGTATCTACCTTTATCACTTGGTATATTTAATCTCTTCTTCCTATTTATAGTTCAATAAATTGAACTAATTATTTTAAATATAAAAAACCTAAATTATTTAATTTCAGACTAAATTTACAATTTAAACAAACAATATATGCTTCTACACAATCACTTGTATTTCTACAAGCTCAAGTGCACAAATTTAAAAACTATTAAAAACAAAGAAAAATAATAGAAAAAAATTAAAAATTTTCATATGTCACCCCACAATTTATTCGACACATTGTCCCTAATGTGCAATAAAAGATAAAAGAAAGTGATTACCCGATTAGCCTGATAAGTTCATCACAAATGGTGGGACTAACTCTTCCTTGCAATGTTGGCTCAAGATTGTAGTGCCATAAAAAATATATTTATATGGGTTCCTACAAAGAAAATTAATCATCCAAAATATATATAATAGAATAAAATCCTAATGAATCTAAATAAAAATAAAAATCAACCAAAAATAAAAATAAGTCTTAAAAATTATAAATCCCAAAATAAAAATTAAAAATGTTTAGAATTAGTCGGAATCAAGCTTCGGCTCCTTCTCAACTTCGTTTAGGTTGTCTTTTAGATCTGACTTTTCTTCGAGATCTTCTTCTAGGTTTTCTTATGCCTGTATGTTGCTGGATTCTGCCTTTTCCTTGTAGTTTGTTATTGGGAATTAGGCTCGCTTCAAGCTGGTCTTCCTCGCATAGTCCTCGTAACATCGAATAAATCGACTCAATTACATTATTTCCAAAGTCGTAGAAGTTCTTTTGATTCAAATGCAATCCGATCCAACTTTTGTTGAGTTAGCGGAGTGACCAATCGGGCATATACAATTACACTTGAGTAACTGCAATTATGTCTAGAATCATCATTTTGAAATTTCACAATTTACTTAATCATGGAGTCAGTTCACAAGAAGTACCATGATTGAAAACTCCTTATTGTATATTCTTTACAAAAAACAATTCATCCAACTTTGTCCAATGACCTCGTCATGTATATGTTACCCTTATATGATATCCTTGATTCCTTTGAGTTAAATTCGCTCTCTTAATACAATCCCATTTTATCTCATTATCACCATTGTGTCTTCTTAATGATTAATATGGTCACTATAAACTAATGTTTGTTATAAATTACTTACTTGGAAATAAGTAACTCGTGGCCACGTTCCATATTTATCAATCCACGCAATGCCAATGAGAGGATATCATTAACTCTTTAATCAAGTTTTGAATTCCATTGTTGCTAGTAAAGCCATGTCATACACAATTCATGTACCCAACATACCTGCTATCGGCTCTATCATCTTTAGAGCGTAAGCCTCCACTTATATCAATGCACATGAGTTACATAAGCATGGTCAGTGGCTAACTTAGGATTTAGGTAAGTCACACCATAAATATCAAAAGTGAATCAATTCACAAACTAATTGGAATTGTAGATGACATCATAATCCTTCTAAGCATTTGAAATGCACACTTTGCTTCTTTTACAAGATTATGGATTTGTTTAAATTATCTACTAAAGTTAGTTGTTTTTCTCGCAATGTAAATGTTCTTATAATGTCACTTATCATCAGTTTAAACTTAGATAATCAATAAGCTAATATTTGCTCGTCACAATTTCGCTATGTACGCAAAACATGAAAGACAAAAACACAAAAGATATAATAGTGAAATGTGAAATTAAGTTCATTTATTTATTCATCGTTCAAATACATAGAAAACAACTACATGTTTACTACAATATGGGCACATTTCCTAATAATACTTGATCTACCACAATTCGTTATGGCAAATTGAGGTCTTTTTTTACACTTAATGAGCTTGTTTTTTTAGTGTTTTTATTACATTTTTTTTTGTTTTTATTACTTTAAGTTTAAATTATGCAAAATAAGCGTTTTTAC
Organism: Gossypium stocksii; assembly: GCA_020496765.1. NCBI lineage: Eukaryota > Viridiplantae > Streptophyta > Magnoliopsida > Malvales > Malvaceae > Gossypium > Gossypium stocksii. The sequence continues at coordinate 53,032,619 of CM035621.1, forward strand.
ACAATTTTGAGTTATGCCATGACCTAATGGGTCATTATGGGCCTAATGATGATTTAACAACTCTATTTAATATGTAGAACACTATTTTTTGGCTAATAAGACGAGGGACAACTGTAGTGTCGTGACACCGAGGAGTGGTGTCGCAACACCAAACTTCAAAGTCAAAATATTTTGAAAATGAAGGTAGTGTCACGACACCGGTGTTGTGGTGTCGTGACATTGGGCAACGAGTAGGGATTTTAACTATGGGTATTTTTTCCACACAATAAATTGTAATCAGATTTTTAATTATCTATTCAAACTTGGGCTTTTACTTATATCAAAGTGTATGATTCACGCATACATAATCTGTCATCCACTCAGGAATTAGGTAGGTCACACTATGAACATCACAAATGAATAAATCCATAAATAGATTCATGATCTATTCTTCTTAGGTCTAGTCTGATGTATTGTCAGTCCAATCAATCACATCTATGTCTCTATCTTCTGGGAGTCATCCACTCCGATTCCCAAGACAAAGCATCTCCCCAATTTGAGTTGATAGACCAAATATTAGTCTTTCAATTGGTTTTCTCATTTCCTATTAGACTAAGGACATGTTTAGGTTCGTCTACTAATATAAGTTATCTTTCCATATTACGATCTGACCATGTAATACTACTTAGAATTAGTTTAAACATTAACAACCAATGAGCAACATTTGCTTCCATTTTTTTACGTGTAAAACCATATGAGGACATTATACAAAGTATTAATGTAATTCATGAATAATTTTATTAACAATCTATTCAAAAAAATTACAAGTGTACATTGACGAAAATACTATAGTTAGGGGATCAGATCCAACACTCGAGACCTTCTGGCTCGTTCTGGTAGAGTATAAGAACTAAAAGTCCCAACTGTTTTTCCGAAGGCTCGATTTTCTTATCTAGGCTCATGACCTGCTCAACCATCTTTGCTTGTTCATTTAAGTTAGCAAATTCTTTACGCTTATAAGAGACCAATTGAACTTGGAGCTCATCTCGCAATCCTTGAAGTAATTGCTTATAGCTTTCCCCTTCTGTCGACACTAACTCAATAGCAAACTTGCTAAGTTGCAAGAATTCCCTCACATAATCAACAACTAACATATCACCCTATTTTAGCATCACGAGTTCCTGCTTTCTATCTTCAAGATATAATTTCATGACATATTTCTTTTGAAACACAAACTGGAAGAAAGTCCAAGTAATTTGATCCACTAGCATATGTTGTTGGGTAACTATCAACCACCACGGGTATGCCTTTTCTTTTAGAAGAGATACTACACATATAACACACGCATGCAATGAACATTCCAACTATTGTAGGACTTACACTATCGATTCTAGCCATATTTCGACTGAGAAGGGGTTGACACCTTTCAACCTTCTAAATTCGGTTGCTCCATATTTTCGCAATTCTTTTATTAGGGTTCATCGACTTGTAACTACTAGTGTAGCTTGCAAAGTAGCTCCTGCTACTTGCTAGAGGACTTTTAATATTGAGCGTAGAAGATTCTCATAACCTCGACCTTCATGGTGAGGTCTATTAATTCTATTCTGTCGAGTACCAACTTGATCAACACTAGGTGCCTCAGTCTTAGCCCTGTTCTCACCCTCAACGGAGTGATTGCTACTCTGTATTTCATCATCAACAACATTGCTTTATTCTTTTGACATTTTAGATATAAAATAGAAGAATTCATAATCAACATCCAAATCTCAACTTAGACTCAACTCAACCGTGGTATGTTCCTTTAGACTCAATTTTGGGCTTGATTTAGTTCGAGAATCGACTAAACCTGTAGCTTTGAAACAACTAAATGTAACACCTCGTACTTGACCCAATCGTCGGGTTTGAGTTATAGGATGCTAGATTTATTGTTGGAGCAACTACAATCAATTGCAAAAAAATTTAACCATTTATGTATTCTGGTAAGCATATTACACATTCACAATATGTTATATAATCATTTTCGAGTCTTATACAATCTTACGAAAGCTCTTTTGCTAACCTGAGGTTGAATAAGGACTAAAATGTAAATATTTCAAACTGTCGAGTTGATGTCGCGACTTCAGGGGTTCTAGGTTGTGATGTAACTCATTGACTTGTCCTCTTCAAAACATTGAGAGCTTGACATCCCATGCCACTCATTGTTTTTGAAAGGCCATTAAATACCAATCCATAACAGCTAGTGATATTAACCATAGACTATTTCCACCATTGCAATGAGACATGATTTCAATTAGCTCAAATAAGAAAATTTCATCAACATTTCATTTTAAAATCACTAACTAACCATTTTGAGTAATCATATGCTCTATTTCAAAGTTTCAACCATTTAAACCTTTTCAAATATTTATGCTAAACTCATATATGCATTTAACAAGTTATAAACATTAAGCTCAAATGACATTACCAACTTAGAATTCAAAATTACCATTTGATACAAAATCGACTCAAAACCTAGGTACATGTCATTTATCGAAACAAAAGGGACTATACAAACATCGTTGAATGGGGTGTCGATTTTTGGATGTTGGATCACTTTTTGTAACCTCGGGATTGACCTATACCTGTTTACAGAATAAACAAACGTTGAGTGATAAAGCTCAGTAGTACTTCTATTATTCAAGTCATAAAATGAGCCTAATCACAAGTAGATTTCAATCAATACATGTTATGGTACAACTATTTCAAACTACAAGCTCATCACACAAATATCAATTTTTTACACAAGCTCATTTACTAATCAATTGAGCATTCTTTACCATACTTTATATCACCAAGGATACAATTCAATTCCATCTCAATTTCACACACATATATATACATACAATACTATGATACTCAATTTTCATTTTCCAAACAATTCCATCTAATCTTTCATTTTTTTTTAATTCAATTTTCTCTCTCTCAAGTCTATTGAATCGTTCACAATCAATTTGACCTTTAAGCCTCGTTTCTAACTGGTTCGCATGGTCTTTCACATAATATTAATAATCATATATCTCATATATGCATTTGTAATACCATTTCATACTATCAAATTATTCTAAATCATTTAATCGATTCACAGTTTATATTCCCCATTAACCTGACTCGGGCTCGAACGGATACATGGATTGTCCAACTAACATACCAATCTGGCACTCAGTGCCTCATCAGAATGTCTGAAGTATATAAATTGCACCCAGCGCTCATCAATATAACTGAAGTAAAAGATGTGCCCAATACTTATCGGAACATCCGAAGAAAAATGTGTTCAACACTCATCAATATATAGTCGAAGTATAACTCGTACACAATCTATCTTATAGGGTATTAATGTTCCAATTACATTATACAATCCAATTCATATATCATCATTCTTAATTCATCTCATCATCAATGCATATATATATATATATATATATCCAATACCACATTTATACCAGTTTCATCATCATTTTGTATCACAAATCATGTATGAATTATATCATATTTTTTTCTACTATATTCAATTCAGTTCAATTTCCTGATATTCAACATCATTCAATACAAAAGTTTCATACAACAAGCACAAACTTACCTCAATAGTCACTCATGCATTCAATATGCATATGCATATAAATATATGATATTGAATCATAGAAATACAAATTGAATTCTTGTCACTCGTCAACGACTCTCGTTTTTCCTTTCCCTTTCGATGGCCCGATGTCGCCTTTAGTTATATTCAGTAAATTAATAAATAAAACAATATTAGGTTTCATCCATTTCACATTCAAATACAAGGCCAAATAGATTTATCATTTTATTCAATTTAGTCCCTATACTCGGGATATGTGTATCTTTCGATATTTAGCATTAGATCAAAATTTGATTTTACATTCTTTCATTAGGGACCCTATAATTTCTATTCATAGCACAATTTCATGATAAATTTCAATTTATTCAATTTGGCCCTTAATGTTATAAAGTTAACTAACAAGCTTATTTGGTTTTACAATTTAGTCCTTATCATAATGTAAGCTTAATATCTATCAAATTCAAGCCTAATTTATCAATTTATCAATAATGAAAACTTGCTAAAAACTTAAAAATTGAATTAATTGATACATAGGCTAGCTAGATCAAGCTCTCATGATTCAATTTCTATAAAAAAAAAAAAAAGCTTAAGAACTTTACTTGAATAACAGCCGAAAGTTTGAGGGTTTTCTTTTTATTTCTTCTTTAATGGAAGACGGAACAAGAATGAGGAAAATGATAAAATGCTTTCATCTTCTACTATTTGGCATTTATACTTTAATTAATCTAGTTTAATTAACTTAATTAAGGTTTTATTATATTAATCTTATTATTAATTAAGCTAAGTGGGAAAATCATTGTAATCCACTAACTCATATTAAAGGTTAAATTACCATCTTGGTCCTTTGTACAATTTCTATATAGGTCTCTAAATTAAAACTCAATAGTGATTAGATTTTTACAATTTAGTCCTTGAGTTTTATTTAACTATTTTCTCGGTTAATTTACTTAACTGATCATTTTCATATTAACTCTATAAATATTCCTATTTTATACTTATGCACACGATTTATGGAAATAAGGTTCCGAAACCGCAATTTTCATACCACTAGAAATTGGATTGTTACAAAAAAGCATTGAGATAATTATTCATAAAACCATCCCATATGTTCTTGGATATAAAAAGTAATTATATCACATTAGGATCCTTGAAAGTAAAAAATTTTTTATCCAATCTCTTCTTCAAATATATTCATGAAATTAACTAGACAAAATCCTAAAAGTGATGCAAGCAAATAAGTAAAAAGTAAGGAATTTCAAGTAGGATAATTGTTGCTATAACCACTCTCAAAATGGCCTCACCCGGAATAAAACTAAAAAATAAATTCATGGGATTCAAACAGCATGAATCCCAAGATCTCTAGTAAATCAATAGACCGTGATAAAAGAATTACTTTGTAAAATGAAATAATCGTTACTTATAATTGATAGTAACCTATATTGGCACATAAATTGGACAATTACTGGCATAAATTGATTATTGAGACGTTAGAATTCTAAATCTTAAGCTGTAAGATGTTTTGAACACGTCTACTTTATAAAAATATATCTTCTTATCAATATTCTTGGCTATATATATTTATATTAGATTTTTTTATTGAATTGATGTCATGAATCAACTAAATACCAACTTAATTATGAAATTATTAAATTACGTTTTTATATACAAATTAAATTATATTTTTATAAAAGTGTTTTATCTATTTTCATATATAATAAATCAATAAAAAAAATTTACTGATTTAACCTTAAAACACAATGTATTTACTATTATAATTAATGCATCAATTGATTTTTATATGAATTTTTTAATTTAATTTTTATATAAATGTTCAATAAATATTTACCATAAATCTAATATATACAATACGATTTTCATGGGGAAAGGGGGGGGGGGGGGGGGTTGGGCTTTATTCTAGAATTGTATAATTTTCTCTTTAAGTCGACACAAAGTACAAAAACATAAAACTTGACCAACTAAACTGAAAACTGACCGTGTTGTGGTGATTGCAAATTTTGGTCCCACGCTCCAGTTGTTTTGAACGTCTAATAAATATGCAAAACCACCATAAAAGTTTTTATAAGATTGATTTTTGTTTTTTTATTAAAATAAATTAATTAATCTTGTTAAAAATTTATTATTAAACAATAATAATAATAAATATGGAATTAATTTTTTATTTGAAGAATAAAACCCTAATATCTAACATATATCATGGGGAGAATAATAAATACATATATGCAGAGAATATGTAAAAAATTCCAAATAATCATTTAATAATAAAAACAGTTGAAATTAAAAAAAAAAAACCTATTTTACTATTTTATGAAACGTATAAAGATTTTTTAAGCAAAAGAGAATAAATAAGTACAAAGGATAGTTTTAACCAAACGACAGTAAAATTTGTACATAATTCATCACACTTAATTAGATAGCTATGATAGGGTAGAATATGATGTTTCTTTAAGCTATCTTTACTATTTAAATGTAAAAGTTGTCAAAATTTTGACCAATAATATCATACATATCTTAAGCGTATATAGTCATGTCTATGTTGGTATTAACCTTTGAACCCTTCAGAAGGACGTAAAGCATTTAACTCAATTCCAATCCAGGATTAATTTACCCATTACTGCTTATATTTTTAAGCATTTATATATCTGAGTGGTTCTCAAGATTTGAGTTAAAATAGCTACAAAAGAGACTCCACTGTCAGAAGCCACGTTCAATGAATATGTTTTTCAGTATTAAAATTAAGTTTATTGAAAAGCTTAACAACAAAGCTGGAATAGCTCAGTTGGCTAGAGCGTGTGGCTGTTAACCACAAGGTCGGAGGTTCAAGCCCTCCTTCTAGCGTTTTTACTTTTGGTTCAGTTTCATCTTTGGTCCCTTTAAATTGCTTTCCAGCGTTGGTTTAACTTCGTCTTTGGTCCCTTTAAATTGCCTTTTGCTTTAATTTCATTGCTCTCTAGCGTTGAATTCTGTATGGTCGTTTTATATTGGTTTTTAAATTTCCAAACCTATTGAAAGTCATTTTCCTTTGGTCTTTAAGCTCGTTATTTATTTTATATTTTCAATTGCCATTTATTTTATTCTAATTGCTATTATTTAATTTTGTTTTAATTTTTAGTTTAAAAATGTGTGGAATAAAGGGTCGTTTTGACCTAAGTACTACTCTCTTTTTAGTTTTATTTTAATTTGTTTCCTCATATATTATTTAACTTACCCGCCACCCTTATATCATTTTCTAAATCATTTCCCTGCCACCCTTTCACCATCCTTATAAACCCTCAATTGTCGCCCCTTTCCTTCCAAAAGTAGATCCACTGCCCCTATCTGTCGAAGCAAAACCTATTGCCGACCATTAGTTCATCTTCCCAACTTCCAACCGCGCCTTCACCAACTCCCTATTACTGTCGTCCTACCTTACCACCACCGCACAAAACCGTCAACGCCTTCTCACAGTTTCGCTAAACCTATTGCCAGCCAGCTTGTGTAATTGTCCAAGATTTTATTTTCAAGCGTTGGACTCCGACTCAGAAGACCGAGCAAGAAGATTCTGCTACCCCGGATAGAGGAACGATGTCATGAAGAGGTGGAAACAATATCGAACAACGAGGATTCTACCAAATAAATAAGGGGTTTCTATTTTCCTTAATATTTTAGGATATTTTAGGCTTAAATATTTTTTTAATATTTTTTTATTTTTATTATTCCCTCTTCACACAATAAGTAAGTGTAATCTATGAATAAAAAGTGTTGAATTATAGTATGCTCATCATAAAATAAGAAGTGTGGCAATGAGAATATACATATCTAGCATTGACTCTATCAACGAAAGGTTTAGTATTTAAGCAGTCAAATTAGACCCACCTCATTTTCCTAAGGCCTTACATGGTGCTTTTAAATAATGAAGGCATTGTTTCTCTTCAATGGGGGACCATATTGTAATATGAAATAATTAATTTTCTCATAAAGGTATGTTTTAATTGAAATTTGCACAAAATTTATTTTTTTGTACAATAATGCTATCTTTAGCGTATGCATAAATCCTTATTATTCCAAGTATATTATGTGTATAGATCTTAGTGATTGTGTATAAGGATTACCATGATTTTCTTAGAAAAATTAAGAATGCATGAAAGTTTTAAATCTTTAGAATTAACTTAGTAATTTCATTGAGGCAAAATCCTAGGAGGCATGGCAAATTTTTGTTTTAATAGTTTGAGTCTTTGAAACCAATCTTGTTAAATATTTATCCCTTGAAACCTTACTTTTAAGCTATATAGCCTGATTTATTCAGAACTTGTAACAATCCATGTATATATATTTCATTAATATTTATGAGTTTATCAGAATATAAGTGAGAGTTTATATAGTGTAGTAAGTATGCTCGTGAGATTGTACCAACTGAAGACGAGATGTATGTTCGTTTAAAGGTGGATTGAATGATGGAATTAAAATATTAATTTGAGAAATGGAAATATGAGAATTCATGGTTTTGTTTGATTGAGTGTTGAAAATGGAAGAAATCTGTAATAGTAAGAAAAAGGCTAAAATGAAATTTCGTGATTCTAATAAATGAAATGTATCTAAATTGTTTTCAAATCTATTCTCAAAGAAACCAAAAGAAACTTTTAGTCGCAATGTCACATAATTTGGATTCACAGGAAGAAAAAAATCAAGACAAAATGATTCAAGACTTCGGTTAAAGTTGGTAGTCAGTATTAGCAGTGTCCATAATGATGATAAATTTGTTTGTGATTATTGTGGAAAGTTCCATAAGGATGTGTGTCGAGTTATGATCGGAGCTTGTTTTTGATGCGAATCTACCAAACATTTCATGAGAGGTTGACCAAAGAATTCAGGCATTAATAAAAAATCAAGTTGTTAGATAGATGTTTGTTTCATAAAGAGGGAAACAGCCAGGACAGAGTAGTAATGCTGGAACTACTCACGATGGAACAAAGGTTAAAATAGACGGATATGAGATAAGAGTGTCTACTAGAACTTATGCCATTCAAGCCAGAGAGGAGGCTTCTACCGTAGATGTTATACCTGGTACTTTTTCTCTCTTTGATATTAATATATATGCATTGGTAGACCCTAGGTCAACTCCTTCTTACATTTATATCATTTTAGTATTTGAAAAGAACATCCCGATAAAACAGACTGAATTTGATGTTTTAATAACTAAATCGTTGGCTCAAAATGTCACGATCAGTTCAATTTGTAAAAAGTGTTCACTGAGAATTGAGGTTATGATTTTTCCTACTGACCTCATGTTACCATCGTTCCATGAAATTGATGTAGTACTAAGTTGGGCTGGTTGACTCTGCATAAAGCAGTAGTAAATCGTAGTTAGAAACGAATCGATTTGAGATATCAGATTTAACAAGTTAATTATTGTTGAGTTAGACAAAATTGATTGTGTTATAAATGTCATACTTGTGATTTCTACTTTGAGAATGGCTTGCTGTAAACTAAAAAATATATAGGATTTTTCCTATTTAATTTATCACCTTTTTACTTAAATTCGTTGTTAAAACTAAGTAATTGTTTAATAAACTAATAAAATATGTGGAAACATGAAATTAGGACATAAAATTTATTAAAATATGATTTTATGCTTTATTATATAGTTTTCATGAATAAAATGGCTTATTACTCTCCTCTTTTCACCTATAAATAAGACCGCATTTTATCCATCATCCCTTATCACTCTCTCTTCTTTCAATTCTCTTTAGCATTTTCCATGTCCTACGCCTAGCATCATCTCTTCATAGAGATTTTAGCAATTAAGCCTCTTAAAGAGCCCATCCCTTATCACTCTCTCTTCTTTCAATTCTCTTTAGCATTTTCCATGTCCTACGCCTAGCATCATCTCTTCATAGAGATTTTAGCAATTAAGCCTCTTAAAGAGCCCTTGGTCGGCCATCTTGAAGAGCCATCAACAAAGGAGTAAATAAAAAGAACGGAGGAGCCCTCGTCGGTCAGAGTCTCGGGGTGACAACCACTTTGATTTGGGTTTAATCTTTCTTTTCTTTGATTTAATCTGAAAATGTTTGCTATGTGTTCTTTGTTCTTGTTTACAACAATGTTAGCTTAATTTTATTTAATCTAGGATGATTGCTTTGATTAAATAATATTTATTTGATTCATGCTTATGATGTTTGTGCCTTAACCGATCATGTTTTCAATTAAAATTCAGTTTGTATTTCGTTCATAAGTGATTGGAATGCACCTGAATTAGCTGAGTGATCCTAACCAGACGACGGCTAGTGGACACATAATTGTAATGTGCATGCTCAATTTAAATCCTAACCTGATTAAATTGCAAGTTGCATAACAACTCTAACCCAGCTCTTTTATTTGTATAGTTTTTAGATTTATGTGATTAAACTGTTTCAAACCTAACATGTCATTGTTACCTTACACGAATGCTAAGAAACCCCTAGTAAATAAGGATTAGTAAAATGTGTATTTACTAAGTAAAGGATTCCAAAAGGACCTAATGTGGTTTCCAAACTCGTGAAAGATCGAGTTGCCATGGAATGTTTTTTGAATGTTATTAAGCATGTTGATAATAAATTGAGTTTAATTAAAGTAATTGTCCTAGTTTATTTATGTTATAATTGTTGCATATTGTGTTTAATTTTGCTAAAATCTATTTCATTCATATAATTTGCATATTTAGGATAATTTGCATTGGGGATCATTGCATTTAGTTTAATATATTTAATTTTAATCATCACTTCTCAATCACTTGATAACGGACTGTGTACACTTGCACAAACCTACGCGTTATAAGCTTTTGGCACCGTTTCCAGGGATTGTTAACTATTGCCATAGTCATTTTTTTGTGAAATTATTCACTTTCAATTTGGTCTATTTCTAACATCACTAACTTATTCTTTTTAATTTTGTGGTTTTCTTTTTAAGGTGTTTATGAGCATAGATCAGATTATTGATTTACTCCTTGTAGACCTTAAAATTGAGCGAACTTTTAGACAAAGAAGACGTGAATGAACAGCTCAAAGACAAGTCGAGATAGACCTTGGAAATCAAAATCAAGACCAAGGTAATGAAGCCGATCATATACGAAATCTCATCCTCATTGCCGACGATAGAGATCGATGCATCAAACAATATGCTATGCCACTTTTCAGTGAGTTAAATCCAGGAATTTGAAGGCCAGATATTGAGGCAACCCAAATTGAGTTGTAACCAGTGATGTTTTAAATGCTCCAAATGGTGGGCCAATTCAATAGTATGCCCATGGAAGATCCACATCTCCACCTTCGATTGTTTATAGAGGTAAGTGATTCATTTAAGATAGCCAGTGTAATTGAAGATGTACTGAGCTTAAAGTTGTTTCTGTACTCGTTATGAGATTGAGCACGAGCATGACTCAATTCATTGCCACCAAGTTCTAAATCTACATGGCAAGAATTAGCAGAGAGATTTTTGGTTAAATATTTCCTGCCTAGCAAAAATACTAAGTTAAGGAACAAGATCAAAACTTTCTAATAATTAGATGATGAGTCTTTGTATGAGGTTTGGGAGCAATTCAAGGAGTTACTTCGTAAGTGTCCTCATCATAGGATTCCTCATTATATCCAGTTGGAGACATTCTATAATGGTTTCAATACACATACAAGATTGATGGTAGATACTTCTGTGAATGGTGCAATTTTGTCTAAGTCGTATAATGAGGCTTATGAGATCATCGAGAGGATTGCAAGCAATAACTATCAATGGCTAACAAATCGAGTACCTTCAGGAAGACGTGTAGCAGGAGTTCACGAAGTTAACGCCCTCACTTCGTTATTAGCTAGGTATCGTCTATTTCCTCTATGTTAAAATAGTGTACTGCTAATAGTGTTACTAATTTTGTAGCTCAACCACTAAGTTCATTTGAGTAGTTTCCTGTGTGTACTGTGGTAAAGGTCATTCTTTTGAGAATTGTCCATCAAATCCAGAGTCAATGTACTATGTGGGGAACCAACATCAAAATAGGAGTGGACAAGGACCCCAGTCCAACTTCTACAATCCTTTATGGCGTAATCATCTAACTTTTCTTAGAGCAACCAAGGAAATGGACTAAACAACAACTTATTGCAGCATAGACCTAACCAATCTCAAGGGTTTAATCAGCAAGCTCCAAAACCACCTCAAGCTGAGTCATCAAACAGTTTGAAGATTTTGTTAAAAGCGTACATGGCAAAGAATGATGCTTTGATCCAAAGCCAAGCAGTAACACTAAAAAATTTGGAAAATCAAATGGGTCAGTTAGCTACGAAGCTTCGTAATAGACCGCAAGGAACCTTGTCAAGCAATACTGAAAACCCAAGAAATTTAGGTAAAGAACATATCAAGGCAGTGGCATTGTGAAGTGGTAAAATTTTATAACCCTGATTTATTGACGTCGAAGATAAGCCTATTGAGAATGAGGAAAGTCAACCAGCTATTGAAGTTCCTACACCAAAAGAGTTAGAATCTGCAAAGACTAACAAGGTAAATCTTAACTTAGTGATTTAGATACTTTAACATCTTCTTTGGATGTAGATTTACCTACTCAAAAGAGTTGTCCGATTCAACCTAAAGTTTCATCACCTCTATTTCCGCAAAGATTGCAATAACACAAGCAGAAATAGGAGGTGCAAATCAAGAAGTTTTTGGATATTCTAAAGCTGTTACACATCAATATTTCGTTGGTGAAGGCTTTAGAATAAATGTTGAATTATGTGAAGTTTATGAAGGATATATTATCCAAGAAGAAATGATTGAGTGAGTATGAGACTGTTGCATTGACAAAGGAGTGCAGTGCGTTCTTGCAGAACAAACTGTCGCCGAAATTGAAAGACTCAGGAGGCTTTACAATACCTTGTAACATTGGTGAATCTTACAGTGGTAAAGCTTTATGTGACTTAGGAGTGAATATCAACTTGATGTCTAAGTTTATTTTCAAGATGCTAGGGATAGGTGAAGTAAGACCTACAACTGTAACGCTTCAGCTAGCAGATCGATCTTTAGCATATCCCGAGGGAAAGATCGAGGATGTTTTGGTAAGAGTTGATAAATTTATTTTTCCTACTGATTTCATTGTCTTAGATTTTGAAACAGATAAGAAAGTGTCGATCATCCTTAAGAGATCTTTCTTAGCCACGGGAAGAACGTTAATTGATGTGCAGAAAGGTGAACTCACCATGCGAGTTCAAGTTAATCAGGTAACCTTTAACATTCTTAAAGCGATGAAATTTCCCGATCTGACTGAAGAGTGTTCAATTATGGAAGAGAGAAACCTTGGTTCCTGTGGAAAGCAATTTTGAAGAAGATCCATTAGAGAAAGCCTTAGATATTGACCCTTTAGAGGATGAAGAAGGTAAAGAAAACATGGCTTTGATGGAAGCCAATTCGAGAAATTTTATTCAGTCCACACGATTTAAACCATTAGAGTTAGAAGTAAGAGAATTTTTGCAACCCAAGTTTTCAATTGAAGAACCACTTAAACTCGAACTAAAGGTACTTCATTTTCATTTGAAATACATTTATTTAGGTGACTGTTCCACTTTGCCTATGATTATTTTAGCAGAACTGATGAAAAATCAAAAGGAGCAACTAATTACTGTTCTAAATAAATTTAAGAAAGCAATTAGTTGGACCATAGCTGATATTCAAGGTATAAACCCTTCTTTTTGCATGCATAAAATTATTTTAGAGGAAGGTGAAAGAACTCGAATTGATGGGCAAAGGAGACTCAATCCTATTATGAAAGAAGTTGTAAGAATGGAAGTGATCAAATGGTTAGATGCAGGAATCATCTATCATATTTCAGATAGTTCGTGGGTAAGTCCGGTGTAGTGTGTGCCGAAGAAAGGTGGAATCATGATTGTTGAAAATGAGCATAACGAGTTGATTTCAATGAGAACTGTTACTGGTTGGAGAATTTGTATTAATTACAGAAAGTTGAATAAAACCACTTGGAAAGACCATTTTTTTATTGCCTTTTATGGATCAGATGTTAGATTGACTGGCAAGTAATAAATTCTATTATTTTTTAGATGGCTATACGAGATATAACCAAATAGTTGTAGCTCCGGAGGACCAACATAAAACAACATTTACTTGTCTGTACGATACTTTTGCTTTTAGGCAAATACCTTTTGGTTTATGCAATGCACCTACAACATTTCAACGATGCATGATGGCAATATTCACTAATATGGTTGAAATTTTTGTTGAGGTTTTCATGGATGATTTTTTTATTACTGGTAACACTTATGATATTTGTTTGAGTAATTTGGCTAAGGTACTGAAGAGAAGCGATGAGACGAATCTTGTCCTTAATTGGGAAAATTGTGATTTTATGGTTAAAGAAGGGATTGTCTTAGGGCATAAAATTTCAAAAAGAGGAATTGAAATCGATAAAGCAAAGGTGGACATAATTGAAAGATTACTGGCCCTAATTAATATGAAAGGAGTCAGAAGTTTCTTAGGCCATGCCAATTTTTACTGAAGGTTTATCAATGATTTCTTAAAAATTTCTAAACCGTTGTATTTGTTGTTAGAGAAAGATACAATGCTTGATTTCAAAAAAGCATGTTTGGAAGCTTTTGAAGATCTAAAAAAGGGTTAATCTCTGCCTCAATAATTGTTACCCCTGATTGGTGCTCACCTTTTGAGTTGATGTGCGATGCAAGTGATTATGTCGTTGGAGTTGTGATGGGTCAAAGAAGAAACAAAGTGTTTCACCTTATTTACTATACAAGTAGAACTTTGACGGGAGCCCAACTCTATTATATAGTAACTAAAAAGGAACTCTTTACTATAGTTTTTGCTTTTGACAAATTCCGCTCATATCTTATAGGTACTAAAGTTACAGTATTTACTAACCATGCGGCCATTAAATACTTGCTCACAAAGAAATATGCGAAACCGAGGCTAATTTATTAGATACTTTTACTCCAAGAATTTTACCTTGACATCCAAGACAGAAAAGGTGTCGAAAATCAAGTAGCTGATCATTTGTCGAGGTTGGAGTAAGATGGGGTATCTCGTCATTTATGCCTGTCAACGAGAATTTACCAGATGAACACTTATTTGAGATAAGTCGAATTCATGAAACACCTTGGTTTGCTGATTTTGCCAATTATCTTGCATGTGGAATAATTCCTCGAGAAATAACATAGCAATAAAGGAAGAAATTCCTTCATGATAGTTGGTATTATTTTTGGGAGGATCCATTTTTGTTTAAACAGTGTAAAGATAATATAATCCAAAAGTGTGTAGCTGAAAGTGAGATTGCTGAAATCTTGTATCATTGCCATTCATCTCCAAGTGGGGGGCACTTTGGTGGTTCACATGCTGTAGCAAAGATTTTGCAAGCAGTTTTCTTTTGGCCTACACTATTTAAAGATGCTTATGCTTATGTGAAGAACTGTGATAAATGCCAAAGGACCAGAAATATATCAAGAAGGAATGAGATGCCCTTAACAAACATTTTGGAGATTGAATTATTTGACGTATGGGGCATTGACTTCTTAGGACTGTTTCCTTCTTCGTACGGGAACAAATACATCTTAGTTACTGTGGACTATGTATCCAAGTGGGTTGAAGCTAAAGCATACCCTACAAATGATACTAAGGTAGTTATATGATTCCTACATAAGCATGTGTTTACACGGTTTGGGACACCAAGAGCTATTATTAGTGATGAAGGTTCTCACTTTGTGAACAAATGGCTTAAGTGGTTGCTGGACAAATATGATGTAAAGCATAAGACTGCTACTGCTTATCACCCCTAGTATAATGGGCAAGTTGAAAGAGTGAACTGTAAAATCAAATGTATCCTTGAAAGGGTTGTACGCCCTAGCAGAAAAGATTGGCCTCGAAGGCTCGATGATATATTATGGGCCTATCGAACAACCTTTAAAACACCATTAGGAATGACTCCTTATCGATTACTTTTTAGAAAGGCATGTCATTTTCCATTAGAGTTGGAGAATAGAGCTCACTGGGCTTTAAAGCAGTTGAACTTTGATATTAAGCAAGCCGATATAAGAAGGATGTTACAACTTGATAAGTTGGAAGAGCTGAGGTTGTCTTCCTATGAGAATGCCAAAATGTGTAAAGAAAGATCAAAGAGATGGCATGATAGTCATACACAACCTCGCGAATTTAAAGAAGGTCAAAAGGTTTTGTTGTTTAATTCAAGATTGAAGTTAGGAATGACTCCTTATCGGTTAGTTTTTGGAAGGGCATGTCATTTTCCATTAGAGTTGGAGAATAGAGCTCACTGGGCTTTAAAGCAGTTGAACTTTGATATTAAGCAAGCCGGTATAAAAAGGATGTTACAACTTGATAAGTTGGAAGAGCTGAGGTTGTCTTCCTATGAGAATGCCAAAATGTGTAAAGAAAGATCAAAGAGATGGCATGATAGTCATACACAACCTCGCGAATTTAAAGAAGGTCAAAAGGTTTTGTTGTTTAATTCAAGATTGAAGTTAGGAATGACTCCTTATCGGTTAGTTTTTGAAAGGGCCTGTCGTTTTCCATTAGAGTTGGAGAATAGAGCTCACTGGGCTTTGAAGCAGTTGAACTTTGATATTAAGCAAGCCGGTATAAAAAGGATGTTACAACTTGATAAGTTGGAAGAGCTGAGGCTGTCTTCCTATGAGAATGCCAAAATATGTAAAGAAAGATCAAAGAGATGGCATGATAGTCATACACAACCTCGCGAATTTAAAGAAGGTCAAAATGTTTTGTTCTTTAATTTAAGATTGAAGCTAGGAATGACTCCTTATTGGTTAGTTTTTAGAAAGGCATGTCATTTTCCATTAGAGTTGTAGAATAGAGCTCACTGGGCTTTGAAGTAGTTAAACTTTGATATTAAGCAAGCTGGTAAAAGAAGGATGTTACAACTTGATAAGTTGGAAGAGTTGAGGTTGTCTTCTTATGAGAATGCCAAAATGTGTAAAGAAAGATCAAAGAGATGGCATGATAGTCATACACAACCTCGCGAATTTAAAGAAGGTCAAAAGGTTTTGTTGTTTAATTCAAATGTAACACCCCCACGGCCGAGACCGTCGCCGGAGTCGAGCTTGAGGTGTTACCGAACATAATTTATCATTTAAGCAACTTTACATCATTTATTTTGACTTTCGGAATAAGCAGTTTTTCTACATCATGGTCGCTAAAAAAATCATATCTCGAGTTACGAAACTCAAAATCAAGATCCATAAATTTTCCCTGAATCTAGACTAACATATATATCTACTAATTTTTTTCTAAAATTTTTGGTTGGGCCAATTAGTACAGTTTATTAGTTAAAGTTACCCCTGTTTCAGGACTTGACTGCACTGACCTCTACTTACTACGAACCACTTTTCTCCATGTACAAAATTTATATAACTATATCGTTTATTTCTCTTAAAATTAGATTCAATAAGGATTCTGAGCATATAAATTACACCTCCTAATTATTTTTTTACAATTTATAGTGAATTTTCAAATTTGGAACAGGGGATCCAGAAATCGCTCTGGCCCTGTTTCACTAAAACTCAAATATCTTACAACATATAACTCCTTTACCTATTTTGATTTTTCCATTTGAAAGTGGACACAATAATCTTCAATTTCATAGTTAATTATTCACCTAATTCGTTTTATACTATTTTTGGTGATTTTTCAAACTCACGTAGTTGTTGCTGTAGTGTTCTGTTTTATGGCAAGTTTCATCTTTTTATGAATTCTCATGAACTATATAACATATTAAACTCACAAGGCATCCAACATTATCTAGGCTAGCCATACCAATTACTAATCATTATCAAGCATTTTCTCAACCAAGCCACAACCATATCACAAGATTATTTATACAAAACAAGTATATTGCTATACATGCCATACATCAAAACATACAAACCAATATACCAATTCTTCCTCGGATAGTGTGAGCGTTTCTTCGACCTTCCCGATATCCAAGTTGGCTCGCTAAAAACTACAATGAATGAAAAGGAAGGAGTAAGCATAAATGCTTAGTAAGTTCACATGCAAATAACAAGTAACATAACAAAGCAATTATATCAACAACAATAGCATGATATCACCAAGATACAAACCACATTTCTAGCTATCGTGTATCATCTTACCACCTTATTTCTGTTATATCAAGTTTCAACCCGAGGGTTAAGTACATACCTGTCCAAATTGTCCATTTCACAACACTTACCAAAATATCATTTTCATCTTGAGTATTCTTCCATCCCGCTAGAATTTTACCCGTTGAACACATCGGAATAAAACTCGGATACACGGATCATTTGCACATAAGTGCCACATATGTAATCAATCAATCATGTAACCCGCCCATAAGTGAACTCGGACTCAACTCAACGAGCTCGGGCGTTCGCATCCATAAGTGAACTCGGACTCAACTCAATGAGCTCGGATGCCTAGTTACATCTCACGAACTCGGACTCAACTCAACGAGTTCGGACATTTGCATCCATAAGTGAACTCGGACTCAACTCAACGAGTTCGGGTGCCCAACCATCCTAGTGACATGTCACTTGTATCCTAATCTATTCCCAAGGTTCAAACGGGATTTTCCACAATCACACATTTCCCCGTCGTTCTACTCGGAATATTGGAACCAATACGTTGCTTGCATCTCATACTTATCAATTTAATCGCATACTTTTCATACCAATACATAATATTTCACAAAGCATAATATTCATAATAACAAGTATCATATCATATAAATAGCATTAAATCACTTAAAATAGCAATTATGTTACATTATTTACACATGAACTTACCTCGGTACAAAATATAGCAATTTTGCAATTTAGTCCAAAATCTTTTCTTTTCCTCGATCAAGGTTGATTCCACGTCTTTCTTGATCTAAAATAACAAATTTAGCTTATTTAATACTCTCATTATCAAAATAGTCCTAAATTCAAATTTTGACAAAATTACAATTTTGCCCATAAACTTTTGCATATTTACACTTTTGCCCCAAAGTTCGGAAATTAAATTTTATCACAAATTCTTATGTTTTAGGACATGCTGATCATTTATTTACCATTAGCAAGCTCAAATTCCCACTAAAACACATACTTATGAACAATATGTACTTTTACCGATTAAGCCGTTTTACTCGTTTTTACTTAAAACCGAGTAGCACAAGTTGTCTAACATAATTTAAAACCTCATATTCTATCATAAAACATCAAAATACACAAATTTCACCTATGGGTATTTTTCCAAATATGAACCCTAACTTAAATTATTGCTAACATAAGCTTTATCGAGTTACCGGGACTACGAAAACGTAAAGAACATTAAAAACGGGGATTGGAATCACTTACTATGAAGCTTGGAAGCTTGAAACAAACCATAGCTATGGAGAACCCTTGAAATTTCGTGGTAATGAAGAAGATGACCAATTTTGTGTTATTTTTCCCTTTTTATTTCATGTTAATATCCAAAAGACCAAAATACCCCTCCTTACTAAACTTTCAAAAATTCCATCCATGTCCAAATTTTGTCCATGAACTTAAAATTGGTCAAATTGCTATTTAAGACCTCCTAATTAATATTCCAAAGCAATTTCATACTAGCAACTTCTAGAATGCAAGTTTTGTAACTTATTCGATTTAGTCCCTAATTTCAATTTAAGCACTTTACGCTTAGAATTTCTTCACGAAATTTTCACACAATCATAAAATCATATCATAAACATCAAAATAATTATAAAATAATTAGTTCTACCTCAGATTTGTGGTCACGAAACCACTATTCCGATTAGGCCCTAATTCGGGATATTACAACTCTCCCCCCTTTTAAGGATTTTCGTCCTCGAAAATCTTACCGGTAAACAGGTGTGGGTATTGTTTCCTTATAGTTTCCTCGGGTTCCCATGTAGCCTCTTCTATTCCATGCTTTTGCCACAACACTTTCACAAGAGCAATACTTTTGTTTCTTAGTTGTTTGACCTCTCGAGCTAAAACTTTAATCGGTTCTTCTTCGTAGGTCATATCTTGTTGTAATTCAATTTATGTCGGTGAAACCACATGTGAAGGATCCGAACGATACCGACGTAGCATAGATACATGGAACACATCATGAATTTTCTCCAACTCAGATGGTAATGCTAACCGATAAGCTACCGGTCCAACTCTTTCAATTATTTCATACGGCCCAATAAAATGCGGACTTAATTTACCTTTCCGTCCAAATCTGAGGACTTTCTTCCACGGAGACACCTTTAAAAATACCTTATCACCAACTTGAAACTCAATTTCTTTTCGTTTCAAATCTGCATAAGATTTCTGTCTATCCGAAGCAGCTTTCAAACAATCTCGAATTATCTTCACTTTTTCTTCGGTTTCTTTTATTAGATCAACTCCATAGATCTGATTTTCCTTGAGTTCGGTCCAATACAAAGGCGTCCGACACTTACGACCATACAATGCTTCATAAGGTGCCATTTTCAAACTCGTCTGATAATTGTTATTGTAAGCAAATTCCACCAACGGTAAATATCTTTCCCAACGTCCTTGAAACTCTAATACACAACATCGAAGCATGTCTTCAAGAATCTGAATTACCCTTTCTGATTGCCCATCAGTTTGTGGATGAAAAGCAGTACTGAAATTTAACCTTGTACCTAACGCTTCTTGCAACTTTTGCCAAAACCGCGAAGTAAATCTCGGATCTCTGTCTGAAATGATTGACAATGGTATTCCATGTAGTCTAATAATTTCTCTAACATACAATTCAGCTAACTTGTTAAGAGAATAATCCGTACGAACTGGAATCAAATGAGTCGATTTAGTCAATCTGTCAACTATTATCCAGATGGCATCTTTCTTTCCTGAAGTCAACGGCAACCCTGAAACAAAATCCATAGTAATCCGATCCCATTTCCATTCTGGAACCATAATAGGCTGAAGTAATCCTGAAGGCACTTGGTGTTCAGCTTTCACCTGTTGACAAATTAAGCATTTCGATACAAATTCCGATATATCCCTTTTCATTCCATTCCACCAGTACATTTTCTTCAAATCATTATACATTTTTGTACTGCCTGGATGAATCGACAAATAACCACCATGTGCTTCCTGTAAAATCTTTTGAATTAACTCCTCATTCTTCGGTACACAAATTCGATCTTTAAACATCAAGCAACCATCAGGACCGATTCTGAAATCTGACTCTGTCTCAACCTCACATTGCTTTCTTTTGGCTTGCAAGTCTTCATCGCTTTTCTGAGCTTCACAAATCTCTTGTAAAAACATCGGTCTTACTTTTAGCTCGGCCAGAATGGAACCATCATCTGACATTTCCAACTGAGTGTTCATAACTCTCAAAGCAAACAACAGTTTTCTACTCAAAGCATCAGCAACTACATTTGCTTTTCCTGGATGATAGTCAATCACAAGCTCGTAATCTTTTAATAATTCCAACCATCTTCGTTGTCTCAAATTCAAGTCCTTTTGTGACATCAAGTATTTAAGACTCTTGTGGTCGGTATATACTCGACACTTTTCACCATATAGATAATGTCGCCAAATCTTCAAAGCAAACACCACTGTAGCCAATTCCAAATCATGAGTCGGATAATTCCTCTCGTGAGGTTTTAACTGCCTCGAAGCATAAGCCACAACCTTTCCTTCTTGCATCAGTACACATCCCAAACCATTTAGAGAAGCATCGCTATATACCACAAATTCTTTACCTTACTTGGGCTGTACTAACACTGGTGCCTCTGTTAATAACTTTTTCAATTCTTCAAAACTTTGTTGACATTCTTCCGTCCACTCAAATTTAACATCCTTGAGAAGTAATCTAGTCATAGGAGCAGCAATTATAGAAAATCCATTTACAAACCGTCAATAATATCCAGCTAGTCCTAAGAAACTCCTAACCTCGGTTACATTCTTCGGTGGCTTCCAATCAACAATAGCTGAAATTTTACTGGGATCAATCCGTATACCATCACCCGAAACAATATGACCCAAAAATCCAACTTCCCGAAGCCAAAATTCACTTTTACTAAACTTGGCATATAACTGCTTGTCTCGCAAAGTTTGCAAAACTATCCTCAAGTGTTCAGCATGCTCTGTCTCATCTTTCGAATAAATCAAGATATCATCTATAAATACCACAACAAACTTGTCCAAGTATGGTCGAAATATTCGATTCATCAAATCCATAAACATGGCAGGAGCATTTGTTAATCCAAACGGCATAACTAAAAATTCATAATGACCATACCTTGTCCTAAAAGCAGTTTTAGGCACATCTGACTCTTTTACCCGCAGCTGATAGTACCCAGATCTCAAATCAATCTTTGAAAACCATGTTGCTCCTTTCAGCTGATCAAACAAATCATCAATTCTCGGCAACGGATACTTGTTCTTAATTGTCACTTTGTTTAATTGCCGATAGTCTACACACAATCTCATCGAACCATCCTTCTTTTTCACAAACAATACCGGAGCACCCCAAGGTGAAAAACTCGATCTCACAAAGCCTTTGTCGGTCAACTCTTGCAACTGCGACTTTAATTCTTTCAACTCTGTTGGTGCCATTCTGTATGGAGCAATCGAGATCGGAGCTGTTCCCGGCATCAAATCAATACCAAACTCTACTTCTCTAACTGGAGGCAAACCCGGTAATTCTTCTGGAAATACATCCGTAAACTCACATACAATCGGCACTGATTCCACTTTCTTTTCAATTTCCTTTGTATTCAACACATACGCTAAATAAGCTTTATAACCCTTTCTCAAATATCTCTGAGCCGACATTGAAGAAATCACACTAGACAATGCCTCTTATTTATTTGATTCGACCCGCAGAGTTTCACCATTTTCACACTTTAATTCAATAACTTTCTGTTTACAATTTACTATAGCATCATGCAATGTCAACCAATCCATACCCAAAATAACATCAAACTCATCAAACGGCAACAACATCAAGTCGGCCGGAATGTAATAACCCCGAATCATTAAAGGACAGTTCTTGTATACTTTATCAACTATAACACATTGGCCTAACGGGTTTGACACTTTAATCATAAATTCTGTATTCTCAACAGGTATATTCATGCTAGATACTAATTTCATGCACACATATGAATGAGTAGAACTGGGGTCAATCAAAGCAGTAACATTAACATCATAGAGAGAAAATATACCAGTAATCACATCGGGTGAGGAAGCATCTTTACGAGCTTTAATAGCATAAGTTCTAGCCGGAGCCCTTCCTTCAGGTCTAACTGCTGCATCTCTGGCTACATTCTTGCTGCTTGCTTCACTCTCAGCTTTTCTTGGATACCTTCCTCTCAAATCTGCACCACCTGCTTTTGTACTCTGAAATTTTTCTTTTTCAATCCTCTCTGGGCAGTCTCTAATAAAATGATCCGGAGAACCACATCGGAAACATTCATTTGCTCTGCACGGACCAAAATGATTTCTACCACACCGCTAGCACTCGGGTTTAACAAATCTCGAATTCCCTACACTAGCTGCCGAAGTAGTCTTGGACTTAGGACCCATATTTTGCTTCTTAGAATTCCCATATGACTGTCCAGCTGAAACTTGGGAACGAGGATTCATATTTCTTGATTTTTCGGGTTGCTGTGAGGGTGCATTATTCATTGGTCTTTTCTTCCAATTTCGTGCCTCAGATTCTACCTTTTTCTTCTGTTTAAGTAGTTCTTCAACCTTGCAAGCTCGATCGACAAGTACCACCATTTCTTTTAATTCAAGAATCCCAACAAATACCTTAATTTCTTCATTGAGCCCATCTTCAAATCGTCGGCACATCTTGGCCTCTGTAGGAACATATTCTCTGGCATACTTACTCAATCGAACAAACTCTCTTTCGTATTCAGTGACTGTCATATTACCTTACTTTAGCTCAAGAAATTCCTTGCGCTTCTGATCAATAAATTTTTCACTTATGTATTTCTTCCGAAACTCTTCTTGAAAGAATTCCCAAGTTACCCTCTCTTTCGGTACCACCGAAATTAGTGTCTTCCACCAATTATAAGCTGAATCTCTCAACAAAGATATAGCACATTTCAAGCATTCCTCAGGTGTGCAAGACAGTTCATCAAATACCCGGATAGAATTCTCAAGCCAGAACTCTGCTTTCTCGGCATCATCATCTACTTAGCTCTGAATTCTTCGGCCCCTAGCTTACGGATTTTATCAACTGGAGTTCTTTGGAATTTCATCATACCCACATCTTGAGGCATCGGAGGTACAGGTTGAGGAATTGGGGGAGGTGGGGGAGGTTGTACATTCAGGTTCGTACGAACGAACTCAGTATACCAAGCACTCATCATCTGGAGAAAGGCTTCTTGACCCCTTTCTCCTCCTCCTTGACTAATAGTGGGAGGTGGATTTTCAGTCGGCACTGCCCCTTCAGCCAGAGCTGGTGCATTACTTTCTACATCATCAGCCACAGTTGGATCGGGATCCATTTACTATAAAAAAAATCATTTAAAAGGTCAGAAGTCGTCACACTATCATAATATACACATTTGGCATGTATAGCAAAATCCGTACATAAAACACGTTAGTCCAAGAATCAACTAAACCTACTCTAATACCACCAAATGTAACACCCCCACGCCCGAGACCGTCGCCGGAGTCGAGCTTGAGGTGTTACCGAACATAATTTATCATTTAAACAACTTTACATCATTTATTTTGACTTTCAGAATAAGCAGTTTTTCTACATCATGGTCGCTAAAAAAATCATATCTCGAGTTACGAAACTCAAAATCAAGATCCGTAAATTTTCCCAGAATCTAGACTCACATATATATCTACTAATTTTTTTTCTAAAATTTTTGGTTGGGCCAATTAGTACAGTTTATTAGTTAAAGTTACCCCTGTTTCAGGACTTGACTGCACTGACCTCTACTTACTACGAACCACTTTTTCTCCATGTACGAAATTCATATAACTATACCGTTTATTTCTCTTAAAATTAGATTCAATAAGGATTCTGAGAATATAAATTACACCTCATAATTATTTTTTTACAATTTATAGTGAATTTTCAAAGTTGGAACAGGGGATCCAGAAATTGCTCTGGCCCTGTTTCACTAAAACTCAAATATCTTATAACATATAACTCCTTTACCTATTTCGATTTTTCCATTTGAAAGTAGACACAATAAGCTTCAATTTCATAGTTAATTCTTCACGTAATTTGTTTTCTACTATTTTTGGTGATTTTTCAAACTCACGTCGTTGTTGCTGTAGTGTTCTGTTTTATGGCAAGTTTCATCTTTTTATGAATTCTCATGAACTATATAACATATTAAACTCACAAGGCATCCAACATTATCTAGGCTAGCCATACCAATTACTAATCATTATCAAGCATTTTCTCAACCAAGCCACAACCATATCACAAGATTATTTATACAAAACAAGTATATTGCTATACATGCCATACATCAAAACATACAAACCAATATACCAATTCTTCCTCGGATAGTGTGAGCGTTTCTTCGACCTTCCCGATATCCAAGTTGGCTCGCTAAAAACTACAATGAATGAAAAGGAGGGAGTAAGCATAAATGCTTAGTAAGTTCACATGCAAATAACAAGTAACATAACAAAGCAATTATATCAACAACAATAGCATGATATCACCAAGATACAAACCACATTTCTAGCTATCGTGTATCATCTTACCACTTTATTTCTGTTATATCAAGTTTCAACCCGAGGGTTAAGTACATACCTGTCCAAATTGTCCATTTCACAACACTTACCAAAATATCATTTTCATCTTGAGTATTCTTCCATCCCGCTAGAATTTTACCCGTTGAACACATCGGAATAAAACTCGGATACACGGATCATTTGCACATAAGTGCCACATATGTAATCAATCAATCATGTAACCCGCCCATAAGCGAACTCGGACTCAACTTAACGAGCTCGGGCGTTCGCATCCATAAGTGAACTCGGACTCAACTCAACGAGCTCGGATGCCTAGTTACATCTCACGAACTCGGACTCAACTCAACGAGTTCGGACATTTGCATCCATAAGTGAACTCGGACTCAACTCAACGAGTTCGGGTGCCCAACCATCCTAGTGACATGTCACTTGTATCCTAATCTATTCCCAAGGTTCAAACGGGATTTTCCTCAATCACACATTTCCCCGTCGTTCTACTCGGAATATTGGAACCAATACGTTGCTTGCATCTCATACTTATCAATTTAATCGCATACTTTTCATACCAATACATAATATCTCACAAAGCATAATATTCATAATAACAAGTATCATATCATATAAATAGCATTAAATCACTTAAAATAGCAATTATGTTACATTATTTACACATGAACTTACCTCGGTACAAAATATAGCAATTTTGCAATTTAGTCCAAGATCTTTTCTTTTCCTCGATCAAGGTTGATTCCACGTCTTTCTTGATCTAAAATAACACATTTAGCTTATTTAATACTCTCATTATCAAAATAGTCCTAAATTCAAATTTTGACAAAATTACAATTTTGCCCATAAACTTTTGCATATTTACACTTTTGCCCCAAAGTTCGGAAATTAAATTTTATCACAAATTCTTATGTTTTAGGACATGCTGATCATTTATTTACCATTAGCAAGCTCAAATTCCCACTAAAACACATACTTATGAACAATGTGTACTTTTACCGATTAAGCCGTTTTACTCGTTTTTACTTAAAACCGAGTAGCACAAGTTGTCTAACATAATTTAAAACCTCATATTCTATCATAAAACATCAAAATACACAAATTTCACCTATGGGTATTTTTCCAAATATGAACCCTAACTTAAATTATTGCTAACATAAGCTTTATCGAGTTACCGGGACTACGAAAACGTAAAGAACATTAAAAACGGGGCTTGGAATCACTTACTATGAAGCTTGGAAGCTTGAAACAAACCCTAGCTATGGAGAACCCTTGAAATTTCGTGGTAATGAAGAAGATGACCAATTTTGTGTTATTTTTCCCTTTTTATTTCATGTTAATATCCAAAAGACCAAAATACCCCTCCTTACTAAACTTTCAAAAATTCCATCCATGTCCAAATTTTTTCCATGAACTTAAAATTGGTCAAATTGCTATTTAAGACCTCCTAATTAATATTCCAAAGCAATTTCATACTAGAAACTTCTAGAATGCAAGTTTTACAACTTATTCGATTTAGTCCCTAATTTCAAATTAAGCACTTTACGCTTAGAATTTCTTCACGAAATTTTCACACAATCATAAAATAATATCATAAACATCAAAATAATTATAAAATAATTATTTCTACCTCGGATTTGTGGTCACGAAACTACTATTCTGATTAGGCCCTAATTCGGGATATTACATCAAGATTGAAGTTAGGAATGACTCCTTATCGGTTAGTTTTTGGAAGGGCATGTCATTTTCCATTAGAGTTGGAGAATAGAGCTCACTGGCTTTGAAGCAGTTGAACTTTGATATTAAGCAAGCCGGTATAAAAAGGATGTTACAACTTGATAAGTTGGAAGAGCTGAGGTTGTCTTCCTATGAGAATGCCAAAATGTGTAAAGAAAGATCAAAGAGATGGCATGATAGTCATACACAACCTCGCGAATTTAAAGAAGGTCAAAAGGTTTTGTTGTTTAATTCAAGATTGAAGTTAGGAATGACTCCTTATCGGTTAGTTTTTGGAAGGGCATGTCATTTTCCATTAGAGTTGGAGAATAGAGCTCACTGGGCTTTGAAGCAGTTGAACTCTGATATTAAGCAAGCTGGTATAAAAAGGATGTTACAACTTGATAAGTTGGAAGAGCTGAGTTTGTCTTCCTATGAAAATGCCAAAATGTGTAAAGAACGATCAAAGAGATGGCATGATAGTCATACACAACCTCGCGAATTTAAAGAAGGTCAAAATGTTTTGTTGTTTAATTCAAGATTGAAGTTAGGAATGACTCCTTATTGGTTAGTTTTTAGAAAGGCATGTCATTTTCCATTAGAGTTGGAGAATAGAGCTCACTGGGCTTTGAAGTAGTTGAACTTTGATATTAAGCAAGCTGGTATAAGAAGGATGTTACAACTTGATAAGTTGGAAGAGCTGAGGTTGTCTTCCTATGAGAATGCCAAAATGTGTAAAGAAAGATCAAAGAGATGGCATGATAGTCATACACAACCTCGCGAATTTAAAGAAGGTCAAAAGGGTTTGTTGTTTAATTCAAGATTGAAGTTAGGAATGACTCCTTATCGGTTAGTTTTTGGAAGGGCATGTCATTTTCCATTAGAGTTGGAGAATAGTGCTCACTGGGCTTTGAAGTAGTTAAACTTTGATATTAAGCAAGCCGGTATAAAAAGGATGTTACAACTTGACAAGTTGGAAGAGCTGAGGTTGTCTTCCTATGAGAATGCCAAAATGTGTAAAGAAAGATCAAAGAGATGGCATGATAGTCATACACAACCTCGCGAATTTAAAGAAGGTCAAAAGGTTTTGTTGTTTAATTCAAGATTGAAGTTAGGAATGACTCCTTATCGGTTAGTTTTTGGAAGGGCATGTCATTTTCCATTAGAGTTGGAGAATAGAGCTCACTGGGCTTTGAAGCAGTTGAACTTTGATATTAAGCAAGCCGGTATAAAAAGGATGTTACAACTTGATAAGTTGGAAGAGCTGAGGTTGTCTTCCTATGAGAATGCCAAAATGTGTAAAGAAAGATCAAAGAGATGGCATGATAGTCATACACAACCTCGCAAATTTAAAGAAGGTCAAAATGTTTTGTTGCTTAATTCAAGATTGAAGTTAGGAATGACTCCTTATTGGTTAGTTTTTAGAAAGGCATGTCATTTTCCATTAGAGTTGGAGAATAGAGCTCACTGGGCTTTGAAGTTGTTGAACTTTGATATTAAGCAAGCTGGTATAAGAAGGATGTTACAACTTGATAAGTTGGAAGAGTTGAGGTTGTCTTCTTGTGAGAATGCCAAAATGTGTAAAGAAAGATCAAAGAGATGGCATGGTAGTCATACACAACCTCGCGAATTTAAAGAAGGTCAAAATGTTTTGTTGTTTAATTCAAGATTGAAGTTATTTCCTGCGAAGCTTAAATCCTTATGGAAATAACCCTATACCATCTATCGAGTTTATCCTTATGGAGTTATTGAATTATATGACAATTACAGAGGTATGTTTAAAGTTAATGGTCAACGTCTCAAACACTGCTGGGATGGTGAAGTTGAGCGAGTTCAATCCTCGTTAAAATTAACATACCCTTGATTTTTCATGAACTTATTTTGTAAATAAATAATAATTAGAACTTATTTTCTTAACTTAGTGCATTTAATGAATTCTGTCTAAGGAGATTGAAACTTACGCGAGACCGTTGTGACCGCTCCAACCTTTCTTGGGAATTAATTTAATGTAATTTGTTAAGAAGAAATTTTCTAATTAAGATTTAAAAATTTTTAAGTTTCATTTGTTTTGTTTAAATTTTTATGTTAATACAGGGGGTCAAATTTGGCCCAAGTACAAATCATTTTTTTTAGTAAGTCTGTAAATACAGTCTGAGTTTAAGGCCCAAGACAGCAAAAATGAGGTGAAAATCCATACTTTTCCGCCACTCCTTTTACTTGCCACCCAAGTAACCCTAATGTAACTAAATTTTTGCTACATGTTTCCCTAATTCTTCCCTATATAAACCCCTCTTCATTCCACTATTTTTCATATCCCTCAAAGCAATTTGCTTAACCCTAAAAATCCTTAAATCTCCCTCTTGTGCCGCTAGCCTCAAATCCTGAAATAAACCCTAGTTTATCTTCCCTTGTTGAAATCACCTATTGCTGCTGCAAGACGATTGTCGAAGCACCAACATTACTGTCGTACATCACCATTGTCACCGTCGCACACTGTCGTTGCTATCACGCGTTGTCGTTGTAGCCGCACTATCCTTGCCATCGTAAGGTTTTCATCGTAGCAAGTCCTTACCCACCTTGCCGATTTCTCTTTTCCCCCTTATGAAGAAACTTTGCCAAATTTTCAAGAAAAAATACCATGTCTCGCAAAAGAACTAGATCTTCAAAGACTACCCTTGAAAACCCGATTTTGATTGATGAAGAACTAAAAGAGAGATTTGATTCAATCTTCAAGCATCAACCTATGATGCCAAAAAAAGGTTTTAACTTGAAGAGTAATGATTTGAAGGTTGTTCCTGTACTGGTTAGAAAATCAATGCTCTCAAGTGGGAACAATTTTTTGGTCCTCGTTCACTTCCCGATGGTGTACAAGTCCAAGGGCTCTATGCTAATTTGACTATGCAAGATGCTATTAAGGTCATCGTTTGAAAGAAAAAGGTACATTTTACTTCTAAGTTCATCAATGATTTGTTTAACTTACCTGATGTTGAAGAAGATGAGTACTACCCTATGATGAACAATATCAATTGAGATTTTCTTCAACAACTGCTTGATGGTGTGACAAATCTGGGATCCCAATGGATTATAAGAAAGTTTGGGAGCCATTCTTGTTGAAGGGAATACCTAAAACCAGTAGCAAAGGTATGGTTTTATTTCGTTCGCTATAGGTTTATGCCTATCTCACATAGTTCCACCATGTCGATGGAACCAATGCTCTTGTTATATGCAATTTTGACAGAAAAGTCCATTAATGTTGGGAAAATTATTCTCAAGGAGATTCATGATTGTGCTAAAAAGAAGATAGGAAGTGCATATTTCCCATCATTAATCGCTTCACCTTGCTTAAGGGCCCATGTTAAAACACAAGCAAATCTGAAGGGGAAATATGTTCAAGGGTGCATTGCAAATCATGATCTTGAAAGGTTAGTAGAGAAGGTGCATGAGCTGAATCAAGACGAGCAAGAAGAGCCAACTAAGCCAGATACCGAGAAGTCAACAAATGAAACTAAAACTGAAGCTAATTCAGTTACAGACACTGAAGAAGAAGAATCTGATAAGGAACCGAACAGTCTTAAACCAGTTGAAGGATCTGCAAACCCTGAACCAAAGGTTGAGCCAGAAGAAGAAACAGTCAAGCTAAGTGTTGAACCTGAATTTACAACTCTAATGCCGACTTTTGCAAGTACTTCACAGAAATCAGAGTTGTCAATTATGATGGATATGTGCAAGTTCATGCACAAACAACAACAAACTTACTGGAAATATGCAAAAATTAGAGATTATTCAATTCAAAATACTTTTAAGAATATCTCTAACACTTTTGTTCCTAAGTTCTCTGATACTATCTTTGAGACATGGATGGAAGATACTGACTATGCAAGTAGGGATGGAGCTGAAGAAAACAAGGGGAATGAGTCAGAAAAATAAAATGAAGGATTATTATCTTGTTATTTATTTAATTGTTTTTAGGAATTTATTTCTTTCATAATTAGGATTTAATTTCTGCAAAATAAAACATAAAAAAATGAAAAAACTTAACACTTCTTTAGAAAGAAAAAGACTAAATGATGTGGTAATGGGAATGAACATGTCTAGGATTGGGTTATTAGGAAAGACTTGGTATTTAAGCAGTCCTAACGACTCACCTCTCTTTCTTTACAACCCTACCTGGTGTTCAGTTTTCATTCATTACTTTGTTCTTGCAATGAGGACATTTAAAGGGGGTAAGGCAAATAATTGCCCAATTTTTTTAATTTTTCAAGTATGTTTCAATTTTGCTGGAATTTAATTTTGTTTGGATATGCTAAATTATGCTTTGAGAGTATTTAGTGGACCTTTAGTAGGCCTAGGTTTAAGTTGAAGCTTGATAGGATTTTTGGGTTTTAGAGTTAAAGGAGAAGGGGTACTAACTAAGTGGGCTTTTAAACAAAAATTGGAAAAATAAGACACAAGTAAACCTATGTTAAAGTGGCAAGGTGGCGCCACTTAAAGCACAAGGAGTGGCGTGTCAGTGATTATAAAGGAGCTAAGGTTCGAATCCATGGATTAGCAAGATGCTTCTTTTATTTTACTGCATGTGCAAGGCAAGTGGTAGATCTCAAGTGAAACTCTGAAGGGGAGTGTTTGAATGGTTCATGGGATTGAATCAAGGAGGATAAGGGGGAGAAAATTTAGGAATTTCGAATGGTAAGCAAGTGATGGCCGAATATGGGGCTCTTGGGGAACATTTTTAGGTTGGGGTCTTTGGTTTGGCATAATCGGCAAGGGGTGTTAAAGGGTGCTAGCCGAATATGACTTGGGTTCTGTTGGGGTTTTAGTTTCGGCATTTTGGGTGTAAATGCTGATTTTTTTAGTAGCTAGTCTTCGAGATTTGGCAATTCTTTCTTGCCGAATTAGTGTAGTACCTCTTAGGGCTCTCTATTTTTTCTCTGTTCTCCTCTCTTTAGTTCTAAAAGTCGAAAACACAAACATCATCCCTTTTGTGCCGATTTGTGCAAAGAACCAAAACTTTTCTCTTTTTTTCTTCCTTTTCCAAGCCGAACCTTCTTCATCACCTTCTTCTTTAGCCAAACCAAGCCTCTATTTCTTCTCCCTTCACTCTTCTCTTCTTCTTCACCTTTTCTCTATCGATTGAAGTAACCATTCTTCTTAAAACTTTGCTAGTCGATTGTTCTTAAAAAGCCAAAACCCAAATGATCTTGCTAACTGATTCTTTATCTTGGCTAAATATTCATTCTCTTCAACCTTATTATTCCAAAAGCCGAAACTCACGGCTCTCTCATCCCTCTGTCGACATCTCATCTTTGTTTCATAGACTTCTATTCTCCTTCTTGTTTCCACAACAGCCGAAACATTCATACCTTATAGTGATTTTAGAAACTGAAACTTTTGATCACTTAGATCTATCGTCTACTCATGTTTTGGTTAGATCTATAATAGATCTGGACTAGGCGGGTACTTGGGGACTCTTTTTTGGCAAAACCAAACGGTGGTAAGTATTCAAAACCCCTTTCTTTCGTAACCTTGTGAGTAAAGAAAAGCTGAAAACCCCTAACTCTTTAGGGTCGCTGTCGATTTTGGCTAAGACTTGTGTGGGTCTTTTCTTTCGGTTCTCTTGTGTTCTAGTGTAGGAGAAAGGCGATCTAACGAGGAGCACTGGAGGCTAGGACTATCAGAGCAATCTAAATCTAGATCTAGTGGTTAGAATCGGCAAAAGTAAGAGGCTAGTGATGCTCTATTATGGCCGAATAGGTATATTGAGTTGATGGTGGTTAATCAATTGGATTTTTAGTTAACAGTGCGGTTTAAACGATTGTAGGATATTCACGCAAGGGACTTCTGAGCATATCGCAAACAAGTGTGTAATCGACACCCTCTAGTAGGCTAGATCGGCAAAAGCCGAAAAGCTGAAATGCTGAAAATTCTGGTATTTCGAGGGCTTGCAAGCGTGCGAGGGCTCGTAGGTTGGTTAAAACGATAAAGGTGGTAATCGCTAATAGTAAGATTGTTGTGTGCACGGTTTCGTGCATGTTGGTGGTTTTGGGCCTCAAGGGCCAAATTTGGGACCAATGGGCTTACGGGCCCATATGGGTGAAAATGAGTGGTAAGTTTATTCTGGTGTTTTGACTGTTAAATCTGCTAAAACGGGTGTAAAATTTGGGCTTAGTGGGCCGTAGTAGCTAGTAGACTCTGTTGGGCCATTAAGGGTTAGGGCCCGATGACTTTGTAATAACGAAACGGACTAAACATGTTACTTGGACGAAAATAGGTCTGCTAGTATACTATAATGAGCATGAAACCCTAAAATCTGGTTAATTTACTGAAATACCCCTTAAGGGTGGAAATTACTGTTTTACCTCTAGGTGTAAAAGACCAATTTACCCCTAGGGTTAAGTTGACTGATTTGCATGCTAAATTATATCTGTTCTCTGTATGCCATGTCATAATATACTCTGTTGCATGAGATTGGGTTTTGATGGAGGAAGTGCTAAGTGGCAATGCCACTTATACTGTAAAAGCTCTGCCTCATATTACTGTTTTAATGGCTTGACCACGTTATCTGATTAAGCAGCTAAGCTGCGACTGTGGTGTGTAGGGCTGGGTGGGTTGAGTTATTCCCCACATGGTGTGTAGGGCTATTACAGGTGGTGTGTACGACTGGATTAGGTATGGGCTTTGCATTCATGCATAATATACTTAACTATTACTGTAATGGGCCTAAGGCCACACTGTTTTCTGAATAGGGCTAAGGCTCAGTTAACATTGTACCTGAATAGGGCTTCGGCCCAGCTTGAGCTTGAACTGATCTGGACTCTGGTAAGGTAAGCTTACACACTGAGTTTTCACAAACTCACCCCCTTTTCTTTTTATCCATGCAGGTGAACCCCAACCTTAGAGGAATTGGAGCTGGAGGGATTCAGAGTGGCCACGTGGACTGCTTTCTAGTTTTATTATTATTTCTTAAGTTACTTATTTTAGTATTCAGTAGTTTTGGGTTTTTAATCTGTAATAAGGCAGCTCGATAATTATTTTATTTAGTTTACTTATTTATTTATTACCTGTTTAAAAGTGATAAATTAAGTCTGCGCAGACCTTTATTTCAAAATTAACAAACGTTTTCAAAATATTCCTTACGTGATAATTAGATAACTTAATAATAACGACACACTAACTAGATCTCTTAAAAAGTGAACTTCAAACTGATAGTGGATAGGTTTTTGTAAATTAAATAACCTTCTTTTTCTCAAAACGTAAGATGGCTTTGCTAAGTCACCCTAAACTTATTAATAGAGGAACGAGGCGTAATTAACTATCCATGTGACACACTAGATCTGGCCATAACGTTTGGGTCGAGTTTGGGGTGTTACATCTATATACAAATAAATGTGTTAAATTGAATTATATTTGCTATTATGTTGATTGAATTGTATTATATGGCTATGAGAGCTGAATATGTGAAATTTGAAATAAATTACGAGCATGTGATCAGGTCCGAAAAGCCCCATCCGAACCTTAGGAATAGTTAGGATACATATGTCATGACATAGGATCTGATATGTGTTTTCGTGTAAGACCATATCTAGGACGTTGACATCGATATAATATTAATGTGTAAAACCATGTCTGGGACATTGGCATCGTATTGATTCAAGTAAGACCCTGTCTGAGATAGTGACATCGATATCTGATTACATGTAAAACCACGTTTGGGACATTGGCATTGTATGAGTTTTCTGAACTATCCGCGTATCCTAGTTAATTTTGATTGGTTCAACGGGCATTCTGAGAAAGCAAAGGAAAATATGAATGTGCATCTAAACTCTAGTACGTATGAATGTATATGAAAATTTGAGAATAAAAGGTATGTATGTATATGATCACTTGATATGTGAGCTTTATGGATAGGATATGTGAAATGGAGTAAGTGAATTTGATTAGTTGAGATTAATGAGAAATAAAACTTGTGTTTATGTCATGCCATAGATCATATATTTTAAATCGGTTTAAAATTGTTCTATGTTATGAATTTATTTGTATATATGGCTTACAAAGCTACTTGTAGCTTACTTTGTTTTTGTTTACTCTGTTTTATAGTTTTCGAAGCTATCGAAAGCTCGGGGATCATCAAGGACCATCACCATACTATCAATCTTTATTTGGTATATTCTGTAAGTGAATATGTTGAAATATGGCATGTATAGGCTAGATCTCTTTAGGTTGTGTTTTGAAACATATTTTAGTTATGCCATGTGATGTGGCTAACAAATGGATAATTTGGTAAGTTTATGTGATGCAAGTATGGCCCTAAGTAATGGTCATTTTGGTATGGAAAATGTTCTGATTTTGGTAAGTTTTATAAGTGATTGAATATGATGCCATTAGGTTAAGGTAAGTGTATATTGATATGCTATTGAATTTGAGACTTTAGTATGATTTATTTTGAATGATGAGTATGAATTGGATGATGATAAATTGAGCTATGTTTTAGTTTGGTAATTGGCTGAAATGGTTGGTCATTGTTGCATCTTGAATGGTATATAAGTTGTATTGTAGGTACTTGGCAATTGAATGGGAAAATGTGGCTTAAACCAAGCCCATTTTGTGCCACACGGCCAAAACACACGGGTGTGTGTCTCAACCGTGTGATCCCTGTACCTTTGCCGAATTGGTCAGGATGTCACATTGGCTAGGCACACGAGCGTGCCTTGTGGCCGTGTGTGCAAGTCAGTAGCCTCCTTAATTTTCACACGGTCGAGCATACGGGCGTGTCTTGTGGCCATGTGAACAAGTCAATATGTATGCCTTCTTTTGCCACGGCCTAAATACATGGGCGTGTCTGGTAGCCATGTGAGGCACACGGCTTGGTCACACGGGCGTGTGACCTCTACAGTATAGAAAGATGTTAAAGTTTTGAAAAATTTTCTAAGTGTTCGGTTTAATCCCGACCTTCTTCCATTACATGTTTAAGGTCTCAAAGATCTTCATAAGGGACTATATGAGTATGTTTGATTATGTTTTGTGATGAATGATTGTATAATGTCTGTAAAAGTTCAGATTGGTCCGGTAATGCCTTTAACCCTAGTCTGGTGACGGATACAAGTTAGGGGTGTTACAGATAATGCCTTATACCCTGTTCCGGCATGAATACGAGTAAGGGGTGTTACAGATGATATGAATAGTTTCAGATATAATAGTAAATGACATGAATTATCTGTAATTCTTCTGTAAACTCCAATAATAGTCGTAACTCTATTCCAGTGACGGATATGGGTTAGGGGTGTTACATATCTCATGTACTCTATTTCCAATAGTGCATTCTGTTAATTGTGACAAATTTACTATGAAACGCTGAAATTTTCTTACAGCTATTACTATAAAGGTCGAGCCACAATTTTCTAAAGAGGCTGTAAAGGATTTAGGATAGCGTGATGCTATGCAAAAATAGATTTATATTTTAGATGATAATGATAGTTGGTCTATAGAAAACACTTCCTCTTGGAAACAAAGCACTAGGAAGTAAGTGGTTGTATAAGATTAAATATAACTCTGATGAAAGTATTGAGAGACTTAAATCTTGTCTTTTTGTTTTTGTTAATCACTAGGTAGAAGGTATTGACTATAATGAAACTTTCACACCTATGGTGAAAATGATGACTATCCATGTTTTCTTAGCTATTGTAGCTTCAAAAAAATTAAGAGTTACATAAGATGGATGTCCATAATACCTTCCTACATGGTGCTCTTGATGAAAAGGTTTACATGCAGCTTTATCCAAGTTTTGCTCCTGATAATCTTGGAATGGTTTTTCATTTGCACAAGTCTTTGTATGGGTTGAAACAGGCTCCTCGATGTTGGTTTACAAAACTTGTTACTGCATTGAAAGGGTATGGATTTCTTTAATCATATTTTGATTATTCTCTCTTTACATACACTAAGGGATCTGTACACATTGATGTGCTAGTTTATGTTGATGATTTGCTTATTTCTGGGAATGATTTTGCTGCTTTGAAAACTTTTCAAACGTATCTTAGTTCTTGCTTCCATATGAAAGATATTGGCTTTTTGAAATTTTTTGGGGATAAAGGTAGCTCACAGCTCTTTGGGATTATTTCTTTGTTAAAGGAAATTTGCACTTGATATTATTTCAGAGGCGGGTCTTTGCCCGCAAGATCACCAATAAAGTAAAATCATAAATTAGCGCATGCTACAGGGACGGTTTTGTCTGATCCCGAGTCGTACAGATGGTTAATAGGTCCTATAATTTATAAGGCAGTGATCAGACCAGGTTTGGTATACAGTTCATGTCTTATCCTAGTTTATGCATGAGCCTAAGCAGAAGCATTGGGATGCGACTCTGCTTGTTGTTTGGTACTTGAAAGGCTTTCTTGGCCAAGGAATTCTTTTTAGATCTAATAGTGATTTTTCCTTGAAAGGGTGGCGTGATTTAGATTGGGCCACTTGTCCGTTAACTCGACATTCACTTATTAGTTGGCTTGTCTTTTTGGGACAAACTATTATTTCCTGGAAAATTAAGAAACAACATACTGTTTCCCGTTCTTCTACTGAGGCTAAGCATAGGTCTATGGCTTTCGTTACTTGTGAGCTCAAGTGGCTAAAGGCCTTGCTATTGAACTTAGGTGTTCATCATTCTAAAGCAATTTCTTTAGATGGTCAATCTGCGTTGTATATTGCACAAAATCCTGTATTTCATGAGTGTACTAAACATATGGAAGTGGACTATCACTTTGTTAGGGATGCAATCCAAGATGGGTTGATTGCACCTTCTTATGTTCCGACCTCTATTTAGTTAGCTGACATTTTTACAAAGGCACTTGGTAAACCGCAATTGGAATATCTTCTCAACAAGTTGGGCATTTATGATCTGCATGCTCTAACTTGAGTAGTGTTAGGATATTATTATAGGATATTATATTTTAGTAATTTAATTCCTAATGGAATATTATAAGATATTATCACTTAACAATTTGATTCCTAATGGGATATTATAGGATATTATTATGGGATATTATCTTTTAGAAATTTGATTGCTATGTAACTACTACTATAAATATATATATATATATATATACCCTTGAAGTCTATCAATATAATTCAAGAGATTACTCTATTCATGTCACCATGGAATCATTCATCAATATAACTACTATCATCGTCTTACTTCCCACATATCTGAAGCTTTGAAGAGATCACGATGGATCCTGTAGATTTGAACCGTCGGAGACCTCAGTATCCATTTCCTCTGGCCCACTCAACTTATTCACATTAGGTTTATTCTATCTATTTTGGCCTCTTCTTCCACCCTTGGTGGTGCCTCATATAAGGTTATATTTGAACCAATATTACGTACATCAATAAAATATTAGT
The DNA here is from genome assembly GCA_020496765.1 of Gossypium stocksii. Taxonomy (NCBI): domain Eukaryota; kingdom Viridiplantae; phylum Streptophyta; class Magnoliopsida; order Malvales; family Malvaceae; genus Gossypium; species Gossypium stocksii. The sequence goes on from CM035621.1 coordinate 53,071,049, forward strand.
TTTACCACTAAATCAAAACTTTACTTTAATATAATATTTATAGTTTAATTATATTTTCATACTTTATTATCTCCGATTATATATCATTATTTACTATTATTTAAGTCAAATTAATGTCACAAGTCAACCAGACACTAATTCATTACGAAAATGTCCTTTCATAATTAAAATAACTTATATTATTTAAGGATATTTTAATTTTTTTTTTTGTATAAGATTAAATTTAAACTAGTGCTTCCTGTTGCAAGGCCCGAGAGTGTGCATCCCGATTATATACCTTAAATGGGTACCCCTAAAAATGAATTGACAGATTATATTTTTGTACACTTCAAGGGTACTACCGAAGTATCCATCAGTATTTCAATCAAATTCAAAGATAAAAGCACTAATATGAGTTAAATTATCAAGAAATGTACATGGATGAAAGAGTAAATGTATATGGAAATTATTATGCGATGAACTCATCTATGATGAAATATTATATGAGAGAAATGTGTAACTAACCTATCTATTTGGATGTATGTATATAGGCAATTTGCTAATTATTGGAAAGCATTTGATAATTATTTGTACATATATGAATAAGTTTGGTAAGTTTTAGTTCTTGTTATACGAACTTACTAAACATAGAATGCTTACTAGGTTTTATTTCTCTGTTTTATAGTGCTCGGAAGCTCGAAAAGGTTGAAGAACGGTCAGAGAATCATCACACTATCTACCGGCATATTTTGGTATACAAAGATACTTTATTTTTGGGTATAATGGCATGTATAAGCTACTAAGACCTATATTGGTGTTAAAATGGATGAATGTAACCTAGTCATTGGAATGGATAGAGATGGCTTGATTTTGGTATGTTTATAAAGTAAATTATAATTTCACATGTATGCTTGGTATGGTTTGAATTGGTTAGATTAAACATGTATGTTAAAGAAGGTAAGAATAGAAATAAATGTGTATGTGATAATGTAGCATATTAGATGGTTAAATTGGCTTGTGAATCTTTCTTGAATTGGTTGGTTGGTATTGGTATAGTTTTGTGCAGGTTTTGGATGAAAAAGGGTGAGGAATATCGCTTAGGAAATAGCCTTATTTTGTCCACACGGGTAGACACACGGGCGTGTGTCTAGGCCGTGTGTGACACACGATCTGTTACTTAAGCGTGTAGTCTGGACGTGTGTCCCCTACATCTTAAAATTTAAAAACAGAATGCTCTGAATTGAACACAAGGGCGTGTGTCTCAGCTGTGTGAAGTACACGGCCTAGAACATGGGTGTGCTACATGGCCATATGAAACTTGCACCCATTTTAAAAAATTAAATTAACCACATGGCCTAGCAACATGGGTGTGTGCCTTGGCTGTGTGATCCAAATTTCTTCATGGGTTGCAAGTCAGAGAGTTACACAGGTTAAGGACACAGGCGTGTGAATCCACACAGCCTAACCACACGGGCGTGTCCCTCACCACACGGGCGTGTAACTCCTATAAGTGAGAAAAATTTTTAAAGTTTGCAAAAAATTTCTTGAGATCCCAATTAAGTCCCAAATCGATCCGAATGCATGTTTTGGGCCTCGAGGTCCATTCAAGTGACGTTTTGAGTAAACTTAAAAAATGAATAGTGATTGACTTGATTTATTTGGAAATGTTATATAAAACTTCGATAATGCCTTGAAACCCTATTCTGGCAACAGATACGGGTTAGGGTGTTACATTTGTTGGTATCAAAGCTACGGTTTAGTCGATTCTCGGACTAATGTAGTAAGTACGGATTTAACTATACATGCCATTATATAAATTGTGATAGTGTGATATCTCCTGACCATTTTAAATGTGTTTTTCTTATTGTAATGTCATCCAATCGAGCTAATTTCGAGTAAGCTAAGAGCCATACTCCGGCTTCAGTTCACAGAGAAGCAACTAGTAGTAGAAGGCCCGTATCTGAGGGCCAAGGTGAGGAGGCAAAAGAAACTTTCTTTCAGATGATGAATGAATGATTTACCTAATATTTGATGACTAATCTTGCTGTACAACAAGCTCCCCCACCTGCTCCTCCACAACCGGTTCTCGAAATGCCACAAGGTATTGAGCTTGTTAGAACTAGTAAGCCTTCGGTAGATAAAATCAGAAAGTATAGGGTAGAGGAATTCCGAGCAACAACTAAAGATGATCTAGAAAGGGCTGAATTCTGGTTAGTAAATACTATCAGGGTTTTGGATGAACTATCGTGTACACCAGTTGAATGTCTGAAATGTGCAGTGTCATTATTAAAAGATACGACCTACTAGTGGTGGAATACATTGATTTCTGTTGGCCGAAAAAAATGTTTTTTGTGAATTTTTCCAGATAGAGTTCCGAAAGAAATATATTATTCAGAGATTCTTTGATCAGAAAAGAAAAGAATTTTTAGAGCTAAAACAGGGAAATATGACTGTATTTGAGTATGAAAGAGAATTTGTCCAATTGAGTAAATATGCCAGAGAATGGATTCTAATTGAAGCTGACAAGTGTAAACGATTTGAAGAAGGGTCGAATGAAGATATCAAGCTATTGATTGGAATTCTACAAATAAGAGAATTTGTGGTACTGACTGACCGAGCATACAAAGCAGAAGAATTGAGTAAAGAGAAGAAACAAGCAAAAAGAGAGGCCATGACTTTTAGCAAGAGACCTATGGGGAAATCACAATCCTTTGTTTCAAAGAAATTGAAGAAATATCATGATCATTCTACCACATATACGGGGTATTCTGGTAAGGAACGAAGTTCTCAACGCTCTAATCTAAGGTCTCTGTAACACTCCTAACCCGTATCTGTCGCCGGAATAGGCTAAAAGGCATTACCGTACTTATAACTCAGATCAGAATATTTATTTAACAACAATCATCATATTGCAATCAAAACTATCCATTTTTATTCATAGCATACTTTAAACGAGCATAATAAACTTTAGACATACATTTGGGACTAAATCATTGACATCTGAGAGTTTAGGGAAAACTTAGAAAATTTTTTGAACAAGGGTCACATGCACGTGTGACCAGGCCGTGTGACTTACACTGCCACCAGACACGCCCGTGTCCAGGCCGTGTGGAAATAGGGGGTACATACTAACTTAGCCACACGGCCGACCACACGCCCAAGTGTCTGGCCCGTGTGCCTATTCGAAATGGCCACACCCACCCATGTGCCAAGGCTGTGTGCCACACACAGCCAGTAGACACGCCCGTGTGTCTAGGCTATGTAACTCATTGACTTGATTTTTAAAGCATCATCAGAGGACACAAGATCATGCACCAAGGCCATGTGTCACACACGGTCGAGCCACATGCCCATGTGCTCTGCCCGTGTGGACGAAAATAGGCTGTTTACAAGCCATAATTCTCACCCAAAACACATGTACCTACAATCATTCAAATGTTACCATTTCTATGTACATATAAGCAACCAATCAATAACATTCAAGGTACATTTTATACCATTTCACAATATAATCATATAAATACTAAATTATCATCATTTACACATCAAAATATATCACTAAGTTGACATGCTTTATGAGCAAATAAACACATATATATAACATGTCTATAACTCAACCTTATAATCATTCAAAATGCCATACTTAACAAAACATTTTCAATCCAAATATAACCATCACATATTCAAACCATTTGCATATCTTCATTCCATCAACTACTTGTCAAAACATGCCATATTTAGTACACATATACAAAACCAAATATTTAGCCAAGTTAAGCCAAATCACATGACTTAAACCCATCAATACATATAAGCTTCAATAGCTAAAATAACTAATACATCGCATATCATCAACTAGCCTATACATGCCATATTACCATATTTCAAAGAGTTCAAAAATACCAAATCGACTCCTGAATAGTGTGATGAAATCTCCAATGACTTCCAACCCGAGTGAAGCATGAGTACATATAAATCAACTCCATCCAAATCAAATAACAACCTAGAAATTCTTGTATGTATTCATCAGTTTTCACTTACGTATCATATGAAATTATCAAATATCACTTACTTGTCGAGAGTATCACGTATACCTGAACTGATTCATATCATCATTTCTATTCTCGCACCATCATCTTTTCCGTTGAATAATGGGGATTAACATCGAATATTCGGTATCTTACACACTAAACATCATATATGTGGTTAAATCATCTCTATCTCATTTGTTTGTACGTCATTATAACTTATATTACCATTTCAATACAATCCAACCAAATTGCCCAACGCCTAAGCATAAAAAACCATCCATAGATTAGTATCATTATATCAATGTAATCATCAAGTCACTATAGGTAAGAACAATAAACATTCAATCTCAAGTACATATAACTTTCATTCCATACTTTAATTCATCAAATAAAATCAATACCATGTAATTCACATAACATTATGGCAATTCATTTCTATTCGTCTGAACTGTAATTCATTCATATAATCAGTAATTCATCCGTATAACCAGTAATTTGTTCATATAACCAGTAGCAGAAATTATACCCGTTGAACCTCTTAAAATATCGATGGATACTCGGGTGATACGCACTAAGTGTATTTATCAATAATCCATCAATTCATTACCATTTCCGCTCTTTTGAGCCATGATCGGTAAGCTCCTCCTAAGCTGATAAACGGTAAGCTCTATCGAGCTGAAATGGTAAGCTCTGACGAGCTAAGAATAGTAAGTTTATACAAGCTGATATATCATTAAGCTCATACGAGCTGTGGTGAGTTGGCAACACACGCAGGATCTCGACCAAAACGGTAACCCTAGTGACATGTCACTCGTATCCTATGAATTCCTACAGTTCAAAAGGGGCTCGGTATTTGATATATTTAATTAAATGAACATTCGATATTCAAGCAACTCAATTACTCAATTTATATATATCAATTTCAAATAAATACATGTATTTAAAAGTTTGATTCTAGTTATACGAACTTACCTCGTTCGATGTACGACGAATTAGGTCGACTAAGCCAGTACTTTGTTTTCCCCACTTCTAGATCCAAATCTCATTTTTCTCAATCTATATAATATCAAATTTTACTTATTTAATCACCAAGTCATTCAATTTAACACAATTTACACTTTTTGGAAAATTACACTTTTACCCCTATTATTTTACATTTTTACAATTTAGTCCCTAGCTCAGAAAATACAAAATTCATGAAATTAAACCTCAACCCAAGCTAGCTTAATTTCAATTGAGTCACTAGCAACCCAAAATTTTCATTTATTTCACATTTCTACCACAACATTTTCACATTTCACAATTTAGTCCAAAATTGACATTTTTACTAAAATTCACTTAACAAAACTCATTAATCTAACATCAAAGATTTGTTTTCTATCATCAAACATCAAGATACTCAAACATTCATCAATACCAAAACTCAAAAACTTTAACAGTTTAGAAATCGGAGATACGGGCTAGCTAGATTAAGCTGCAACAATCTCAAAAACGTAAAAATTATTAAAAATCGAGCACAAACCACTCACCAATTAATCTTCAAAGCTTGGCCGAATGTAGCTTCATCCATGTATGTTTTCTTCATGCATTTTTGGTGCAGAAATAGTGAAAAGATGATGACATTTTGTTTTTATTTAATTAACTTATCATTTATTTACTTAATTACCTAATTAACCTTTAAAAACATTAGTAATTACACCAAATGCCACTCTACTATCATCCACTATCTCATAAATGGGTTATTTATCACATAAGGACCTTCACTTTAAAGTTCTATACCTATTAAACACCTTTAGCTTATAGAACACAACTTTTACGTTTTACGCGATTTAGTCCTTTTTACCGAATTAAGCACTCAAATGATAAAATTTCTTCATGAAATTTTTTGAAATCATAATATTATACTGTAGATATTAAAATAATAATAAATTAAAATTTTCAAAATTGGATTTGTGATCCCAAAACCACTGTTTCGATTTGACTAAAAACGGGTTGTTACAGTCTCCGTCTCCATCTGTGACAAGTGTAGGAAGTGTCAAAAGTCCTAAACCAAGATGCAATATTTGTAATAAATTACATTTTGGTGAATGTCATATAAGGAGTAGAGCTTGTTTCAGATGTGGTTTTTTTGATCATTTTCTTAGAGACTGTCTTGAAAAGCCACCTGTAAAAGACACTGGTCAAGTTTTTAAGCCGAATAATCCTGGTTCTAGAGGTAGACCACCTCGACATCCTGGTAATTTTGGTGGTAATCGAGGACCTACAAAAGATTCAACCGTTAGATCTGAAGCACAAGCACCTTCTAGGATGTATGCTATTCGTGCTAGAGAGGATGCTTGTGCACCAGACTTCATTACTAGTACATTTTCTTTACTTGACACTGATTTTACTGCTTTGATTGATCCTGGCTCCACACATTCATACATATGTACAAAGTTAGTATTTGTTTAAAATTTACATGTTGAATTCACTAAATTTGCAGTTAAAGTTTCAAATTCCCTGACCAGCATGTTACAGTGGATAAAATTTGTAAAAATTATCTACTAATGGTTAAAGGTTATTGTTTTCTGGTTGACTTGATGTTATTACCTTTTGATGAATTTGGTTTGATTTTGGGAATGGATTGGCTAACCCAGCATAATGCAGTGATGAATTGTAAACAAAAATATATTGTGTTAAAATGTCAAAACAATAAATTACTCCATGTTGAATCTGATAAATTGGATGGGTTGTTAAATGTAATCTCAGCTATATCAGCACAGAGGTATATTAGAAAAGGATGTGATGCTTATCTTGCATATGTATTGGACACTAAAGTATCTGAGTCAAAGATTTAGTCAGTACCAGTTGTTTGTGAGTTTTCTAATGTGTTTCTAGAGGAATTATCTGGATTACCACCAGAAAGAGAGGTAGAATTTTCAATAAATTTAATTCTAGGAACTATTCCGATATCAATAGCACCATACAGAATGGCTAGTTCAGGTAAAACCCTTGTCAGTGAGTTCTTGCAACTGTCTTTTAATGCAAGAAGGTAAAGTAATAACCTATGCTTTAAGACAGCTAAAACCACATGAAAAGAATTACCCGGTACACGATCTTGAATTAGTAGCTATTATGTTTGCACTGAAAATATGGCAACATTACTTGTATGGTGAAAAATGTCATATTCATACTAATCACAAGAGCTTGAAGTATTTGTTGACACAGAAAGACTTAAATCTGAGACAGGGTAGATAACTTGAGTTGCTAAAAGATTATGATATAGTTATTGACTATCATTCGGGTAAAGCGAATATAGTTGCAGATGCTTTGAGTAGGAAGTATTTATTTACCTTGTGAGCAATAAATACCCGGTTGTCATTATCTAATGATGGTTCAATCATAGCTGAGTTGAGAGCTAAACCGACATTTCTAAGACAAATCTGTGAAACTCAAAAAAATGATGATGATTACAAGCTAAACAGGTGCAATGTGAATCGGGTACTAGTTTAGAGTTTCAGATTAGGTTTGACAGTTGCCTGTTATTTAGAGGCAGAGTATATGTACCGAAGAATTCAGAGCTTGTATAAAAGATTTTACACGAGGCTCACAATGGTACTATGTCTGTACATTTGGGGAGTAATAAAATGTATAATGATTTAAAAAAGATGTATTAGTGGCCGGGAATAAAATGTGATACTTCTGAGTATGTATCGAGATGTTTGGTTTGTCAGCGAGTTAAAGCTGAACATCAGGTACCTTCGAGGTTATTACAACCAATTACTATACAAGAATAGAAATAGGAAAGGATTACGATGGACTTTATGTCAGGTTTACCCTTGTCTCCTAAAAAGAAAGATGTTATATGGGTAATTGTTGACCGATTGACAAAGTCAGCACATTCTATTCCAGTACATATGAATTTTCCTTTAGATAGATTGGCTGAGTTGTACGTATCTAAGATTGTCAGGTTACATAGAGCGTCAGTCTCTATTATCTCGGACAGAGATCCTCGATTCACACTTCGTTTCTGGAGCAAATTACAAGAAACTCTGGGGACTCAATTTTATTTTAGTATCGCATTTCATCCTCAAACTAATGGCCAGTCTGAACATGTAATTCAGGTATTAGAGGATATGCTCCGATGTTGTGTGCTAAAGCTTGAAGGTAATTGGGAAAGATATCTGCCTTTGATTGAATTTGCTTATAATAACAGTTATCAGTCGAGTATTAAAATGGCACCGTATGAGGCTTTGTATAGTCGTAAATGTATAATACCGTTGTATTGGACAAAGCTCAATGAGAAAAAGATACACAGAGTTGATTTGATCCATGAAACATAAGAAAAGGTAAAAATGATTCGAGATAGCTTAAAAGTAGACTCAGATCGTCAAAAGTCCTATGTCGATCTTAAACGAAAAGAGATTGAATTTGAAGTCAGTGACAAGGTATTCTTAAAAGTATCACCTTGGAAGAAAGTCCTTCAATTTGATCATCAAGGCAAATTGAGTCCACGGTTCATCAGGTCATATAAGGTTATAGAACGAATTGGACCTATTGCATACCCATTAGCTTTACCACCAGAGTTTGATAAAATTCATAATGTTTTCCATGTGTCCATGTTACGGTTGTATCGGTCAGATCCTTCACATATTATCTCCTCGAAAAAAGTTGAGATTCAGTCTGACATGACTTATAGTGAAGAACCGATTAAGATCTTGGCACGGGAGACAAAAGAATTGAGAAATAAAAAGGTAACTCTAGTGAAAGTTCTTTGGCAACAACATAGGATTAAAGAGGCTACCTAGGAACCAGAGGAAACAATGAGAAAACAATATCTGAACCTCTTTACTGGTAAGATTTTCGAAGACAAAAATCCTTAAGGGGGAAAGTTGTAACGACCCATTTTCGGTGATATCAGAATAGTGGTTACGTGACCACATATTCAAGTTTATTTTAATATTACTACATGGTCTATATTATGATAGAAAAGTCGTATGAAAATACTGATAGAAATTTTACCGATTAAGTGATTAATTAGAGAAAGGACTAAATTGCATAAAATGTAAAAGTTGGATTCTAGAAGCTAGCAGGATCAAATAGTTATGAAATTCAAAACTTGATGTATTTATATGGTAATTAGACCATCAATCAAAAGTTAGTAGATATTTATGGATGAATCATCCATGAAAATTGAGAAAAAGAAAAGGACCAAATTGAAATTCAAGAAAATTAAAACATGATAATTTAATTAACATGAAAATATCAACATTTTATCATCTTCATCCCAAAATTTTCTATGGAAACCCTAGAAGAGAGGAAGCAAACTTTCTTGGCATAAATTGGTAAGTAATCAAGTCCCGTTTTTAGTAATTTTTATATTTTTGAGATCGAGATAATGAAATCTAACTAAATTGGGGATTAATTTGAAAAGTTATCAAAGTATAAAGTTTGTGCCATGGATGAATATGCTGAAAATTGAAAATTTATGGTAAAAAATGAAAGGTTATTAATAGATAAACAACTTTTACAAAGTGAATTTTGATGAAAATATGATTTAGGGCCTAAATTGTAAAGCTGTAAAATTCATGGAAAAATTTGTATTTTTATGAAAAATTTATAGACTAGTATTGATGTAAAAGAAAATCGACTAGGCTTCGAAAGAGGATTGAATTGTATAAATTTTATTTTCCGAGCCTAAGGACGAAATTAAAATTAAAGAAAAGTTTAGGGGCAAAATAGTAATTTTTCCTAAAATATAAATTAAGTCCAATTGGATATGAAATGTAATAAATTGATGACTAAATTAATTAATATAGATTTGGAAAGACCAAATACGGAGTTGGACCGAGGAAAAGAAAATGTGTGGATTAGTATACTTTATTACACGAACAAGTATCAAGGTAAGTTCGTGTAACCTGATTATGAATATTCATATGTTTAAATTGCATGCTGTATTGGTGTGAATTTATAAATGTTTGATGTATGAAATTTATCACATATCTGATATTGTCTGATAATTGATAAATCCCGATTGAATAATGAAAATCAATGGATACAAGTTTCCCGTATTGGTTGTAGTCTTACATATGTTATGGACACACCATGGCTTGAAATAAGCTTCCCGTTGCATGGCCCTCTTGAGCTTCCCGTTATGAGGTTCAGTGAGCTTCCCGTTATAACTCTTCGAAGCGTCCCGATAGGTGAAGATCCTACATTTGTTATTGACACGCCTTAGCTTTTATGAGCATCCTAACGTTAGGCTCTTTGTGAGCTTCCTGTTCAATTGGCTCAATGTGAACTTCCTGATAGTGCTCTCTTGAACTCCCTGATATTGGCTATATGAAGCTTCCCGATTTAGTTCTTTATGAACTTCTCATAAAATAGTTCTTGGTGAACTACTCGTTATAGGATCTTTGTGAGCTTCCCATTAAATAGCTCAGAAAAGCTTCCCGAAAGGGCTGTATACGAGCTCCCCATTACAAGGCTCAAGAGTGTGCATCCCGATTATGTACCTTAAATGGGTACCCTTACAAATGAATTGATGGATTATAGTTTTTGTATACTTCGAGTGTACTACAGAAGTATCTATTGGTATTTCAATCAAATTCAAAGAGAAAAACACTAATATGAGCTAAATTATCATGAAATGTACAAGGATGAAAGAGTAAATGTTTATGGAAATTGTTATGCGATGAGCTCATCTATGATGAAATATTATATGAGAGAAATGTGTAACTAACCTATCTATTTGGATGTATGTGTATAGGCAATTTGCTAAATTATTAGAAAGCATGTGATAATTATATGTATATATGTGAATAAGTTTGGTAAGTTTCAGTCCTTATTATACGAACTTACTAAGCATAGAATGCTTGCTAGGTTTTATTTCTTTATTTTATAGTGCTCGAAAGCTCGAAAATGTTGAAAAACAGTCGGAGAATCATCACACTAACTACTGGCACATTTTGGTATACAAAGATAATTTATTTTTGGGTATAATGGCATGTATAAGCTACTAAGACCTATATTAGTGTTAAAATGGATAAATGTAACCTAGCCATTGGAATGGCTAGTGATGGCTTGATTTTGGTATGTTTATAAAGTAAATTATAATTTCACATGTATGCTTGGTATGGTTTGAATTGGTTAGATTAAACATGCACGTTAAAGAAGGTAAGAATAAAAAAAAATGTGTATGTGATAATATAGCATATTAGATGGTTAAATTACCTTGTGAATCTTGCTTGAACTGGTTGGTTGGTATTAGTATAATTTTGTGTAGGTTTTGGATGAAAAAAAGGTGAGGAATAAAGCTTGGAAAATAGCCTTATTTTGTCCACACAGGTAGACACACGGGCATGTGTCTAAGCCGTGTGTGACACACAATCTGTTACTTGAGCGTGTAGTCTGGCCGTGTGTCCCCTGCATCTTAAAATTTAAAAACAGAATACTCTAAATTGAGCACACGGGAGTATGTCTCAGCCGTGTGAAGTACACGACCTAGAACATAGATGTGCTACATGGCCTTATGAAACCTGCACTTATTTTCGAAAATTAAATTAACTACACAGTCATGTGCCTTGGCCATGTGATCCAAATTTCTTCATGGGTTGTAAGTTAAAGAGTTACACGGGTTAGGGACACATGCGTGTGAATCCACACGGCCTGACCACACGGGCGTGTCCCTCACTACTCTGTAACTCCTATAAGTGAGGAAAATTGTGAAAGTTTGCAAAAAAATTTCTTAAGATCCCGATTAAGTCCCGAATCGATTCGAATGCATGTTTTAGGACTTGAGGGTCCATTCAAGGGACGTTTTAATTAAACCCAAAAAATGAATAGTGATTGACTCGATTTATCTGAAAATGTTATATAAAATTTTAGTAATGCCTCGAAATCCTATTCCAACTATGGATACGGGTTAAGTGTGTTACAATTTGTTTATTGTTCTAGTATGGTGATTTAGTTAGTCAAGTTGAGGTCTAGTTAAAACAAAACTAGAGTACTAAAAATGATAAAACCTAAATTTTGTTAACTACACTGAATCGCATGAATCAAGAGAGTTAGTGGAGTTATCTGAATTTTCCACTAATCCTTGTCTCTGTGCTTAAGTATATAAAGATAATGGTGGTTTTTTTAACACCTTTACATCTTCTTCTTCTTCTTTCTTGATTTCTTTTGAAGTATCTGAAAAAATTAAGTTCAAAAAACTTCTTCAAAGTGAAGGTTCGCAATATCTAGCTAACTTATACTTTAATACCAGCTCACTGCTCAAGAAACTAATGAAGGTTCAAGTGATAAAGGCAAAGAACCTACTTTGTAGATTGTGCTACAATTTCTAGTGAGTTCCTTCTTACTTCCATGTGTTGTGTTTCTTGTTTATATAATTCGTATAAGGTAAGTGATCCACCTCTATAATAGATGAAAGGTGCATATGTGGATACTGATTATCCAAAGTCATTAGTCTGAGTTTAGTATGTCTGTAATATGAAGTAACCATCATTATTCTTGCTTAAGTCACTACCATTTGCTTCTGATATATATATCATATTATCTTATCATGCGGTGACAAAGAAGAGGAGATATGTCTATATAGCCTCCAGTAGTGCAATTCTATTGCAAACTAGATTAGCATATCATGATAAAACATGCTATTCTGAATGAAAATGATATGAGGTGTTAAGGGGGTGAATGTATGAAAATGAAAATATATGATATGCTTTTAATTCTACATTCTAGGTACGTAGGTGGCATGAAGATAGGTTGTTTGAATTATGTTAAGTTAGCGTACAGTATACACTCATGTGTTATGATAAGTTGGTGTGCTCAATTTGTCCGTGTCCTATATACGCCATTGGGCATACTATATTCATTGTGTGTAAGTGCTCCTAAAAGGTCCAGATGTGTTGTAAGTAATGATATGTACGATTTCTTCTTGAACTTACTAAGTTCCTATGAACTTACTCCGTTACATCTTCCTTCTCAAGCTTGCTGACTAAAGGAAGACTTATTAAAAAGATTATGCTAAGGTATCACTGTTATTGTGAGCTGATTGTTTTGTTCAGTATCGTGCATAACTCCTAGGGGTGGCATATAAATGTATTTTAAAAATGATCTGTATACTTTGACAGGACTCTATCTTTACAGGATTTCTATTAAATATCAATGTCTAAATTGAAATTATTGTCTTTTGTTTGATAAAGTTATTAAATTTGAAATTATACGCCAAATGCTTAAACATTATTTCAAACTGTTAATAATATCATTCAACCTTCAGTAAAACCACAACTATCATATTTTTATATATATAACCTTGTAATAATTTTTTAAAGCTTCCGCGAAATTATTTTGCTTTAAGCTAGTCTAATTTTGAGTAATGACACATCAAACTCAGGTTCTATTATAGGGTCAGGTTTAGCGTGTTACACTTCAAATGCATTCATATATTTATATATATTACGGAAAATACAAAAATACTCGAGTTCTATTTTTGTCACTGAACTTTTAATTTTTTTCTATTTTGATTATTAAGCTATTTGAAATCAGTTTAATTTTGCCACCGAATGTTAACAATCACTTAAATTTAACAAAAGTGTTAACATAAACTTGTTTATTGGTCTAAGAAAAATTTGGCCCTCTTAACAGTTAAATAAAATATCGATTTTATATTACAAATTTATACAAAAATATAAAAATTTATTAAAATTCTTAAAAGGGTAAAATACTATTTTGTATGAGCTAATATTCCACTAATTTTTTTCGGAACACATTGTTTTTATTTGAGTTCTCAATTTTTTTAGGTTTTAATTCCTCAATGACTAACGTCATTTCTTTGCTTTTTTATCCTGCCCATCACATAGAAAAAACTTCATCGATGAACAATAAAGAAGAAAATCAAACCTTAAAATGATGAATGAAAATTGAAACTAAAACTAAAAATAAGCAAAAAAAAAAATTGTTTGAAAATTCATTGAATATTTTAAACAAACAACATTCTTCTTTAACAAATTAATGAACGAAAACTGAAAATTGTTTTAAGTCTTAATCTCAGTCAAAATCAATAAAAAAATGAATAAAACCAAGTAATATCTAATCCCAAAATTGATAGACACAATTTAAACCTCAATTTCAATTTTTGCCCATCAATCTCAAAGACTCACAAATCAAAAACACTGAAAATATAGAGTCAACTCAACTGTTCAAAAATTTCACTCAACAAAAAGAAATAATCTAATATTCCAACCAAAATATATTAATTATTGCTTCTATAAATAGAAGTTCCTATTAATAAATGAAATTTCTATTATATTAAATTACAGTCGATAGCTGAAATGTTCCTTTTGAACATAATAAAAATAAAAGAATTAATTAAGTTCAATGATACTTTCTTTAATGATATATGAAATATAAATTCAAATATTTTCTAAATAATTAATATAAATTATTTATAAAATTAATAATATATATAACATTTGAAAAAGTTAAATATAGTAACAAATAAGATTTAAATAATTTAAAATAATATTTAAATTATTTAATATAATAATATATAAAATATATATTTTATATTTTAAATAATTAAATAAATAAAAATATTTGATAATTTTCATTTCTAAACTTAAAAACCAAAAACATCTAAATCTCAAGTTTTAGGTTAGAATAAAAAGTCAAATGTTCTTTATTGCTTTTCTAATAAAAATCACTTTTAACCAAAAGTATTTTTTCACCCAATGGATAAAAAACCTAAGAAAAGAAAAAGTATAGATGTCCCTATCCGTACTCAAATTACATAAATACCACTCGAACTTAACTTGGTTAATACAATCGTTCTAAAAGGTGATCTTCGACATTATATTAATTACTCGAATATTTAAATAGATGATCTAATCCCTTGTAAAAGAGCAGGAGTCTTAATATCACGTAGGTTTATCCACTCCACAACATGCAACATACCCAACGGTATAGGATCTACCTCTTAAAACAAATGAGATTAAAGTTTGAGAACCTCTAGATTATTTTCCGTGTTATTTCTCAACACCATTTCCATTTTTAAGCACAATGGGAATAACCAAGCACAGAGATCATAGAGTTTGCCTAATAGAACTGCACAGAGACCGATATCATCGGCATCTTAATAACGGTGTATAAGTTGCTTGTATGCATCCTTGTTCTTTGAATAGTACTGAATCTCTGCCTGTATATAAGTATTAATGTTCATGCTCGGCATCAGTTTATGCATTGAAACTTTATCTAAAATATGAACATTTTGGAAACCATGGTCGGAACTTACCTTTCGAACTCCTTTTATAGCCGTGAAAAGCTTTTCACCAATCATCTCCCTCAACACATTGTTGTTCTCAAGAGCTTGTATGGATTCAGAAAGCGATGTTGGAAGTCTCAGTAGTTTCTGGTCAAGCGTAGCCGGATTTTCATCTTTTTCATTGATAAAACACAAGAAGACACCATTGTCAGGGACTTCGGTATAAAAATTTATACAGTGAACATTTAGTCAAAGGAACCATTACCATAATTTTTTAGCCGATTTATTCAATGCGTTGGAAAGAAAATAAGAATCTTAACGTCAATCTTTGCAGTACTAAGAGCTTAACAGATTACGGTGTTTTAAGAGAACTGCTTATCATCTGAAAATTTATAATATCCTACATATGACCATTGGATGAGAAATTTTCATATATATGAAGATCTTGTTATGAGTTATGGCCCCAACAGTCTCTAGCATTCTTTGCGGACGAGTGCATTTTGTTCAGTCTCAGAGATATTATAGGTATTTGTGAGTGATGCCTACAAATTTCAAGGTGCAAAACATTTGGTAGCCCAAGTGGTAATACAGAAAAATGCAAATAGTTCTTACTAATAGGTTCAGGCAGAGGAAGGTGGTTCCGCAGGCCATCAATTCCGGCAGCAACTATAGCAGCCAATCCTAAGTGTGGATTTGCACATCCATCAAAAGATTTGATCTCAAAGTTGCTCACAAAACCATTTGGAACTGCCGGTGGACATGCAGTTCTTACAGGTGCCTCTCGGTTTTCATTTCCCCAGCACTGATACGCTCCACTCCATGTATTAGGCTGAATCCGGTCATAACTGAAGACAAATAAAAGTTGAAGTAGGACCTAAGTAGACGGAAGTGATGCCAGAAATTGAATAGGTAGTCGCTCCAATATATGTTAGGAGGGAGAATCCTTCATATCAGTCAGGTTAAGTCCGATCTTAACTTTATTACAAAAATATATAATATTTAGAAGAATAGAATAAACCTATTTGGAAGTGGTGCCGTGAATGCCAAAATTGAAGGAAGATGGGCCAAAACCCCAGCCATGAACTCCTCCCCAACTTTCGACATTCCGTACTGACTAGATGTATTGGACGCTGTAAAAACATTTCGTCCATTCTGCCATAAACTGACATGCACATGGGATCCCGAACCTATGTCATCCAAAGCATACCTAGGCAGAGGAATAGGTCAAAAGTGTTAGGTATTCTAGAATTCCAAAAAGCTGGACATGCAAGAAAGCCTCATGGTTGCGATTTGGACATTTGACATAAACTTTAGCTCAAATGATTAGCAAAAGAGTGTTCCCATAATCATCTATACATTGTTATATTAACCACTTAGTTTTAATTTGGAAGTTTGAATATTTTATGATAAATTAGTATTTTTCGTATAGAAATTGAATGAATCCTTCATCAGCAAACACAAATTTGGACGAACCATTTAAACTATATTCAAAAAATAATAATCATAATGATCAGCCATGTTTGAACAACTATTCATCATTCTTAAATCCCTATGTCTTTCCATCTGCATCTGCTTATCCCAAAATATTGGAAACTATAGATGTAGACCATGAGGGCAGCAATGCAAGCATTGATTGAAATAAGAGAAACAACTGCAACTTACTTCGGGACAAAAGTTGCCAACAGTCCCTGCTTATTTGCAACCGCCCTAACAGCTTCGCGCGCAAAAATCAAACTGTCAGCAGCATATGTACAAGCAGTGTGCGCCAGAGCTATTTCAAACTGACCTTTTCCAGCTTCAGCATGCAACTGCAAAATTTTAAAGCTAAAGTAAACAGAAGCAGCTAATAATCAAACTTGCACTTCCAAAGAAACACAATGCAGCATACATAGGAAGGTAAAAAGAGAGAAAAAAAATGATTTCTTCTCTACTACGAATTAAATAGGAACTAAACTTATGCTGTCATCAGTAGATTAACTAAGAAAAAGGAACATAGTTTCATGGATAATTATTACATTATATCATATACAAGCAATTATTTGTCATCAAAAACTGTACTAGACCTTTGTCTCTAGCCACTTACACGAAAAGCAAGAAACTTAACCATCTTCAAATTCTATCTCATTTTAGAAAGTAATGGATAAAGAAAAGATCTTCATTCCATGCACTCATGCTTGATGCTTTCACTACTACTGGATCCTATATTGGCAAGTTGATCCAGGCAAACTCAAAGTTGATCATGATATATTCTTATATTGGATAATTTCATGTCTTGATGGAGATGCTCAACCAAATAAATTGCGCAATGAAGACAAATTAGTTGTCAGTTAAATATGACCATAAAGGATATGACTGGGCCACACGCATGATCAGTTCGATAGAAAGTTATGTTGCGCCAACCCTTACATTTTTCTTCAAGTGTTGGGGTCTAACATTCATTTCTGCTACATTTTTTTCGGAAATGGGTATGAGGATACAACCCTATAATGACCCTTCAAATACATGAAAAACTTTCAAAGAATTGAAAATACCCACGTCAGGCACATACAGTATCTAACACTCAAACCCAAGTAACACCGAAAGTGCCTCCAACAAATAAAGATATCAAGCATATATGACTTCTAATCAGTACCTGTTCAACAACAACATTCAAGGAATCAAGAGCAGCAATAATTTCTTGAAATAAAGTGGAGACAGCATCAAATCCAGAAGAGGAGCAGTAAGGTTTCGAGTCAATTGGCACCCAGCACTCTTCCATCTCCTTTCTGCAAAGGTAAAATTTTCTTAAATTGTGCAGAACCTCAGATTGGTAAAATAAATGGAACAAATCCACATATATAACCACCTTATGATCTTTTTCAAGAGATAAAATTCATTTTCAAATCCTGCATTCATTTCCTGTGCATATAACATTTATTAGTTCATCATGAAATACAACCCCCTATGACAAGTATGACAAACAACCTGACATACCAAGTTAAACTCATCTTTTAGAACTTTTGAAACCCTTCTTAATGCCTCTCTAGGGCAGTATTCCCATGGTTCACCAGGTCTAAGGTGCATATCAGCCAAAACCATCTCCTCTTGTTTTTTCCTATGACATTGTTTTGAAGAAATAATGAAATTAGCTTGTACCAATGATGATCACGATCATGGCAATATGATTACCATCAAAGATCATACAGCACAGAAAGAAATTGGAATGATATAATTGCATGTAAAATATGTGTAAGGTGTTAAAAGGTCAGATACAAATGCTTCACATTTTAGAAACCATTTATTTAGTCCTTGAATATATGGTACCATGGAATTTTCCTCATAGTCAATAGATCAGGCATCAGCCTGATCTCACCCGTTGCATTCAGATTAGTCTCATCAGCTGGACCGTCAATAGACGAACTCATAGCCATACATGCAAAAGTCAAACCAACACCATTTTTCTTCACAACATCATCAAAGCGTTTCTTTGGAACAACCTGAAATGTTAAAAGATAATTAGGAAGATGGAACTAAAATATATTTTTATCCTTTCCAACATGAATAATGCTAAATAAATTAGGGAGAAACAGAAAAAAAGTATAGTTTATCCTTTCAGATATCAATAGAAGGAAGAGGGGATCAACTCACTTCTGATAATTAAAGATTTGCTTATACAAACTGTTGAGTATATTTGATTTTTTAATATTATTAAATAGTATCTTTAGAAATTACAGCTGATATTTTTAGAAATATATACTTAGAGAGAGTTTTTTTTCCTCAATACATTTAAAGTATTGATCTCTAATTTCATCATGGTATCAGATTTTTTATCCGATTTCTGAGATCTTTTTTCTGATTTAAATTTTTTTCCCCCACAAACCCTATAAACACAAATTTAGTACTTTTCACCCTAGCCTTATTTTTTCTTCTCACCGCCCCTACCATTAGAGTCGGAATCCACTCGCCGGCAAAACCCTAGACTTCAGTGACCAGAAGACCCACGCATGGGCCCCACGCACTGTCGCAAGCTTCTGCTACTCCGTTTCACACGCCGCACGTGGACTCCACCTACTGCCGTCGTGTGTTTTCCAACGCCGTTGCTATGCTCTTTACACTATTCCAGTCATTCTCCTCTAAGTGGTGGTGTGTTTTTGGCTAAGTTTTTTGGTAAGGATATATTTAGTGTTTTTTTTTTTGGGGGTATTTTTATTCTAATTGTGCAAGCAGTTTTTTTTGGAGAGTTAGTTGTTTTTTTCCAGCATTATGTCTACAGACGAGAATATCGTGATTCCAACCAATAATCCCTCATTACAAATTAGT
Source organism: Gossypium stocksii (assembly GCA_020496765.1). NCBI lineage: Eukaryota > Viridiplantae > Streptophyta > Magnoliopsida > Malvales > Malvaceae > Gossypium > Gossypium stocksii. The sequence goes on from CM035621.1 coordinate 53,090,600, forward strand.
CTTGTGAAGCTTGATGGACATAATTACCTTGCTTGGTTAAGGTCCTCCTTGTTATTTATCAAGGCTCGTGGCTTGCAGGGGTACCTCACCGGTAAATCGTCAAAACCTAAACTCACTAATTCAACCTTTAGCCAGTGGGATTCAACGAACTCTCTTGTTATGGCATGACTTATCAACTCTATGCAACCCCAAATTTCCAAAACCTATTTACTACTTGAAACTGCGGAAAAGATTTGGAATGCTACTGCTCTCACCTGCTCTCATATTGGGAATGATGCGCAAATTTTTGAAGTTCATAATAAGGTCCATGTTACAAAATAGGGGGAGCTAACGATTTCTCAATATTTTACTGAATTAAGTGGGTTGTAGCAGGAACTTGATTATCAAGATTTTCAAGCGAGTTGCACCAAGGATGCCGAAAATTTTCAGAAGATGGTGGAAAAGGTGTGTTTTTTATTTCTTGGCTGGGTTAAATACTAAGTATGATCAGATTTGGTTCAAGTTCTTAACAAGACTCTATTCCCTTCTCTTCATATGACATACTCCTATGTACAATAGGAAGAGAGTCGTCATGGTGTTACGCTCTATAATCCACTTTAGAGAAAGCTGACCTCATTGCTAATCAGGATAGCCCATCGGGTGGTAAGTCTACCAAGGATCACTTGGCGTGTGACTACTGTGGTAAGCCCCAGCACACTAAAGATTCGTGCTGGAAGTTGCATGGTCGCCCACTCATGGCCGTAGTGGAAAACGAGGGGTATCTCCGCCTCAAGCAAATTTGTCAAACTCTGTAACAACAGAGAATAAATCCACTTCTACTGGAAGTTTTACCTTGGACGAGATTCAACATCTTCAATGCTTCTTGTCTCAATTGGACTCTACCTCAATTGTCAAGTCTAATCATGCGGACTCAGGTACTGTTTTAACTGCTTCGTCTACTTTTGACTCTTGGATTATTGGCTCCAGTGCGAATAGACATATGACAAGGTCAAATAAAAGTTCACTTAACTATACTACTTGTCCATCTAAAGATAGTGTGCGACTAGCCGATGGCTCCCTTACCTCCATCTCTAGAGCAGGTTCTGTTGTTTGTACTCCCAATATCACTTTATCCTCTATCCTCTATCCTCCCTGTCCTTAAATTCCTAATTAACCTTTTATCTATTAGTACTATCACTAAAACCTTAAATTGTAAACTTCACAATCACTATATCTTTCAACACTCCAAACAAGAAGACGATTGGCAATGGTGGATTGTGTGATGGCTTATCTTCTAGATCAAACGTCTAGTATGTCTCAAGCATTATTTGGAGACAATAAAAATGTCAACTGGGAGATAATTCAGGGCATAGGCGGTTAGGGCATTCATCATTTACTATTCTTGCCAAGATGTTTCCCAATTTGTTTTCAAGAACTCAATTAGACTCTTTAGTTTGTGATGCCTGCAAGTTCGCTAAGCATATAAGAAACAGTTACCCTTTGCGTAATAATAGAAGTATTGTTCCTTTTGAGATTATTCATTCGGATGTTCGGGGCCCTACTTGCCTTACTTCGTTATCTGCTTGTTACTTCTATTGACAGTTGCACTTGGATGACATGAGTATTTTTATTAAATCCAAAAGTGATGTTTTTGTGTGTTTTCGTATTTTCGTAAATTGATTACTACTCAGTTTGATGCTAAGGTTAAAATTTTGCAAACTGATAATGGAACCAAGTATAACTTCAATGATTATTTGGAATTATATGGGATTTTGCATCAGACCAGTTGTTCAGGTACAAGTGCTTAAAATGGTGTTGCCGAAAAAAAAATCGGCATCTTTGGAGGTTGCTAGGTCACTTACGTTAACTATGAATCTCCCAAAGCCTTATTGGGGGGATGCGATTTTGGTTGTGACTTATCTCATTAATCGGATGCTTGATTTTAAAAGCCCCATAGAAACCTTACAAGGCAATACAGATTACATAGTCTCACCAAAAGTCTTTGGTTGTGTTTGCTTCGTTCATCTTTGGGAGCAAACTGGATCCTCGGGCAGTCAAATGTGTTTCCATTGGATACTCTCCCACGCAGAAGGGTTACAAATGTTATCATCCGTCATCTAAAAAGTATTATGTAAGTATGGATATAACATTTCGTGAGGATGAACCCTACTTTTCTTCATCACAACCATCTCTTCAGGGAGAGGTAGTTGAAAATGAAGAGATGACACCTTGTTCTGTTACTCTTTCGAGGGAGAATTTAGTTCCAACAGAGACTTTGGTTCAAGAGAAGACTAGTGGACAGTTTTTGGATAGGCCTGATTTACGAACATGCACTAGAAAAGGCAAGAAAGAAGATGTCATCATACAATCCACTTTATGCCCTGACTCTTCACTGTCAGGTGAGTCTTCTTTACCTCAAGCTGGTAGTGATTTGGAATTACCAATAGCCCAACAAAAAGGTGTTAGAACTTGCACTTTACATCCTATCTCTGACTTTGTCGCTTATGATTCTTTATCCCCATCCTATAGAGCTTTTGCTTTGTCTTTGTTCTCTATGTCTGTTCCACATGATTGGAGAGAGGCTATCACTAATCCAAGATAGAAGAAGACTATGATTGAAGAAATGAGGGCTTTAGCAAAAAATGAGATGTGGGAACTAGTTAATCCTCCTAAAGGACAAAATTTGGTTGGCTGCAAATGGGTGTTCACTATAAGTATAAGACTGATGGTTCAATTAAAAGACTCAAAGCCAAATTAGTAACGCAAGGATTCACTCAGACGTATGGAGTGGATTATCAAGAAACATTTGCTCCGGTTGTTAAATTGAACACGATTATGATCCTTTTTATCATATGCAGCAAATTTCGACTGGGACTTACAATAGTTTGATGTAAAAAATGCCTTCTTACATGGAGACCTGGAAGAAGGTGTATATGAAAGTTCCTCCAGAATTCGAGGATAAAGATACTCAAAAGGAAGGAATGTAAACTCTAAAATACCCTACATGGACTAAAGCAATCTCCCAGAGCCTGGTTTGACAGATTTAGTAAAGCCATGGTGTTGTTTGGCTATCTACAAAGTAATGCTGATCATACTTTCTTTATAGAACATCACAAAGGTAAGATTATTCTCCTTATAGATTATGTTGATGACATAATTATGGTAGGAGATGACAAGGAAGAAATGACCCAGTTTAAAGAACAATTGGCTCAGGAATTCGAAATCAAAGATTTGGGAAAGTTATAATATTTCCTCAGAATAGAAGTGGCTAGATCGAAAAAGGGAATTTTTATTTCCCAAAGAAAGTATGTTTAGATCATCTGACAAAGACTGACATATTAGGTTACAAACCAACAGAATCACCTATTGAGAGTAATCACAAGTTACAAGCAAAGATCAGCGAAATGGTGGATGAAGAGAGATATCAAAGACTCGACAGACGTTTAATTTATCTCGCTCATACTCGACTTGATATAGCCTATGTTGTTAGTTTGGTAAGCCAGTTTATGCATGATCCTCACGAAGCTCATATGCAATATTGCGAATTTTGTGCTATTTGAAGTCTACACCGAGCAAAGGTATTCTCTTCTCAAAAAATAGTCATCTCAAGATAGAAGTATTTACAGATGCAAAGAATTTTGTGCTATTTGAAGTCTGGCTCTCTTGATGACAAAAGGTCTACAACGGGTTATCATATTCTTGTGGGAGGAAACTGAGTCACTTGGAAGAGCAAGAAGCAAAGTGTTGTGTCTCGATCAAGTGCAGAGGCTGAGTATAGGGCCATGGCTCAAGGAGTTTGTGAGCTTTTATGGCTACAAAAAGTATTGGAAGAGCTGAAATTGTTGAACAAAAATGGATCAACCTTGTATTGTGACAACAAGGCGGCTATCAACATAGCTCAAAATCCAGTACAGCACAATAAAACCAAACACATTGAAATAAATAATCATTTTATCAAGAAAAAAAGGAGCCAGTGGTGACTTAAGTCTATCTTACCTAGCATCTAAAAAACAGTTGGCTGATATTTTTACTAAAGGGCTCAACTATAAGACTTAGCATAATCTACTTTGCAAGTTAGGCATGCGAGACATCTATGCACTAACTTGAGTGGGAGTGTTGAGAATATTTGATTATTTGATATTATTAAATAGTATCTTTAGAGATTACAACTAATATTTTTAGATATTCTAATTAAGAGATTATTTCCTTAGTTGTTAAATCCTACATGCATATATAGTTGTACATATTTCTGAAAAATATATACTTTGAGAGAGTTTTTCCTCAATACATTAGAGTATTCATCTCTAATTTCATCACAAACTGGAAATTACATCCAGTAATTTTTTTCGTTTTCCTCATTTCTAAGATACTGACAAAGGAAAGTCAAAGAATAACTGATTTTTATCTATAGTAAGACAAGGAAACCTTACACGGCATCTATGTTGTCCAGAAGTGTCAACCCATACTATACGAACAAGGGAAGCACCATGCTCTGGAACATTTGTCCCTATCATATAGCTAGGAGATTCACTAGCCTTTGAATAAAAAAGTTCCCTGCCAATATTGATCTTGTACAACTGAATTGCATTCTGAGCGAAGATATCATTGGATGCTTCAATAGCTTCAGAAATGGAGAGATCACGGTCGATGCATGCATCACGTAGGACAGAAAAGACAACCTCACGAGCTCTTTTGGCACCTGAAAGAGAAATAGGTCAAACATTTCTCACTATTGTTATAAAGAATGTACTTCAAGCAAGCTATGGGATCTAAAACTTGAAGAATCAATTGCTTTCTAATGAATACTTCCTTTTTAGGTTTCATAAGTTTTATCAAATAAATAGACTGATATGTCAAGGCTTTATACTTTTCCAATGCTTTAACAAATTAGTCTCTTTTCTCACAACATGTTGAATGAAAGGTTCAGGCCAAACTCATGCATTTGGCCAGGCACATACTCAATCAAAAAAGAAATAAGCTTTACATTTGTGCATGGTTCATAAACAACCAACATAAACACAGATCCACATAGCAAAATGTCTACGTGTTATACATTAATAAACATTCGGGGGGAAAGTAGCATCTAATTGAGTAGTTTCTGGTTTCATCAATCATCATATTAAAGGGCTATTTTTGAAGAGTAATTCTGTGTTGCGTAGTCAGAATCTTCAATAAATACCAAAAATTTTCAACTTGAAAATTGATCATTTCTTGCAATACCAAGAATTTGTTTGACTATCTAGGTCAAGAATCTGGATCTCTCAAAAAGCACACACAAAAGTGAAAGCGAGAGCCATCAAGAAAAATTATATTCAAGGCATTATGAGATATCGGACTGCGACATGAGAATTTTAACAATAGAATGCATTAAAAACCAGATGCAAATTGAGAAGAACAATCATTCTTATGCTATTTGATGATATGTCTGTGGATGATAACTTAAACGGACCTATGTAGTATGTTTCAGGAGTTGCATACGCATCAGTGCTGAACATCACCTGCAATTTTGTGTTTGAGATCAATTACTGTAAAATAAACATAGCATACATATAAAAGGAAAAATTAGACCTTTTATATCAAATATTGACAGCTTCCCCTGTGTGAAATGCAACAGAAACTTACTCCAGGGAACAACTCAGGGCAAATTTGGCGGGAAGAAAGAAGGAAATGAAACAAAATCGCATATGACAAAGTGACAAAGGAAATCATAATTTGTCCTTCTATACACTATCAAGTGAAGCATATTCTACGAACAATGAGAAGCATATGCAATTGATGAGGTTACAAAATTAACTACAGTAAGGGAAAAGCTAAGAATATTGACCAGGGAGAAACATAGATGTGGTACTTAAAACAGCACAACTGCCCTTGTAAGAGAGGTTGGTTGGATATTGTGGACAAACACTCATATTTTCTCACTGTGCTGAAGAACTGGGACAAAACTCTTTAGAAAAAAAAAGTACCAAGGTTCTCAATATTTCCCCCGAGTATTTTCACCTTCTTTAAGGGGGCCACCTCCAAAAGTTCTTTGACCGAGGATATCATCCCATGTACACTGAGCTTGGGAATCGCCAACCCAAAGTCTAGGTAAACCTGAAAGAACAAACGACTACATGGATAGGAACATAACATGGCAAACTGAATACCAAGTTCAATAAATGAAGTGATCCACTAGCGGTAGAATTTTCACCTGGGCATAAACAGAGGCCAGATATGAAGCTTCCTGCGAGAATGGGTACGATGCATGTAAAAGAACTATGCGACACCCAGAAAATCTTTTATCTTCTAAAAGTGTCCGGAGATGAAGTGGATTGGATAATCGTAAATCCAAGTCTTTGTCTCCAAAACTAATTGGGTAGAAAAGAAAGAAATGAGAAATGAGCAGAGATGAAGTGGATTGGATAATCGTAAATCCAAGTCTTTGTCTCCAAAACTAATTGGGTAGAAAAGAAAGAAATGAGAAATGAGGGCGAAAACAAATACTGAAAGAGCAAACAGGTTGCTTTAGTGTTATTGATGATAGCTCACAGATAAGGACTAGGAGCTGTCTGTATCTGGTGCTTCTAGAAGGGGACCAGACAAGCCAGACCACTTCTTCTGCATAGATACCAACACTAATTAATACCAACTTCAATTTCAACTGACCATTTTTCCCATACCACTTTTCATATTGCAACCAGACTCCAAGTTTATTTCCTCATCTTCCGAGCCATTTAGAGTTTATTCGTGAACATATTACAATCTAAATGCTAAGTCTGTCTTACCCTGTGTGGATCTGCATAGGCAAATCAAACTGCAAAGCAACCTCCAAACTAAGTGTGAAAATATAGTCAATAAAGCTTTTATTTGTCATGAATATAGGCTTCCCACCTGAAATAGGAAATTGTTACTTATAATCCTGTGCTGAATACAGAACATCCAATCAGAATGCTACTCACTCTGTAAAACTTCAGAAAGACCAATCTCAGCATCCTCTTTGGTGACGTATGGATTGATTTCTAAACCACTGCGGTATGCAGCTATGCTTTTCAAGCCAACAATCTCATTTGCAACTGTAACATTGAGTTAAAGAAACCACTTAAAACAGTAAGCTCCTCTTTATCTGTTCATTGTTATCAATTCCCAACTTCAATAACCATGCATTGGTAATCAACCAAATTTACATGCACTATCTTTAAAATTCAATCATAGGAAGCAGATAAAATTCATAGCGTGAAAACAAATACACTGGAAATAGGTGTCTTTCAGTAATGCATGACAAGGTCATTCGGTGATAATTTGTGGTAAAAGCTTAAAGGTGCATGACACTTCTACAAACTGCATATCTGTGACAAATAAAATATGACCATATTAATGTCTATACCATCTCTGAAGGATATGAGCTCAAGCTTTTCAAAAATGTTTCGGTGAATGCACCCAATGTCCAATTAGATCCATCTGGCATCTCCTGTAAACATACACAATACCAATGATAAAAAAACCAAACTATTGAAAACCCGATATTACCAAGAAATCTTGAGGCGTAATTGGATTCAAAGATGCAGCTTAGACCAGGACCTCAACCTTGCAAATTATGACTAGACCCTCAAAAGTCCACAGGCATAAGTCATTGGAGAATTTATTGTGGGTCAGCGCAACTCATAGAAGAGGATAAGTTTCAAAAATAAGTCTTAGACCAATATGAAAGATGTATAAACATACCTAGCAAATAGAACCAGGACAAGTTATGATGGACAAAGTGAAAACATCAGTTTCACTAAATCAAAACAGACAACCACACATATGCCAGCAGCATATGGAAACATGGGTGAATATCAATAAGAACTTATAAAGAAACTTCTCAAATTTGATACCCCAGGTATATTTCTCTCAGGTCTAAGTCTTCCATTTAATGTTTTCAAGAAAAGACAGACATATCCACTTCATATTCACTCTGCATACAGGTTCCCCATACCAAAAGAAACCAAACCAGCAAGCCTTAATCCAAATATATTTGAGGTTGCCTACAAGGACCAAGACATAGAACCAGTCACATCAGGAACACAGTCCTCATCTTCCACTCATTCCTTCCCACAACCATACTCCCTTTTAAGTTCTAATAGTTTTATATCATTATTTATCACCCTCCCTCCCTCTCAGCAAACTAGTTGCCAATATAATACTCAATTATAAAATTGATATGAATATTCCTCCCCTCAGCAAATGGACTCCAGAACACAACTGCTAACTTCTCAATAAGGCTATCTTCTATGCCTCCTCATCTAAATATAAATAGATAATCCCATGCTTCTAAAATGTAAAAAGATGTAAAAACATATTCACTAAAATTGCGTTTGTGTGTGCTAATGAATCCGCAAAGAAATAAAATGTAAACCATGAATTAGCTCCATGAAATAGTATGCTGATAGATTTTAAAGCAGAATATAATATCAAGTTGAAAAGGAAGATGCAGAAGGTTTCCTACTCCATCAAGAATCTCCTCAGCCAGGCGTTCAATTCTGAGTATCCTACCAACAAATGGAACAAAATTTTTATGCCACCGTATGTCATGCTTCTTGTCAAGTTTCAGTCCATCATCAATGAAAATAGCCGAGATTCCTGCAGCTTTAAAGCACTTTGAACTAATGGCTTCCAAGCCAGATGATCTGCGAAACTGTTCCACGGCATCCAATGATGACTCAGTGCCGTAGAGTTCTGCAATATCCCTTAAACTCCTCTGCCAAAAAGCAAAATTTATGCAGTCAGACTATAAGGATAGAGCCCAACTTTCAAAGCTATCCTTGTTTACAAATTGTTAAAATTTAACATCAATTATAACATAATTAGTCTAATTAAAGGTAATCCGCTCTTTGTTATTTAAAAAACTGCATTTTCTTTTACTTTTGTAGAAAAAAGTGTCTTCTTCTATTCTACAAGTAAAAGCAAATAACACAAAATCCAGTATTTGTTTTAGCTGTTATTCATTTCCAAACGGCAGCTTTTCAACATATTCCCAGAAAACGTCAAGAAAAGATAACTCTTCTAGTATTATTTTTAAACTTATAACCAAAACCAATCATGACCTCTAATAACAAACTTAGAAAGTAAAAGATTCATAACTGGCTCTCCATGGCTCCATCTATTATACAAATATAAGAAACAAGGCATTAAAGAATTTGAATGTCGTTTGAAACTAGCCCAAATCGAAGTCAAACAAAACACAAATACTTATACAGCTCAATGAAAACAACCCAAGTCCCAAAAGCTTCTCTTTTTTTCCGAAAGAAAAAACTCCATCTGTTTAATAGCACTAATCAACCAAAAAACAAAAAGATAAAATGGGATGATTTCTAATAATTAAAAAGAAAAAAAAAGAAGAGGGTGTATTTGCCTTGAAAGAGAGGGAGTGAGGAGCAAAGGATAAGGCGTCGCCAGTTGCTTCAGAAAGTGAATTGATGAAAGGAAAAGAAGAATCCAAAGGAACAATATTGTGAGCATGAGAATCCACCACCTCTATTTGCTCTATGGCTTCTCTCAACTCTGCAAATTCCATTCTTTTTCCTCTCTAGAATACCAATTTTTCAACTTAGTTCAGGAAGCAGAGGAAAGAAAAGTTGCTTTTAAGAATCTTAGCTCAGTTTAGTGAACCTTTGGCTTGAGGCGGTTTAAATCCCGAATCTTGCTTTTATTTCAGGCGGTTCAATTATAGTTTCAGTCCAGATTATCGTTAAACAGAGAACAATTCTAATAGTGCTCATAAAAATCCACATTATTTTATTTTATACTAAAGTAGAAACATTTTTTTTTAAGGAATTAAAATAGAAAGATTAAATTTTAATTTTGGCTTAATCCATACTTTAGTCACTCAAGTATACCATTTTTCCCACTTTGGTCCTTAAAGTTTTTTAGCCCACTTTAGTCTCTAATGTTGTTAGATAATCCTAGTTTAGTCCCTAATATTATTAGACATTCTCAATTTAATCTTTTAGACATTAAAAAAAGATAAACTAAGATATCTAATCAATCATAGGCTACCACATATCATACAATGACATAATTATGATGTCATCATCTTAAAAAATTTTAAATATTTTTAAATGAAAAAAAAGAATTAGAAAAAAAATAAAAGATTACAAAAATTATTAAAATTATAAAATTAAAAACAATATAATTTTTTTAAAACTTTTCATTATTTAAATAATAAAAATATTTTTATAATTTAAATAATAAATAACATTATTTTTCATTATTTAAATAATTAAAAAAGTTATTCAAATTTATCACTTAAAAATATCTACAAATTATAAATTCCAAATGAATTACAAAGCAATAATCATAGGTGATATCTTTTTAAAAGACAACGATCTCATGTTCAAGCTTAGAAAATGTGATTTACAAACTTTTAAAATATTAAAATTTTTAATATTTTTTAGAATTTTTAGTAAATTTTTTATATTTTATATTTTTGTAAATTTGAATTTAAAATTTATCTATTTTTAATCACTTTTGCAATTTTTAAATTGTTTTCATTTTTTAAAAATTTTTTAAAGTTTTTCAAATGATGACATCATCATGTCACATAATAGCATATGATTAGTTGAATATTTCAATCAATCTAAACTGAAAACATTTGATAACATTAGAGATTGAAGTGAACTAAAAAAGCTTTAAAGACTAAAATGAAAAAAATGATATACTTCATGAACTAAAATATAGATTAAACGTTTAAATTTTAACATAATAAAATAACAAAAGTCTACTTCATATTACATTTGACATTTTGTCTTAAAATAATTTTGTTAATAATGTTTTTAGGCAATTCAAAGAGAATGACAAATAATTGTGTTCATATTTTTTTCTTTTCAAATGGGTTCATCGTGAGAAATAAATTAGACTAAATCATTTAATTGGATAAATTGAAAAGTAAAATTGAATCAATTAGGAAAGTGATCGGTTGAGATTTCCAATCTGATTGTTGACATGGATATTAATTAGCTACTGTGTGTTTTTTTATTATTAAGTTTGTAAGTACGGTATTTTTGCATTTTAATCTTGTAGGTTATAGTTTAGTTTAAATCACTCTTTTCTATAATTTGCCGTACTATGTTGCTTGGCCATTAATAGGGGTGAGCAAAATCCTATTCGATTCAAAAACTCGATAAAATTTTCAAATTTTGAATTAAATAGTTCAAGCTATTTGAGTTAATCAAGTTATTTGGATCAACTCGAATAAAAAATTAAGTTTTTCGATTTAACTCAAATATGAATTACACAATTTGTGTAACAACCCAATTTCAGTGAGATCGGAATAGTGGTTTCGGGACCACAAATCTAATCCGAAAATAAAATTTATTTTATTTTATTATATAGACCATATTAGGTTAGAAATGTCATGTGAAAATTTTGGTAAGAAAATTTTACAAATTTTGTGTTTAATTACGAGAAAGACCAAATCGCATAAAATGCGAAACTAGAATTCTAGTAGCTATAAGGATTAAATAGTTATGGAATTCAAAACTAGAGGTCCTTATATGGTAATTAGACCATCAATCAAAATATAGAAAATATATTGGTTGAATCATCCATGGAAATTTAGGAAAAGGGCAAGGACTAAATTAGAAATTGAAATAATTAATTAATTAAAAAGATGATAAAAGAAATATCATCTTATTTTTGTCATCTTCAATCCCAAAATTATATGGAAACCCTAGGAGAGAGAGAGAAGAAACTTTCAAGGTCTAGTTGGGTAAGTTTCCTTGTCTCGTTTTTAGTAATTTTGATATTTTTGAAACCGGGATAGCTTAATCTATCTATTTGGGGGATTAATTTGAAAAGTTATCAAAGTATAGAAAATGGGTCATGGATGTATATGCTGAAAATTTGAAATTTATGGTAGACAATGAAAGGTTTTTGATAGATAAACAACTTTTACAAAGTGATTTTTGGTGAAAACATGATTTAGGGACTAAAAAGTAAAGTTGCAAAAATTGATGAAAAATTCTGAAATTTATAGAAAATATGTGCTGTAAATTCTACTTTGAAATTTTGTTTAGGCTTGGAATAGGGAGTAAATTGCACAAGTTTCATTTTCCAAGCCTAGGGATGAAATTGAAATTTATGGAAAAGTTAGGGCAAAATGGTAATATTGCCTAGGATGTAGATTGAGTCCTAATAAGTATGAAATGTGTGAAATTAATTATTAAAGTTATTTATATAGATCTGGACAACTCAAATTCAAGGTTAGATCGAGGAAAAGAAAAATTTTCGGATTAGTAGATTTTATACGCGAACAAGTGTCGAGGTAAGTTCGTGTAACTTAATCATACATGTAAATATGTTTAATTGAATGTTGTGTTGTATGAAATGTGAATTATATTGATACACATTATTTGAATGTTATAATGAGAAATTCAATATTGCTTGAAATGGTGAATAAGAGGTTAAGTTTCGATTGAATATTGAATTCCGATGAATATAAATGCTTTCCCAAATTGGATGAGGTCCTGCATTTGTTGCTGATGGATTTAACTCGGATGAGTAGTCCTATTGACGTCATTATAGAAAGGATTGAGCCCGGACGAGTAATCCTAGTATAATACCTCTCGAGTATACGTTACGATTAGGGTTTAGTCTGGACTGGTAATCCTAATTGAGCTCTTCTGAGCATATGATATATAAAGAATTTAGCCTGGACTGGTAATCCTGTTATACGATGTGTGGCTCGAGATTGTTTACTTTGAATAAATGCCCTAATGGGTACTCTTGAAAAAGAATTGACGGGTTATTGAATCGTACACCTTGAGTGTACCACTTGAGCATCCATCGGAATTTTAATGACTCAACGGACACAACTTTTGACATGTTATGAGAAAATGAGTTAAAATGATAATGACTTGAAAGAGTATTGCATGATGAGCTCATCTATGTTTGCTTGATTGATATGGAGATTTTGGTGACTAACATGTTTAATTGAATGCATGTGTTTAGGAAGTTTTGCTAATGGATGAAAAATATGATATTATATGCTTAGATTTAATAAACGAGATTGGTAAGTTTAGTTTTCCGTTAAACGAACTTACTAAGCATGTAATGTTTACTCATTTTATTTTTCCTATTTTATAGTGCTCGGTAGCTTGCAAAGGTTGGAAGGTCGTTGGAGCATCGTTACACTATCAACTAGCTTATTTTGGGTATATATAGTTGAATCCTTTTGGTATAATGGCATGTATAGGACAACTTGACCATTAGTGGCTTGATAAAGATGTTTGTAATCTAGCCATTGGAATGGCTAAAAATGGTTGTTTTGATACACTTGTAATGTCATGCTATGGTAGCTAAATATATGTTAAGTAGGCTATTATGATATATTCACATGTGAAATGTTAAGTATATGAGATCAATTGTTGTTAATACCTAAGTTAAATCAAGGTAAGTTATAAACACACATACATGTAATGGTATGCCTTGATGAATAATGGAATTTGTTTAATTTGAATGCTTGGAATGGTTGGTATTAGATGTGTATTTCAAGTGCAGGTCTTGGGTGTGATTTTGGGTGAGAAATGAAGTAGAAATGGCTTTATTTTTTCCACACGAGCAGACACACGGGCATGTGTCTAGACCGTGTGTGACACACGGCCTGGTAACATGGGCATGTGGTTAGGCCGTGTGTCCTCTGCACCTTAATTTTGAGAAACAGAATGCTCAAAATTAAGCACACAGGAAGAGACATGAGCGTGTGTCCCAACCATGTGAGGCAACAACCCAAAACACGGGCGTGTCTCTTAGCCGTGTGAGTCTTGCACCTATTTTTCGAAAATTCGAATTAACCATACGGCCTAGCCCACGGGCATGTGGCTTGACCGTGTGACATCAATTTGTTCATGAGTTGCAAGTTAGAGAGTTACACGGGTACGGGTGTGTGACTTCACACTGGCATGTCCCATACCACACGGGCGTGTGACTCTTAATAGTAAGAAAAATTTTGAGATTTTACGAAAAATTCCCTAAGATCCCGATTTGGTCCCGAATCGATTCTAATGCATGTTTTGGGCCTCGAGGGCCCTATTAAGGGACGATATGAATGATTTCAGTCAATGAATAGTAATTTACATGAATTATCTGAAAATATTATGAAAGTTTTGGTAATACTCCAAAACCCTGTTCCGGCGGCAGATATGGGTTAAGGGTGTTACAATTCGAGTTATCCAAAAATCCGAATAAGAAAAGGCAAAACTACGTCATTCTGATAAATGTTTATCTTTTCTAAAGTTAAAAGTCAAAACCATAAAATTACGTTGTTTTGATAAATGTTTACTCATTAAGTTAAAAGGCAAAAACCATTATATTGTTTATGTAGTTAAATAATTTTATACTTCGTTTACTAGTTAAATAATCGGTTCATATAAATGCAACATTGAGTATAAATAATAGGATTCACTAACTCGACTTGACTCAAAATTTTTTGACTCGATTCGATCTGAATCGAAAAAAATTCAAATTGAGTTCGGTTGCTAAATAGGATTCGTCAACTCGACTAACTCAAATTTTTGACCCGATTCGACTCGACTCGACTCGATCAAATACTCACCCCTAGCCATTAACTAGCTAGACTCTTTATTTGTATGCTTAATTTTAGTTAATTCATTCTATTACTCGATCTCCTTTAAATAGGATTCTTGGAATACTTCATATATTCCATTGTAACACATATAAATATTATAACTGACCTATCACACTTGTAGTAAAAGTTGCTTCTTAATTCTCGATATTTTGTACTTATTTATCTACGTAGTGTTCGAACACTATAACACAATCACTAATGATGATCTTCTTTAAGGCCATCACAACTTTTTAACTTTTGACTTTTTGAGAGAAATGTTATAGAGATTGTCCCATTAGGTGTTTCAAAAGTTTGTTGACACAAATTTCAAATTGAAAGTTAACTAGAAATTTTGAAGTCAAATTTATTGATAATTTCAAAAACAAAGTTACAATCTTTAGATTTCTTTACAAAAAAATAAAAAATAAAACTCCTTTGATTTTTCTTTCAGGTTTAACTTTGATTCAAGGGTCATCTGACTTGGATTTGGATGAATATGGATTGTTTTAAGTGTCGTGTTGACTTACTCTTGAAATAGGTTTGGGACTCCATTCTTCAGTTGATTTAGATTGAAAGGCGACTTTCTTTGTAAACGGCTTTTAACTTCTTCTTCACAATTAAACAGAATTGGAATGCGACTTTTCTTCAAAACGAGTATAGTGTTTGTAAAAATTTCAAGTTATACAGCAGCTTCTTTAAAGAATTTGGTAGAGATCTTTTGGGTTTCTTGAACTTGTGTCTATTGAATGGTTTAAGTGACCCCTTTTTATAGTGCCAGTCCTTGTAGAATTTAGGTGCTCCATTTAATCCAATCATATAAATAAAAGAGAGTTAATGTAGAATTTAACTACTTCATTTGATTGTTCTACAAGAATTTAAACTCGTTTATTTATTATTTATCTCTTATTAATTTATTTAATTAGAGATAAAATAATCATTTAGTATTATAACTTAATTATTTATTTTTAATTGGTGATAATATACAATTTTTATTTATTTATCTATTAATTAATTCAAATTAATTAGAGAAAAATAATTATGATACAACTATGCATCATTATTTTTACCCGAGATAATTTTGGCTTTATCCATAGTAATATTGGCTTGACATGTAGCATTTTGTAATTGGTCCAAAATTTGTCATCTACAATACATGGCAAGAGTTAATTATTATAAAAATTTAAAAGAATTATTTCACGTCTAGAATAAACTTGGACAAATGAATGTTCAAATGCAAAAAAAACCCAGACGTCATTTTATGTAGATTTATTCCAAACATCTATATAATTTTATCTTTTTAATAAAAATGGATTGTATGAATATTAAAGAATATTAGTTAAATACTAATATAGAGAAAGAAATTTTAGGATCAATCACAAAGTGTCATGTGTCAAGTTAAAATTGTTATTATGGGAGGAAATGTTGACATCATATCTGTGTCATAATTATTTTTCTCTAATTAGTTTAAATTTATTAAAAGATAAATAATAAAAAACTATATTATCGCTAATTAAATAAAATAATTAAGTGATGACTATTTTATCTTTAATTAATAGATAAATAACAGATAAAAGAATTTAAATTATTGTAGAATAATCAAATAAAGTAGTTAAATTCTACAAGAACTATATTTTATTCATATAATTGGTACAATAAAAAAGGGGTCACCCTAAACCATTTTACACACACAAGTTTGAGAAGCCCAAAAGATCTTTAAAGAAAACTTCAAGAAATTATGACGAACACCTTACTTGTTTAGAAGAAAAGTTACTTTCCAATCTTGTTCAATCGTGGAGAATAAGTAAAAAGTTGTTTATGAAGAAAACAATCTTTTGATTCAAATCAACCGAAGAAAGGAGGTCTAAACTCGTTTCAAGAGCAATCCAACATGACCCTTGAAGCAATGCACATCCATTCAAGATCAAGTTAGACAATCCTTGGATTGAAGCCGAACCAAAGAGAAGAATCAAAGGAGTTTTCTTTGTATTCAAGAAAATTTCTAGAGATTCTAATTTTCTTTTGAAAGTTGTCAATAAATTGAGCTTCGAATTTTTAAGTCAATTTTCAACTTAAAATTTATATATAAAATTTGATTTATTGAATCTGAAAATTATCTAGAAAAGTGTAAAAAATTCTAAATTTTTTCTAAAAATTAAAAAAATACAAAAAATAAAAAATAATATAATTTTTTTCTAAAAAAATGTCCATAATGAATTTGAACAAATAAATGTTCAGGTTCAATTGAATTTGAACACCCTTTGCTTGGATTAATTTCGAACATGAAATAATTTTTATAATTCTTTTTTATAAATTTATATATATATATATATATATATATATATATAAAGCTTATAACATGCCATATTATAAGATTGCCATGTGTTGTCATATTATCGTCTTTGAGGGCCATGTCATCGTATTTTAACAACGTTATGTAGGTACTAAAGTATGTGACAGATTCCAAGTTTAATGTTAATTAGGTCCAAAAAAGTTTAGATACCAATTAACTACAAGAAAGGGTGAGTGTTCGGTCGAATAAAGTAAAAGGATTTGGGTTAATTGAGTTAACGAGTCTAATTTTATCATAAACCGAATTAAAAAAAATTTTCAACTTGAATTGAGTGAAATGAGATTTGAATTGAGTTGAAAAAAAATTGTTCGAGTTAAAGAACATAAATATCATATATATATATATATATATATATATATATTTGAAAACTCTTTGAAAACAATATAAGAGAAAAACCAAGATAATTAGTATGATAGACTTAATTTTATAATTTACTTGTTTAAGGCATCAAATTTTTCATTTTGAAATTTTAATATATATATATATATATATTAGCATTTTTATATATTTTAAAGATTTTTAATTATTTTATTTTATTTTTGGAATTTGTATATTTAAAAATATTTGGAAAAAATATTTTATAAATATTTTGAATTTTTGAAGATTATTTTAATTTTTTTTGTAATTTTTAAAATGACCAATTTGCATATTTTTAAAATTGTCTTGGACTCAAAGGATATTTATGTCGATTTGTTATTTAAGTTATACGAATTATTCGAGTTGTAAAATTTAACTCGACTTGAACTCGAAAAATTGATATTTAAAAAAATTGAATAACTTGAATAACTCTATTCAATTAACTTGAAATTCTAAAAAAAAAAATTGAATTAAATAATTTTGCTTATCCCTACTTACATGTGGCTAAGTTTAAGGGGCAAAGTATACACTAACTTTAAATAATATTATATGTATTTTTTATATTATGTGGAAATGTGATGTTGGTATAGCCCAATACTAGTTTTTTCCCATGCAATGCACAAGTTAATTATATGTATTAATTAAAATATATTAAATTATTTTATAATTTTTGTTTAATTTTTTATAAAATATGATAAAAATTTTATACATAATATTTCATAAATAAAATATTTTTAAACTAATTGGAATAGGTATTTTATTTTAAAAATAAAATAGTATTTTTTTATAATTTATTAACATTGAAAATATTAAATATTTTAACATAAATTGAAAGATCTTTTAAATTTCTATCAAATCTTTATTTTTAACCGTGGAAACTTGGGTTGCAAAGCATACTAATTAAAAATAATTTAAGTATATCTAGATTTGTAATCAAATTTTAAGTAAGTAAAATTTAAAATCAAAATAATTTTATAAACGTTATATTTCGAGTGATGAAAAGTTAAGTCTTTTGATATGACAGTAAAATGATTTGTTAAAATTTTGTAACCGCAATGTTAGTGAAAATATTTTAATTATTAAACATGTTTTAATTCAATAAAATTATTAACTTAATTAATTTAGAGAAATCCACTTAGGTTGTATAACATATTAAAATGTAAAGGGTAAACTATATAAATAGTCATCTAATTAATAAAATTTTTTATTTTAAGCATTCAAAAAATAAAATTTACAATTTAGGCACTCACATTTCAGAGTTTGATTAATTTGGATACTCCTATCAAAATTGCTGACAAAAAACCCACGTGGATTGTAACATTCCGAATTAGGGCCTAGTTGAAATAGTGGTTTCGAGACTACAAATCTGAACTAGAAATAATTACTTTATGATTATTATAAGGTCTACGATATGTTTGCATGCTTGTGTAAAAATTTCATGAAGAAATTTTAAGTGAAAAGTGTCCAATTTGACTTTAGGACCAAATCAAATAAGTTGTAAAAGTCGAGTTCTAGAAACTTTTAGCATGAAATTGAATTGGAATATTAATTAGAGGTCCTTAAATAGCAATTTGACCAAATTCTAAAACTTTGGACAAAAATGGAAATGAAAGGGTAAAATATCAAAGTTTTAAGTGAAGGGCATTTTGGTCATTTTGTAACTCCCAAAAAAAATCCCGAATTTCTTTTTGTGTGATTTTTATGTGAATATGTGCTTAGTAGTCTTAGGAAAATATTATTTAGGTGTTAGAAGGCCCATAGTAGAGTTTGGGTCCAATCTTAAAAAGGAGAATATTAAATTTATTTTGAAGTTTAATTTTAAGCTTCTAGAAGATTGGTAGTGGCATGAAGCTAGACTCTCAGAGAGGTGATCAGGAGAGAAAATTTAGGAAAAAGATTAGGGAGTTATCAGGGAGAAAAACGAGGAGATGAGAAGGGGGAAGTGATGGAGCTGAATTGGGAATTGAGGCTATAGGCTATAAATATGTGCCGAATTTGGATCCTAGGCTAATGCCAAATTTCTCATATTTTCCTTAAGTGCCAATTTGTATTTTTTTTTCTTCTCTTCTTTCTTCTTTTTCTTGTCGAATTCTTCCTCTCCCTTTTGTTTCATCCATAGCCGAATCTTTCCCTTGCCAATTAAGCCATCCATTGTTTTGCCGAAACCCCTAGTGGTCCCATTATTCTTTTCTCTCTTAAAAGCCGAAGAACCATACCATTTACCGAATTCTCTTGTTCTCCATTACAATCTATTTTGCTACCTTCAATTAAGGGGGTTAGGAGTCGATTGCATATTCAGTGGATATTTAGGCCGCAAGATTCAAGGTGAGTTTCGGTAAGTGTTTCATTCACAATTTCAGTTTCTTAAAGGGGTGGTTGAACATATATGTGTAGCCTATAAGGGTGACTCGTGTGGAAGACGAGTCATCTGATGTTGATAGAATATGTGTGTTGATGCAGATCTAAGAATATTCGGGATTAGTTGCTAAGGGAAAGGCTAGAAAAGCCGAAAGTACATTGTAAGGCTACGGTAAGGCTTCGGATTTGATAAAGTTATAGTAGGGTTTGGAATTGATTCAAAAGTGGTTTTGATTGTAGGTCAAGGCTGAGGATAGTGTAGTTCAGGTTGTCAATCAGGTGTGTACATACACTACACACACGAAAATCGGCAAAAGCCGAAATCCCGAATGGGCCTGATGAACTTGTGGGCCCAAAGTGGCAAATTTATGATATGAAATTGTATGATAGATTGACATGCATGATTGTATGATCGCATGATTGAATTATGATTGGGCCTAATGGGCTACATAAGCATGCTTAGAGCTTAATGGGTTTTATAAATATGATTGGGCCTAGTGGGCCTTATGGGATTGTAGAAATGCATACTAGGGTTTATAATGGACTATAGGCCTAGTTCTGATCTCTCAAATTTTACATAAGACTTAATTAAATAATTAAACATGTTCGTGGACAGGTTGTTAGACTAAGGTGTGGCAATGGATGTGTGCATGTCTAGGATTGGATCTAGGAAGAGCTTGGTACTTAAGCGGTCCGAGTGACCCACCTCCTCTTCTCTTGAATCCTACTTGGTGTATAGTGTTCGTTCATCTTAGTCGTGAGGACTTGTTAATGGGCCAAAATCCATAATTAAAATCTGTATCATTAGGAAAATTATGAAAATACCCTTATAGAATAAAATTTCGAAAATACCCTTCTAAGGTAGAATTACGAAAGTACCCTTCTAAGGTAGAATTACGGAAATGCCTGTAAGGTAGAATTACTAAAACACCCTCATAGGGTAGGAGTACTGAAACACCCTTGTAGGGTAGAAAATTACTGAAATACCCCTGGGTAGTGAAATGACTGAAATACCCCTAAATGCTTAATGTATGGAAAAACTTGTATGTGCACTCGTAAAATGTGGTATGTGCATTGATAATATGTATGTTGCATTTGGGGGGGGGGGATAAATTGAACGGAGGAAGATATGAGGATCGCATAGTCGCTTGACGACCGTGGATCCACCGGTGGCTTTAAGCCTATTATATAGCAGCCCCGCTGCAACGGTTGAGTAGTGCCGCAATCGGTGCTACCTTTGGAGTGTAGGGATGGGTGGGTTGATATTTATATCCCCACAGGAGTGTAGGGTTGGTACGGGTGGAGTGCAGGGTTGGATTCGAGGTGGGAGCATTGCATACATGTAACTCTGATATGATATGATATAATATGAGGTCATTGTAGGCTAAAGCCCAGACCACCGATATTGTTAGGGCTTAAGCCCAATGTGATATGTACATATTGAATTGATTTGTTTACTAATGGTCGTACACACTGAGTTTCGAAAGTCATGCCCTTAAATTAAATGTTCCAGGTAACCCTCAGTAGGCGGCTCGACGTGGGAGAGGACTTGGTGATAGCCACACTACAAGTTACTTAGGAATTTTTTTTTAAATATAGATTTATTAAGTGATTTATAATAATTATTTTTTTTACCTTCACTCTGATGTAATAAGGCTATGTAACTCCGGTTTCACTATTTACTTGGGATTTATTTAGTTACTGTTATATTTAATAAACATGGGTTTTTTTCTAATTTTTTGTTTAATTAAATTCTTCGATTTATAACTAAGTAAATTCTTTTCAAGTATATTTTGTTCGAACTAAGTTCTAACTAAATCGTTTTAAAAGCAACTCTTCAATGTGACATCGCCAGATTCGGGCCTAACTTCTAGGCCGGGTTTGGGGTGTTACACATTTGGTAATTAAATGAACTAAAAGACAAAATAAAAGCCAAAAAGTGTTCCTCTTTCTCTTCATGGCCGAAACCTGCATAGGGGAAGCCATGGCTAGGGTTTTCAAGCTTCCAAGCTTCATAATAAGTCTGTCTTTTCCCCGTTTTTAATGATTTTCACGTTTTTGAAATCCTTGCAACATAATCTACCTATTCCTACCATTTATTTGAGATATGATGAAGGTTTAGGTTTTGACCCATGTTAGAAATTTGTGCATTTTGATGAATTATGGTAGATTATGCATGTTTATGGTTAGAGAAACAATTTTTACTAAGTGATTTTCGACGAAAACGTCCAAAAGGACTAATTTGTAAAAGTTATAAAATTTGTCATAAATGTGTGATTAAGTGGGAAATATGGACTACTATAGTTATGAAAGTGGTTCGGCTAAGTAAAAAATATAAGGAAATTGAATTAAAATCATTTTACAAGCTTAGGGGCACAAGTGTAAATATGTGAAACTTTAGGGGCAAAAGTGTAAAATTTTCAAAGTATGATTTTTGGACTAATTTGAATAATGTGAATTTTAAATAAGTGTTATTTGATATGTTAGATTAAGAAAAATGAAATTCGAGCTTAGATCGGGAAAGAATGAGGTAATGAACTAAGTCGAAATAATTGTCGCTTTTGCATTCGAGGTAAGTTGGTGTGATAATAATGTAATGTTATTATTGTTAATGCTTGAAACCTAAATTGGTATGTTGATTCAACTATGCTGGTTTAAATATTTATGAGGATATGTACATGATAATGATGTACTCTATGAAAGTCATATTGTATGCTATGAACATGAAATGATTGAGAATATGTCTGCGGTACTTGATGATATTGTAATGAATCGAAATTTTGTGTTAAAAAGTACTTATTATGATTAATATCATTATGTGAAATCATGAAATTAGTTATCATTATGAAATATGTGATTTGGTCTTAAGGACGAGTTCGACGAAAAATGTATTCGAAAACGGTTGAACCTTAGGAATAGATAGGATACAAAGGTCATGACCTTAGGGTTATTACAAACCCATATAAGACCATATCTAGGATATGGCATCGACATCGATGTGAGATCCTGTATAAGACCATATCTGGGATATGGCATCAGCATCGACATGAGATCTCGTATAAGACCATGTCTGAGACATGGTGTCGGCATCGAGATAAGATCCCATGTAAGACCATGTTTGGGACATGGCATTGGCATCGTATGATTTGTATGAGATTCCATGTAAGACCATATCTAGGATATGTCATTAGCATCATATGATATGTATAAGATCTCATGTAAAACCATGTTTGGGACATGGCATTGGCATCGCATGATATGTATGAGATCCTGTATAAGACCATGTCTGGGACACGACATCGGCATCGATTTGAGATCCCATGTAAGACCATATTTGGGATATGACATTGGCATCGCTTGATATTTATGAGATTTCCTTGAGTACCCTTAGTATTCCAAATGGTTCAACGGGTAATTCAATGAGTAAGCCATTGTGTAGACAAAGACAAGAACGTAAATGTGAATATGAAGTGTTATGAGACAGTACAGGTATCTACTCAAACTCATGAGCAATGTGCTCAGTATGTGAATGAATTTTAGTGAGAATATAAACAAGTAAGTAATACATATGAAGATAATCTTATAATGACCTTGTGATTATAGGTCGATACCTATGACGTATGAGAATGTGAAAATTTTGATTGATAATATGTATGTTTAAAAAGAAGCTAAAACAATGAAATCATGAAAGAGTGAAATTAGCTGTCAAACAGTATTGGACAGCAGTAGTTATGTGACATTGAAAAAATCACAAAAAATTGTGTGAATTGAATTAAAGGCTGAATGAGATATGAAATGAAAGCTTATTGAATCTATTTTCTCATAAAAGAAACAGAGTAAGCAAAAAAAATTTATATTATGCTATATTTGAATTTTAGTGAGATAGGGTTAGAATGATTTTGGAATCCCCTATTCTGATTTTGAAAAATCATTATAAATTTCAAAAAAAATAATTATGGGATATAATTTTATGCTTAAAATTTTTAATTAGTCTACTTTCAAGAGAAATAAACAGGAATGTTATCCAAATTTTGTAAAATGAGATAATCAATTTTTAGTGAAGAGGGGTTAGAACTATCGAATAGCAAAGCATGGGAGACTTTAAAGAATAAACTGTACTTATTGGCTAAGCTTAAAATTCTAAAAATTTTATGGTAAGAAGATATATGAGTCTAGTTTTAGGGAAAATTAGCAGATCTAAGTTTGGAGTTCCGTAGCTCTAGATATAATTAATTTAGTGATTGTGACTCAGGAAGACAGCCTAAGATGAACATGAGTAAATAGTGGAATCATGTGAAACAAAGATTGTATTATCTTAAGAATTTATATTGTGAGGATTGGTAAAATCACATTAATTAATTGCTTATTGTTACATGCCAACTTACTAAGCTATAAAGCTTACTCCCTCCTTTCCATTCCTTTTTGTGTGGTCAGGTTGGCTCGAGGTTGGAGATCGTCAAAGGCAGCATCACACTATCAAATTGTAAATTTAGGGTAATGAAAAACCTTAAGTGCTTTTGAGTGAGTGGCATGTATAGAGACTTAGTTATTGGTAATATGTATCTTAAAGATTTGGCCAAATGTATTAACTTATTTTGCTAC
Organism: Gossypium stocksii; assembly: GCA_020496765.1. NCBI lineage: Eukaryota > Viridiplantae > Streptophyta > Magnoliopsida > Malvales > Malvaceae > Gossypium > Gossypium stocksii. Next base: position 53,114,827 of record CM035621.1, read on the forward strand.
ATTGTATATGGCGATGAGATATGGCTCATATACATGTGCCAAGATCTCTTGTGATGTGATCATGTTTGTTTATTATGGATGGTTAATGTTATATTACACGTGCCTAGGAAGTGTATAAGAGTGTGAATAATTAAGAGCAACAAAAAGAGGCATTGGAAAATAGCCTAAGTGTTGGCTACACGGGCAAAGACACAGCCATGTGTCTTAGCCGTGTGGAGGACACGGCCTAGCACACGGGCGTGTGACTTGGCCGTGTGCCCCTAATTGTATGCTGACATCATAAACAGAATGCTCGATGTTTTTAACACGAACTGGGACACGAGCGCGTGTGACCACACGGCCTACCCACACGGACGTGTCCCAAGTCACACAGGCGTGTGACACTGTTTTGATGAAAATTTTTATAAGTGTTCCAAAGATCTCGGTTTAGTCTCGAACCATTCTTAAAGTATGTTTTGGGCTTCGTACGCTTGTAATAGGGACAAAATGAGTTTAAATGAAAAGTTTTAAATTTAGACTAAAATTCATGATTTGGTTTTGTACGAATGTTATCGTTTAGGTCTGGTAATGCCTTGAACCCTGTCCCAGCATCGGATACGAGTAAAGGGTGTTACATGGATTCCCCTTGTAAAATTATGATTTTCCACCTAATTTATGTAATTTCCAGCATAAGCTATCAAATTTGGGCTCTGTTGTCGAGGATCGAACCTAGGTCGTTCCCCTAACAAAAACCATCAAATATGTATTTCCTATGCTTTAACTAAATTAAACAGTAGTATAGAAACGCAGGGTCAGTCCAACAGGGACTGAGACTCCTAATTTTGGTGTTACGTAACCAGATTCCTGAATCTAGGCAGCTGCACGACTTATACGTGCAAAGCTAAAAAAATAAATAAAAAGGAATTTTAGTTGATAAAGGAAAATAAAAATAAAATTGAATTGAACGTAATAATAATAGAATGATAATTGCAAATTAAAATTAAGTAATTTAAATTGAACAGGTAAATCAAATATATGAATGCTTAACCTTAGTCTCAGTACACTCCAAACTTGAATCGATACTTGAAAATGGATTTTTTCCTTCCAAATGATAAGATATTTATAGGGATCAAAGACGCTTCAACTGCCAACTCTTCCTTATGTAGTTGGTTCCGATACGACTTACAAACCAACCCTTACCAATTACCTAACCATGTAACACGCAACCAAAATTTAAGATCTCGGCAGCCTTGCGATCTAGAAGAGCCTAACTCAAATTAACGGCCTCAATCGTGTCGGTTGTTTAAATTTGATCACTATCTACATTGACGGAATCCAACTAGCTTTTTCCAACTAGACACACCAATTTGTTTGCAGGAACTCGAATACGGTAAACGACCAACTCACTTTCCCAAATGTAGCTAAAATTGGACTAACTTTGAAGGATGAATGTAACTATCCTATATTCCAGAGAGATAATGAATACCGTGTTGTAAGGTTTTAGTACGGATCCCTTTCTCACAGTTCTTGATCTAAACAATGACCAGTTTAAAGCTAAATTAAGGGATTAGTTAAGCATGAGATTAATCATGCTTTGTTGGATTATGAGAATGGATTTTAATGTAATGATGATAGGTTAAAAATGGAGGGGACTTAAAAAGCAATTGCACCAAAATAAGAAAAAAAATGAAAGAAAGTGAATGGCAGAATGCTTGACAAGCTACAGACATAAAAAAGGAAAATTTGTTTTGAATTCAAGTCTCAAGTCTATGTGTTTCAAAGCTAAAGTTACAAGGCTTTTATACACCTCTCAAAAGCTAATTTTAGCATGATTTCCTCCTAAAATCTTGTTTAACAACCAATAAAAAATCAAATTTTTACTAATTATAGGATTTGACAAAATTAAAATATGATTTTTTTCATCAACCACCAATTCTACAACTTTTCAATTGGGCCTTTTTTCTTTATTTTTGTTCCAATTTAGCCCAATTTTCTTATTTTTTGAACTTCAACATTCCAATTGCATCCTGATAAAATTTAAATAAGAAATCACAAGCTTAGTAACATTATATTAAAAAATAAGTACATTAAACACGTAAAATTAGCTTGCTATCAAATCACCCCTACTTAGTTGATGCTTGTCCTCAAGCATGTTATGTGTTCTCATACTAGAAATTATTCAAAAAAAAAATTTGAAATCAAGTCTCCTTCCAAAACCAAGCATAAGGCAAACAATTTAAGTGAAGCATGAATAAGCAGTGGCTAGGTTTAACAAACAAGCATTTTATAAAATTCTAACATTATGCAAAAATCAATTACTTCACTAAATTAAAGCTTAATCAAACTTGCAAGGCGATCATTCTCAATCAATTTTCCAACAGGTTTGGGACATGGTCGAACCTTTTCACACGAAATGAGATAACAACCAAAGCACCTCACCCCAGTTACTCAATTTGACACGTCTCTCAAACGAATTATTTTTCCTTATCCATGGTAGCTCAGTTAGTGGAGTGCTGCAAGTTTTGATTCATCACTCGAATCTTTTGACGTACAATGAGATGACAACCCAAATACCTCATCACAGTTACTCAATTTGGTCACATTTTAGAGATCTTCAGTCATAACTAAGCCGTTAGTGATGTATGTATATATACGTTACTATTTCAAAACTTTTTTTACAGAAGATAAAATTACTTACATGAGACTTGAGTGCTTTTGTTAAGCAAGTTTAAAGAGTTAACAATTTTCATAAAGTGTTGACTTAGCCACAATATTTTCAATTCTACAAAACACTTGGCAATCAAATTAAGCAATAAGCAATTATTCATGAATTACCCAATTATTTGAATTAACTAAGTATATGATTTGAAGGTTCAATTTCAAAACAAATTAAAGAATAATCTCAATATAAAAATTAACACATGCAACAAAGAATAAGTAATATCATGGCATGTCCTACGAATCTCCCTACTTAGCCCACATTGCCTTCAATATTCAATTTTAAAAGAATAATAAAAAGAATGGTTAAATATATTCCCCGTCTTAATTTGGCGGAGGGTGGTATGTGGCCGCTTTGCAATATATCGAGGATATTTGAGATTTGAGCCCCCATTGTGTCTAAACGAGCCTTAATACAGCTTAGTCGTTCCTCCACAGTAGAAGGGGGCTACTCCTCTTGCTTCCTAGGAGCTGGATTGTGTCGTCAACGAAAAACTCTATTGGTGCGAGTAGTTCGTGTACCTGGGGAACAAAATAAAACATAGTAGGGATGCTGACAAGTAATCCCATTGAATCTAGACAAAATTAATAAAATGTAGCACATTTAATAGTCGTATAAGATGTCCAATCAATACGATTAAAATAATTAAATACATCATCTCGTAAATTAAGTATATCGAGGGTAAAAAGAGAGATACACTTATAGACCGAGATTGGGTGATGTCGAATTTCGTCATATCTTGTGCAGTGTTCTAGGGATGTAAAATTTAGAAATCTTCGAAGTCTCGCCTTCGACAGCATCATGTAGGTACACCCTCACTGGCCGTGCTTATTATCTCTAGGTGGTTGATACTCTTCTTTGGGTAGATTATTTGGTGGACTCAACATACCAGTAGCTCCAATACTGCTATTTAAAGTTGATACTAGCTCTACACCTGGCTGGTGTGATGGTTGCTGTCGAACACGTGTGGTGGTTACTCTCGTTCAAAATATATGAGATTACTCATGTTGATTTGAAGGTTCTATGCCATGGTAATAAGAGGTGTTGGTTCTGTCTGAACGTCCTATTGGGTTTGTTAGTAATAGAAAAATTGGTTGGAAATTTGGGGCACCATACATTATTCCATCAGAAGCGTCTGAACTCATTTGTGGATTTTCTACCTCATCCAGTGTTGACTCGGTCCAACAACTTGTATCGACGATGATGGAGACAATTCTAAATCGTCATCATTAATGTCGATGATAGGTGGTACTAACATTTAGTTTGTGACCTCGATTAAGAGAAGTCAAGAAATTTTCGGTCACTTGATTTCTAGTTGAACCATGGTTGTAGTGGTGATGTTTGGGTTTTAATGAGCAGTGGTTTTTGGTATTTTTGGGTAGTACTAACGTTGGTTTTAAGAAGCGGTGAAACAATGTTTAAAACATGGTTGTGTGGGTTAAAGGGTGGCGTATTGGTATGGTGGTATGTGGGGTTGAAGGACGACATCGGTTATGGTTGTGGATGTAGTGGTTTGGTGTTTTGAGGATGAGGGACAGTGATGTTTGGGTTTGAAGAAGCGTCAATAATTAGGAAGGTAAAGAGGGAGGCGGACAACAACCAAACGTGGTGGCAGTGGCGACATGAAGAAGGTGAGGTTTTTTAATGGAATTTTAGGGTTTGTTTTAGGTATAATGAAGGAGAAGAAGAAGAAGGAAAGGGAAAATAGGGTAGGTTGTGTTTCGTGAATCTATCTTTTTAACTGATTTGGGTTTTTTTAATTTGGGCCGATTTTGGGCTTTATTTTTTTCTTTTTCTCTTTGGGCTAGATTCGGTTGGGTAGGCTCCTTTTTTTTGCACAAGGATAAAACAACACAAGTAAATGTCATTAGGAACTTCTCAGGGCCATCTCAAAGGTGTTATGATCCATATTCAAATACTTTCAATGCAGAGTGGAGGGATCACCCAAATCTGAGCTATGGATCGAATCATCGGTACAACCAATCGTATCAGCTAAGGCCACCTTTGACATAACAATTTTAACCCCTAAAGTCATCTTTTGAGACCATAGTGGAGAGGTTAATTGTTAGTACCGACTAGTTCTAAAAGAACATAGAAACGCACCTAGAAGAACTAGATAAGCAAATAAGTAAGCTTGCGCTTATGGTCAATTGATTGGAATCCTAAAAGAAGTTGTCATTTTAAACAAAGCTGAATCCATGACAAAATGCAAGTGCTAAGACCTTAAAAGGTGAAACGATTTTAGAGCCAGCACTTGGCACGAGTCACACTAAACAGAAAGTACAGAAAATTTACCCAGCAGCTACCACGAACTCGACACTGCAAAAATCATTCATGATATCACCTTCATTCCCTAGAAGGCTCACTTAATGTAAAAAGGAGCAAAAAGAGAAAAAAATCCTAGAGACATTCCAGAAGGTGGAAATTAACATCCCCTTACTCGATGCGGTCAAACAGGTTCCACATTATGCAAAATTCTTAAAGAATTGTGCACTTGTAAGAAGAACCTCCTGAGTAATGAGAGGGTAAATGTAGGAGAAAATGTCTTTGTGGTTTTACAAAAAGAAAATCCCGCCTATGTGTAAGGACAAAAGTCTGCTTTTTATATCCTGTTAATTAGGTAATGTTAGCATTAAAAAGGCCATGTGTGATTTAGGTACATCTATTAGTGTCATGCCTTTATCTATTTATAAATTGCTAAAGACAGGTCCTTTGAAAGAAATATGGCTGTCAGTTGTGTATATGGAAGATTTTTACATCATCAACATGAAGGATGACAACTCGAAAAATTCCACTGATATTCTACTCTACAGACCATTTTTAAGCACCGCGCGTATGAAAATTGATGTTCGAAGTAGAACACTCACAATGGAGTTCGACGGTGAAGTGGTTAAGTTTAATGTTTATGATGTGATGGGCCACCCTAGTGCAATAACAAATGTCTCTAATATCGATATTATTGAACCATTAACAAAATTACATTTTGAATATCTTGATGCTATGGAAAAACTAGAGAACCAATTTGTGAAGTTGTTATTCTCATGGAGGCACCACAATTTTCTAGAAGTCTAGGTAAAAATTTTGAATTGTCTCATTCGCAAACTAAACTTTTGCCTACCATTTTGCAAGCCCCAAAATTGGAGCTCAAACTGTTACCAGAACATTTAAAGTACGCCTTTTTGGGTGATGGAAACATTTTACCGATAATAGTTTCAAGAAAACTTTCAAGGCTAGAAGAAGAAAACTTGGTTCGATCTTGAAAGACTACAAAGGTGTAACACCCCTAACCTGTATCCGTCACTAGAATAGGGTTTCGAGGCATTACCGAAGATTATAGAACATTTTTGAATAATTTGAAATAAAACATTATATCATTTCTAATTCAACGTTTATCTATTATAATCAGGCATGTGACCAATTTATACACAAGTCATTCATAAATTTTCCTCCTCCTCCTCTTCATTTCACATCCTTAATGTATATAACACGCTTATAAGTAACATTATCTATAATTTCACTATTTACTTATATGTATATTCAAAACTATCCATCCGTGTCATAGTCACTAAATTATTTTTATCTTGAGCTACAGAACTCCAAATTAAGATCTGATTAATGTTTTTAAAACTAGATTCATATATCTTTTTACCATAAAAATTTCAGAATTTATGGTTTAGCCAATTAGTACAGTAAAATATTCAAATTTATCCATGTTCTGCTGTTTGACAACTTTGACCTTTGCTTACTAAAAATTAATTATCTCTTAGCATAGAATTTGGATGATATTCCCGTTTGTTTCTCTTGAAAATAGACTAATTAATAATTTAAAAATATAAATTTAAGACCCTAATTATTTTTATCCAATTTTTGATGATTTTCCAAATTCAGAACATGGAAACCCAAAATCATTCTGACCTTGTCTCACAAAATTTATTATTATCTCATGATTTACAATTCCATTGCTTGAAACTAGACTCAATAAGATTTAATTTCATATTTTATTCAGCTTCTAATTCGATTCCCACAATTTTTTTGTGATTTTTCAAAGTTAGACTACTGCTGTTGCCCAAAACTGTTTTAGTGCAAAATATTGATTACCATTTTGCCCCTAAACTTTTAATACATGACGATTTCGTCCCTGGTCTCGAAAAATGAAATTCTTGCAATTTAATCCTTGTTCCATACATATCAATAACAGCCCATGAATTCCATAAAATTTTAGAATTTTCCACAAATTCAATACTTTTCAATTTAATCCCTAAAACATGTTTTCATCCAAAATTCTTTAATGAAACACCTTTAAACATCCATTAACATCTCAATTTCATCATCAAATTACAAAAATCATATGAACTTATCAATGTTATCTTCCAAAACTTTCAACAAAATCAAAAACTAATAGGATACTAAGTTGGACCTAATTGTAAAAGTCCAAAAATATAAAAATTTGAAGGAAAAAGCAAGAATTGAACTTACTTGAAGCTAAAATATGAAAGACCAGCTCAAAACCCTCTTTCATGGCTTTTTTTTTTACAAAAAGTTGAAGAAGAAATGGTCTTGAAATCATTAAAATAAATTTTGGCCACATAAACTTTATTGTAATTCCAATTTTGTCCTTAAATACATAAAAATCTTAGATTTTTTTCACAGTATGCGGCCTCAGCCACTTAAATTGGTCCATTTACTCTTTTAGTCCTTCCTTATTTAATTGTTAAGCTATTTAATCACTTTAGCAAGTTTTGCATCTTTTTAATTTAGTCATTTTTAATTAATTGACTACCGAAACGTTAAAATTTTTTGACGAAACTTTAACACTACCATATTGACACTCCATAAATATTTATAAAAATATTTACAGCTTGGTTTATAACATCAAGGTCTTGATACCTCTTTTCCTCAATTTCTTGACTTAATAAATCTTTATAAAACACAAATTACTAATTTAAAAATCTCTTAAAAATCATATTTAGCTCATAATTATTAAATAATAAAATTTATGAGCTTATTTTCTGAATTTGGTGGTCTCAAACCACTGTTTTCGACATTTCTGAAAATCAGGCTATTATAAAAGGGGAGATTGAATGGATGAATGCTGATATAAAATGTTTAAATCATTCAACCTGTATGCATAGAATTCCAATAGAAAAGAACGTAAACCCAAAAAGAGAAACTCAAAGACACTTCAATCCTTCAATGGATGGAGGTCGTGAAAAAGGAAATTCAAAAATTGCTAGATGCCAAAATGATATACCTAATTTCTTACAGTAAATTGGTTAGCCTGATTCATATAATGCCTAAGAAAATCGGCATGACTGTAATTAAAAAATTAAGCAGGTGAATTAATTCCCACCCAAGTCCAAAATGGGTGGAGAGTCTGCATAGATTACAAGAAGTTGAATGTTTCAATTCAAAAAGATCACTTTCCACTTCCTTTTATTAACTAAATGCTTGAACGCTTAGCTGGTTAATCTCACTATTACTGTATTGATGGTTATTCCGGTTTTTTCCAGATTCTAGTAGCATTGAAGGACCAAGAAAAGGCGATGTTTACCTATCTTTTTGGCACATTCACTTATAGACAGATATCGTTTGAACTTTGCAATAGGCTAGCCACATTTTAGAGGTGTGTGGTAAGCATATTTTTTTACTATGTCGAGAAAATAATAGAGGTATTTATGGATGACTTCACGATGTATGATAATTCTTTCAATAAATGTCTGCCAAATCTCATTAAGATATTGGAAAGATGCCTAAAATTTAATCTCATTCATAGATTTCTTACTTTTAGTTATTCGAGTTGTAACGAAACTTCGACTACCCTGACAAACAAAAAATTATTCTTCTTATAGTGTATACACTTTAGTTATAGGGTCAATTTAAGATACTGGTTTGCACGTGGTTTCCATGCTTTTTTACGAGCTCACCGGTAACTCATTCTCAACCCATATATCATACATTTAGCCGTACAAATTTTTCCATCCGGAATTGATTTCTCATCTCTTACAGGTGCATATGTTATAGATTGTTTAGATAAATACTGTTTAGATTTAACAGGATTACTTGCCAGCACCCATACTGCATTTTATTTTGTTCCCCCAAGAACACGAACTGTTCGCAATAATAGAGTTTTTCATTGACAACACAATCCAGCTCCTAAGGAGCAAGAGGAGTAGCCCCCTTCTGCTGTGGAGGAATGACTAAGTCGTATTGAGGCTTGCCTAGACACATTAGGGGCTTAAATCTCAAATATCCTCGCTATATTGCAAAGCGGCCACATCCACCACCCTTCATCAAATTAAGGTGGGGAGTACACTTAACCATTTTCCTTATTATTCTATTAAATTGCACATTGAGGGCAATGTGGACTAAGTGGGGGGATTCGTAGGACATGCCATGATACTACTTATTCTTCATTGCATGTTTTAATTTTTATACTGAGATTATTCTTTAATTTGTTTTAAAATTGAACCTTCAAATCATATACTTAGTTAATTCAAATAATTGGGTAATTCGTGAATAAATTCTTATTCCCTAATTCAATTGCCAAGTGTTTTGTAAAATTGAAAATATTGTGGCTAAGTGACACTTTATGAAAATTGTTAGCTCTTTAAACTTGCTTAATAGAAGCACTCGAGTCTCATATAAGTAATTTTATCTTCTATAAAAAAAATTGAAATTGTAAAATATATATACATACTTCGCTAATCGAAGATGTTGGAAATGTGACCAAATTGAGTAACCAAGATAAGGTGTTTGGGTTGTCATCTCATTTCACGTCAAAAGATTCATGCGACGAATCGAAACTTGCAACACTTCGCTAATCGAGCTGCCATGAGTAAGGAAAAATAATCTGTTTGAGAGACGTGTCAAATTGAGTAACCGGGGTGAGGTGCTTTGTTTGACATCTTATTTCACGTAAAAAGATTCAACCATGTCCCAAACCTGTTCAAAAATTTATTGAGAACGATCATTTTGCAAGTTTAATTAAGCTTTAATTTAGTGAAGTAGTTGATTTTTGCATAATGTTAGAATTTTATAAAATGCTTGTTGGTTAAACCTAGGCACTGTTTAGTCATGCTTCACTTAAATTGTTTGTATTATGCATGGTTGTGGAAAGAGACTTGATTTCAGAAATTTTTTTTTGAATGATTTCTAGTATGGGAATACACAACATACTTGAGGACAAGCATCGACTAAGTAGGGGGATTTAATAACAAGCTAATTTTGTGTGCTTAATGTACTTATTTTTTTAATAAAATGCTATTAAGCATGTGATTTCTTGTTTAAATTTTATTAGGACGTAGTTGGAATGCTGAAGTTTAATAAATCAAGCAAATTTGGCCAAATTGGAACAAAAAGCAAGAAAATGGGCCAAACTGAAAAGTGTCAGAATCGGTGGCTGATGAAAAAAATCAGATTTTGATTTTTTCAAATCCTATAATTAGAAAAATATTTAATTTTTTGTTGTTGTTAAACATAATTTTAGGAGGAAGTAATACTAAAATTAGCTTTTGAGAGGTGTATAAAAGCCTTGTAATTTTAGGTTGGAAACACACAAACTTGAGATTTGAATTCAAAACAACTTTTCCTTTCCTACATCTGTAGCTTGTCAAGCATTCTGCCGTTCCCTTTCTTTCTTTTTTTCTTATTTTGATGCAATTGCTTTTTAAGTCCTCTCCCTTTTCACCTATCATCATTACATTAAAATCTATTATCATAATCCAACAAAACATGATTAATCTTATGCTTAACTAATCTCCACTTAGTTTTAAATCGATCATCGTTCCGATAGAGAATCGTGAGAAATGAATCCGCACTAAAACCTTACAACACAATATTCATTATCTCTTTAGAATGTGGGATAGTCACATTCATCCCTCAAAGTTAATCCAATTTTAGCTCAAAGTGCATGTTGGGAGGGAGTTGTCAAGGGAGATAGTGATTAGATTTAAACGACCCACATGGTTAAAGATGTTAATTCGAGTTGGGTCATCTAATTGTAAGGTTGCCGATATCTTAAATTGCAGACGTATATTACGTGGTTAGATAATTGGTAAGAGTTGGTTTGCAGGTCGTACTAGAACCAACTACATAAGGAGAAGTTGGCGGTTGAGGTGTCCTTGATTGCTATAACCAACTTATCATTTGGAAGGAAAAATCCACTTTCAAGGATCGATTCGAGTTCGAAGTGTATTGAGGCGAAGGCTAAGCATTCACATATTTGATTTACCAATTTAATTTAAATTACTTAATTTTATTTTTCAATAATCATTCTATTATTACTATGTTCTATTCATTTTTATTTTTATTCCTTTATTAACTAAAATCTTTTCTTTTTTTAGCTTTGCACATACAGGTCATGGGCATGACAGCTGCTTAGACTCAGGAATCTAGTATGTAAACATGAAAATTAGGAATCCCAATCCCTATGGGATCGACCTACTTCTCTATACTACTGTTTAATTCAGTTAGAGCATAGAAAATTTAAAAACATATTCATCCAACTCTCATTCGCCACTTCTCAGTCCAAACGTTCCCTAATATTTGTTTCTAGTAAATTTCCCCTTTCCCGAGTAAACCAAGTTCCAGAATAGCCAACATCCACTAACTGACACTTATTCAAGACTCTTCTAAAAGCCTTCATTCTCCTCTCCTCATGTGATATCCTGAAAAGAGTTATATTTCATGCCTTTAGATCCAGCTAATGGCCAATACTTAAATATATTTAGTTTTATTTTAGGATATTATTTTAGCATTTTTTAGAACATTGCACAAAGAGCTTGGACGATGTTTAGATATTGTAATTTGTTACTTTTAATTGTATGTGGAAGGGTTGTGTTTGGTGGTTTTGTAAGTGCATGATGATGAATGAAAAATAAAGGAGTAAAGGTTTGTTGAGGCAAAACAATAGACTGTTTGTTAACTTGTATGCCGTGGCAATTCATGATTTCGGGAAGATGACTAAGTCAACAGTCAATGCGTACTAATTTCAGCCAACTCTACTTATACTAGATAAATCTGCCTAAAAAGAGGAGGAGATAAATCTTGGGCTGTTGGTTTTATCTTAGAGAAAAAGAATTTAAAAAAAAAAGGAAAAAGATCATGAGCTAATGAACTGATAACCACCTACCCAAAAGGAAAGGATTTTTAAACCAAAAATAATTTAAAAAGATAAAAATATAATCTTGGGCTATTGGCTAAACCCTAGTACACTTGCTTATAAAAGGCCAATGAAAGAAACCTCAAGAGGAGATAGAGAACAACAAGATGGGAAGATCTAAGGCAAGAGTAAGAGGGTTCGATTGAAAGAGGGTTCGATTGAAAGAGGAAGTCATCCTTTCTGTAACGGCCCAATTTCAATGATATCAGAACAGTGGTTTCAAAACCACAGATCCAAGCTAAAAATAAAAATTATTTTAATATTTTTGCATGGTCTAAAATATGATAGGAGAGTCATATGAAAATTTCGATAGGAAAATTTTACTGATTATGTGAATAATTAGAGGAAGGACCAAATTGCATAAAATGAAAAAAATGAATTCTAGAAGCTAGAAGGATTAAATAGCTATGGAATTCAAAATAAGAAGTCCTTATATGGTAATTATACCATTAAGAAAAGTTAGTAGATATTTATGGATGAATCATCCATGGAAATTGAGAAAAAGAAAAGGACTAAATTAGAAATTAAGGAAAATAAAAGATGATAATTAAATTAAAAGGAATTATCATCATTTTATATCATCTTCTTCCCAAATTTTACATGGAAACCCTAGGAGAGAGGAAACTAACTTTCTTTGCTTCATTAGGTAAGTAATCAAGTCCCGTTTTTAGTAATTTTTATATTTTTGAGATTGGGATAGTGTAATATATCTAAATTAGGGATTAATTTGAAAAGATATCGAAGTATAAAGTTTATGCCATGTATGTAAATGCTAAAAATTGGAAAATTATGGTATAAAATGAAAGGTTGATAGTAGAGAAACAACTTTTACAAAGTGAATTTTCATGAAATTGATATTTAGGGACTAGATTGTAAACTTATGAAATTCATGGAAAATTCTAAATTTTGTGAAACATAAGTGCTGTAATTGATACATAGAAATTTTGGTTAGGCTTGGAATAAGGATTATATTGCATGAATTTCATTTTCCGACCTAAGGACGAAATTGGAATTAATGGAAAGTTTAGGGGCAAAATAGTAATTTTTCTTAGAGAGTAAATTGAACTCAATTGAATATGAATTGAATGAAATTGATGATTGAATTTGATTATATAGATCCGAAAAACTCAAATACGAAGCTAGATCAAGGAAAGGAGAAGATTTCAGATCAGTAGATTTTCATGTACAAACAAGCATTGAGGTAAGTTCGTGTAACTTAGATGAGTATGAAAATATGCTGATTTAAATGATGTATTGAATTGAATGTGAAATATGAAATTGTGTATGTGAAATGTATAAATGTTGCAAAATAAGAAATGAACACATGTTTGGAATTATTTGAAATGAGTTAAGCTCTGTTGAATATTGGATTTCGATGGATAAATGTGATTTCCCTTGTTAAATGAGGTCTTATATTTGTTGCTGATGGGATTTAGCTTAGATGAGTAATCCTATTGACTAATTACAGATAGGATTTAGCTCGGACGGGTAATCCTGATATGAACCCTCTCGAGCATATGATACAAATTGAATTTAGCTTAGACGGGTAATCCAGATCAAGCTCTTTAGAGCATATATTATAGAAAGGATTTAGCCTGGACTGGCAATACTGATTAAACTCATGTGAGCACATGCTAGAGACAGGATTTAGCCTAGACTGGAAATCCTGTTGTACGATATGTGGCTCGAGAGTGTGTTTTCTGATTGTATACCCTAATGGGTACCCCTGAACATGAGTTGACGGATTTTTGAATTGTACTCTTTGGGTGTACTACCTGAGTATCCATCGATAATTTAGTAATTCAACAGACAATACCCTGACATGAGTAATGATGAGATCAAAAGAAAAATGTATTAAATGTATATGAAACATTTGAAAGGTTTGGCATGATGAGCTCATCTATGTTATAGATATTATGTGAATCTACTTGACTAATTTAAATTATTGAAGTTGTGTATATTAGGTTGTTAATCAAGTGGCTTGGATATTTATGTGTGTGATTAATTTAATGAAAAGATAGTAAGTTAGATTCTTGTTACATGGACTTACTAAGCACTATGTGCTTACTTAGTTTTATTTTCTTTATTTTATAGTGCTCGGAAGCTCGTGAGGCTTGGACGAGGGTCAGAGCATCATTACACTATCAATCAGCTTATTTTGGGTATAGTTAGAAATCTTACTATAGTATAATGGCATGTATAAGCTATTAAATTGATATTGAGGTTAAATTGAATGGATGTAAACTAACTATTGGAATGGCTAGTGTTAATGTGATTTTGTTTAGTTATAGTTATATAAATGTGTTGGTAAGGTTGATTTATATATGAAAATAGTGCTTGAATTGGTTTCTTGGTATTTGCAAGTACTGGTGCAGGATTTGGATGAAAATGGGTGAGAAATAAGTGTTGGAAATATCCTTATTTTGTCCAAACGGGTAAGATACGGGCGTGTGTCTTGACCGTGTGTGACACACGGTCTGTTACATGGGCGTGTAGCTTAGCCGTGCGTCTCCTGCATCCTAAAATTGAAAAACAAAATGCCCTGAATTGAGCACACGGGTAGAGACACGGGTGTATGTCTCAGCTATGTGAGGTATACGGGCTTATAACATGGGCATGCGATACGGCAGTGTGAAACCTGCACCTAATTTTTGAAAAATAAATTAACCACACGGCCTAGCACACGGGTGTGTGACTTGGTCTTGTGACTTCAATTTCTACATGAGGTACAAGTCAGAGTGTTACACGGGTTAGGGACACGGGAGCGTGAAACCACATGACCTGACCACACGGGCATGTGACTCCTTATATAGAGAAGAATTTTGTAATTTTGCAAAAAAAAAATTTATGAGGTTCTGATTTAGTCCCGATTCGGTTCTAGTACATGATTTGGGCCTCGAGGGTCCATATAAGGGATATTATGACTAATCTCGAGAAATGAATAGTAACCAACTCGAGTTATCTGTAACTATTTTGTAAATTCTTGTAATGCCTCATAACCCTATTCCGGTAACAGATACGGGTTAGAGGTGTTACACTCTCGGCTAACACAGGGCACTGTGTTGCTGAAGTGTGGACCAGTAGAAGCTATTCTCTCGACGTTCTTCCATTATTTCCATCATGGTATCTTGTGAATTGATTTGGTTGTAAACGATAGTGATGGTTTGGAATTTTATTTCCCAACCGATGAGTTAAATCTCATCAGGTTGGGATTATTTTGATGACACTTAACTGTTTTTAATTTTCATAGTATAAATCTGATAATCTTGCTGCCCATTCAATTGTTTAAGTGCAATCCTTAGGAATAGTTTATGTCATATTATTTTTGTTAAGTTAATTTAAGACGAAAAATGTTAGATTAATTTAACTAATATTGGATGGTATGAGCAAGCGTTCAAATGATGTTTGTGTTATACAGAAAGAATTACACATGCTGCTGTAGTAAGATCCTATATGGGTAAGGATAGTAACTTGAGGTTTTGCCCCCGAAAGAGACAGACCACTTTTGGACTCTTCTACACAATAAGTTAATCAAGATTTTTCCATGGCATTATCGATAGTGAAGGTTGACTCTGAATAATCTCAACCTACCGCATAAATATCGTAGACACTATATTTTTATTCTTTGCCGAAGTATCTTTGCCACAACATATTTAGTAGTTATTTATTTATAAAATATTTGCATATCACTCTCATATTTACCTTAGTTTTGCTATAACATTTCTTTCAATCGTTTTGCCATAGTATTAACCCGACTTTATTAAAATAACTTGACCAACTTTATGCCTCAATCCGATCCTCATGGGAACAATACTCACTCATCACTTTATTACTTGAACCGATATGTATACTTACACAAAAATCGCACATCATTTCACATGTGACATATCCCTCCCAATTTTTCCTGTGCATACAAAATTTCATAAAAATCACCACAAACTAGACAAGGTAAAACTTACCCAAGTTCTAGATTCCATAACAAACCCTAATTGTCCTCTTTATTATGCTCATATGGAGTCCTATAGAATCCCATAAACCTCCACTGTTGCCCCTCCTCATTTTCGAGAATTTCTACATTGACTTGATATTTTGAATAACTTTTTAGACTAATCAAAACATTTCCCTCTATGCCAAACGAAGACCATCTATTAAACCATTTCCTGGCACTTCAATGCCATTAAAAAAATCGACATATTCTTTGAACACTTTCCATCTGTACCATACTTAGTTTTGTCTCTATAAAGAAAACCACTTGGGGATTATACACTTTTAGTACATGCCAAAGTTTCCTAACTGCCCGTGGGCTCCCCAAACCACGTACATTCCAATTTATAATTTTCATTGCGACTGGTCGACTTGCCCTTTGGCAGCTATCGATAAGAAGTAGTTACTTTCCAACACCTTCCTATCTCTAATGGTCAAGACAACCAGTTCCTTCCCTTCAGACTAATTATCACTATCCCTCATTTGCCTCTTCTTCCCATCAACCCCTTCAATGGCACTATTTTTCGAATCATGCTCCATATCCGACTGACCTTGCATATTCGAAGACTCCCCTTTTAAGCGTGAATCAACAAATAAATCCCCTTTTAGATTCACTCCCAAAATGGGATCAATACAACTTCTCGCGTCTTCGCTAGCCTCCTCGTCCCAACTTTGCCCACTAGAATCAAAACAGTCAAAACTACTTCCCTTGTTCATACCGTTTCCCTCCTTTCGTAACCACACGCTATTCATCACAAGAACTCTTATAGATTGAGCTCTCAGCGACAAATCCCATCTCATCTCCATCGTTTCGATCCTTAAAGACATTTTTGCCTGGCAGAAAGAGTCACTATGTCCCAACTGCCCACTAAAAAACAAAATAAGGTCAAACGCTCATATTCGAAAGAAACATAAGAACATACCCTGGAAGAAAACATAACCTTTTTATTTTTTTTAAAGGTTGTCTGGCATCCAACTGAACCCTTATGCACAAAAAACTTCGCAAACCCTTCCCCAAACTGGTACCATCGAACTCCAAAAATTGGCCAAGAAAATCATCTAATTGCCTCGCCAAAACTTCATTAAAGAAACTCGTAGGAACCTCATGGATTTGTATCCAGAAATTTGCAAAAATTAACGGTACCTTTAAAGGATTCTTTCCCTCTACCAAGCGGTGTATCACAAAAACGTCCAATGGGACCCATTTAAGACTCACTCTAAGTCCATTTTATGAAAAAACTTAAATAGAAATCTCTTCTCCCCCATATCTGAGATTTAGACCACTCTAACAAGATGTCATAAATTCGCCATTGGGCTTCTCATTGCCGGAAAATGGATAGCACTTCTTGTTAGAAAACAACCTACTAAACAGAATTCATACTCCTTTACGGAAAAAACATGATCCTTTTGTACCTGCAAAATGTCATCCTCCTCATCATCTAAAGTCAAATCAGCCAAATCCCTCTCCATCACTTGATAACCCCCATCAAAACAATAAAAGCCAGAAAAAAAATTGTAACAAATGCACCCCACAAATGTTGCAATCGCTAAACTAAATAAAAAAAACTAAACAAAACCCTAACAGGAACCAAAACTTGCTAGAACAACAGACAAAAACATGCAAGGAATGCATAGTCTATTTATTCTTTGGAATTTGTTATAGTTTAAAAAACCGAAGCACATTCTTTAAAAAAACTTAAACCATTAAAAAAATTAATACAAAATTTTAATAAAATCTACCAAAAAATTTAAATATAACATTTATAAAAAAAATTTAGTTAAAAGAACTTTTACCCAAAAAAATTAATTATTATTTAAATATCACAAAATTATTTTGACATACCTACAATACTTAATATCAAATGAATTATTATTTTTAACCATGAGGCGTGGTGTGATGGTTGCTCACCTCATCATTTAATTTTATGGTTGGAGGTTTGATCCCTACTTATAGGAATGAAGCACATCTCATGACCAATCATTTACCTCTTTAAAAAATACCCGCGATGAAAGAATCAATCACTACCATCTATAATAGATACCCTAATTACAACTAGGGGTGTACAATCGGTTTACCGCCCGAAACATCATTAACCGAATTAACCAACCCTTCAAAAATTTTAACTGTTAACTGAATCGAATTTTTTCAAAAAAATTAACCGAACCGAAATTTTTTCGGATAATTCGGTTAACCGACCGAATTAACCGAAAATTATATATTTTTTATTATTGGTTAAAATAAGTATAAAATTAACCAAATTACCCGATTTACCCGAATTAACCGAATTACTTGATTTACCCTAATTAACCGAATTACCCGAATTAACCGAATTAATCGAATTAACCGAATTATTTTTATTTTTATTTATTAAATTATTTGTAATTTTTATTGGGTGTAATTAGGATGGGTAAATAGTTTTAGTTTGATTGGGTTTGAGTGAATAGTGGACTATTTATGTTGGATTGGGTTTGAGTGAAATTTTTTCGGTTAAACCGAAAAAATTCGGTTAAACCGACCGGTTTCGAACCGAATTAACCGTTAACCAAAAACTCAAAAAATTTATTAACCGACCCCCGACCAAAAAAATTCGATTAACCGACTGATTAATCAAATTCGGTCGATTAACCAAATTTTTTCAGTTTTACCTGAATTTTACACACCCTTAATTACAACAAAAAAGAAATTATAACTTTTAACAATCATATAGTTTTCCAACTCTGCCTTGTAAAAAGCCTCACGATTCATTTATACTTCTCATAGAACCTTCTTCAACAATCTTATTAAGAAACTAAGTTTTATGTTACACCAATACCAAAAAAAAAATCCTAATTTATAAAATAAGAAAACTAATTACAATAATAATTCTTTGTAAAAAATAACGTTATATAAATTTACTAAAAAGAGATAAAGATTTAATTGTAGATCTTTTTGATGTTGTATCTCTTTTCATTGTCAAAATCTATGTAAAATAAATGTAAAATAGTGCAAATTTAAAAAATTAGCAAAATTATGGAATAAAAAAAAAAAAAAACGTATACCAAAACATAACTAACAATTCATAACTTTGCTCTTTATTTTCCTTTATTCATCATTTGTGCAAAGATATAATTTATAAAGTAAGAGTGTCAAATAAAATATTTTTATTGATTCTGGCATACATCATAAAATATTTCCTTAAATTGCTTCTACTTTTACTTTTCACACGGACATAAAACAAAAGAAGATAGTTAAACTTCAAAGATTTTTATATAGCATATTTAATTTGATTTAAAATATAAAGGAACAAATTCGCTTACATAATGTAAACTTAAAATAATTTTATATATTTTATTTATATGATTAATATTTTAATAATTCAATTGTTATATTTTATGGTTTATTTATGTAGATTATACATGTCAAATCTAATGTAATTTTTTTTAAAATAAAATCTGATTGGGCTATTTATTAATAAAACCAAAGTACAAAACCTACAGACTGCAAATATGGTCCAAATCAAACCAAACCAAGAAAAGGCCCAAATCCAAATGGCCCTCAAGATAAACGGATAAAACAACATAATTAGAAAGTAAAGGCACCGACCAACTTGCCCAATCAAATTGCTTCAGATCACCCGTCCCAAATATCATCATTTCCTGCCTCTGACGGTTCCAGAACGCGGAGAGGAGCTCTTCTAAAAGCCATTTCAACAAAACCTCTCCTCAACTATCCTTTTGTTCATCGAAGATTTCAATCCGGTTCCCTCTCCCAATCAACTTCCAGCGCTCGTTCAGCATATAGCTGAACCTTGCACACCAGGTAAGACAATTCCCTTCTTCTTAACGCCTCTTTTGCGATTGTGTGTGCTAAACCATTAGCCGTTTGAGGCACATATGTGAATCTAACTGTTCGAAATCTGCCTGTGACTTGCTTAATGTTGTGGATATATGCTCCGATAACCGATTTGTCCTGGATTTTTTGCTTTACATTTCTTAACTATAGATAATGAATCCCCTTCCACAATAATATCTTCCCACCCCATTTCTGACCCCATTTCTACTGCCTTTTGACATGCAATGGCTTCGGCTGCAAATGCGGATTGCACTTCGTCGTGAACTTCCGAACGAGAGCATAGGGCTGCCCCCTCGACGTTCCTAGCGACAATTCCTGAAGCCGATCTAAAAATACCATCGTCATAAGCGCCTTTGAAGTTTATCTTCACCGTATTACCAGAAGGCTTTCCCCATTTTCCCCCCAGATTCGCACTTTGATAGGTCTGTATCTTCACCCCTTCTAACTCATTAATAAAATATCGTACAAAAGCATTTAAATCTTTACCTGATTTTCTTCTCTTTTCATGGACCCACGTATTCTTATCTCCCCAAATTGCCCAAAGTGCACAGCAAATGATACACTTCTGGTTAAACGAACACCCCCAATAGCCCAGGTAAACCACTGTTCAAAATCCAAATCATCAAAATGCAAAATCCATGACTATTGTAAACCTGACAAAACTTCTCTGGAAACAGGACACTCGAAATACATGGGTGATTGTTTTAGTTACTTCACCACATCGAGGACACATTGCAATATGGGTAAGCTTCTTATGGTTCATGTTCACAAAAGTGGGGATGTAATTCCTGGAGATCCTCCAAACTGTAATCTTTATTTTCCCAAGGTGATCTAGGCCCCAGAGTTGTTTGTATAATTCTTTAGCATTGTTTTTTAATGCATAAGCATTAGGATCCATAGGATACTTTTGGAATAATTTGTAACTTGTAAGTATTGCGAACTGAGAACTCCCTAGAGGGCTCACCACTCCACACCATCTGATAGTCATGTGCTTCTTGTACCAGTGGGATATGGAGAATTCTAGTGGCATGCTTCCTCCCAAAGGTATTGATAATTAGATCTTCTTTCCATACTCTATTATTAGCATCAATTAAATTTGCTACTAAAGAATGTTGCATGCCATGGTTCGGATTAATCAAACGATAATTAGTAGCCCCAACAATCCAGGCATCATTATTAATGGAGATTTTACTACCCGTTCCGACCCTCCAACATAAACCTTCTTGTAAAACACCTTTCGCAGCCTATATACTTTTTCCAAGTGAACGATGACATATTACCTAAAGACGCATCCATGAAATCAGACCGCGGATAGTATTTAACTTTTAGAACACAAGATAATAACGAATTGGGAAAATTAAAGTCTTCATCCTTGCTTTTCTAATAAAGGAGTGTTTAACTTTCCCATGTTCCTGAAACCCATACCCTCCATATTCTTTTGTCTTACACAGTAACTCGTACACCAATGAATCCTCTTCCTCCCATGATCCTTTTGCTACCAAAACTTTGCTAACAATTGTTTAATCACCCTAAAAAGGGAATTTGGCAATAGGAAACAAGATATCACATAGGTTGGTATGGCTTGTAGAATTAACTTAATAAAAATCTCATTTACCCTTTGTGACAAAACCCTTGTACTCCACCCCTCAACTCTATCTTTAATCTTATCTTTCAAATTCTGAAAAGATGTACGTGTTCTCCTTTCTACAACGTTAGGCAACCCTAGGTATTCTTCGAATTATGAGATACCCCATACCCAAATATTAGCTAATTAGTTTTTTACCTCCTCCAAAATATTCGAACTGAAAAAGATTGTAGATTTATCAAAATTAACACACTGACCTTAGCATTCTTCATATTTATGGAGTATCTCTTTCATGCCCAAAGCACCTTTAGTGGATGCCTTTCCAAAGATAATATTATCATCCACAAAGAGCAAATGAGAGATTTGTGGGCCTTCCCTATTAGCCTTAGCCTTTCACAAACGTCCCCCATTCAGTTCCAAACGTAATAAAGTTGAATGGCCTTCACTATATATAAGAAAAAGAAATGGGCTTTGTGGATCACTTTGGCGAAGTCCCGTTGATAGCTTGAACATCCTTTGTCTCCATAAACATTGACCGAGTAAGAAACTTAGGAAATACATTGCATAATAAGGGCCAACCAACCGCTGTCAAATCTCATTTGCAACATCATACCTTCCAAAAATCCTCACTCAACGCTATCATAGACTTGCTCATATCCAACTTGAGCGCCATAAATCCTTTTTTCTCAGTACACTTTTGCCTACAAGTGTGTAAGATCCTGTAAGCTATCAATACATGATTGAAGATTAATTTGTCGGGAACAAATGCAAATTGCACACTGTCTATACACATTCTAATAATTCCTTGGAGACGGTTTGCTATGACTTTAGCAACAATTTTATACAAAACTGTGCATAGACTAATAGGTATAAAATTGGCCATTTCCCTCAAATTTTGAATTTTTGGGATAAGCACTATCTCCATTCCATTAACCAAATCAAGCTCCTTACCTTCATTTAAAATGCCCAAATGGAACTTTGTGACATCATTACCTACAGTGTGCCAATACCTTTGGAAAAATAAAGCCGAAAAGTCATCTTCCCTCAGCACCTTAGTAACACCTATCTCCTTTAAAGTAGAAAAAACCTCCTCCTCTGTATATCTAACCATCAACGAATTATTAGCTTTAGAATCAATGCTCACTTCAATACCTGATAAGAGGTGTGAAAGCTCTTTTATTCCTTTTGAAGTAAAATGTTTTGGAAATATTCCATTTTTATTTCCCCAATCTCTTCATCATTATAGACCTCCCCATCATCATCCCTCACGGACCTTCTTAT
Organism: Gossypium stocksii; assembly: GCA_020496765.1. Lineage (NCBI taxonomy): Eukaryota > Viridiplantae > Streptophyta > Magnoliopsida > Malvales > Malvaceae > Gossypium > Gossypium stocksii. The sequence continues at coordinate 53,137,367 of CM035621.1, forward strand.
TGTATTCGTCTTTTTTCGAACAGACGCATATCTATGGAAAAAGTTAGTATTGCGATCCCTCAACCTTAACCAATTAGTGCGAGCCCTTTGCTCTTAGTAAGCTTCATCCTTATCAATCTCTATATTAAGCAACAATTTCGTATCCAACAAGTTTGCATATTGTCATCATCTCGTGCCCAATCCCTTAAACCTTCCAATCTCCTAAAAAGACCCTTTCGCAGACCCTTTCGTTTGGCCCTTACCAACTTTCCCCACTTGACCAATCCAGTAAGCATCTTGTCTAACTTTTCCACAATAGATCTCGAGGACTCCCAAATACACTGAACTTCCCCCTCAAATGATTCCTTCATTTCCCACCAAGCCCCAAATCAAAATATCGCATGTTTTTAACTTATTTTTTTTCCTGATCTAAACAAATTAGAAGTGGGCAATGATTAGAGAATGTGTGGAAGATGTTTCACTTTGACAGACAAGAATCTATTCAACCATTCATCATTTGCCACCCCCTGTCCAACCTTTCTTTAATATTCGTCTTCGACAAATTCTCTCATTCCCAAGTAAACCATGGGCCATAATACTCGATAACTATTAAATTATTGTCCTCCAAAGCGACTCGAAAATCCTCCATCCTGCGCTCATCCATTGGTAACCTTTCAGCCTTTTTAAAAGAGTACAACATCTCGTTGAAGTCCTTGCAGACCAGCCAAGGTATTCCTTGCTCGTTTCGTAAACACCTCAATACGCTCTAAGACTCACTTCTAGTATTATGAAATGGATTACCATAAAACCTCGTAAATCTCTAAATTTCACTTTCCAAACTATCTTTTACCACGACATCGATATGATTATTTAAGAAAGTCTTTAAAGTAACCGTGATTTCTTTTTTCCATCCTACGTAGAGCCCTCTTCAAGAACCTTCTGCACTCACCTCAATTACGCTCGAGAAGCCACACCTTTTTCTAACCCTTTTTATATGCTTTCCATTAAGTTTCATCTCCATAAAGAAGACCAACAGGGGATTATGCAACTTCAGCATATGCTGAAGCCTCCTAACTGCTCGTGGATTTCCCAAACCATGGACATTCTAATTGATGGTTTTCATTGCGTTTGGTTGGCTTGCTTTATGGCAGTCGCCGATATTAAATTAGAAGGGTTGGAGCATAGCTCCAATGTGACCATCACTTCATCCGTCGAGCCATCACCATCGTGACCCTTATCCCCAACTCGACTTCTTTTAACACATGTCATATCAATTATGGGAACCTCATATTCTCTAGTATCCACCAAATCCAATTTCCACTTACCTAGTTTATTAACACTATTCTTTTTAGTCTTTATTAAATCCCTAGCAATTCTTTTCCAACTTTGCCTCTTGGACCTCTATATGTTAACCTCCATTATCCCACTTAGATTACCCTTATCCATTAAACCCAAAACTCCCTCAAAATCTACAATTGTAATAATCTCATTATTGTTATCTTTCTCCCTAATTGGTGGATAGATAATACTCCCATTATCCCTCAAACTTTGCCGCAAATCAGGAGTACCCTTATGTAGTAAGGACTTCGTCGGGTCTGTCCTCTCTTCCTTTAGAGCACCAAAATCTAGCAGCTATACACCATCTTTACTACCGCAAGCATTGGCTGCCAATTGCACATCCATCTCTACCTTCCGTATATATTGACTTTGCTTCATAAACTTTTTGTTAGCAATACCCAACAGTAAGCTTTCTTTCCCAATCATATTCAATTCTGCTCACAAAGCAATTGAATATGGGAGTTCATCATCTCCCCTTTTCTTTTCAACAATTGTTAGTGCCTCGCAATGTTTTACTCCATGGCCCATTTAACCACATCCAAAACAAAACACCGAGAGATTTTCATGCTTAAATGGAATCCACACCTTTTCTCCGATCACAACCACTACGAATATACCCTATCTTAGTGGTTTCTAAACATCTAAAAAATTCCTAGTTGACAAAACTCACCCTTAATCTCCAATCTCATTACGCCTCTAAAGGTCGATCCAATAGCATGCATAAGATCCTTCTTATCACACTCCGGTGGGCACGGACCAATTTTGAGCTAAAACGGTGATGCACTAACCGAATAATTTGTTTGCGGAACCATCAAACACAATAATTTGTTTGCGGAACAACCAAGGTCTCCCTTCCAAAACCTTCTCCAAATCATTCTCATCCTCAAACAAAATTAAGAATAAGTTTTGACCTACCCCTTGTATTTCAAACTTCTTCTTCATTTTCTAGATACTTCTCATTTGTGCATGAAAACTATCTGGGTTATAAGACTTTTTTGTCTAAATAGAACAAAACAACGTTGGATTCTTATTCAGAATCGCTCTCAGGGCCAGTTCTGCATTGCTTTTCAAAAGCACTTCTGGCTCCAAAAGCACTTCTGGAAGAAAAGCTGTGCAGAACAAGCTTCTTTTGGCTGAAATTTTTAGCTTTTCAGAAGTGCTTTTCAAAAGCACTTCTGAAAAGGAGAAGCTAAAATTTTTAGCTTTTTCTCTCCCAAAAGCACTTTTAGTGCTTAATTACTTTTTTACCCCTCCAATAACATAATACTTTCTCTTTTTTTTTTCTTGATACTTAATTACAAATGTATTAAAATCATTAATTAAAAATAAAAAATATTTTTTAAAATACTAATTACAAATATTAAATAGTTATATTTAAATATTTAAAATATAGTTTATATATTCTAATTAATTTTATAAATAATTAATATTGATTGCTTAAAAATATTTGAAATTTATATTTTATATATTAAAATATTAATAAGAAGTTATAATATTTTTTTATATTTTTACTAAAATATAATAAATTAACTAATTTAAATATTATTTAAATGCATATTTGTTACTTGATAATAACATGTCTAAAATGGACATTTTATTTCTCAAAAGCACTTTTTCACAGCAATGCTAAACACTCAAATTTTTCACAGCACTTCTCAAAAGCACTTCTCAAAAGCACTTTTCCACAGCACTTTTCAAAAGCACTTTTCAAAAGCATTGCCAAACTAGCCCTCAAACTCTTGACCGTCAGTTGAATGAGTTCTTCCTCTAGTAGGGAGATCTTATCTCTCCCCATTATTGCAAAGCCACCACCCTCCTTTAACCTAACCACAACAAGCACTATTTCTCTAAGAAACTTGAAGAGAGCACTCTTGGCCTATCTCCAAATCACTCTCATCCTCAAACAAAATTAAGAATAAGTTTTGGCTTGCCCCTTGTATCTCAAACTTCTTTTTTGTTTTCTAGATAACTTCTCATTTGTGCACGGAAACTATCCCGGTTAGAAGACTTTTTTGTCCAAATAGAACAAAGCAACATTGGATTCTCATTAGGAACTACCCACGAACTCTTGACAGTCAGTTGAACGAGTTTTTCCTCTAGTAGGGAGATCTCATCTCTCCCCATTATTGCAAAGCCACCACCTTCCTTCAACCTAACCACAGCAAGCACTATTTCTTTGAGAAACTAGAAGAGAGCACTCTTGGCCCATCATCTTAAAAATTTAATGCAAATTTAAAACTTTTAACTATTTATTTTATGTAAAAAAATTCAACAGTTAAATATATATATTTAGAGAGAGAGAGAGTATTTTAAATTGATGAGATATTGGATATGTTCGAAAATTTACATGCATAACAAGTACAATTATATTGATAAATTCTACGGCTGGATCATTAAAATATTAATTATATGATAGTTACAAAAGTATATAAAACTATCTTAATTTTCATACTATGTAAGTAGATCCTTCCCCAACATACAATTGAAAAATATTCCTGGATTGCCTGGATTGCCAGTAAAACAGACCATTCGACATAAAAAAAATATACCTTAACAAAGGATAGCAAAATATAACAATTCAGTGAAATGTCTAAAATTTCCGAAGACTAAAATCAGGCTCTACAAATTGTAGTTTTTAATTATTATGCTACACATACGGTAAAATGGAATTGTTATGATGATTATTTGAATTATATTTGAAACTAGCTAATGTTATATCATAATTGTCTTCTCTAATTTATTTAATTAATATTTTCATTTTTTCTTCTAATTTATTCCATTTAGTTTTTGATTTTTTTTCATTTTTAAATTTAATATCTGAAAATTTTAATATGTTAAATTTAGTCCTTAATTCAAATCTCATTACCTTCAGTTTTGACCCCTGCATTTCATTTTGGTATTTTATGAATTTTTTTGGTGTTTTATTCATTTATTTGTATAATATATTACATATGTATTAATTTTAAAAATATAAAATATCACACCAAAATTTTAAAAAAATATTATATGTACATTAATATATATTACATATATGTTAATATAAAAAATATATTAATTTTAAATATAATCTGATTTTCAAAATTAATATCTTGTGATAGTATTAAAACCACAATATTTGCAACAAGACCAAAGATCCATATTAAAGCATAATGTTTTGAAACAACACAATATTAAAGCACGAAGACTTGGCACAAAACGAATTCTTCTAATCTTTCGTCTGTCATTTTGATTGAAATTTACTCTTAGAAAATATATATATTTCAAAATGTTTCATTATTTTTGAGACAATTTAAACTTATCAATACTAATAAATAATAACTTTATTCCCTTTGTTAAATGCTATTTAAAATAATAAGTTTTAATTTTAATAGGTATATAATTCTAACACTAATTAAATTATAATTGATTTCAAATAATGTAAATTATTAATAATTAATCAAGCCAATAAAAACTCTATTATACAAAAAAAAAAATTGATATGATTTTATCTTTTAATTTTTTATAAAAGATTTTATCTATTATTATTAATTATATAATTAAAATAAACAAAAGCTCTATTATTAAAAATATATTTATTTAATGTCAATTTAATAATTAAATTAACATTAAAATGTATTCTTATCAATTTCAATGTTTTTTTTTTTTAAATTTATGCTTATATATATATTATAGATTTTGTTTGGGTAGAGTTATAGATAGATATGCTGTTTTCCTTATAAAAGAAAAACTAAAAGTAGGAGTAGGACGGATGGGAAGGATATATATACTTGATACATGATATATATACACATTTTTATGTTATAGTTTAATTGTAATTTGGTTTACGTGACATTTATTAATGTTTGAGTTTAGCCATCCTATGGAATAATAAGATTGTAGCCCAAGATTGAGATATGGGAAACTTAAGTGGGAGAAAATAGGTGTTGTCGACTTCTTCTTGTATGTGTTTAGGAAAGGAAATCCAAAAGATTGTGGAATATGAACGGCGACGGCAACGAGACAACGGCTTCATATTTTATACCACACAGAAACCAAAACAATACGTTTTATATCCTACATTTGTATGTATACAAAAAGGTGTGATGCCATCAGAATATAATTATTCAACGATTTATGAATGGTTTTCTGTCGTTTTTTCTCCACTTTTACGTTTACAGACAATTCAAGACCTCAAAATTAGTTTATTTTTTATTGTTTTTGGCTTATGCCTAGACTTTTTCTCTGTATGAACCCAAACTGTTAATATTTGTTGGTTCTTGAGGGGCAGTAACTCAAAAGAGAATTCAGCATTAATTAATCAATACTGTTATTGACATGCAAAAACATAATCTGCTTTCAATATAAATTTCCCTAGTTTTTGAAACTTGGCATATGAATGCATGCATCTTTATTCTCTGAACTTAATAAAGGAAATTCAAAGTGAAAAAAAGGGGTTACTGATGGAGGTTCAAGTTATCTTTGCCCTTTCCCTTGCCATTTTCTTCTTCAATGGTAAATAATTTCCCCTTCTTTTTCCTTCCATACTTAAATTTTGTTTGAATTTTCTGTTTTTAAAATTTTTAATTTTTATTGCAGAGACTCAATCATCTACATTCACGTTTAAAAACAACTGCCCTTACACAGTGTGGCCTGGGATTCTAACAGGTGCAGGTCCTCAATTATCCTCAACCGGTTTCGAGTTAGCCTCACAAGCTTCACTGAACTTAAACGTTCCTCCGCCATGGTCCGGCCGTTTTTGGGGTCGAACTCATTGCGTCACTACTGACAGTAAGTTCCAATGCGCCACCGCCGACTGTGGTTCTGGTCAGATTACATGCAATGGCGGTGGTGCAATCCCACCAGCATCTTTGATAGAGTTCACCTTGGCACCAAACAATGGAAAAGATTTTTATGATATTAGCCTCGTCGATGGCTTTAACTTGCCACTTTCAGTCACCCCACATGGCAGAGCATTAGGTTGCAACACCACGAGTTGCGCTGCCGACGTCAACGCAGTTTGTCCCTCGGAATTGCAAGTTAAGGGATTGGGAGGAGGTGTTATCGCCTGCAAGAGCTCGTGTTTGGCGTTTAAGCAGCCGCAATATTGCTGCACCGGTGCTTATAATTCCCCGGCGACGTGCCAGCCGACGAAATATTCAAAGATTTTTAAGAGTCAATGTCCTCAGGCTTATAGTTATGCTTATGATGATAAAACTAGTACGTTTACCTGCACTGGCAGGGCAAATTATCTTGTAACTTTCTGTCCTTGAGTTTGCTTTCTTCATATTAATTTCTAGTTCATCTTTCATAGATTTTTTATGAGATTGTAATTGATTGATTGATTATAATGTTTTTTAAGAATGTATTATATGTTGATTATTTTTAAAAAACGTTTTCGGTGCTATATAGTTATATAGCTCACACGCAATGCTATCAGGTTTGATAATAAAAGGATGCTACTTTCTAGATTATGTAAGACAGTCGAGAGATATATTGTTTTGGTCTCCTCCACTTGGCTGCCTGAAAATTAACGTGGATGGCAGGTTAGGGGCAAGCCGGGTGATGTTGAGCGTGGTGGCATCTATCTCAGCGATATCATGGGTTTTTTTTTTTCTCAGGCCTTCTAAGGTTCCCTTTAGAGTACATTCTCTTTTATTCTTTCTCATTGATACTAAAATAGCTTTTGGATGACAATGGTGAAAGTACTTCACCGCATCACTGCTTTTCATTTTCACTGTAACATCGATCTTTAGTGGGTGAAGACAGCTTACAAGGGAAGGGTTTCCTTTCGGCTCGTAAAAAAAAGCCATAATTAAAAAATAAAAAAAAATTTAATTGAGCTTTTATAACAAAAAAATATTGTACCCAATTAAATTTTCAATGATTAAAAAAATTAATTGACTTTTTTATTAACAAACTGTCAGTTGACTAATTTGATAGTTAATGTAGTAGACATAGTTGCAGAAGTCACAAAAAAACTGCCATATTATTAAAAATTAAAAAATTCAAATTTTTTTTTAAAAATCTGCTTATAGAATGAATATGTATCAATAATTATGTATATTCATTTTGGATGAGTGAAAAATAAAAATTTTTTTTAAAATTTATAAAAAATATTAAAAACTCAAAAAAGAACATATAAAAAATTGAATATCAATGCAATTGCATGATTTTCTCTAGTTTGATTAAGACTGGAAACAATAATCAACTTCTTCGTATCGAGTCTAGCTCGTAGATATATTTTCCAGCAATGATTAGGAGTGAGTAAAACTCGATTCGATTAAAAAAATTGAAAAAAATTTAAATTTTGAGTTAATCGAATTGAGTTATTTAATTTTTTTCGAGTCAACTTGAATACGTAATTCGAATTCAGTTGAGTTGAATTTTATAATTTGAATAACAAATTGGCATAAATACCATTTTGATCCCAGTAAATTTTAAAAATGAGCAAATTGGTCTCTCTCAACAAAAATTACAAAATAATTCAAAATATTTATAAAAAGTTCCAAAATTTATATTTTTAAAAAATTATAAAAATTAAAAAATTTCTAAAGAATATATAAAGAAAGTTAAAATTTTAAATATTTTCTAAAATAATAATTTTGGGATCTAAATAAGTTAATTAATGATTTAAATTTATTAAAGTATCCTACTTTTTTTTTCTTATTTTGCTTTGAAAAAGTTTTAAATATACTTGGAATTAGTTATACTATAACAAGATTTTAATTTGACATGTTTAATTTTTTAATTCAATTCGAAAAATTTCACGTGATTCGATTTGACTCGACTTGAATTTCATTTCACTCAACTCGATTTGAAAAATTTTCACATTGAGTTAGGATGATAAAATAAAACTCGTCAACTCAATTAACTCGAAGTTTTTTCACTCGATTTGATCAAACACTCACCCCTACCAGTGATTCAGGGTAGATAAGAATGTGGTTTGTATCTTATCATTCAACAAATTTATTTGAAGGTCCGTCATTATCTTTGAATATTTGTAAGCAGCACAAATTATTGCAATAACATCTTATGGGTTTTGAATTCATAAAAATAATATTCTTAAACCTAAATAGTATATAAATAGCAACGTAAGAAGTAAGGTCGATCTCATAGAGACTTGGATATCCCAAGTTGTCATTCGACATAAACCAAATTGTGTGTTAGGCAGCTATTGTGTCCACAACATGTGACGATCTATGTGAAAATAAAAAAGGGAATTAAGTTTGATTAAAAAATAATAGAAATAATTAAGATCGAAATAGCAGTAAAATAAAAAGAAACAATAAATCAATATGATGATATTCTAGCTTCAGGCTCGATTTTTGCTTTGGTTTCAAATTGGTCATTGATAATAGGTCATTGATGGGGGTCGAAACCACCAAATATAAATTCCTACGATAAAATAACAGTAAATGGCAGTATAGAGCAGTAGGGTCGAATCCACAGGGACTGACTATCTAATTTTTCCTTTTTTCATGACCAGAATCGCTGTCGTGGTCACAGTCGTGCCCACGACCTGTGCGTAGCAATGTTAAAAAAAAGTAAAAATAGGGGGTTTAAATTGATCAAGATAATAAAATAAGAAAATACGAAGTGTAATAAAATAAAAAAATAAAAAAACTTACTTGAAAACGCAAAAATAAATTTAAGAAGATAAAATAAGTGGATAAATAAAATATTTTTAAGCTTAGCCTTAGCCTCGGTGTACTCCAATATTGAATCGATCCTTGAAATAGTTCTTCCCTTCCAAGCAATAAGTTGGTTATAGTGACCAAGAATGTCCTGACTGCCAACTTTTCCTTATGTAGTCGATCTCGGAACAACCTGTAAATCGACTCTTTCCAAATTTCTAGCTGCGATACACGTGTTCTCAATTTAATATTTTGACAGCTTTGTGATCTGAAAAGTCCAAGTTGAATCAATGGCTTCAATTGCGTGGGTTATTTAAATCTTATTTTTATCTCTCTTAACGGAATCCAACTGGTTTTTTCCACCTAGACACGCCAATTTGTTCACAGGAATTCGAACACAGCACGGCCAATTCATCTTCCCAACTGTACGCCAAACAACTCAAACCCAACGTGTACTTTTTAAATCGAAGCTGAATCAAACTTTAAGGGACGAATTTGTACTATCATATATACTGGAGAGATAGAAAATACTACGTTGAGAGGTTTTTTTAAGCAGGTTCGTATCTCACGATTGTTTTGTTGGAGCAATTTCCAAGCTAAAGCTAAAAAATGTTTAGTTAATTATGAAAAAAAAGTATGCTTTGAAAATAGATTTGTGAAATTGTGGGTGATGGAAAGGGGAAGGGCCTTAGAAGGTAATTAAACAAAAAATGGTTTAAAGTAAAAAAATGAAACAGAATAGAAGTTTGCAAAATGTAAATGGCAAAAGAAAGGGAAAAAAAAGAATTTATTAATTGCCAAGGCAAAGTATATGTTTAATTGGCTGTAGCCACTAGGTATTTATACACACTTTTAGTGCTAAAATTTAGTTAGATTTTTCTTAAATATTACCACTAAATAATTTAAAATTTAAAAATCAAATTTAAACTAGAGATTAAATTTAAATTAATTACAGAGTTTTAACAATATAAAAAACCTTTCAATCTTTATCTAGTCACTTTTAAAAAATTTTTGTCAACCCTTCAATCTTTATCTAGTCATCTTTGTATCTTCAATCTTTCAACCAAGCCCTCCTTTTTGCTTTTTCTTCCAATTTAGCCACTTTTTGTAAGAGTTTGAATTCAGCACACCAACTTCATTCCTGATAAAAAAAATTCAAATTTGATAGCATTTTATTCGATAATTAATCAAAAATAAATATATTAAAAATGCGAATTTATATTGCTATCAAATTTCCCCTACTTAGCCTATGTTTATCCTCAAGCATGCTATCCACTAAAAATAATTCGTCAATCATTTTCAAAATCAAAACCTCCTTTCCTAGTCAAGCATACTGCAAACAATTAGGTGAATAAAAAATAAACAATTATTAATCTTAATCAATAAACATTTTATAAAATCTCGAATAGTATGTCAAATTCAACTATTTCACTAAATTTAGGCTTAATCAAACATGCGAAGTGATCATACCCAACATATACTTTTATTTATATATTTTTTATTATTTGTATATTTTTTTATTTTTTTTAAATTTTTTCAAACGTAGTCAAGTCTTTTGACGCGAAGTGAGATGACAACCTAAGCACCTCAGTCCGGTTACTCAACCCGACACATTCTCTTTATTTAATTATTTATTTTTAACGAATTTGAGACATAATCAAACCTTTTGACGCGAAACGAGATGACAACCCAAGCATCTTATCCCGGTTACTCAATTTCACATGTCCCTAACTGATTTATTTCTCCTTTCTCAAGGTAGCTCCATTAGCAGAGTGTTACAAGCTTCAGTTCGTCACCAAACCTTCTGATGCGAAACGAGATGACAACCAAGCATCTCATCCCGGCTACTCAACTTGGTTACATTTTCAAATCTTCACTCTTAACCAAACTATTAGCAGCTTTATTTAAAACGAGTATTTTCATTAGGTAAGTTAAAAAAAAAAAACCAACAAGTTTCATGATATATTGACTAAGGCATAACATTTTCAATTCTACAAAATATTCATTGATCAAACTCCTCTTGCAACCCTAACAGTTTACTGGAAACTATTATTGGTAAAGTGTTTCTATTACCTAGATAGGCATATTTCAAGTATTCCGGCAATGGTTTAAGCTCTATTTCTGGGGCCTGCAAAATAGAACGCAACATTTTAGTTTTAGAAGGAGAAAGTTCAAAGTACTTACCTTTGCTTCTGGGAATTGAGGAGTCTCTAATATAACAACGGTTTCCCAAATCGATTCTCTGAATGTCATTATCTCCTTCAATTTATCCATCGTTTTGAGGTCTAAACTTTTGGAAAGTACAGTTTGTAATCCAACTCCTTCATGATACTCAAAATGAAATTTCGTTAGTAGTTCAATAATATCAACACTAGAAATATTCGACATTGTGTTGGGTTGGCCCATCGCCTCATAAACATTAAATTTTACCACATCACTGTCGAATTCCATAGTGAGAGTTCCACCACGAATATCAATTTTTGTACGTACGGTACATAGGAATGGTCTCTCGAGTAGAATATCAAAAGTATTTTTTGAGTGCTTTTCTTGCATTCGATGATGTAAAAGTCTGCAGGAAAAATTAGTTCATTTACCTTTAAGAAGATATCTTTCAGTACTCATTTTGGATATACGCATGACCTGTTTGCCAATTAAATAATCACCCCTGTTTCTTTCAACGGACCTGTGTTTAGCAATTTAAAAATCAATAAAGGCATTACATTAATAGATGCTCCTAAATCACACATGGCTTTCTTTATGCCAATATTACCTATTTTCTAGGATATAAAAATATACCTTGGTCCTTACACTTAGGCGGAATTTTCCTTTGTAGCACTGCAGAAATGTTTTCCCCACATTTACCCATTCGTTTCTTTGGAGTTTCTTTTTGTCGATACATAGTTCTTTCAAAAATTTTGCATAGTGTGGAACTTGTTTAATTACATCAAGTAAAGGAATATTAATTTCTACCTTTCAGAATGTCTTAAGGATTTCTTTTTCCTCTCTTTCATTTTTAACTTGGGCGAGCCTCTCAGGGTATAGGGGATGTACAACAAATGGTTTATGTGGTGTCGGCTCTGTGAAAGCTGTTGGTTCTACTTTTTATTCTCCCTGTTCAGCATCGTGGTCACGACTCATGCCAGGCACTAGTTCTGACTCTGTTCCATCATTTACGGTCACAATACTTACATTTTGACTTGGGTTTGGCTCAGTTTGAGACGATATTTTTCCTTGGTTCTCCAAACGACTAACTGTGAGTGCTAGTTTACTTATTTGTTGATCCATTTCTTGGAGATGCTCTTCAGTCTTTTGTTGGAACTTTTCGGTGCTAATGGCTAACCTCTTTACTATGGTCTCAAGAGATGCCTTTGGAGGTTGATATTGTTGAGGCAGAGGTGGTGTTGGTTAAAATAGTTGATTATATCAAGGATTTGATCCATAGTTTAGATTTGGGTGGTTCTTACACATTGCAGTATACATGTTCGAGCATGGAACATAACGCCTTTGAGGTGGCCCTGGGAAATTCCCAACGGCATCTACTTGTGTAGTTGTGTCCTCTAATAAAATCGGGCACGAGTCAGTTGGATGATCAGGCTGAGCGCAAATCCCACATAATCGAGTTGGGTTCGATTTTCCTGCAAGCATGCTTTTAACCACATTAGTAAGTTTATCAATCTTATTTACTATGGAAGGAGTATTTAGCTCATAAACCCTTATCGTAGGTTCCATAAGTGGTTGATACTGTTGAGAATTTGCAGCCATTGTTGAAATTAATTCCTTAGCTCTTTGGGGAGTCATGTTCACAAGAGCCCTTCCACTAGCGGCATCAATTATCTTCATTTCCATTGGGAGTAACCCATCATAAAAATACTGTAAGAGCGATTGTTCAGACATGCCATGTTGTGGGCAACTTACGCACAACTTCTTGTATCACTCCCAATATTCATAGAGTGATTCTGCTTCTTTTTGTTGTATCCTAACTATACTTTTCCTTAATTTGACTATTTGAGCTACTGGGAAAAACCTATTAAGAAACAATCGAGACATATCAGTCCAAGTATTAATAGATCTCGAAGGTAAATAAAACAACCATTATCTAGTAGAGTCAGCTATTGAAAAAGGAAAAGCTCGTAGTTTTATTTGATCCTCAGTTACTCTTTTCGGTTTCATGCTTAGACAAACCATGTGGAACTCTTTCAGATGAGTATGGGGGTTCTCATTTTTCATACGGCGAAAAGTAGGCAATAAATGTACTAATCCTGACTTCAACTTGAACGGTGTTTCACCCGCTTGATAAGTTATGCATAGCGGTTGTTGTTTATCTTGTGTAGTTGCAATTTGGCATATAGTTTGATCTGCCATGTCGTCTAAATCATCGGATGAGTAAATATCTGCGGTGTAAGATCCTTTTTCAAAGTGGGGTTATGGTTGTTTACCTCATTGAATAGCTTCTCATCGAAGTGTTCGAGCCAACTTTTCTATTTCCAGTTCAAATGCTAGAATCCCTAATTCTGATCTGTTTATAAAGAAAAAATAAACAAAAATGAGAAAATTTTACTAGTCCTCGGCAATGGCGCCAAAATTTAATGGGGATCAAAACCACCAAATATATATTCCTATGACAAAATAACAGTAAATAGTAGTATAGAGTAGTGGGGTCAAATTCAGAGGGATTGACTATCTAATTTTGCCTTTTTTCGTGACCAAAATTGTTGTCGCGGTCACAGTCGTGCCCACGACCTGTGCAAATCAATGCTGAAAAAATAAAAAAAGGGGGTTTAAATTTATTAAGATAATAAAATAAAGAAATACGAAGTGTAATAAAATAAAAAAAATACTCGAAAATGAAAAAATAAATTTTAAAAAATAAAATAAGTGGATAAATAAAATATTTTTAAGTTAGTCTTAGCCTTGGTGTACTCCAATCTTGAATCGATCCTTGAAATAGATCTACCCTTTCAAGCAATAAGTTGGTTATAGCAACCAAGAATGTCTCGATCGCCAACTTTTCCTTATGTAGTTCATCTCGGTACGACCTGCAAATTGACTCTTGCCAAATTTTTAATTGTGATACACGTGTTTGCAATTTAAAATTTTGATAGCCTTGCGATCTAAAAAACCCAACTCGAATCAATGGCCTCAGCCATGTGGGTCATTTAAATTCGATCTCTATCTCTCTTAAGCGAATCCAACTGGCTTTTTCCATCTAGACACGCCAATTTGTTCGCGGGAATTTAAACACAGCACGACCAATTCATCTTTCCAACTGTATGCCAAACAACTCCAACCCAATGTACTCTTTTGAATCGAAGCTGAATCAACTTTAAGGGACGAATTTGTACTATCCAAAATACCGGAGAGATAGAAAATACTACGTTGAGAGGATTTTTTGAGCGGGTTCATATCTCACAATTATTTTGTTGGAGCAATTTTTGGGCTAAAGCTAAAAAAGGTCTAGTTAATCATGGAGAAAATCATACTTTGAAAATAGATTTGTGGAATTGTAGGTGATGGAAAGGGAAAGGGCCTTAGAAGGTAATTAAACCAAAAAGGGTTGAAAGAAAAAAATGAAACAGAATAGAAGTTTGTAGAATGTAAATGGATATGAAAGGGGAGAAAAAAAAAAGAATTTATTAAATGCCAATGCAAAGTGTGTGTTTAATTGGTTGTAACCACAAGGTATTTATATACACTTTTAGTACTAAAATTTAGCTAGATTTTCTCTAAATATTGTCACTAAATAATCCTAAATATTACCACTAAATAATTTAAAATTTTAAAATCAAATTTAATCTAGAGATTAAATTTAAACTAATTATAGAGTTGTAACAATATAAAAAATCCTTCAATCTTTATCCCGCCATTTTTTAAAAAAATCTTCAACCCTTCAATCTTTATCTAGACATTTTGTATCTTCAATCTTTCAATTAGGCCCTTCTTTTTTCTTTTTGTTCCAAATTAGCCCATTTTTGTAAGAGTTTGAATTCAGCACACCAACTTCATTCCTGATAAGAAAAATCTAAATTTAATAGCATTTTATCTGATGCTTAGGAAAAAATAAATATATTAAAAATACGAATTATCTTGCTATCAAATTCCTCCTACTTAGCCGATGCTTGTCCTCAAGCATGATATCCACTAAAAATAATTTGTCAATCCTTTTCAAAATCAAAACTAGATAGATAATCTAGTTATGAAAATAAGAAAATTCATATAAAGGTTTTAAAAAAAATAATTAAAAAGAAAAAGATAAAAAGAAAGAAAAATTAAAGACAAAGGTGCAATATTGAGCTAAAAATAAAAAAATAAAAATTAATCTTAAAGAAAAATTAAAAGTATTATTTTACAAAACAATTCTAAAATAAAATTTTCAAAAATAGATCATTGTGCTTTTTTAATTAAAATAATAAGGCAAAGTCCAAATAATAAATACAACAAACGCGATTCAAACTTAGACCATATTTAGGACGGTGAACACACTTAATCATCATGCCATTATATGGGGTTGAATAAACTTAGTGTTTTGTTTTCTTTCCTTGTTTATTTCTTATTATTGCCTTGTTCTTTCTTTTGTTTTAAGAACAAACGCAATAACAAAATGTAGCAAAAGCAAACCAAATCCTTTTTGGTGGCAAAATATCTAACCACCAATGATAAAAAAAGACGCTTCTTAAAATATATAACTAAGTATTGTATCTCTATAAATATAAATATATATTGACTTTCAATTAAAACACAACTGTAACGTCCTGATTTTCGGGATTTCTCGGGTTTAGTGTGATTTTGGTGAAGTTGTGAAAATTTTGTGTTAGGACTACTAAATTTGTGTTTAAGTATGCTAGTGGGCCTTTGGAAGGCCTAAACTCCAGTTAAAATTCGATAAAAATTAGCAAAAGTATGTTTTAAGTGAAGGGAGGAACTTGGGCAAGAGGGCTCTTAAGAAAAACTAGGCAAAATGTGTCACAAACGGAGCCTTGGCAAAGTGGCAAGGTGGCACCACTAAGCTCCTAAAAAAGTGGCGCCTAAGAGGAGTGTGAGGTCCATGGTACGAGCCACAAGGTAAGCTTCAGTAACTTTTATTTTTGTGTGCATGTGTGCTGAGTGTTGGCACTCAACTGAAACTCTATCTTGAGGAATTTGAACTGCTCAGGAGAGTGAATTGAGGAGAGAACTAAGGATATTCGAATTTGAAGAGGAAGTGGCCGGCCAAGGGACTCTCTATGGTGCAAGAATCGGCAAGCAATTCAAGGTATAGCATTTTCGATAATTGGGTGTGAGAGGTGCCGATTTCTCTAGGTTAGTGAGTTCTTTTTCTGCTGTTTGAGTAAAGAGCTTTAGGGTTGCCATTTTACTAACCTTTGCCACATTCTTTCTTCTTTTCTAACCTAATAGCCGAAACTCCTTACCTCAAAAAGACCCTATTGACGATTGCACCTTCTAGCCAAATTCACCTCTTTTCTTTCTTCTTCTCTCATTCTTTTTCTCCTTGTCTTCTTGCACCTCAAATTGTTTTCACACCACCATTCCCTTCTCTAGCCAAATCCATCTTCTTTTGTTTCTTTTCTCTTCAAGTTTCTGTCAGAAAACTCTAAAAGCCGAAACCCCTGCCATAGCCGAATACCTCTTGACTGAAAAACACCATTGCTGAATTTTTTTTGGACCAAAATGCAATCCTCCTTTCTCTTCAAACCTTCATCAAACCGGAACACTACTTCTCTCTCTCGTCTTCTATCGATCTACCCCATTTAACCCCTTGCTTTAAAGTCGACGATAGCATCTAAGTGGATTTAATAGCTGAATTCCCCTAAAGCCATTCTTGCTATCGTTGGGTATAGATCTATCATAGATCTAGGTTAGATAGGTCGTGAAGACAGCATTCTTCGAATAGAATCACCGGTCAGTGATCTAACCTTGAGTACATGTGTGTTCTTAAAAGTTATGGGAAAAGCCGAAATCATTGTATATATTTAGGGAGGCTGTCGACATAGCCTTTTGGTGTGCTAGTAATGGTTCTTATGCCCGTTAGTTAGCAAAAAGGAGAGCAAATGAGGAATTGAGGGCATCGGTTCAGCCAGATCTAGATCTAGTAGACCTAAATCGGCAGAGGTAAGTGTCCATGGCCATTAGAGGTGATGGCCGGATACGTAAGTAAGGTTTTGGTGAGTTTTCGATTTGGATTAAGTGTTGGTATAGTCTAATATGTTTAGGTGATCATTGTAGGGAGAAAGTACGAGGGAGATCTCGCCGGTAGAATCGCAAACAGGTGTGTGTATCGAACACCCCTTCCATGGTTCAGTCGGCAAATGCCGAAAAGCCGAAAGGCCAAAGTTCTGGCATTTCGTGGGCTTGTGAGTGTGTGAATGCTCTTAAGTCGATAGGAACATGTTAGATTTGAAATCGCTACTGGTAGGTAGGACGAGTGCGAAATTTTGAGCACTTCGGTATGTTGGGCCTCGGTGGGCCGAATATGGGCCCAATGGGCTTTTGGGCCATTTGGGATAAAAATGGGTTTAAAGGTAATTCTGGATGGTCCATAAGTTAAAACTGCTAAAATGGGTAACTGGTTATGGAACATAGCCTAAATGGGCTTAAACTGCTAGATGACACTTTAGGGGCCATTAGGGGTTTAGGGCCCAGTAACTAAAACTTGTTAAAAACTGTTAAATTGACTGCTAAGATGGAAATAAAGATTACCAATGACTGTAATACACTTAAGACTCGTAGTGATAGAATAATTACTGAAATACCCTTTAGGGTGCGAAATTACTATTATACCCCTAGGGTTAATTCTGTATGAAATGCATGATATTCTGCTTCTGTATGTTATATGTCATAACATGTATACCTGTTGCATGGGATATGGGTTACATTGATGGAGGAAGTGTTCTGGTGGCCTCGCCACATATATCTGTTTTGGTAGCTTTACCACATTATCTGTATCTGGTGACTCTGTCACAATATCTGAGCAGCAATGCTGCGACTGTGGTGTGTGGGCTGGGTGGGTTGAGTTATTCCCCACATGGTGTGTTGGTTGGTACGGGTGGTATGTAGCGGTTGGGTGGGTCGAGTAGTCTCCCCGCATGATATGGGTTTGCATACATACTGATATTCTGTACTGTTCTGTTCTGGGCTTATGGGCCATACTGCGTTCTGAATCGGGCTACAGCCCAGTATCTGTTATCTGAATAGGGCTTCGGCCCAGTATCTGACTGAGACTGGTTTGGGCTTAGGCCCAATGGGCTTGAGTTGACTTGGGCTATGGATGGACTTCTGCACACACTGAGTTTTCCAAACTCACCCTTTTCCTTTCCATCTTTGCAGGTGAGCCCTAGTTCGTGGACTTGGATGCTGGGAGGGATTCAGAGTGGCCACGAAAACTAAACTCGATTTTAAACTGGTTTATTATTCTATATTTTAGTTACTCGCTTTATTTTCAATATGGGTTGTAATAAGGCCATTTTAACTTTTCTATTTGGGTTTTTATTTTCTTACTTATGTATGATTTACTACAACTATGTTGATACACGTTTTCCAAAACTAAACAAATGTTTTCATAATCAACCTGGCAATACAAGCGACTAAGCAAGATAGTAATACTAAAATGAATCGATTAACAAGTGAGTAGAGAGTAAGTCGATTAACCAATAAACCGGGAATTTCTAAAACCAAAGTGTTGTTTTACAAAGCTCACCAACAGACTTAGTAACTAGGCGACGTGATTTAGCTAGGCGATGTAGCTCACCAGACTTGGCTATAACGTCTAGGCTGGGGTTAGGGTGTTACAACAACTCACATTTTAGCTTCAAAGTTAAACTGAGTTGGTTATCTTTTGACTAAAAAAACGAGTTTTTTTTATATAATAGCATAAAAATAATAAAAAATAAAAAAAATAACATGAGTTACAAATTAATCACCAAAGTGATATCTTTTCTACAAAAAAATTGTAGTGTCCCACATGAAATGTGCCAAACCAATAAAAAATACCCCAATCATTATATAATAATTAAAATTTTAAAAAATATTTTATACAAAAGGGGTGTCGCATACCACCCAAGTGACACCCCTCTCACAAGTGAAAATTAATAATAGTAAAAATCAATAATAAATTGAGATTTTTTATTTTAAAATTTCACAATAATAAATTTAATATAAAATAAATATTATTAACAGTTGAATTTAAATTTTAAAAATTAAAAATTAAAAATATAAAAACTAAATTTTAAATTTTCAAAAAATACAAACATATATTTTAACCTAAAAAAACCTTTAATTTTTCACTTTTGAGAGAGGTGTTGCTTGAGTGGTTTGCAACATTCCTTTTTGTATAAAATATTACTTTTATTCAAAATTTTTAATATTTATATAATGATTGGGGTAGTTTTTTGTGCCATACGCTCCTCCATATGCGACAGCACAATTTACTGAAAAAAAAAATCATTTTGGTAATTAATTTATACTTCACGTTATTTTCATTTTTTATTATTGTATTATATAAAAAATAAAAAAAAGCATTGTATTTGTTCAATTTATTTAAAAAACTTCAGCATGAAATATATTTTAAATTTCGCACTTAAAAAAACCTCGAAGTTTGAATTTTCTCAATTAACATTTTATTGTGATTTTAATTTTTAAATAAGTTAGTAACCAATATTTTTCTTTAATCTACATTTATTTTTTATTTGTTGTGAGCTTGGTAATTGCTCCAACAAAACTTGGATGATCTATTTATTTACAAGTAAATTATTTAATTTAATTTATATACTTATTTTTAAAAATTATTGAAACATTTTATGTAAATTCATTTTTAGATGAATTTCGTGACTTAAAAGAATGAGACGTTATATTTTAACAGATTAAATACATGAGTATAGTACTAGAAAAGGCCCATTCCTTAAATTATTTACGGAAATGGACGACTCCAAAAAATATTTACTAGAATGGACCGAAAACACTAAAAAGTGCTGACGTTGACTCGTTTTCAGGGGAAAATGTAGAAAAGCGCACTGACGGGGACGTGCTTTTTCCCATGTCAGTAAAAGCATGCTGACGTGGATGCGCTTTAGTAAAAAGTACTGACAGGGACACACTTTCCCCGTGTTTGATTAGGGTTTTTAGGTTATTTGCAAATTAGGACTTAGGTTTAGGGTTAGGGTTTGTTTAGGGTTTAAGGTTTGTTTAGGGTCTAAGAAAAAATATATTATGGTTTAGGGTTTAATTTTTTTTAATTGCTAAGTATTGCTCTAGAAGAAATAAATTTGACAAGATGAGATGTGTTCTAAAAAATTATTTTGGCGAGATGGATATTGGTTTTTTTGTATAGTCAGTAATAGTACAGAAAAAGCTTTCAGCTGGACATTTTTTTTGTACTGTTGATTCTAAAAAAATAATTTTTAGAAGATGGTTCTGTAAAAATATCTCGGGATTCCTGGGAAATCTAATAGTTGGGTTTGAAAAACACTTTAAGCAAGATGCACTGTCAGCAAAAGTATTGAAAAAGCTCCCAGCTGGATGATCTTTTCAGTAGTGCTGCTGGCAGTGCATCTCACTATCCTTGAGGCTATAAATGACCCAAATTTCACTCTCTTGTTGCATAAGTTACAGCAAGAGAAATTGAAGAAGTTCAGAAGAATAGAAATTGAAGAAGCTGAGAAAGTATAAGTTGATTTATCATATTAATATTTATACAAATCATTATATTTTTGCATAATGTTTTTTATTTTGAATTTTTTTGACATATAATTTGGTTGAAAATGAGTGGACGTATTAGTGCTATTATTTACTACGGCGGTGAGGTCTGTGACATCGAGAACGATGTTGTTTTTTTATCGGAGAACACAAAGCGACTAGTTTTTAACTAGAACATAGAGTTGATAGAACTTCGTAAAAGAATTAGGTGCAAAATCTTCGGAACGACGCCAATAAGAGTTTTGTCTATTAAGTATCGATTTTGTGCTTCGACTAATCCCATAACATATGACTCATTTAATATCAAAGGTGTTCGTAGCTTACAGGCTATGTACCTCGCTAGTGGATCACTCTATCTTGAGTTATATGTGGAATTTTCAACGCCAAATAAAGCATTTGCAACTTCAACATCTACTACTGTTCGAGAAGAATACACAACCCCTGCCTAATACTCCATTAGTGGGAGGCAAAACATGGAACCGTCTATTTTTGGTGGCAAGATGGAATACATGACCCCTGCGTGACACTCCATTAGTGGATGGAATATGCACCTCAGTGGGTCGATGTTTAATGTTGGAAATTCTTACTGGGGAATGGCATCAACTTCTAGTGGTATGCAATCCACATCTAATTGGGGACATTATAAATGTACATGAGAAGGGATGATGTACTCCCTACGATGTCCATCAGCGAGGTGACCTCCTACATTGTAGATGTTGATGAGTCGGATGATAACTCTGATGTGGATCCACCCCGAGAGCCAGATGCTGATAGTGCAGAAGTTGCATTATTTTTTAAACTGGAGCCTGTTCCAACCGAACCTAAAGACGATAAATGGAGTTCAGATGAAGAAGAAGAAGATCCATGATTCACGGCGTATTCGCCTTTTGCTCATATGCATAATGTCAATCTATCGACAGATGATGTGTTGGATTTTCCATGTCTACCACACAAGTGGTGTGGCCACACAAGTTCATCACTGGATTTGAGTGAACTGGAAGTTGGTAAGAAGTTTTTTGGTAATGATGGTTTTCTCGATGCATTGAAGCAATATAGCACCATGAATGGGGTTAACTCCCACATGGTTAAATCCAAATTTAAGAAGTTTGAGGCCAAGTGTACAATGCAAGATGATACATGTTCATGGAAAATCATGACTCCGATTAAGAAGAAGATAGGGTTATGGGAGATAAAGAAGTTCATCGGTCCGCATACGTGTGTTACCTCTAGTATAATATCAATGGGTGTTTAGGGTTTTTGAATATTACTGTTATTATTTAATGTTGCATTATTTAACGCACTCATGGGTTGATAGGTGTTTTAGAAGATCATCCCAAGCTAGATTCATAGATGATAGCAGGCTTAATACTATCGATGGTGAAATTGGATTTCAGGACTACTGTGTCAGTCTTAACAGTCAATATTTGTAGCCAATTCAAGTACACGCCTTCTTACCACAAGGCTTGGATAGCTAAACAGAAGGTGCTGGAGAAGATGCACAGTGGGTGTGACGCTTCATACGATGAGGTATGGAGGTGATGTCAGGTGCTGGAGAGGTATGTCCTAGGTTGCGTAACAGACCTTAAAAACAGTTTCTACGTACTACAACGACTGCTTGCTCCATGGACGGCAAGTGTTCAAGCATCTGTTTTAGAGCTTTAAACAAAGCCGGGACGCATTTCAGTACTGCAAGCCATTGTTACAAATTGATGGTACCTTTATGTATGGTAGATATACCCATCGACTATTGCTAGTTGTGGCACAAGATGGTAATGGGAGGATCCTTCCAATTGCGTTTGCAATAACACTGGGGGAGTCAAGTGACGGCCGTGATTTCTTTCTTTCTAAGTTGAGGAGGCATGTCTGCCCCCAACTTGATATCTGTGTTATATCGGATTAGGGCACTGGAATACTAGTTGCAATTGAATGACAGGGAAGCCTCTGAGATCACACACACTATCGATATTGTCTAAGACATGCTGCATCCAACTACTATAGGCAATATCAGTCTAGTACTAAACGACAATAAATGACCAACATGGGTATTTAATCACCACTAATATTATTTGGTTTGTAATAGTCAATTTGTTCTGAATGGAAGAGTGGTATGTAATTATTGCTATCTATTTATATTGATAGGATACGAGATCAAGAAAAATCATTTTTATGAGATGTTGGCGATTTTGCGGTCAATTAATGATCAGGGCGCAAAATAAATCTGTAACATACCTTTCGATTAGTGGACACAATCATATGATGGTGGCCTACGATATGGTCAGATGACCTCAAACCTAGTTGAATGCATCAAGTCTGTTTTAAAAGGAATGCGTCATTTGTCGATAACCTTAGTTGTACGGGAGACATACTTTCGTTTGGCAGCACTGTTTCCAAAGCAAGCAGCGAGTTATAAAGGCCAAATGCAGGGAGGCCATGTATGGTGCTGGAAGGTAGTGCAAGAAATTAATAAGGCCAAGTCGCGGGTCAACTCTTTGTACACAGTGTGTCACAATCATGACAACCTATGGTTTCATGTGACGGAGTTTGATAGGCCGAACCAAGGTATTTTTGGTGGAAAATATTATGTATATCTGAGAAATAGGACTCGCATTTGTGGTAGGTTTGATAAAATTTGTTATCCATACACTCATGTAATTGTAGCTTGTCAGAATCTCCGTTTGAATACCATGAGCTATATTGATGAAGTGTTCAAATTAGAATACATGTTCAATGTGTGGAGACACATATTCCCACCAGTCTCATATGAATGTAAGTGGTCGTTTGTATCGCTTGCTCCGTTTAAATTGTTATTGAATAGAGAATTGTGTCGCAAATCAAAAGTTTGACCGTGTTCGACTAGAATACATGATAATATGAATATCTGGAAAAGAATGAACCAACAGAAGTTATGCCGGTGATGTAGGAATCCGAGTCATACAATGCCAACATGTCCACATCGAAATAACTCTTAATTTATTAAATGAAACAATAAAAAAATAATTTGTACAAACATATTCAAAAGAACTTTTATTTTATTAAATGAAACAATATAAAAATAATTTGTACAAAAAAATTCAAAAGAATTTTTATTTTATTAAATGAAACAATATAAAAATAATTTGTACAAAAATATTCAAAAATAAATCAATGCATTTGTAGGTTAGAATCAGTGCCACATAGGGGTAGTCAACAGTTATGCGTTGGATTTCTTCTTGGTTCAGCTTCTGGCTGGGGTTGTAGTTGTTCTGGGTGTTGGGAGGATGACTTACGTTGATAGAACAAAGATTGCAGAGGTTTATGCATCACCCACGGTAGAGGTGTTTGGATCCCATAAGGCAATTAAGATTGGAAATGAGTTGAGCTCCCTGATGGTGCCTCGTATTGTCTCTCCTACAACGATGGCATATATATCGTTGGTTGAGTCAAAGTCATTAAGAAATGGGATACATCGGGCCATGCATTCTAACATTGTATAGGAGTGAAAAAAGGAAACATAGGGGTTAAAATATGCACCAGACATAATTTGAAAGGGTTGTGGTGTGGGTATCATCGCTTGCTCCATTGGGGCCGGTGATTGCGTGGACATTGCTGATGAGCTCGCCTCGCTAGCTATTGTCTCTGGATTTAAAGAGCCCGGTCATTCCCTTTCGACATGGATTTGCTGACGCCTCTCCTCTTCTGACAGCAAATATGGCTTGCCTTGCCATGGATCCTAAACCATGGCATGTA
This sequence comes from Gossypium stocksii, assembly GCA_020496765.1. NCBI lineage: Eukaryota > Viridiplantae > Streptophyta > Magnoliopsida > Malvales > Malvaceae > Gossypium > Gossypium stocksii. The sequence goes on from CM035621.1 coordinate 53,161,708, forward strand.
ATCTGGATCGCACGCTAACTCCGGAACGATAATTGGTTTGCGAGTAGGTATATTATCATACTGATTTTCCCATATTTCGATATATTCTGAGTGAAAGACCGACCAATGTGTATTCGGTCACCGTAAGTCAATTTTGTACTCATCATCAAGCACCTCAGGTGCCATAAGAATCAGTTGTTAGAATCTGAATTGCCACAGCACTCTATTTGTAACATCTCGATTTTGGGGTTAGTCGGAACAGTGGTTTCGAGGCCACAAATTCGACAAGGAAAATATTATTTTTATTATATTTTTATGATCTACAATTTCACAGAAAGATTTCGTGAAAATTTCGTTCAAAAATTTCGATGTTTGGGCACTCAATTTAGTCAAAAGGACTAAATTGTAAATAGTGCAAAAGTTGAGTTCCACATGTTAGAAGTGCCTAAGTATTATGAAGTTTTAAATTGAATGTCCTTAAGTAGTAATTAGACCATTGGTTAAATTGTTGGACAAAAATGGGAATGAAGAAGACAAATTTGAAAGAAAAGCCTTTAAGGGCATTTTGGTCATTTGGCCATTTAATGAATTAAAACACAAATAAAAACAAAAAAAAATGTTCATATTCTCCTTGCTATGGCTGAATACACCATGGGAGAAGCCATGGCTAGGGTTCAAGCTTTTCAAGCTCAATAGTAAGTGATTCCGAGCCCCATTTTTAATATTTTTCGTATTTTTGAAATCCTTGCATCATAATCTACCTATTTCTACCATTATTTTGAGCTAGAGTTTATGTTTAAAAATTGCATCATGTTGAATAATTGTACATTTTGATGGATTATGGTAGATTATGCATGTTTAAGGTTAGAGAAATGGTTTTTACCAAGTTTCAACTTTCCCACGTGTCCTTGATTTCCATTGTTAATGGATAATCATCAATCTCCATTTCAGCTATCTTTTTTAACAGCTGTACTGATTCTTCATCACGGTTTTGATGAGGTCTTTTAGTATTGTACGCCAGTATTCTCCTTCCATCAGTCCATAGGACATAAGTATTATGTTGAAGTAGATACTGAGCTTTAAGCATTAAATCAATTCCTGCTTGGACTTGATAATGTGAAAAATTATTATAACACATGTCAATGGTTTTTGACAAGTGATCTTTATCTTCATCAACCGATGAGAGGTTTATTCCTCCAAACATCGTTTGAATAGTCCAAATTTGATATGGCTGAAAAAATCTTTCATGTTCAGCAATACCAATAAAACTACTAATTTCTATATGAAAATAGTAAAAGAAATCCATATTTGGAAAACTTGCTAATCGTGATTTTACGATAGCTGGAAAATCTTTTAATAAATCAAAAGAAAGATTTTGGACTGTTATTTCTTTAACAAATCCCCATTCAATACTTGTTATATCAAATGGTTCATGATTAAGCCTAAATTTTATAGTAGGAAATTTTTCCCCTATATGATTTGTAAAAACATAGGCTTGTAGAAAATATTCAGAAAAAGTTTTTCTAAATAGCATTTGCTGGTTGCAAATTATAGAATTTATTTTTGTAAAAATATCTACAGGTAATATCCTCCTGGCTTTATTAAATAAACACCTTCTAAACATTTTATTTATAATAGGACTGTTTATCCCATTATCAATAAAATATTGAAATATATCAAGAAAATTGTTTATTTCCTTAATATCCATATATTCAATTTAGCATTCATCCCAATCTCTATATAAAATAGATTTTAATAAAAGATCATGGGCTTTATTTTCTTTAGTTGTTTTTTCAACTAAAAATTGAGAGAAATTGGTAAGAGCCCTTCGAAAATTTGCTCTTTGTTCTACAACATGGGTTTTCCATATTTTGTTAATATAATTATAATATTCCAGTGGTAATCCTGGATTATAAAAATTATTTATTTCAGAGAGCGATTGTTGTGATAAAAAGTTTTCTGCTCCCTTAATAATTTCAGCATAACTGGTTTGAAATGCCGAATTAGGGTCTTGTGACCATTGAGATTGACATACCAGGTTTGGCGTCAATGAAAATTGAGATCCAATTGGTGGTCTTACCATTGGATATGGTACATAATATCCTTGGTTAGGATAAAATGGTACTTGTGGAGGCATAGGAACAAATCCTTGGTTGGATTTTGTTATTTTCCCTTTGTTGGGTTTATGGACAGTATTCCATTCTCCCATTAGAGGTTTTTTACCTCTATCCATAAGGCCTGCTAAGAAAATTAGCAAATAAAATTAGGATTTCGAACAATAGGTATTTCTATAGAATTCTTTTCTATAGATAGTATAACTGATTTTTTATAAATAGAAAATGGTAAATATTGTTTTATGAAATCATTACCTAATAATATATCTCCCTTCATTTCGGGAAATCCTAATATTTTTGGAATTACAAATTTTACATTATTTATGTAAATTGGTATATTCCTAGCTTTATAATAAACTAAAGTCTTATTACTATCTATACCACTAACCTTTATTGGTCTTTTTACAGGTTTCCAATATTTTATAGGAATAGCATTCATCTTACAGCTACTTGTTGTAGCACTTGTATCTATCAAAGCATGTAAAAGAATTTTTTCTTTCAATTTTATTTCAATATAAATACAATTTTTTGTATTTTTAACCAAAGTTTGTATATCTTCTATTCTAGTATTTCTAGAATTTCTACTAGGTTCAGTAGGAAAGATAGGGATATGAACTGTTTTCATACCTATCGGTGTAGAGGATGTTGTACTTTTATTATCTTCTTCTTCTTCTATTTGAGAATTCGAAGGTAGAACTAGATTATCATCTGTATTTGTTAACAGATTATTTTTAAAATATAACTTATCACCTGAGGCCATATATTCAATAGTACTTACAGGTTTTGAAGTACTAGCATTATTTATATCTCCTATTATCCAGTCTTTTAGAATAGAAAGATCTTTTAAATGTAATAGTTTAGGTTGTATTTCTGTAGTAATTTTATTTGGTTCAAAAAGTTCAATAATTTTATTATTGACTTCTTTTATTTCTACCTCTGCAGTATTAGTATACTCATTAATAGCAGTCCAACTTATTGCAAGATCTTCTGCTAAATCCTTAATATCAGAATTTTTTGTCTGAATTCTTAAACAAAGACACTCTTCTATTAGAGGGTCTGTAATGGATATAAAGTAATTTGGTTTTACCTTAAATCCTATTACCCCATTATATAAATTTGATTGAATTCCTCCAATAAGTGCTTTTATTGGATTTTCAAATCTTTTATCTAATAAAACTGCTATTATAGGTACATCATGACCCCTTCTAAATAAAGCTCTAATCGTGATCATAATTATACCTAAATGTATATATCTTACCTGAGGATATTTCTTTTTAATCCTCTTAATCTTTTCTTTAGTAAATAAAGGGATTTCAGTTAATCCACCTTTTGTATCTTTAGCGACTGTATTACCGCTAATCTTTTCAATATGTCTTTGTGACCATATTTTAAACTTAGATATTTTATATATTTCTTCTTTAGAAATATGATTTTTAGTTATCTTTTCTATCATTTCTTCTGAGAAGTCTTTTTCTTCTCCTATTAAATTTCCTAATTTTATATCCTGTTGTTCAGTTTTAGGAATTTCTTCTAATTGATTATTATGTCCTAACATAAAGATATATTCTTCATTATCAGTATCAGATTCAGTTTCTGATATTAGTTCATATAATATTTCAGTAGGATTTATTTCCTCACTAAAACATATTTCTAAGTCTTGTTCTTGAAGACTTTTAATCATTTTTCTAGCATTTTTTCCCTTATTAGGACAATTCATTACTATATGACCTTCTTCATCACATATAAAACATTTACAAATTTGTTTTATGGGTTTTTTAGAAGTTTTTCTTCTTACAAATTTTTTCTTTTTGTTATTATCATTTTTATTACCAGTATATTTTTTATTACCTGGTTTCCACCTTACCATCCTATATTTTTTATTTTTATAATTTTTATAAGGTTTAGATTGTATAGGTTTACAACCAAACTCCCATTCTCCTTCCAATAATTTTGTACAATATTTATGACTTAATTTATTCTTAACTTGTTTAGCTGCTTTACTCTGTAAACAATGCAAAGTAATTCTTTCTTTAGCAAAATTAATTCTATTTCCTATACTATCTATATTTTCTTTATCTATACCAGTTGCTTTACTGTGTTTATCTAGATAAGAAGCATATTTATTTATACAAATTTCATCCCAAGGTGGGGGTAATTTATGGAAATATTGGTTTTTCCAAAATTCTATATTACTATTTTTTAACTTTTGATATTCATGAAGAAATTTTTTAGAAAATTCTTCTAAATATCTAATATCACATAATTTTATTTTTGATAATATATAACTGGATTGACCATCCTGATCCTTTTTATCAGTATAGCCACAAAATTCTGTTTTTAGAATTAAAGTTAAACCTTTTAATAGTTCCTTAGGAGTACCTATTTGATTAATAAGTTGTTCCTTTTATTGTTTCCCTTTTTCAGATTCTTCCCAACGACGGAGAAATTGCAAAACATCTCCTTGGAAAGTTCCTACAAAATAATTTAAAAATTTTTCTTTTGTCCAACTACTGCTATTATTATTAACAACAATAGTCATAGACTGTGCCCAATCATCTATAGTTTTTTCATAGTCTGATAAAGGTATTTTAGTTAGATCTAAATATATACCTCCTTGAGCGACATTTCTTTTATTTAAATCATCAATCCTATATGGTATAGGTTGAGTAGATGTTTCTCCTGGGTTTTCAGGTTTAACATCATTAGTAGCTATAGTCTCAAATATCCTAGTCGTTTCTTCGACCTGCTCATTATCTTTATTAAAAGATCTCAGATAATCATCTTTTTGAATATCTGATTCTATTTTTCTCTTTCCATAAGGATCTTTTTTATCCTTTTCCTTAGGTTTCGGTATATATGGATCTGTGTTGTCAGTATCCATAGGTTCCGGTATTTCTATATTTTCTTCTGTTGAAGTATTTTCTTCATCAGAATTATAGCTAGTTGCATTAATTTCCTCTGAAATTATAGAAGTATTATCTTCTGATTTATTATCATCATTAGAGCTACTACTTCTTTTTGTAGTATCATAATTTAACATATAATGATAATTAAATATTTTAAACAGACCTTTATGTTTTTCATAAAGTTCTTCTATTAACTTTAAATATTCTACTCTTTCATAACTATCATTAGTAGTAGAAAATTTTATTTTCCAATGTTCTATTAATTCTTTATAACACTGGAAATCATGTTTTTGTTGTTTTGAATATTCTCTTTTTTGTTTTTCTTTTTTAATATTATTATTATTATCAGACTCGTCCGAAGAAGTTTGGTCTTCCTCAGATAAAGCTAAAATAACATTACTATTACCATAGTATAGTGGACCTAAATCCATTTCTTGGTCTTCACTTTTGTTAGCGAAAACATTATCTAATTTATTATTAATATCTGTTAAAAGTTCCTTAGACTTGTTGTTCAAGTCTAACTCAGTTACTTTACTTATATTATCAATTTTACTTTCAATATTATTAACCTTATTATATAACTTATTAAAATAGACAGAAGTTATATCCACAAGACTATTGATACCTTTACTAAGAACCGAAATATTGTTTTCATTTTTTGGTTCTATATGCATAGTATGATTACAAGTTTTATCTTTATATAAACAATCTATCTCTTCCATATTATTTATCTTTGGTACCTAAAACCGTCCGTTATCTTAATATGTCTTTAACAAAGGCCTTAAACACGTCCTCCCTGGACTTAAACAGGCAAACAAAGACACAACAACAGATATATGGGTTTCAAGATAAATAACTATGAAATAAACAGAACTGTGAATAAAAGATAGAAACTTACAATATTACTATGATATATTTGTTTCCAAGTATCGTTACTCCGGCCCTCTGATACCAATTACGGGGAAGGTATGGTGGCTCAATACAGCGGAATAAGATTTACAAAGAGAGTTTTACTATTAGTAAAGGGATTTTTACAAAAGGTTATTGAAAGAAAGTTTACAAAAGACAAAAGCTAAGAAAACTATACTATGAATTGGTGTAGGAATCGATGCCTTGTTTAGGCTACAACAATGCCTATTTATAGTGTAAAAATTGAACTCTAATTCATTTACAATTCAAATCCGAAAATATCCTGATAAGGACGTAATAAATGTTGACTCGATGGTTGCTTCCACGTAGTCATTTTTATTTGTCGCTTTCATAATGGTTGCATGCATTAATGGTTGCTTCCATCATCTCTGCATCATGGCTTGCCTCAACTTCCATCAATATCTGAGGTAGTTGCAAGTCGCCATCAATAATTAAATGCTCCTTTTTTGGATGATATTTTTACACGTGTCTAGTCTCGAGATTATCCTTCTTGGATATTTGTTAGATTCATTTCTTTTATTTCATCCAGATGTAATGAATCTGGTGAGACTGGTGGTGAGTTCCAACTTTCCCACGTGTCCTTGATTTCCATTGTTAATGGATAATCATCAATCTCCATTTCAGCTATCTTTTTTAACAGCTGTACTGATTCTTCATCACGGTTTTGATGAGGTCTTTCAGTATTGTACGCCAGTATTCTCCTTCCATCAGTCCATAGGACATAAGTATTATGTTGAAGTAGATACTGAGCTTTAAGCATTAAATCAATTCCTGCTTGGACTTGATAATGTGAAAAATTATTATAACACATGTCAATGGTTTTTGACAAGTGATCTTTATCTTCATCAACCGATGAGAGGTTTATTCCTCCAAACATCGTTTGAATAGTCCAAATTTGATATGGCTGAAAAAATCTTTCATGTTCAGCAATACCAATAAAACTACTAATTTCTATATGAAAATAGTAAAAGAAATCCATATTTGGAAAACTTGCTAATCGTGATTTTACGATAGCTGGAAAATCTTTTAATAAATCAAAAGAAAGATTTTGGACTGTTATTTCTTTAACAAATCCCCATTCAATACTTGTTATATCAAATGGTTCATGATTAAGCCTAAATTTTATAGTAGGAAATTTTTCTCCTATATGATTTGTAAAAACATAGGCTTGTAGAAAATATTCAGAAAAAGTTTTTCTAAATAGCATTTGCTGGTTGCAAATTATAGAATTTATTTTTGTAAAAATATCTACAGGTAATATCCTCCTGGCTTTATTAAATAAACACCTTCTAAACATTTTATTTATAATAGGATTGTTTATCCCATTATCAATAAAATATTGAAATATATTAAGAAAATTGTTTATTTCCTTAATATCCATATATTCAATATAGCATTCATCCCAATCTCTATATAAAATAGATTTTAATAAAAGATCATGGGCTTTATTTTCTTTAGTTGTTTTTTCAACTAAAAATTGAGAGAAATTGGTAAGAGCCCTTCGAAAATTTGCTCTTTGTTCTAAAACATGGGTTTTCCATATTTTGTTAATATAATTATAATATTCCAGTGGTAATCCTGGATTATAAAAATCATTTATTTCAGAGAGCGATTGTTGTGATAAAAAGTTTTCTGCTCCCTTAATAATTTCAGCATAACTGGTTTGAAATGCCGAATTAGGGTCTTGTGACCATTGAGATTGACATACCGGGTTTGGCGTCAATGAAAATTGAGATCCAATTGGTGGTCTTACCATTGGATATGGTACATAATATCCTTGGTTAGGATAAAATGGTACTTGTGGAGGCATAGGAACAAATCCTTGGTTGGATTTTGTTATTTTCCCTTTGTTGGGTTTATGGACAGTATTCCATTCTCCCATTAGAGGATTTTTACCTCTATCCATAAGGCCTGCTAAGAAAATCAGCAAGAATATTTTCGTCACTTTTTATATTTATAACTTGAAAATTAAAATTACAAAACTCATTATACCATCGTATCCTTCTTGGAATTGTTTCCAAACTGTTATTAGTAAGGAATTGTTTAACAGCTTGATTGTCTGTTCTAATAATAAAATATTCGGATGCTAAATATATCAAGAATTTCTTTATTCCTTTCTTTATTGCTAATAACTCTTTTTCATATATAATATAATTAATTTCATTTGGTTTAAATTTTCCTGAACTATAACCACAAATTAATTCTCCATTTTTTGTTTTAGCTTTTAATATACAACCCCAATGTTTATCTGAAGCACCTGTTTCTAAAATTAATTTATCACCCTGTTTAGGTAAATAAACTTTTGGAATATAATTTATTTCTTCTTTTATATTTCTAATTATTTCTGAGTCTCTTTCAGTCCATTCAAATGTTATTCCTTTCTTTAGTTTTTCATATAACTTATCTAATTTTTTAGATAAATTAGGAAAGAAAGTTCTTCCATAATTAACAATTCCTATAAATTGTTGAAGTTGTTTTAGATCTTTAATATTATCAGGAAATTCCTTGATTTTTATTATAATATGATCCTGTAGTTTAAGACCATCTTCAGATAATATTAATCCTAAAAATTCTATTTCAGTTTTTTCCAATTCTATCTTTTTAGGACTTAGTATTATTCCATGTTTTATGAATTCTCTAGAAATGATATTTAGATGTTTTCTATGTCTTTCTAGAGTGTCTGAAAAAATTAATATATCATCAATATAGACAACACAAATTTTTTTATATTTTTTAAAAATAGAATCCATCCATCTTTGAAAAATCTGTGGTGCATTACACAGACCAAAAGGCATTACGTTCCACTGAAAATGTCCATTAGGTGCACTAAAGGCTGTTAAAGGCCTAGAAGCTTCTGTTAGCATAATTTGCCAAAAGCCTGATTTGCAATCAAATTTACTAAAATATTTAGCATGTTTTGCTTGATTTATGAGTACCTCCTTTCTTGGAATAAAATACCCATCAAAAATAATATTTTGATTTAATCTTTTATAGTTAATAACCATTCTAGCTTTTCCTCGTTTTATTTCTACATGGTTTCTTACCATAAATGCAGGACTAGAATGTGGACTAGTAGTTTCTTCTATTAATCCTTTTCCCAATAATTCATTTATTTGAATATCAAACTCATCTATATCTTGTTTAGTATAGATCATTGGTTTTACCCTTATAATCTTTTTAGGATTTTCTAATTTAATTTCACAATATCTAGGGCTATTTTTCCATAATTTTAATGGTTCTTCACTAAAATTATTTTCTAATATTTTAAACAACCAATGAGTTATTTCTATTTGTTTAAAATGATCTTTCCTTGGTGGAATAAAATCATTATCACAAATATATTTATGGTTTTCTATTAATGGTACTTCCACATAAGTATTCTCCGTAGTTAATGTAATCATATTTTTGTCTATAGAAAAAGGCAAATGTTGATAAATAAAATTATTACCTAATAATATATCTCCATGCATGTCAGGGAAACATAATATTTTAGGAATTACAAATCTTACATTATTTATGTAAACCGGTATATTCCTAGCTTTGTAGACAATTAAGGTTTCCTTACCATCTACCCCTACGGCCATTATCGGATTATTCATTAATTCCCATTTTTCTAATGGAATAGCATTTTTTCTATAGCTATTTGTTGTAGCTCCTGTATCTAATAGAGCATGTAAAGAATATGTTTTATATTCTCGAAACTGAAATGTAACTTCTATATAAGTATAATATTTCTTTGGTTAGGCCTAAAATGCAAAGAAATCAAATAAAAAAGTACTTACGAGTCTAGGGGCAAAAGCGTAATTTTGACAATCTTTAGGGGAAAAATGTAAAATTTTAAAAGTATGATTTTTGGACTAATTTGAATAATTTGAGTGTGAAATGAGTGTTATTTGATATGTTAGATCGAAAAAACACAAAATTCGGGCTTAGACCGAGGGAGGATGAAACTTTGAACTAAGACGGGAAATTAGCCATTTTTGCATTCGAGGTAAGTTGGTGTGGTAATAATAATACAAAAATGTCATATTGTATGTTTGAAATCTAAATTATGGTATTAAATTGATTTTGTTGATTTACATGTTTATTATATTATTGTGTTAGTGAATTGATGTAATAATAATGCTTATGATACAAGGTAACATAGATGACATGGAAATGAATTGAGATGTTGAGTTTAAAAGTGCTTTCTATGATTATGATGGTATCTGACATTATAAGTTGTGTGTAAATAATGTCTTGACTATATTTGTCAAATAATATGTTGATGGATATTATGAAGTATGATTAGGTGATATATATGAATTGGAGATCTGTGAAAAGTGGTGATCCCGATTGAACCTTCGGAAACCTAATGAAAAGGATGACATGTAGCTAGGTCACATGTGTGATTCCGAGGGATGGACACCATGTGTATGAGAGAGCTACGAGATTTGTGTGGTAGTTAGGTCACATGGGTGATAAAGTGATCTTCACCATGCGTACATGAGACCTCCAGATCAAAGATAGCTAGGTCACATGGGTGATAAAGTGATCTTCACCATGTGTACACGAGAGCTATGAATTAAAGATAGCTAGGCTACATGTATGGTACTGAGGGTACATCATGTAGACACGAGAGCTATGTTATGAGTAGCTAGGTCACATGGGTGATAAAGTGAACTTCACCATGTGTACACGAGAGCTACGAGATTTGATGGCTAGGTCACATGAGTGATAAAGTGATCTTCACCAGGTGTACATGAGATCTGATTTATTGTGTTGGTGGAGCTATGTGCTGAAACCACTGAGTATTGAAGGTTAAACCGAAGGGTTCAATAGGAAAGCTTACTAAAGAAAGTGGTGTGGTAATTTAGTGTGTAAGTGCAGGTGTATTCATTTGAGCAATGGTTTATTGTGAGAATGTGCTCAAGATAAGATTGAAATTGTGGTAAGGCGGATACGGTGTAAGTGCTACTATGACTACTTCTAAATATTGGTGATGATTATTCATTTGAATGGCTAGTGTTGAACATACTTGGTGTTATGTGTGCATTTGTGATAATAATATGGAGAAAACATGGGAGAGTAAAATTTTTAGTAAAACAGTTTGAAATAGCAGTAGTTACGTGATTTTAAAAAATCACCATAAATAGTGGAAATTGAATTAAATGCTGAATGAGATATGAAATTAAATATCATTGAGTCTATATTCACATAAAAGAAATGGTGTGAGTAAATGAATTTTCTATTATGAGATATTTCAATTTTGGTGAGACAGGGTCTGAATGGTTTCGGAAATCCCCTGTTCCAATTTTGGAAAATCACTAAAAATTTTATAAAAATTTTGTGGTGTGTAATTTACATTATTAGAATTCTTGATGAGTTTAATTTCAATAGAAACAAACGGGAAGGTTATCCGAGCTTTATATAATGAGAAATTTGATTTTTAGTGAAGAGGTGTTAGAGTTATCGTATTGCAAAATAGGGGAATTTTTAATGAATAAACTGTATTGATTGGATAAACCAAAAATTCTGGAAATTTTATGGCAAGAAGGTATGTGAGTCTAGTTTCAAGGAAAATTAGCAGATCTAAATTTGGAGTTCTGTAACTCCAGATATAATTAATTTAGTGACAATGGCTCAGAAAACAACCTAAGCTGAACATGTGTAAAAAAGTGGAAACATGTATACAATGATTTTATTTCTTAAGAATACCTTTTGAGAAATGGAAACATTTTGTTAATTTAATTGCTTATTATTATATGCCAACTTACTAAGCTTTAAAGCTTACACCCTCTCTTCCATTTGTCTTAGTTTTGTCAGGTTGGCTCGGGGTTGGAGATCGTCGGAGGCGGCACCACACTATCAACTTGTCAAGATGGAATAATAACAATTCTTATTTATTTTAGGGTGAGTGGCATGTGTAGAGGTTTAGTCATTGTTAGTATGTATTTTGTGAATTGGCCAAATGCATTGGCTTTTGTTACTTCATTGTATAAGGCTACAAGAGGTGGCTCATTATAGTTAAGGGTATGCATGCTATTTATGTATGTATGTGGATATGTTTTGAAGTAGTTAGGTATGTTACATGTGTTTGACGGTTAAGTTAGTAATAGTTAAGGGTATTATATGTGTCGATAAAATGTATTTGGGTGTAATTGATTGAGAGCAACAAAAAAGGGCTAGGAAAATAGTCTGAGTGTTGGTCACACGGGCAGAGACACGGCCGTGTGTCTCAGCTGTGTGGAGGACACGGCCTAGCACACGGGCGTGTGACTTGGCTGTGTGCCCCTAAATGTTTGCTGATGTCAGAAATAGAATGCTTGATGTTTTTAACACGGGCTAGGACACAGGAGTGTGTGACCACATGGCTTGCCCCCACGAGTGTGTCCCGAGTCACATGGGCGTGTGACACTGTTTTGAGTGAAAATTTTCATAAGTGTTCGAAAAGTTCCGGTTTAGTCCCAGATCATACCTAATGTATCATTTGGGCCTCGTAGGCCCATAATGTGAATGTTATGTGTATTAATGAAAAATTTTTAAATTTTACACGGAATTTATGTGTCGAAATCAAATGATCGAACGAGTGTTTGTTCGGTAATGCTTCGTACTCATGTCCAATGACAGTTACGAGTGAGGGTGTTACACTATCCGTCTGAAGCATCTCGACGGTAGTATAGTTAACCAATAGGACCTTAACGTGCTAGATTTTCGAATTCTGTAGGAATTCATTCGGAATTACTGCTCGAATTGCCAGATCCTCATATGGTGTCCATTGAAACTATACAAACGTGATAAAAATATTAGTTGTTACATAATACTAAATACTAAATATGAAATTGACTATGTTAAGTATATATGGTTCAAAATGAAATAAATACTTACATGCACTTTCGACTGTTGGTCTAATAGAAGCTGTATATCTTCAAGAGCGGTAAGTATTCCCCCGTATTTCGTTGAATGGTTCCACCTATTTAAATAAAATTGTAGCATAAAATTATATTTTAAATCTATTTAGTAATTGTAAAATCTAATATAAATTTTACCTTATTAAGAGTGAGAATTAAATAGGTGGTCCACTCGAGGACGTTAAAATGGGAAATGAAACCGAGCCCATGATTGTAGCAGTGAGAGGCAACCTCCAATTTTGATTTTATTTAGTAGTGTCGCCTGACACATCTCCTGGTATAATGTCGACAAAATTACAGACCCCCAACTGAGTTCGCCAGGTGCTCTAAAATCGATGAGTTTCAGTAGCCACCTTAAATGTACGAGGTTTCGTGACTTGGCCAGCATCAGATAACCTCTGAGGATCTGAAGGATGTACACCCAAGCATATCGTACTCTTTATACTTCAGCCGAATCATCCATTGACTTTGGGAATGTGTCTCGTAACCAGCCCATATTGATCCAGCCTTCGTAAATAATATCTGAAATCGTGCCCAAAAGATCGTAACATATGGCTCCCTAATCAGCAGATTGAGCAGACCCGGTGAGTACAGACCCATTCACCAGTAACCCCAATTGTAACTGCATGTCCTCTAAAGTGATGGTACACTCCCCATATGAAAGATGAAATGTCTACGTCTTAGGTCTCCACCTCTCTGCAAAATACGCTGATGAGTTTCGGGTCCAACTTGCACCCCTGGCCTATATTGGCCATGTGCCAAAAACCAGCTTCCCTTAAGTAATTTTCAATCGACGATGATGGAGGACTAGGTATGTTACGAATAAAACAGTGTAACACTCAATCTATAGACTGTTATAAAAAAATTATAAAAAATTATTAATTAAATTACAAAAATAAAATAAAAATATTAATTAATATTAAAAATGAAATTAACTCTTACCATTTTCATTTGGTTGACGAAGATATGTTTATCATCGAGAGGAATTAATTTCTGGGCCATTGCTAACATGATTAAACTTCTTAGAAATTATAAAAAAATTATACTAATTTAGACAAAAATAAAAAATTTAGAAAGCTTTGAGAGATATTTTGAGAAATTCAGAGAGATATTTGGAAGAATAATTTGGAAGAAATTTTTTGTGAAAAAAATAGGTGGGGGGTTTATAATTTTTTTTCCTAACCAATGGCCTAAGGGTCAAATTTTTAATTGGCCGTTGGGGTAAAATACAAGGAAAAGCGTCCCCGTTAGCGCTTTTTACTAAAGCGCATCCCCGTCAGCGCATTTTTGCTGATACGAGAAAAAACATGTCTCCGTCAGTGCATTTTTTTTGTGTTTTTCCTAAAAACACATCCATGTTAGTGCATTTTAATGTTTTCAATCCATTCCAATGAATATTTTTTGGAGCGGCCCATTTCCATAAATAATTTAGAAAATGAGCCTTTTCTGGTACTATACCCCAAATACATATGTATTTTGAAATTATTTTAACAATAAACTATATTTTGTTACTATCAAAGCCCATATTTTATCCTGATTTCGTTGCCTTGCCTAACCAGTATAAATAAATATTGATTGCATTTTACACTTTTCCTAACTATAGTACGCATATCATTTGCTTTCTTCAGAATAAAATTAACTAGGGAAAAGAAAACTATTGTGCATAGTGTTAATGCATTAAATTACCATATCATATAAAATTTAATTTCTAATAGAAATACTCACTCTTGTTTTTTGTTTTTTTGGTTTATTAAGTATACACTTCTGGAAAAATAGTACTAATTAGTACTAATTTACTTTACCCACTTAGTTTTAGGCGGATAATAACTCATATCAATTTAATTATTTAAAAAAATTATTTTTAAAAAATATATCAAAATTTTTATTTAATCAAATGAAAAATAATTATGTAAGCATAGATTGTTTTAAGTTAAATTATGGTTATGGTCTCTATACTATTTTTAAATTTAAGATTTAGTATTTATAATTTAGTTTGTTTCATCTATATAATATCATTAGTTAATCAGAATAGTTGACACTCTTAATTACTCCGGTTAATATAGTGAGATGGATTTTTTCTTAAAAATACTCGTTTCATCTTATCGTGCTGAAGTTCAATTTGTGTGTGGCTGTGGGTGTGCGCGCATGCATGCTTGTATATCTCTATGTGTATGTGTTAGAAATGTGGTTTTAAGAGAAATTGACTTTATCATTTTAACTGCAATGGTTAAAGATACTAATTATTTAGACTAACTAATATTATTGTAAAACTAGATGACCAAATTATATCAAATTAAAGTATATAGATTAAATTCCAAATTTGAACATGGTAAATTGATCAAAAATGCAATTTTACCATTATCTTATAATGACTAACTCAAAGAAATCAAGGATATCATATGAGGGTAACACACACATGACGAGGTCATTGGACAAAGCAGTTGGGTGAATTGCTTTTGTAAAGAGTATACAATAAGGAATTTTCAACCATGGTACTTCTTGTGGATTAGCTCCATGATTAAGTAATTGCAAATTATTAGAACGATGCTTCTAAACATAATTGCAATTACTAAAGTCTAATTGTATATGTTCGATTGGTCTCTCCACAAGCTTCACAAAAGCTCGATCAGACTACTTTTAAAATAGAAGAAAATTCTATGACTTTGGAAATAATTTAATTGAGTCAATTTATTCGATGAAGAGTTAAATTGGGCGGTCGTAAGAATTGTTCAACTAGAGAATTTGATTAAAGAATTTTCCTGAAAAATTAATTTGAAAAATCTAAGTGATTTTTAGGAAAATTAATTTTGATAAACTAAAATTAAATTAATAAAATTAATTAAAATTAATAAGATATTTTTGGAAATTAATTTTCAAGCCAAACAATTGGCCCAATAAGTAATTGAACTTGAAAATTTGACCTAAGATCGTAAATTGGGACTAGGAGCCCAAAATTGAAACCAAGACCCAAAAGCTGGTTGAACTAATCCTGATATGTGAAACATGGCCGACGGTCCAATCGATGGTTGGACTGGACTGATTGGGCTGTCACTATTCCAGACCTAATCGACAGAAATCGAACCAACTCGGGGTGTCGGTAGTTGTGATGGTGACATTATGGTGGCCAGAAAATGGTCGGCGATGGTGGGCTTTCAGTGGTTGAGCAATGGAAGAAATATAATTCTATATAGGACTACCAAAGAATTTTATTTTAAATTTAATCTAATATTTATCAAGATAAATAGTATATTAATGTAATAGTAAAGTGATTAAGCTTCATCATAATTGAACTTTTTAAATTCTTCCTATATAAATAGAGCATTGAGTCATTATTTACTTACACTTGAATTCAAGAGAAAGTTGTAGGGAGAAAATTCTCTAAAGAAATTATTTCAGAAAATTTCTAGAGATATTTTTCATACTTACATCTTGGCCCAAAAATTTAGAGAAATTTTTAAATTCCCCCATTGGTAATTTTTGTGAAAATTTTTCTGATTCAAAGCAAGCCCACACTTTTGATTAAGTATTTATCACTTTAGATATCATCACTTTTGATGATAGCGAAGAAGACTACTTATTTGAAGTGTTCATCCTAGACGAATTGAAAAGGTACAAGTTTGATTAAGTGTTTATTACTTTATATATCACAACCAAGTTCTTGTTTTGAAAAAAAATTAAAACTCTAGTTTTTCCCTAAATTTATTTTTTGTTAAGTTTTCTAAACTCAATTTTCCAACACTCTTCCGATACTTTTTTATTACTGATTTCTTAGAAGGAGCAGCATCAACTTTTTCCTTAGCACGAGCTTCCTTTAAATGATTTGCGATATTCATATCTTGTGATTAATTTGGCGTGGTATGAGAGTTTGTGGAAGATCTGGCACCATCAACAGGAGCATTAGCTCGATTTGGTGAAGAGTAAGGAGAAAGAATACTTAGAGGAATGATAAGCTAATTGCGAGAATGAATCCTACAAACTTCATAGAAAAAGAAGATTCCCAAGTACGCCTAATCAAAACCTATACCAAAGTGCTTGGAGGATTAAAAGGCCAGGCCCTAGAAGCTGATGGAACATTAAAGTTGTTTAACTAATTGATGGGATAATTTATTCTATGACCATTTGGAATTTGATTCTGTAAACACTATTGAAAGACATTCCTAACAGTCATAACCTCTCTCAGTTCAAGTGTACGCCTCCTCTGTAGCCTCTTAGACTATTTTAATGCCACTTCTGAATCAACTAGCTAATTCTGAGCACAAACAAATTCCCATGAAATTGACCAGCGTGTGGGAAAACCAAACCCACTTTCAAGCTTATAGATCACTCGAATGGATTTGCCTTTCTTTAAGTGCAAGTTTGAAATATTGTTTTATGTGATTGGCTCACAACCTTGTCGAATACTGAAATGGGTAATTCCAACACCAGCCCTTTTCTGTAATCTTCAACTGATAGAATTTTTGGAAAACACCCAAAAGGGACGGTTCATTATGCATGCAACAATCAATGAAAAATGCAACCAAGGTCCACTAAGACAATGCTGACAATTGTCCAGGTGCAATGCCATACTTTGTTAGTATAGAACAAAAGAAAAGATGTAATGGTAGGTGGAAGCCAACCTCCAACAAAATTAAAGAAAGAATGAAACCTATGGAGTTCTCATTCAAGCGAAACCTTGGTGGTAGTCTGAACTCGTAGGCAAAATTCAGGTTAAGAAGACCCTAAGTTCCAAAATATCTATGGACCTCATCTTGAGTTGTACTACACTCATATGATGGAGTAATCACATGCGATAGAGTGTATTCGGGACCATAAGGTACATAGATGAAAGGATTTCTAGGGATTGTGTTCTCGTTATTTTTGTAACAGCACGTTTTAGGGTCAAATCAGAAGAGTGGTTTCGGGACCACTAATCTGAAGTAGGAAAATTTATTGTGATAATATTTTAAGGTTTACAGTGTGAATGAATGCATGTGTAAAATTTCTATAACACCCCTTACCCATATCTGAAGCTGGAACAGGGTACGAGACATTACCTAACTCAAACACAAGCAAACACCCACTTCTGATTCATAAAACTTCATTGCAATTTAAAACTTTTTCAAACATTGGCATTTTATCCTTCATATGGGCCTACTGGGCCTAGAACGTAGTTTAGAAACAATTCAGGACTATTTCGAGCACCTAATAAAATTTAGTCAAAAACTACTGAAAACACGTCACACGCATATGTGAGAGGGAAAGACGCCCGTGTGGCCTCTAAACATGGCCGTGCTAATGGCCCGTATGGTTCACATGGCATAAGCATTTAGGGACATGCTCGTGCCCCTCGCTCATCCATAATTATTTTCTAACTTCGAACCTACAGGGGTTTTCACACGACCTGGCACACGCCTGTGTCCCTTACACGGCCATGACACGCCTGTGTCACAGCTCGTGTGTAAAATCCTGAGTATTCTGTTTCTGACGTCAGCATCCCTTAAGGGCCACATGGCCAAGGCACATGTCTGTGTGCTCAGCCCGTGTGCGACACTAACTTGGCCAACTTAAGGTGTAAGGGACACATGGTCGAGCCACACGCCCAGAGGCAGACCATGTGTCACACACAACTTAGACACATGCCCGTGTGTCTACCTATCTGGGAAAAAACAAGGTTATTTACCGAGCCTATTTGCCACCCTTTTCTTGTGCTATCATACACAACATTACAAGGATACCTTCCCAACATATGCAAACATCCTAAACATTCATAAGCAGTATTTTAGCACATTATTCAAATGCTTCTTTAACCAACCAATATCTTCACATAATTAATAAGACAAATTCATGGCTAAACATGTATTGAACACTAAAGCAACCATGGATTAAACTTACTTTACACTTAATATGATAACTAGCCTATACATGCCATATAACTAAAATTTGCAAAGCTTAAAGTACCAAACCATGACAGGATAGTGTGTTGAGATCTCCATTACCTTCCAACCCGAGCGGACTTCCAAAATCCTATAACATGAGAGAATAAACGAGGTAAGCTATAAAGCTCAGTAAGCTCATATGATCATTTGATTTATGTTAGCTATCAAATACATTTTGAGTAATTACACAAGCATAAAAAAGTTTATATGGTCTCACCGTTCAATCATTTACTCCCTTATAAGGTTTACCATGATTTTTGAAAGCTTATTCATTTAAATTATCGTATGAAATGATTACATACTTAGGAAATCACTTACCATTATTTATGCATAAGGATATGAAATATTTCACATTCGATTCTTTGATCATTTCATAAGCTGAAAATATTATCTCGCATGTCAACCCGTGACCTTCCTTGTATTTACAATATTGATTTATTATACGCCTTTAAGTTACTACCACTCGATATTTACAAGAATTTCTTACGTACCTGTCTCACTTAATTCAATTACGTTTTCACTGTCTTCTTAACCTTTTTCATTGATTCACTTACACATCAATAACAACACGTTATCTTAGGTCATTACTAGTGAATTTCATAAATTCATAAATCTTACACGTTTTATTTATAAAATCAGATATAATTTTCACAATGTCTATCTTACCCGTCAAGTTATTCGGAACACCATCGAATGCATCGAAAATCACGTATGTACGGTACCACTACCACATCCTAGATATGGTCTTACGTGAGGTTGTCTATCGATGCCATGTCCCAAACATGGTCTTACACTGGCTCACATCTATCCGTGCCAATGCCATGTCCAAGACATGGTCATATACTGACACGTAAAGAGGCTGATGCCATGTCCTAGACATGGTCTTACACTAGCTCTCGCATCATTGCTGATGCCATGTCCTAGACATGGTCTTACACTAGCTCTCGCATCATTGCTGATGCCATGTCCTAGACATGGTTTTACACTAGCGCACATAACGAACCGATGCCATGTCCCAGACATGGACTTACACTGACTCTCTCGTATTGAGGCTGATGCCATGTCCTAGACACGGTCTTACACTGGCTCTCCTCTGTCCGTGCTGATGCCATGTCCCAGACATGGTCTTACACTAGCTTGCTCGTCGAGGCTGATGCCATGTCCTAAGCATGGTCTTACACTAGCACTCATATCATCACTGATGCCATGTCCCAAACATGGTCTTACACTGGCCAGCACCTCTCGGTGTCAATGCCATGTCCCAAACATGGTCTTACACTGACACTCATATTGCCATGGTCCAACCATGGTATTTTTTCGTCAATTCATCAGAAGTCATAGTACAGTTGTACTTGACCCTGCATCTCTCCTGATTGTTCTTTCAATCCATTTCACACTTACATTTCAGCATGGTTAGATAACAAGCATATGAAATAATACAATATCTCATTTCAGATTTAATAATCATTCATTGTAAATTAATCATATGAACTTACCTTGTTTGCAGAAACGACGAACTAAGTCGGCCAATTCGATACTTTATTTTTCCCTCGTCTTCTATCCAAGTTCCATCTTTCCCAATCTATTTAATAACAACTTTTACTTATTAGTCATCCATTACACAATTTAGTCCAAAAATTTGCATTAGGGAAATTTTGCACTTTTGCCCCTAATATTTCACATTCTTACAATTTAGTACTTGTCACATAAAAGTGCCAATTCATGCAATTAAACACAATTCGTGCATAGCCGAATTTTATAATAACTACTAGCTGCCCATAAACACACTTTGGCAAATTTACTGTTTTGCCCATTAACTTTCACAAAATTATAATTTTACCCCTAGGCTCGTAAATCTATTTTTATCAAATTTCCTCACTCACCATGCCTAACTGAACATTTTCTAAGCTTACAGCAACTTCTAATTCCTACTATTTCACCCAATTATAATCAATTTTATAACTATGCAAAATAGTCCAATATAAGTGTTTTTCTTGAACACCTTTTCACAAAAGTTGTTCATTTGGCAACCAAAATTCATTTTTTTCCATAAAAACTCAGCAAACACTAATACTATTTTCATGGCATATCCCTAGACTATCAACCATTTTGCAAAATAGACCCCTCATTTGATAGCCCATGCTACAAGGGTCTCAAAAGTACAAAAATTATGAAGAAAAGACTTCAAAATCACTTACTTGCAAGAGGTTTTGTTTGGCTGAGTTTTAAGCTTCCAAAACCCATATTTTTGCTGCACATTTTGATGGAGAAGAAGGTAAAATGAAAGAGATGACCACCTTTTTCTTTTTGTCTTATTTTATTACTTATTTAGTCACCTAATCCTATCAACATCTTTGACTTTCACATTTCCTTGTCTCTATGGCCAGCTATGCACATAAATAGGGTCTATTTGCCCTTTAAAGACCCCATACTTTGGTTCTCTAGCTATTTAACATAATTAGCTAGCAAAACAAAACTTTTACCTTATATGCGATTTAGTCCTTTTTGAAAATTAAGCTAGTAATCACTAAAATTATTTCACCAAAATTTTCATGCACTCATATTATCATACAATAACATATATAATATTAAAAATATTTTCTCTGACCTCGATTTGTGATTTTGAGACCACTGTTCTGACTAGCCCCTAAATCAGGCTGTTACAATTTCGTTAAGAAATTTTATCGATAGAGGGTCCAATTTAATTAGTAGGACTAAATTGCAAAAAGTGCAAAATATGTGTTCTAGTAGCTTTGGGTGTCTATTTATTATGATATTTAAATTAGAGGTCTTTATTTAGTAATTAGACCATTATATCTCATGATGGACAAAAATGGACATGGAAGGGGAAAATTTCAAAGTTAGGAATTAAGGCCATTTTGGTCATTTGTCAAATAAAGACAAAATAAAACAAATAAAAGTCTTCATCTTCTTCAAGGACTAATTTGAAGAATTAACGAGGTTTAAAATTTTACCCATGTTAGACATGCATGTATTTTGATGTCAAATGGTAGACTATGAATGTTAGTTATGTGATAAATGACTTTTGCTAGGTGATTTTACGTAAAAATGTCAAAAAAGACCTATTTGCAAAAGTTGTAAAATGTGTGTAGAAATATGTGGATAAATGAAAAATATGGGCTACTATAAGCATGTATAAGGTTCGATTAGGCTTGGGTTTTGAGAAAAAAGAACACATTTCATTTTACGAGCCTACAGACTAAAGTGTAAATAAGTCAAAAGTTAGGGGAAAAATGTAATTTTTCCATAATATGATTTTTGGACTGAATTGAATAATGTGATAATTAAACGAGCTAAATTTGTTATTATAGATCAAGAAAGATGAGGTTCTGACCTAGATGAGGGAAAGAATAAGATTGTGGACTAAATCGCACTATTAGCAATTTATTTTGTATTGAGGTAAGTTTGTATGTAAATAATGCATCGTCAATTTATTTATTGCTTTAATATTGTATGAATTGTATGATTGACCTTTGGATATATTCATTAAAGTTTCGACAAGTGAGAAATCTCGGTTGAACCTTAGGAATAGAATAGGATACGGGTGACATGTCATTAGGGACCTCTGTGTGATTATGTGATTATGTGATTGTGTGATTTTGGGTGCTGGTCTTGTACGTCCTACCAGTGGCTAGGTGCTCTGGCATGTGTTGCAGATACCTGTCAGCTTGTGTGAGCATTGGGTAGCTACGTCCTGACCGTCAGCTTGTTTGAGCAGACCTGTGACTAGCTCGAGAACAAGCATATATGTGAAATGTGATATAAGGTAGCTCTGGCTACATATGTGGCACTTATGTGTAATTTCTGAGTATCCGTTAATATTTCGAGTGTTCAATAGGAATAACAAAGATGTGAAAATATGTGTTTGTATGGTGATATGGTACATCTATGTACGTGAAATTCATAAGTATGAATGCTATAATTGATAAACTTCCGGTAAGATTGTGATTGAGTAAGTTATTGCTTATGTGGATTTAATGGTGATTATGCTATCTTTCAGTACACGAATTGCACGACAATTTATATGGTTAAGATGTTTATATTTAGATATGAGCTTACTAAGCTTTTTAGCTTACTCCCTTTTTCTTTCCCTTGTTTTATAGTGTCACCAAGCTAGCTCGGATCGAAGATAGTCAGGGTTACGCATCACACTATCAAAGCATTATTTTGGGTATAGATGATTTTAGTATTTTGAAAGTATGGCATGTATAGGGGACTTGATCATTTTGTTATGTGTCATAATTGATTTAGCAAACATGTTGGCTTATTGGTTGAAAGTTTATTTTGTATAAGGCCATCGAAAAATTGGCTAATGTTAGCTATATATATAATCCTATGATGATGCATTTCATAGATGTGGAAATTTGCATGATTTGGGTTGATGAGTATGTGAAGTTTAAGCATGATAGATATAACATGAGAATGATGGGTTAATGTCTTGATTGTAGACATTTGGTTACTTAAGTATGCTATGTTTTGTACCTATGAATTGGTGTTTATGTGTATATGTAACAGGGTAGCGAATGGCTTGGTAAATAGCTTTTATTTTGTCCACATGGGTAGACACATGAGCGTGTGTCTAGGCTGTGTGTGACCCACAGTCTACCTAATAGGTGTGTGGATAGGCCGTGTATCCCCTACACCTTAGTTTTGAGAAATAGAATGCTTAGTATGGAGCATACGAGCAAAGACACGGGCATGTATCTCAGCCGCGTGGACGGCACAGCCTCAAACACAGGCGTGTGCCCTGGCCGTGTGAAGTCTGCACCTATTTTTTTGAAATTAATTTTCCACACGACCTAGTGACACGGGCGGGTGCCTTGGCAGTGTGAACTCAATTTGGTCATGAGTCACAACTCAGAGAGTTACACGAGGTAGGGACATGGGTGTGTGTAACCACACGGGCGTGTCCCATAACCACACAGGCGTGTGACCTCTGTATAGTGAAAAGTTTTGTAAGTTTTTGAAAAATTTTCTAAAGTTCTTGGTTTTGTTTCGAATAGCTCCCAATGCATGTTTTAGGCCTCATAGTCTCGTGTTAGGGACAATATGGTTAACTTCTAAAAGTTTTAATTTGGACACAAATTTATGACTTGAATTTGTATGTTCATTTGTGTGATAAGTCCGGTAATGCCTCGTACACTATTTCAGAGTTGAATATGGGTAAGGGGTGTTACAATTTTGGCCTCTACCCCTCCCTTGGTTAGTTGTTTTGACCATGTTTGTACGTGTAAAAGAGAAAAGATAGGAAATGAAAGGAAGAAAATGTTACCTTTGGAAAATCTAAGACTGAAGATGAAGAGTGCAGAAAGATTAAGCAAATGAAAGGATAGGGTTTTGATTGATTTTGCAAAAGTGTTTTGAAGGAGTATGTGTACCAAGATATTCAGAGCTTATACAGAAAATTTTACATGACGCTCACAATAGTACTGTCTGTGCATCTTGGGAGTAACAAAATGTATAATGATTTGAAAAAGATGTACCGGTAGCTGGGAATGAAATGAGATATTTCTAAATTTGTATCTAAATGCTTGATATGTCAGCAAGTTAAAGCTGAACCTTAGGTGCCCTCGAGATTATTATAGCCAGTTACAATACCAGAATGGAAGTGGGAGAGAATTACTATGGACTTTGTGTCGGGATTGCCCCTGTCTTTGAAAATGAAAGATGCAATTTGGGTAATCATTGATCGACTAACAAAGTCTACACACTTTATTCTAGCACGTATGGATTTCTGTTTGGATAGATTAGCTACTGAGATTGTTGGATTACATAGAGTACCAATCTCTATTATTTCAAATAGAGATCCTTAATTTACGTCTTGATTTTGGAATAAGCTATAAGAAGCTTTGGGTACTCAGTTGATTTTAGCACTGCATTCCATCCTTAGACTGATAGACAGTCCGAACGTGTTATATAGATTTTGGAGGAAATGCTTGTAACACTTCTAACCTGTATCCATCACTGGAATGGGTTATAAGGCATTACCAGACTTATACCTCAATTTAAAGCAATCATTTTTCATACATTTATCAAACTCCAACAATTATCATTCATATACACTCACATCATCCTTAAAACGAGCTTACGAGGCTTTAATCATGCATTCGGAACTAAACTAGTAACGTACAAACAATAAGGGATAACATAAAAAATTTTAAAATAGGGGACACACGCCCGTGTGAACAGGCCATGTGTCTCACATGGTCAAGAGACATGCTCGTGTCTTAGGCCGTGTGGGCATTCAGAATGGAAGCACATGGCCGTGTCCTAGCCCGTGTAACTCTCTAACTTGGGCCACACAGCCAACCACACGCCTGTGTGTCTAGCTCATGAGCCTATTCGAAATGACCACACATGTCCATATATCTAGCTCCTGTGCCTATTCGAAATGACCACACACGCCCGTGTGCCAGGTCGTGTCAATCCTGTAGGGTATACTGACTTATGCCACATTGGCAATCACATGCCCATATGTGAGGCCGTGTGGAGAATACTGACTTGCTTCTAAACGCAACACTAAGGGACACACAACCGTGTACCATGACCGTATGTCACACACTGCTGAGACACACGCCCGTGTGGATGAAAATAGCTAGTTTAAAAGCCACATTTCTCACCCAATTTTCCATTACCTAAACCAATCCAAAACACATATAACCAATGTATAATTAGGCATCTATATCAGACAAAAAAAATCATCAATCATACCCAATTTCACATGACATATAACCAAATAGCTAACTGTAATAGCCCGAATTAGGGGCTAAATGGAATAGTAGTTTCGAAACCATGACTCCGAGGTCTAAAATATTTTTCGATTGAGTCTTGATATTAATTGAGTGATTAAATGTTTGTGTGAAATGTTGGTAGGAAAATTTTATTATTTGCATGTCCAATTTGATAGGTTGGACTAAATTGTAATAAGTGAAAAATATGTGTTTTAATTTATAAAGGTACTTGATTGAAATGGGGTTTTAAATCTAAGGTCCTTATATGGTAATTAGGCCATTTGAACTTAGTTTAGACAAAAAATTCCCATGGAAGGATAAAATAACAAAAGTTTTAATAAATGACATTTTGGTCATTTGGTTAATAAAAGAAATAAAAAGGAAAAATAAGGCCAAAATGTGTCCATCTTCTTCTTGTGTTGGCCGAACATAGGAAGTCACCATAGCTAGGGTTTTGACATCTTCCAAGCTTGATCATTGAGAAGAATATGGAATCGACCTTGACCGAGGCAAAGGTAAGGTTTCGGACTAAACCACAAATTTGATCTATTTTGCATCGAGGTAAGTTTATATGTAAGTAATGCATTGAATTTTATTAATGTCATTATATGTGGTTGTAAATTATGAAGAATGCTTGTGTGATATTCTATTTGAGAGTCGTTGTAACTGTCCGAACTAGGGCTCAATCAGAATAATGGTTTTGAGACCACAAATCCGAAGTAGAAAAGTATATTTTATGATTATTATTAAGTTTATGACATGTTTGCATGATAGTGATAAAATTCATGAAGGAATTTTTATGAAAAAGTGATTAATTTGTCCTTAAGGACTAAATTGCAAAAGTTGCAAAATATGAGTTTCTAGAAGGTTTAGGTATGAAATAGCATGAGGAAAATTAGTGGAGGTCTTTATTTAACAATTAAACCATTTATTAGCATGATGGACAAAAATGCCCATGGAAGGAAAATTTTCTAAAGAAAAGGCTTAAGTGCATTTTGGTCATTTGGTAAAGTTAAGTAATAAAAAGGGAAAAAGAAAGCAAAAATGGTATCATCTTCTTTCCTAGTGTGCCGAATTTGAAAAGCCTCCATAGCTAGGGTTTCTTTCATTTTTAAGCTCCAAGTAAGTGACTCCAAGCCCAGTTTTTAGTTCTCTTCGTATTTTTGAAATCCTTGTAGCTTAATCTTGCTATTTCTACCACTAATTTGAGTTAGGGTTTATGTTAAAGAATATACCCATGCATGACATGCAAGTATTTTGATGTCTAGTGGTAGAATATGAAAGTTTAAAGTGTAGTAAACATCTTTCTTCAAGTGATTTTTCATGAAAATCCCTAATAGGGACTAAATTGTAAAAGTGTGAAAATGTGTAGTAAAAAGTGTGAAATTATGAAAAATAAGGGCTGTTATGAGAATAAGAAAGGTTAAGCTAGGCTTGGGAAGTAAGGAAATTAAGTGCATTTCATTTTACGAGCCTAGGGACCATTTTGCAAATATGTAAAAGTTTAGGGGAAAAATAATAAATTTTTCCAAAGAGTTAATTATGGGCTATTTAGCCAATGTGTGTATTAAATTAGCTTAATTTGTCATTTTAGATCAAGAAACATGAAGTCTGGACCGAAACCGGGGAAAAAGTAAGGTGGTGGACTAAATCATATGTTCATCCACAATTTTATTTTCAAGGTAAGTTGTATGTGATAATTTAGCATTATGTATAATGAAAATTATTATGATAAATTTCTATGTATTCTATGTTACTCCTATGAAAATTTGACATGAGTTGTTACAAAAAAATAATGATAAAGTAAAAGAGAAATTCTGATGAAATATTAAAGGATATGAAGGATACCGTAATCATGTCATGAGCATGTGTAGGTCCCGTGTAAGACAATGTCTAGGACATGGCATCAGCGCCGAACTGAGATCCCATGTGAGACCATGTATGGGACATGGCATTGGCATTGAGATGATATCCCGTATAAGACCATATTTGGGACATGGCTTCGGCACCGAGATGAGATATGGGTCCCCTGTAAGACCATGTCTGGGACATGGCATCGACATCAGAGTACGATCTCGTGTAAGACCATGTCTGGGACATGACATCGACATCGATATAAGATCCTGTGTAAGACCATATCTGGGATATGGCTTCGGCATCTACTTATGATCCCATGTGAGATCATGTGTAATACCCTAAACTCGGCCCGGATGTTATGGCTAGATCTGGTGTGTCACATGGACGATTTATTCACAACCAGATACTTTGACAAATTGTTATGTTATTTATTAGAAGTCCATGACTAGTAGCTTGTAGTTATTGAGTAAAATCAGATTAAAATTGTTTTTATTATCATGAAGTGTTTATACCAAAATCCCATTTGTTGTCGTCATTATTATTTAGTCATCCAACCATTACGTAAGGCTTGTTTGAAAACGTTTGCTATTAATTTTGAAAGCCCATATATTCTAGTCTACCGTTTTAAAGCAAATAATAGTGTAACCCAAAACTAAACACCTATAGTGGCCTTATTACAAAATAAATCCGAAATTAAAATAAAAATAAATTAAAGCAAAGCGAAAGCCTGAAGCATGAACCATGTGGCCACTCCGAGTCCCTCGCAGCTCCAAATCCTTTATGGTTGGGGGTTACCTACATAGGTGAAAATAATAGGGTGAGTTTGTGAAAACTCAGTATGTAATTTAACCTAACCAACAATAGAGATCAGACATGCAGATCAGTCTGGGCCAAAGCCCTATTCGGATACAGATCAATCTGGGCCTTGGCCCTATTCAGAAACAGAGTGGGCCTTGGGCCCATTACAGATACAGAACAGAATATATGCAAAAACCCAATCCCAGTCCAGCCCATCACACCACCCGTACAGCCCATCACACCATGTGGGGAATAACTCAACCCACCCAGCCGTACACACCATAGACACAATAGAGGTGCTAATGCAGAGATCGTGGCAGAGCCACCAGAACAGAATTACATGGCGGAGCCACTAAACAGAATTCGTGGCAGTGCCACTAAACAGAATTCGTGGCAGTGCCACTAAACAGAACTTCCTCCAAATCCAAACCCAACCCCATGTAGACTAGAGTACTATATATCATATGCATACAGATTATCAGATACAGATATAGACATACACAAATCAGTCAACCTATTACTAGGGGTAAAACAATCTTTTGGCAACTAGGGGTAAAATGGTAATTTTACCTTTCAGGGGTATTTTGGTCATTTCACTAAGTCTCGATGTTTCAACACCTAATACGACCTTCTAGTAGGTCTAATGTCACTTCGAGCGACTCAAGGAGTCCATATAGTCACATAGTGTATTCGGGCCCAAAACCCCTAATAAGCTTATCATATTATCATAGATTTAACATCTAATGTACTAGAAAACCCTTACCGCATAACTTTACCCATATGGGCCCATAGGCTCATTGGGCTCATTTCGGCCCATCGAGGCCCAGAATAGCCCAAGTGCACGAACACGCGTACAACAGCCCTTACAGTCTAATTCCCACGATTCGTGGTTTCGGATCGGCCCATGAGCATTTGCACGCTCGCAAGACCGCGAAATGCCGACATTTTGGCATTCTGGCTTTTTGGCTTTTTGCCGATCTACGCTATTGGAGGGTGTCGTTACACACCTGATTTCGAATAGAGTTGACCAATCCTGCGAACAATCAACCTACAATAGCCCAAATGAAACGTTAATCTTATAATCTGGTTTGCAAGCCATTACTACCGTATCTCTATGGTATTGGCCATCACTAATACAAAACCATCATTCTCTTACCTTTGTTGAAATCTAGCTAACAGATCTAGATCACCTTGCTATTACTATCCACCAACCCTTCACGTGTTTGCCTCCTACCAACGGCTAAGAACACACAAATAGCCAAGAGGGAAAGAACTTTAGTCAGTTTCCTAATAACACGTTCAAAGCCGATTACCCTATAAAGGATTCGGCTTTTATGAGACTATCCAAGAAGGGAGCAGGACACACTTACCTTGATCAGATCTTTGCTAACCCGCTACTAACCCCAACCTAGTACTCTCACAGATCCAATCGAATACAATAAGGAAGTAAAGATCTACTATTCGGCTATGAAGGCCAAACAAGAGGAGTAGTTGATTGAAGAAGGGGTAATCGGTTTAGGGACTTGCTTAACAATAGGGTGTGATATTCGATTATGAAAAAAATGGGTAGAAAGTGATTAAGTTCGGCCTATGTAAGGTGTAACAATAAAGAAGACAATGAAGGATGAAAGAGGAGAGAAAGATATGAGTTTTGGCTTTGAAGAAATCGACCAAGAAGGGTTTTAAGGGTATCACTTCGAAATAAAAGAATCAAAAGAAAAAGAGGAGGAGAAGGTGTACGTTTTCAGCTTTAGGCTCCAGAAGAAAAGGGAAAAAGAGGGAGGAGAAGTAAGAAAAGAAGGGAGATTTAGTCAATAATGGAGAGCAAGCTTAGGCTTCTAGCAAATAGAAAAAGAAAAGTGTGACAAAAGAATGCTACAAAAATCGACATTAAAGATCCAATGCCCAAAACGTCCCCAAGATGTCAAATCCCGAAGACAAAAACTAAAGAAGAGATTCGACACTCTGCTCACTACTTGCCAAAAACACCAAAAGCAAGACCCTAGTCAAATTTGGCACCCAAAGCTGAATATGCACACTCTCTTAAAGTCCCAAATTTGGCCAACACTCCACACTCCCACTTTCACAATTTTCTCCTTGTTTCTCTCCAAGATTTACTCTTATTTCTAGTTTAGATATTACCTCATGCCTTTAAAATCATGTCATTCTTATCACACTTCCAATTTGAAGAGTTTACCTTTAAAAGCATCACTTGCCTATTACAGCTAACAAAATAATAGCTCCCTACATTCAAAGGGACTCAAACCTCAGCTCTTCCACTTGAAAAATCACGCCACACCAAGACCTACATGTGGCACCTCTTGCCACTCCACCACAGGGCTTTTTGTGTTTTGAAACCCCACCATAAATTTAGAAGTCTTACCTACCAGTGTCCAGATTCCCTTAAGGCTAAAATTAAAATTTTTGTTGGGAGTTAGGCCTAAACCTAGGCCTTCTAAAGTCCCCCTAAACACCCTCTAAACATCAATTTAACAATCCAAGCATGCAAAAGTCAATTCAGGAAAAAATCTCGAAACCTTAAAATTTGGGGCGTTATATCATGTTTGGGACATGGCATTGGCATCATATTATGAGATTGACTTATGGTGTAACGTCCTGAATTTTGGGCCTAGAAGAATTGGGCCTCGGGCGTGGGTGTGTTTAAAATTTTAGAGAGTAAGATAGCGGCTCAGATTACATGTTAGCACTAGTAGGGTGTTGATTTCGGAGTATTAAAAAAGTTTCTATGAAGTCCCAAGTTTGATTTTAGCATAGGAAAATTTTTAGTTTTGATAATGGAATCCTGACTTCAGAGATTATGGCTTTTAAATAAATGGAGTAAAAATTAGACACAAATGAGTTTGTGGTGTAGTGGCTAAGTGGCGCCACTTAGGGAGCAGGGAGGTGGCGTCATTAGTTGGCAATGGGATCTTGGGTTCGAGTGCTAGCATGGTAATATTTGGGGATTTATTTTTACACTTTGGAGGGCTGGTAGTGGCGTTGGAGTGGACTCTAAAGGAAGTGACCAAAAGAGAAATTTAAGGAAGGGATTAAGGAGCTTATCGTGGAGAAAAATTAGGAGATTGGTGTGTAGAAGAAGTGGAGCCGAGTGGGACTTTAGGGGTACTTTAGTTTCGGCTTTGGGTATATATAAGGAGTACCGAATTCCGTTTGTACTTTCTTTGGAAGGGTTATCTTGTTTCGCCAATTAAGTATCATAGGTGCCATCCCTCCATTCTTTCTTTTCCCGAATACTATTTTTCCTTCTTGCCTTGCTAAAACCTTTCCCCTACATCAAACTCTTCTTTTCACTCTGGTTCTAGTTTATTGCTTTTGTGCCGAATAACCCTTTCCTCCACTCTAAACTCTAGCCGAATACTTAATTGGCCGATTTTCCTCTGTGCCGACACTACTCTTTCTACTTGGGTTGATTGCATCTTGGGTAAGAGTTCTACTTTCTTCAATCAGGAACCATTTGCTCCTCTCCCTCACTCTCTCTTACTCAATTTTATAGGGAGTTAGTATCGAATCACAAGTTCTTCTAATCTCTACCGAATTATCCCTTGCGTTTCTGGTTTTGGGTAAGCATCTCGTCTTTATTTTTGGTTTTAAGGTTGGCCGAATGGTCATCAGTGATATAAGGGGTGACTTATGATGGATGCTAGTCACTTATTATTTTGATTAAATGATTAAGATTAATGCAGATTTAAGGAAGACTCGTGTTTAGTGATTAAGGAAAAGCTAGTAGGGCTTGGCGTTCAAGGTAAAACTGAGATTTCAGCTTTTGGTAAAAGTATTCGATAAGTATGTATGATTAATTGAAGAGTGACATTGTTGTAGGTTCGTGGCTAAGGAGATCACAGCGAGTTTCATTACCAGGTGTGTACATGCACCGCACACACGATAAATCGGCAAAAGCTAGAATGTTGAAAAGTCAGAAGGCTGGCACCGGTAACCATAATAGTCTCGGGCAGTATTTTGGCGAATCGAGCCAAAATGGGCTAAATGGCCCCGACGGGCTCGTGGGCCCAAATTTGGAAAAATAGATAAGTGATATTAAGTAATGAGCTGATAAAGTTGGTTAATGGGTTGGAATGGATTGGGCCTAATGGGTGGTATATTTGTGATTGAGCCTAAAGGGGCCAAATAGATATGATTGGGCTTGGTGGGCCATATGAATTATGAAAGTATGTGGACTTGTTGGGGTTTATAATGGACTTTTAGGCCTAGATTCGAATGAATCCTTAAGCGCATAAAACTTAATTAATTAATCAAGCACGTCTGTGGACAAGTCGTAAGGTTAGAGTGTGGCAATGGGCATATGCATGTCTAGGATTGGATCTAGGGAGAGCTTGGTACTTAAGCGGTCTTAAGGACCCACCTCCTTTTCTCTGGAATCCTACCTGGTGCATAGTGTCTGTTCACTTTAGCCAACAAGGACTTGTTAACGGGCCAAAGGTCATAATAAAACCAATGATGATAGGGAATTACTGAAATACCCCTGTAGGGTAGAATTACTGAAATACCCCTGTAGGGTAGAATTATTGAAATACCCCTGTAGGTAGCACTACTGAAATACCCCTATAGGGCAGAATCACTGAGATATCCTTGACTTGTAACAGCCCGGTTTGGACCCTAGTCGGAATAGTGGTTTTCGGACCACATATCCGAGTCTAAAAAAAGTAGTTTAATATTATTTTCTGTGTCTATGATATATGAATTAGTATCTGTGAAAATTCTGTCATTTAATTTGTTTGTCTTCGTGCTTAATTATGAAAGAGGACTTAATCATAGCAATTTCAATAGTGCATTTCTAATTACTAAAGTACTGTTTTGGCATGGTTTATTGAAGATGAAGTCCTTAATTTATAAATAGACCATTGGCTTGTTAAGTGGACAATAATGACCATCCACTATATGAATTTTTATGTTTTCATAAAAGGTTAAATTGGGAAATTATTTATTAATTGAATTATATTAAAACAAATGAAACAAAAAACATGGCCATTTCCACTATTTTTTCTGAAAATAAAAGAAAAGAAAGAAGGGTTTGTGTTCTTCATATTCGGCCATGGTTTGAGCATCAATTGGGTATGTATTTTTGATCCGTTTTTGATAATCTCTACGTTTTTGTAATCGTTGCTTCGAAAGCTTCCATGCCCATGTCTCAATTTCTGTTTTTGATAAAGATTATGAATAAAGCCATTAATGGTAGTTGAAGCTTTGTGATGAATTTGGTTAAATTATGATAGATAGGTATTGAATAAACATGTTTTGCAATGAAATTTTGATGAATTTGAGTTATGAGGGCTAATTTGTGAAAATGAAAATTTTGGAGGACTAATTTGTAAAATAAATGAAATGTATGAGTTGGTATGAGCTACATATACATTCGGTCAAGCCATAGTCTTGGTGAAATTGGTATATTTGTGATTTTATGAAATTTGGACTTAAATGTTAAAGTATGAAACTATAAGGACTAAAATGCAAAATGCCCTAACTTTGTATTTATGGATTAAATTGAATGAAATGAAGGATTGAATAGTTGAATGTGAATTGTTTTAGATCAAGAACAAAGAAAATCAGACTTAGATCTAGGGAAGTCCAAAATCGTAGAATAGTCGGCTCGAATCCGTTTAAATCCGTACGAGGTAAGTCAAAGCACAAATATACGTTATATTGATGTCTGTTATAAATTCTTGATTTATAAACTGTAATTGGATGGCTATGAGAGCCTGAAGTATTATTCCGAGTCATTTCTGAATTAACAATGGTAAAATGATATCATATAAGACCTCGTCCGAGACGTGGGCATTGATCAGAGAATTACATGTAAGATTGTGTCTGGGACACTGGCATCGTATATGTTTCGTGTAAGACCCTGTCCGGGATAGTGGCATCGGTATTGAATAACATGTAAGACCACGTCGGGGACATCGGTATTGTAAAAGGCCGATATGATCTCGGTAACGTTCCTGAATGATATAAGGAGAAATTTCGAGAAATGAATGAATGCATATTTTATATGTCTGACTCAGGTATGCTTATTCTGTACTAAATTTACGAGCATGAAAGGTATGCTATTGTGAACTATGAGTATGTGACGAGTGAGTATATTTGGTTCATGAGTTATCTACATGAGATTGCTATCATATTGTGTTTAAGGATTGTATATGTTTGTATTTGGCTTACTAAGCTCAGTGTACCTTACTCTTTATTCTCTTTCAACCGTTTTACAGATATCGTAGCTACTGAGGGCTCAAAGATAGTCAAGGATCGTCACCACACTATCGAGCTTGATTTTGATACCTTTTGAATGTACAAAGTTTAAATATGACATGTATAGGCTAGAAGGTCTATGTGTTAAGATTAGATATGTTTATTTGTAATGCCATGAGAATTGGCTAGTAAATGGTCTGTTTGTGCTTGGTTTTGCTTTATGGCTTGTGATGCCCAAATTGGTAAGTTTATAATGGTTTTATGATCTAGTTTGTTTTGGTCATCTTGAATCATGACAATGTGAACGTTGTTTGTGATATAGATATGTTTGGTGTGATATTTGAATATGAATGTGTATATGACTGGTTTGATCATGTGGAGGTATGATTGGGTATTAAATTTTAGTTGAAATTGTGGCATTGATGTGGCATGAATTGGCTCTTAGGGAATGACCCTTAGTAGGTGGAAAGTATGACTTAAACCAAGTCTGCTTAGTGCCACACGACTATGGCAAACGGGCGTGCCTTATGGCCATGCTAGTTTTCCGGTATTGACACAAAAACTCATACGGCCAAGACCTACGGGCGTGTGACCTCCTAAATTTAGAAAATTTTATATGTGTTGTGAAGTTTATGATTGTGTTTGGTTTAGTCCCAACCCCATTTCAATGCATTTTTGAGGTCTAGTAGACTTCTGTAAGGGACTTTATGTTTGAATCTTGTTACAATCTATAAATATTCTATTTTGATCTGTTTTGAATATCTGATACGCCCCTACCTATTTCAGCGACGGTCTCGGGATAGGGGTGTTACATGACCTGCAAAATTATAGAAAAACCCTTAGTTGGCAAATTACCAAAATACCCCTATGTGCCATGAGTATGACTTATACATGCTATATGTTATCTGTTGCATTCATGTGTTATTATATTGCATATGGGCCGGGATTATGATTATAGAAAGTGTATATAAGGGCCACACGATCGCTTGACGACTGTGGATCCACTGAAGGCTTTGTAGCCACCGCATGCTTTTTAGCCACCGAGCAGCTATGCTGCACCGTTAAGTAGTGCCGTAACCGACGCTACACCGTATACAAGCAGCTACGCTGCACTGTTAAGTGGGGCTGCACTGGTTCCACACCGGGTTGTAGTAAGGATGGGTGAGTTGAGTATCTCCCCACAGGAGTGTAGGGTTGGAAGGGGTGTACAGGGTTGGTTATGGGAGATTGCACACTTTGCATAATCATATTGATATTGTTGTGATTTGGGCTAAGGCTTAAGGCCACTATATGTTGAGATATGGGATCAGGCCCAAATGAGGCAACTCTGGGCTAAGGCCCAAATGCCACCGATATTGAAATAGGGCTTAATCCCAGATTGTTTATTGCATGCTATATTATTTGACGAGGGTCGTACACACTGAGTTTTCGTAAACTCACCCCCTCTTTATTTTAATTTTTCAGGTGATCCTCAGTAGGTGGTTCGACGGATGGCAGGACTCGAAGGGGGCCACACTGCAACTTATTCTAATGATCAGTAGTTTTATTTATTTACCTTATTTTTAATTATCTTTCATTTGGGTTGTAATAGGGTCTTTAAATTTCTGAATTACAAATTTGGGATATTATTTTTGATTTTGCTAATGGTAAAAACGAGGTTTTCCCAAAACAACAACTGTTTTAGATAAAGCTTCCGCAGTGATTAAGATTTCATAAGTAATAATGTCTTAAATAGGGAATAATCTTGTTAATAAACCATATTGGGAATTAATCAAATGCAAATTGAGGTTTTTCGCAAATTTTTAAACAAGAAGGGTTTTCAATGAAAACTTGGTTTTCGAAAAACACTACAATGTGGCACGCCAAGTTCAGCCATAACATCTGGGTCAGGTTTGGGGTGTTACATATGGGTATCCTTTGGTATTCTGAAAGAATTCTCAAAATGGAGAAAGTATCCAAGTTAACTAATTTCATGAAAAAAAAAAGACTAAAGTTTCATGATGAGTGTTACAGGTGCATTTGAGTAAGTTCAAGAAAATAAGAATGTAAGTCATAAGAATGAGTAAGTCATGAAAATGAGTAAGTTATGAGTTTGAGTAAGTTATGAGAATAAGCAAGAAAGTATATGACATTTTATGATATCTTGTTCGAATGATTTTTCATGATCTATGTTGCTATTTTATTCATGCAACTTACTAAGCATTTTTATGCTTACCCCTTCATTTTCCCTTTTTCCATGTAGATTTGCCGAACTAGCTCGGGGATAGTTAAAGTCAGAGCTTAAAGTCACACTATCAAGCCATCCATTTTGGGTATTGTATAGTTAGTTATTTTTGTGTATAGCATGTATAGGAAACTTTGTCACTTTGAGATGTGTTATTTTGTTAGCCTATTGTGTTGGCTACTAGTATTGCTCAAGACATTTTATAATGGCCTTTGAAAGGAGGCTAATATTGATCAAGTTTAATTACTAAGTGAATTTCAATGGTATTAGCATGAAATTGAATAAATTGATGGGAAAGATGAATGTTGATAATTGTATTATGAGGTTATAGTTTGAATGTCATGTTTGTGAATGTTTGGATGTTCTATTGTGCCACAAGTTGTGATTTTGGATTGGCATTGTGTTTGGTTCAATTTCAGGGTGGCAAAAGGCTTGGAAAATGGCCTATAGTTATCCACACGGTTGGGCACATGGACGTGTGCCTAGGCCGTGTGTGATGCACGGTCAAAGGGCGTGTTAATAGACCGTGTGTCCCCTACATCGAATTTAGTTAAGTCAATGTTGAGCACGGACAGAGCACACGGGCGTGTGCTTTGGCCGTGTTAAACCTAAGTT
This sequence comes from Gossypium stocksii, assembly GCA_020496765.1. Classification (NCBI taxonomy): domain Eukaryota; kingdom Viridiplantae; phylum Streptophyta; class Magnoliopsida; order Malvales; family Malvaceae; genus Gossypium; species Gossypium stocksii. The sequence continues at coordinate 53,198,907 of CM035621.1, forward strand.
GTTTTTGGGGTTAAGTTAGCACTGCACACAGGCTAAGCACACGGGCGTATGCCTTGGCCGTGTGAACCTAAGATGTTATAGTGTTCAAAGTCAGAGTCCTCCACGGAATAATGACAGGATGTGTCTAGATCGTGTGAGGGACATGGGCCATAGACACGGGTGTGTGCCTAAGCCGTGTCAAAACCCCTGTAGGTTCAAAGTAAAAATAAATTCAGCACGGGCTAGGAACATGGGTGTGTGTGACCACACGGCCTGCCCACACGGGCGTGTCTCGTCTCACACGAGCGTGTGGCCCTGTTTTAAGCACAAATTTTTCTAAAAGCCCAAAAATTCTCGTGTAACGCCTCAAAAATTTAGGTTTTTGATTTTTTTTGCACGAAATGTCACAAATTGCATCTTTGCTTTAATGGCTAAGTGATTTAGGTGTGTTTCAGAGAGTTTGAGAAGCTTGGGTTCGAGTCTTGGCTTTTACAGAATTTTTAGTTTTGCTCTTAAATGAATCTGGACACTGGCATGTAGGCCTTATAAGTAATGGTGTTTGAATTATGACACAAAGAGAGCTAGTGGTCTAATGGCAAGTGGCACAAGAGGTATGGCAAGGGGTCTGAGGTTCGAGTGTTGGCATAATCATATGAGGGGTATTTATTTTTCTACATGGGACGGCTAGTATTGGAGTTAGTTTGGGACTCTAAGTTGAGTGGGTCTTGAGGAATTTGAATGGAGTTGTTGGAGGAGTGAATCAAGAAGGATTTTATGGAGAGATGTTTGGAGGAAAATGTAGGATGTGAGGTTGGTAGTTGTTGGCCGAAAATGGGAGTCTTTGGGTGCCTATTCGGTCATAGGCACTTGGTGCCGAATGGGTTTAGTCATTTTGTTTTCAGAGGATGCTTTTTTTTTCTTATTTTTGGTTTGGTTGTGCGGGTCGAATATTGCATTTTGGGGGAACGTCTTGGGTTCTTTTTGGTGTAAAATGAATCGTTTTGGTATTTGGGTGTTAGCTGATTTCTCCTCTCAAGTAGTTCTCCTATTAGTCAATCGATTCCTTCCTTTTCTTTCCAAGATCTTACCAAAGACTCCTCTTGTTCTTTCAATTACTTTTATTGACTGGTGGAATCCCTGTTTCTCTTCCTTTTCATTCTCTATCTCTACTATTCTAGATAGTCCTTTCTAGTTTCTAAAGACTTGGCCGAATACTCCCCATCCTCCTGAACTCTATTTTTCTTCATCTTTTATTCTTTCTCCATTGTTTCTCTTCTTTCTCAACTTGGCCGAACACTTTAAACCTTACCTCTAATTTCATTTCTGTTTTGATGCTAGTCTATGATAGTTGGCCGAGTTATCTCATCATCTTTCTTTTTCTACTATTTAGTTTTGGGTAAGTATTATTCATTCATTTTGGTTTTGGTTCTTACTTCCTTGGTTTTCTTCTCTAGATAAACCGAATGTTTGATCTATGGTTACTGATTCACTGTCCTTTCTATTTCAAATATGTTCATTGGGTTCCAAAATTCTTGAAGGGTGAAAGGTTTTCTCCAGGGGACTCAGGATCCTCCTTTCAACAATAAATCGATTATTTAGGGGGTAAGTGGTTTGTTTGGCCGAATATTCTACAACTTTAGTGGTGTGTTTTTCTTAAACCACATTTTCGTAAACAGTTCTGTCTAATAAAAATTTGTTGCTTAAGCAGATAGTCATCAAGGACGTTAGATCAATCCTTAGTCAGTGTTTGAGAGCAATAAAGTTATATTCGCTCATTCAAGGTAAGTTGGGATGAATGGTTAGGGATTAAAAGTTTGTGAGTTCTAATGGTTGGAAGACTAACAATATGATTTAATGGAATATAGGCTTTGGCGCTCGTGGACGGTTCGCTCGATTTCGCAATCAGGTGTGTAAACACCCCGTTTAAACTGCATAACGGCAAAAGCCAAAAAGCCAAAAAGCCAAGCAACCGAAAGGTTGGGCGTTGATGCCACACGAGCGTGCGAGCGCACATGTGGTACTACGAGCCCACGATATGCAGGCGTAGGCCACTATGAGCATTCTCGTGGGCTTAGGTCGCTATTGGACCACGAAGGGCCGAGATAGGCCGTGTGGGCCAATGGGCTCGTGGGCCCCACACAGATGAAATCCATGTTATATGGCAAATTCTAGACTGGGCTAAGTAGTTTGCATAGCCGTGACTAGTTCTGGGCCAAATCGGCCACACAAGCGTGTGGGCCCACTTGGGCCAACATTGGGCCTCGGGCCCATTTACATTGTTATGACTATTTAAGTTACATAAGTCGCTCTAGGTGACTATAGACCTTCTAAGAGGTCGGTACGTGTACCAAGATCCCAAAATAGATAAAAATTACCAAAATACCCTTAAAGGGTAAAATGACTATTTAGCCCTTAATAGCAAAAAGGACCGTTATACCCCTAGAGGTAGATTGACTGTGCTTATGATATGAACATGATTGTTACTGAGCATGACATGTTGCATACACGTATTATTTATGACATGACATACTGCATGGGATTGGGGTTCTGTTTTGGATGAAGTTTACTGTTACTGGTGGCTTTGCCATATATACTGTTACTGGTGGCCCTGCCACATATATTGTTACTGGTGGCTTTGCCACATTTACTGATACTAGTGGCTTTGCCACATATACTGTATTGGCAGCCCAGCTGCATTATTGGTGTACTGGATGGGTGGGTCGATTTTATCCCCACATGGTGTGTTGGTGGTACGGAGTGAGGTATGTTGGCTGGATGGGGTGGGTTGCACTTTTGCATTATTACACCGTACTGTTATTGTATTGGGCAAATGCCCAAACTGATACGGTAGTGGGCTAAAGCCGACACTGTACTGTTTCTGAATAGGGCTTAGGCCCAGACTGTTACTGCATGCTGTTACCGATGGACTGATAGGGAATTACACACTGAGTTTTCCCAAACTCAGCCTTTCTTATTAACTGTGCAGGTAATCCCCAGCCTTAGGCGATTTGGTGCTGCGAAGGACTCGGAGGTGGCCACACGACCGCAAACAATTTACAGTTGGATTTATAATTGCTTTTGATTACGTTTGGGTTTTATTTTTGTAATCAAATGGGATTTAAATTTTTAATTGGGTTTTTGTTTATATACTTAAAACAACTAGTTAGGAAAACACGAGTTTTCAAAACAATAACTGTTTTTAAAGACACGAAACTTTAAGCCTCAAAGTTTTTAAAAGCTTCCGTGATTTTAGTCAGTTTAATACACCAATGGCAAATGTTTTGACAAGTTGATTTGATAATAATGAAGAACTTAACTCACTAAAGTTTTCTATAAACTCATAAAGGGGTAGTTAACTTTTGACAAGTTTTGATTCACAATTCCGATTTTCTGAAAGGCACTATGATGAATCATGCCAGATTCGGCCATAACGTCTAGGCTGGGTTTGGGGTGTTACATCTTGGATTGGTTCCAAACCACTTTCGATGTATGTTTTGGGCCATGTGGGCCCCTAATAAGGATATTAAGAGTTTATTTGAAAAGTTTTAATTTGGAGTGAAAAGTAAGGCTCAATTTAGTATGATCAAGCATGTTTAAGTATAGTAACACCTCGTACCCTGTCCCGGCGTCGGATTCAGGTAAGGGGTGTTACAGTTGTGGGAATATAGAATTCTCGGTTGAACCTTCAGAAACTGAAAGATATGGATAAAATATAGCTAGGTCACATGTGTGGTCTCGAGGATAGGACACAATGTTGACACAAGAGCTACGGGTTAAAGATAGCTAGGTCACATGAATGTTACCGAGAGTACATCATGTTGACACGAAAGCTATTTGATAAGTAGCTAGGCCACATGAGTGGTTCCAAGTGTAGGACACCATGTTGACACGAGAGCTACGAGACTATGTGGGCTAGGTCACATGTATGGTACTAACAGTACATCATGCATACATGAGAGCCGAATTACATGGAGGGTCGAGCTATGTGCTGAAACCACTGAGTATCGATATATATTTCGAAGGGTTCAATGGGAAAAATTTACTAAAAGATGTTTTGTGTGAACATATGATGTATAGATGTAGGGATGTAGGCAAGTGCTTATGTGAGCAAGTGTATATGTGAGCAAGGGTGTATGTAATACCCCTAACCCGTATCCATTGCCAGAATAAGATACGAGGCATTACCAAACTTATGTACACGATCGATCAATTTCTGAGTTACAATTTCCACTTAAAACTTAAACTTTTCATTTAAACCTATTTTGTTCCTATTACGAGCCTACGAGGCCAAAACATACTTTAAAAATTATTTAGGACTAAATTGAGGTCTTTGGAACACTTATAAAAATTTTTCATCAAAACAGTGTCACACGCTCATGTGACTTGGGACACGCCTGTGTGGGCAGGCTGTGTGGTCACACACGCTCGTGTCCTAGCCCATGTTAAAAACATCGAGCATTCTGTTTATGACATCAGCATACCAATAAGGGCACACAGCTAAGTCACACGCCCGTGTGCTAGGCCATGTCCTCTACACAGTTGAGACACACGATCGTGTCTCTGCCTGTGTGGCAAACACTTCGGCTATTTTGCAAGCCCTTTTTGTTCTTTTAACTCTTCACACCCATATACAATTCATAGACTCATAAGATACCCTTAATTATTCTATCTTAACCATCAAACACATGTAATATACCAAACTGTATCAAAGCATATCCACATATAAGTATAAATTAGTCTTACATACCCAAAACTCTTATGAGCCACATCTCATGGATATATACAATGAAGTAACATAAGCCAATACATTTGGCCAATTCACAAGAATACATATTACCAAAAACTAAATCTCTATACATGCCACTCACTTGTAAGCAAATAAGAATTGTTATTACTCCATCTTGACAAATTGATAGTGTGATACTGCCTCCGACGGTCTCCAACCCCGAGCCAACCTGACAACACTAAGAGAAATGGAAAGGAGGGTGTAAGCTTTATAGCTTAGTAAGTTGGCATATAATAATAAGAAATTTAAAATTAACAAGATATTTCCAAAGTCAGAACAGGGTATTCTGAAATCCATCTAATCCTGTCTCACAACAATACAAATATCTCAAAAATTGAGAATCATTTGCTTACTCTACTTCTTTCATGTGAAAATAGACTCAATGGGATTTAATTTCATATCTAGTTTGACTTCTAATTCAATTCCCACCATTTTTGGTGATTTTTCAAAAGCACACAACTGCTGTTGTCCAAAACTATTTTACTTATAAGTTTGACTTTCTCATGCTTTCTTTATAGTAGTTTTAATTGTAAGCACTTACCTCTTATCAACCTTACCAAAGTTCGACCGTATAACGAGCATATTGCTCATTATTTATATGTACATACCTGCACTTATTCATAAGATTTCATATTCACACTTACACATATAATACATTATGGCATGAAACACATTTATACATTAATTAATCGCAACACATGGTCATTATCGCTTTCTATTACACTTTATCATACCATTTCATTACCTGTTGAACCATGCAGAATTCTAAAGGAGACACGAAAAATTGCATAAAAGTGCCACACATATATTGTAGCCGGAGTTACCACTGATATGTAGGCAAAGCTACCATTGATATGCTCACTATCGAGCTATTCACGGGACTGCTCATACAAGCTGATGGTCAAGTCGAAGCTACTCAGTGCTGCTCACACAAGCTAATAGGTATCCGCAACAAATGCAGGATTACCTAGCCACTGGTAGTCGAACGAGACCAGCACCCGGAATCACTTAGACAATCAATCACATATACGATAGTTCCTAGTGACATGTCACTCATATCCTAGTCGATTCCTAAGGTTCAATTGGGACTTTTTCACACTTGTCAAAACTTAGTCAATATACACTTAATCACACATCTTATGATGATAACAAAACTCACAATTTGACATAATAAATGTATTCATAACAAGCACTTTGAACACAAGATTTCAATTCAGTTCCATGTATCAGAACATACCTTTATATCATTTAATATCTATAGCACCTTAACCATTAATTCAACATATTCAAATCAATATACTAATCTAGGTTTCAAGCATAAACAACAATAGTATTGCATTATTATTAACACCAACTTACCTCAAATGCAAAAACAGCTAATTTTTCCGACTTAGCTCAAAATCCCCCGATCTAAGCTAGAATTTCGTGTTTTCTTGATCTAACATATCAAATAACACTCATTTAATAATCACATTACTCAATTTAGCCTAAAAATCACATTTTAAAAATTTTACATTTTTGCCCATAAAGTTTGTCAAAATTATGCTATTGCCCTTAGGCTCGTAAATTAATTTTTATTCAATTTTTTTGCATTTTGGACTTAGCTGAACATTTTCATAACTATGGCAGTCAACAATTCCCACTAATTCACACACTTATGACAAATTTTATAACTTTTACAATTTAGTCCTTTCGGACGTTTTCGTCGAAAATCACTTAGTAAAAACCGTTTCTCTAACCATAAACATGCATAATCTACCATAATTCATAAAAATGCACAATTATTCAACATGGGTCAAATTTTGAAATCAAACCCTAGAGGGTGGAAATAGAGAAACCGAGTTACCGGATCTCAAAAATGTAAAGAACATTAAAAATGGGGCAAGGACGGACTTACTATGAGGCTTGGAAGCTTGGAAACCCTAGCCATGGCTTCCCTCATGGTACATTCAGCCAAGGTAGAAGATGGACAAGGGTTTTGGCTTTTATTTTGTGTTTTAATTCATTTAATAGCCAAATGACCAAAATGCCCTTCACTTTAAAACTTTGATATTTTGCCCTTCCATGTCCATTTTTGTCCAAAATTTTAGATTTTTGTCAAATTGATATTTAAGGACCTCTAATTTATATTCCAATTCAATTTCATGCTAAAAGCTTTTAGAACTCAACTTTTACAACTTACTCAATTTAATCCCTAAAATCAAATTGAACACTTTTCACATAAAATTTCTTCACAAAATTTTCACACAAGCATATAAACATCCATAGACATCATAAAAATCATAAAATAATTATTTCTACTTCGAATTTGAAGTCTCGAAACCACTATTCCAACTAGGCCCTAATTTGGGATGTTACAGTGTATGTGCTTTTGTGCATGGGCAAAAAAATTATATGTGGTGCATGTGAATATTGGTAAGGTTAAAGTGAGCAAGTGAAATCATGATGAACAATAAAAGTTTGTTATGTTAATTTTTTAGCCTTGAATGGAGAATGCCATTATAATGCAAATTATTTGCATATAGACTTACTAAGCTTAAAGCTTACCCCTTTCTCTTTTCCCTCGTCTTATAGTGTTGCCAAACTAGCTCAGAATTCAGGAAGCATCAGAGGATCACCCACACTATCAAGACCCGGTTTGGTATATTGAATTGTATTCTTGAATTATGGTATGTATAGGGACTTGGTTGTTTTATAAGTGTCAAAGTAGTTATGCTATTATGTGGGTTCATATTTCTTAATAGGTCATTTTGTATTAGGGCCATGTGATATGGTTAATGATGCTATTTGTTTGTATGCCTATATGAGGTAAGTCATGAAATGGTTGGATTGCTTGTGTGTGGATGAATTGATATGTGATGATTAAATGTTAAATGTGGCTATAATGAGTGTCTAAAAGAGTTCTTGGTGTGCTGTGATGAAATGGTATAAACTTATATGTGTTTTGGGGTGTGGAATGGCTTGGAAAATAGCCTAATTTGTGGCCACATGGTCGGCCACCACATTCATGTGAGTAGGGCGTGTGAAATTTTCATGAATTTTTGGAGAATAAGTACATCACACGGTCTGCCCACACGGGCTTGTTCCGTGGCCGTGTGACCAAATTTGCATACTGACGTCATAAATAGAATACCCAAGTTTTTGCACACGGGGTAAGAACATGAGCGTGTCGAGGCCATGTGAGGGACATAGGCCAAGGACACGGGCGTGTGCTCAACCGTGTTAAAACCCCTGTTGGTTCAAAATGAAAAATAAATTTGCAATAATTCCACACGGTTTGAGGACATGGGCGTGTGTGACCACACGACCTGCCCATATGGGCATGTCCCTGTTTCACACGGACGTGTGCACTGTTTTAGCCAAATTTTCCAAAAATTTTCCTAGGTTTTCGATTTGGACCCAGACCACTCCCAAATTATATTTTGGGCCTACAAGGTTTTCAGTTTGGACCCAGACCACTCCTAAATTATATTTTGGGCCCCGTAGGCCCATTTTTAGGATTGTATGACATATTATGAATAAGTTTTAATTTGGAATGAAATTTTATGGTTCGACTTTGAGTGATGGGTTGTGCTATTATCCTGTAATGCCTCATATCTGGTTCTGGCGTCGAACTCGGGTAAGTGGTGTTAGACTAACCATTCAAATTCATACCAAAAGTACTTTAACAATTCATCCAAATAGTCATTCCCAAATATACCTTAATTGATCTATAAACATAAGCACAACTATTTCATATTTCAACCATATATCAATATAACCATTTACATAAATACTTTCCATCATCAAACTAGCCAAAACATACCATATCATATAGACTTAAATACAACTAAAACTTATGTCAAGTTAAGCCAAATCACATGACTTAAGCATACCAAAACATATAAACTTCACAAACCAAAATGACGATTCACATCATTTCCATACATGCCATATTTACACATTTTATAAAGTTTCAAGGTACCAAATCATCAACTGGATAGTGTGATGCGAGTCTTTGATGTCTTCCAAATCGAGCGAGCTTCCGAATCTCTATAAAACATAAGAAAGAAAATGGAGTAAGCTAAATAGCTTAGTAAGCCCTTATAATATAGAATTAAACTTATCATCATTCATATTTTAAGCAATTAAACTTAGTATAATCCAAATCAAATGGTTCAAATGCCTATCATATGAATACATTAATAGGTTAGTTCCATAATATGCACATAACATTAATCCTATAATAAGGAATTCCATTAGCAATCAAGCTCATCTACTTGTACCATTCCATCAATATCAAAATTCAACATGTAAAATCAATATCATACATTACATATATCTTATTTACAAATCCGTACTTATTCATATAACTTGTAATAGCATTATTCCCGTTAAACCAATTAGAATGTCGATAGATACACAGGTGGTACACACTAAGTGTACTAATCGGTAATCCGTCAATTCTTTATCATATTCGTTCTTTTGATTTATAAACAGTGATCTCCTTTTGAGCTGATGGATAGTAAGCTCTATCGAGCTAAAAATAGTAAGCTCTTGCGAGCTGAGATATCGATAAGCTCATACGAGCTACAATGAGCCCACAACAAATGCAAGATCTCAACCGAATGGTAACCCTAGTGACATGTCACTTGTATCCTATGAATTCCTACGGTTCAAATGGGACTCTGTATTCAATAAATATCATTAATTAGGCATTTAATACATTAGTATCTTAATTTCTCAATATAAATACATACATTTCAATCAAGTACACATAATAAAAAATCAATTCTAATTATACGAACTTACCTCGTATCGCTTGGATAACAACTATCAGTTAATCGTCAACTTTTCCTTTTCCCCGATCTAGTTCCAATCTTTGCTTATCTTGATCTATATAATATCAAATTAACTCATTCAATATTCATTCCATTCAATTTAACCCACAATTCATATTTTAGCAAATTTACATATTTGCCCCTAAAATTTCATCTTCTTTACAATTTAGTCCCTAGGCTCATAAAATAAAATTCACATCACCCAAACCTAGCCGAATATTAATCATACTTATAGGAGCCCATATATTTCATTCATTCACACTTTTGACCACAAAATTCCAACATTTCTCAATTTAGTCTCTAAATGACATTTTTACTTATAATCACTTAACAAAAGTTGTTTATCTATCATTAAACCTTCATAATCTATCATCAAACATTCAAGCTCATATAGATTGATCAGTGGCAACGTTCAAATACTTTAACAGTTTCTCAAATTAGTCCCTAGGCTTGCTAAACCTAGCTGCAATGATCTAAAAAACATAGAAATTATTAAAAACGAGACAAAAACCGTACCTGAATGAGCTATGAAACCTTGACCGAATATCAAGCCCTAATTTCTTCTTGTTAAGAATCGGCTAGGAAGATGATAACCTTAATAATTTGGTTTTATGTTTTATTTATTTTACTTTAATAGCCAAATTATCTCTTTAACTTTTACTCAAACATTTAAAAACATATAAGTGATGTCCATAATTGTCCACTCAACATACCAATGGTCTATTTATCACTTAAGGATGCCAACTATTTAATTTTATAGCCATTTAATACCTTTAATGTAACACCCCAACCCGGCCCGGACGTTATGGCCGAATCCAACGTGCCACATTGAAGTGTTTTATCAAAAACCTTGTTTTATCAGAAAAATTTGAAATGTGTGTAAAAGAAATATGTCGATGTTCCATTCTTAAAGCATAATATTAGGTAATAGTAACCAGAGAAAAAGGCCTTATTACAATCCAGACTTAAATAATTAAAATACTAGAACTTTTAATAGAGAAAAAAAGAAGCAAGTTTAAAACGTCTTGCTAGTTGGCCCCCTTTGAGTCCCTCCATCCGTCGAACCGTCTACTGAGGTTCACTTGAGAAAAATAAAAGAGGGAGTGAGTTTCGAAACTTAGTGTGTACAACCCTCAGCAACAATATATATTTATCACGCAACACAAGTCATTTTGGGCCTAAGCCCAATATAATAATAGCACAACATTTAGAGCAATCATGTATGCAATAATACAATTCCCACACCATCCAACCGATACACATCATCTCTGTCCAACCAAATCACATCATGTGGGGATAACTATATCGTCCCACCCATCGATACACATCAATGGTAGCGCCGGATGCGGTACTACCGAACGTTGCAGCAGAGCTGCCAATCATATATTGGGCTTAATAGCCTTCGTTGGATCCATGATCGTCAAGCGACTATGCGATCCTCATATAACACTTCCTCCAATATAATTCCCACCCACATGCAACATCATAACACATGAGTGCAACATATAGCATATAGTATTCATAAGTCATACTTATAACACACAGGGGTATTTCAGTAATTCTACCCTATAGGGGTATTTTAGTAATTCTACCCTATAGGGATATTTTAGTAATTCTACCCTACAGGGGTACTTCAGTAATTTACTAACGTATGAGTCTTAATTACGAACTTTGGCCCGTCAACAAGTCCTCATTGGCTAAAGTGAACAGACACTATGAACCAGGTAGGATTCCAGAGAAGAGGAGGTGGGTCATTAAGACCACTTAAGTACCAAGCTCTCCCTAGATCCAATCCTAGATATGCATATGCCCATTGCCACACTCTAACCCTATAACGTGTCCACAAACGCACTTGATAAATTAAGTAAGTCTTATGCCCGTTTAAGGATTTATTAGAAACTAGGCCTAAAAGTCCATTATAAAACCCTAGCAAGTCTACATGCTTTCATACATTCATATAGCCCATCCGACCCAATCACACTTATATGGCCCATTATGTCCAATCACATTTATACAACCCATTAGGCTCAATCACACTTATGTGGCCCATCAGGCCCGAATCTATTCCAAACCATTCAACAAACTTAATCAGTTCATCACATTTTACCAAATTATCAATTTTTGCTTATTTGGACTCATAGGCCCGTCAGGCCCATTTGGCCTATTCTGGCCCAGTTGGCCAAAACGTGGTCCAAGTCCATGAGATCACTCATGGGGCCTCTGTTATATATCGGTTACCTTTATACGAGTGTTCGTGCACTCGTGAGACTACCGTAGCCAAACTTTTAGCTTTTCAACATTTTGACTTTTCGGCATTTCGGGATTTGCCAATCTATCGTGCATGTACAGTGTATGTACACACTTGATATCGAAATATGCTACGATCTCCTTAGCCAAGCTCCTACAATCAATATCACTCCTCAATTAATCAAAGGCTTAATAAATATCTTGACCAAAATTGAAATCTTATCATCAACCTTACCTTACACGATAAGTCCTAATAGCCCTTCTTCAACCACTAACCGCTAATATTTCCTAGATCTGCATCAACCAACCATTAGTGACTGAATAGTAGGTGACTTTTATTCCACACGAGTCACCCTTATAATACCTATAACCATTCGACCATCAACCAATCCAAATATGAATATGAGTTACTTAACCCCGAAATGCATATGGTAAAATTGACAGAGGGTTTGGAAAGCAAAGATTCGACTCGATCCCCTACAATTCGACTAAGAGAGTGAGGAAATAAGGGTCAGTTCTTAGCAACACCGATTGAAAGAGTGAGATTCTTACCAAGAAGTAATCGGCCCAAGTTGAAAGAGAAGTCGACACGCCAAAAAAGAATAAAAAGAGGGTTTCAGCTTTTGAATGCTTTTGAAAGGAGGGTGTTTAAGTGGCTAAAAATCCAAGAGGGCAGATTCAATACGGGGATCTTACAAGAAAAGCAAATAAACTATTTAAGAAAAGAGATTAAAGGTTTACCTAGGTGCACAGAAGAAAATCAAATTCAAAAGGAGAAAATGCCGAAAAGTGTCTAAAGAATTCGGCAATATACTTTTATAGCTGAAATTGGTATCCTTTAATTGCCAATTCGGCTCGAACACCTCTCCTATCCCAATCTCCTAATTTTTCTCCAAGATAGCTCCTTAATCCCCTCCTTGAATTTCTCACATGGACACACCCTTCAGAGTCCACATCCAACGCCACTACTATCCTTTTAAATGAGCAAAAATGAACCTTCCTTTTGAGCAAGGAGGGATTCGAACCCCAGACCTCCTTGCCATGCTTATGACACCAACCCCATGTCTCACATGTGGCTCCCTTTGCCACTCCAACACAAGCTTATTTGTGTCAAAATCCTCCTCCATTTATTTAAAAACCAAACTACTTACCATCAAGGTTCCTTTAACAAACTAAATTTTTTCCCATTTTTAGACTTGAACTAAAAACTTTCTCAATGACTTATTTATACTTTAATAATATGTACTCAAAAAAATCAAACACACACATTCCACAACAAAATTGAAAAAAGAAAGTTCGGGATTTTTAGGGCATTACATTTAACTTATAGAATTCAACTTTTATGCTTTACGCGATTTAATCCTTTTTACTGATTAAACATTCAAACAGTAAAATTTCTTTACAAAACTTTCACACAATAATTTTATCATGTTGTAAAATTTAATAAAATAATAAAATAATTATTTTGACTTTAGATTTATGGTTCCGAAACCAATGTTCTGATTTGACCAAAAATAGACTGTTACAATGCTTTGGTGTTGTGTACTAGAATTTGAAGGTAACTGGGAAAAATATCTGCCCTTAGTTGAATTTGCTTATAATAATAGTTATCAGTCCAGAATTAGAATGGCACCGTATGAGGCTCTGTATGGCCGTAAATGTAGAATTCCATTGTACTAGATAAAACTCAGTGAGAAAAAGATACACGAAGTTGATTTAGTTCGTGAAATTGAAGAAAGGGTGAAAGTAATTTGAGATAGTTTGAAAGTAGCTTCTGATCCCCAAAAGTCTTATGCCGATATTAAACAAAAAGTCTTCTGATTCAGGTCAACGATATGGTATTCCTGAAATTTTTGCCTTGGAAGAAAGTTTTTCGGTTTGGCTGCAAAGGTAAATTGAGTCTGCAGTTTATTGGGCTCTATGAAGTTATTGAATGAATTGGGCCTAGTGCGTACCGATTGGCATTACCCCCAGAGCTTGACAGAATTCATAATGTTTTTCATGTGTTAATGTTACGACAGTATCGGTTAGACCCTACACATCTTATCTCCCCGACAGAGGTTGAAAATCAACCTGATATGATCTATAGTGAGGAACCGATCAAAATCCTGACACAGGAGATGAAAGAGTTAAGAAATAAAAAGGTAGCTCTAGTGAAAGTTCTTTGGAAATGACACAAAATAGAGGATGCTACCTGGGAACCAGAGGAAACAATCAAAACCTTTTCATTGGTAAGATTTTCGAGGACGAAAATTCTTAAAGGGGAGAGTTGTAACAGCCCATTTTCAGAGAAATTAGAATAGTGGTTTCCGGACCACAAATCCGAGCTGAAAAGAAAATTGATCTTAATACTATTGTATGGTCTGCATTATGATAGGAAAGACGTACGAAAATTCTGATAAGAAAATTTTACCGATTATGTCTTTAATTAAGGAAAGGACCAGATTGCATAAAATGCAAAAGTTGGATTCTAGTAGCTATAAGTACCAAGTATCTATGAAATTCAAAAATTGAGGTCCTTATATGGTAATTAGACCATTAAAGAAAAGTTAGCAGATATTTTTGATAAATCATCTATGGAAAAATTAAAAAAGGGCAAGGATTAAATTTGAAACTAAAATAATTAAAAGATGACAATAGAAAATATCACATTATTTTATATCATCTTCCCCAAATTAAGATATGGAAACCCTAGGAAAGAGAAAAGTGCTCAAGCAAGCTTTCTTGGTTTAATATCACATTATTTTTATATTTTTGTCCCGTTTTGAGAAGATTTGCCATGGATGAATATGCTGAAAATTTGAAATTTATGGTAGAAAATATAAGGTTGTTGATAGATAAACAACTTTTACAAAGTGAATTTTGATGAAATTGTGATTTAGGGGACTAAATTGTAAAGTTGAAATTGCATGAATTTCATTTTCCTAGCCTAGGGACGAAATTGGAATGTATGAAAAGTATAAGGGCAAAAATGGTAATTTTGCCTACGGTATAAAATGAATCTAATTGAGTGTGAATTGTATTAAATTAGATCCGAAAAACTCAAATATGAAGTTGGATTGGGAAAAGAAAAAGTGCTGGATTAGTAGACTTTTGTATACGAATAAGTGATGAGGTAAGTTCATGTAACATAATCATGTATATTTATATGTTTGAATTTATTTTTGTTTATGTGAGAATTGTATAAACAATTAATGTATGAAAATAATCACATGCCTGAAATTGCTCGATAGATGATAAGTTCCGTTAGAAGAATGAAATTCAATGGATACGTGATTTTTCTAGAATGATTATAATCCTGCATTTGTTGTGGATATTATAGCTTGGACGAGCATCCTGTTATATAGTTCTTGTGAGCATCCTGATCGGTAGTGATTATGCATGCGTTGGGCACTACCGCAGCTCTTTGTGAGTGTCTTGTGACATGATTCGATCGGTTGTGATCTTACATATGTTGCAGACACAAACGTAGCTCTTTGTGAGCATCCTGTTATGTGATCGGTTTTGATCTCGCATATGTTGTAGACACAAACGCAACTCTATATGAGTGTCCTATTAGTGCTTGCTTGAACTCCCTGATATATGGCTATCTGGAGCTCCTGTTACATGGCTCTTTATGAGCATCCCTGATAGGCTCTTCATGAGCTTCCTGGTTAAAAAGTTCATTGTGAACGTCTTGTTTATGGCTCTTATGATCATTCCTGTTTAGCCCAGATAAGCATCCTGTTACATCGCTCATTTGAGCATCCCGATATATATGGCTTGAGAATGTGCTCCCTGATTCTGTACGCTAATGGGTACCCCAGAACATGAATTGACAGATTACTGATTTGTATACCTAGCATATACTACCTGAGTATCCATTTATATTTCTATAATTCAACGGAATAAATTCCTGATATGAGAAACTATGAGACTGAAAGAATTATATATCAAATGCTTCTGAAATACCTAAAAGTTTGTAGTATGATGAGCTCATCGATGTTTAATTGTTGTACATGAGAAATATGTGACTAACTTGCTTATTTGAGTGTTTGTGATTAGGTAAATTTTGCTAAATTGTTGGAAAACATGTTATTGTTATGCTTGTCTAAATGAATATAACTTGGTAAGTTTAATTCCTGTTATACAAACTTACTAAGCATTTAATGCTTATTAGGTTATCTTTTCTCTGTTTTATAGTGCTTGAAAGCTCGCAAAGGTTGGAGATTGGTCGGACCATCTTCACACTATCCACCAGCTCGTTTTAGTATAAATAGTAAACTTATTTTGGTATAATGACATATATAGGTTAAATAGTTCATACATTAAAATAGTTTGGTTGTAATTAGCCATTGGAATGGCTAATGTTTAATATACTTTTATGTATTTATATAAGGGATTAACATGTTTGATATGGGTTGGAAATGGTTATAGAAAAAGGTAAGTATTGGAAATACATGAATGCATGTGATGATACATCATGCTAGGTGATAGAGTTGGCTTGGTTATAATGCTTGAATTGGTTGGTATATGATTGCAAGTATTGGTGTAGGTTTTTTGGCAAATTTAGGTGAGAAATAAGGCTAGGAAATCGCCCTATTTTGTCCACACAGGTAGACAAACGGGCGTGTGTCTTGACCGTGTGTGACACACGGCCTGGCACATGGGCATGTGATTTGGCCGTGTGTCCCCTACTTCTTAAAATTGAGAAATAGAATGCTCAGAATTGGGAACACGGGCAGGGACATGGGTGTGTGTCTCAGCCGCGTGAAACACATGGACTAGAACATGGGCATGTGCTTGGCCGTGTGAAACCTGCACCTAATTTCCAAAAATTAAATTGTCCACACAGCCTAGCACACGGGCGTGTGACTTGGCCATGTGACCCATGCACTTAATTAAATTGCAAGTCAGAGAGTTATATGGGTTAGGGATAGGAGCATATGCCTTACCTTATATGTAACATCTTGATTTAAGGCCTAGTCAGAATTGTGGTTTCGAGACCACAAATTTGAAGTAGAAATATTTATTTTATGATTATTTTAAGGTCTATGATTTGTTTGCATTTCATGAAGAAATTTTGTGGATAAGTGCCCAATTTAACTTTTAGGACTAAATTGCAAAAGTTGCAAAATATGAGATTCTAGAAGCTTTAAGTATGAAATAGCTTTGGATTATTAATTAGGGGTCCTTAAAAAGCAGTGTTGTCCAATTTCTATATTTTTGGACAAAAATAGGCATGCATGGGTAAAATTTGAAAGTTTAGTAAAAAGGGCACTTTGGTCATTTGGTTAATAAAATATTAAAAAGGGAAAAATCAAGCAAAAATGTGCTCATCTTCCTCAAGCAAGTGCCAAAATTTCTAAGGGCTCCATAGCTAGGGTTTTTGTCATTTCAAGCTTAATAGTAAGTGCATCATATCCCCTTTTTTAATGTTCTTTACATTTTTAAAGTTGTCGTCAACCGATCTAGCTATTTCTACCATTATTTTGAGCTAGGGTTCATGTTCAAAAATTTACCCATCTGTGACATGCATGTATTTTGATGTTTAATGGAGGAATATCAAAGTTTGATGTGTGATAAACATCTTTTACCAAGTGATTTTTCATGAAAACACCTAAAAAGGACTAAATTGTAAAAGTTATAAAATGGGTAGTAAAAGTGTGTTTTAAAAGAAAATGTGGGTTGTTATAAGCATGAAAATGGTTCAATTAGTCTTGTATGTTGAAAAAATTGAGTACGTTTCATTTTTCGAGACTAGGGACTAATTTTTAAATATGTGAAAGTTTAGGGTAAAAATTATAATTTTTCCAAAGTATGATCTATGGACTGATTTGAACAATGTGATGATTAAATAAGTGAAATTTGCTATTATAGATTAAGAGGAACGTAGTCTGAACCTAAACCGAGGAAAGAACAAAGTTGCGGACTAAATTGAATAACCAGTCATATTTTGGTACCGAGGTGAGTTTGCGGGTTAATAATGCAACATTACCTTATTATGAGTTTAATTGTAACATCCCTTACCCGTATTCGATGCTGGAATAGTGTACAAGGCATTACCGGAACACATACACTTGTAAACGTATTAAATCGAGTCATAAAATTTCATCCAAATTAAAACTTTTCAAATTTTTATCTTTGAGTCTCTAAATAGGGCCTACGAGGCCCAATACACACTTTGGAAGTGGTCTGGGACTAAACTAAGAACTTTTGAAAGCACTGAAAATTTTCTTGAGAAACAGGGGCATACGCCCGTGTCCAAAGCCATGTCCTTTACACAGCCAAGATACACACCCGTGTGGCCACAAGTAAGGTTATGTACCAAGCCTTTTGCCACCCCAAAACATTTATACACTTATACAAATTTATCATCACACAACATGGTATTATTAAGCATTCAAACACCCACACTAAGACATTCATATACCATTTACAAACCACATTCATCATGCATAATCACACACATACACACTTAACCATTCACATCATGCAACTTACACAACCAATCACATTTACCACTCATAATTATTACACATTTACTCATCCAACACGTGCAAGCATACACATCCTTGAAATGCATCATCATAGACTTGTAACATAACAATTATTAGCCACATTAAATGGCCTTATACAACAATAACCTTTTAATAACATAGGCCAACATTCTAGGCCAACTCATAATAATATATAAACACATAATCAAGTCCCTATACATGCCATAGACTTAAAAATACTTGAAAATCATTGAAGTACCAATAAATAACTTGTTAGTGTGATAAAATCTCCGACGACCTCCAACTCGAGTTAGCATCTATGACATTATAGGAAAAAAGAAATGAGAGGGTAGCTTAGTAAGTAGGTATGTAAATAATGAGTAATTTATTAACATGCTTTTATAAATCTTCACAATATGTTCTCATGATAATACAATCATAATTGCACATAGTTCCACTATTTACTCATGTTCATCTCAAGTTGTCTACTCAAGTAATAGTCACTAAATTATATATATCTTGAGTTACAGAACTACAAATTGAGACTCACAAATTTTTTCTGAAACTAGACTCACATATATTCTTACCATAAAATTTTAAGAATTTTTGGTTTATCAAATAAGTACAGTTTATTCATTAAAGTCTCCCCCGTTCTGCTGTCTGACAGCTTTGACCATTCTTAACTAAAAATTAATTATCTCCTTGTACGGGATCCAAATGATGTTCCTATTTGTTTATGTTGAAAATATACTTATTAAGGATTTTAAGCATATAAATTATAACCCGTAATTATTTTTGTACAATTTTTAATAACCTTCCAAAGTCAGAACAAGGGATTCCGAAATCATTCTGACCCTATCTCACTAAAATTCAAATATCTCATAATATGAAATTCTTTTACTTACACCGTTTCTTTTATATGAAAATAGACTCAGTAAGCCTTTATTTCATATCTTATTCAACCTATAATTCAGTTTCCACCATTTTTGGTGATTTTTCAAAGTCACATAATTGCTGCTATCCAAAACTGTTTTATTTCTAAATTTCACTCTTTCATGTTTTCTTTATAGTAACTTTCATTGTAACATTTACTCCATATCAACCTTACCAAAGTTCATCATATATCGAGCACATTGCTCATAAGTTTACACACACATACCTGCACTTATTCATCACATACTCATATTCGTTTACACTTAGACATTTCTCGTTGAACACATCAGAATAATAACGGAAAACCGGTGGCCTGCACATAGTACCACCCTTGTAGCCAAAGCTACCTTCTTCACAAAGTGGCCTTCACATAGTACCACGCTTGTGACCAAAGCTATCTTTCGTCACAAAGTGGCCTTCAAATAGTACCACACTTGTGATCAAGCTATCTCTTCTCAAAGTGGCCTTCACATAGTACCACACTTGAGTCACTAGTGACATGTCACTTGTATCCTATTCTATTCCTAATGTTCAACCGGGAAATTTCTCACTTTTTGATACTTACCAATTTCATTCAATATTCAGCCATATTTCATAAAACATAATAAAATATGAGAACGTAAGTAAAAAAAAAAAAAGATTATTTACATACAAACTTACCTAGGTAGCACAATCGGTGAAAATGACTTATTCGTTAATTTCTCATTTTTCCCTCGTTCTAGTTCCAAACCCCGTTTTCCTTGATCTATAATATAACATTTAATTTATTTATTAGTCACATTATTCAATGTGACCCAAAAATCATATTATGGCAAAATTACGTTTTTGCCCCTAAAGTTTCACATATTTACAATTTTTCCCCTAGGCTCGTAAAATGGTTTCATTCAATTTCTTTGTACTTTAAGCCTCACCAAACCATTTTCATAACTATAGCAGCCCACAATTTCCATTAAAACACACTATTATGACACATTTTATAGCTTTTACAAATTAGTCCTTTTAGGCATTTTCACTGAAAATCACTTAGTAAAAGTCATTTCTCCAACCATAAACATGCATTTTCTACCATTAAACAAAAAAATACACATATATTCATCATGGATCAAAACCCTAGACTTTAACCATATCTCAAATTAGTGGTAGAAATAGATAGATCTTGTTACGAGGATTTCAAAAACTTAAAAATAATTAAAAACAGGGTAGAACGGGCTTACAATCGAGCTTGGAAGCTTGAAAAGACCTAGCATGGTTTCCCCCTGTCAAATTTGGCCATGGGGTTGAAGATGGACAAAAATTGGCTTTTAATTTTGTTTATTTAATCATTTAATCACTAAATAACCAAAATGCTCCTAACTTAAAAATATTTTATTTCACCTATTTCATGTCCATTTTTGTCCAACAAATTAACCAATGGTCTAATTACCTTTTAAGGACCTCCAATTTAAAATTTCATAATAATTGGACACCTCTAACATGTAGAACTCAACTTTTGTACTTTTTATAATTTAGTCCTTTGACTTAATTGAGTGCCCAAACGACGAAATTTTCAAATGAAATTTTCACAAAATCAATCGTGAAATTGTAGACCATAAAAATATAATAAACATAAAATTTTCCTCGTCGGATTTGTGGTCCCGAAACCACTATTCCGATTAGGCCCAAGTTCAGGCTGTTACATTAATGCCTTATTATTACATGATATGTATAAATGTTTCTATGAAATTGATTAATGATGGTTCGATGATGACGTGACAAAGTTTTGATGTTTCAAGAATCCGATTGAACTTTAGGAATAGATAAGATACAAATGTCATGACATTAAGGTTATTGAGATCTCGTATAAGACCATATCTGGGATATGACATTAGTATCTAATTATGTGATTATGTGTAAGACCATATCTGGATATGGCTTCATTATGAGATTTCGTGTAAGGCCACGTCTGGGACATGGCATCGATATGAAATCTTGTATAAGACCATATCTAGGATATGGCATCGACATCAATATGTGATCCCATGTATGACCATATCTGGGATATGGCATTAGCATCCTACCATGCGTATGAGATTTCCGAGTATCTTAGTATTACAAGTGGTTTAACGGGTAATTCAAGAGTATGCTAAAGAAATGACAAGGTATGAACATGTTGAAAGGGTACATGTATGTAAATGAAGCCCATAATTCTTGAGTTATGGATCGATAATGTCTCGTAAGAAGTGAATGAAGGAATTATGAACATGGGTTTTATGATACAATATGTAAATGACATGATCTAAGATGTATCGATGATACTTGATGGCATTGTGACAAGTTATATTTAGGTTATGAGTATGATATTACATGATCAATGTTGTTAATTATTTACATGCAAACTTACTAAGCTTTATGCTAATTATTTACATGCAAACTTACTAAGCTTTATGCTTACTCCCCTTTCTTTTCCATCTTTCTTATAGTATCGCCAAGTTAGCTCAGGGATCAAAGGATGTCGGAACTCGATCACACTATCAATTGGAATATTTGGGGTATAGCTAGTTTTATCATTTTGAGTATGGCATGTATAGGGACTTGCTCTTTTTTTTATATGTCATATTGATCTTGCCAAATGTGTTGGCTCATGATGATATTTGATGAATTTTCATTTTGTATAAGGCCATTTAAAGGTTGGCTAATATTGACCATATCTATAATCAATTGATGATGCGTTTCATGAATGTGGATGTTTGCATGTTTTGAATAGATGTGGTGTGATGTTATGCAAGATGGTTGAGGTATGTGAATGTTGAGTTTGTGCCTTAGTTGAAGTTGTTTGAATGCTAAGTTATGACATGTTATGTGTTGTTGAAATTGGTACAAGTTTGGTTGTGTTTTATGGTGGAAATTGGCTTGGTAAATAGCCTATATATTGTCCATACAGGTAGACACATGGGCATGTGTCTAGGCCGTGTGTGACACACAGTTAGCCCCATGGGCATGTGAACAGGCCATGTGTCCCTTGTACCTTAATTTTTAAGAAACAAAATGCCCAGTATGGAGCACACGGGCAGAGACACGGGAATGTGTCTCAGCCATGTGAAGGCCATGGCCTGGAACACGGGCATGTACTAGGCTATGTGAAAACTATTTTAGCTTCAAAATGGAAAATAATTCAACACGAGCTGAGCACACGGGCGTGTACCGAGGGCGTGTGAAGTCTGCACCTTATATGCGAAAATTAAATTTGCCACACGAGCGTGTGACTTGGCCGTGTGACCCTAAATTATTGATGACGTCATAAACAAAATGCTCAATGTTTTTCACACGGGTTGGGACACGGGTGTGTGTGACCACACGGCCTGCCTACACGGGCGTGTCCTAAGTCACTCATGCATTAATTTGAATGGTCACTTCATGCACTCCATTAAAGAGCTGAAATTCATGCATGGAAAAGGGTGGGGGATGGGCTATTAAGTTGTTGGTTCATTCACACCTTTCCGCTCATACATTTATCTTAAAATGTCCATTAAAATACTTCCATGTATCAACTTAATGTGACCGAATAGAC
The DNA here is from genome assembly GCA_020496765.1 of Gossypium stocksii. Taxonomy (NCBI): domain Eukaryota; kingdom Viridiplantae; phylum Streptophyta; class Magnoliopsida; order Malvales; family Malvaceae; genus Gossypium; species Gossypium stocksii. The sequence continues at coordinate 53,221,698 of CM035621.1, forward strand.
ACCTTTTCATGCCGAACTGAACAACCTCTTGGGTGTGAAAGCATTTAATTCTCTTAATAAAACGAACAACCCTTGGGTAGCTTTAAATAGGTGGCCAGCCATTGGACTCTCCTAGGACAAATTAAAGACACCATAGGACTCTTTAAACCTAATTATAAAGCTGTAATACAATGGAGAAATTCAATAACTAGTTTTTAAGGCATATTTAAAACGCAAATAAACTAACTACCTAAACAACCAACTAATTTAACTGGAAAAAAAAAAACAACCAGAATTAAAACATGTTTTAGGACACATTAAAATGCAACAAACTAGACATAATTCAAGGCACATATATAACTAAACTTTAAATTAAAAGGCTAAGGAATTATTAAATAAAATAAGATTGGACGGTTTGGGCCCTAAAAGCCCATAAACGCTTCTTTGAATTCCTTAGCTTTAGCCTGCATCTTGAGCCCAAATAGGATGAAAGATGGCAGCTTAGAACCAACCCATTTAGTGAACCCGAGATCACATCACTGTGTCTATCAATTCTATGGTAAGTTATGGATAAATATGTTAGTTTAGAAATAAGTATGCCTAAGATAAAGTATTGAGAAGTTTAGGGATTAAGGATCGAGTATGACTTGTGAAACAATAGAAAAAATATTTGAGAAAAAATGTATATTTTTTTGGTATGAATGATGATAAGTGCTAATAGTAAAATGTTTTAATCTAATTCTTGATGCATTTTTGGGTGATTATTCGATGTGTGTAACACCCCTAACCTGTATCTGTTGCCGGACTAGGGTTAAGAGGCATTACTGGGCTTATCAAAACATTTTATAATCAATTCATAAACATAATCCACTCATCAGTATTCCATAGCAAAACATACTCATATAGTCCCTTTAGAAGGTCTACGAGACCTTAAACATACATTAGAAAGGGATTGGGATTAAACCGAACACATACAAAAATTTTCTAAAACTTAACAAATTTTCAAAGTTTCAGAGGTCACACGCCCGTATGACCAAGTCGTGTGCCTCACATGGCATTAGACATGCCCGTGTGTCTAGGCCGTGGCAAAACATGTAACACCCCTTACCCAAATCCAATTTCAAAGGCCATTACAACAAGACTTGAGTAATATCAATAGCCAACACCTTTCGCTATTGAAAAAGACACTTATCAAAATGACTAATTTCCTATACATGCCATACATCAAAATAACTAACTATACTATGCCAAAACGAATGATTTGATAATGTGACTTTGAGCTCCGACTGTGATCGATCCCCTAGCTAATTTGGCAAATCTACAAGGAAGAAGGGGAAATGAAGGGGTAAGCATAAAATGCTTAGTAAGTTGCACGGAATAAACTAGCAACATAAGTCATAAAACATCATTCAATTAAAATATCATAAAATGTCATTACTTTTCTACTCATTCTCACAACTTACTCAATCTCATGATTTACTCCTTCACTTGACTTAATCATTATCATGACTTGCTTTTTCTCATGACTTACTCATTTTCATTTTTCTCGTAACTTATTTAAGTGTAACTGTAACACTCATCATAAACTTTAGTCTTTTTCGTTAAACTAATTAACTTGAATACTTTCTCTTTAAAAATTTTAGAATATTGAAGGATACCCGTGAGTCAATCTCATGGTATGATGCTAATGCCATATCCCAGATATGGTCTTACATGGGATCAAGTCAATGCCGAAGCCATATCCCAGATATGGTCTTACACAGGATCTCATATCGATGTTGATGCCATGTCCCAGACATGGTCTTACACAAGATCGTAGGATGATGCTAATGCCATATCCCAAATATGGTTTTACACCGGATCTCTCTTAGATGCCCATGCCATGTCCAGACATGGTCATACGGGGGATCTATATCTTATCTTGGTGTTGAATCGTTACTTTTTCCCGTCGTGTGGTTGTTAGCTTTTCTAGTTTTATTTTCTTGGTAAGCTTTTGGAAATGTGATTTCTTTTGGTTTATGGATAGTGACTTATGGGACTCGTTTATTTTTGGAGAAGAATAAAGGGCTGGAGTTATTCGGTTGGTGTTGAGGTGGTGTGGAAACGCTATTACTCGATTGAAGGTAAGGTTTTTGAAGGTATTGGGTTTAACCTCTTGATATAGTTTTGTTTAAGTTTCATTTTAACATGAAATTTGGGCGTTCGAATATTGATTTATAGGTTTTAATGTGCTTGTGGTTGTTTTAGCTTCAAAACAATACCAGGTATGTACTCAAATATATAGAAAATGGGGTTTTGGCAAAAGCCAAAAGCTATTCCATCGATGCCACACGAGTGCATGGTCGTCCATATGGTAGGCCGTGTGCGATGACACGACCGTGTGTTTGATGAAGGCCAGGCCGCGCGCTGGACACGACTGTGTGGTGGTCAGGTGTGGCTGTGTACGACATACAGGCTAGACCAAATTAGTCCGTGTGGGCCACACGGGCGTGTGAGTCGACACGAGCGTGTGGATTTTTGGGCCAGGCTGTGTGATCCACACAGGCCAAGGCCAACTTGGACGTGTGGGCCGCACGAGCATGTGAACCCACACGGGCAAGCACTTGGGCGTGTGGGCCCATTTATCTGAAATGTTTTCTAGGGTTGGACGGGTCATCCTAATTGACTGTGAACCTACTGTAGGGTCGATAAGGGCTACTTAGACCCTAAATTGTATGATATGAATATCTGATGTATGTATTAAGCATGATAGTTATATGCATGTTTATTGAACTGTATGTATGACTAATAATCATATAATAGCATGTAAGCATGTTATTCTGTATGCCTGCACTGAGCATATTTATCTGCATCTACATTTTGGGTAGGATGATTGATTATTGGAGGAAGTGTACTAAAAGGCATTTATGCCTATTATCTGGCAGCTCAGCTGCAACTTATCTGTTATGTGCCGCATTCGGCACAACATGGTGTGTAGGGCTGGGTGGGTATTTTAAACCCACATAGTGTGTAGGGATGGACGGAGATAGTGTGTAGAGGCTGGTGGTAGGATCTGATATCTGATCTGACTATTTTCTGTATCTGTTACTGTAATGGGCTTAGGCCCAATTCTATATTTGTGATGGGCTTAGGCCCGAACCTAAGACTATTAATTTTGATATTTTGAATCTGTAATGGTCTTACGCCTAAGACTGTATCTGACTGAACATTTGGTAATCTGATTGTGTGCATGTTTTCTGTGGGGATTACACACTGAGTTGAAGTAAACTCACTCCTTTTATTTAATCTGTAAAGGTAATCCCCAGAGTTAGACAGATTGGTGCAACGGAGGACTCGACGATAACCACTACTATTTGAACTACTTTACTATGGTTTTACGGTTATACTATTATTATTATTTTAAATTGTTGGGTATTTCGATGTAATTATGGACTTTTCGAATTGTCTTGTGTTAATTTTGGGTCTACACTGTCTTTTCTTATATCTGCAAAACTATACAAAACCTCGGATTTTCTATGAACAAAGGTTTTCTTAAAAACAAACAATTTCCCATAAATTAAACAGTTTCTAAAAATAACACTTTTACATGCTTCTTTTGCACAAAAATGTTTTTCTTATAATTGTTAAAAAGGATAAGAATTTTAATAAATGAATAATAGCGAAAAGGGGTTAATGAACAAGATTGGTTTTTATTGAGTGACGCTATTTAAAAAACCTTATGATGTGACATTGCCAGATTCGGCCATAACGTCTAGGCTGGGTTTCGGGTGTTACATTTTGTGGTATTAGAGCCTAGTTGCAAAACTCGGCTTTGAATTTTGGGTTCCAATATTTGGTTTTTAAAGAATTGATTTTCAAATAATTTGAAATTTTCTGAATAGAGTATGTGGTACATCGAGTCTCCGGCGCTGATCGTGTAAGTTTTCTGTATACTGATAAAACTGTTTGACATTATAGATAGTTTATTCTAAAAACATTGTAGATAGCCTACTTTTGAAAACACTTTAGTTGGTGTACTCTGAGACTATAGTAAAACTGATAGAAACTGCGACTTACAAAAATAAACTCTGAATTACTAAAACTGTTTACATAAAACATCTACTAATAAATACCAAAACTGTAAACGGATACATAAAATTCTTAATGTAGATAAACTTCTAAAATTACAATGAGCGCACGAGGTATCCGTGGTCGTGGTTCTCGAGGTCGAGGTAGAGGCTATAAAGCTGCTCAAGTTAAGTCCTCTACTCTAGGTAGCATGCCAAATTTAGACACTATTGAGACACCAGTATCCCCTGCTACTGAGACTGGGTCTCAAGATCATATGGTTGGGGACGACGCATTGTCCCAGGCTATGCTAAGGATATTGGAGAGGGTTGCTGGGGCCAACACTGGATCTGGGGGCTGAGGGTCGGTTATAGAATGACTCCAGTCCAACAGAGTTAAATTATTCAGGGGTGTCACTAGAGTCGCCCCTAATGTGGCCGAGTACTAGATAGAGGCCACCGAGTGGATTATGAATGACTTGGATTGCACCCTTACTCAAAAATTGAAGGGTGCAGTCTCATTGCTTCGTGACGAAGCATATTAGTGGTGGCTGACTGTTAAGGAGGACACTCAGTCCGATCACCTATCTTGAGAGTTCCTTAAGTCTGCCTTCCAAGGGAAATACATGGGCGCAAGCTACATAGATGGTCATAGGTGAGTGTTTTTAAATCTCTCACAAGGAGACTGATTTATGGCCGAGTATGAGGCTAAATTTCTGAGATTGAGCCACTATGCGCAAAGTATGGTAGCGTCTGAATACGAGAGGTGTGTTCGATTCGAGGATGGGCTGAGGGATAGCCTGAGGGTATTGATAACTCTGTAGAGGGAGCGAGAGTTCTCTGTCCTGGTAGAGAAGACAAAGATCACCGAAGAGGTCAAGCATGCTAAGCGCCAAAACAGAGACCATGAGAGGGCTAAGAACAAGAGGGATTTGGAGCCTTCGAGTTCAGTATAGAGGCCTAAGAAAAAGGCCTAAGAGGGATTAGAGCTGGGCCTCTGTTACTTCTACTGGATTACAGCCTTATAGAGATTATGGTAGATGTCGTTAGGGCAAGTGTTGGAAGAGGACTGGGGCATGTTTGAGATGTGGGTCCTTGCAGCACTGCATTCGAGAATGTCTGTTGAGGGCTGAGTAGGTGCAAGCTCCAGATTCTGGTACTGCACAGCCATAGAGAGTAGTTCAACAGCCACCTAGGGGCCATGATCAGGCTAGGGGTGGTAATAGTATGGGTCGTGGGTAGAGACCATTGAGTAGAGGTGCTGGATAAACTTAGGCTAGGCAGGTCGCTCTTGTTTATGCTGCACGTTGCCATGAGGATAGAGATGCTCTTGACATCATCATTGGTACATTTTTTATTTATGATGTACTTTACATTGCATTGATAGATATAGGATCCACTCACTCCTATATACCCTGCTTTATTTTTGAAAATCTAGGGCTGTCAGTTGAGAGCACTAGGAGTGAGATTACTGTGCTGAGTCCGTTTGGGCAATCTGTTCGGGTTTGTAAGTTATACAAAGATGTTCCGTTAGAGGTTTAAGGGGCGATCTTTCTGGCTAACTTAATGGAGCTTCTGTTTGGGGAGTTCGATCTGATATTGGGTATGAACTGGTTAGTTAAGCATTGTGATAGTCTAGATTGTGCTACTAAGAGGGTCATCTTGAGAACTGAGGAGGATAATGAGGTAGTCATGATTGAAGAATGTTGAAATTATTTGGCTAACGTGATCTCTGTACTAGTGGTTAAGAAACTGGTTCGTAAGGGATGTGAGGCGTTCTTGGCCTATGTTAGTGTTTCTATTTTCGGGGACTCTATTGTAAAGGACATCAGAACTATAAGGGATTTTCTGGACGTCTTTCCTAAGGAGCTACCGGGATTACCTCCAAATTGAGAAGTGGAATTTAGGATTGAGCTTCTTCTTGATATAGCTCTGGTGTTTATCGCTCCTTATCGAATGGCACCGAATGAGCTTACAGAGCTTAAGGCTCAAATTCAAGAGTTATTGGATCGTGGGTTCATCAGTCCCAGTGTGTCTTCGTAGGGAGCATCTGTACTATTTGTTAAGAAGAATGATGGGTCCATGAGGATGTGTATCGATTATCGGCAACTAAATAAGCTAACAGTGAATAATAAGTATCCACTTTCGAGGATTGACGACTTGTTTGATTAGTTGCGAGGAGCTTCGGTATTCTCTAAGATTGACCTCCGATCTGGGTACCATCAGTTGAGGGTTAAGGAAGCTGATGTACGTAAAATGACATTTAGGACTCGTTATGCACATTACGAGTTCCTAGTTATGCCTTTTGGACTGACAAATGCTCCGGTAGCGTTTATGGATCTAATGAATCACATGTTTCAGCCCTATTGGATTAATTCATCATGGTCTTTATTAATGACATACTGATTTATTCTAAGACAGAGGATGAGCATGACGAGCACCTTAGAGTGGTTCTTCAAACTTTGAGAGAAAAGCAGCTCTATGCTAAATTCAGCAAGTGCGAATTTTGGTTACGAGAGGTAACATTTTTGGGCATGTAGTTTTTGTTGAGGGGATCCGAGTTGATCCTCAAAAGATTGAGGCTATACTGGATTGGAAACAGCCAAAAAATGTGTCTGAAATCCACAGCTTTCTTGGTCTAGTAGGATATTATCGGCGATTTGAGGAAGGGTTTTCTTTGATTGCAACACCCTTAACTAAGCTACTACGTAAGGGTGTTCTATTTTTCTGGATTGATACATAGCAAATGAGCTTCGAGAAGCTCAAGTCTATTCTGACTCAGGCTCCTATTTTGATACAGCCTGAACCTGAAAAGGAATTTGTGGTGTATAGTGATGTGTCGCATGTGGGTCTCGATTGCGTTCTGATGGAGGATGGTAAGGTTGTGGCATATGCATCTTGACAACTTAAGACAAACGAGGCAAACTATCCGATGCATGATTTGGAATTGGCTGCCGTAGTCTTTGCTTTGAAAATCTGGAGGCAGTATCTGTATGGAGAGAAGTGCATTATCTACACTGATCTCAAAAGCCTCAAGTACCTCTTTACTAAGAAGGAATTGAATCTTAGGCAGGTGGATGGATTGAGTTGCTAAAGGACTATGAATGTAACATTGAGTACCATTTAGGTAAGGCTAATATGGTGGTCGATGCTTTGAGTTGTTGGGCAATGACCGATCTGAGAGCGATGTTTGCTCATCTTAGTCTTTTTGATGATGAGAGTTTGTTGGCTTAGCTACAAGTCAAACCGACTAGGATTGAACAGATTTGGGATAAACAGTTGGGAGATGAGTCACTTGGGTTGCGATTTCGTCAGGTTAAGAGTGGCAGCACTACGAATTTTGGTTTGAGTAGTGATGGGGCACTTAATTTTTGTGGTCGAGTTTGTGTTCCGAACAATGTGGATTTGAGACAGTCTATTCTGAGGGAGGCGCATAGTAGCCCTAATGCTATGTATCTCAGTGGGAATAAGATGTACTGAGATCTCCGTGAGTTGTACTAGTGGCCAAGGTTGAAGCGTGATGTTACTAATTTTGTTACTCGTTGTCTGACATGTCAGCAGGTTAAGGTTGAGCATCAGTTACCTTCGATCTTGCTATAGTCGGTTAAGATTCCCTTGTGGAAATGGGAACGAGTAACGATGGACTTCCTTAGTAGGTTGCCCTTGATACCCACTAAAAAGGATTTTGTTTGGGTTATTGTGGATCAATTGACCAAGTCTGTACACTTCATCCCAGTTCAGATGGAATATTCTCTTCAGAAGTTGGTGAAGCTCTACATATTGAAGATAGTGAGATTGCATAGGGTACCTGTCTCGATCATTTCTGATAGGGATCCTCACTTCACATCTCTATTCTGGAAAAAAGTTACATGAGGCTTTGGGTTCGAGATTGGACTTCAGTACTACGTTCCATCCTTAGACCAATGGTCCATCTGAGAGGGTGATCTGGATACTGAAGGATATGTTATAGAGTTGTGTGATCGATTTCTGAGGCAGTTGGGAGGTTACTACCACTAGCGGAGTTTGCCTATAATAACAGTTTTCAATCTAGCATTCAGATGGCACCTTACGTGGCTCTGTATGGTCGTAAGTGTAGCACTCCCTTATGTTGGACTGAGTTGGGTGAACGACGGGTTTTGGGTGCTGAGTTGGTTTCTAAGACCGAGGATAAGGTCAGATTCATTTGGGATCATCTGGAAGAGGATTCCGATAGGCAGAAATCCTATGCAGATCTGAAGAGATGTGAGATTGAGTATTCTATAGGAGACTTCATATTTCTTAAGGTCTCGCCATGGAAAAAGGTTTTGAGGTTCGGTCAGAAGGGCAAGCTAAGCCCTAGGTTTATTAGGCCGTACAAGATTCTAAAACGAGTGGGGCCAATCGCTTATCAGTTAGAGCTACCTCCGGAGTTGGATTGTATTCACGATGTGTTCCACGTCTCGATGTTGAGGCGCTATCACTCTGATCCTTCTCACATTGTCCCTTTTGAGGAGATTGAGGTTAGGCTAGATTTGACGTTTGAGGATGAGCCTATTCAGATTCTAGATCAAGGTTTTGAGGTACTGAGGAAGAAGTCTATTCCACTGGTAAAGGTTCTGTGGCAAAATCATAGCACTGAGGAAGCCATGTGGGAACCTGAGGATTTGATACGTCAGCATATCTTCATCTGTTCTGATAAGGTAAATTCTGAGGACGAAATTTTCTTTTAGGAGGTAAAGTTTTAACAGCCTAAATTTCCTTATTTTGGCTTTTGTAAATTTTTGACACAAATATCTGTTTGCATCAGTGCTTATGTGTTCTGGATATGTATGAGAAGTCCCAAGTTCAAGCCTTGCCTTAGGTAAATTTTTGTTATTTTTAGAAACTAACCCTATCTTTGTACAATAGGCTTTTATTTAATTGTTTGTAAAATCATATCAGAATGGGTCTGCTGGTTTGGTGGTTAAGTGGAGTGTTGTTGTGTTAGAGGTCCTGTGTTTGATCCTCTGCAATGGCAAGAGGTAGTATTTTTGCTTCAAATTTCGGATAAAATTGTGTGGAAGGGGGATTCTGAGTAGTGGGTTGTTGGTGGGATAGTGGTGAGAGATTTGAGGAGATAACAGGGGGAAGGTATTAGAATATTGCCTATTTTGATTACTTTTTTTCAAAATTTTCAGCTCCCTCTTCCCCCCCCAAAATTCTGACAGCAACTCCCCTCTTCCCCTCTCCTTGTTGCTTTTAGTCTCAATTGTTACTTTTCCCGTCGCGTTGTTGTCGGCTTTGCTAGTTTGTTTTGTTGGTAAGCTTTTGGAAATGTGATTTTTTTTGGTTTATGGATAGTGACTTATGGGATTTGTTTGTTCTTGGAGAAGGATAAAGGGCTGAAGTTATTCGATCGGTGTTACATGGTGTGGAAACGCTGTTACTCGATTGAAGGTAAGGTTTTTGAAGTTATTAGGTTTAACCTCTCAATATAGTTTCTTTTAAGTTTCATTTGAACACTGAATTTGGGCATTGGAATATCGATTTATAGGTTCTGTAGTGCTCATGGTTGCTTTAGCTTTGAAATGGTACTAGGTGTGTACCTGAATATGCAGAAAAATGAGGTTTCGGCAAAAGCCAAAAACCATTCTGTCGATGCCACACGAGCGTGTGGTCACCCGTGTAGTAAGTCGTGTGTGATGACATGGCCCTATGTTTGATGAAGGCTAGGCCATACGCTAAACTCGACCATGTGGTGGCCGAGTGTGGTAGTGTGCGGCACACAGGCTAGACCAAATTAGGCCGTATGGGTCACACGGGTGTGTGAGTCCACACGGGTAGTCCACACAGGTGTGTGAATTTCTGGGCCAGGCCATGTGATCCAAATGGGCCAAGGTCAATCTAGGCGTGTGGGCCACACAAGCGTATGGGCCCACACCGGCAAGCCATGTAGGCGTGTGGGCCTATTTATCTGAAATGTTTCCTAGGGTTGCACGGGTCGTCCCAATTGACTGTAAACCTACTGTAAGGTCAGTAATGGCTACTTAGACCCTAAATTGTATGATTTGAATATCTGGTGTATGTATTGAGCATGATAATTATACGCATGTTTACTGAACTATATGTATGATTGATAATCGTATAATAGCATGTAAGCATGTTATTCTGTAGGTCTGCACTGAGCATATTTATCTGCATCTGCATTTGGGGTGGGATGATTGATTATTGGAGGAAGTGTAGTGAAAGGTATTTATGCCTAATATTTGGCAACTCAGCTGCAACTTATCTGTTATGTGTCGCATTCGGTACAGCATGCTGTGTAGGCCTGGGTGGGTGTTTTAAACCACACATGGTGTGTAGGGATGGACGGAGATGGTGTGTAGAGGCTGGGGGTAGGATCTGATATCTGATCTGACTATTTTCTACATCTGTTACTGTAATGGGCTTAGGCCCAATTCTGTATCTGTGATGGGCTTAGGCCCGAACCTAAGATTATTAATTCTGATATTTTAAATCTGTAATGGGCTTAGGCCTAAGACTGTATCTGACTGAACATATGGTAATCTGGTTGTGTGCATGTTTTTTATGGGGATTACATACTGAGTTTACATAAACTCACTACTTCTGTTTAATCTGTACAGGTAATCCCCAGAGTTAGACGAATTGGTGCAGCGGAGGACTCGACGGTGACCACTGCTATTTGAACTACTTCACTACAGTTTTACGGTTATACTATTTTTATTAATTTAAATTGTTGGGTAGTTAGATGTAATTATGGACTTTTCAGACTGTCTTGTGTTAATTTTGGGTCTACACTGTCTTTTCTTATATATGCAAAACTATACAAAAACTTGGATTTTCTATGAACAAAGGTTTTCCTAAAAATGAATGATTTCCCATAAATTAAACGGTTTCTAAAAACAACACTTTTACATGCTTCCGCTACACAAAATGTTTTACTTCTAATTGTTAAAAAGGATAAGAGTTTTAAGAAATAAATAATAGCAAAAAGAGGTTAACGAACAAGATTAGTTGGTACTGAGTGGCGTTGTTTAAAAAACCTTATGATGTGATATTGCCAGATTCGGTCATAACATCTTGGCTGGGTTCGGGATGTTACAGTTCAAAACTTTGTTTATTAATAATTGAAATAGTTCTATTATATATAATCTAATTGTAGTTTTGGGAAAGGGTTGACATCGTCAAAAGTGTAAATGGTGAAAGGTCAAGCTCAAATCTGTATATTGGTTATCATTCCCAGGTAATTTTGATAAATGTCAATGAGTTAAAAATGGGATTTTATGTTTGAATTATGTAGTTTTTAAAGATCTTTGATTAGTATCTTGAAGAAATTGTGATAAATTGTAAGTCTGAGTTATCTTGACAATAAGAAGAAAAGGTTTTCTTTGAAAAGTTATTGTTTGACAGCCAAGATCAGTTCAGTTGTTTAGTTTGATAGGATTATTTACTTGAAGGGTTAATTGAGTTATATGTGTTTGAGTTTATCACTGGGTTCGAAAATAAATTTTGACCATTCACATGTAAATAGATGAATAATCTGAATGTAGAATCCATATTCTAGAAGACATGATATAGAATTATAGCCATCGGATTAGTTTGAAATCGGAAATGTGATTGTAAATGGAAGTTGGTCTGTTTGTAAATGAAATAGTTGAGAGCATTGTTAACTGAAGCATCAGTTCTATCTGAATCAGTTAAAGTTGCAAGAAAAGTGTTTTTTCGACATGCGAAGTAGAGATGGTTGACATTGTATTTGTGTTGAATAGTTAGCGACATTAATTGTTTGGTGAGTAATGTAACCTATTTGATGACTGTAAGAGTTTAAAATATTTAATTTTACAGAAAGATCTGAATTTGAGACATCAATGATGGCTTGAATTATTGAAAGATTTTGAGTTAGTAATTAGTTATCAACCAGGTCAAACTATTAGTCACAGATATTTTGACCAGGAAGTCTTTATGTGCTTTACGAGCGATAAATATGCGATTGATCTTATCTAATGACGGTGCGACATTAGCTGAGTTAAAAGATGAACTGTTGTTTCTCCAACGAATTTTTTTGTTGTTCTGAGACAAAGTTGTGCACCGAGAAATCTAGAGATTTTGCAGTGAATATGAAGCTTATAGTGGTAGCTTATCTGTTTGTCTGAGAAGTATAATGAATTGAAACAATCATTTTAGTCGGCAGATATGGCAAGAAATATTTCTGACTTTATGTTTAGATGTTTTATTTGTCAGCAAGTTAAAGCTGGTCACTAAGTGTCTTCGAGACTGTTATAGCATGTGTTGATATCTGTGATGGAAATGGGATAGAATTTCAATGGATTTTGTATCAAAATCATTCTTATCACTGAAAAAGAAAGATGCTATATGAATTATTGTTGATCATTTGAATAAGTTTGTACATTTTATCTCAATACGTACAAATTACTCTCTTGATAGACTAGTTAAGTTATAAATCTATGAGATTGTTAGTTTACACAGAGTGCCAATCTTCATTAGTTTGGATAAAAATCCAAAGTTATATTCTGATTCTGAAGGAAACTATAGTAAGTTTTGGGTACGAGGTTGAGTTTTATTACCATATTTCATCCACAAACTGATAGTTAATTTGAAAAAGTGAATCAGAATCTTGAAAATATGTTTTGTTACTGTGTTTTAAAATCTGAAAACAACTGAGAAAGACATTTACTGTTGGTTGAGTTTGCATGCAATAATAGTTATCAGATGAGTATAAATATGGTATTGTATGAAGTATTGTATGGTTGTAATTACCGAACTCCATTGTATTGGATCGAGCTCTATGAGAAAAAGACTCACGGGATTGATCTAATTAAAGAGATTGAAGAGAAAGTGAAAGTAAATTGTAACAGTTAGAAATCAGTTTGAGATTGACAAGAAAACATATGAGGACTTGATACATAAAAACATTGAATTTTGGCTAGAGGACTGAGTGATTGTGAAAGTATTGCTGTAGAAATAGCACTACTTAATTTAGCCGTAAAGAGAAGTTGAGTTTGTGATTCATCGGGTCGTATTAGATTATTGAGAAAATAAAGCTAGTGGCTTATTAACTTATATTTTTGTTTGAAACTAAGAAGATCCATAATGTGTTTCTTATATCTATGATGCGATGATTTAGATAAGACCCTTTGTATATGATATCTCTTTCAGAAGTTGAAATTCAACTTGATATGAGGTATAGTGAAGAACAAATCAAAATCTTAGTTCGGGAGATTAAAGAGTTGAGAAATTTGCGGCTATGTGAGAAATTGATCAGGCTATTAGAAAGCAAATCTCAAATCTATTTTCTGATAAGATTTTCGGGGAGGAAAATCCCTAAGGGGGAGAGTTGTAAGAGCCCGTTTTTAGTCAAATCAAAATAGTTATTTTGGGACCACAAACGTGATGTTGAAAATTTTATTTTATTATTATTTTAATGTCTACAGTATGATATTATGATTATGTGAAAATTTCGTGAAGAAATTTTATCATTTGAATGATTAATTTGATAAAAAGGACTAAATCGCGTAAAGTGTAAAAGTTGCATTCTATAAGCTAAAAGTGTTAAATAGCTATAGAACTTAAAAGTAAAGCTCCTTATGTGGCAACTAGCCTATTATTGAGTTAGTGGATGATAGTGGAGTGGCATTTGGTGTAATTGCTAATGTTTTTAAAGGATATTTTAGTAATTAGTTAATAAAGTTAATGTTTAAAAAAAACAAATTAAAATCATCATCTTTTCACTATTTCTCTACCAAAAATTGGAAAGAATGGCAGCTATGGGAGAATATTTTGGTTTGGCTAAGCTTCAAATGCTCGTTTAGGTACGGTTTTAGCTCCGTTTTTAATGATTTCTATGTTTTTGAGATTGTTGCTTCGTAATCTAGCTAGACCGTACCTTCGATTTTGAAACTGTTAAAGTTTTAGCATGTTGACGTTGTTGAATGCTTGAGTATTTTAATGATTCATGATAGGTTATTAATGTTTGATACTAGATTAACAGGTTTCATTAAGAGAGTTTTGACAAAATTGTCAATTAGGGGTTAAATTGTGAAATGTGTAAAATTCATGGATGAAATGTGAAATAAATGAAAAATATGGGCTGTTATGAGAATGGGTAATATTCGGCCAGCATGAAATTGTATTAAATTGAATGAATTGTGATTTTATGTGATAAGGACTAAATTGCAAAAATGTGAAATAATAGGGGCAAAAGTGTAATTTTGCCAAAATGTGTAAATTGTGCTAAATTGAATGAATTGATGATTAAATAAGTAAAATTTTCTATTATATAGATTGAGAAAAACGAGATTTGAATCTAGAACGAGGGAAAACAAAGTATCGGATTAGTCAACCTGATTCGTCTTTTTAGTGAACAAGGTAAGTTCGTATGTTTAATAAATATTAAATTATATATGTTGAAATGCTTAATTGATATAATTGTAGTGAATGTTTGAATATTGAATTAAATTGTGAATACGATGATTTGGAAATTGTTCGACGAAAATTCGACAAAGTAAAAGTCCCGGTTGAACCTTAAGAATATATAGGATACAAATTTCATGACATTAGGGTTACTGAGATTACGTGTAAGACCATATCTGGGATATGGCATCGGTACGAGATTTTGTGTAAGACCATATCTGGGATATGGCATTGATATGAGAGTTCGTATAAGACCATAGTTGGGCTATGGCATCGATATGAGGTTACATGTAAGACCATATCTGGGATATGGCCATGGCACTATGAGTATGTGATTCTCGAGTATCCAATTGTATTCCAAATGGTTCAACAGGTAAATCAGATATGAGAATGAGTACAGATTGAATGTGAGATAGTACATGTATGTACATGAATTATACGAGTATTGAATCAAAGAAACTTACAAAACTTATATAATTTTGTGAATGAAATGTGAAATGTTTATGAATCCATAATATTTATTAATATTAAATTGAGATAATGTGTTTTCATCAATGTTTAAACGAGTCAACAGGGAAAGGATGATGGACTACAGATGTGTATGATGGTACGAGTAAATCAAGGTAGTAGTGACATAAATCAACAAGTAAGTGAAATTAGTGAAATTCATATGATGAGTAAGTGCAAATTTATGACATGTGATATGGTATACTTGATTATTGAAATATGATGGTTATTGAGTTGAAATTAGTTTATCTTATTTATTTATGCATACGTGATTGTGAATGAATTAATAAGATGTTTTCAAACTATACGAGCATTGAATTGAACATTTACTAAGTTGTTGACATACTATAATTTTGAATATTTGATAGAATGGTGAAATCATATAAGTGGTATTATGATATGTATAATTATTTAAAATGTGTTTATTTGAAGAAATGAGTTTATTACCATACTAGCTTACTAAGCTTTATAGCTCAATTTGTTTTTTTTCTATGTTTCATAGTGTTTCAGATGCTTGCTCGAGTTGGAAGTCGTTAAAGATCGCATCACACTATCCAACTATTGATTTGGTATTTATACATTTTGTGACTTTGGTTATATGGCATGTATAGACTTGTGATTATTTGATAAGTGTAAGTAATTTTGGCAATTGATGCCTATGTATTTGATATGCAATTAGCCATGTGATTTGGCTTAAATTTGATATATGTGATAGTTAAGATTATATGAAATTATATGATTTGTGAGGTTTGGTCTATAATTGCAATATGATTGTTTTGAATATGAGGTGATAATTTGAATTGGCATATATATATGTGTGTTATGTGTTTTGACTTATATATATTGCCTTGTGTAATGGCATATTTTGATATGGTTGTGGTTATGGTGTTATGATTGTCTAAATGGCTAGATGGTATATAGTGGATAATTGTTTATAAATGGTTTGAATTTGATTTGGTAAAATAGATGGCTAATTGTTGAATTATAGTTATGCTATGTGTGGCTTGATGTTTGGTTTTAGAAGATGAATTGGATGAATTACATTACATGATAGGTATGAAAATTTCATGGCTAGTTAAATATGTTTGGATGGTATGTATTTGGATAAGAATATGGTATAGAAATGAGTATTGAAAAGGTTGTAATTTATAATGCATGAATTTTATTTGAAATGGCATTTGTTTGGCTGCCTATTGAGTATGGAAATGGTATCTTATGACTTGTTGTAGGTGTGCATGATTTGGGTGAGAAATGTAGCTTGTGACTTGCCTAATTTTTCTATAGGGGTAGAGCACACGGGCATGTGGCTCGACCGTGCGTGACACATGGCCTTAGCACACAGACTTGTGGCCTCTAAAGCTTAATTAAAATTGAAGTTAGTGAGTTACACGACCTAGACACATGGGCGTATGGTCGGCCATGTGGCCAAGTCAATATACCCTCCAGTTTCTACACGGCCTTTGACACGAGCATGTCTGTGAGAGGTGTGGACAATTTCTATGGGGAATGGAGCAATACTTCTGTGCCAAAGTCATCATGGACAATGCCACTAAGGTAATTACTACTGCTACGTATTTGAATGACGTTGCTTTGTTGTGGTGGCATCATAGGTCCACAGATGTAAGACGTGGTGGGACCAAAATTGGGACTTGGGAGGAGCTCCAAAGTGAGTTCAAAGCATAGTTTTATCTAGAGTTTGTCGAGGATGAGGCTTGAGCAAAGTAACCAGAGTATGTGCGGGAGTTTAGCAAACTCATGCTTCAAATCTTAGATATGGGTGAGAAAGAGGCTATCTTTTCCTTCATGGATGGTTTGAAACCATGGGCGAAGTAAGAGGATTCAAATAGCTTACCAAGGTTATGATCGTAGCAGAATCGTTTGCCAAGCTAGGTGGAAAGAAAGACAAGCCTGAGTCTTTAAAGCCCAAATTCAAACTAAAGGGAAGTGGTGGGAGAGATAATGACAAGCTTGCTAAGAATGACAATGGTAAGAAGCCATGGGATAAAAGAAGAATAAGCCTTTAAGTTGCTTCCATTGTGATGGTCTACATATGATCAAGGATTTTCTGAAGAAGGCAGCACTTTCTACTATAAAAGCAAATGAGGAGGCAGATAAGGTGGATAACAATCTTGGTTCAATACTAAGAGGTGTCAAAGACAAGGTGAGTCATGGACTGATATTTGTAGACATCATGGTGGTTGGCAGAGAATTGAATGTACTTGTTGACATAGGTGCATCTGACTTGTTCATGTCCAAAGAGACTACTCGTAAACTTGGTTTCAAGATCCAAAATGACTTGGGTTAAATCAAAATGGTGAACTAAAAAAGTGTTCTAATCAAAGGGGTTGCAAAGTGAGTGGATCTCCAACTTGGCGATTAGACCGGTAAGGTGACCATTAAGGTAATACCCCTTGATGACTATGATTTTGTGGTTGGATTAAGTTTCCTTGATTGGGTTAATGTGTTTAGTTTTTCCTTCTAGTAAATACATGGTGATTTCAGATTCGAACCATCAATGCATTGTGAGAATTACAAGGAAAAGAAGCATGGAGGGAAAAACATTATCGGCAATCCAATTTGCTAAAGCAGTACGGAGAGATGAAGTCTCCTATTTAGCCACCTTGTAGGTCGAGGAAGCTATTAAGTCCATTTGTGAGATCCTAAAAGAAGTAGGCCAGTTATTATAGTTTTTTCAAGATGTGATGCCTATCGAGTTGCCGAAGAAATTACCACCAAAGAGGGAGGTGGACCACAGCATGGAGTTTGTGCCCAACATGGAGCTACCAGCAAGGGCTCTATATCGTATGTCTCCTCCAGAATTAGAAGAGTTGTGGAAACAATTGAAGGATCTTTTAGATGTGGGATTTATTAAGCCACCTAAATCTCTATTTAGTACACTAGTGTTGTTCCAAAAGAAACATAATGGGTCGTTAAGGATGTGCATCGATTACCTGGCCTTAAACAAGAGCACTATGAAGAACAGGTACCCTATTCCCTTTATTACGGACTTGTTTGATTACCTGGGTAGTGCGAGATGGTTCACCAAGTTGGATTTTAGATTGGGGTACCATCAGGTTCGAATAGTTGAGGGGGACGAGCCAAAAACAGCTTGTGTAACGCGGTATGGTTCATATGAGTTTCTCTTCATGCCCTTCAGACTTACGAATGCCCCAGCTACATTCTTCACCTTAATGAATAAGGTACTTCAACCTTTCCTAGATCATTTTGTGGTTGTTTACGTTGATGATATTGTGGTGTACAGTAAGTCGCTCAAGGAGAATATGGAACAATTGAGGAAGGTGTTCCAAACTTTGAGAGAAAATGAGTTATTCATCAAAGAGGAGAAGTGCTCATTTGCCCAATGAAAGGTGCCCTTTTTAGGCCACATTGTGGGAGGTGGCAATATCCAGATGGATGAAAGCAAAAATCAGGCTATTGTTGAGTGGGAGCCACTAACCAATGTGACGGAGTTGAGATCTTTCCTTGGGTTGGTGAATTACTATCGAGGCTTCATCGAAGGCTATTCCAAAATTACCGCACCCTTGATAAACATGTTGAAAAAGGGTAAGGTATGGGATTGGGATCCTCAATGTGAGAAGGTCTTTAACCAATTGAAGCAAGTGATGACGAGGTAGCACATACTTGCTTGGTCGGATTTTTCGAAGCCATATGAGGTACACACAAATGCATCAGATTATGCCATTAGGGGAGTATTGATGCAAAATAGACATCCAATTTTTAACACCCCTTACCCGGGTCCGACTCTAGGACAGGGTATGAGGCGTTACCGTACTTAATCATGCTTAGTAAGTTGCATGGAATGAGGTAGCAACATAAGTCGTAAAACATTATTCAAATAGAGTATCATGAAATGTCATTTACTTTTCTACTTATTCTCATAACTTACTCAATGTCATGGCTTACTTGTTCTCATGATTTACTTTTCATTTTCTCGTAACCTACTCAAATGTACCTGTAACACTCATCACGAAACTTAGTCTTCCTTGATAACTAATGAATTGGAATACTTTCTCTATTAATATACTTAGAATATCGAAGGATACTTCTAAGGTCATTCTCATGGAAAGATACCAAAGCTATATCCCAAATATGGTCTTATATGGGATCTCAAGCCGATGTTGAAGCCATATCCCAAATATGGTCTTACACGGGATCTCATATCGATGTCGATGCCATGTCCCAGACATGGTCCTACACGAGATCGTAGGCTAATGTCGATGCCATGTCCCAGACATAGTCTTATATGGGATCTCTCTTAGATGCCTATGCCATGTCCCTGACGTGATCTTACAGGGGATCTATGTCTCATCTCAGTGCCGACGCCATGTCCCAGATATGGTATTACATGGGACCTCATGTCGATGCCAATGCCATGTCCCAGACATGGTCTTATGTGGGATCTCAGTTTGATGCCGATGCCATGTCCCAGACATGGTCTTACACGTGGCCTACAAATGCTCATGTCATGACTACGGTATCCTTCGTATTCTTCAACATTACTAACCAATAGTTCTCATCTATAATTTCATCCTTTCTTGATAGTAAACATATTAAATAACTTCACGGGAGTTGCATGAATTACATAAAATATCATCATCATAAATTTACATCATGCATAAAGCTAAATTATTACATACAACTTACCTCAAATTCAAAATGTGGGTGAATGCTCGGTGTAGTCTACTACTTTACTTTTCCCCCAGTTTCAGTCTGGGCTTTCTGTTTCTTGATATAAATGAAAATTTTAGCTTATTTAGTACCCACATTGACTAAATAGCCCATAATTCATATATTGGAAAAATTATAATTTTGCCCCTAACTTTTGCATATTTGTAAAATGGTCCCTCGGCTCATATAATGGAATGCACTTAATTTCTTAATTACCCAAGCATAGCCGAACCTTTCATGTACACATAACAACCCCTATTTCTCATCAATTTAAACTTTACTACACATTTTACCACTTTTTTTCAATTTGGTCCCTATTAGGGATTTTCATGAAATTTCACCTAGTAAATGATGTTTACTACCCTTTAAACTTTCATTTTCTACCACTAGGCATCAAATTACTTGCATGTCATGCATGGGTATATTTTTGAACACAAACCCTGGCTCAAATTAATGGTAGAAATAGCTTAATCGAGTTACAAGGATTTTAAAAATACGAAGAACATGAAAAACGAGACTAGGAGTCACTTACTTGGAGCTTGAAAAGATGAAACAAACCCTAGCTATGGAGCATGAGAATTTCGGCACCCATAGGAAGAAGATGGACACATTTTTGCTTTATTTTTCCCTTTTTATTTCATTAATTTACCAAATGACCAAAATGTCCTTATGGCCTTTCTTTAAAATTTTACCCTTCTATGGGCATTTTTTTCCATAGTGCCTAAAATTGGTCTAATTGCTAAATAAGGACTCCTTATAATTTTTCAGATGCTAATTCATCCTTAAACTTCTAGAAACTTAATTTTGCAACTTTTGCAATTTAGTCCTTAAGGAAAAATTAATCACATTTTCTCAAAATTGCCTTCATGAAATTTTCTCACTATTATGAAATCATATCATAAACTCAAAAATAATCATGAATTATATTTTTCTACTTCAGATTTGTGGTCTCAAAACCACTATTCCGACTAGGCCCTAATTCGGGTTGTTACAATTCTCCCCCTTAGGGATTTTTGTCCCAAAAAATCTTACAACAAGTTGGGGTGTTGAGCTCTCATGTTTTCCTCTAGCTCCCTTGTTGCCTCTTCTACCCCCATGCCTTTGCTATAACACTTTTACAAGGGTAATACTTTTGTTTCTTAATTGTTTGACTTCTCGTGCTAAAATTTTAACCAATTTTTCACCATAAGTCATGTCCGATTGGATCTCAACTTCTGTCGGGGTAATCACATGTGAAGGGTCTGATCGGTAGTGCCACAACATGGACACATGGAACACATTATGAATCTTTTCCAACTCAGATGGCAGGGTTAGCCGATAAGTTACAGGCCCTATCCTCTCGGTGATCTCATAAGGTTTGATAAAACGTGGACTTAGTTTACTTTTTCGGCCAAATCTAAGAATCTTTCTCTACGGAGAAACTTTTAGAAATACTTTATCCCCGACTTGAAATTCTATTTCTTTCCACTTTAAATCAACATACGACTTTTTATTGTCAGACGCAACTTTCAAATAGTCTCGAATCACTTTTACTTTCTCTTTTGTTTCCTTGATTAATCAACCTTGTGATTCTGATTTTCTTTAAGCTCTGTCCAATACAAAGACGTTCGACATTTACGCCCGTATAAGGCCTCATAAGGCACCATTTTCAAACTTGACCAAAAACAGTTGTTGTAGGCAAATTCAATCAGAGGTAGGTATTTCTCCCAACTACCTTGAAATTCCAATACACAACATCTGAGCATATCCTCAAGCACTTGTATTACTCTCTCCAACTGACCGTCAGTCTGTGGATAGAAAACGGTGCTGAAATTTAACTTTGTGCCCAAACCTTCTTGTAGCCTTTTCCAAAATTGTGACGTGAATCTTAGATCTCTATCCGAAAAGATCGATAATGGCACTCATGAAGTCGCACAATCTTTGAAATGTACAAGTCAGCCAGCTTATCAAGTGAATAACAGCTTATCAAGTGAATAATCCATATGTATCGGTGTAAAATGGGCAGACTTCATAGGCTTATCAATCACAACCCACACGGCATCTTTCTTTTTTGGGGTCGTCAGTAAACTTATCATGAAATCCATGGTAATATGGTCCCATTTCCACTCGGGAACCATGATAGGTTGTAGTAAGCCGGAGGGTACTTGGTGCTCTGCTTTTACTTGTTGACAGATCAAGCATCTCGAAACATACTCGGAAATATCTCTTTTCATATTCGGCCACCAATACCATTTCTTCAAATCATTGTAAATCTTGGTGCTACCGGGGTGGATGGACATATGACTACTATGTGCCTCATATAAAATTCTCCTAATAAGCTCATCATACTTTGGTATACAAAGTTGATCTCGGAACCTTATACAACCATCTGAATCAACCAAGAAGTCTGAGTTGGTACTTAACTCGCACTGAGCTTTCTTGGCTTACAATTCTCTGTCTTTTAATTGTGCCCCATAAATCTCTTGACTAAACATTGGTCTAGCTCTCATCTCTGCTAAAACTGAACCATCATTGGTTAGGGACAATTGCCTGTTCATAGCTCTCAAGGCAAATAGCGATTTTCTACTAAGAGCGCCGGCGACAACATTCACTTTCCCCGGGTGGTAGTTGATAACCAACTCATAATCCTTTAATAACTCAAGCCACTGTTATTGTCGTAGATTCAGATCTGTCATCAAATACTTGAGACTTGTATGGTTGGTGAACACTCGACATTCTTGCAGTATAAATGGTGCCTTGAAATCTTTAACGCAAACACTATTGCAGCCAATTCCAAGTCATGGGTGGATAATTCTTTTCACGAGGTTTTAATTCTCAAAGCATATGCAATCACTTTACCCTCTTGCAAAAGCAAACAGCCCAACCCATTTAAAGATGTGTCACTATACATCACAAACTTTTTTCCCGATTTGGGTTGCACTAAAACATGAGCCTCAGTCAATAACGTCTTTAACTTCTTGAAACTTTGTTGGCACTTCTCTGTCTACTCGAACTTAACATCTTTTTGCAAAAGTCTCATCATTGAAGTGGCGATAATGGGAAATCCCTTAACAAATCTCCGGTAATAACTGGCCAAACCCAAGAAACTTCTGACCTCAGGTACATTTCTCGACGGTTTCCAATCAACAATTGCCGAGATCTTATTTGGATCTACTTTGATGCCATCATCCGAAATGATGTGGCCCAAAAATCTAACTTCTTTAAGCCAAAATTCACTTTTACTGAATTTGGCTTAAATTTTTTTATCTCGTAGGGTTTGCAAAACTGTTCTGAAGTGCTTGGCATGTTTATCCTTATCACGTGAATAGATCAGGATATCGTCGATAAAGACTACCACGAACCTATCCAAGTATGGCCGAAAGATACGGTTCATTAAATCCATGAATATGGCAGGAGCATTAGTCAAGCCAAATGGCATGATAAGAAACTCGTAATGACCATACCTCATCCGAAATGTTGTCTTTGGCACGTCGGACTTCTTAACTCTTAACTGATAATATCCCTACCTCAAGTCTATATTGGAGAACACTGCGGCTCCTCGTAACTGATCAAATAGATTGTTAATCCTTGACAAAGGATACTTATTCTTTATGGTGACCTTGTTAAGTTGCCGATAATCAATGCATAACCTCATAGAACCATCTTTCTTTTCCACGAATAACACAGGAGCACCCTACGGTGAAGGACTTGGTCCTGCAAAACCTTTATCTGTCAAGTCTTGTAGCTGAGTTTTCAACTCCTTTAGCTCGGTTGGAGCCATCTTGTAAGGAGCAATAGAAATAGGTATAGTGTCCAGACCCAATTCTATACCAAACTCGACCTTTTTAACTGGAGGTAATCTGGGCAACTCTTCCAGGAAGACATCCTGATACTTACAAACCACTGGCACTGACTCAATTTTCAACTGTCTCTTTGGTATTCATCACAAAAGACAAGTAAGCTTCATAGCATTTTCTTATACGTTTTCGAGCAACCATGGAATAAATTATTGTAGGTAAGCTCTTAGAATCATCTGACTCCACTCGGAGAGTTTCACCATTCTCACATTTTAGTTCAAAAAATTTTCTACTATAGTTCACTATCACATCATGAGTGGTTAACAAGTCCATGCCAAGAATTACATCAAATTCATCGAATGGTAAAAACATAAGATTAGCTAACCCCTAAGAACATTCAGCCACACAACGTGTTACAAGATCATTAGTTAAATGAAACAATGGCCCCAAAATACTCAGCTAAACCACTTGACCCCATTGGAATACTTACCAAAATATAGAGCAAAAGAGGAAAAGTAGTATTCAGTCTGCACCACAGACCTTAGATTCGGCCGCTTGATAAAGAAGATAACAGAAAAGAACTTGATGAACTCGCGGATTGGAAGTAAGAACGATAAAGTAGGTTCAATGAGGAGAAAGTGAGAGTGAAAGACAGTGGTGCAATCGGCCAAAGCAAAGAACCTAGAAGTAGAAATAAAAGGTGAAGAAAAAGGCCAATGGTGTATTTAGCTTTTGAATAGGAGAAGAGTAAATGATGCTAGCACATTCGGCCAAGAGAAATCGACTAGCAATAGAGGGAAAAGAAAAAGAAATTGGTGGGTAGAGGGAGAGAAGATATTCGGTTAAGTAGCAATGGAGAGCAAGAAATGCGTGAGAAGTCACTTTTAGTTACAAATACGGCACACCTAACAAAAAAGAGAAAAAGAATTTGGTAACAATGAAATGAGAAGAGGAAAAGAAAACACAAGAAAACCCGAAATGGACACAAAAATTCAGCTTCTACACTTCTCAACACACAAAACTGATTCCCCCTTACCACACACTCAAATTTGGCACCACCACCCCAACTCTTATCAGTTCCTTGATTTTAGCCACCAAACAAGTTTGAAACACATTCAAACTTTTTCAAACTACTTGTCTTCCCTAAAAACTCTCTATGGTCGATTCAACCCTCCACCTTTAGGAGTTTCGGCCAAAAACCACTACTTCCACGGCATATGAGCAAAAACAAACCTCCTTTTGCCCCACCTGCGCCTCGAACTCAAATCCCATAGGCGCACATCTCACACTACCTTGCCACCTTACCAGCGTGCCTTTTATGTCATCAACCCCACACAAAACTTAAAAAGCTTCCACCTTGACGCCAAGATCCTCACAAGTGGCCAAAAATGAGAAATTTTCTCCCTAGGCTAAGGCTCGAACCCAAGCCTTCCTAGGCCCCCAAACATGCCTAGACACGCTAGCCACTGTAGCAAACACGCTATTATGCTATTTCATGCACCACTAAAAACTAAAAACATTAGGGCGTTACAGGTCTATCCCCTGAAAGAAATTTTGGCCTCGAAATTTACCTAATCAGAAAAGGTGAGGGTATTGTCGTCGCATCACCTCCTCAGGTTCCTACATGGCTTCCTCAGAATTGTGATTCCGCCAAAGCACCTTGACCAGTGGAACTGACTTCTTTCTTAGAACTTTGACATCGCGGTTTAAAATTTGAATCGGCTCCTCCTCAATGGTTAGATCAAGTCTAATTTCAATCTCCTCAACTGGCACAATATGCGATGGATCCAAGCGGTATTGCCTTAGCATAGGAACATGGAAAACGTCATGGATCCTATTCAACTCCGGAGGCAATTCCAACTGATAGACAACTGGTCCCACACATTTTAGTACCAAGTAAGGCCCAATGAATCTAGGGCTTAGTTTACCTTTCCGACCAAACCTTAATATCTTCTTCCATGGAGAAACCTTGAGGGATACCAAGTCCCCCATAGAATATTCAATTTCACGGCGCTTGAGGTTTGCATAAGACTTCTGCCTGTCAGAGGCTTCCTTCAATCGATCTTGAATCAGTTTCACCTTATCTTCAGTATCAGATACCAATTCAGGCTCTAGAACTCTTCGCTCTTCCAGCTTAGTCCAACACATTGGAGTACGACACCTATAACCGTACAACGCCTTATACGGTGCCATCTGAATGTTGGATTGATAACTGTTGTTGTATGCGAACTCTGCCAACAGCAAGTAGTCTTCCCAACTTCCTCAGAAATCAATTAAACAACCCCTTAGCATGTCTTCCAAAATATGAATTACCCTTTCTGACTGTCCATCCGTCTGAGGGTGAAACACAGTACTAAAGTCTAGCCTTGTACCCAGTTCTTAATGTAACTTCCTCCAGAATCTAGACATAAAATGAGGATCTCTGTTACATATGATGGATACTAGCACGCCATGCAGTCTTACAATTTCCACCACGTACAACTTAGCTAACTTCTGCAACGAGTAGTTTGTTCTAACCAGTATAAAATGAGCGGATTTAGTCAGACGATCCACTATAACCCATATTGAGTCTTTCTTAGTAGGCGTTACGGGCAGCCCACTAACGAAGTCCATGGTGACTCGTTCCCATTTCCAAAGAGGAATCTTCACTGGATGCAACAATCCCGAAGACAGTTGATGCTCAGCTTGAACTTGTTGACATGTCAGACAGTTACTCACAAACTCGGTAACTTCACGCTTAAAGCTTAGCCACCAATACAATTCACGTAAGTCTCTGTACATCTTGTTTCCCCCAGGGTGCATAGCGTATGGACTACTATGCGCCTCCTGCAATAAAGACTACCTCAGTTCAGAATCCTTTGGAATACAAATCCTACCACGAAAACATAACACCCCTTCCTTATTTAGCCTAAAATTAGAATTTTCCCCTCTTTCAATCTGTCGGAAACGAAGAATCAATGTCTCATCCACTAATTGTTTATCTTTAATCCTTTTAATCCACAATGGTTTAACTTACAATTCCGCTAACAACCCACCATCGTCGAACAAACTTAGGCAAGCAAACATCGCCCTTAGGTCAAACATAGCTCTACGACTCAGCGCATCAGCTACCACATTAGCTTTGCTAGGATGATATTCAATTGAGCAATCATAATCCTTCAGTAACTCTATCCACCTTCGCTGTTTTAGATTAAGCTCCTTCTGGGTGAAAAGATATTTGAGGCTCTTGTCATCTGAATAAATGATACACTTCTCACCATATAAGTAATGCCTCCAAATCTTAAGTGCGAACACCATCGCAGCCAACTCCAGATCATGTATGGGGTAATTTACTTCATGTGTTTTAAGTTAACGAGATGCATAAGCTACCACCTTCCCCTCTTGCATCAACACACATCCTAACCCAATGTGTGATGCACCACTATAGACGGTGAAGTCCTTCCCCAGACTCTGGTTGTATCAAAACAGGGGCTTCAGTCAAAATCTTCTTCAATTTCTCAAAACTTTCTTGTTGCTTCTCAGTCCATACAAACAGCACTCCCTTACGCAATAGTTTGGTTAGAGGTGCGGCAATCAAAGAAAAACCCTCCACGAAGTGTCTGTAATACCCTGCCAGACCCAAAAAACTCCATATCTTAAATACACTTTTAGGTTGCTTCCATTCCAGAATAGCCTCAATTTTCTGAGGATCAACCCCAATCCCTTCAGCAGATACAATGTATCCCAAAAATGTCACTTCTCGTAGCCAAAATTCGCATTTACTGAATTTGGCATATAACGGCTTTTCCCTCAGTACTTGCAGAACCACTCGCAGATGCGCATCATGTTCCTCTTCAGTCCTCGAATATACTAGGATGTCATTTATGAAAACCACCACAAACCGATCTAGATAGGGTTGAAAGACACGGTTCATTAAGTCTATAAAAGCTGCTGGCGTATTTGTCAGCCCAAACGGCATAACTAGAAACTCATAATGCTCATAACGTGTTCCAAACGTTATTTTGTACTCATCTGCCTCCTTCACCCTCAGTTGGTGATAACCAGAATAGAGATTTATTTTAAAAAACACCGAAGCTCCTCGAAGTTGATCAAATAGATCATCAATCCTCGGTAGAGGGTACTTGTTTTTGATGGTCAGTTTGTTCAACTGCCGATAATCTATACACATGCGCATACTTTCGTCCTTCATTTACACAAATAAGACCGGTGCTCCCCACGGGACACACTCGGTCGTATAAAGCCTCTATCCAACAGTTCTTGAATTTGAGCTTTGAGTTCAACAAGCTCCTTCGGTGCCATTCTATAAGGGGCAATGACACTAGAGCCGTACCAGGCAACAACTCAATCCTGAATTCAACTTCGCGGTTTAATCATAATCCTGGTAGCTCGTCAGGGAATTCATCAGGAAAATTTTAAACCGCCCTTAAATCCTTGACAGAAGGACCCTTGGAATCTGAATCACTGACATACGCTAAATACGCTTCGCACCCTTTACGCACCGGCTTCTCAGCTCTCAAGGCAGAAATCACGTTGGACAAAAAGTCACGACATTCACCAATAACCACTATCTCAATACCTTCGGAAGTCTTTAATATCACCCGCTTAGCGGCACAATCTAAAGTCACTTGATGCTTTACTAGCCAATCCACTCCTAAGATCAAGTCGAACTCACCAAACGGGAGTTCCATTAAGTCCGTTAGAAAAGTTTCTCCCTAAACTTCTAAAGGCACTTCTTTAAACAGCTTGTCCACTCTAACTGATTGTCCTAAAGGACTCAATACAGTAATCTTCCTAGCAGTAGTTTCACACATCACACCCAAAGTCTTAGATACAGTGCATACAATATAAGAGTGCATGGACCCCACATCAATCAATGCAGAAAAAGGCAAGCCATGAATAAGAAACTTATTAGTTATCACATCTGGGGTGTCTCTGCCCTCTCAGTGACGTGCACCATACATTAACGCTAGTTGCCTCACCTCTGTATTACCGGCACCTCTGCCAGGGGCTCCACGACTGCAACCCATGCTATTCCCGCCTCTGGCCTAACCTCAACCTCTATGTGGCTGTTGACCACCCCTTGGTGGCTGTACATTACCCATACTAGTTGCTTGCATCTGCTCTGGCCTACGTGGACAATCTCTGACGTGAAGCCCTATCGACCCACATCTCAAACAAGATCTAGTTCTTTTCCAACAATCCCCAGAATGACTTCTCCCATAATAAGCACATGCTTGAAACCCAATAGTAGCAGGAAGGGGCCTAGTTCTGACTAGCCCATGATTTTTAACCCTTTTTACCAGCCTCTGAGCAGTATTGGGGTGCTCCACACCCCTCCTATTTTCCCTTTTTCCTTATCTCGGCTCTGAAGCTCCATTCGTTTAACTTCCTTAGCAATTTTGGCTTTATCCTCCAGCACCGCAAAGTTTCGCTCCCTCTGTGGAGCTATCAGTACTCGAAGGCTGTCCCTAAGGCTGTCCCCAAATCAGACACAATGTTCATGCTTAGTGGCTACTATTCCACAGGTATATAGGCTAAGTTGCATAAATTCTGCCTCATAGTCAAATACTGACTTATCCCCTTGCACCAAGTTCAGAAATTCCTTCCTACAAGCGTCGACGTAGCTGGTGCCCACATACTTTCCCTGGAACCTAGACTTGAAACACTCCCATGTCAACTGATCCGGCTGAACTCTCTCTTTCGTAGTAAGCCACCACAGGTAGGCTTCATCTCGTAGCAAGAAACTGCACCTTTCAGCTTCTGTTCCAGGATACAATTGAGATCGTCCATTATCCGTTCTATGGCCTCCAGCCAATATTCGGCCACATTAAGTGCTACCCCAACAGTGCCCCTGAAAATCTCGGCCCCATTTGATCGGAGTCGTTCCGTAATCGACCCACGGCTCGCAGCACCATTATTGGGCCCAACAACCCTTTCCAATATCTGAAGCATCGCCTGGGACAGTGCGTTGTCCCCAGCTGCTCGATTGAATGAACCGGTCTTAGCTACGGGTGAAGCAGGTGCTTTCCTGCCTCCTCTGGTGCTCATGTCGATTCGCGTATTATCTGGTTTAAAAGTTTTATGAATTAGCTTTCAGCTTTAATAATTATTAACAATGTCTTATGGAAACAGAAGTTTAAAGTTTGTTTTCGCAGATCGTGGTCACACTACAGTTTTCAGTCTAAGTCTACCCTATCTAGAAATCATAGCATAATCTCATATCTACGGTAACCTTAGTATTTCAGTATTTAAAAAGATAACAGTGTTTAAAGTACTTACAAATTCAGCACCGGAAACTCGATGACCACACTTCTTGTAGTAAAATTCAATTTTTTTCCCCACATTCTTTGAAAACAATTTATAGCAACTTAAATCTAAAAATATTACCAACTCTCGAAAACATTTTATTAAAAATTCAAAAGTTTTCAAAATCTCATTTCACAGCTGAGTTTTGCAACCTGGCTCTATACCACTAAATGTAACACCCCAAACCCGGCCCAGATGTTACAGTCGTATTTGGAAGTGTCACATTGAGTGCTTTGAAATAGTGAACTCAACATGTCTTAATTTGATGTAAAACCTTTTTAGGATGAAAGAAATCAGTATTCTGCTTATCTTGATTAATCCGGTTATAAGAGTAGTTTTACTTTTGAAAACTTGTTAATTGTGGAAGCTTTTTTTTTTTAAATCATTCATTATGTTATCATGAGATTTTGGAAAATAGACATCATTTATAAAACCGCACCCTAGAGCTATCAAGTTTAAAAGATGGATAAACAACCCCAAATTAAGTTTAAAGTTTAACTAACGGCCTTATTACAAACCCAAAATAAAATCAATAACCAAAGAAAATGAAATCCAAATATAGTATAAGAGCGAAGTGTGGCCGTCTCCAAGTCCCACACAGCACCGAAGCGTCTAAGCCTCGGGATTACCTGCATAGTAGGCAGATGGGTGAGTTTAAAGAAACTCAGTGTGTAACCCTAGAATAAAAAAGTAATAGAATTAGACTGGGCCAGAGACCATTACAGTAACATATCACAATTAGTGGGCCTAAGCCCATTATAGTATTAGTATAGCATGCATTAAGAATCCTACCCAACCATCCTCTACACTCCATCTCCGTCCAACCCATCACACCATGTGGAGATATAATCAACCCACCCAACCCTACACTCAACAGTGTACTACCAATGTGGCACTATCGTTAAAATGTAGCAATGCTGCCAGAATATTAGGCTAGAAGTAATCAAATTAATGCAGCGAAGCTGCCAATACAGAACACTTCCTCTATAAGCAGATAGCCGCCCATGCAATGCAACATACTCAATATCATGCCAACATGATACAGAACATAAGCGCATATATAACATTTCATGGCATAAAATATTATTCAGAAAGTATATAGGGTCAAATCAATCATTTTACCATAGAAGGGTATTTTGGTCATTTTGCCCTAAGGGGCATTTCAGTCATTTACCAGTGTGGTCCTACGAATGTGAAGTGCCATTAGTAGGCCTATGGTCATCTAGCGACACATGCAACCAAACAGTCCAGAAACTCAAATATGGCTAAGGCCAATCTAGTGGACCCATAGCCCGTTGGGCCCATCTTGCCCATTTCGGCCCATCTTATGAAACTGCTCGTGATGGTCATTTTCCAATGTAGGACCACAATCCGTGGCCTCAATCAATCACACGCGCGTTCACACACCCATGTAGCCAACATCCGATTCGTCGGCCTTTCGGCATTTGCCGTTTCTACATTTTGCCTTTGTACCCAAACAGTGCGATAAACACACCTGTAGGGTGATAGCTAAACACTTCTTAAATCCGAGTACCTAAGGCAACAAACCTTCACTGTCAGTCAACCTTATGGTTAATTGAATACCATAGTGTGAACCCTACCCTAACTAACATATCAACACTTACCCACAAAAGAAGTCCCAACCTTTCTCTTGCTTCAACCCCGCGTTCAACTCAACATTTAACCTACACAAGAAAAAAAAACCGATTCATACACATCCCTAAACCCGAAAACCAAACTATTAAACTTGAACCTTAACCAAATAAAGGAAGTAACACTTGAAAGTACTTAAGATATTGGCTCTACACCTCCCTCAATGAAACCAAACCCCTAACAACATTCGGCCACTATAATGTGTTACAAGATCATCAGTTAAACGATTCAAAAGTACCAAAGCTTGATAGATAGTGTGATGGCAATCCCCAACTCGTCCGATTATCGGGCTAGCTTCCGAATCTATAAGACAGTGAAAGAAGTAAACGGAGTAAGCTTCTAAAGCTTAGTAAGCTCGTAAAACTTAGAGTTTAACTTACCAATTCATTAAGGTAATCACTACATATACAAGTAAGGCCAATTCTATTCATATGCTCTTGCAGCCTATTTCACAAGCTCACACAAGTTAGTCCATACGACTTCACATACCATCTTATACAAGAGTTTAACATATAATTCATATCCATTAGCACATAAAAACATCATAATTCATGTGACATATAATGCATTCACTTTCATGTATCTCATGCAACATATAAATCCTATGTATTGGATCATACCTTTCATGTAATTCATATAACATGTATTATATATATACATATCCTTATCATCTTATAATTCATGTAACTTATACCATGTCATCCATGTACATTTCATATAACATGAAACACATATACCGTTTAATTATCATATAATACGTATCTGTATTCGCCCGTTGAACCTATAAGAACATCGAGGATACCCAGGTGATACACACATAGTGTATATACACATAATTTGAAATCCGTCAATACGTCATGTGTGCTCTTACGAGCCTGTACAGTAAGCCCGGAGGCTGAACATGTAATCTTGAAGGATGAACGGTAAGCCCATAGGCTGAACGGTGAGTCCGAAGACTAAACATGTGATCCCGAAGGATGAACATGTAGCTCATGAGCACGTGGTGAGTCCGTAACAAATGCAGGAGCTCGAACCACCCCGTAGCCCTAGTGACATGTCACTTGTATCCTTACGACTTCTACGTTTCTAACGGGGGCTCGGTATCTGTGTATCACTTGTAACATTTAACATTTCCATTCCAAATCTCATGTATATACTCAATAGGCAATCTCATTCAGCAACTTTATACTCCCACATGATCATTAAACAACATTTATAAGCATTTATAAGGTAAATTCCAAATTCTACGAACTTACATCGGTTTAGTCGATATCTACTCGTCTATTTTCTTTTTTCCCCGATCAAGTTCTGGGATTCGATCGTCTTTATCTATATTAATGCAAATTTAGCTATTTACTAACTCACTTATTCAATTCAATCCAAAAACATATAATTTGACATATTTACAATTTAACCCCTCTATTTTTAACATTTTTCAATTTAGTCCTTCTATCACAAAATGACAAATTACACATCAAAGACCTCAACATGCCTAGCTGAATATCCTTATAGTCCTTATAAATACATATCTTCCATTTAATCACAATTTAACCACCAAAATTCTACCTTATTATAATCAAATCCTCAAAACTCATTTTCATCATAACTTACTTTAAAATTCTTGTATATTTTCCACATAATATTCTATAATTCATCAAAATCCATCTAAATAACATGAATTCATCAATGGCATTTTTCAAAAACACAACCAATTTCAGAAATTGAGGTACGGGTCAGCGAGTATACGAAGCAACGATCACAAAAACGTAAAAATCAGTCAAAACCGAAATCAAAACATACCTCAATTGAGCTTGGATATAGCCGAATATCAAGGAAGCTTAAACCCTTATTTTCTTTTGTTCAAAATCAGTGGAAGAGAAATAAAATCAAAGCATTTTCATGTTTTATTTATCTAATATAACATATAATAATTAAAGGACGATTTTAACCTTTGAATATAAACCATTTAAAAACAATTCATTAAGGACATAATTGTCCACTACCAACCACTCACACTAAAAATGGTACAATTACCATGCAAGTACCTCATTTTATAAAGCCATGCTCAAATAAGCCATTTATAAAATAGAACTCTAATTTATCGCTTTATGCGATTTAGTCCTTTTTCTCAAATTAACCAGTCAAACGATAAAATTTCTAAATGAAACTTTCACACTGTAATTCTATCATGCTGTAAAACATATTAAAGCAGTAAAGTAATATTTTGACTCGGTTAAGTGGTCCCGAAACCACCCGTTTCGACTGGGGTATAAAGTGGGCTGTTACAACTCTCCCCCCTTTAGGGATTTTCGTCCCCGAAAATCTTACCGGTGAACAGATTAGGGTATTGTTTTTGTATAGTTTCCTCAAGTTCCCACGTAGCTTCCTCTATTCCGTGTTTACACCAAAGAACTTTTACAAGTGCTATACGCTTATTTCTGAACTCTTTGATTTCTTGAGCCAGAATTTTAATCAATTTTTCACTGTATGATAAGTCAGACTGTACCTCCCCATCAGCGGGAGAAATGACATGAGACGGATCAGATCGGTATCGACGAAGCATTGAAACATGTAATACATTATGAATTTGCTTAAGTTCA
Source organism: Gossypium stocksii (assembly GCA_020496765.1). Classification (NCBI taxonomy): domain Eukaryota; kingdom Viridiplantae; phylum Streptophyta; class Magnoliopsida; order Malvales; family Malvaceae; genus Gossypium; species Gossypium stocksii. The sequence continues at coordinate 53,255,664 of CM035621.1, forward strand.
GACGGTAATGATAGTCGATAAGCTACAGGTCTAATTCTTTCTACAATTTCATACGGCCCGATAAAACGAGGACTTAGCTTTCCCTTTTTGCCGAAACGAAGAATTTTCTTCCACAATGAAACTTTTAGAAATACTCTATCTCCGACCTGAAACTCTATTTCTTTTCATTTCAAATCAGCATATGATTTTTGTCTGTCTGAAGCTCCTTTCAAATTGTCGCATATCATTTTCACTTTTTCTTCTGTATCTCAGATTAAATCAACCCCGTGTAACTTTCTCTCACTCAATTCTGTCCAATACAGTGGTGTTCGATATTTATGACCGTATAATGCTTCGTATGGAGCCATTTTTAAACTTGTCTAAAAACTGTTATTGTATGCAAACTCTATCAGAGGTAAGTATTTCTCCCAATTACTTTCAAATTCAAGAATACAACACCGTAACATGTCTTCCAGAATCTGAATAACTCTTTCAGACTGACCGTTGGTCTGGGGATGAAATGTTGTACTGAAACTCAATTTCGTTCCCAAAGCCTCTTGAAACTTCTTCCAAAATCTCGAGGTAAACCTCGGATCTCTATCAGACAAAATGGATAATGGTATACCATGCAATCGCACAATCTCTGATAAATATAATTCTGCTAATCTATCCAGAGAATAGTTGGTACGTACCGGTATAAAATGTGCAGACTTCGTCAATCTGTCAACGATAACCCAGATTGCATTTTTCTTCTTCGGAGACAGAGGTAGTCCAGATACAAAATCCATAGTGACTCTGTCCCATTTCCACTCCGGAATCATAATAGGCTGTAATAAACCTGACGGTACCTGATGTTCAGCTTTAACTTGCTGACAGATCAAACATTTCGATACGAATTCTGATATGTCACGTTTCATTCCTGACCACCAGTATTGCTGTTTCAAATCGTTATACATCTCAGTGCTACCCAGATGAACTGAAAATTGACTGTCATGTGCCTCGTGCAAAACTTTCTGAATGAGTTCACTATCTTTCGGTATATAGATTCTATTTCGAAACATTAAACAATCATTGTTCCTTATAGAAAAGTCAGAATCAGAATTAGACTCACAGTGAAATCGTTTAGCTTGTAGATCAGAATCAGTCCTTTGAGCTTCAGAGATTTGCTGCAGAATCAATGGTTTAGCCTTTAGTTCAGCTAGAACAGATCCATCATCAGATAATGTCATTTGAGTATTCAAAGCTCGCAGAGCAAATAGAGACTTTCAACTTAACGTATCAGCTACAACATTACTTTCCTTGGATGATAATCAATTACAAATTCATAGTCTTTTAGTAGTTCGAGCCATCTCCGCTGTCGCATATTCAAATCTTTCTGTAACATCAGATACTTCAGACTTTTATGATCGGTAAAAATTCTACATTTCTCACCGTATAAGTAATGCCGCCAAATCTTTAATTCAAAGACTATAGCAACTAATTCAAGATCATGCGTCGGGTAACTCTTCTCGTGCGGTTTTAACTGTCGGGAGGCATAAGCTATGACTTTCTTGTCTTGCATCAATACACAACCCAGTCCGATAATAGATGCATCACTGTATATAACAAATTCTTCACCCGATTCAGGTTGAACTAAAACCGGAGCTTCTGTTAACAGGGCTTTCAACTGTTCGAAACTCTGCTGACATTTATCAGTCCACTCAAATTTCACATCTTTTTGTAGCATTTGAGTCAACGGTACTGCAATCATGGAGAATCCTTTAACAAATCTTCGGTAATATCCCGCTAATCCCAGAAAACTTCTAACCTCATATACATTTCTCAGAGGTTTCCAGTCTATAATAGCAGATATTTTACTCGGATCTACTCTAATGCCTTCCGCAGAAACAATGTGACCCAAAAATCTGACTTCTCGAAGCCAAAATTCACATTTGCTAAATTTAGCAAATAACTGTTTATCTCTCAAAATTTGTAACACAACTCTCAGATGTTCAGTATGCTCTACTTCATCACGTGAATAGATCAGAATGTCATCAATGAATACGACAATGAATGTGTCTAAATACGGTCTGAATACACGGTTCATCAAGTCCATGAACACTGCAGATGCATTTGTCAAACCGAAAGGCATGACCAAAAACTCATAATGTCCGTATCGTGTTCTGAAAGCAGTTTTCGGTATATCTGAATCTTTCACTCGTAACTGGTAATAACCCAATCTCAAATAAATATTTGAAAATACAGTAGCTCCTTCTAACTGATCAAACAAATCATCAATTCGTGGAAGAGGATATTTATTCTCCACGGTTACTTTATTCAACTGTCGGTAATCAATACACATTCTCATTGATCCGTCTTTCATTTTTACAAATAATATGGGAGCACCCCAAGGTGAAAAGCTCGGTCTCGCAAAACCTCTATCTGTCAATTCTTGTAACTGTGCTTTCAGCTCTTTTAATTCAGTTGGTGCCATTCTGTACGGAGCTATCGATATCAGAGTAGTGCCCGGTAACAATTCAATACCGAATTCAACTTCTCTAATCGGCGGTAAACCCGGTAATTCTTCCAAAAAATATCTGAAAACTCACAAACAACTGGTACAGACTCAATCTTCGATTCTGACTTGCTAGTATTCATCACATACGCTAGATACGCAGCATAGCTTTTTCTAACATACTTCTGAGCTAACAGAAATCACTATCAGTAATTCATTCAAATCATTTGATTCCATCCGAAGAGTCTCACCATTCTGACATTTCAATTCTATATTCTTGTTCCGAAAATTCACAATAGCTTCATGCGCATTTAGCCATTCCATGCCTAGTATTACATCGAACTCGTAAAAAGGGAGGAGCATCAGATCAGTCGGAAGACAATATCCCCGAGTCATCAACGGACATTTCTTACATATTTTATCAACTAACGCAGACTTTCCTAATGGATTCGATACTTTAACTAGATATTCAGTAGACTCAACATGTAAATTCTTTTCAAACACTAATTCTATACAGATATATAAATGAGTTGATCCAGGGTCTATCAACGCAACAATATCAGTGTTATAGAGAGAAAAAGTACTGGTAATAACATCAGGTGACGAGGCTTCCTCGCGTGCGCATATTGCATAAGCTCTCGCAGGAGTACGCATCTCAAATCTCACATTAGCATCTCTGGCCACATTGCGATTTCTACTTTGATTCCCAACATTTCGAGGCGGTCTACCTCTCGATGCAACATTATTTGTCTTAGTCGATTGTTCTTTATCAGGTACAGATCTTTCAGGATAATCACGCAAGTAGTGATCTAACGATCCACATCGAAAACATGCCTTGCTTTTCAATCGGCACTCTCCGAAATGCCTTCTGTTACAATGCTTGCACTCTGGTGCAGGAGTTCTCACATTACCCGCACTAACTACAGAAGTTGTCTGAGGTCTCGAATGAGGAGACTTAACACTTTTCTCTCGGATAGATATGCCTGTAGAAGCAGTAGAACGAGGATGTAAATCCTTTGATCTTTTGGATCCAGACTGATACGGTTTACCCGCAAACCTCTTTCTAGCCTTTCTAAATTCGGAATCCGCTTTTCTCTTTTCTTTAGCAAGTTCTTCGACTTTACAGGCCCGGTCAACGAGAACTACAAACTCTTTCAGTTCGAGTATTCTGACTAATAGTCGAATCTCTTCATTTAGCCCATCTTTGAACCTTTTACACATTATGGCTTCGGTAGATACACATTCACGAGCATATTTGCTGAGTCGAACTCTCTCTCTCTCTCGTATTCAGTTACAGACATTCGATCCTATTTTAGCTCTAGAAACTCTTTTCTTTTCTGATCAATGAATCGTTGACTAATGTATTTCTTCCTGAATTCTGTCTAGAAGAAATTCCAATCAACTCGTTCTTGTGGTACAACCGAGGTCAATGTATTCCACCATTGATATGCTGAATCTCGAAGCAAAGAAATAGCACATCTCAAACACTCATCAGGAGTACAGGCCAGTTTAGTAAAAACTCTGATCGTATTCTCAAGCCAGAATTCGGCCTTCTCAGCATTATCACTTGCTGAAGCTCTAAACTCTTCAGCACCATATTTTCGTATCTTGTCAACATGAGGTCTGTTCAATCTTAGAGGATCCATAACTCTCACATTTTCAAGGTTCGGTTGAGGGACTTGAGGGGGTGGAGGTTGTGGAGCAGCCAGGTTTGCTTGCACAAACTCACTAAACCATCTAGACATCATTTGGAAGAAAGCTTGTTTAATTTCGTCCTGATTGGCCGTAGCAGGGCCCGATTCAGAAGGCACAACCCCTTGAGCGGGTGCTGGCACAAAACTTTCAACATCATCAGCTAAAGCTCGATTCGGATCCATTACTATATAAAACAGATTTCAGAGGATGTCAGGAGATATCACACTATCACATTTCATGTACATGGCATGTATAACTAGACCTATACCACTACGGTAGTCCTAGAATCGACTAAACCGTAGCTCTGATACCAACTAAATGTAACACCCCTATCCCGTAACCATCGCCGGAACAGGAAAGGAGTGTTACCAAACATGTAATCAGACTGAATCAGAAAAATTTTGAACTTTTTAATCATTAATCATTATGTATTTTCAAACATCAAAGCATGCTTCAAATGATCATAAAATGATGCATATAACTATTGAGGATCAAATTGAAATCATAGTAAAAGATATGAAAATAATCATAAATTTTCAAGTTAGGGACACACGGCCGTGCTCCTTTGCCCGTGTCCTCTCGCACGATCGTGGCTATCCAACATGCCCGAATCGCATGACCCGTGGTTGAAACTGACTTACCTCACACGGCCACTAGACACGCCCGTGTACAAAACAGAGCAGACCATGTGACTATACTGCCAATTTTCGCACGGCTACAAGTTACCAGACATGCCCGTGTGTCTAGGCCATGTACCAAAACTGACCAATACATTTAAGGTCAGGTGACACACGGTCGAAATACACGCCCGTGTTCCCTGGCCGTGTGGCATAATATAGGCTCGGTTTAAGCCAAATTACCACCCAAAAAATACCAATTCAAGCATATAATAGACCCAAAATCATCATAAATCTTGCACTAACTAGGCATAACAATTCAATAACTAAAATAGCCACATTCATGAACTTATCCACACAAAAATATACATAATCATTTCTTACCATTTCAGCTCATAAACACATCTTGATCATATAATTTACCATAAGCACATATAATCAAAAAGTCATTCTCAAAATACCTAATTACAAAAGTATAAGCCAAGCCACACCTTATAGCTTGGTCATCTATCAAAATATACCATATTCATTAACAACTAGCCTATACATGCCATGACCATTTCATTTACAAAAGATTCAAAAGTACCAAAGCTTGATAGATAGTGTGATGGCGATCCCCGACTTGTCCGATTATCGAGCTAGCTTCCGAATCTATAAGACAGTGAAAGAAGTAAACGGAGTAAGCTTCTAAAGCTTAGTAAGCTCGTAAAACTTAGAGTTTAACTTACCAATTCATTAAGGTAATCACTACATATACAAGTAAGGCCAATTCTATTCATATGCTTTTGTAGCCTATTTCACAAGCTCACACAAGTTAGTCCATATGACTTCACATACCATCTTATACAAGAGTTTAACATATAATTCATATCCATTAGCACATAGAAACATCATAATTCATATGACATATAATGCATTCACTTTCATGTATCTCATGCAACATATAAATCTTATGTATTGGATCATACCTTTCATGTAATTCATATAACATGTATTATATATATATACATATCCTTATCATCTTATAATTCATGTAACTTATACCATGTCATCCATGTACATTTCATATAACATGAAACACATATACCATTTAATTATCATATAATACGTATCTGTATTCGCCCGTTGAACCTATAAGAACATCGAGGATACCCGAGTGATACACACATAGTGTATATACACATAACCTGAAATCTGTCAATACGTCATGTGTGCTCTTACGAGCCTGTACAGTAAGCCCAGAGGCTGAACATGTAATCCCGAAGGATGAACGGTAAGCCCGTAGGCTGAATGGTAAGTTCGAAGACTAAACATGTGATCCCGAAGGATGAACGTGTAGCTCATGAGCACGTGGTGAGTCCGCAACAAATGCAGGAGCTCGAACCACCCCGTAGCCCTAGTGACATGTCACTTGTATCCTTACGACTTCTACGGTTCTAACGGGGGCTCGGTATCCGTGTATCCCTTGTAACATTTAACAGTTCCATTCCAAATCACATGTATATACTCAATAGGCAATCCCATTCAGCAACTTTATACACCCACATGATCATTAAACAACATTTATAAGCATTTATAAGGTAAATTCCAAATTCTACGAACTTACCTCGGTTTAGTCGATATCTACTCGTCTACTTTCCTTTTTCCCCGATCAAGTTCTGGGATTCGATCGTCATTATCTATATTAATGCAAATTTAGCTATTTACCAACTCACTTATTCAATTCAATCCAAAAACATATAATTTGACATATTTGCAATTTAACCCCTCTATTTTTAGTATTTTTCAATTTAGTCCTTTTATCACAAAATGACAAATTACACATCAAAGACCTCAATATGCCTAGCCGAATATCCTTATAGTCCTTATAAATACATATCTTCCATTTAATCACAATTTAACCACCAAAATTCTACCTTATTATAATCAAATCCTCAAAACTCATTTTCATCATAACTTATTTTAAAATTCTTGTATATTTCCACATAATATTCTATAATTCATCAAAATCCATCTAAATAACATGAATTCATCAATGGCATTTTTCAAAAACACAATCAATTTCAGAAATTGATGTACGGGTCAGCGAGTATACGAAGCAACGATCACAAAAACGTAAAAATCAGTCAAAACCGAAATCAAAACATACCTCAATTGAGCTTGGATATAGCCGAATATCAAGGAAGCTTAAACCCTTATTTTCTTTTGTTCAAAATCGGTGGAAGAGAAATAAAATCAAAGCATTTTCATGTTTTATTTATCTAATATAACATATAATAATTAAAGGACGATTTTAACCTTTGAACATAAACCATTTAAAAACAATTCATTAAGGACATAATTGTCCACTACCAACCACTCACACTAAAAATGGTACAATTACCATGCAAGTACCTCGTTTTATAAAGCCATGCTCAAATAAGCCATTTATAAAATAGAACTCTAATTTATCGCTTTATGCGATTTAGTCCTTTTTCTCAAATTAACCAGTCAAACGATAAAATTTCTATATGAAACTTTCATACTGTAATTCTATCACGCTGTAAAACATATTAAAGCAGTAAAATAATATTTTGACTCGGTTAAGTGGTCCCGAAACCACCCGTTCCGACTAGGGTATAAAGTGGGCTGTTACATAAGTAATTATGCACCAGACTAAAAGATCCCATATCAATTTAGACATTTTTTTTTAATTTTGAAAAGAACACCAGATGGTATATCCATTAAAATATATACAAATATTAACGAATCATACCCAAAAAGAAATCGAATTTCACAAATAAACAACCTCAATATTTTTCTTAATGGACCGAATAATAAACTTATAAATGAATAATGTTATACTCATCATTTAATGGCTAACTTAAACATTACACAAACATCAAAACTTTAACCAAGTCGGACATATATGCATCACATGAAGCTCATATAATTTTTCTTGCTATACCAATGCACAAATTACTATTCATTTGGTCATTTTTCTAGGCATTAGCCTAATGTAATCATACTTATACTTTATTCAATGCCTAACACTTATCATTTTTGTTTTACCACTTTACAAGCATATAACTTGTAACACCCCCAACCCGTATCCATCATTGGAATAGAGTCACGAGGTATTATCGGAGTTTATAGAACTTTTTTTTTTCAATTTAATCACATGATAACTCATTTTATAAGAAATTGTACAACTTAAATTTTACCACTCTTCCATAAGCACAAGTTTATTTTCATTTGATCATTTACCCTTTCAACGTATCATATAATAAACATATTACCATTTAACTAATAACTTGGCATTTGTCTAAGCGTCAACAACAATAGTTGTTAGCATACTTGAACATATTTCATATAATTTTAGAATCCATAAACTCATTTTATCAACATATCATACTTGAGATTATTATTCATCACGGCTTACCTAATTTTCATGTATCAGCATATTAAAGATAGCCACATATTCATGTATCATGATACATATTATTCTCTTGCCATTTCTTCAAAAACATAAATCATTCATTATACCAAAATTTCATGTATCATTGCTTTCATGAATTTTGCACATATTTATTCCAGGACAATTCATAATCTTAAATATGCATAATTATCAGGTAAGTTTCATATACATATATGATGTATTTTCCATGTCATATTTTAAAATATCGAATAAATATTATTTTCGTGTATTTCAAGTTCAATTTCATGATTATTGTTTCGTGCTCAAATTATTTCCATGTCGGGGCTTTATTCATTAAGTCATTCGAAATTTCATCGTCATGCAATTGATATTATTAAAGTATACGAATCTATAATCATGGATGCATATATTCATCAATAAATTTCATGTACAAATATCATCATCTTATATTTCCATATATCCAGTATCACTGTCATTTTTTTCATGTACTTCAGGAATATATGTACGAATCTTTTTATATATATATTTCCTTTCCTGGTCAGGATTCTTGCCTACTGAATTTATCAGAATATTGATAGTTAAGATCATATAGTATACTTAAAATATGCAAATCATAATCCATTAATTCACATTTACCCTTTTTAGCTATGTGTTTACCATCTTCTATATTTATTCCGTTGAATTTCTCAGAATTTCGATGGATTTCCAAAAGTACACCTTTGGTGTACAATCTCATCAACCGTCAATTCATACAGGTGTACACTTTTAGTGTACAATTCCAGGTCTGTCAATTCATATACATGTGTTGCCATGGTATATTTCAGCCATGGTCTTATTCATTTTCTCAATATGTTGCCATGGTATCTTTCAACCATGGTCTTACACATTTCATTTCAGTAAGCTCACTCCCGCGAACCTCACTCTCCCGCGAACCTCAATTTTTGGCACACTTCCGCGAACCTCAGCTCCCATGTATTCTTCGGAAGGGCCTATACATATATATTCTTCGGGAGAGCCACTAGCACACTCCCGCGAACCTCATTTCCCATATATTCTTCGAGAGGGCTGATATCAGGATTACCCTTTCGGGCTTAATCATTTTTCCTATATTCTTTAGGTGGGCTAATAATAGGATCACCCATCTAGGCTAGATCCTTTTTTTACCGTCAATTCCTTTTCCAATGATCCATCGAATTCCATTTCATTCAACCGAAATTTATTTTCCCTTTATATAGAGTATTATCAATATTTCATCAATTATCATGCATTGATCATTCAAATCATATTTTCATCACATAATCACATATTTCAAGCATTTAAAAATACAATTCAAGTTACAGGAACTTACCTCGTTGCTTGTTTGTGTTTATAAATTCATTAATCCGATATATATTTTTTTCACGTTCAAGTCTCACATTTGCGTCGTTTGGATCTTAATAAATAAATTTTACCATTGTTTTCATTCATTCCATATTCTAATACATTCAATTAATGCTCTAGGCAAAATTACCATTTTGCCCCTAAACTTTTAATTAATGACGATTTTATCCTTAGGCTCAGAAAAATAAATTCTTGTAATTTAATCCTTATTTTCAACCGTTATCATCATACATATTGATAATATCCCATAAATTCTATAAAATATCAGAATTTTCCATAATTTCAACACTTTTCAATTTAGTCCCTAAAACATGTTTTTCCCCGGTCTTGAACTATATTAATAATTTCATAAAATTTTATAATTTAAATAAAATAATCCATTTCATACGATTTCGTCATTTTTGACATTTTTACAAAATTACCCATAAAGTTTTACCTTTATTCAATTTAGTCCTTGAGTCTACAACTTGCAAATTAACCATGCCAGCTGAAGATTCATACATATTTTCCTCCTCCTCTTCTCCATTCCACATCATTTATTTATATAACATGCTTATAAGTAACATCATCAATAATTTCACTATTTACTTATATGTGAATATTCAAGCTATCCACCTACGTCATAGTCACCAAATTATTTTTATCTTGAGCTACAGAACTTAAAATTAAGTTCCGTCAATTTTCCATGAAACTAGACTCACATATCTTCTTACATAAAAATTTCATGATTTTTGGTTTAGCCAATTAATATAGTTTATTCTTTAAAGTCACCCCTATTCTGCTATCTGACAGTTCTGACCCATCTTCACTAAAAATTAATTATCTCTTCATACAGGATTCAGATGATGTTATTGTTTTTTCTCTTGAAAATAGATTCATTAAAGAATCTAACTATATAAATTATGTCCCATAATCATTTTTATACAATTTTTAATGATTTTTCCAAGTCAAAACAAAGGATCCCAAAATCATTCTGAATCAGTCTCACAAAAATATAAATATCTCAGAATACAGAATTCATTTACTTGTTCTGTTTCTTTTATATGAAAATTGACTCAACAAGCTTTAATTCCATATCTTACTCAACTTTTAATTCAGTTTCGACCATTTTTGATGATTTTTCAAAGTTAGCTTACTGCTGCTGTCCAAAACTGTTTTAGTGCAAGATATTAATTGCTAAGTTTATAACACCCTTATTTCCTTTCTCTACAATATTTCTCATCACTTTCTCTTATTTCTCTTGATTAATATATCAAAAACATAGAACCATAAATAAGAAAACTCTACTTTAACATCATTTCCATGCTTTTTCAATAATATCAAACTTAAAAATATATTGAAATCTTGATATACTTACCTTGTCTCATTGATTTCAATCTTTAATTTGATTTTTCTCTCTCCTCCAGCTTCTATTTCTTGAATCCAACTTGATATTCTAACTCCCCATAGTCTTCTTAACATTTTTCTCTTTGGTAGCTATGAAAATTCTCTTGATTTCTAGGTAAAATTGGTGAATTTTTGGTGGAAGGACCAAATTGTAAAGAAAGTAAAACTTTCTTTCTTTCTCTCTTCCTCCCACGTTGGTGCATGGAAAATAGTGGGTTGATGTGTTTTTTTTCCTCCCTTTCTTCCTTTCCACACACATATATATATACTAAATAAAATAATAAAATAATAATAAATATATTATTAAAATAATATTTATCTAATTAAATAATTACAAAATATCACCAACATCATCATTACTTTCTAGATTTCTCTCTCTTCCAATTGACCATTTTGCCCTTCGTGATCTTTTAAAATTCCATCCTTGAGTCATCACTTAATTTGGTAAAATTACGATTTAGTCCCTCAAAATTCTTCACCTATTCAATTTGGTCCTAATTTATCCATTTTCCTTAGTTTCTAGATTATTCCACCCTTAAAATATTTACACTATTGGTCCTTCAACTTTTCTATATTTACACTTTAACCCCTTAAATTTTAAGTATTTACTCTTGGGCCACAAGACTTTTCTCACTTTTACAATTTAGTCCTTTCTTGGATTAATACATCATAATATACTTCCTACATAGATTTTGTTGACACAGCTCAAAATTTCTCTTTTTATCACTTTATTTCCTTACTTAACTATATCAAGGATAATATCTTACTTTCTTACTGTAGTAATATTCGAGGTATTATATAACCTTTTAAAGAACTAAACCAATATACATATATATTAACCATAATTTTCACATCATGCTAAACATATAATAAACATATCTCAACTAATATATACATATATATACATATATATATATATATATATATATATCAAACCAATACAAATACATTATACCTATATAAGTACAAATGCCGAAACATTATTCAAATACTTTTATTACCTAAGTTCATCATTATTGATTGCCATTTATTCAAGACATAATCATTATCACATATAACATGTTCATGCATCATTAATCTAACATATGAAATGACTTAACTCAAATAACATACTTAATTACCTTATTACCAAACATATACTAAACCTTGTCAAAACATTTCAAACATATTTCACACCTGCATATATATATTTATATTAGCCGAACAACCCAGCCACATTCAAATTCAGCAACCATTTAAAAATCATACCACACATAATTCAATCGTTAACTCTACTTCCAAATTAGACTAAACACAATTGCCGAACACATAATTTAAAACATTAACACACCATACCAAGCCTATTGCATAAAGAACCACAGCCAAATTTGCACATAATTACTTAATATAATAGCCATTTTCACATGGCTTTATTTTTGTTTTTACATACCCCAAAATTCATTATGCCAAAACACATTCTAGCCTATACATGCCATAGTCCCAAAATGTAACTTTATAAAATACTGAAGACGGTCGATAGTGTGATAAGCTTCTCTGATGATTCTCGAGGTCATAACTTGAATTCAAAATCTATAAAAAAAAAAAACAAACATATACACATAGAGTGAGCTTTTTATAGCTTAGTAAGTCATAAGCAAATGGAAGCAAATGAACATTCCATTAATATTATAAACTTAATTAAATCAAACTAAATTATAATATCGTAACACATTAGATCCAACGTATGAAATTTATGTTATACATATATACCTATATATATATTCATTCCCAAATAATCACCTTGGCCAAATGCTCATGTAGCCCAAATTATCATTATTATCTTTTAACTTCCACAACCAAGTAGTCATTGTAATCTAGTTCACATACTCATAAACATATAAATTCATGTGCTATAGCATAGTTTCATATTCATATATTAAACATGAAGCCAAATACATATATTCATGCATGTAAATAACTAAGTTTCATTTCAATAATAATCTCAAGGTCGAATATACTTACCTTATTTTAAGTAAATAATAAGCCAACTCGTACCTGACATTTAGCTCGTCAAATAGATTCGGACACAACTTATCTTTGCCCGATGAACCATTTAGAATTGGATAGGACACTCGGATAATCTCACATATCGTACATTGCAAACGTCCCAGACGTGGTCTTACATGTAGTCACATATCAAAGCCACTGTCCTAGATAGGGTCTTACTCACACACACATATCAAAATCACATATCGATACCATGGTCTTACTCGCACACATATATCAGAATTCTATTTCATGACATACATATCCTAACTATTCTTACAGTTCATACGGGGCTTTCGAACGTCGTAACTCAGTCGAAACGAATTCGAAAATATTGTATATCAAACTCCTTCACATTCGGCTTTAACGTATATAAAATCATATATCGTACAAATCGAACTTGTACCATGAAATTAAAATCAATTTCTGTATTAAAATTCATAGCTCATAATCATGTATAAGTACAATCAATCTACATGTATTCGGCCCAATGTAACATGAGCATCAATTTACTTTTATAGTATATTCAATAGTTGATACACAAATAACAAAGCCACTTCCTAAATTTGCATCAAATCCTCTTGTTTAGTAGAAACATAAAATACTACTCATATAGTCACTTCTATAACCTTGGCCGAATATAAAATTTGCATTTTACTTATGCTTATTTCAAAGATCACTTTTAACTTTACTAAATCCCAATACAAACATATAATTTCACTTAAACCGATTCCGAATATTAACTTTAATTTACATTTCACTTAATAAATATCACAAATGTGTATTTATACATATAATACAATATCCATTCGTTCAATACTTCAAATTACTAAGACCAAATCTCCATGCCAATATTCCTTATCTTGCAATGTAACCAATTTCACAGACAAAGCCAAATAGTTGAATATATATTCGGCTATACACATATAATTATACTATCATAACATTTCAGCATATATATATATACATGTAAAGTTCATTTTTAGTCAAATAAATAACCTCTATTTGCTTATAACTTACCTCGGACAATGAAAAATGCAATGGGACGACTAGTCGACAACTTTCGTTTTTCCTCGATCCAAACTCGATTTCTTTGATTCTTGATCTAAACATATTTAAAATAAACTCATTCAAACATATTTTCATTCGATTTAGTCCAAAAACACATAAATAGGCAAATTACCATTTACCCTCGACATTTACAATTTAGTCTCTATTGCACAAAACACAAAATATATAAAATTTCAATATAACCATGTTGGCTGAATTTTATCCACACTAATACAAGTCCATATATTTCATCAATTTCACATTTTTGTCCCTCAAACTTTTATTTTTGCAGTTAAGTCCTAATTACTCAAAATCATCAAAAATTCCCATACAAAATATATTAACCCAAAATATATCCTCCATATATCATCATCAAACAACAAAATCACAAACTCTCATCAATGGCATAACTCAAAATATTCATCAAAATTAAAAATTTAAGCATGGGTTTAGTAGTATACGAAGCAACGATCTCAAAAATGTAAAAATTATCAAAAATCGAATTAAACTCATAAAATGATTGAGCTTTAAAGGTGGCTGAACCCTAGCTTCCAATGTTTCTTTTTCTTTTGTTTAGTTTCGGCAATGGAGAAAGATAATGGACAAAATAATTTGACTATGTTATAATATGATATTTTGTAACATATTTTTCAATTTACCTTTTTAACCATTATTATAAATTATTCTTTCATATAGACAAAGTCCATTGCCGTCCACTTTTCTTTTAATGGGCTTATTACAACATAAATGCTCCAATTTAGAAAGCCACTGACAATTCGGCCCTTATATTTTAAACCACCAAATTTTAAATTTATGTAATTAAGTTTTTTTAATCGAACATTCAAACAAAAAAATTAAACCACGAAAATTTCACAGATATTAATTCACACATAATAAACACAGAAAATAATTTTAAAATATTTTTTAGACTTGGATTCGTGGTCTCAAAACCATCGTTCTGATTAGGGTCTAAATTGGGCTATTACAATGGCCTTGGTGGATACACATTCTCGAGCGTATTTACTGAGTCACACGAACTTACGTTCGTACTCAGTTACGGTCATCTGACATTGCTTCAACTCTAGAAATTCCTTACGCTTCTATTAATAAACCGAGGACTGATATACTTCTTTCGAAACTCCTCTTCGAAAAACTCCTAATTAACTCTTTCCCTTGGTACCACTGACACAAGAGTGTTCCACCACTAATAGGTGGAATCTCGTAGGAGGGATTCGACACACTTCATGCACTCTTTAGGGGTGCACGATAATTCATCGAATACCTTGATGGTATTCTCTAACCAAAATTCCACTCTTTCTGGGTCATCATCTTTAGTAGTCCAGAACTCTTCTGCCCCTTGTTTCCAGATTCTATCAACTGGGGGTTTTTCTTGCCTTACCACCTCTACTATCTCAGAAGCTACTGGGGTAGATTGAGAAAATTGTGGGGTGGAGCTTGGTGTTGAATGGCCGGGTTTGTTCAGACGAACTCAGTCAACCACTTGTTCATCATTTGGAAGAAGGCCTCCTAGGCCTCTCCCCGTTGACTTACAGTAGCCGGCCTATCCTTAGTTTCGGCTGGCACCGTCCCTTCAACGAGAGCTGGTGCGTTACTTTCTACATAATCTACCGTAGCTTGTTCGGGATCCATTTACTATAAGAAAACACATTTAGATTGTCAGGAGTCGTCACACTATCATATCCTATATATACTTAGGTATGGCATGTATAGCTAAACTCATGCATGTGCTAGGTTAGTCCTAGAATCGACTAAACACTAGCTCTGATACCACTAAATGTAACACTCCTTACTCGGGTCTGACGTCAGGACGGGGTACGAGGTGTTACCATACTTAATCATGCTTGAACATGTAAATCCGGGCTATAAATTTTCTTTCCTAATAAATCTTTTCACACTTTCTCTTAATATCCTTATCCTGGGCCTACAAGGCCCAAAACGTACATCGAATGTGTTTTGGGACAAATTCGAGAACTTTCGAGCACTTAGAAAAAATTTACTTAAAATAGGGTCACACGCCCGTGTGAGATAGGCCACACCCATGTGGGCAGGCTGTGTGGTCACAAACACCCATGTCCCTAGATCGGGCTAAATTTATTTTTATTTCGAACCTACAGGGTTTCTACACAGTTAAACCACACGTCCGTGTCTACAGCTCGTGTTCTTCACACGACCTAGACACGCCCGTGTTATCAAACCATGCTAAATTCTGACTTTACTCTACAAATAACCTAGAATTCACAAGGCTAAAACACATGCCCATGTGCTCTGCTCGTGTGCAACGTGGCTTAACTGATTTAGATACAGGGGACACACAGCCTATTAACAAGCCCTTGAGGCTGACAGTGTGTCACACACGGCCTAGGTACACGTTCATGTGCCCAACCGTGTGGACAACTATAGGCTATCTTCCAAGCCTTTTTCCACCCTGAAACTGAACCAAATACAATGCCAATTTAATATCACAACTCATGGCACAATAAAACATCCAAACATTTACAAACATGACATTCAAACTATAATCTCATAATGCATTCATCTTTCTCATTGATTTATGAAATTTCATACTGCTACCATTGACATTCACCTAGCAATTAAGCTTGATCAATATTAGCCTTTTTTCAAAGGCCATTATAAAATGACTTGAGCAATACTAGTAGCTAACACATTAGGCTAACAAAATGACACATCTCAAAGTGACAAAATTGGATGGCTTGATAGTGTGACTTCGAGCTTCGACTTTAATGATCCCTGAGCTAATTCGGCAAATCCACATGGAAAGGGAAAATGAAGGAGTAAGCATTAAAATGCTTAGTAAGTTGCATGGAATAAGATAGCAACATAAGTCATAAAACATCATTCAAATAGAGTATCATGAAATGCCATTTACTTTTCTACTCATTCTCATAACTTACTCAATGTCATGGCTTACTTGTTCTCATGACTTACTTTTCATTTTTTCGTAACTTACTCAAGTGTACCTATAACACTCATCACGAAACTTAGTCTTTCTTGTTAACTAATCAACTGGAATACTTTTTCTATTAATATACTTAGAATATCAAAGGATACCATAAGGTCATTCTCATGGAAAGATACTAAAGCCATACCTCAGATATGGTCTTACATGGGATCTCAAGCTAATGTTGAAGCCACATCCCAGATATGGTCTTACACGGGATCTCATATCGATGTCGATGTCATATCCTAGACATGGTCTTACAAGAGATTGTAGGCTGATGCCGATGCCATGTCCCAAACATTGTCTTATACGAGATCTCTCTTAGATGCCATTGCCATGTCCCAGACATGGTCTTACAAGGGATCTATGTCTCATCTCGGCGCCAATGCCATGTCCCAGACATGGTCTTACACGGGACCTCATGTCGATGCCAATGCCATGTCCCAGACATGGTTACATGGGATCTCATTTTGGTGCCCATGCCATGTCCTAGACATGGTCTTACACGGGACCTACAAATGCTTATGTCATGACAATGGTATCCTTAGTATTCTTTAACATTACTAACCAATAGTTCTCATATATAATTTCATCCTTTCTTGATAGTAAATATATTAAATAACTTCATGGGATTTGCATGAATTACATAAAATATCATCATCATAAATTTACATAATGCATAAAGCTAAATTATTACATACAACTTAATTTTGCAACTTTTACAATTTAGTCCTTAAGGACAAATTAATCACATTTTATCAAAATTTCCTTCATGAAATTTTCTCACTATTATGAAATCACATCATAAACTCAAAAATAATCATGAATTATATTTTTCTACTTTGAATTTGTGGTCTCAAAATTACTATTCTGACTAGGCCCTATTCGGGCTGTTATACAATTACTTTCAAGAGTCGAAAGCTTAATAAGACGGAACAGAGGTACAGGTCCAAGAAAAGGAGATGGCTGTTGTGGTGCATTTCTTGCGCACATGGAGGCATTATTTATTGGGTTCCAAGTTCGCGGTCTTTACTGATACTTTTGCCAATAGTTATTTTCTAACCCAGAAAATGTTATTTCCCAAACAGGCTTATTGGCAGGTTTCCTAGCAAAGTTTGATTTCACGATGAAGTATAAGCCAGGGGGTGCCAACACTATGGCTAATGCATTTAGCCGAAAGATGGAGTTTGCATCAATTAGCCAACATGATGGTTCCTTATTGGAGTACATTCGAGAGGGATTGTCCTATGATCCCATAGCTAAAAACTTGATTGAGCTTACCAAGGAGGGGAAAATGAGGAGATTTTGGCTTGAGGGTGAGTTGTTATACACTTATGGGCACTGTCTTTATTACCTTATTATGGGAAATTGAGAAAGTCATAAAAGAGTGTCATGACTCGAGATAGGCGAACCATCCAAGAATGCACCGCACATTGGCCATTTTAGAGGATCGTTACTATTGGCCTCACATGGGTGATGATGTGGAGACCTATGCGAAAACTTGTCTAGTATGCCAACAAGACAAGGTTGAGTTAAAGACTCCGACTGACTATGGGAAAGTGTATTCATGGATTTTATTGTTGGTTTACCTAAGTGTGATGGGTTTGCAAGTATTCTTGCTGTGATGGACAGGGTTTCGAAGTATGCAACATTCATTCCAACTACTAATGAGTGCCCTATTGAGGAGGCAGCTCGTTTGTTCCTTAGACACATGGTGAAATATTGGGGAGTTTTGTTGTCTATCATCAATGATCGAGACAGGCAATTCACTGGCCGGTTCGAGACAGAGTTGTTCAAGTCAATGGGCTCAGACTTGAACTTTTCCATTGGCATGCATCCACAAACCGATAGGCAAAACGAATGAGTGAATACGTTGTTGGAGACATATCTTCGGCATTATATCAGTGCCACAAAAAAGGATTGGCCAAGTTTCTTGGATGTGGCCCAATTTTCATACAACTTACAGCAAAGTGGGGTTACGAATCAAAGCTTATTCGAGATAGTGATGGGCCAGTAGCCACTCACACCCAATGTTTTTGTGACCCATTATACAAGACCGAATCCAACAGTTTATCAATTTGCAAAGGATTGACAAGAGAAAAATGACTTGGCTAGAGCTTGTTTACACAAGGCAAGTAAGCGCAGCAAGAAGTGGGAAGATCAAAATCAAATGGATGTGCAATTTTAGGTTGGTGATTTAGTCCTTGCTAAACTACACTTGATTTTGCAACATAATGGTTTTCATAAGGGGCGTGTGCGACGGTATGATGGACCCTTTCGAGTTATGAAGAGAGTAGACAAAGTGGCCTACAAGCTTGAGTTACTGGCAAAACTCAAAGTCCATCTAGCCTTTCATGTGAGCATGATTAATATATTTCATGAGGATCAAGAAGATCCAAATCGAGGCAAGTCTGAATGAGCACCATAGGGGTAAAGGTCTCTTACGATCATGAAGTTGAAATCATTGAGGTAGATTGTGTGATCAGAAGAAAGTACTATTGGCTGCGGCATGAATACTAAGTCTGATGGAAGGGACTTGCTGACAGTGAAGTGAGTTGGGAACCTACCGAGGCATTGCGGTAGTTCTAAGGAAAGATAGATCAATTCCATGAGAAGGACGCGTTGAGGGCATCGTTAGAACAAGTGGGGGAGAATGCTATGGGTTGCGCATGGGA
Source organism: Gossypium stocksii (assembly GCA_020496765.1). Classification (NCBI taxonomy): domain Eukaryota; kingdom Viridiplantae; phylum Streptophyta; class Magnoliopsida; order Malvales; family Malvaceae; genus Gossypium; species Gossypium stocksii. The sequence goes on from CM035621.1 coordinate 53,275,363, forward strand.
GCCCGCAACCATGGCACAGTTCTGTGAACCATCATGTTTAAGGGAGGTCATTTGGCCCAACCGGACTGGCCCATTGCTTGGAAAGTTTGAAGGCCCATCTACAAAGCTTGGCAAATATGGAATGTGATTTTCAGAGATATGTAATCCTAGATATGATATGTAACCTTTGGAACATAGGGTCTGTATCTTAAAGATGTGATTTGTAGATAACTTTTAATCTTAGCCATTGATGTACTTTGATTTGTACCGTTGATTTTGGGGTGGCTTAACTATAAATAGAGGTCTCTTCCCCTCATTGTAAATCATTCAGTGATTAATAGAATTCTTGAAAGCATTCAATCAAAACATTCTCTCTAGTGTTATTGCTTTTCTGTAGCTTTTTTCATCTTTCGAGTTCTTTCAATTTTCATTCTTCCGCTTGTTCTTTGTGACTGTCTTGGAGGAATTCTGTTGAATTCTCAATTGTTGGGAGTTAGGCTGACTTAGACATTTTTGGAGCAAAGAAACTACCTAATGTTGCACGGATTGTGTGGGAAAAATATAAGTACGTAACAATATCACATGGTTTACTTTACTTTAAATCCTTTAACAATTATTTACTTAACCTCTTAAGGTATAGAAATTAACTTAACAAGTCTTTCTACTTCCCATCCTATTTTAAATTAGTCCATGTATCAAAAAACTGTAAAATGTTAGAAGAAACTCAATAATATTGTAAAAGCTTTAGTAATTTTGTAAGAAATTTTGTAATCTTGCAAGAAACATAGTAACTAAGTAAGATTTTTCATAATTTACAAAGCTATAAGAAATTAGGTAAACATTATAAAGCTGTAAGAAATTTAGTAATTTTGCAAGATTTAACATACTTGTAAGAATTTTGTAATTTTTGTTGTAAGAAATTAAGTAATAAAAAGTTGTAACAAATTCAGTAACTTTATTAAGACTTCAGTAATTTTGTATGAAATTTTGTTATTTACTAAAAACACCATGAATTTGTAAGAAAATTTAGAAACTTGTAAGAAATTAGATAATTTATTGATATATTACAAATACCACTGAAGTCATTACAAACGTGTAAGAAAATTCAGTTACTCAGTGAATTTTTATTATAAAGTTATAAGAAATTTATTAAGTAATTCTATAAAAAGAAACAATAATTTACAATGTTTTAATAAATTAAAATTACAATTTTGTAAGAGATTTAATAATTTTAATTTGTAAGGAATTAAATATTTTGGATAATTTTCAGTAATTTACAACATTGTAAGATATTAAGTAAATATTCCAATGTTGTAAAAGTTTCAATAATACTACAAGGGATTCACTTATTTTGTAAGAAATCCAGTAATTTTATAAGAGATTGAGTTAATCTCTAAGAACTTCATAATTTTGTAAAAACAAAAAGCAATCTAAAATGTGTTGATAAAATAGATAAACATTGTAATAATGTAACAGATTCAATAAGTTTGAAATAAATTTAGTAATTTACGAAATTGTAAAAAATTAAATAAACATTATAAAGTTATAAAAGATTTTGGTAATTTTATTATTAAGGAATTTAGTCATTTTTTAAAGAATTTTAGTAATTTCGTAAAAAAATAAATAATTACAAACTCGTAAGAAATTAATAAAAAAATTATAAAATTGTAAGAGATTCAGTAGTAATTACATTGTAAGGAATTTAATATATATTTTTAAAAACTTTACAATGTAAAAAATTCAGAGCTTTTGTAATTTAACCTGCTACATGTTAAAAAAAGTTATATAGCTTACGATAAGCTCTATTTAAAGATCCATCATATAAAACAACCACTTATGGAAAGAACAGCAAAAGCAAAAATAAAAATAAAAATTAGAAACAACTTTTCATTAAAGAAAATAGTGAAATGGCGATGGATGTAGGAGTAAATGGGGTGATCGTAAATACTTTCGAGGAGTTGAAAACCGAATATGTTAAAAAAAAAAAAAAGTGAAAGGGAGGAAATAAAGTAGGGTTGAATTATTGAAACTTAATTCCTAGTGGTGGTCGTGGCTTGTTGCTTGATATATTCAACTAGTAACGTAATGTTAAGGTAAGACGACCCTCCCGCTTCTACTGCTTTCGTTGCCATTTCCGCAAGATATTTTGCCCTTTTCCTTCTATCTTCTCCTTCATCTCCTTCATCTATTAAACTCTCTAATGCCTTCATAATATTGTCCTTCTTCACAACCGCCTCAAATTCTTCCTCTCCCATATGCACCGCTGCTTCAACATCTACACCAACACCAATTTTCAGTATTTGCACGACCAGCTTCTCGTTCACAAATTGCTCGGAGAATAAAGGCCAAGTTATCATCGGCACGCCGGTACTAATCCCTTCAAGTGTTGAGTTCCACCCACAGTGTGTCAAGAACCCTCCGATCGATGGGTGCGATAAGATTAAAACTTGTGGCGCCCAACCCCTTATCAATAGTCCTCTTCCTTTTATCCGATCCTCGTATCCATCTTCTTTTAACCATTTCTCCATTTCTTCTTTCTTATACGCTCTTCTAATGACCCAAATGAATGGTCTCTTCGAAGATTCCAAGGCTAAACCGACTTCGATTAATTGTGTAGGTGTTTGTCGACTGAGGCTTCCGAAACAAACATAGATTACCGACTTTGGTGGCTATGAATCGAGCCATTCCAAGCACTGGTTTTCATTAGTTAGCGCCTCACTTCCCCTTTGAGCTTTATCAAAATTGTTTTTGTTGCTCAGTGACACTGGACCAATGCACCACACATTTTGTTTGCAAACTTTTCGAAAAGATTCAAAGTATTCAGTTTCCAACTCCTCGAAACTGTTTATAATCACACCATTATCTCCTTCTTCTGCCATCTTTGCCTTTTCACTTTGTTCCTTCATTGCTAATGAGATTCCAGGGTTGAGGTTTCCAGGCAGCTGTGCTATCTTGAATTCGATTCTATCAGACAATCCTGGCACCAAAACAGTCTCCCCTTGGGGGACGAATTCATGGACCTTAGATTTGGTTAAACTATGACTGCACAAAAGAGAGAAGCTGTTCTTTCCATCAAACCAGATCCTCGGAATCTGATACTTGGAAGCCATTTCAGCTACCCATGTGAAATTCCTGTCATATATAATGCAGCTTGGTCGGGGTTTTAGCTCCTCAAACATTTTCTCCACCGGTTGTTGAAGGAAGCTCAATGCAGCGAAGAAGCTGCTCATCAGATCCATTGATGGGAGATTGTCTACTGTTTCACACCCTTCGATCAAACCAATCTCTGCAGCCGGAAACGGAAGTTGTTCGACGCGAATTGCTAGACCAGACTCCATGGCGCCATTGATGGAGCTGCTGAAACGGGCAGCGTTCTTAGGTGTGGTAATTACAGTGACCATTACACCACGATCTGCCAATAACCTGGCTATGTCTATCATGGGAATACGGTGTCCCTGGCACATAAATGGTATCAACACAAAATGAAGCTGAGAAGATGAGTTTAAGGCCGTTGAAATTTTAGTGTTTGTTTAAGCTGAGTTGAAACGAAAATCTTATGGTGTTTGTTTTTTATGGTTCCTCTTCATTAGCTTCATCAAGTGGTTATTTATACATATGACGTAGGGTTTCGAGTATTATGTAAGCATGCACATAAGCATTTAGAACATTTGACAAATGTTGGAGCTAATGTCTTATTTAACCTTGCTCAAATTTGGGTTTGGTTCCTCTACTATCATAAAAGGACCAAAACTATAACCTAACCGTTTTCTAAAACATATAAGCATTTACAACATTCACAAATGTCGGAGCTAATGACTGATTTAACCTTAGTCAAAGCCTGACTAATGCCATTATGCAACCCTGTTTTTTTGTCATTAACATCCACATGCAGATAACCAGACAGAAGAAGTAATGCCATCTAAGAAACTCACATTTCTCAATTGCCTGAAACAATTAAAAAATGCATGAAGATTACATTGAACCTGGAATTATTGACTTTGCTAGTGAGCGTGTCAACATCACATGCTTGAGGCCCAAGGAAGAGATACCAACCCAATATCTGTGGTGTCAACAAATTCAAGCCATAAATCTTGGAAAATACTGCCAATTTAAAGTATGACTTCAATACAATTTTGAACTGCTGACAGTTCTTAAAAACAATCAAATTAAATTAATAATTTTTGTATGAATAAAAATAAAAAAGAATTCTATTAAGCTAAAAGAAACTTAAATCGTATAATTAATTATTAAGATAGGCTAAATTTGAAATTATGTCGGGAAAAAACTTTTTAAGACAGACCATCAATTTTGATTTTAGATGAGGGGAATTGGCAGATTTTATGTTGGAGAAATTGGCAGAGATATATGTTTCTGAGATTACACGGGGTCTTATTAGCGAATATTTTTAATCGGGATCCATGATTTATCTCTAAATTTTGGGGTAAGCTGCACGAAGCTTTGGGTATTAAATTAACCTTCAGTAGAGCGTTTCATCCACAGACAAACGGTCAGCCTGAAAGAGTGATTTAGATACATGAAGATATGCTTCGTTGTTGCATTCTTGAATTCGAAGGTAAGTGGGAAAAATTTCTTCCATTGGTGGAGTTTGCTTATAATAATAATTACCGGTCGAGTATAAAAATATCCCTGTACAAAGCTTTGTATGGTCGAAAGTGTAGAAATATGTTATACTAGACTGAATTGAGTGAGAAAAAGCTTTTGGGTACTGATTTGATTCACGAAACCGAAGAAAAAGTGAAGGTGATACAAGACTATTTAAAAGTTGCTTTGGATCATCAGAAATCTTACGCTGATTTAAAAGGAAAAGACATCGAGTTTAAGGTTGGCGAAAAAAGTGTTTTTGAAAGTAGCACCCTAGAAGAAAGTTCTCCATTTTGCTTGAAAAGGAAAGTTTAGTCTGCATTTCATTGGTTCGTATGAAATTATTGAGAGAATTGGGTCAGTAGCTTATCGTTTAGCTTTACTGTTGGAATTAGAGAAAATTCATAATGTTTTCCATGTACCGATATTGAGACGGTACAAATCTCTCATATGTGATTTCGCTGGCTGATGTGGAATTATAGCTTGACATGTCGTATAGTGAGGAACCTGTTAGAATCTTGGCTCGTGAAATTAGAGAGTTGAGAAATAAATGCATAGCTTTAGTTAAGGTTCTCTGGCACCATCATAGGGTCGAGGAAGCTACTTGGGAGCTGGAAAAAGCTACTTAGGAATCGGAAGAAGCTATGAAATTACAATATCTGAACCTATTCTCTGGTAAGATTTTCAAGGATGAAAATTCTTTGAGGGGGGAGAGTTATAACAACTCGTTTTTAGTGGTGTTAGAAATAATGGTTTCAAGACCAAAATTTTGACAAGTGAGACAGTATTTTATTATTTATTTAATGTTAATAAAACTATTATATGGTCATGTTAAATTTTGGTTAAGAAATTTTAACGTTTAGATAGTTAATTAAGTAAAAAAGGATTAAATCGTAAAAGCTACAAAAGTTAGTTTCTATTAGCTAAATATGTTAAATGACTGTTGAAAATGAAAATTTATGGACTTCAATGGTAAATATACCATTTATATTTGTAGTGGATGGTTGTGGTGGCTATTAGTAGGAAAATTTATTGATTTTTAAAGGGTAAAGATGTAATTTGATAATTAAACAAAAAATTAAATAAAACAAAAGCGTAATTGACTATCATTTTCTTCATTTTATGCCCATCAAAATCAAAAACAACATTAAAGTATAAGAAGCATTCGACCAAGCTTGTCTTTGATGCATGGTATGTAATTTTCGCTTTTTTTTTGTGATTTTTAAGTTTTTGAGTTCGTTTTAGTTTAATATATCTAACCCGGGGACTAATTTATAAACTGTTAAACATATTAGATTATGCCATTGATGAGTTGGGGGTGTTTGTGATGTTTTATGATGGATTATTAAGTTTGATTGGGAAATTATTTTGTAAAGTAATTTTTAGTAATTTTAATGTTTAGTGATTGAATTGTTAAAATGGTGAAATTGTGTGAAATTCTTGTCAAAAAATTAATAAATGCAGGCTGAATAAGGAATATATAGAAATTGATTGGATGTATTTTTGCTTAAATGTGGATAATTCGTAAGTTCCAGGTTTAAGGACTAAATTGCATAGTGTAAAGTTTAGGGGTAATTTTGTAAATTGATATTAAGAGGGATTTTATGCAATAATATGAATATTTAAGCTAGTTGAATCGGTTAATTGAGTTAAACTTATTATTTAGATCAAGAAACAAATCCATCAAAAAAAGATCGCGGAAAAGCTAAAGTAGCAGAATAGTCCTCGACCTTATTTCTACAATTGTTTTTGTTTAGGTAAGTTTGTAACTTAGTTAAATTAATTAGATGTTGTTTTGCTATTTAATGACTATATATATGTGATGATCATTGGTTGAAATACAAGTAAGACCATAGCTTAAAGATTCTATGGCATCATAAATTAAACGAGAAAGACCATAGCTAAAAGGCATTATGGTATCATGACTCAAACGTGTAAAATAATAGTTGAAAGACACTATGGCACTATATCAGAAACACTAATAAGACATTAGTTGAAAGTGTAACACCCCTAACCTATATCCGTCGCTGGAATAAGGTTACAAGGCATTACCAAACTTATAACACAATTCAACATTTATTTCGCATGCATTTTTCATTCATAAACATACATCATTCATATACAATCATATTGTCCCTAAAACGAGCCTACGAGGCCCAAAACATGCAATAGAAATGGTTCGAGACTAAATCGATAACTCAGAATAACTTTGGAAAATTTTTCTCAAAATAGGGGACACATACCTGTGTGAACAGGCCGTGTGAGACATGCCCGTGTCACAGGACGTGTGGACATTCGAAATGGGATCACATGGTCGTGTCGTAGTTTGTGTCCTACCCTGTGTAACTCTCTGACTTGTGTCACATGGCCAACCACATGCCCATGTGTCCAGGCCGTGTAACTCACTAACTTGCATCTATTAAATGCTACAGGGGATAGAAGGCCATGTCGTCTAGCCGTGTGTCGCACATGGATGAGACACACACCCATGTCTCTGCCCGTGTGGACAAAAATAAGCTATTTACCAAGCCATTTTTGCACTACATCAATTAAGCACGCCCAAAAGCAATATAACCAATGCATAAATAGATATTTAATCCAACCAAGACAAGCATCAAACATGCCTATTCCACAAGGCATATAATTAACACAACTATCCATTCAATTTCATACCAAAACCATTTTATCAATTCAACAAAATGGTCACTTCCAATTATGTACTATTTGATCTATAACCACAAGCACACTAATCTCAAATTACCAATTCACAACTAGCATGAAATATAGCCATTTCCAACTACATATCAACCATCATCAAACATATAACTAGGCTATATGCACATTTATACACAGTATCAAATATGACAAAATAAGCCATCTCACATGGCTATACACAAACAAAACACTTAACAATTACAAGCCAATTCATATGGCTAAAATCCATAACTAGCATATACCAAAATGACCACATAGCCTATACATGCCATATTACCATAAACATAAACTCAAAAGTACCAAAGTAGAAGATCGATAGTGTGATGAAGACTCTGACAATCCCCGAATTCGAGCTAGCTTTACGATCACTAAAAAACATGGAAAATAAAAACAAAGTAAGCTTTAAAGCTTAGTAAGCTTGTATGGTAATAAACTTAACTTATCAAATATACCCGGCCACCGGTAGGACCTACAAGACAGCACCCGGATCACATAATCATAGTAACGCTAATGTCATGACATTCGTATGCTAAACTATTACTAAGGTTCGAACGAGACTTTGACATTTTCGAATCTTTGTCGATCGTATCCGTAAGACATATCCAATCATATTTATAGTTCAATTCAATAGTAAAGCATTTAAAACACAATATATAACACTGCTTATTAACACACGAACTTACCTCAGATGCCAAAAACGACGTAACGAGTCGATTAGTCTGAGACCTTGTTCTTTCCTCGATCTAAATCTAAATTCATCCTTTCTTGATCTATAAGTAATCAAATTCAACTTAGTCATTCATCTTTGTACTCAATTTAGTCCACAACTTATAATATGGAAAATTACGTTTTTGCCCTCAATATTTCAACATTTATGCAAATTAGTCCTTCATTCATAAAATCACAAATTCATGAAATTCTTTATAAACCCATGCTTGCTGAATTACTATTAGGTCCCTAGAAACCCATATTTATCAATTATTCACACTTTTAGCCACACATTTTACACATTTCACAAATTAATCCCTATTAGACATTTTACTAAAAATCACTTAATGAAACTTGTTAATCTATAATCACACATTCATAATCTATCATTAATCATCAAAGAACACATGTATTCATCAATGGCAATACTCACATACTTTAACAGTTTTGAAATCAAAGGTACGAGCTATCTAAATTGAGCTGCAATGAACTCAAATACATAGAAATCATTAAAAACGAATCAAAATTGAACTTACAATTGAACCATGCAGTGGCTGAATCTTGAAGCTACTTTAATGGCTTCCTTTCTTCTAATTTCTGGTTGAGAATGATGACAAAAAGATGATAACATGTTTTATTTTACTTATTATACATTTAATTAACTAATTACTTTTATAACCTTTATTATAACATTTGAAAATCACATAAACCATGTCCAAAAATGTCCACTTATACTATTAATGGTATAATTACCACTTAAGGACTTCTACTATTTAATTTCATAGCCATTAAGTACCTTTAGCTAATAGAACACTACTTTTGCATTTTACACAATTTAGTCCTTTTTATCTAATTGAGCATTTAAACAATAAAATTTCTTCTTGAAAATATCTCACAATCATGCTATCATGCTGTAAATGCTTAAATAATAAAATAAATTTTTTGACCTCAAATTTGTGGTTTCGAAACTGATCGTGATGAGATGAAGTAATAAAAATCGATCGTACCTAGAAACTAACTAATATCACGATAAAAGGCAAGTGCACCTATCGAATAGTAGTATAACTAATGGCAATACTAGGATATCGAATCCAAGGAACTAAAAGTACTAGTAATAACTTCATTCCTATTATCTAGCCTAAGAATAAAGAGGTGGTTTGTGTAAACTAATTAACTCTAAACTAAACTGAAGAAATGACAAAGAGTAAATTGGGAGATTGCTTTTGGGAAAAATTGATTGATGAGGGCAATACCTAAGGAAGAATCCACCTAGACTTCACTTGTTATCTAACTCTAAACCAGATGATTTCTTCATTTGATTTGATCTCTAAAGATCCCTAAATTATGTTAATACCTCCGTCGAGGATAAAAACAACTAATCTTAGGTTGATTAAACGAAATCTCTTTCTAATTAAAACCCCTAGCCTTGCATTAACTCTATCTATGGCTCCCTATATTAGATTTGACTCTAATCCGATAGATTTTCGTCATTCTATGTTTAGGATTGTGATCAACTCCGCTTAATTGTGTTGGATCTACTCCTATGCAGGGACTTTTGCTCCTCTACATAAGGACATTTGACTTAAATCAATATCCCGGAAATATCAATTTAAGAATTAAAACACAATTAAGAACAAATCAAATATTTATCACACAGTTCAGATAACAATAACAAGATCTGTCTTAGGTTTCATCCCCTTTAGATATTTGGGGTTTAGTTCATAATTATAAAAAGAAACATCTCAGAGTAAATAAAATAACAAAACATAAGAAAACCCAAAACTCCTAAAAGGAAAGAAGGGAGATCATTTATCTTGATGTAGATATTGGCTTCTAAGATGGATCAATCAGCTTTCCTTCGAGTAATTCCCTGCCTTTAACTCCCCGTCTTGGCGGGAATAATGTCCCCTCTACTGTCCTCTTTGTGGTTGCCTCATAGGGTCTTTATATAGAGTTTAAAATGTCTTTCTTAGTCCCTAAGGAGCGTTTTCCGAGTGAAATTGAACTTCCTCACGACAGGGACACGCCCGTGTGCCACGCCCGTGTGAATCGATGTGGTGGCCGTGCTCGAGCCTGTTAAAGTGGCACGGTTGTGTGACACGCCCGTGTGGTGAACCTCTAACCGTGTTGTTTTCACACCTTGGCCTGTTTTCTCCATTTTCGGCCCATTTCTTGTTCTTTTCACTCTCCTAAGCTCACCTAAGTATAAAACATGAAATAAAAGGATTAGGAGCACCAAATTCCATGAATTCAATGATAATTTATCCAGAAATTAGGCTAAGCATGAGGTAAAAATATGTATAATTTACGGTATCAAATACCCCCACACTTAAGCCTTTGCTTGTCCTCAAGCAAAATCTCAACTCACAATTAAAAATCATTCTTCTCAACTTATAATCCTTATCAATAGTGTTTCAAACTAATCCACAAGTAATCATACAATGAAAATTCAACCAGAAGAAAATTAAAGTCTCAAACACTCTAAGTTGAGAATCTTATCACAGAAACATAGGTTTTCTCCCTTCTCCTAAGTAATTACCTTTTAATTCAAAATCAACAAGAGTTGACATCCCCATTAAAGATTTACTCCATCCACTCAAAGTGTTTAGGGTTAAAAAATTTAAGCACTCGTTAGTCAATCTGAAAAGCTATTACCATAAGCTTGCAGGAAAATCAAATCTCTACCACTATGTATTGATATGACACATCGATCAGAAGGTCTTGAAATGGTTGTAATGGGGCTTTGGTAGGGGTGTGGTCACAAGCTGAAAAAAAGATGGTTAGAATCTAGATTGAATTGAAAAATCATCTAACTAGAAAAATCTCTATCATTGAAACATATTACTGGAAAAAAAAGCCTTTTTGATGACAATGTTCTGGATTCGGAAGCTTATAATAGAAATATGCAAAAAATATTGAATTACAACTGAATTAAATGTATATACACATTTTTTTTAAGAACAAATCAAATAACAACTAATTGAATATTTATAAACTTTACAAATTGAAAAAGAGAACAAAGCTAGACAATTTTCAACTCAAATCTCGACAAAAATAGGGATCAAAATAATTGAAGGGAATTCAACAAAAAATGGGTTATAGGTTAACATTAAAGGTAAGTCAAGGAATAGTTTGTTAGGCTCAATAGGGTTTAGTAGGGGTTAATTTATGAAGGTAGGCTTTTATAGAGTAAGTGGGTTAAACCTAGTTGCCTTTATCATTTCGGTATATCAAATCAATGATGTGGTCTCGACATGTATAATCGAAGCAAGTTCTAGAATGCCAAATCAGTATTGACTCACTCAAAGCAACAATAAAAGTGAGCACGAAAGGATATATGCTCAAAAGGCTAAAAAATCTCACCAAAATTATGGCTTTTGATGTTAATCCTGCGAATTTCAAATTTTAAAATAATACTTAAAATTGGGGAAAACAACCTAGAAAAATTGTAAATTCTCAAAAATTTCAACTTATCATGCTTGATTCCCTAATGTCTTAAAGTTTGAATAATCAAAGCATAAGTACCTATGTCTTAATTCTGAACATATCAATAAAAATCATAAATCAATCAGAATTCATCTTAATAGGGGATTGAGAATAATGCAGAGAGTGAAAGTAAGAATTTGAAATTTGAGAACAATGCACAAAGTTAGTGGTAAAAATTTTCAGGGGTTTCAAAGATAATACAAAGAATGAAAGTGAGTTTCCCCCCACACTTAAGATGTACATTGCCCTCAATGTACAAAGATACATTAGTAGCAATAGAAGCATAAAATCAGAAGATAGGGAGAGAAGTGAAACTCCCTGAATATTGGATGAATTCCTTGAGCCAGGTGTGAAGATTTGTAGAGAAGGGTGTTTATCCACAATTTCCACGCCAAAAGTATGATGATCGGAGTTGTGGTGGCTATGGTCGTGGTCGTGTAGGATCCAGCAGTAGGGTTTTCCCATTAGATATAGATTTGAGCTTTTAGGCTATTTGAAACTGTGATAGCATAAATAAATTTTTAGGGATTTAAGATCAACAAAGTATACTACTTAAGGAAAAACCGATATAAAACTAAAAATAAAATGGAAACATAAAACAATATTTCAATAAAAGTGAGATTGTTAGAACATAAAGATCGAGATAAAGATAAAAGAAAATCTAAAGAACCTAAAAAGTGAAATAAAACGAAAAATAAGGTGAAAATAGAGATCAAGAAGGAAAATAAAAAAGAAGATAAAAGGGTTAGGAAATTCTAATCCTCATATGGTTCGTGAGGTGGGGGTGCCGGTGCGAGTTGGAGTTGCTGACAAATTTGAGCTAAAGTAGCGTTAATGTGATCAAAGCACTAAAAATATTGTTGCTGGAATTGGGTGAATGTTCAGAAGTGACGTATCATAAAGCTGCCGCATGAACTGGGCGGCAAATAAGTAGTGGCTTAGTCGGTGCCTCCTCCTATGGTGGGACATCATCAGGAATGTTCGTTGGGTCCTCTTGCTCGGTACCCTGGAATAGGCGGTATTATGGAGGATCGATCCCGTGTCGACGCTGAATGATCCTCATGTGAAGCATGCTCTGGATGCCCTATGGAGACATCTGGCCGATCAAGGTGTAAGAGGATGTCTGGGTCACTGTGTTGAAGAGGCCATAGTAGCTGGCCAAGCGAGTCACGTACAGGCCCATCGAGATCACTCCCTTCCGGTGCCGCTCTGTCTGGTGTTGGATGGTATGGACGATGAAGTATACAAGATCGAGCACGTGCGCGTGCGCCATGCTCCACAAGAAATAGGCGTCATGAGTGTTGATGGCACCAGTGCTTTCTCGCTTACCCATCAATGTATGTGCTAGTAAGGCATGAATGTACCTTAGTGAAGGGGCGAGAGCTGTCGTCTTCAAGCTACTGGGGTCGTATGTGGGCTGGCCAGGGACTAAGACGCGTCAGCATTTGACTAGCGAAAAGTGAATGTGGCGATGGAGTTTAGACAGGTCCTCTTCTTCTAAAATTGCTCAGTGTATAGACCTAGTGCTGTACCAAACGCCGATACATTGAGTTGACGAACAAGGCCTCTGTAACACCCCGAACTCGGCCCAGACGTTATGGCCATGTCCGGTGTGCTACATCACCTAGACTATCCTACGCCGCCATATTTACTAAGTCCGATGGTGAGTTTTGAAAAGCAATGCTTGACTTTTTTGGAAATTCCCGTTTTAATAACTATTCAACTTAATCTCTAATTCATTTGCTAAGCGATTCACTTTAACCTTATTATCTTACTTAGTCTTTTGTAATAACAGGTTGGTTAAGAAAACATTTGTTTAATTTTTGAAAACAATGTGTAATTGTGGATGAAATAAAATAGTTGAAAGTCTCAAATAAAAACAGATATAGTGGCCTTATTACAACCCATAACAAAATAAAACCAATAGTAAAAGTAATTAAATTAATAAACCAATTAAAATACGAGTTCAGTCTTCGTGGCCACTCTGAATCCCTCCCAGCAACCAAGTCACGATCTAGGGCTCACCTGCAAGGATGGAAAGAGAAGGGTGAGTTTGGGAAAACTCAGTGTGTGCAGAACCCATCCAAAGCCCACATCGACTCGAGCCCACTGGGTCTGAGCCCTAACCCGTCTCAGTCAGATACTCGGCCGAAGCCCTATTTAGATTACAGATACTGGGCCAAAGCCCTATAACAGATACTGGGCCGAAGCCTTATTCAGATAACAGTTTGGCCCATAGGCCCATCAGAGTACAGTATAGTATAATAGTATGAATGCAACCCAATTGGGGAGACTACTCAACCCACCAACCGCTACACACCACCCGTACCAGCCAACACACCATGTGGGGAATAACTTGACCCACCCAGCCCACACACCACAGTTGCAGCATGGCTGCTCAGATAAACAGTATACAAGGCAAAGCCCCTTTCAGAAACAGTACGAGGCATAGCCCCTTTCAGTAACGTGGCAGTGCCACTCACACTTCCTCCAATATAAAACCCAACCCATGCAACAGATACATATCATGGTATGCAGTAACAGTAACAGTCATATCAGGCAGAACAGTCGATTTTAGCCCTAGGGGTATAATGGTAATTTTATACTTAGAGGTAAATCAGTAATCTCTCACCCTAAGGGTATTTCAGTAATTTTGTTCTCTTATTACAGTTTTTATTATTATTACAGCCTCTACTATTACAGTAGTTGTTACAGAAACTCATTTAATTCAGTTTATCAGTTTTAGCACTTAGGCCCTAAAACCCCTAATGGCTCTACCATGCCATTTTAGCCCATTAGGCCCATTTAAGCCTTAATTTCCAATCATTATCTTGTTTTAACAGTTTTTATGCCTGTAATCCATATTATTGCCTTTAAACCTATTTTTACCCAAATGGGCCCAAATTGCCCATTGGGCCCATATTCGGCCCACCAAGGCCCAACTTACCGTAGCGCCTAAAATTTCGCAGACAGCCCGCCTGACAGAGCCGATTCCAAAACCAACCTTCTCCTACCAACTTGAGGGCATTCGCACGCTCACAAGCTCTCGAAATGCCAGAATTTCGGCATTTCAGCTTTTCGACTTTTGCCGATTTGAGCATTGAAGGGTGTTCGAAACACACACCTGTTTTGCAGTTTCACTGATGGGATCTCCTATGCGACAGTTCCTACAACCCAATATCTACTCGATTAATCAATAGATCTACGAAAAACCAAAGCCACAATCCCTTACCACATTCGGCCACACCCCTAATGGCCATGAAAACTTACCTCTGACGATATAGGTGCACTAGATCTAGATCTGGTGGTACCGATGCCTTCAATTCCTTGCTTGATCACCTTCCTCGCTAACTATCACTCAAAAAGAATAAAAATACCACTTTGAATTACTAAAAGTCCAAATTGACAATCTTCCTAACTTTAGGGACTTTCGGCTTTTCCAAAACATGAAATAATGTATAGATCTGAGGTATTAAGCACTTACCAACGATTTCTCTTCGATTCCTATGCAGATCTGATGTAAATCTGACCCTTAAACGTTAGTAAAACCCTCATCTCTGAGATCTGCAAAATTCGGCTATCTCCCTAAAACTATGGTGATTTTGGCTTTTCAATTAGAGAAGAAGATGGCGATTTGGGCTATGAGTTTGAGTGATGGTGTCAAAAATGATGTGGTTCAAAGGGATGTAGTAATCGGCCACAACAGGTGAAAGGAACAGGGGTAATTTGGCTTAGAAAGATTCGGTAAAAGAAAGCAGTTTTCAGGATTTCTGGCACTTTGAGCAATCGGCTATGGTTGATTTTGAGAGGGATGGAAGAAAAATAAAGAGTGGATCTAAGTAAGGAGGGTATTCGGCTAGGGAAGAGATCAAAGAGGAAAAAGAAAAATGAAGAAAATAATGGTAGAGGTAAAGAAGAAGAAATCGGCTAGAAGCTTTCTAGGGAGGCAAGTTTCGGCTTTTCTGACAGTAAAAGAGAAGATTAATTCCTAAGGTGGCTAACCCTAATTCTTATGACAGAAAATAGAAAAAGATATAACCCTAATAATCTCTCTAAAGCAATCGGCCCAAGTCCCTAAAAGCCCTTGCCGAAATTCACTTAAGTTAGGCACATGCCCGGTACATGCTTAAAAATTAAAAAGAACACTACGCTTACCTTGTAACTCGAAACCTTGTCCTTGAATACCCACTTAGGCGCCACTTTTTTAGGAGCTTAGTGGCACCACCTTGCCACTCTACCAAGGCTCCCTTTGTGACATATTTCCCACGGTTTTTCTTAAAGGCCCACTTAACCAAGTCCCCTTTCACTTGAAAATCCAACTTAATATTTTACCGGGTTTTACCTTAAGCTTAGGCCTTCTAAAGGCCCACTAACACATGTACATACATTTTCAACCTTCAGAACACCAAAATTTTAAAATTTCACTAAAATTCACAAAACCCGAAAAATCTCAAAAATCAGGGTGTTACAGCCTCCTAGACTGAATTGAATCGTCCCTGGATCATCATGTCGGGTCATGACCGTCTGGAGATAGAACGTAGTGCAGAACTCTAGGGTGAGCTCGAGGTAAGTGGGCTCCACGATTTGGAAAAATTGGTCCCATGGGTCTATCGTCAACAAGTCTCAAACCTTGTCTGCTAGTTGGAACCATTCTAGTGCGGCCCAATCGATGCATCTCCCTACTCCAAGGGGGCCTCGCCTTTAATATCTGAAATAGTTCCTCTTGGGAACTTTGCGAGAAATTGGAGGAGAGGATGGCAAACTTCAATGGTGGGTCTAGAGGAGGAACCACCGGGTCCCTTTCACTTTTTGAAAGCAAGGACGGTAGCTTTCTTTTTTCGAGATGATGATATTTTACCGAATAAATGGTTAGGAGTGGAACACGGTTGTGGTGATGCTTGCACCAGCTTGGTGGCATGGTTGAGGCCGGCGGTGGCACTAGAGAGGGCTGGTATGGGTTTTAGGTGGAGGGATTTTTATGGTTTTAGTGGAGAAGAAGATGAATAGTGGGGGTTTATATAGGATTTTGTAGCCCGTGTGGTTCAAAATTTGGGGATTTTGGCGCGCCTGAATCGTGTCACGTGCCCGTGTTCGTAGGGTGTGTTGGGGCACACGGTTGCGTTGCACGGCCGTGTCCTTCGATATTCGCTTCTCCTACGGTCGTTTAGGGGGTCACATGCTCATGTATGAAATGTCAGGTTTGACCACGGCCTTGGGACACGAGCATGTCACACTCCCATGTTGAATTAACAGGATTGGCCACGGTCTTGAAACACGAGCATGTCATACGCCTGTGTTGATTTGTCAGGATTGCCCAGGCCACCTGGCATGGCCGTGGCTAGTTGTCGTAGCCCGTGTGTTATAGAAATCTTACCCTGCTCATAGACGGCCATATCGCACGGCCGTGTCTTTGCCTATGGTGTCCACATGGCCTTAGGCATGGCCGTGTGGTTTGGAAAACCTGCATTCAGAAGGTTAGTTGATGAATTAGAGAGTTAAAACAATAGAATTTACGATGTCAGTGCTCGGGTTGCCTCCCGAGAAGCACTTGTTTATAGTCTAAGCTCGACTTTCCTCAAGCTTTCATGGTCACAGTGGTTTGAAGAGTTGAAACTCTTCTATTCTACTTTTAATTTTATTATTAACATAAGGTTTGAGTCGAGTATGATTTACCTTGAAAGTGCCGAGTGTCTTGTGTGTTATCTCAACTGTACCATAAGGGAAGATTTTCATTACTGTGAAGGGAAGAATGTCACTTGTATGAAGTTTTGCATTTGAAATTTAAGGATCTTTCTTCTCTAAAAATACCTTATCCCCTACCTTAAATTGATTCGTTTTTACCAAGGGTCATTTTGGTGATGCTCTGGGTTGGTGTGGCATATTTTGGGCTTTTCTTGTTGATAGTTTAGCCACTCATCTAGTTCCTCAATTTGGAGCATTCATTTTTCATGTACGCTTCCCTTGAATGGACTCATCTACGGTTGGTTCGCCCTTATGTGAAGTTTATCTTGCAAAGAAGGTTGGATGGTGAGATCATTCTTATTATCAAGCTTCGTAATATTATCTTTATTATCAATAGACTTATTAGGGTTACGAGCTTGTAAAGTAACTTCGTCATCACCTACACGAAGTGTAAGCTCGCCTGTTCCTACATCAATTATGGTTCTAGCAGTTGTTAAAAAGGGTCGCCCTAGAATTAAGGGTACATTGCTATCCTCATCAATGTCTAACACAACAAAATCGACTGGGAATATAAATTTATCAATTTTGACAAGCACATCTTCAATTATGCCCTTTGGAAATCTAATGGTTTTATCAGCCAATTGGATGCTCATCTTAGTTTGTTTAGGTTTCCCAAGACCTAGTTGTTTAAACAATTTATAAGGCATTACATTAATACTAGCCCCTAAATCATCTAAAGCATTTTTGACGTCTAAACTACCAAGTAAACAAGGAATTGTAAAACTCCCTGGATCTTTTAGTTTGTTGGGCAGCTTATTCTGTAAAATAGCTGAGCAAACTGCATTCAGTTCCACATGAGGTTTCTCATCCAGCTTTCGTTTATTCGTCAGTAGCTCTTTTAAAAACTTAACGGCATTTGGCATTTGCGAAAGAGCTTCAATAAATGGTAAGTTAATATGTAATTTCTTTAAAAGTTTAAGGAATTTACCAAATTATTCATCTGTGTGGTCTTTCCTTAGCGCATTTGGGTATGTGATACAAGGCATACTCTTTGACAATTGCTTCTTTGGAACTTACCTCATCCTTACCTTTACTTACCACAGTCTCCTTACATGGCTCTAGGTTGGTTTTGGCTAACCCTTCATCATCTACTGTATCCACGGCATTAAGTTGCTCCTTAGGGTTAGTCTCTGTGTTGCTTGGTAACCCACATTGTGGTCTTTTAGAAATTAGCTTAGCGAGCTGGCCTATTTGAGTTTCAAGTTCTTGAATGGATGCTTGCTGGTTCTTCAGTGCCAGTTTGGTGTTCTGGAAATGGGTTTCTGACACGGCGATAAATTTTGTGAGCATCTCCTCAAGGTTTGGCTTTTTCTCTTGTTGGAACGGGGGTTGTTGAAATCCCGGAGGGGGTGGTTGCCTTTGATTTCCTTGTCCTCCCCATGAGAAATTTGGGTGGTTCCTCCAACCTACATTGTAAGTGTTACTATAAGGGTTATTTTGGGATCTAGAACTATTATCCATATAGTTGGCTTGCTCAGTTTCCATGCCATGTCCATAAGAGGAGTAATCGGGATTGTACATGTTTCCTTGGTTTGAGTCGCATTGCATCACAGGGTGTACCTGCGTAGAATCAATAAAATGATCAATCTTTTTATTTAGAAGTTCTACCTGATTAGAAAGCATGGTGACTGTATCAATATTAAAAACTCCGGCAGCTTTCTATGGCTTTGTTCTCATGACTTGCCACTGATATTATTTAGTGACATCTTTTCTATAAACTCGTAAGCTACTTCTGGTGTTTTTTTGTTGATCGTTCCACCGGCGGCTGCATCGATCATTTGTCTTGTCGAAGGATTCAAATCATTGTGAAATGTTTGAACTTGTAACCATAGAGGTAACCCATGGTGAGAGCACCTTCTCAATAAGTCCTTGTATCTCTCCTAAGCATCGTAAAGTGTTTCTAAATCCATCTGCACAAAAGAAGAGATATCATTCCTTAATTTAGCCGTTTTAGCCGGCGAAAAATATTTGAGCAAAAATTTTTCAGTCATTTGTTCCCATGTAGTGATAGACCCTTGTGGTAAAGAATTTAACTACTGTTTAGCTTTATTTCTCAAGGAGAATGGGAATAACCGAAGACGAATGGTATCATCAGAAATGCCATTTATTTTAAATGTGTCACAGAATTCCAAGAAATTGGCTAAATGAGCGTTAGGATCCTCATCTTGCAAACCATCAAACTGAACAAATTGTTGTATCATCTGAATAGTGTTAGGTTTCAGTTCAAAATTATTCACAGCAATAGTAGGCATAATAATACTAGATTCAGTACCAGCCAAATTAGGTTTAGCATAATCATGCATATTACGCGGAGCTGGATTTTGCTCAACAGGATTTACGGCAACTACAGGAGGTAGCTGATTATCGTGATTTGCCTCTATCTCTTTAGTAGGTTCAAGTTCTTCTTCTTGACTTTGTTCTGGATATTGCAAGCTTCTTCTTATCTCTCTGCGAGTTCGACGGACTGTAGCTTTTAAATCATCGTCAAACAATAATGGTCCTCTTGGGTTTCTTCAAGTCATAAACTAGAAGCACCTAAAAAGGGAAAAAGAAAAAGAAAATTTTAGTAAATAAAACCTAAAATAAAAATAGGAAATAAATTGCAATAAAAATAAAAAATGGCTAAAGTAATAGGAATCGAGTGTTCCTAATATTTCAGCTCCCTGGCAACGGCGCCAAAAACTTGATCGTGATAAGATGAAGTAATAAAAATTGGTCGTACCTGGAAACTAACTAATATCACGATAAAAGGCAAGTGTACCTATTGAATAGTAGTATAGCTAGTGGCAAGACCGGAATATCGAATCCAAGGAACTAAAGTACTAGTAATAACTTTCTTCCTATTATCTAGCCTAAGAATAAATGGGTGGTTTGTGTAAACTAATTAACTCTAAACTAAACTAAAGAAACGACAAAGAGTAAATTGAGAGATTGCTTTTGGGAAAAACTTATTGATGAGGGCAATACCTAAGGAAGAATCCACCTAGACTTCACTTGTTATCTAACCCTAAACCAGATGATTTCTTTATTTGATTTGATCCGTAGAGATCCCTAAATTATGTTAATACCTTCATTGAGTATAAGAACAACTAATCCTAGGTTGATTAACCGAAATCTCTTTCTAATTAAAACCCCTAGTCTTGCATTAGCTCGATCTATGGCTCCCCATATTAGATTTGACTCTAATCTGGTAGATTTTCGTCGTTCTATGTCTAGGATTACGATCAACTCCGCTTAATTGTGTTGGATCTACTCCTATGCAGGGACTTTTGCTCCTCAACATAAGCACATTCAACTTAAATCAATATCCTAAAAATATCAATTTAAGAATTAAAAACACTATTAAGAACAAATCAAATATTTATCACACAATTCAGATAACAATAACAAGATCTATCTTAGGTTTCATCCCCCTTAGATATTTGGGGTTTAGTTCATAATTATAAAAAGAAATATCTTAGAATAAATAAAATAACAAAACAGAAGAAAACCCAAAACTCCTGAAAGGAAAGAAGGGATATCTTCTGTCTTGATGTAGATCTTGGCTTCTGAGATGGATCAATCAGCTTTCCTTCGAGTAATTCCCTGCCTTTAACTCCCTGTCTTGGCGGGAATAATGTCCCCTCTACTGTCCTCTTTGTGGTTGCCTCCTAGGGTCTTTATATAGAGTTTAGAATGTCTTTCTTAGCCCCTAAGGAGCGTTTTCCGAGTGAAATTGAACTTCCTCACGATAGGGACACGCCCGTGTGCCACGCCTGTGTGAATCGATGTGGAGGCTGTGCTCGAGCCTATTAAAGTGGCACGACCGTGTGACACGCCCGTGTGGTGAACCTCCAGGCCATGTTGTTTTCACACCTTGGCTCGTTTTCTCCTTTTTTGGCCCGTTTCTTGTTCTTTTCACTCTCCTAAGCCCACCTAAGTATAACTTGAAATAAAAGGATTAGGAGCACCAAATTCCACGAATTCAATGATAATTCATCCAGAAATTAGGCTAAGCATAAGGTAAAAATATGTATAATTTACAGTTTATCAAAAACCACTGTTCTAATTTGACTAAAATTGGGCTGTTATAGAAAGACACTATGGCAACATGATGGAAAATGAATAAAACCATAGTTGAAAGACATTATGGCATCAACTTAGGAATAAATAAGACCATGGTTGAAAGACGCCATGGCATCCTTCAACCATATGCTATTCAGGTAACATGTTTCGAGTGAGATATGTTACATAAGTTATGAATATGTGATGAATGTTTTGATTTGTATAGGTTGATAATGAATGTTAATGCGTTGGTGTGATTATATGTTTTATATGTTTATAAGCATGCTAACTAGTGATATGTTATGTGTTTAGGAAATTAAATGGTTATATGAGCATAATATAAATGGTGCATGAATTGTATAAATTGGTTCTTGTTCAGTAAGATTTGTTTAAATTTGTATGAGCTTACTAAGCATTGGTTGCTTACATTAATTGTTTTATTTCCCTGTATATCATTGGAAAGCTCGACCGGCTGGACTCAAGTCCAAACACATACACAGTATCCATTATTGAATTATGGTAGAAGATTTGGTCATTTTGATGTTGGTTATAAATGGCATGTACTAGGAGCCTATCTGGTCATTTTGTTTATGTTGATGAAGTATGTATTTTGGTTTGGAAAATCTTATGGCTATGTACATATGTTTGGTACTTTTGACTCAAGGTTGTGATTATAAATGCTTTTTATCGTTTGGTTTGTGTCTTATGATTTGGAAAATATTCTTATATTTTTATGATTTGTAGTTTTATGGAATGATTTCATGAAAATTTTGTTTGAAAATTTTGACGTTTGGGCACTTAATTTAGTCAAAAGGACTAAATTGTAAAAAGCATAAAACTTGAGTTCTGGAAGCTAGAGGTGTCTAATTGCTATGAAATTTTAAATTGGAGGTCCTTAAAAGGTAATTAGACCATTGGTTAATTTGTTGGACAAAAATGGACATGAAATAGGTGAAATAAAATATTTTTAAGTTAAGGGCATTTTAGTAATTTGGTGATTAAATGAATTAAAAAGCCAAATTAAAAGCCAATTTTTGCTCATCTTCAACCCCTTGGCCGAATTTCACATGAGGAAGACATAGCTAGAGTTTGTCAAGCTTCCAAGCTCGATTGTAAGTCCGGTTTAGCCCCGTTTTTAATGTTCTTTACTTTTTTAAGATCCTCGTGGCTCGGTTTAGCTATTTCTACCATTATTTTGAGCTAGGGTTTGTGTTTAAAAATTTACCCATGGATGACATGCATGTACTTTGATGTTTTATGGTAGAATATGAAAGTTTGAAGTGTAATAAACAACTTTTACTAAGTTATTTTTAGTGAAATTGCATAAAAGGACCTATTTATAAAAGTTGAAAAATATGAGTAAAAAAATATGATTTAGTGAAAATTGTGGGCTGCTATAAGAGGGAATATGAATCGGCTAGGCTTGGGTAATGAGAAAAATGAGTACTTTTCATTTTACGAGCCTAAAGGCAAAATTATAAATATGTGAAAAGTTAGGGAAAAATGTAATTTTTGTCGTAAGGTGTTGTTGGGGCTGAATTGAAAATGTGTGTATTAAATAAGTTAAATGTATTATTGTAGATCAAGAAAGACGAGGATTTGACCTTGACCGGGGAAAAAACAAGGTTGTGGACTAAAATGCAAAGATTTGATATTTTGGACTGAGATAAGTTTGTATGTAAATAATGCATCGTTTTTACTTACACTTAGGAATAGAATAAGATATAAGTGATATGTCACTAGGGACCTATGTGAAAACTATGTGAAATTGTGACTAATTGAATCTGGGTGCTGGTCTTATAAGTTCTACCAGTGACTGGGTAACCCGACATGTGTTGCGGATACTTGACAGCTTGTGTGCATAGCACTGAGTAGTTACGAATGACCGACAGCTTGTGTGAGCAGACTCGCAAATGTGAATAACTCGAGAACGAGTCTATGTGTAATAAGTGATGTGAAGTAGCTTTGGCTACAAGTGTGGCACTATGTGCAATATTTCGATGTATCTTTTAATACTCTGATGTGTTTAACGGGAAATGACTAAGTGTAAATGATTGTGATTATGTGAAGAATGAGTGCAGGTACATGTGTATATATATATATTCATAAGCAATGTGCTCGATATGTGATCGAACTTTGGTAAGGTTGATGTAGAGTAAGTATGACTATGAAGACTTGTAAATATTTGATAATGGCTAGCTATTGGAATGGCTAGCTATGGACATGTTTGGTGTTATGTTTGTGTAAATGGAAGTTACTACAAAGAAAACATGTAAGAGTAGACTTAGTAATAAAATAATTTTGGACAGCAGCCATTGTATAAATTTGAAAATCACCAAAAATTATGAAAATCAAATTAGAGGTTGAATAAGATACAAAATTAAATATTATCGAGTCTAGTTTCACATAGAGGAAATAGTGTAAGCAAAAGAATTTCATATTATGAGATATTTGAATTTTTGTGAGATAGGGTTAGAGTCATTTCGGAATCCCCTATTCTGACTTTAAAAATCATTAAAAATTGTATAAAAATAATTATAGGTTAGAATTTATATTTTTAAAATTCTTCATGAATCTATTTTCAATAGAAACAAATGAAAACATCATCTAAATCTTGTACGAGAAGATAATTAATTTTTAGTGAAGAAGGGTCGAAACTATCAGATAGCAGAACAGGGATAAATTTAAAGAATAAAATGCACTTATTGGCTAAACTATAAATTCTAAAAATTTTATGGTAAGAAGATATGTGAGTCTAGTTTCATATAAATTTAACAGATCTTAATTCGAAGTTCCGTAGCTCAAGATGTAAATAGTTCAATGACTATGACTCGCATAGATAGCTTGATATAAACATGAGTGGATGGTGAAAATATGTGCAAAAATGATTGTATTATCTTGAGAATATATTATGAGGATTGGTAAAAGCATGTTAATAAATTGTTTATTATTTACATACCAACTTACTAAGCTATATGCTTACTTCCTTTTCGTTCCCTTGTCTTATAGTGTCACCAAGCTAGCTCGGGGTACGGAGATCGTCGGAGATCCATCCACACTATCAACAATCTTTTCGTATTTTGAAAGAAATATTTTGAATTATGACATGTATAGAGGACTTGGTTATTTTTTTATGTGTCATAATTGATGTGGCCTAAAATGTTGGCCTATGTTATTTGATAGTTCATTTTGTATAAGGCCATTGATGTTGGCTATTATTGGTTAAGTTGTATGTTTATGATAATGCCATGTTGTGTGTTGAAAAATTTGGTATAAGTGTGTAAATGTTTTGGATAGAAAAAGGCCTGGTAAATAGCCTAACTTTCATCCGCATGGCTGGCCACACGGCCATGTGCTCAAGGCGTGTGCCCTTTTTTTTTTAAGAAAATTTTCAAAGTTTTCAAAAGTTCTCGGCTTGGTCCTGAACCACTTTCAAAGTATGTATTAGGCCTCGTAAGCCCATATTAGGGACTTTAAGATGAAACATGAAAAGTTTTAATTTGGATGAAGTTTTATGACTCGGTTTTGTATGATTGGTTATCTTTAAGTCTGGTAATGCCTCGTACCCTATCCCGATGTCGGACATGGGTAAGGGGTGTTACACGAAAATATCAATTTCATGCTTTTAGATTTTCTTAATTGTAATTCCAAATCACACCTAAACAGTTCAAAAAATATTAAAAATCCAAAATTTAATAACTTTTTATGAAATCAAAAAAATATTCTTTAAAATTTAATAACTTTTCCTCTTATCATGTTGATCATCTTTACTTACTTTGGAAATGGTGATTGTCAACCAAAATGAAGATTAGTAGAAAATGTAACACCCCAAACCCGGCCTAGAAGTTAGGCCCGAGTTCGGCGTGTCACATTGAAGTGTTTTTCGAAAACCTTGTTTTCATTTGAAAACCCTTCT
Source organism: Gossypium stocksii (assembly GCA_020496765.1). Lineage (NCBI taxonomy): Eukaryota > Viridiplantae > Streptophyta > Magnoliopsida > Malvales > Malvaceae > Gossypium > Gossypium stocksii. The sequence goes on from CM035621.1 coordinate 53,300,555, forward strand.
TATTATTTTAAAACTTAAATTTCAGTTTGCGTTCGTTACTTCCAAAACATGGTTCATTGAAAAGTAATTTACTTTTAAAACTTTAATTACTGTCATAAGTGAAAACCAAGTAAGTTTGCAGAAGCTTTATAAAATTTTGTAGCTTGCGGAAACATGTTGATTTGAAAACAGTTAACGTTTTTGGGAAAATCGGGTTCCACTTAGAGCAGATAATAAACGCAATAAACAAAAACCTAATTTTAAAATCTGGAAATTATAAAGGCTTTATTACAAACCAAACCTAAAAATTAAGTACTTGAGAGTAAATAGTCCAAAATAGAAATCATAAGTAGTGTGCGTCCTTCTCCGAGTCCCTCGCAGCTTTGATTCGTCTAAGGTTGGGAAATACCTGAAAGGTTAATAAACGGGATGAGTTTACGAAAACTCAGTGTGTAATCCCCTTATTAGAGTAACAGTCAGTAAAAAGAAATAGAAATAGAATCAATTTGGGCTGGAGCCCTTTAACAGAATCAGGTGGGCCTAAGCCCTACTACAGTTCCAGTATCGATTGGGCCTTAGCCAACTATAGCAGATAGTACCAGATGGGCCTTAGCCCATTACAAAATCTGAAACATTATCAGACTTAGAATCAAAATCAAAATCAAAATTAGAATCAGGTAACAAAATCGGAATCAGAATCAGTATCAGTACAGTTAACAGAATTAGAATCAGAATTAGTATCAATTAACAGAATCAGAATCAGAATCAGAATGTGAATGCAATCCCAACCCAATCCAGCCATCACACCACTCGTACCAGCCAATCACACCATGTGGGGAATAATTCAACCCACCCAACCCACACACCAATATGCAGCAAAGCTGCTAATAACAAAATATTGTGGTAGAGCCACCAGAATCAGATAACGTGGCAAAGCCACTTAACAGAATACGTGGCATGAAGCCATCGATAACGGGTCTATAATCGGCACAAAGCCTATGATATTGGCACAAAGCCTTCGGTAATGGCACAAAGTGCACAATAATGGCATGAAGCCCACAACATCAATACGAAGCCCGCAATAACGGCACACAGCCTTTGGTAACATGATCGGCACTCAGCCATCGATCGGTCCGCAGTCGTTTCGGGCGACCCGGGCGACCTTATCAAATCGTACAAATATATGGCTCTTAAGCCTTCGGTGGATCTACAGTCGTCAAGCAACCATGCGATCCTAACAGATCAGATCTTCCTCCATACAAAATCCCAACCCATGCAACATGTCATGTATGTAGAATGACCATGTTCAGTATCAATCATTTAAACACATATTAAAGCGTATCAATCACACAACCACGGATGCGTCAGTAAAATCACTGTCATACAAACACAGTCAATTCAATCAAATACATCAACCAAGTCAGTCACTTGCCCACAAGGGCAAAACAGTCATTTTACACCCTAGGAGCAAAATGGTTATTTTACCCTACAGGGGTATTTCGATAATTCTACCCTACAGGGGTATTTCGATAATTCCACTCTACAGGGGTATTTCGATAATTCTACCCTACAGGGGTATTTCAGTAATTCTATCCTACAGGGGTATTTCAATAATTCTACCCTATAGGGGTATTTCAGTAATTTCACTAATTAGGGGTATTTCAAAAATTTTGTAAATCAGGGCATTTCGGTAATTTTACAAATTGGGGGCATTTTGGTAATTTTATAAATCGAGGGTATTTCGATAATTTTCACAAGTCGAGGGTATTTCAGTAATTTCACAAATTAGGGGTATTTCAAAAATTTTGAAAGTTAAGGGTATTTTGATAATTTCAAAAGTCAGGGGTATTTCGATAATTTCGCAAATTAGGGGTATTTCTATAATTTCATGAACCAGGGTTATATTTGTAATTTTGTAAACCAGGGGTATTTTAGTAATTTTACAAATTAAGGATATTTCGGTAATTTTACAAACTAGGGGTATTTTGGTAATTTTCCAACCCAGGGGTATTTTTGTAATTTTACAAACTAGGGGTGTTTTGGTAATTTTCCAAACTAAGGGTATTTTAGTAATTTTGTAAACCAAGGGTATTTCAGTAATTGTGTAAGACAAGGGTCTTTCAATAATTTTGTAAATTGAGGGTAAAACGGTAATTATGTAAATTGGGGGTACTTTGGTAATTTTACAAGTGAGGGTATTTCAGTAATTTGGTAAACTAAAGTATTCTAAATAGAGATAACAATGCGAATGGGCCTAAAGCCCATTCTCGGCCCAAATGGGCCCACATGCTCGTGTGGCCCTTTTAGCCCAAATCTAGCCACAGAAATGAGATTCACCTAGTCTAGTCCAATATTTACTACACAATCAAACAACTTATCCAATTGGGCCTGTAGGCCCATTGGGCCCACATGACCCCTTTCGGCCGATCGCGGCCCGAAGTAGCCATCCTACAGCTAGAGTAGTGAGAAATACACACCTGATAGGAGACTGGAGTTAATCCGAGCTCTGAGCACTCTTAGCCGACGCCCAACCCAAACGAGCATGCCATAAAGCGAAAGGGATCAGCCAAGAAAGGTACCCTTACTCTCCTCATGGTTCTCTCTATTTAAAACCAGCTTCTCATCCACTCTTATGTTAGCTTCCCGATGTGGGATTAGCTTTCCGATATGGGATCCCTCCATCATCAGAGTTTAAATCCAACACCAACTCTTGCCGCCCCCTGTTAGTAAAATAAATGCTCTTTGTTTGCCATGAGTTTCAAACCTTGGACCTCCTTACCAACTCTATAACGCCACCTTCCTGCCTCTTATGTGGGGTTACTTTGCCACTAGACCACAAGGCTTTTTGTGACACAATTTCACCAACAATATTCTTAAGGCCTACCTACTACACCCAGGGTTTAATTCACCTAAAACCAAAATTTTTGCTAGAGTTTAGGTTTGAACCCAGGATTTCTCCAACACTTCTTAGAACACTTCTCAGCACACTTAACCACTGAAACAAGCCTTCATTAACGAAATTTACATGCACAACAAAATATTATAAGCTGTTTTCAACCGCTCCCATGCTCAAGGCCCAAAACTTCTAGGCCCGAATTCAAGGTGTTACGACTCTACCTCTCTTAAAGAAATTTCGTCCCCGAAATTTCCATCTAACAAGATAGTCGTGTAACATCCACCCCACTACGTTACTGCTGCGCACTCTAATCCTACTATCACTATCACACTTCAACTGGAACTTGAAACATCTCATACATACAACATTTAATCACTAAAGCAGACACATATTTATCACACATATATACAATTTCTATATCCAAACATCACATCCACATAGAATAAATACCAAATTTAAATTCAAACCAATATCTAAAGAATCTACTGTAACAGCTCTATTCCGACCCTAGTCGGGAAGTGGTTTCGAAATCACTAAACCGAACCATAAAAATACTTGAATGTTAAATTGAGTGTTTATCATATGTGAAGTTTCGATGCCTAGAATTTGGTCTTAAAGGAATGTGAATTTAATTAAAAAGGACTTGAATGAGAACCTTAGTATTATAATAGGTGAATTTTATAATGGCTAATTAATGTATGGTTAAAATAAAAGAGGCTTGCATGTCAATTTGACCACTTTTAATAGTGGACGGCAATGATGTGTTTTGGCATTTTCTAAATTGTTTTCTTTTAGTTAAATAATATTATATGGAGACTTAGTGGAGGGCTACCATGAAATAGAAAATTTAATATTAATTTTGGGGTGAAAAAAACAAGGTGTTCTTCTTGTTACTTATGCTTGGCCGAAGCTAAAAGAAAATAACAAAAGGGGAATGGGAAAGTTGGGAGCATTCGGCACTATAGGAGTTTAAATTCAAGGTAAATTTTATGTTAGTTTGATTTTTCTTTAGTGTATTGTGTTCCATGGCCTATTGTACCTTGGACCCATGTTTTTAATTCTTGAATTGGTAGATATTTAGATGTTCGGCTATGGTGGTTAGAAGCTATGAAATTTTTGAATTGATAGTAGAAATGGTTGTATGAGTGTTAGAAAGACATTTTGGTGTTAAATTCATAGGATTATACATTCATAAGCTTAAATTTTGTAAATGGTGTTTTGAGTGGCACAATTTGCCAAGAGGAGCATTCGGCTATGGCTCCTTTTGTATGAAGAATTAAGTTGGATGCCCAAATGATATATAGGTGTGTGTTTATAGGAAGGAGATAGTTAGAAGATGGGTATATGTATTCGGTCAAATAAGAAATTAAGTTGAAATTTGATTCTTGGGTTAAGTTAACTAGAGAAACCATGCATTAAGTATGGGATGATAAGTTTTGATTGTTAATTGATAATTACATCATGGTTGAATGTGTTTGAGGCATGATTTAGTTGAATACAAATTAAGGAAAAAGGGGAACTTGGCCTTGCCGTGTATGTGTTCATAAGATGGGAATGGTAGAAAATGCGTGTGAACTTGTCAAATTTTGGTGGTTTGGATTTTGTGAACTAAATTAAATTCGACTAATGTGTATAATTTCTACTATGAGTTTTTAAGGAGTTAAAGAAGTGAAAATTGCCGTAAGCTTATGTGTTGGAATATATGTATATTAAATTTGAGTTACGATGAATTAAATGGGTAATTGAATTAGCCTATTTGTTTAATGTAAGCTCAAGAGCCTAAGGGAGGAGAATCAAGTAAAGGAAAAGCACGGGACATCGAGTAGCCGATCAAAGCCATTTCATCCAACCTAAGGTAAGTCATTAGGCAAAGTTTATATATATATATGTGGATGATCTAACATATAAACGATACAAAGAAACTTTGGATAAGAAATAATATTACGTGAATGAGCATTAATGATCGGATGAAATGATATTTATTTAGCTAAGTCACTTTATTATCTATGTGATGGTATAAAAATGAGGCACTATGTGTGAATCTATATTCGTGAATTGAAATAGCATTATGTGTGCGCATATTGACAAGCCCGAATGGCACTATGTGTGCATACATTCGTGAACCTCAAATGGCACTATGTGTGCGTATTTCTTAGAGCTCGAATGGCACTATGTGTGCGTACATTCGTGAGCTTCAAATGGTATTAGGTGTGAGTATGTTTCGAGCTCGAATGGCACTATGTGTGCGTACATTCGATAGGCAGTTATAACATTGCACACTTGAGAATGATGGAAAAATGTCCTTAAATCGGGTGAGAAAATTATTTTTAAAGAATTTGACCCTATTCCTCTGGTTACTTGAGTTAAAGATGCTATTGATTGTGTGATATAGGTAGTAATAGAGAGCGATAGTTAAATTTGATAGAAGGTTGCATAAATTCATGATTACCGATCGAAGGTCGAGGAAATGTTGTTATGAAAGAAAGTGGTTGCTATTCGAAGTGAGGTTTTCATTTTAAGTTGAAATGAGGTAAATTGGACTAGGTGATTCATGGAACTAGTTGTTCCGATTATGGTTAATTTGTATGCATATTAGTTGATTATTTTGATAAATGTCTTATGACTTACTGAGCTAATAACTCATTACGTGTATTCATTTTTCCTTTGTGGATAGATCAAAGATTCGTTGGAAGCTCGGGGCCATTTCCTTTTAAAGTCATCACACCTATCAACTTAGATTGGTACTTATAAAAGTTTATCGTCAAATATTATGGCATGTAATAGCTATAGACTGTAATATAACTAAACTAGTTGAACTCTTTTGTTTTTACTAGGCCGTGTGAAAATGGCCAAGATGAAATTATTAGTATTTGCACCTTAAGCATGATTTTAAATGTGGTTGGTATGAATGATGGTGGAATGGTATTAAGTAATGTTAATATGGTTATTTTAGTTTGATTCACGAAATTTAGACATGAATAATGGAAGTACTTATATATGTATATTTATATTCGAAAATTTAGATGATTAATAGGATTATATGGTATGAGTATAAACGTGTTAGTCATAGCATTAGGGATAGCCAAATGAATAGTGCTGTGTATTTTATAAAACATAGATGATCGCAAGAAAAAGGGATTGATAGATGCGTCAAGTTATGTGTACTTTGAGATCTACTTATACATGTTTCTTTACATTGTGCTTAAATGGATAAGTAAATTAGCTAGCATAACACACAACTCTTAAACTGAAATCACTAGTATTAATGAATCTTGGTGCAGTATGATAAACTTTAACCATGTGCTCTTTTACCATAACTTTATATTTGTTCTAGCAAAATAATAGCGAGTTATGCATATGGCATGTTTTATAACGTTGCTTTGGACATTGATAGTTTGTGATATGTAATTTATTGTAAAATGCCTCGTTACCCAGTTTGACGTCATAGTTGGGTCCGGGTGTTACATCTACGGTATTTCAGTTTCTAAACGGACCAATGTATTTAGAAGACTTACGGATTCAGCGCCGGAGACTCGGTGTGCCACACTTTTTAAGAGAAATACCTCAAAAATACCACATGTTTGAAAATCATTTTCTGAAATTCAAACTTTGAAAACCCAATCCACAGTTGAGTTGTTGCAACTTGGCTCTGATACCACTAAATGTAACACCCCAAACCCGACCTGAAAGTTAGGCCCGAGTCCGGCGTGTCACATTGAAGTATTTTTCGAAAACCTTGTTTTCATTTGAAAACCCTTCTTATTATTTTAAAACTTAAATTTCAGTTTGCATTCGTTACTTCCAAAACATGGTTCATTGAAAAGTAATTTACTTTTAAAACTTTAATTACTGTCATAAGTGAAAACCAAGTAAGTTTGCAGAAGCTTTATAAAATTTCGTAGCTTACAGAAACATGTTGATTTGAAAACAGTTAACGTTTTTGGGAAAATCGGGTTCCACTTAGAGCAGATAATAAACGCAATAAACAAAAACCTAATTTTGAAATCTGGAAATTATAAAGGGTTTATTAAAAACCAAACCCAAAAATTAAGTACTTGAGAGTAAATAGTCCAAAACAGAAATCATAAGCAGTGTGCAGCCTTCTTCAAGTCCCTCGTAGCTCCGATCCGTCTAAGGTTGGGAAATATCGGAGAGGTTAATAAACAGGGTAAGTTTACGAAAACTCAGTTTGTAATCCCCTTATTAGAGTAACAGTCAGTAAATAGAAACAGAAATAGAATTAATCTGGGCTGGAGCCCTTTAACAGAATCAGGTGGGCCTAAGCCCTACTACAGTTCCAGTATCGATTGGGCCTTAGCCCACTATAGCAGACAGTACCAGATGGGCCTTAGCCCATTACAGAATCAGAAACATTATCAGACTTAGAATCAAAATTAAAATCAGAATTAGAATCAGGTAACAGAATCAAAATCAGAATCAGTATCAGTACAGTTAACAGAATCAGAATTAGAATTAGTATCAATTAACAGAATCAGAATCAGAATCAGAATGTGAATGCAATCCCAACCTAATCCAGCCATCACACCACCCGTACCAGCCCATCACACCATGTGGGGAATAACTCAACCCACCCAACCCATACACCAATATGCAGCAAAGCTACTACTAACAGAATATTATGGCAGAGCCACCGGAATCAGATAACGTGGCTAAGCCACTTAATAGAATACGTGGCACGAAGCCATTGATAACGGGTCTATAATCAGCACAAAGTCTTCGATAATGGCACAAAGCACACAATAACGGCACGAAGCCCACAATATCGATACGAAGCCCACAATAATGGCATACAGCCTTCGGTAACATGATCGGCACTCAGCCATCAATCGGTCCACAGTCGCCTTGGGCGACCCGTGCGACCTTATCAAATTAGTACAAATATATGGCTCTTAAACCTTCGGTGGATCCACAGTCATCAAGCAACCATGTGATCCTAACAGATTAGATCTTCCTCCGTACAAAATCCCAACGCATGCAACTTGTCATGTATGCAAAATGACCATGTTCAGTATCAATCATTTAAACACATATTAAAGCGTATCAATCACATAACCACGGAAACGTATGTCAAATCACTGTCATACGAACACATTCAATTCAATCAAATATATCAACCAAGTCAGTCACTTGCCCACAAGGGCAAAACAGTCATTTTACACCCTAGGGGCAAAATGGTCATTTTACCCTACAGGGGTATTTCGGTAATTCTACCCTACAGGGGTATTTTGGTAATTCTACCCTATAGGGGTATTTCGATAATTCTACCCTACCGGGGTATTTCAGTAATTCTACCCTACAGGGGTATTTCAGTAATTCTACCCTACAGGGGTATTTCAGTAATTCTACCCTACATGGGTATTTCAGTAATTTCAGTAATTAGGGGTATTTCAGTAATTTCATAAATCAAGGCATTTCGATAATTTTACAAATCGGGGGCATTTTGGCAATTTTATTAATTGAGGGTATTTCAGTAATTTTCACAAGTCAGGAGTATTTCGGTAATTTCACAAATTAGGGGTATTTCAAAAATTTTAAAAGTCAAGGGTATTTCGATAATTTCAAAAGTCGGGGGTATTTTGATAATTTCACAAATCAGGGGTATTTCTATAATTTCATGAACCGAGGTTTCTGTAATTTTGTAAACTAGTGGTATTTTAGTAATTTCGCAAATTAAGGGTATTTCGGTAATTTTACAAACTAGGGGTATTTTGGTAATTTTCCAACCCAGGGGTATTTTTGTAATTTTACAAACTAGGGGTATTTTGGTAATTTTTCAAACCAATGGTCTTTCAGTAATTTTGTAAACCAAAGGTATTTCAGTAATTTTGTAAGTCAAGGGTATTTCAATAATTTTGTCAATCGAGGGTAAAACGGTAATTCTGTAAATCGGGGGTACTTTGGTAATTGTACAAGTCGAGGGTATTTCAATAATTTGGTAAACTAAAGTATTCTAAATAGAGATAACAATGCGAATGGGCCTAAAGCCCATTCTCGGCCCAAATGGGCCCACACGCTCGTGTGGCCCTTTTAGCCCAAATCTAGCCACAGATATGAGATTCACCTAGTCTAGTCCAATATTTACTACAAAATCAAACAACTTATCCAATTGGGCCTGTAGGCCCATTGGGCCCACATGGCCCCTTTCGGCCCATCGCGGCCGGAAGTAGCCGTCCTACAGCTAGAGTAGTGAGAAATACACACCTGATAGGAGACTGGAGTTAATCCGCTCTCCGAGCACTCTTAGCCGATGCCCAACCCAAATGAGCACGCCATAAAATGAAAGGGATCAGCCAAGAAAGGTTCCCTTACTCTCCTCATGGTTCTCTCTATTTAAAGCCAGCTTCTCATCCACTCTTATGTTAGCTTCCCGATATGGGATCCCTCCATCATCAAAGTTTAAATCCAACACCAACTCTTGCTGCCCCCTGTTAGCAAAATAAATGCTCTTTGTTTGCCATGAGTTTCGAACCCTGGACCTCCTTACCAACTCTATGACGCCACCTTCCTGCCTCTTATGTGGCGCTACTTTGCCACAGACCACAAGGCTTTTTGTGACACAATTTCACCAACAATATTCTTAAGGCCTACCTACTACACCCAGGGTTTAATTCACCTAAAACCAAAATTTTTGCTAGTTAGGTTTGAACCTAGGACTTCTCCAACACTTCTCAGAACACTTCTCAGCACACTTAACCACTGAAACAAGCCTTCATTAACGAAATTTACATGCACAACAAAATATTATAAGCTGTCTTGAACCGCTCCCATGCTCAAGGCCCAAAACTTCTAGGCCCAAATTCAAGGTGTTACAGAAAAAGAACTTGCATTTACTTATATCATCATCAAGTGCAAAAAAGGAAAGAGCAATACAGTGGAAAGTTGTGTAGTCAAACTGTAATACCTCAAACCCGGCGTAAATACTGTGACCGAATCTGACGTGTCACATCAAAATGCTTTTCAAAATTTGGACTTGTAGATAAAGATCTATACTTAAGTTAAAACCTATTTAGTTTTTATTGCTTGAGAAACTTCAGCCAATTAGGTTATTACTATTTGAAATCAATTTACCAAAACAGTTGCCATATTTATTACCGTTGGTTTCCTAAACTGATCAAAACCATGGAAGCTTTTCTAATTAAAGCCCTAGAAGTTATAAATGTGTGTTTTCTTGAAGACAGTTATTATTTTGAAAACTCATTTTTTCCTATTCTATCGGTTTAAAATAAGAAATCAAAACCCAATCAAAAATTATATCCACCAAAATCGCCTTATTACATAACCAAAACCCAATATGAGATTTAAATAAATAAAGTCAAACGCAAAACATCTGTAATCATGTGGCCACCTCCGAGTCCCACGCGGCTCTAAATCGCTTAAGGCTGAGGATTACTGTACAGTTAAAAGAAAGGGTGAGTTTGTGAAAACTCAATATGTAATCCCCTATCAGCCAAACAATAAACAGTGCATGCAGAAACAGTCTGGGCCTGAGCCCTATTCAGTAACAGTATAGTCTGGGTTTAGCCCTATACACTAACAGTGTGGTCCTAGGCCCAATACAGTATCAGTACAGTGCAGATATGCAACCCATCCCAATCAAACCAACACACCACCCGTACCAACCAGCACACCATATGGGGATTAAATCAACCTACCTAGCCAACACACCAATATCACAGGGAAGCTGCTAGTAATAGTAACGCAGCAAAGCTGCTAGTAACAGTAAGCGTGGAATAGCCACCAGTATCAGAATATGTGGAAAGCCACCAGAAATAGTAAATACGTGGCAAAGCCACTAGTACTTCCTCCATAACGGTATGCCAACCCCATGCAGTCTGGCATGTCATAAATATTACGTGTATGCAGCTTGTCACACTCAGTATCAATCACATAAATATCATACATACATCAATCAACCTACCACCAAGGGTGTAACGGCCATTCATCAGTTAGAGGTAAAATAGTAATTTTACTCCTCAGGGGTATTTTAGTCATTTACTAATTTTGGGGTCTCGGTACAGATAACGACCTCTCGAAAGGTCTATTTTCGCCTTGAGTGACTCAAGTAACCCAAATGGCCAAAATAGTGAAATTGGGCCCAAACCCCATTACTGAGCCCAAGTGGGCCCACACGCTTGTGTGGCCTATTTTACCCAAATCCGGTCACGACTATGTGATTTACAAAGCCCAGTCTAATATTTTTCACTTATCGTAGATTTAATCCGTGTGAGGCCCATAAGCCCATTGGCCCCATACCGTCAATTTTGGCCCAACATAGCCTAAAACGGCCAAAATGCACGAGAATGCTCGTGGCGGCCTCTACAGCCTATCGCCCCTGTTTTGTGGGCTCGATTCACCACACAAGCATTCGCACACTCGTGAGGCATCAAATGCCGAAGTTTCGACTTTTGCTAATTCACAGTTAAATAGGGGTGTGAAAACACACCTCTTTCGGCAGTAACAATTTACGGTGTACAGATACACACCTAATTGCAAAATCGAGTGAATTGTCCACGAGAGCCAAAGCCTAGATTCCAATAAACTATACCATTAGTCTTCCAAACCCTAGGATTCCTAAATCATAAACCCCAAAATAACCATTACCCTTACATTGAATGAACGAATTTAACTTTATTGTGCTTAACGCTAACTAAGGATTGATCTACCGTCCTTGGCGATTATCCGCTCATCCAACGAATCTTATTAAACAAAACTTGTTTAAGAGAGTAGGGCTCAAAGTCCCAAAACAAAAGCCATAAAGTATTCGGCCAAACACCACTTACCCTCAAAGTCGATTGATTGCTGACAGACTAGATGTCTAAACACACTCGGAACTGTAGTGATGGAAGAATAGTTCGAACCCCTTGTGAAATACAATAACCCAATAACAAAACCTCTAAGAACAAAGATGGGAAAAAGAATCGGCCATCAGTGACCATAAAGAGAAACAACAAAAAAACATTCGATTAGAAAGAAAACTTAAGTTATGAAGAAGAGATGAAGTGAATAAGAAATAATCAACCTACCTAGCAAAATCGATGACCGAAACAAGGGTTGTGCAGAAGAATTCAACCGATTGCCAGAGGACAGTTAAGGACTACCACATACGGTTGAAAAGGCCTATGATGCGTTCGACTAGAATTAGAAGTAAATGAGAAGTAGAGAAGATAATAGAGAAAAAACATTGAGAAAGGGTTCAGCCTGTAACATCCTGAATTTGGGCCTAGAAGTATTGGGCTTTGAGTTTGGGTTCGGATTGAAGACGGCCTGAATAATTTTGATGTTTTTTAAAAAAATTATTATTATTAGTTTTATGTTTAGGTTAGTATTTAAGTGAATTGGGAGGTACTTGTTGTATGGGAAAAGTCTTGGGCTCGACCTAGGGCTCTAGCAAAAAAAATTAAAATTTGTTTACTTAGGGAAAACTGAGCATTAAGCCTTATAATTATGTTGGGCTAAGATTAGGCACAAGGAAGTGCCTGGCCCAGTGGTAAGACGCGTTAGGCAGCAGGAAGAGGAGCTGGGGTTCGATTCCCAGCATGCGCAAGTGTGGTTTTTTTACAAGCAGGGATCATCCCAAGAAGGCCTTAAAAGAAGTTGCGATCAGAGTATGCCACAAGAGCGCTTGTGGCGCAGTGGCAGTAGCATGCTAAGGGGGTCCGAGTGGGAGCGAGTTTGAACCCATTGGCATGCGAAATTTTGGATTTATTTTTAGTAACCCGTAACTGAAGCGGATAAGGCTTGTAAATAATTGTAACGATATTATATTGAAAGCAAAGACACGTCGCAGTGGCCAGCAGCATGTGTGGGTGCCTAGAGGTCCCGGGTTCAAGCTGCTGTATGCGCAGGAGGGCTACCTTTTTGCTGCGGGCGTGGGGGTTGTAGTTGTCCTGGACCGAAACTCTCTCCAGTAGCAGGGTGTGTCGGCAAAGCGGTGGACTGCTACTGATGGTGCAGGAGTTTGAATTAAATTCAAACGGTGCTAGCTAAAAACAAGTGATAAGCATTAGCCTATTAGCCGATTTTGTTTCCTTTCAATCGGTTTTTATTTTTTCTTTATTTTTTTACCTCATCTTCTTTTCACCAATTCTTTTTCCCATATTCTTGAATTCTTTCTTTTGTTTCTCAAGGCCAAATCCACTTGTTCTTTAGTTGTTTTTTTTCTCTTAGTTCTCTTCTATTTTTCATCAAAGCCCAAACCTTCTTCTTTATTTTTCTCTTTTCTAAAAACCTAGCAGCAGACTTCCACAAAAGCCGAAACCAACCTACCATTGCCTATTACCTCATCAATCAAGATCATTTTTTTTATTTTTCTTCTTTTCATATAAGCCTTTCAAAAATCGAATCTTAAACTTCTTATCCCTCTGTCGATCATCCCTGTTATTTCGTAAAACCTTTTTCTTCACCTTCTTCTCCCATTTACTTCTTAAACCGAATGGACATACTCTAAGATAGATTTGAAAGCTAAAATAATGAGATTCGTTCTCTGCTCATGTCTTGAGGCTAGATCTGCGTCAGATCTGATGTAGAAAAAGGTCGGAATCATTCGGGTTTAGTGGATCTTTGGTAAGTACTCAGATCTCTTCTCTATTTGGTTATTTCGGGATTTAAGGAAAAGCCGAAACCCCTTATGAAAGGTGACTGTCGATTGGGGCTAAAGGCTCTATAAATCTTATAATTCGTATTGTTATGTGTTGGTGTAGATTAAAGATTATCGATCAAGGGGCTTTGGAAGGCTAGGACCATTTGGGTGACTAGATCTAGATCTAGTCATAGTTTCGGCAAAGAGGTAAGCATTCAAGGGCCTTGGAGGGGTTGGCTGAAAGTGGTAGTGGTTATTTTGATTAGTTATTGTTTAGATCTTGATCTAATTTGTTAAGTGATTGATTGTATGAGAAATCGCGTAAGAGATCTCGTCGATAAAGTCACAAATCTGGTGTGTAAACGAACACCCTTCTGTAGTCTAAATCGGCAAAAGTTGAAAAATCGAAATGCCAAAATTCTGGCATTTCATGGGCTTGCAAGCGTGTGAGCACTCATAAGTCGGTTGGAATTAGTGAGATCGGTAATCGGAAATGGTAAGGTGGATAAGTGCGCAATTTCGTACACCTTGGTAAATTTGGGCCTCGATAGGCTGAGATTGGGCCCAATGGACTTACGGGGCCATATGGGTGAAAGTAAGCGGTAAGTGTGTTCTGGTATACTGTAGGTGAAATCTGCTAAACTAGACTTTGGATTTTGGCTAAACGGGCCAATATGACTAAATGACACTGTAAGGCCCATTAGGGGTTTTAGGGCCCAGTAACTAAAGACTGCTAAAATGAGCTAAATAAGCTACTGAGATAAAAGTTAGGCTTTTAATGATTAAAATGTGCATAAAACCCTAAAAACTAGTATAATTACTGAAATACCCCTTAAGGATACGAAATTACTATTTTACCCCTATGTGCAAAATAACCGTTATACCCCTAAGGCTAAATTTGACTGAAATGCATGTTTTACTGTTTCTGTTCACTGTAGGCCATGACATAATTATCTGTTGCATGGGACTAGGTTTATTGATGGAGGAAGTGCAAGTGGCATTGCCACGATTACTGAAAGAGGCTTTGCCTCGTACTGATTACTGAAAGAGGATTTGCCTCGTACTGTTTACTGAAAGTGGCTTTGCCTCGATATACTGTTAGTGGCTTGGCCACATTATCTGAGAAGCTATGCTGCAACTGTGGAGTGTAGCGGTTGGGTGGGTTGAGTTGTTTCCCCACATGGAGTGTATATGGCTGGTAGGTGTGGAGTGTAGCGGTTGGACATAGGATGGGATTTGGGCTTCGCATTAATGCATAATATCTGTTCTATTACTGAAATGGGCCTATGGGCCTTACTGTTATCTGAAAAGGGCTAAGGCCCAATTATCTGAATATTGAATAGGGCTTTGGCGCAGTTATTACTGAGACTGGATAGGGCTTAGGCCCAGTGGGCTTAAGCTGATTTGGGCTCTTGATGGGCTTTCTTTACAAACTGAGTTTTCAAACTCACCCCCCTTTTCTTCCATCCATGCAGGTGAGCCCTAGATTGGTGGACTTGGAGCTCAGAAGGATTCAGAGTGGCTATCTGGACTGGATTGTTGGTTTTTGATTAAGTCATTTTATTTCCGCATTTATTTTTAATATTTTCATTTTGGTTCTGGGTTGTAATAAGGCCGCTTTAATTATTTTATTTTGGGTTTTTAATTATTTATTTACACTATACTTTAAACGATTTAAACAAGGCTGCGCGGGTTTTCTCAAAATCAATCAATGTTTTCAAAGCAAAGCACTCATAAAAAATGAATAATAGATCAACGAACAAGATAAATTTTAAAACGGTTAGTTGATAGGACAACCTTAAACTAAACCTGGATTTTCTTCCCAACTTACAAGTACGGTTTTACAAAACTCACCTTAATCTTAGTAACTAGGTAGCATGGTTAGTTCGTCATTGATGTGACACACCAGACTTGGCCGTAACGTCTGGGTTTGGGGTGTTACACGACCTAGAAGAGAGAGCAAAAGAAGAAGAATCAGAGAGGAAAAAGAGAAGCTTTAATTGGTTTAAGAAAAGACAACTACCGAAACCCCCAAAGCCCCTGACCAATCGGCACTAAGTCAATGACCGAATAGGCACCCACAGACTCCCAAATTTGGCCAACTCCTCCCCCAATCAAACTCCACAATTTTCTCCACATAATCCTCCCCTTATCTCTCCACGATCCACTACTCAGATCACTCCTCAATTCTCTCCTCAACAACCTCCCCCATCAGGATTCCACTGCAACTAAACCACTGGCTGAACCCAATTACAAAATAAATACCTCATTTGTGCTGTGCCACCTCAAACATCAGACCTTGTACACCACTTCACACGCCACTTGCCACTAGGCCACTAGGCTCCTTGTGTCATCAATCAACCATAATTAAATATAAGGCACATACTCTAATATCCAGATTCACTCAAGAACAAAAATTAAAATTTCTGCAAAAGCCAGGACTTGAATCCAGGCTTCTCAAACACTCCCAAACACACCCAAATCACTTAGCCATTAGAGCAAACAAGTAATTTGCGTCCTAGCCAATAGAGTAAAAAAGCAATTTGCATCCTAACTTGAAATAATTAAAAGCTTCAATTTTTGGGACATTACAACTCTACCCCTTAAAGAAATTTCGGCCTCAAAATTTACCTGGTTAGAAAAGGTGAGGGTATTGCTATTGCATCTCCTCCTCAGGTTCCCACGTGGCTTCTTCTGAACCGTGATTATGCCAAAGCACCTTAACCAGTGGAACCAATTTCTTTTTTAGTACCTTAACTTCACAATTTATTATCTGTACCGGTTCTTCCTCGAAGGTCAGATCAAACCTACCCTTAATCTCCTCAATCGACGCTATATGTGAGGGATCAGAGCGATACCTCCTTAGCATTGAAACATGAAACACGTCGTGAATCCTGTCCAACTCTGGAGGTAGGTCAAGCGGGTAGGCAATTGGTCCCACTCGCCTTAGAACTCGGTAAGGCCCAATAAATCTAAAGCTTAGCTTGCCCTTCCGTCCAAATCTCAGAATTTTCTTCCACGGTGACACATTAAGGAAAACATAATCCCCCATACAGTACTCGATCTCCTTGCGATTTTAGTCTGCATATGACTTCTACCTATCAGATGCTTCCTTTAACCAACCCCGAATCAACCTTACCATTTCTTCAGTATCAGAAGCCAACTTTGGCCCCAAATCTTGCCACTCACCCAGCTCAGTCCAGTATGTAGGAGTACGACACCTATGACCATATAATGCCTCGTACGGTGCCATCTGAATATTGTACTGATAGCTATTGTTATATGCAAACTCTACTAACGACAAGTAGTCTTCCCAGCTGTGTCGAAAATCAATTACACAGCTTCTTAGCATGTCATTTAGTATCTGAATCACCCTCTTTTATTGACCATCTGTCTGAGGGTAGAACGCAGTACTGAAGTCCAACCTTGTTCCCAAAGCCCTGTGTAACTTTTTCCAGAACCTAGATGTGAATCTAGATCTCTATCAGAAATTATAGAAATTGGTACCCCATGTAGTCTCACAATCTCAGCCACATATAGCTTAGCCAACTTCTGCAGCGAATAATCAGTACAAACCAGTATAAAGTGGGCAGATTTAGTCAACCAATCTACAATAACCCATACCGAATCCTTCTTAGTAGGCGTCAAAGGCAGCCCACTCACAAATTGCATGGTTACCTTTTCCCATTTCCAAAGTGGAATTTTAACTGGCTGCAGTAACCCAGAAGGTAGTTGATGCTCAGCCTTAACTTGCTGGCATGTCAAACACTTACCCACAAAATTAGTAACCTCGCGCTTGAGCCCTAGCCACCAATACAGCTCATGAAGGTCCCGGTATAACTTGTTTTCGCCAGGATGCATAGCATATAGACTACTATGTGCCTCTTGCTGTGTAAACTACCTGAGATCAGAATCCCTCGGTACACAGACTCTCCCACGGAAACATAGTACTCCCTTACCATTCAGCCCAAAATCTGAAGTCTCTCCATTATCAACTTCTCAAAAACGAGGAACTAGTGACTCATCCAATAGTTGTTTACCCTTACTTTCCTCAATCCACGTCGGTCTTACTTGAAGCTCAGCCAACAAACTACCATCATCAAATAGGCTGAGACAAGCAAACATTGCTCTCAAATCAAATACAACCCTTCGGCTTAGTGTGTTAGCTACCACGTTAGCCTTACCAGGGTGGTACTCAATTGAGCAATTTGCCTAAGATTCAACTCCTTTTGAGTAAGGAGGTATTTGAGGCTCTTGTGATTTGTGTAGATAACACACTTCTCACCGTATAAATAGTGCCTCCAAATTTTCAATGCGAATACAATCGCAGCTAACTCCAAGTCATGAGTAGGGTAATTTCCCTCGTGAGGCTTAAGCTGACGACATGCATAAGCAACCACCTTACCCTCCTGTATCAGCACACAACCCAATCCAATGTGCAACGCATCACTATAAATAGTGAATTCCTTCCTAAACTCTGGCTGTGTTAAGATAGGGGCCTCGGTCAGAACCTTCTTCAGTTTTTCAAAACTCTCTTGCTGTTTATCAGTCCAATTAAATGGTACTCCTTTATGCAATAACTTAGTCAGAGGTGCAGCAATCACAAAAATCCCCTTAACGAAATGTTTATAATACCTAGCCAGACCCAGAAAGCTTCAAATTTTTGATACGGTCTTAGGCGGTTTCCAATCCAAAACAGCTTCAATTTTTTGAGGATCAAGCCTAATCTCCTCAGCAAACACTACGTGACCCAGACACATCACTTCTTGCAGCCAGAACTCACACTTGCTAAATTTCGCGTATAGCTACTTTTCCCTCAAAATTTGCAGAACAGTTCGGAGATGCACATCATGATCCTCTTCAGTTCTCTAAAACACCAAAATATCGTCTATAAAAACCATTACGAACCGGTCCAGGTAGGGCTAGAACAATCGGTTCATTAGATCCATGAAAGTAGCTGGTGCATTCGTCAGTCCAAACGACATCACTAGGAACTTGTAATGACCATAACGAGTCCTAAACGCAGTCTTATACACATCAGCCTCCTTAACCCTTAGCTAATGGTACCTAGAACGGAGATCTATCTTGGAGAAAACTGAAGCTCCTCGCAGCTTGTCAAATAGATTGTCAATCCTTGGCAAGGGATACTTGTTCTTGATAGTCAGTTTCTTCAACTGCCAATAATCAATACACATGCGCATAGATCCATCTTTTTTCTTTATAAACAACATCGGTGCTCCCAATGAAGACACACTCGGTCGAATGAAACCTTTATCCAACAACTCTTGGATTTGAGCTTTTAACTCCACTAGCTCCTTCGGTGCCATCCTATAAGGGGCAATGGACACCGGAGCTGTTCTCGGTAAGAGCTCAATACCAAATTCGACCTCACGGTTTGGAGGCAACCTGGTGAGCTCATCAAGAAATACATCAAGAAACTCCTTAACAGTTGTAACACCTCCAACCGAAGGACCTTTAGAATCAGAAATACTAACATAGGCTAGAAACGCCTCACAACCTTTATGAACTAGTTTTTCGGCCCTTAATGCTGAGATCACGTTAGATAGATAATCCCTTCGCTCCTCTATCACAACCACCTCCTCATCCTCAATAGTCTTTAACACCATATGCTTAGCAGCACAATCCAAACTCACACGGTGTTTCACTAGCCAATCCATACCCAATATAAGGTCGAACTCACCAAACGGTAGTTCCATCAAATCCGTTGGAAAGATTATTCCTTGAACTTCTAGGGGCACATCTCTGAATAATTTACTTACCCTAACTGACTATCCTAGTTGACTTATCACAGTCATCTCACTATCAGTATTTCCAAACTAAATACCCAACATCCAAGACACAGTGCATGCAACGTACGAATGTGTAGACCCAATATTAATTAAAGCAATGTATGGTACATTATAAATTAATAACGTACCAATTATGACGTCAGGGGCGTCTCCATCATCTCGGAGATGAGCAGCATAGACCAGAGCTGTCTGCCTCACCTTGGTGTTACCAGCACCTCTGCTCGATGCTCCATGACCTCGTCCCATACCGTTTCCACCTCTAGCCTGCCCACGGCCTCTCGGTGGCTGCTGATCACCTCTCAGTAGCTGAACATGACCTTGACTTGTAGCATGCATTTGAGCCGGCATTTGAGGACAACTCTTAACCTGGTGATCCATCGACCCACATCTGAAGGATGCCTCAGTCCTTTTCCAGCACTCACCCTTGTGAGATCTCCCACAATCCGCGCAAGGCTATGGTCTAACAATAATAACAGGAACTGTTTGGACTGGCCCATCAAATCTGGCCTTCTTTATAGGCCTTCTAGAAGGACCCGAAGGACCTGAATCCCTCCTATTTCTACCCCTATCTTTCTCATGGTTCTAGCGCTCAGAGCGCTTCACATCATCGGTAATTTTTACCTTTTCTACAAGGGCAGCAAAATCTCGCTCCCTTTACGGAGCTATCAATACTCACAACTCATCCCAGAGGCCATCCTCAAAATGTACACAGTGTTCATACTCGGTCGCTACTATCCCATGAGCATAATGACTTAACCGCAAGAACTCTACCTCATATTCTGCCACTATCTTATTCCCCTGAGTCAAGCTTAGAAATTCCTTCCGTCGGGAGTCCACATAACTTGCGCCCACATACTTTCCTTGAAAGGCCGGCTTAAAGAGCTCACATGTTAATCGGTTGGACTGTGTACCTTCTCTTATGGTGAGCCACCACTAGTAGGCCTCATATCACAGTAAGGACACTGCTCCTTTTAACTGTTGTTCCACAGTACAATCGATGTCATCCATTATTTGTTCGATGGCCTCTAACCAGTATTCTGCCATATTTGGGGCTACTCTAGAAAGACCCCTAAAAATTTTCGCTCCATTAGATCGAAGTTGCTCTGAAATTGATCCTTGGCCCACTGTACCAATACTAGCTCCAGCAACCATTTCTAGAACGTGGAGTATAGCTTGGGATATAGCATCATCCCTAGCCGCTCGATCATAAGACCCCGTCTCAGTTACTGGTGAGGCTGGTGCCTCCCTAGCAGGCATGTGACCTGATGCAAAAGACCCAGTTCTAGCACTTCCTCGGCCTCTACCGCGGCCTCGTGTTCCCCTTCCGCGAGTACCTCTATCGCTCATTTCAATTTACGCTTAATCTGTTTTAGAACTTTTATGAATCAGTTCATAATTCCAGTAATTATTAACGGATATTTTATGAAGAAGCAATAGTTGAAGTTTTATTTTCGTAGATCAGATTATCACTATAGTTTCCAGTTTTCTACAGCCTCAGTTTACTCTAACTAAAGAGTTCCAGTATAGTCTTACTATTTATAGTAGTCCCTCAGTAATACTTTTCAGTCTATAAAAATAAACAGTATTAGAGAACTTACTGATTTGGCGCTGGAGACTCGGTGTGCCACAGTTGAGAATCTTTCAAAAATGGTTCCAATCATTAAAATCAATTTCTAGAAAATTTTGAAAACCTATTCCACACTTGAGTTTGGAAACATGGCTTTGATACCACTAAATGTAACACATCAAACCCGGCCTAGATGCTGCGACTGAATCTGACGTGTCACATTGAAGTGCTTTTCAAAATTTGGACTTGTAGTTAAAGATCTGTAGTTAAGTTAAAACCCATTTAGTTTTTATTTCTTGAGAAACTTCAGCCAATTAGGTTATTATTATTTGAAAACAATTTACCAAAACAGTTGCCATATTTATTACCGTTGGTTTCCTAAACTGATTAAAACTATGGAAGCTTTTCTAATTAAAGCCTTAGAAGTTTTAAATGCGTGTTTTCCTTAAAAATAGTTATTATTTTGAAAACTCATTTTCCTATTCAAAAGCAATCTAAACCCAATATGGCCTTATTACATAACTGAAACCCAATATGAGATTTAAATAAATAAATTCAAAAGCAAAACATCTGTAATTGTGTGGCCACCTCTGAGTCCCACGTGGCTCCAAATCGCCTAAGGCTGGCGATTACCTGTATAGTTAAAAGAAAGGTGAGTTCGTGAAAACTTAGTGTAGTCCCCTATCAGCCAAACAGTAAATAGTACATGCAGAAAAAGTCTAGGCTTGAGCCCTATTCAGTAACAAAACAGTCTGGGCTTTAGCCCTATACAGTAACAGTGTGGGCCTAAGCCTAATACAATATCAATACAGTGCAGATATGCAACCCATCCCAATCCAACTAACACACCACCCATACCAACTAGCACACCATGTAGGGATTAAATCGACCCACATAGCCAACACACCTATATCATAGCAAAGCTGCTAGTAATAGTAACGCAGCAAAGCTGCTAGTAACAGTAAGCGTGGCATAGCCACTAGTATCAGAATATGTGGCAAAGCCACCAGAAATAGTAAATACATGGTAGAGCCACTAGTACTTCCTCCGTAACGGTATCCCAACCCTATGCAGTATGCCATGTCATAAATATTACGTGTATGCAGTATGTCACACTCAGTATTAGTCATGTAAATATCATACACACATGAATCAACCTACCACTAAGGGTGTAACGGTAATTTCGTCAGTTAGTGGTAAAACAGTAATTTTACCCTTCAGGGGTATTTTGGTCATTTACTAATTTTAGGGTCTTGGTATAGATAACGACCTGTCAGAAGGTCTACCGTCGCCTCGAGCGACTCAAGTAACATATATGGCCAAAACAGTATAATTGGGCCCAAAGCCCATTACTAGGCCCAAGTGGGCCCATACACTCGTGTAGCCCATTTGGCCCAAGTCCGGTCACGTCTATGCGATCTACAAAGCCTAGTGCAATATTTTTCACTTATCGTGGATTTAATCCGTGTGGGGTCCATGAGCCTATTGTCCCCACATAGCCCATTTCAGCCCAACGTGGCCCAAAATGGCCCAAGCGCATAAGAATGCTCGTGGCAACCTCTACAGCCTATCGCCCCTATTTTGTGGGCACGGTTCACCACTCGAGCATTCGCATGCTCGTGAGGCCCTGCATGCCAAAGTTTCAGCTTTTTGGCTTTTCGACTTTTACCAATTCACAGTTAAAGAGGGGTGTCAAAACACACCTCTTTCGGCTTTTCGATAGTAATGGTTTACGGTGTATAGATACACACTTGATTGCAAAATTGAGCGAATAGTCCATGAGAGCCAAAGCCTAGAGTCCAATATATTATACCATTAGTCTTCCAAACCCTAGGATTCTTAAATCATTAATTCCAAAATAGCCATTACCCTTACCTTGAATGAACGAATTTAACTTTATTGCGCTTAATGCAAACCAAGGACTGATCTACCGTCCTTGACTATTATCTGCTCATCCAACGAATCTTATTAAACAAAACTTGTTTAAGAGAGTAGGGCTCAAAGTCCCAAAACAAGAGTCATAAATTATTCGGCTAAACACCACTGACCCCTAAAGTCGATTGATTGTTGACAGACTAGATGTCTAAACACACTCAGAACTGCAGAGATGGAAGAATAGTTCGAACCCCTTGTGAAATACAATGACCCAATAACAACACCTCTAAGAACAAAGATGGGAAAAAGAATTGGCCATCAATGACCATAAAGAGAAACAATAAAAAAATTCGATTAGAAAGAAAACTTAAGTTATGAAGAAGAGATGAATCGAATAAGAAATAATCAACCTACCTACCAAAATCGATGATCGAAACAAGGGTTGTGCAGAAGAATTCAATCAATTGCCAGAGGACAAGTAAGGACTACAACATATGATTGAAAAGGCATATGATGCGTCCGGCTAGAATTAGAAGTAAATGAGAAACGGAGAAGATAATGGAGAAAAAAGATGGAGAAAAGATTCAGCCTAGAAGAGAGAGTGAAAGAAGAAGAATCTAAGAGGAAGAACAGAAGCTTTAATTGGTTTAAGAAAAGAGAAATAGAAGAAGTGAGAGGAGATAGGCAATTCGGCAAAAGAAGATAGTAAAGCAAAACGTAACATAGAACGATCCCAAAATGCAATATTCGGCCAAGTCAAGTAAAGAAAAGAAAAACGAATGGAAAAGAAACAACTACCGAAACCCCCAAAGTCCCTGACCAATTCGGCACTAAGTCAATGATTGAATAGGCATCCACAGACTCCCAAATTCAGCCAACTCCTCCCCCCATCAAACTCCATGATTTCCTCCATATAATCCTCCCCTTATCTTTCCACTATCCACTCCTTAGATCACTCCTCAATTCTCTCCTCAACAACCTCCTTCGTCAGGATTCCACTACAACTCAACCATTGGCCGAACCCAATTACAAAATAAATACCTCATTTTTGCTATGCCACGCTCGAACCTCAGACCTTGAACACCACTTCACACGCCACTTGCCACTAGGTTCCTTGTGTCATCAATCAACCATAATTAAATATAAAGCACATACTCTAATATCCAGATTCACTCAAGAGCAAAAATTAAAATTTCTGCAAAAGCTAGGACTTGAACCCAGGCTTCTCAAACACTCCCAAATACACTCAAATCACTTAGCCAGTACAACAAACAAGTAATTTGCGTCCTAACTTGAAATAATTAAAAACTTAAATTTTTGGGGCGTTATACAAACAAATAAAGTTTAGTTTTTTTTAATGGAACTCTTAAGAATTTTATGATTTTTTTTATTTTTTTCATAATTTTCATATAATTATAATTTAAAAATGTTTTTATAATTTCAGAAAAATAAGTTATGAATTTTTAGTTTTTTTAGAATATTTTGGATTTACTATTAATTTTTTTAAAGTATAAAATTGATATTTTTGTTATAATTCAAGGACCAAATTAGCTATTAAGCCAATGAATTAATGCGCCATGTAACACCCCTAACCTGTATCCATTGCCGAATTAGGGTTACAAGGCATTACCGATCAAAACACATCATATAACATTCAATACAAAATTCAATATTCATTCATCATTCTATATCATTCAATCACATACAAAATATCCATTATCTAGGTATACAAGACCTTAAACATGCTTTAGAGAGGGTTTGGGACTAAACCGATCGCATACAAAATTTTTCGAAACTTCAAAATTTTTCTAAGTAATAGACGTCACACACCCATGTGAGTAGGTCGTGTGCCTCACATGGCATCAGACACGCCCGTGGGTCTAGGCCGTGTGAAAATAGGGCATACCTACTGACTTGTACCACACGACCAAGGACACGCCCATGTGCTAGGCCGTGTGAAAACTAGAGGGGTTACTGACTTGGGTCACACGACCAGTCACACGCTCTTGTGTCTAGTCTGTGTGCCTATCTGAAATGGCCTCACACGTCTGTGTCTGGACCATGTGCTCGACTGTGACAAACTTGTAGGGTATACTGACTTGGCCACATGGCCTGTCACACACCCTGTGTAAGGACGTGTGGAGTGCCTCCGCTAAATTTGAATTGGACCTTCAAGCAACACGGTAGAGACACACGCCCGTGTCCCTGCCCGTGTGGGCAAAAAGAGGTCATTTACAAGGCCAATTTGCCACCCTTTAAGGGTCATCCCTACAAGCATCAAACCAAGCATAATTCATAACCAAATGGCAACGAAAACATACCAATCATGCACAATTCATTCCATATTATCATCAACCAATTCAATACTCATTTGCTACACTAAAAACTCTTATTTCATATACCAAAATCACTCATTTACCTTGCAACAATATTACACATACTTCACATTCAATTTACCACATTCCATATCTAGAACTCACTCCACAATTGTGCCATTTCCAAATTTAATATGCACCGTGAATGACTTGCTAAAATACCTATTCAAATATTTCCAAACATAAAACATCATGAGCACATCTTATGCCATATATCATACTTCACAAAATTAGCCAAATAGCATGGCCAAATACACAACAATGCTAATATCATTTCCAAGCCAACTCTCATGGCAAGATTCACAACACAAAACATACCAAATAAATACTAGCCTATACATGCCATATATTATCTATACAAGCTTCAAAAGTACTGGATTATCAATTGATACTATGACGATGATTCTTGATGATCCTCGAACTCGAGCTAGCTTTGATTATCTATAAAACAAGGAAAACACACACAAAGTAAGCTTTCAAAAGCTTAGTAAGCCATATACAAATAAACATAACACAATAAGTAATAATAAACCAATTCCAATCATGGAAACATGGCTAGTTACATATTCAAATATCATATATCTCATTTCCATTTCTTAATCAACATTCAATTTGTATCACTTACCTTCATTTCATTAATCACTTAACATTAATATACTTGTATCATTGAGTTCATTTACACATGCATTCTCGTATTCACTTTGCCCATGAACTGTTTGGAATTCTTAAGGATACTTGGATAGCTCGTTAAACTCACACAATGCCATATCACAAATATGGTCTTACATGTTATCAAATATTGATACCACTGTCCCAGACAGGGTCTTACACGAAATTTTATACGATGGTAATGTTCCAGACATGGTCTTACACGTAATCTCAAATTGATGCCAATGTGTAACACCTCAAACCCAGCCTAGACTTTATGGCCGAATCTGGCGGTGTCACATTGAAGTGTGAAGCGTAAAAATCATTTTCGTTGGAAACCTCAAAATCAGTTAATCAATTTGCAATTAACAGTGACTCCAAAATGGGTTGTTCATTTTCAAAAAGTTATTTACTTTTAAAAATGTGGTTTATTATAAAAAAAACCATTTACATATCAAATCTCTATTAATTTCAAATTGCACTTCAAGTACCTTTTATCGCGGAAGCTTTTTAAAATAGTTGCGTATTTGCGATTATTTCTTAGAAACGTTGTTACCTTTTAAAACTCGAGACCTATTACTAGCATTAATAACCAAACCAAATTAAAATCCCAAAATTAAAAATAAAAGCCAGAGAGGCCTTATTACAAACATAAACCTAAATACTGAAATAGAAATATTATAAAGTGCTAAAAATAATAATTTATCAAGTAGTGTGGCCACCAGAGAGTCCCTCGCAGCACCGACCCGCCTATAACTAGGGATTACTTGTACAATAAAAATAGAAGGGGTGAGTTTTCGAAATCTCAATGTGTAATCCCCTAACAAACAAATAGTCAATCATACAGTATGCAGTAACAGTCTGGGCCTGAGCCCATTACAGTAACAGTAGCGGTTTTAGTATCAGTGCAGTAATACAATTAGAAATCCTACCCAATCCAGCCTCTACACACCACTTCGTCCCACCAGTCACACCATGTGGAGATTATATCGACCCACCTTGCCAGACACATCAAGATTAGCACCGGTTATGGGACCAAATAGTATCACAGCAATGCTGCCAGTAATATGATCGGCTTAAAGCTATCAATAGGTCCACAGTCGTCTTGTGCAACTCGTGCGGCCTTACCAGTATAGGTCTACAGTCGTCTTGTGCAACCTGTGCAACCCTACCAGTACAATACACTTCCTCCAAATATAACAACCCACCCTCATGCAGTGCAGTATGTCGTGACATAATATCATACGTGTATGCAAAATGCCATGCTCAATTACAATCATACATATCATAGAACAAATCAGTTATTTTTTACCTCTTAGGGGCATATCAATAATTTTTTTACCTCTTAGGGCATATCAGTCATTTTACCCTATGGAGGCATATCGATCAATTTACCCTATGGGTTTATACCAGTCATTTTACTCTATAGGGGTATATCAGTCATTTTACCCTATGGGGGTATACCGGCCTTTTACCCTATAGGGGTGTACCGGTCATTTTACCCTATGGGGGTATACCGGTCATTTTACCCTATGGGGGTATACCGGTCATTTTACCCTATGAGGGTATAACGATCATTTTACCCTATGGGGGTATATTGATCATTTTACCCTATGGGGGTATACCGATCATTTTACCCTATGGGGGTGTATCGGACATTTCACCCTATGGGGGTATGTCAGTTATTTTACCCTATGAGAATATATCAGTCATTTTATCCTATGAGGTATATCGGTCAATTTATCTCATAAGTCAAAATGGTGCAAGTGGCCCAAGGCCCATTATGCGGCCCGTATAGGCCCTCACGCCCGTGTGGCCCACGAAGCCCAGAAATGACCTTGGCCATGTGAACTGTAATGCCCCAAAAATTTAAGTGTTGATTGTGTATATTTGTGATACAGTAGTATGCCTGCTTAAGTGTTTTAGTACCTTGGGAAGTGCCTGAGAAGTCTGGGGTTCAAGCCTTGGCTTGTACGAAAACTTTTTATTTTACATGAGTAAACCCTGACTCAAGTCTCTAGGCTTCTTAAATAATTTTGGACAAAATATTGCATAGAAAAACCTACTGGCCTAGGGGATAAGTGGCGTGCTATGGTTGTCTGAGGTCTGTGGTTCAAGTAATGGCACTGTAGGGAGGAGTATTCATTTTGCTTCATTGCCGTATGGGTAGTAGTGTTCAGCTAAAATACTGCAAGGTTAGGGGTGGAGTTTGAATTAGTCATTTAGAGAGATTTTGGGGGGGATATTAGGAGAGATTTTAGGAGAAAGTTAAGGGAGGTGGAGGTGTGAGGAAGTAGTATGCCGAAAATGGGTTTCTAGGGTGTCAATTCGGTCATAGGACCTTTTTCTCTTAGTGTCGAAATTATGCTCTTGTTGTGCTCTCTATTTCGGAAACAATTACCCCTTTTTGCTTCTTTTCATCCTTTTGAGTGTGGGTTGTTTGGTAGCCAAATATTACTTGTGACCATTCAGGTATTTTCGTGTTGTCTTATTTTGGTCTTATTTTGGTCTTGCACCTCATAGGGAATAACTCTGTCTCGTGAACCCCTTATTTGTTAATTCTTGCAGCTGCACCTATATGGGGCAATCGAGATAGGTGCCGTCCCAGGGACTAACTCGATGCCAAACTCCACTTCCCTTATTGGAGGCAATCTGGGTAACTTTTCCAGAAACGCATCCTGGTACTCACAAACCACAGGTACTGACTCAATCTTCATTTCAGATGCTTGAGTGTTCAACACAAAAGCGAGATAAACTTCACATCCCTTCCTCAAATATTTTTTTGCAACCAAAGACAAAACCACTACCGGCAAGCTATTCAGTTCGTCTGATTCTACTCGAAGGTTATCTCTATTCTCACAGCTCAATTCAATAAATTTCCTCCTACAGTTCACTATTACATTATGAGTAGACAACCAATCCATACCGAGGATTACATCAAACTCATCAAATGGCAATATCATAAGATTAGCTGGAAAGCAATGACCTCTAATCATCAAGGGACAATCTCTGCATATCTTGTCCACTAAGACATATTTGCCTAACGGATTGGACACCTTTACTACAAATTCAATAGACTCAACTAACACATTAATATTGGGCACCAACTTCATGCAAATATAAGAATGTGTAGATCCCGGATCGACTAAAGCAAGAACAGACATATCATGGATGGAAAAGGTACCCGTAATGACATCTGGAGATGAGGCTTCCTCACGAGCGCGAATGGCGTAAGTTCTTGCCAGCGCTCAGCCCTCGGACCTCATGACTGGGTGTCTGGGAGCACCTCTGCTACCAGCTCCATTACCCAGGTTCCTTTATGGTCTACCCCTCGTCGATGCATTACTCGCTCGTATCTCTTGTTTCTTGTCTTTTTCGTCCCACTTAGGACGATTTTAGATGAAATGGTCCAATGACCCACACTTATAACATCCCTGTTCATCTATCTGACATTTGCCGAAGTGTCGTCTATCGCACTGCAAACACTTCGGTCTATTAGGTCTGGCAATACTGACACTCGCAACTGAAGTGGTCTGAGCTTTGGGTGCCATCTGTTGCTTACTCTTGCTTCTACTTGAAAATCTTACCGTAGCAGTTGATCGGTTAGTAAACTCTTTCAATCTCTTGCACGAGGATTGATGCGACTTTTCCATCTGTCTCTTCTTCAAGTCACGAGACTCCATATCAACCTTTCTCTTCTCTTTAGCTAACTCTTCAGCCTTGCACGCCCTCTTGACAAGCACTACAAATTCTCTGATCTCCAAAATGCTAACAAACAAACAAATGTCCTCATTCAACCCATCTTCAAACCGCTTACACATGATAGCTTCGGAAGATACACACTCACGAGCATATTTGCTAAGCCTCACGAACTCACGCTCATACTCAGTGACTATTATTTAGCCTTCTTCAACTCAAGAAATTCTTTCCTCCTTTGGTCAATGAACCTTTGACTAATATACATTTTGTGAAACTCTTCTTGAAAGAACTCATAAGTTACTTTTTCTCTCGGTACTACGGACACGAGAGTATTCCACCATTGGTAGGCTGAGTCCTATAGGAGTGACACCACACACTTTATGCATTCCTTGGGTGTGCACGAAAGCTCATCGAACACCCTTACAGTATTCTCTATCCAGAATTCTGCCCTCTCAGGGTCATCATCCTTGCTCGCTCTAAACTCCTCATCCTCATGTTTTCTTATTCTATCTACAGGAGGCTTCTCTCTCCTAGCCAAATCTACCCCTTGAGGAGCTACGGGGCATGCTGATAAATCGGAGGAGGCGGGGGAGGTGGAGTGTTCAGATTTGCACGAACATACTCCGTATACTAGGCATCCATCATTTTGAGGCTGGCCTCTCTGGCCTCTACACCTTGACTCCATGTCGAGGGTCCACTCTCTACAGGCACGGTCCTTTTGGCTAGAGCCGACGTAATATTTTCCATATCATCCGTCATAGGTTGTTTGGGATCTATTTCTATAAGAAAACATAGTTTACAATTGTCAAGAGTCGCCACACTATCATTAAACAATAATGACATGTATAGCTAGACTCGTACTCATGCTATGTTAGTCCTAGAATTGAATTAACCATGCTCTGATACCACTAAATGTAACACCCCTACCCGAATCTGACGCCGGAGTAGAGTATGATGTGTTACCTAATAAATCTCATATAAACATTTACATACACTTAAAAAAATGTGTCCTAATTTAAAACGTTCAAACATTGTCCTATGGACCTTGTTATGGGCCTACAAGGCATAAAAGAGAAATTAGACACATTCCAATACTATTTCAGATACTTAAGAAAAATTTTTCAAAAACCCCTAAAATCATGTCACACACCCGTGTAATGTGGGCAACACGCCCGTGTGGCCTCAAGACATGGCCGTGCTAATGGCCCGTATACCTCACACGACCTAAACATTCTAGGGACACCCGTGCCCCGCGTCTGTACGGATTTAATTTCTAACATTTAACCTACAGGGGTTTTTACACAGCTTGGCACACGCCTGTGTGCCCAGCCCGTGTCCCTCACAAGGCCATGACATGCCCATGTTGCGGCCCTATGTAAAAACCTAGGTATTCTATTTCTGATGTTAGTTTTCACACGGCCGGGGTACACACCCGTGTCTCGACCGTGTTTCTCACACGGTCGTGTCTCATGCTCGTGTGGAACACTGATGGGCAATTAATTCTATTCAAGCAACGTACAGGGGACACATGACCTAGTCACACGCGGCCTAGGCACCCGCCCGTGTGCCTACCCGTGTGGATAAAAATAGGCCATTTGTGAAGCCTCTTTGCCACCCTGGAACAAGACAAAATACAAAGCCAACATATCAAGACTTTCATACTCAACCAATAGCCATAAATTGGCATTCTAACTTAGTCACCTATACTAATCTAACTACATCTCACATAATGTGGATGCACAAATAATCTAAACAACCATTTACAATTTCCATGAACTCATTCTCATTTCATTAAAAGTAACTACACAAATTCTTTTGGCCAATTCCAATGGCCATTTATAAAATGAACTTTAAGAAATAAATGGCCAATACAATTGGCTGACTAGAGTATCATATGCCAAAACGACAAGAAAGACCTATACATGCCATTATCCAAATCACAAAATAAAACTATTCCAAGTGCTTCAATTGATAGTGTGAATGATGCCTCCAATGTCCCTTGGATCCTCGAATTACTTAGGTGACATTACAAGTAAAAAAGGAAAGGAGAGGGAATAAACATAAAGTTTATGTAACACCCCTAGACCCGTACCCGTCGTAGGAGAGTCAAGAGGCATCACCTGATCATTTCCTTTAAGACCATTACTATACATATGATAAAAAGAATGTCAAAGTTTAAAGAAGCTCAAAACCGAAATCAACTAGGCCGACTTACCAAGTTCAAAACAACGTAAAACATCACATACTAATGAATTTCATATACACTCCATTTAGTCCTTATGTATATATCAAAAGGTTGCATTCAACATTATTATTAATCACATTAAAAACCACACATGCTTTATAAGATATACATATATATACTAAGACATGACCTACTTCGAGCCTAGTTTACCAAATGCTTAACTTAAACGTCCAATCACATAAAACTTACCATCTTTAAAACCATGGATATGGATGTAAGGCATTCGGGTAAGCCATTTTCGCATGGCTGACTTAATTACAACTTCAAAATCATATTTGATTAACATCAAAATGTCATGTCTATACATGCCATTTTCAAGGTATAGTTACAAAATACCGAAAGATGCTTTGGTAGTGTGGATGTCTTCAACCCTGGAATTCCCGAGACCGTAGCTATCAAGAGATATCTATAAAACAAAAAGTAAGAGCAATGGAGTAAGCAATCATTTGCTTAGTAAGTTCTTAAGTAACAAAAATCATTCAAAAAGAGATGGCATAGTAACATCTAAATTTGTTAAATTCATTCTATGGCCGAGTAAGGACATAACTAAAATACCACCTATATCATTCTTATCACGAGGAACAGATCAATGTGTTCAATTAAGCTCAACACCTAACCGAGTACATTCATTCCAAATTTCCATATCTATCACTTACCTAATCACATGTATCTCATGTTTACAAAGTTGAACTCTCCAAAATCAAAACTCATACATTATAATCGGATCATAAACATTTGAATGATTAACAATGATCTATACATTCTTACCGAATTTTAAAATCACAATTCAAAGCTAATCAAATTCTCGACAAGAGTAAAATGTATACCTGGCTATCTTACAGTAAGTAGCACATTTGTTTGAAATTATTTTCCAACCTTTAGTATATGAATTCTCATACGAATACTTACGGGGTTTCAACCCAAACATGATGCCCCACGGATGGTCTTCAGGACCAAACCCGGTTCTTAACACTGGCTCGTAAGCCCTTCGAGACTAAGCTCAGATTTTAACACGGGCTCGTAAGCCTTTCGAGACTAAGCTCAAATTTTAACACTGGCTCGTAAGCCCTTCGAGACTAAGCTCGGATTTTAACACTTCGATTTATACTTGCACATATAAGCATACATATCATGTCACGTTTTGATAACATTTCGAATATAGAAATGCAAAATTTAAGCATACTACTAATCATACTTCATTCAGTTCATTAGTTGTAAACAAAGAACACAATTTCATCTCAAGATACAATAAGATTCAACCTTAGCATTCGGCTTCCAAACAATTACTCAAAACTTTCATTTCCAAAAATGACATTCAAACATCTCCTTTACCTTTAGGCTCATATATTATACATATGTATTATAACTTCATCTTATCATAAGTTAAAATTTGTTACTCGAGAACTTACTTCGTGCCTTTTTGATTAGTTACGGGTCGACTATTCCGTCACCTTAGCCTTCCCCTTATCCGATGCTGTTTCTCTTTGTTCTTGAGCTTAACATTGAGTAACAAAAATTGAATTTGATTAAACACTCATCTCTTTACTTGATCAAGACAAGGGACTATAAATACAATCTCTTTATTACCCACATCCACTCAAACATACATATACATACACATTCGGCTCAATGTAAAGTCATCATACACGCTTCCATAGATTTCACACAAAATTTCACCTTGGCCGAATGTTCACAACCAATGTAAGTATTACATATTTCATTTACAAAGCTAATATGTCATCTAGGTCACATTACCTAAATGGCCGAGTACATAAGGTTATACTTAAACACAAACACATTTAGCAACATCATCAATTCAACTAGTCTTTGCGTAAAAATTTAACCTCATTTGACACAAGGTAATATAATTATATTCTCCCTCGATTAAACTAAATCATGCTTTAACGTTTAGCACATTCGGCCATTAGAGAATAACTCAAATTAGCATTCAAATATTTTATACACACATCATTTTCCGAATCTCAATTAACTAAGCACTTAGACAATTTCCTTTAACCAATTTTTTCATTCGGCAATGATAAGGACCATGTAACAAACTTAAAATTTAACTTATAGAAATATATATATATATATATATAATATTTAAAGCATTTAACATCATTTCATCATGGATATGCCCAAGGACCGAATGTATATATCTCTTACATTCATTTTTAACCATATTCTATCAAGGTTTAACTTAACTTCTAACCATTCTTAGAAATAAAAAAAAAAATCATCTAATATAAATTCTCCATGCATAATAGCCTTAGCTGAATGGTCCTTAACATAATTAACCACAATGCACAAATTTCACAATTTATACCCACAACCTTAAGCTCAACTCATCTATCATAAATTTTACTACCAAAACGTCAAAACATCAACCAAGAAACACAACATCCATGGCCGGATATCATTTTCAACTTTCATTGCCGAATGCCCTTGTTTTTCTTTAATATTCATTCAAGCAAAATTGATACAATGTAAGCATGCTTTCATGAATTCTTGAAACTTTAACCTCAAAACACCTCCCAAGACTCCATATTACACTACCTAATCATAAAACTCAAAAGCAACAAAGTTCCATAAAGTTCATCAATGACCGAATGAACCATTCACAACCAAATCGAAAATCAATACTTGGGCTATGCCATAAGCTTAACTATCAACATGAATTCATGAAATCCAAGCAAACTAACATGATTTCTTACCTTAAAATTAAGTAACAAGGACCGAATGGTAGCTTATTTTCTCCCATCTTCTCGTCTTTTAGTTTCAGCAAAGAAGAACAATGAAAATCCTTTTTTTTTCACCAATTCTTTTATTATTTAATTTCTAATACATCTAACAACCAATCACATTTTTCCCATTATTATAAAATGCCAACAAAATCATTATAAAAGGTGCATGGCCGGCCACTAAGGTGCAAATATGCATATTTGACATGCAAGTCCAATTATTTCAAAGCTTTCCTCAATTAGTCATTATAATTTGTCCATCAAAGTTTCTAAGTTTCTCAACTAAGCCCTTATTAATAAATTCACATTTAATTTGTCAAATTCAAACATTAAAGATTCACGCATATACTTAACACAGAAATTAGACATAGAAAATTAAAATCAACTATTTCAAGGACTCGGTTTAGTGGTCCCGAAACCACTTCCCGACTAGGGTCAAAAATAGGGCTGTCACAACTCTCCCCCTATAGGAATTTTTGTCCCCGAAAATCTTACCCGAAAATTAATTTGGATATCTTTCTTTTATAGCATTCTCGGGCTCCCAAGTTGCTTCCTCGATCCCGTGCTTGAGCCACAGCACATTAACTAACGGAACCTTTTTATTTCGTAATTCTTTAACCTCTCGAGCTAAAATATGGATAGGTACCTCTTCATAACTCAAATCAGATTGAATTTCAACTTTCGACGGATTTATAACATGTAAAGGATCGGATCTATATCGACGGAGCATCGATACATGGAAAACATTGTGAATCTTTTCAAGTTCAGGGGGCAAAATCAATCTATTAGCAACTGGCCCAATCCGTTCCGATATCTCGTACGGCCCGATGAATCTCGGACTTAACTTGCCTTTACGTCCGAATTTGAGCACCTTTTTCCAAGGTGAAACTTTTAAAAACACTTTATCACCAATCTGATACTCGATATGTTTATGTTTCACATCTGTGTACGATTTCTGACGATTGGATGCTACTTTCAAATTGTCACGAATTGCTTTCACTTTCCGCTCTGCTTCTTTAACTAAATCAACCCCGAAAATCTTATTCTCACTAAGCTCAGTCCAAAACAGGGGTGTGTAGCATTTTCGACCATCAAGAGCTTCGTAGGGTGCTATCTGAATGCTCGATTGAAAACTGTTGTTATACTCGAATTCAATCAGGGGTAAATATTTTTCCCACGAACCGCTAAAATCGAGAATGCAACATCTAAACATGTCCTCAAGTATCTGAATAACCTGTTCGGATTGACCGTCAGTCTGCGGATGGAAAGCAGTACTAAAATGGAGCTTAGTACCTAATGCCTCATGCAATTTCTTCCAAAATCGCGAAGTAAATCGGGGATCTCGATCTGAAACAATAGAAATCGGCACTCCGTGCAATCGTGCAATCTGAGAGACATATAATTTCGCTAATTTGTCAAGGGAAAAGTCTGTACGAACCGGGATGAAATGAGCTAATTTGGTTAGTCTATCTACAATAGCCCAAATAAAATCTTTCTTACTCGGTGTTAGTGGTAAACCGGACACAAAGTCCATCGTAACTTGATCCCACTTCCATTCGGGTATTAGGATCGGCTGAAGTAATCTCGAAGGTACCTGATGTTCTGCTTTTACTTGCTGACACACCAAACACTTAGATACAAATTCGGAGATGTCACGTTTCATACCGTGCCACCAATATTGTCGTTTCAAGTCGTTATACATTTTAGTGCTGCCCGGATGTATAGACATTCGGCTATTATGAGCCTCGTCCAGGATAGTCGAAATGAGCTCTGAATTTCTCGGAACACACACACAATCCCTAAACCTCAAACAGTCATTACTATCGATCTGAAACTCCGAATTTACACTTGAATCACACTAAACTCGTTTAGCAACTAAATCGTCGTCGGCCTTCTGAGCTTCACGAATCTGCCGAAGTATCACGGGTCTTGATTCCAATTCGGCAATTAACACACCGTTTGCCGACAACGTTAATCTCACGTTCATAGCTCACAGGGAAAATAGGGATTTTCGGCTAAGAGCGTCTGCAACCACATTAGCTTTTCCCGGGTGATAATCAATAATAAGGTCGTAGTCTTTTGGCAATTCTAGCCACCGTCTTTGCCTCAAATTCAAATCTCTTTGAGTCATCAGATATTTGAGACTTTTGTGATCAGAGAAGATGTGACATTTCTCACCGAACAGATAGTGTCGCCAAATCTTCAAGGCGAAACGATAGCGGCTAATTCAAGATCATGAGTTGGATAATTTCGTTCGTGAAGCTTCAACTATCTCGAAGCATAGGCGACAACTCGGCCTTCTTGCATCCAAACGCAACCTAAACCGTTCAGACTTGCATCACTATAGACTGCAAACTCTTTACCGGACTCCGGCTGAACTAACACTGGAGCTTCTGTCAAAAGGGTTTTCAGCTGGTCGAAACTTTGCTGACATGTATCAGACCACTCGAACCTGACATCCTTTTGTAGCAGTCTCGTCAATGGTACCGCGATCATCGAGAAACCTTTGACGAATCATCAGTAATAACCGGTAAGTCCTAAGAAGCTTTGAACTTCGGAAACATTTCTAGGGGGTTTCGAGTCGAGAATAGCTGAAATTTTGTTCGGATCAACTCGAATACCCGAAGCAGATACTATATGTCCCAAGAAACTGACTTCACGCAACCAGAATTCGCACTTACTGAATTTCGCATACAATTGATTTTCATGTAAAGTCTGAAGTACAAGTCTCAAATGCTCGGTATGCTCGATCTCATCGCGAGAGTAAATCAAAATATCATCGATGAACACTACTACAAAATGGTCCAAAAATGGCCTAAACACCCGGTTCATTAAATCCATGAAAACCGCAGGGGCATTAGTGAGCCCAAACAGCATCACTAAGAATTCGTAGTGTCTGTATCTCATTCTGAATGTGGTCTTCGGCACGTCGGAATCTCTAACCCTCAACTGGTAATAAGCGGATCGTAAATCAATCTTCGGAAACACTGAAGCTCCTTTCAACTGATCAAACAAGTCATCAATTCGGGGCAACGGATACTTATTCTTTACAGTGGCTTTATTCAGCTGTCGATAGTCGATGCACATTCTCATAGTCCCGTCTTTCTTTTTCACAAACAAAACTGGTGCACCCCAAGGTGAGAAACTCGGTCGTGCAAAACCTCTGTCTGTCAACTCTTGTAGCTGAGATTTCAATTCTTTCAACTCAGTGGGTGCCATACGGTACGGGGCAATCGAAATTGGGGTCGTACCCAGAACCAACTCTATACCAAACTTGACCTCTCTTACTGGCGGCAATCCCGGTAATTCTTCGGGAAACACATCCGAAAACTCACAAACTACAGGCACAGACTCAAGTTCTCGTTCGGAAACTTTGTTGTCTAGCACATAGGCTAGATATGCTTCATAACCCTTATTTACGTATTTCTGGGATGACATGGTAGTGATTACGGTAGATAGCCCGTTCAAATCAGCGGATTCAATTCGGATTATTTCATTATTCGAACATCGCAAATCAATAGTCTTCTGCTTGCAATTCACTATCGCATCGTGTACAGTCAACCAATCCATTCCGAGAATAATGTCAAATTCATCGAAGGGTAAAAGCATCAAATCGGCCAAAAAATAGAAATCTCGAACCATTAGGGGACATTTTTTGCATACTTTATCAACCAGAACACATCGACCTAAAGGATTTGATACTCGAACTACGAACTCAGTAGGCTCAACAGGAAGAGTCTTACCGGAGGCTAAAGTTTCACACATATACGAATGGGTCGAACCAAGATCAATCAGAGCAATAACATCAGTGTTAAAGAGAGT
This sequence comes from Gossypium stocksii, assembly GCA_020496765.1. NCBI lineage: Eukaryota > Viridiplantae > Streptophyta > Magnoliopsida > Malvales > Malvaceae > Gossypium > Gossypium stocksii. The sequence goes on from CM035621.1 coordinate 53,338,812, forward strand.
GAAAGTACCAATAATAACATCCGGAGAAGAAGCCTCCTCACGAGCACTAATAGCATACGCTCTGGCAGGTGCTCGAGCCTCGGATCTGACTGCAGTGTCTCTAGTCCCTCTCTGACTACCACTAGTGTTGCCTCCTCACCGCGGTGGTCTACCCCGTGCAGCCGTACCACTAGGTCTCTGACTCGGATCGGGAATGCGTTCATCAACTTTCAGACAGTCTTTGATAAAATGATCGGCAGATCCGCATCGGAAGTAGGAGCGGTCATGATGTCTACAACTCCCCGGGTGCCATTTGCCACAGTGTTTACATTCAGATCTGTCCCGACGTTCATTGCCAACACTCGTAACGGAAGTAGCTCGTGAACTCACAGGGGTTCAATGATGATCATGTCTAGAAAAGCCCGAAGTATACTTGGATCGGCCCAAGTCATCTCTAATCTTTTTGGAGGATTGCTAAACAAATTTTCTCGTAGATCTCATACGGAACTCTCTAGCTCCATCTTCAGCTTTTCTTTTCTCATTATCGAGCTCTTCGGCTTTGCAAGCTCGCTCGACTAACACTACAAACTCCTTAATTTACAGAATTCCCACCAGTAGTCTGATATCTTCGTGTAATCCATCCTCAAAACGCTTACACATAATAGCCTCGGAGGATACACATTCTTGAGCATATCGGCTGAGCCGCACGAATTCTCTCTCATACTCGGTTACTAACATTTGACCTTGTTTAAGCTCAAGAAATTCCTTCCGCTTTTGATCGATGAATCTCTGACTGATATATTTCTTACAGAACTCGGTTTGGAAAAACTCCCAGGTGACCTGCTCTTTCGGGACGACAGAGACCAGAGTGTTCCACCAGTAATATGCAGAGTCGCGCAACAGAGATATCGCACATTTTAAACATTCCTCAGGCATACAGGATAGCTCGTCGAATACTTGGATGGTGTTATCAAGCCAAAACTCAGCCCGCTCGGCATCGTCGCTGGGGGTAGCCCGGAACTCTTCAGCCCCATATTTTCTAATTTTGTCGACTGGGGGCCTGCTCGATCTCACTGGATCGGTCACAGGAGGGGCCATGTAAGTCGAAATCAGAATATTCAGGGGCGGAGGTTGCGGAATAGCCGGGTTTGATCTAATGAATTGAGCGAGCCAGTCGCTCATCATCACATAAAAGGCTTGTCTAGTGTCATCATCTCGATGACTAGTATTCGGCTGAGAGTCAGGCGGCGCTGTCCCTTGCGTAGGAGTAGGCGCTAAGCTCTCGACATCGTCCGTTACGGTTCGATCGGGTTCGGGATCCATTCTATACCAAAAAAAATCACATTTCAGCTGTTAGAAGTCATCACACTATCGCATTAATATCAGATGGCATGTAAAACTGTAGCTCTGATACCAATAAAATGTAACACCCCTAGAACCGTACCCGTCGCAGGAGAGTCAAGAGGCATCACCTGATCATTTCCTTTAAGACCATTACTATACATATGATAAAAAGAATGTCAAAGTTTAAAGAAGTTCAAAACCGAAATCAACTAGGCCGACTTACCAAGTTCAAAACAACATAAAACATCACATACCAACGAATTTCATATACACTCCATTTAGTCCTTATGTATATATCGAAAGGTTGCATTCAACATTATTATTAATCACATTAAAAACCACACATGCTTTATAAGATATACATATATATACTAAGGCATGACCTACTTCGAGCCTAGTTTACCAAATGCATAACTTAAACTTCCAATCACATAAAACGTACCATCTTTAAAACCATGGATATGGATGTAAGGCATTCTGGTAAGCCATTTTCGCATGGCTAACTTAATTACAACTTCAAAATCATATTTGATTAACATCAAAATGTCAAGTCTATACATGCCATTTTCGAGGTATAGTTACAAAATACCGAAAGATGCTTTGGTAGTATGGATGTCTTCAACCCTGGAATTCCCGAGACCGTAGCTATCAAGAGATATCTATAAAACAGAAAGTAAGAGCAACGGAGTAAGCAATCATTTGCTTAGTAAGTTCTTAAGTAACAAAAATCATTCAAAAAGAGATGGCATAGTAACATCTAAATTTGTTAAATTCATTCAATTGCCGAGTAAGGATATAACTAAAATACCACCTATATCATTCTTATCACGAGGAACAGATCAATGTGTTCAATTAAGCTCAACACATAACCGAGTACATTTATTCCAAATTTTCATATCTATCACTTACCTAATCACATGTATCTCATGTTTACAAAGTTGAACTCTCCAAAATCAAAACTCATACATCATAATCGGATCATAAACATTTGAATGATTAACAATGATCTATACATTCTTACCGAATTTCAAAATCGCAATTCAAAGGTAATCAAATTCTCGACAAGAGTAAAATGTATACCTGGCTATCTTACAGTAAGTAGCACATTTGTTTGAAATTATTTTCCAACCTTTAGTATATGAATTCTCATATGAATACTTACGGGGTTTCAACCCAAACATGATGCCCCACGGATGGTCTTCAGGACCAAACCCAGTTCTTAACACTGACTCGTAAGCCCTTCGAGACTAAGCTCGGATTTTAACACTGGCTCGTAAGCCCTTCGAGACTAAGCTCGGATTTTAACACTGGCTCATAAGCCCTTCGAGACTAAGCTTGGATTTTAACACTGGCTCGTAAGCCCTTCGAGACTAAGCTCGGATTTTAACACTTCGATTTATACTTGCACATATAAGCATACATATCATGTCATGTTTTGATAACATTTCGAATATAGAAATGCAAAATTTCAGCATACTACTAATCATACTTCATTCGGTTCATTAGTTGTAAACAAAGAACATAATTTCATCTCAAGATGCAATAAGATTCAACCTTAGCATTCAACTTCCAAACAATTACTCAAAACTTTCATTTCAAAAAATGACATTCAAACATCTCCTTTACCTTTAAGCTCATATATTATACATATGTATTATAACTTCATCTTATCAAAAGTTAAAATTTGTTACTCGAGAACTTACTTCGTGTCTTTTTGATTAGTTATGGGTTGACTATTCTGTCACCTTAGCCTTCCCCTTATCCGATGCTGTTCCTCTTTGTTTTTGAGCTTAACATTGAGTAACAAAAATTGAATTTCATTAAACACTCATCTCTTTACTTGATCAAGACAAACGAATATAAATACAATCTCTTTATTACCCACATGCATTCAAACATACATATACATACACATTCGGCTCAATGTAAAGTCATCATACACGCTTCCATAGATTTCACACAAAATTTCACCTTGGCCGAATGTTCACAACCAATGTAAGTATTACATATTTCATTTACAAAGCTAATATGTCATCTAGGTCACATTACCTAAATGGCCGAGTACATAAGGTTATACTTAAACACAAACACATTCAGCAACATCATCAATTCAACCAGTCCTTGCGTAAAAATTTAACCTCATTTGACACAAGGTAATATAATTATATTCTCCCTCGATTAAACTAAATCATGCTTTAACATTTAGCAAATTTGGCAATTAGAGAATTACTCAAATTAGCATTCAAATATTTTATACACACATCATTTTTCAAATCTCAATTAACTAAGCACTTAGACAATTTCCTTTAACCAATTTTTTCATTCGGCAATGATAAGGACCATGTAACAAACTTCAAATTCAACTTATAGAAATATATATATAAAATATTTAAAGCATTTAACATCATTTCATCATGGATATACCCAAGGACCGAATGTATATATCTCTTACATTCATTTTTAACCACATTCTATCAAGGTTTAACTTAACTTCTAACCATTCTTAGAAATAAAAAAAAATCATCTAATATAAATTCTCCATGCATAATAGCCTTAGCCGAATGGTCCTTAACACAATTAACCAGAATGCACAAATTTCACAATTTATACCCACAACCTTAAGCTCAACTTATCTATCATAAATTTTACTACAAAAACGTCAAAACATCAACCAAGAAACACAACATCCATGGCCGGATATCATCTTCAACTTTCATTGCCGAATGCCCTTGTTTTTCTTTAATATTCATTCAAGCAAAATTGATACAATGTAAGCATGCTTTCATGAATTCTTCAGACTTTAACCTCAAAACACCTCCCAAGACTCCATATTACACTACCTAATCATAAAACTCAAAAGCAACAAAGTTCCATAGAGTTCATCAATGACCGAATGAACCATTCACAACCAAATCGAAAATCAATACTTGGGCTATCCCATAAGCTTAACTATCAACATGAATTCATGAAATCCAAGCAAACTAACATGATTTCTTACCTTAAAATTGAGTAACAAGGATCGAATGGTAGCTTATTTTCTCCCCTCTTCTCGTCTTTTAGTTTCAGCAAAGACGAACAATGAAAATCCTTTTTTTTTTTTTCACCAATTCTTTTATTATTTAATTTCTAATACTTCTAACAACCAATCACATTTTTCCCATTATTATAAAATGCCAACAAAATCATTATAAAAGGTGCATGGCTGGCTACTAAGGTGCAAATATGCATATTTGACATGCAAGTCCAATTATTTCAAAGCTTTCCTCAATTAGTCATTATAATTTGTCCATCAAAGTTTCTAAGTTTCTCAACTAAGCCCTTATTAATAAATTCACATTTAATTTGTCAAATTCAAACATTAAAGATTCACGCATATACTTAACACATAAATTAGACATAGAAAATTAAAATCAACTATTTCAAGGACTATGTTTAGTGGTCCCGAAACCACTTCCCATCTAGGGTCAAAAATAGGGCTGTCACAGTTTAGTAAGTAGAATGCTAGTATTACCAGCTGAATATCATAATTTAACATTCTTAAAATCCTTATACAACATGAATGACTATGAACATAACATACTCGTCATATTTTCCTTACTAATCATGCAATATATACTCGAGCTCATATCTTATACACGATATATATACATAGGTACCTGTACCACTCACAACAAGATCGTTACTTCTTTTACATAATATTCAGCTATAAAATCATTTCCCATGGAACTTAGTGGAATAGAAGGGGATACTCGATGGCCTCAATGTGGGGTAAATGCCGATACCATGTCCTTGACATGGTCTTACACTAGCTTTTATCTCATAACCAATGCCATGTCCTCGACATGGTCTTAAAATGGCATTAAACTCATTGCCAATGCCATGTCCTCGACATGGGCTTACAATGACATTAAACTTGTATCCCTCAATCTCTCAGCCTGATTTACCCAATCTATCCCAACGGTTCCATCGGGAAATTACCATTACGATGTTTCCTTCTTGTTTTATAGATACAATCAATATTTCATGTAGTATAAATACATAAATAAATATGCGATAAGTAGATTGTAATATTTACACCCTACTTACCTCGGTATACAAAATATGGTGAGTTTCGATTCACTCTATTTGTTTAGCCTTCCCCCGATCTAGGCTCGGGTGTCATACCTCTTGATCTAAAATGAGAAATTCACTAATTTAGTCATCATATTAACTAAGACATCTTCTAATTCCACAATTTGGCAAATTGACCAATTTGCCCCTAGACTTTGGTAAAATGACCATTTTGGCCTTAAGCTCAGAAATTGATTTTGATCAAATTTCCTTACTTCTGATGCCTTTGTAAACCCTTTTTACTCTTGTGGCCACTTCAAATCTCCATCATTTCATGCATTTACCATGCAATTTATCAACTTTTCACTTTAGTCCAATTTAGGTGTTTTTCAAGAACACCATTAAAAAAATCGTTTATTTAGCAACTAAGACTCATTTGCCCTCATAAAAATCCAACAAACTACTCTTAGACATTCATGGAAAATTTCTAAATTTTCAACTAAAATGTTAAATATGCCCCTCAATAGATAGCTGATGATGTAAGGGTATCAAAAGTATCAAAATTTTTTAGAAAGGACCTTAAAATCACTTACCTTTGAGGGTTAAATATTGCTGCAATTTTGAATCTTTCAAACCTTTAGTTTTGCTGGAAATTTTGGCAAGATGAAGAAGAAAATGATGAAACATGAAGGCTAGGCCACATAGGTAATATTTTATGAATTTTATGACAAAAATCTCACCAAACTTTGACTTTTCTTACCACTTTAGCTACCTTGGCCAGCCATGCTTATCTAATGGGCTTATTTGCCCTTTAAAACCCTCCAATTTTGGTTCTCTATCTAATTAACTCAATTTACTAATTTTTGCTACTTTTACCCTTTATGCAATTTAGTCCTTTTTCGCGACTAAGCCCTCAATCGCGTAAATTAATTCACCAAAATTTTCTTGTATAATTATAAAAATACTACAACACATAAATTAACACTAAAATAATTTTCTTAAACCTCAGAAAGTGATTTTGAAATCACCATTCTGACTAGGCCCAATTTCGGGCTGTTACACAAAGTAACAATCACAAAAAACATAGAAATCATCAAAAACGAATCAAAAAATAAACTTACAAATGAACTTAGTAGTAGCCGAACCCTAAATAGCCATTGATGTTTTCTTTCTTCTTCTAATTTCGGCAATAAAGAAGATAATGGACTTGTTAAATATGACTCCTATTTTTAGTCAAATTTGAGAAGTAATCTTCTAGTTAAACTCTGTTTATTTGTTTCAATCAAACACTAATTAGTTTAGATTATTTTATTATTATTTGACCTTTGAATTTAGCCTATAAATAGACTCTTTTGCAACCTTAGAAAAACACACCCATTAGAGATTAGAACTCATAACACATGTAGAGAATTTTTTGTGTTTACGTTTTGAGGGTTCTTTGTTTTTTGGGTTTTTTGGGGTTTAGTTATTATCTCCATCTTTTGTACTATTCGTTCTTTTGCCATTATAGTAAAATTATCTTTGCCCGTGGTTTTTTATCCTCTTTGGAGGGGTTTTTCCACGTTAAATTTGTGTGTTCAATTTCTCAATTTCTTCTGCTAATTTTACTTGTTTGTTGCTTAATCGGGTCAATTCCTAACAATTGGTATCAGAGCTAGTTAAAATTTCATAGATCATCCCATTCAGATATGGCAGCAACAAGGTTTGAAATTGAGAAGTTCGATGGTGAAACAAATTTCAATCTATGGCAAGTTCGGATGATGGCAATTCTAGTTCAATCCGGTTTGAAAAAGGTTGTTACCGGGAAAAAGCTTGAGAATCTAAATAAAACAGAATAGCAAGAGCTTGATGAAAAGGCTTTATCTGCAATCCAGTTGTGCCTCGCGAATACGGTATTGCAGGAGGTATTGATGGAGAAGACCTCATCCGCCTTATGGAAAAGGTTAGAAACTCTTTATGCGACTAAGTCTCTGGCTAACCGTTTAGTGTTGAAGCAACGTCTATTTACCTTTCACATGAATGAAGGTGAGCTTCTTAGAGATCACATCAGTCAATTTATTACTCTTTTAAATGAATTAAAGAACGTTGAGGTTAATATTGATGATGAAGATCAAGCTATGCTATTATTGTGCTCTTTACCCCCTTCATACAAGTCTTTCAGGGAGACCCTGATTTATGGCAGAGACAAGCTCTCATTCAAAGATGTGAAGGGTCATTTGTTGAGTAGAGACAAACTCGACAATGAGCTTCATTTGGATAGTAAGGCAGATAGGCAAGCTTCCGTTTTGGTAGCATCAAAGAAACGAGACAAAAGGTGTCACTATTGTAAAAAGTTAGGTCACGTCAAAGCAGATTGTTATAAACTGCAAAATAAAAAAGCTGCTAAGAGTAACGAGGAAGATGTAGCTGGTGCTAATTTAGCCGATGAAAGCGGTGATGATTTCTTGTTAGTGTCAACGGGCGATAACTCCAAGCTTACGTCCGAGTGGATCCTAGATTCTGGATGTTCTTTCCACATGTGTCCCAATAGAGAATGGTTCTCCACATACAGTTCAATTGAAGGTGGAGTTGTGCGCATGGGAAACGGTTCATCTAGTAAGGTAATTGGTATTGGTACTGTTAAAATTAGGATACACGACGGGACGATTAGGATACTCTCAAATGTCAGGTATGTACCTGATTTACGAAAGAATCTCATCTCTTTGAGTATTTTAGACTTGAAAGGATGCAAAATCAACATCGAGTCAAGCAGCATTAAAGTATCTCGTGGATCTCTCGTTTTATTAAAAGGTAAAAGAACTGGCAGTCTTTATATTCTGGAAGGTTCTACATTGACCGGTGAAATCGGACGTCCCTCGTCCGTTACAGAGTCAAAGTCAGCTCGTTTAGAGCAGAGGCAACTTGGTCATAGGAGGGAAAAACGTATGACCATTTCGTTGAAGAGAGGTTCTCTTTTGGATGCAGGTTTTGAAAAGTTAGGGCACTGTGTTCGTGATAATCACACCCGGGTTAATTTGGCAGTGTACAAGTCAGAGGCTAGAAGTCTTCCAGTTTCTAAGCACAGATTTGACTCAGTTAATTCCCTGCATAGTTCAAGATAGGCTCATGGCAAGCTTTGGCAAAGATGGCATTGTGGAAATATGAGTCAAGGTGGATATTTGTTAAATATGACTCCTATTTTTAGTCAAATTTGAGAAGTAATCTTCTAGTTAAACTCTGTTTATTTGTTTCAATCAAACACTAATTAGTTTAGATTATTTTATTATTATTTGACCTTTGAATTTAGCCTATAAATAGACTCTTTTGCAACCTTAGAAAAACACACCCATTAGAGATTAGAACTCATAACACATTTAGAGAATTTTTTGTGTTTACGTTTTGAGGGTTCTTTGTTTTTTGGGTTTTTTGGGGTTTAGTTATTATCTCCATCTTTTGTACTATTTGTTCTTTTGCCATTATAGTAAAATTATCTTTGCCCGTGGTTTTTTATCCTCTTTGGAGGGGTTTTTCCACGTTAAATTTGTGTGTTCAATTTCTCAATTTCTTCTGCTAATTTTACTTGTTCGTTGCTTAATCGGGTCAATTCCTAACAGGACTAAATCTTTAAGTTTATTTTATTTTATTAAGCTTATTAACTTAATTGCCATATTAACCTTAACATTCAACTTCAAAAATCACTTAAATAAGTGTCCAAAAATGTCCATTATCATTAAAATGGTCTATTCACATCTTAAGGACCTCACATTTATTTAATCATAGAAATTAAAGCACTTTAACAAGTCGAATGCAATTTTTACATTTTATGCAATTATGTCCTTTTTATCAAATTGAACACACAAACGGCAAAATTATGACACGAAACTTTCACACATACCTTATCACATGTTGTAAAAATTAAAAATAATATTAAAATATTTTTTCTTACCTCAGATTTGTGGTTCGAAAACCACTGTTCTAACTAGGCACAAAATCGAGCTGTTACACGCCATGTCATTAGTCTGCTAGTGATAACTTTGTAACATTTCATAGTTGAGTGGTGTTGTACCCCTATTCAAACTGGAACATGTGGCAACATAAGAAATGACTCGAGAAATACATACGAGCAACTCCCATATCACACCATTTGGCCACCAAGTGGGTAGCCACATATATAATGACCACTCACCCTTGGCCATTCGCTTATAGTAGATGAACGCTCACCACCTAAGGGCCACACAATGGTCATCGTGTTGGACCTGTGCCCTAATTGTAGTATTTTTGTCTAAGTACACTTGTGTTTTTTCGAACAGGTTGGTTGAAAATTATTCATGAATTACATTAATACTTTATATTATTATCCTTAAATGGTTTTTGCACGCAAAGAAAAATGGAAGTTGTAACGGCCTATTTTTTAGTGATGACGGAATATTGGTTTCGAGACCCAAAATTTTTGTCATGTTAGCTCATAAAAATTATTTATAGAATATTTACAAAGTCATTAGGGTCGTATTAATTTTTGGTGAAGAAATTTTATTGTTTACTTAGTTAATTTGAGAAAAAGGACTAAATCGCAAAAGATGGGAAAATCTAATCATAATTGAATTAGAAGAGATAGATGGTTTAATTAATAATGGAGGGAAGACTTATGTAGTAATTAGACCTTAGTGAGATTAAATAGACGGTTTTACATGTTAAATTAATTGATTGTGTGCTAAATATAAAAGGGTATAATTGTAATTAGATAATAAACTAAAGTAAAGTAATAGAAAAAAATAACATTCTCATCTTCCACGAGTGAGAGGAACCGAAATTTAGGGTGAAAGAACACAATTGCCATCAAGCTAGGTTCAACCATACTCATTGCTTGCATGTAAGCTCAATTTTGCTCTATTTCTTATAATTTTTAGGTTTTTGAGATTATTCCAACTAGGTCCAACTAGCCCGTACCTTTATTTTTAAAACTGTTAAAAATTTTAAAAGTTGTCATTGATGAATTTTGAATGTTGTTGATGAGTAATATGTGTTTGAAGCTTTGATACGTGCCTCTATTTGTACTTCGGTACCCCTATTTGCACATACGTGCCCCCTGTTTGTACTTCGGTACCCCTGAACACATTTACGTGTGTTGTTATACTCTAGTAACCTTGAAATCTAATAGTATATGAATTGTATCTAATTGTGTTAGATTGAAAGTAATACTATGATCTTACTAAGTTGTGTAAACCTACCGATTCTTATGGATTGTTTTGTAGAGTTCTATTGTTGACACTTGGAAGGATCAATCAATTGGCTCACACTATCCATCAATGCTGGTAGTTCTTGTGTCTCTTAGGGTAGTGGCATGTATATGTGGTTAAATAGGTTTTTTTGGTATAATTTAATACTCTACTAAACTATGTACATAGGTTTTTTTTTATCATACTTGTAAATAGGTTTCCTTTTGGTATAATTTGAATGGTGAAATGCCCTAAATTTTATATTTATGTTTTGGTGAAATATTGACACAAATATCTGTTTGCTTTAGTGGTTATGTGCTCTTGGTGTATATGTGAGGTCCTAAGTTCAAGCCTTATATTTGGAAAATTTTGGCTCTTTAATGAATAAAACCTCACTCTTGTTCAGTAGGCTTATAATTAAATGTTGGTAGAATTATACCAAAATGGGCCTGCTGGTCTAGTGGATAAGTAGAGTGTTAAGTGTGCTGAAGGTCCTGAGTTCGATTCCCTGCTTTGGCTATATTTTTGAATGGTTATGGTGAGGAGTTTGTGTGGTGATAGAATTTTGAGAAGTGGGGGAGTGGGTAGAGAGAATTAAGGGATGTAGAAATGGGGGTTGGGAAAATATCTGATGGAATTTCATTCTGTTTTTTTTTTTTGAAAATTTTGCCTCTTTTGACGATTTCTCTCCATCTCCGTGCTGAAATTCCCTTTCGTTTTCCTATTCTCCCTTTTTCTTTGTTTTTCCAATCAACCTTTTTTGTTTCTCCTGCGAGGTTAATTACGTTGAGTGGTAGGTGGAGGAGGCTGTGTGGCTGGAAACCATTTTTGTTCATATAATTTGGAGTTGTGTTCACCTTGTACTAGTTTTGGAGTGCTCGTGTTTGGGTGTAGGCTTCAATTGAACCTGGTGTGTACCCGAAAACACAGAAAATGAGAATCAGCGAAAGCCAAAAATTGAATTTTAACTACAGTCTAATATTTAAGAGACTTATAGATTTGGTGAAGGAGACTCGGTCAACCACACTTTCAAGAAAACATTCAAAAAACATTCTGAATACTCCAAATTCTTTCAAATCTTTTGTAACAGTTCTTTCAGAAATTCAATTTCAAAAACCCAATCTACAGTCGAGTTTTGCAACCAAGCTCTGATACCACTAAATGTAACAAGCCCAAACCCGGCTTGGACGTTATGGCCCGAATCTGGCGTGTCATATTAAAGTGTTATTCGAAAACCATGTTTTCATTGAGAGCCCTTCTTATTATTTAAAATATCTTGTCATTTGGAACTTGTAAAAACCCCAGTTTTCATTAGTTATTTTCAAATGCGGTTCATTGAAAAGTTAATCCCTTAATAAAAATGTTGTTATCTTTGAAAACCAAAGTTATGAAAGCTTTTGTGAGGTTTTGCAGAATCGTGGTATTTTGAAAATAGTTATTAATTTTGGAAAATCTTGTTCTACTTCTAATAGATACAATTGAAAACAAACCATAAATCCAAATTAAAAAGTTCAGAAATTAAGAGATGCCTTATTACAACCAAAATTGAAAATAAAAAAACTTAAAAGTAAATAATCGTAAATGGAAAACCAAAAGTAGTTGTGTGGCCATATCCGAGTCCCTCGCAATACTGATCCTCTTAACGCTGGGGATTACCTGAAAAGGTTAATAAATGAGGTGAGTTTATAAAAATTCAGTGTGTAATCCCCTACTATATAAAAAAGTTAGTCATACATAAAGCAATAACAATCTGGGCCTGATATAGCAGACAATAATAGATAAGCCTTAGCCCATTACAGATTTAGAAACATAACACATGTAGGCCTAAGCCTAATACATTACCATTTGGGTCATAACCCATAGCAGAATCAACTGGGCCTAACCTATATCAGAACATAACGAATGATGTATGATGCATGATATGTGTTAAGCCATCCAACCCTGAACTTGTCTTCGTCCAACCCTGCACAGTATGTGGGGATATAATCAACCCATCCATCCAACACGCCAAGCTTAGCACCAGTTGCAGCACTAAATCAATAAAACGGCTCAAAGCCGTAGACAGAATGGCTAAAGGCCGTAAGTATCGCAGCAATGTTGCCAAATAACAGAATGGCTAAAGGCCGTAAGTATCGCAGCAATGTTGCCAAATAACAGAATGGCTAATAGCCATAAGCAGAAAGGCTCAGAGCCATAGTAGTATGCGTTGCACAAAGCCATCGATAGTGTGGACAGCACTAAGCCATCGATTATATGCGTGGCACAAAGCCATTCGTAAAATGGATAGCACTAAGCTATCGTTAGTGAATATGGCACAAACCCATCGGTAAAATGGATAGCACGAAGCCATCGATAATGTACGTGGCACAAAGCCATCAATAAAATGATCGGCGCTTAGCCATCGAAACAAATGATCGGAATTAAGCCATCAATCAGTCCATAGTTGTCTTGGGTGACCCGTGCGACTTTATTAGATCAATACAAATATACGGCTCTAAGCCTTCTGTGGGTCCACAGTTGTTTAGCACGACCCGTGCTACCCTACAAATCAAATCCTCTTCCGTACAATATCCCAACCCATGCAATATGTTATGTATACCGAATGCCATGCTTATAACCAATCATACAATCACAGTCAGATCAGTCGAATCATAATCATATAGTTATAGTAAAGTTAGTCAAATCATAGCACAAATCAGTCTTTTACCAATAAGGGGCAAAATAGTCATTTTACCCTTCAGGGGTATTTTGGTAATTTTACCCTCTAAGGTCTCGGTATAGATAATCGGCCTCCCAGAGGGTCTACAATCGCCTCGAGCTACCTAAATAACCAAAATTGCCATAACGGTGCAAATGGGCCTAAGCCCAATACTAAGCCCATATACACATTTGGCCTGCTAAGCCCAAAATCGACCTTAGCCATGTAGACGATATAGCCAGGTCTAAAATTTTCGTATATCCATGACAAGGGCCCATGTAGAGCCCACGAGCCCATCGGGCCCACATGGCCCGCTTCGGCCCAAAATCGGCCTAAGCGCATGAGATTACTCATGGTGGCCTCTACTATTGCATCGGCTTATCCACACGTGCGTTTGCACGCTTGTGTGACAACCGTTACCGAACATTCAACTTTTTAGCATTTCAACATTTTAGCATATCGGATTCTCGGGATTTCAGCTTTTCGCCAATCTTGATCTAATAGTGTGAGTACACACCTCGATGGAGAGAAATGTCGGAGCCCATGCGTAAAGAACCTATATTTGTATAAGATACTTGGTTAGTCATTCAATTAATGAGATTTAACAAGCCTTTCTAGTATGGAAATCGAACCCAAGATTAATACCTACCTTGACTAAATCAGCTTATACCTCCTAAGCCGTTTGATTATGGATCGACCACACCTCCTTGTGGTTTAACTGTACCATAATCACCATTAACTATCAACATCTAATAACCAAGATTAAAGAAATACTATCCTAAGAAACACATGGCCAACACTCGGCCATATTTGAAAACACATCACCACTTACCACTAACAGTCGGCTAACAGATAGATCGAAATCTGTCAACCCTCAAGAGAAGAATAGATTCAGCACTTTAGAGGCTAGAGAAACAAATAGAGAAAAGAATAGATTAGCATTCGGTTTACCCCCTTCTTAAGATCAAAAGAAAGTGATGTTGGGGAAAAGAGAAGTTCGGCTATAACATTCGGCCAAAACCAACTAACCTTTTCAATGTAGACAGAAGGAGATAAGGGGAGAGAGAATCGATTAAGCACAGCAATCAAGAGTCCATTGCAAAGAAGAGAAGAAGAAAGAAACAAAAATGAGTATCGTGGATTTGGCCACAACTCAATCAATCGACCAAGGCAAAGAAAGGGAGATGAACGATGAAAGAAAGAAAATAGAGAGAAGAAGAATTCAAATTTCACACACTTAATGAACAAAAGAAGATGGCATTGAGACAGAGGAAAATAGAGAGAAGAAGAATTCAACTTTCACACACCAAACATAACATTGGAATCATTTATCCAACTAAGTAAAACTCACAACCAATTGATCAATTTAGCCTACTCACGTATATCACACTTGTAAACACATACAACATTTATATAATATCTATTCAATATCTCAATCCATTACATCCTAAAACTATAAGCATAATTATGTAAATGCTAAATCAATACACTATCACAAATAGTTTAAAACCACCATGTTTATGAAATTAACCTCCATCTTTAAAATATACCTAATATTTTATCAACTCACACCATAATACATCATGATTTCAATTTAAAATTGAACTTACCGAAACATAAGTTCATCCATCACTTATTTCAGTTTATAACAAAGACTTCCAAACATAATCTTAAACCATAATTTAATAAACACAAACATAGCCATTATCTTAGCCATTTTCACATGGCTTAGAAGATACATATTTTAAAAATTCAAACACTCTAATTAGCCTATACATGTTATAAGTTCAAAAGTAAACTCTTAAAAATACCGAAAATATACGATAGTGTGGATGACTTTGCTGACGATCCCCGAGCTCGTAACGACCTCCAAAAATCTAAACAAAAAAATAAGGCGAACATATACACACAATAAGCTATTATAGCTTAGTAAGCCAAAAGCAAATATATAAATCGATAACATTAATAAATTAATAAAATAAGAACCATTTCATACCATCATATTCACATATACTTATTCAATTCTCCAAAAATTCAATATATCAAACACATAGCCATACTTTTATTCATCTATGCTGAATACATATATATAGAATTATAAACAAAGCTTTCTTTCACATTTAAAATCATATTCACATTCTAAACTACACGTATTCACATAGATATACAAGCTCATATATCTCAACTATAATATCACAAAGATACTTGTTTGGCCGAATAGATAGTTCCATAATTTCATCAACTTTCATTTTCATCTCATACAAGTTGCATCACTAGCACAATATCCAACTTACCTTATTACACCAGAATAGCTAGCTAACACATACTTGATCACTTTAGCTCATTTTAAGTATGCAAATATCACTTTAGTACAAAGTCTTGTAAACATAAACTCTTTATAATTCACCGGTAACAAGCCTACTAAGTATAAACCTGACTCATACCAGCACAAAGCTTGCTAGGCATAAAGCCCGATTTCTATACACCGGCATTAAGCCTGCCAGGCATAGAAGCCTGAATTCTATACACCGGCATTAAGCCTGCTAGGCATAAAAGCCCGAATTCACTTATTCGCAATTAACTCAAGCATACTATCAAATCATAAAAAAAAATCAATTATCACACATTTTCCATTCAATTTCTCATTATCAAAGCTTAATCCAAACAACTTAATATTTTCATTTCAAATCCAACATATTCGGCTATAATCCAATTAGCCACATATTAAAATTTGAACATTTTAAACAAATATTTATTCAAAAGAAGAATGTTTAGACGCTTATTGACTTACCTCGAATATCGACGAACGACATAAGCCGACTATTCGTCTATTTTTGTTTTTCCCCGATCGGAATCTGATTTTCTCTTTTCTTGATCTAAATTGATTTAAATAAAACTTATTTAATCAAATATTCAATCTAATTTACTCAAAAACACATAAATGGGTAAATTACACTTTTGCCCCATACATCTTACACATTTAGCAATTAAGTCCAAAATTCACAAAACACAAAACAACCATAATTTGCTTACACCTAGCTAAGGCCGAATACTCCTCAAGCCCCTACAAGTCCTCACATTTAATTTAATTCACAATCTAGTCCCTCTATTTACTATTTTTGCAATTAAGCCCTATTTACTTAATTTTCATGAAAATTTTCGAGACAAACTTAATAATCTAACACATATCTTTTATTTAACAACATCAAACACAAAATTCACCAAGATATCAATAATGGCAACTCATGAATACAACATCAAATTCAAAAATTAAAATACGGGCTTTGAACATTTTGTAGTAACGATCACAAAAACGTAAAAATTATCAAAAACCAATGTAACACCCCAAACCCGGCCCGGGCGTTATGGCTAGATTTGGTGTGTCACATGGACAATTTACTCACAACCAGATACTTTGACAAATTGTTATGTTATTTATTGGAAGTCCATGACTAGTAGCTTGTAGTTATTGAGCAAAATCAGCTTAAAACTGTTTTTATTATCATGAAGTGTTTATACCAAGATCCCATTTATTGTCATTATTATTATTTAGTCATCCAACCATTACATAAGGCTTGTTTAAAAACATTTGCTATTAATTTGGAAAACCCCTATAACCTAGTCTACCGCTTTAAAGCAAATAATAATGTAACCCAATACCAAACACCCATAGTGGCCTTATTACAAAATAAATTTGAAATTAAAATAAAAATAAATTAAAGCGAAGCGAAACCAGAAGCATAAACCATGTGGCCACCCCGAGTCCCTCGTAGCTCCAAATCCTTTATGGTTGGGGGTTACCTGCATAGGTAAAAATAATAGGGTGAGTTTGGGAAAACTCAATGGGTAATTTAACCCAACGAAAAACAGAGATCAGACATGCAGATCAGTTTGGGCCGAAGCCCTATTCAGATACATATTAACCTGGGCCATGGCCCTATTTAGAAATAGAGTGGGCCTTGGGCTCATTACAGATATAGAACAGGATATATGCAAAAACCCAATCCTGGTCCAGCTCATCACACCACCTGTACCAGCCCATCACACCATGTGGGGAATCACTCAACCCACCCAGCCCTACACACCATAGACGCAGCAGAGCTGCTAATGTAGAACTCGTGGCAGAGCCTCCAGAACAGAATTATGAGATGGAGCCTCTAAACAGAATACGTGGCAGTGCCACTATACAGAACTTCCTCCAAATCAAAACCCAACCGCATGCAGACTAGAGTACTACATATCATATGCATATAGATCATCAGATACAAATATAGACATACACAAACCAGTCAACCTATTACTAGGGGCAAAATATTCTTTTGATAGCTAGGGGTAAAAAGGTAATTTTACCTTCTAGGGGTATGTTGGTCATTTCGCTAAGTCTCGATGTTTCTACACCTATTACAACCTTCTAGTAGGTCTAACGTCGCTCCAAGTGACTCAGGGAGTCCATATAGTCACATAGTATATTCGGGCCCAAAACCCCTAATGGGCCCGAGTGGGCCCACATGCTCGTGTGGCCCGCTAAGTCTAAGCTTATGCATATTATCACAGATTTAACATCCAACGTACCAAAAACCACTTATCGCATAACTTTACCCATATGGGCCCGTAGGCCCATTGGGCCCATTTCGGCCCATCGAGGCCCAGAACAGCCCAAGTGCACGAAAACGTGCACAGTGGCCCTTATAGTTCAATGCCCATGATTTGTGGTTTCGGATTGGCCCACGAGCATTCGTACGCTCGTAAGACCTCAAAATGGTGGCATTTTGGCATTCTGACTTTTTAGCTTTTTACCGATCTACGCTATTGGAGTGTGTCGTTACACACCTGATTTCAAATAGAGTTGACCAATCTTGCGAACAATCAACCTACAATAGCCCAAACGAAGCATTAATCTTATAGTCTGGCTTGCAAGCCACTACTACCAAATCTCTATGGTTTTCGGCCATCACAAATACAAAACCATCATTCACTTACCTTTACCGAAATCTAGCCAATAGATTTAGATCGCCTAGCTATTACTATCCACCAACCCTTCACGTGTTTGCCTCTTACCAATGACTAAGAACACAAAAATAGCTAAGAGGGAAAGAACTTTAGTCCGTTTCCTAATAACAAGTTCAAAGTCGATTACCCTATAAAGGATTCGGCTTTTATGAGACTATCCGAGAAGGGAGCATAACACACTTACCCTGATCAGATCTTTGCTAACCCCCTACTAACTCCAACCCAGTACTCTTGCAGATCCAATCGAATTCTATGAGGAAGAAGAGATCTACTATTTGGCTATGAGGGCCAAACAAGAGGAGTAGCCGATTGAAGAAGAGGTAATCGGTTTAGGGACTTACTTAACGAGAGGGAGTGATATTCGGTTATGGAAGCAATGGGTAGAGAGTGATTAGGTTCGGCCTATGTAAGGTGTAACAATAATGAAGACAATGAAGGATGAAAGAGGAGAGAAAGATATGAGTTTTGGCTTTGAACAAATCGGCCAAGAAGGGTTTTAAGGGTATCAATTCGAAATAAAAGAGTCAAAAGAAAAAAAAAAAAAGGGGAGAGGGTGTAGGTTTCGGCTAATAAGAAGGAAAGAGGAGAAGAAAAGAGACTTCCTTAGGCAATTCGGCACAAAAGCACACACCAAATGCCCAAATGGTCACAACCAAACACAAAGGAAAAATCCTGAAATGCTTAGAGTGGAAATTGGCACCTACATACCCAAATGCCGAAATATGCCAAAACATGAAATCCCAAAAACCCCAAAAGTAGTATCAGTACACACACCTTCCCTATTTGCCGAAATGCACTACCCCTTACTACACTAGCTGAATTTGCACTCTAAGGTTCCCTAATTTCGACCAACTCTTCCTTTACACCTGAATCCCTAATTTTCCTCCTTGATAACTCCCCTTATCACTTCTCAATCAAATCCCATGAGCAACTCAAACTCATTCCCTTAGAATTCCACTTCAATTCCACCTCTTACCTTGTCAATGTAGCAAAATGAAAGTACCTTACTATCCAGGGAATTTGAACCTTAGCCCTACCACTTGCTTCATCACGCCACATCAAGCCCCACATGTGGCACCTCATGCCACTCCACCATAGGGCTTTTTGTGTTATGAAACCCCACCATTAATTTATAAGTCTTACCCATTAGTGTCCAGATTCACTTAAGGCTAAAATTAAAATTTTTGTCAAGAGTTGGGCCTAAACCTAAGCCTTCTAAAGGCCCCCATAAACACCCTCTCAACATCAATTTAACAATCCAAGCATCCAAAAGTCAATTCAGGCAAAAATCTCAAAACCCTAAAATTTAGGGTGTTACAACTCTACCCCCTTAAAGAAATTTCGAACTCGAAATTTTACCTGGTCAGAACAGGTGAGGGTATTGTTGACGCATCGCCTCCTCAGGCTCCCACGTCGCTTCTTCTCTGCTGTGATTATGCCAAAGCACCTTTACCAAAGGGACTGATTTCTTCCTTAACACATTAACATCATGCTCTAAAATTTGTACTGGTTCTTCTTCAAAAGTTAGGTCAGAGTTGACTTTAATTTCTTCAACTGGTACCACATGCGAAGGATCAGAATGGTACCACCTCAACATGGAGACATGGAACTCCAACTCAAGAGGCAGCTCTAGCTGATATACTACCGGACCCACTCATTTCAAAACCCGATAGGGTCCAATAAATCGAGGGCTCAACTTGCCTTTGTTTCCAAATCTTAAAATCTTCTTCCAAGGAGAAACCTTCGTGAAAACCCAATCCCCCACAGAGTACTCAATTTCCTTACGCTTCAAGTTGGCATAAGACTTCTGCCTATTTGATTCGTCCTTTAACTGATCCCTAATCAACTTATCTTTACTCTCAGTATCCGTGACCAACTCTGGGCCAAGAAACTGTCGTTCACCCAATTCTGTCCAACTGGTCAGCGTACGACACCTACGCCCATACAATGCCTTATAAGATGACATTCGAATACTCACCTGGTAACTGTTGTTATATGCAAACTCCGCTAACGGCAAGTAATCTTCCCAGCTACCTCGAAAATCAATAATACACGCTCTCAACATATCTTCCAGAACTTGAATCACACTTTCCAACCACCCATCCGTCTAAGGGTGAAAAGCAGTGCTAAAATCCAACTGCGTACCCAACGCGTCATGTAACTTCTTCCAGAACCGAGATGTAAATCTAGGGTCTTTGTCAGAAATAATTGAAATTGGCACCCATGTAGTCGCACTATCTCAGCCACATACAACTTTGCCAACTTTTGAAGCAAATAGTCAGTTCGAACAGGTAAAAAATAGACAGATTTGGTCAGCCAGTCCACAATCACCCAAACCGAATCCTTTATGGAAGGAGTCAAGGGTAATCCACTCATAAAATCCATGGTTACCCTTTCCCGCTTCCAAAGTGGAATCTTGACTAGTTGCAGAAGTCCAGAAGGTAGTTGATGCTCAGCTTTCACTTGCTGGCATGTCAGAAACTTACCCACAAATTCTGTTACCTTTCGCTTAAGCCCAGGCCACCAGTATAACTCCTGTAGATCCCGATACAACTTATTTCCACCCGGATGGATGGCACAAAGGCCTCCATGTGCCTCTCGCAGTATAAAGTGCCTCAGATCAGAGTCTTTTGGGACACAAACTCTCCCACAGAAGTACAAAACCCCTTCACTATTCAGTCCAAAATCAGAAGTTTCACCATTTTCTACTTGTTGGAACTGAGAAACCAATGGCTCATCCAATAATTGTTTCTCTTTAATTTCCTCAGTCCAAATTGGTTTTACTTGTAATTCTGCTATCAAGCTATCATCATCATGTAGATTAAGTCGAGTGAATATCGCTCTTAGATCAGATACGACTCTCCGACTCAGACCATCCGCTACCACGTTAGATTTACCCGGGTGATATTCAATAGAACAATCATAATCCTTGAGCAACTCTATCCATCTTCGTTGCCTAAGGTTCAACTCCTTCTGAGTCAAGAGGTATTTGAGGCTCTTATGATCCGTGTATATGATACACTTTTCTCCATACAAGTAGTGCCTCTGGATCTTTAGCGCACAAACTACTGCCGTTAACTCCAAATCATGCTTAGGGTAATTCGCCTCGTGAGGCTTAAGTTGTCGCGATATAGGCAACCACTTTACCCTCTTGCATCAACACACAGCCCAATCCAATGTTCGACGCATTGCTATACACAGTAAAATCCTTCCCAGACTTCGGCTGAATTAACACAGGTGCTTCAGTTAAGACTTTCTTCAGTTTCTCAAAACTTTCCTGTTGCTTTTCAGTCCATATAAATGGTACTCCTTTCCTCAAAAGCTTCGTCAACGGTGCCGCAATGATAGAAAACCCTTCCACAAACCTTCTGTAATACCCCGCCAAGCCCAGGAAACTCCGAGTCTTTGACACAGATCTCGGTGGCTTCCATTCTAGAACAGCCTCGATTTTTTGAGGGTCCACCTTAATCCCCTCGGTAGAAACCATGTGACCCAAGAATGTCACTTCTCGTAACCAAAATTTGCCATTGCTGAATTTCACATAAAGCTGCTTTTCCCTCAACACTTGCAGAATAATTCGAAGATGCTCATCATGATTCTCCTCAGTTTTTGAATATACCAGAATATCGTCTATAAAGACTACCATAAATTGATCCAGGTAGGGTTGGAATACCTGGTTCATAAGATCCATAAAGGCCACTGGTGCATTTGTCAGTCCAAACAACATTACCAGGAACTCGTAATGACCATATCGAGTCTTGAATGCTGTCTTATGAATGTCCACCTCTTTAACCTTTAGTTGATGATATCCAGACCGAAGGTTAATCTTGGAGAATACAGAAGCTCCTCTTAGTTGATCAAGCAGATCGTCGATCCTTGGCAGGGGGTACTTGTTCTTAATAGTCAGTTTGTTCAACTGATGGTGGTCAATGCACATGCGCATCGTTCCATCTTTCTTCTTAACGAACAGTACCGGTGCTCCCCACGGGGACACACTCGGTTGGATAAAACCTCGATCCAAAAGTTCTTGGATTTTCTCCTTCAATTCCACAAGCTCCTTCGGTGCCATCATATAAGGAGCGATGGACACCGGAGCCGTTCCAGGCAATAGATCGATTCCAAATTCAACTTCATGGTTTGGAGGCAACCCAGGAAGCTCATCCGGAAAAAATCCTAAAATTCCTTGACAGTTCTAACTTTACCCACGGACAAGCCCTTAGAATCAGACTTACTCATATACGCCAGAAACGCCCCGCAACCCTTGTGAATCAGCTTTTCAGCTCTTAATGCCGAGATAACATTAGACAAATATTCTCTGCGCTCCCCTATTACAGTTACCTCTTTATCCTTTGAAGTCTTTAATACCATTCGCTTGGCAGTACAATCCTAATTCGCCCGATGCTTAGCAAGCCAATCCATACCCAAGATGAGATCAAATTCTCCCAAAGGCAACACCATCAAGTTCGTAGAGAAAATTCTACCTTGCGTCTCTAAGGGTACATCTCTAAAAAGTTTGTCTATCCTAACCGAGTGACCTAGTGGACTTATCACAGATACCCCACTCATAGTATCCTCAGATTGCACATCAAACACCCCAGACACATCACACGCAACATACGAATGTGTAGATCAAATGTCAATCAAAGCAGTTATGGCGTGCTATAAATTAAAAACGTACCAGTTATGATATCAGGTGAGTCATCTTCCTCCCGACGATGAGCAGTGTAGACCAACGCTGGCTGTCGTGCCTCAGCATTTCTGGCACCTTTGCTTGGTGCTCCACGTCCACGTCTATTTCCATTACCACTGCCGGCCAGACCACGGCCTCTCGGTGGTTGCTGACCACCTCTTACTGGCAGAGCAACCCTCGGTTCAACAGCTTGCATCTCAATCTCTGACTCGATGATCTTTAGACCCACATCAGAAGGATGCTCCGGAACACCTCCAACATTAGCCCTGATGTATCTTTCCACAGTCTGCACAACCTTGCTGTCTGACCATATTCACCGGAACTACTCAAACCGGCTCATCTACTCTAGCTCTTTTAGCAGACCTCCCCACAGCACCCGAGGGCCCTAAATCCCTCCTAAATCTGTTTCTATCTTTCTCACGGTTCTAGCACTCTGAGCGCTTCACCTTCTCAGTAATTTTGGCTATTTCCACCAGAGCAGCAAAATCACGCTCCCTCCGTGGAGCAATCAGTACTCTTAGCTCATCTCTGAGGCCTTCCTCGAATCGCACACTGCGTTCATATTCCGTAGCAACTATCCCAATGGCATACCAGCTTAGCCTTAAGAATTCAGCTTCATACTGCGCTACAGTCTTGCTACCCTGAGTCAGATTCAGGAATTCCTTCCTTCGGGTGTCCATATAACTCGCCCCGACGTACTTCCCTTTGAATGCCGTCTTAAATAAATCCCAAGTCAATCGCTCAGCTGGTGTACCATCTCTCACAGTGAGCCACCACTGGTAGGCCTCGTCACGCAGTAAAGATATCGCTCCTTTTAGCTTCTGCTCCACTGAGTAGTCCAGATTGTTCATTATCCGCTCCGTGGCCTCTAAATGGTACTTGGCCACATTCGGGGCTACACCAGATACGCTCTTAAAGACCTCCGCTCCATTCGCCCGGAGCCGCTCAGAAATCAATCCCCAATTCACTGTTCCAGTACTTGCTCTAGTAACCCTTTGCAAAACACGAAGCATCGCCTGAGACAAAGCATCATCCCTTGTAGCCCAATCGTAAGACCTCGTCTCAGTTGCTGGTGGCGCTAGTGCCTTTCCAACAGGCATATGTCTCGAGGATGAAGATCTAGCCTGAGTACTTCTTCGGCCTCGACCACGGCCTCTTCCATGTGCAGCTCTTGTACTCATATCATATTGTTTGGGTTACGAATTTTATGCATTATTTCGTAATTTTAGTATTTATTATAGATGTTTTATGCAAAGATAGTACTTTAGAGCTTTGTTTTCGCAGAATTGTAGTCTAGCTACAATTTTAGTCTTCTAGAGTTTTTAGTTTTTCCTACTATCTCAGTCTTCTACAGTATCAGTGTTACCCTTACTGCAGAGTTTTAGTAGGGTCTTAGCACTATCTACAGTAGTGTTTCAATATCACAGTTTAATTCAATACAGTATAACAAAGAATACTTACGAATTTGGTGTCAGAGACTCGGTGTGCCGCACTTTCCAGTAACCATATTTAGAGAAATTCAAGTTTCGTTGAAAGCAAATATTTTAAATCAACTTTGTTGAAAATTTTCTCAAAGCCCTAGACTTCAGAACAAATATTTTTGGAAAAGAAACCAATTTCAAAAGAATTTTCTTAAGGGAGTTTTCAAATTGTCTTCCAAAAACAAGTTAAGTCTTTTATTTAACTTTTTAAGAAAACTTTTGAACCCATTCCATAGCCAAGTTATTGTAACCTGGCTTTGATACCACTAAATGTAACACTCTAAACCTGGCTCGGACGTTATGGCCACATCTGGTGTGTCACATGGATGATTTACTCACAACCAGATACTTTGACAAATGTTATTTATTGGAAGTCCATGACTTGTAGCTTGTAGTTATTGAACAAAATCGGATTAAAACTGTTTTTATTATCATGAAGTGTTTATACCAAGATCTCATTCGTTGTTGTTATTATTATTAAGTCATCCAACCATTACGTAAGGCTTGTTTGAAAAAGTTTGCTATTAATTTGGAAAACCCGCATAACCTAGTCTACCGCTTTAAAGCAAATAATAGTGTAACCGAAAACCAAACACCCATAGTGGCCTTATTACAAAATAAATCTAAAATTAAAATAAAAAGAAATTAAAGCAAAGCAAAACCAGAAGCATAAACCATTTGGCCACCCCGAGTCCCTCGCAGCTCCAAATCTTCTATGGTTGGTGGTTACCCGCACAGGTGAAAATAATAAGGTGAGCTTGGGAAAACTCAGTGTGTAATTTAACACAACCAAAAACAGAGATCAAACATGCAGATCAGTCTGGGCTGAAGCCTTATTTGGATACATATCAACCTAGGCCTTGGCCCTATTCAGAAATAGAGTAGGCCTTGGGCCCATTACAGATATAGAATAAGATATATGCAAAAACCCAATCTCGGTCCATCCCATCACACCGTTTGTACCAGCCCATCACACCATGTGGGGAATAACTCAACCCTCCTAGCCTTACACACCACAGACACAGCAGAGCTGCTAATGCAGAGATCGTGACAGAGCCACCAGAACAGAATTACGAGGTGGAGCCTCAAAATAGAATACGTGGCAGTGCCACTATACAGAACTTCCTCCAAATCCAAACCCAACCCCATGCAGACTAGAGTACTACATATCATATGCATACAGATTATTAGATACAGATATAGACAAACACAAATCAGTCAACCTATTACTAGGGGTAAATAGACCTGCTCATGGTTCGGGTGGCTCGGCCCGGCACGAAGGCCCGCCCAAAATTTAGAAGGGTTTGGGCAAAAATATAGGCTCAAAAAATGGGCTTGGGCAAAAAAATAAGGCCCATTTAAAAAATGGGCCGGGCCTCGAGTAAGGTATTTTTGGCCCGGGCCCGACCCGGTTCGGCCCGAATTTACTAAATGACAAAAAAATCTGCTATTTTTTTGTTTTTAAATGTCATTTTCTTGATGTTTTCTCCCTATTTTGATACCATATTACTATTATGTTGCTACTATTTTATTGTTATTGTTTGGATATTGTATAAAACTTATTTTATTGTTAATTTTGTTATTGTTTTAAAGGCATTTGTTCATTTTGTTATTATTTTAGAGGTATTTGCTTGCTAAGTTGCATCTATCTTAGTGTTATTTAAGTCTACATATTTTTTAAAATTACTTTTTATTTTTTTATATTTTTGATGTATTATATATATTTAAAAATTATATAAAATAATATAAAAAAATTAGTACGGGTCTTAGCATTTTTATATGGGTCGGGCTTGGGAAAAATTTTAGGCCCAATTTTTAGGCCCGGCTCGGGCCGAGCCCGATGAATGGGCCTAAATTTTTAGTTGAGCCCGGCCCATGAGCACCTTTGGGGGTAAAACAGTCTTGTGGCAACTAGGGGTAAAAAGGTAATTTTACCTTCTAGGGGTATTTTGGTCATTTCGCTAAGTCTTGATGTTTCTACACCTATTACGACCTTCTAGTAGGTCTAACGTCGCTTCAAGCGACTCAGGGAGTCCATATAGTCACATAGTGTATTCGGGCCCAAAACCCCTAATGGGCCCAAGTGGAACCACACGCTTGTGTGGCCTGCTCAGTCTAAGCTTATGCATATTATCACAGATTAAACATCCAATGTACCAAAAAAACACTTAGCGCATAACTTTACCCATTGGGCCCGTGGGCCCATTGGGCCCATTTCGGCCCATCGAGGCCCAGAATAGCCCAAGTGCACGAAAATACGCACAGCGGCCCTTACAGTTCAATACGTACAATTCGTGGTTTCAGATCAGCCCACGAGCATTCGAACGCTCGTAAGACTTTGAAATGCCGGCATTTCGGCATTTTGGCTTTTCGGCTTTTTGCCAGTCAACACTATTAGAGGGTGTTGTTACACACCTGATTTCGAATAGAGCTGACCAATCCTGTGAACAATCAACCTACAATAGCTCAAACGAAACGTTAATCTTATAGTCTAGCTTGCAAGCCATTACTACCAAATCTATATGGTATTCGGCCATCACTAATACAAAACCATCATTCACTTACCTTTGCTAAAATCTAGCCAACAGATCTAGATCGCCTTGCTATTACTATCCACCAACCCTTCACATGTTTGCCTCCTACCAACGGCTAAGTACACACAAATAGCCAAAAGAGAAAAAACTTTAGTCGGCTTCCTAATAAAAAGTTCAAAGCCAATTACCCTATAGAGGATTCGGCTTTTATGAGACTATCCAAAAAGGGAGCAGAACACACTTACCTTGATCAGATCTTTGCTAACCTGCTACTAACTCCAACCTAGTACTCTCGCAGATCCAATTGAATTCTATGAGGAAGAAGACATCTACTATTCGGCTGTGAGGGCCAAACAAGAGGAGTAGCCGATTGAAGAAGGGGTAATCAGTTTAGGGACTTGTTTAACGATAGGGATTGATATTCAGTTATGAAAGCAATGGGTAGAGAGTGATCAGGTTTGGCCTATGTAAGATGTAACAATAAAGAAGACAATGAAGGATGAAAGAGGAGAGAAATATATGAGTTTCGGCTTGGAAGAAGTCGGCCAAGATGGGTTTTAAGGGTGTCAATTCAATATAAAAGAGTCAAAAGAAAAAAAAAGAGGAGGAGAGGGTGTAGGTTTCAGCTAATAAGAAGAAAAGAGGAGAAGAAAAGAGGCTTCCTTAGGCAATTCAGCACAAAAGCACACACCAAATGCCCAAATGGTCACAACCAAACACAAAGGAAAAATCCCGAAAGGCCTAGGGTTGAAATCGGCACCTACATACCCAAATGCCGAAATGTGCCAAAATATGAAATCCTGAAAACCCCAAAAGAAGTATCGGCACACACACCTTCCCTATTTGTTGAAATGCACTACCCCTTACTAGACTAGTCGAATTTGCACTCCAAGGTTCCCCAATTTCGACCAACTCTTCCTTCACACCCCAATCCCTAATTTTCCTCCTTGATAATCTCCACTTATCACTTCTCAATCAAATCCCATGAGCAACTCAAACTCCTTCCCTTAGAATTCCACTTCAAGTCCACCTCTTACCTTGTTAATGTAGTAAAATTAAACTACCTTGCTATCCAGGGAATTCGAACCTTAGCCCTACCACTTGCTTCATCACGCCACATCAAGCCCCACATGTGGCGCCTCATGCCACTCCACCATAGGGCTTTTTGTGTTATGAAACCCCACCATTAATTTATAAGTCCTAACCACTAGTGTCTAGATTCACTTAAGGCTAAAATTAAAATTTTTGTCAGGAGTTGGGCCTAAACCTAGGCCTTCTAAAGGTCCCCCTAAATACCCTCTAAACATCAATTTAACAATCCAAGCATGCAAAAGTCAATTCAAGCAAAAATCTCGAAACCCTAAAATTGTGGCGTTTCAACCAAAAACAAACTCACCTTGAATCAAGCGCCCAAGTTACTGAATGTTCAAGCTTTCTAAACCTATGTTTTTTTATGTTTCGATCATGCCAAGAAGAATATGAGCACTTTGTTTTAGTTTATGTTTTATGTCTTTATTACTTATTAATTATTTTACTTAAATAACCTTTATAATAAAATTTTTAAACCATTATAAGTCATGGTCAATACCATCCACTTATAAATTTTGGCCTAATATCAACATAAATACTTCTAACTAAAAGAACATATACAATTCGGCCATCATGAATTAAACCACCAATTTTCGTGTTTTCGCAATTAAGTCCTTTTTATCAAATTGGCATCCAAACGACAAAATTCAAACACAAAATTTTCACACATGAAAATTCACACAAATTAAACATAGAAATTAATATTAAAATTTTTTTGACTCGAATTCGTGGTCCCAAAACCACCGTTCTGAATAGGGTTAAAATCGGACTATTATAACTCTTCCCTCTTAGGGATTTTCGTCTTTGAAAATCTTACCAATGAAAAGGTTTGGATAACTTTCTTCCATTGAATCCTCTAGCTCTCACATTGCTTCCTCGACCCCGTGTTTATGCCACAGCACTTTCACTAACGAAATTTTCTTATTTCTCAATTCTTTAACCTCGTGAGTAGAATACGAATCGGTTCTTCCTCATAACTCAAATCAGACTGAATCTCAATTTCTAACAGACTAATCACATGTAAGGGATCGAATCTATACCGTCGGAGCATTGAAACGTGAAATACATTATGAATCTTTCTAATTCAGGTGGCAACATCAATATATACGCAACCCGCCCAATTCGTTCAATAATCTCATACGGCCCAATAAATCTCAGACACAATTTGCCTTTGCGACCAAATTGGAGTATTTTCTTGCACGACGAGACTTTTAAAAACACCTTGTCTCCAATCTGAAATTCTATATCTTTCCTTTTCAAGTCAGCATATGATTTTTGAAGATTCGACACTGCTTTCAAACTTTCACTAGTTACTTTTACTTTCTGTTCAGTCGCTTTAATCAAATCAACCCCGTGTATCTTATTTTCACTGAGCTCAGTCCAATATAAAGGTGTACGAGATTTACGACTGTATATAGCCTTGTAAGGTGTCATTTTGATACTCGATTGAAAGCTATTATTGTACGCAAATTCAATCAGAGGCAAGTATCGATCCCATGTACCTTTAAACACAAAATTGCAACATCTCAACATATCCTCAAGTATCTGAATGATTCTTTCGGACTGACCATCTATCTGGGGATGGAAAGTAGTGCTAAAATGCAGCTTAGTACCTAGTGCATCTTGAAGTTTCTTTCAAAACCATGATGTAAACCTCGGATATCTATCCAACAGAATAGGAATAGGTACCCCGTGTAATCTCACGATCTGAGAAATGTATAACTCAGCAAGCTTATCAAGTGAATAATCAATACAAACTGGAATAAAGTGAGCTGATTTTGTCAATCTATCAACAATAACCCAGATTGCATCTTTCTTGCTCGATGTCAACGGTAAACCAGATACAAAGTCCATTGTGACTCGGTCCCATTTCCATTCAGGTATCATGATCGGCTGAAGCAATCCAGAAGGTACCTGGTGTTCGGCTTTTACTTGTTGATATATTAAACATTTCGAAACAAAGTCAGGAATGTCTCGTTTCATATCGTGCCACCAATAGTGCTGTTTTAAATCATTATACATTTTCGTGCTACCCGGATGAACAGATAACCAACTATTATGAGCTTCATTCAGTATCATCTGTATCAACTCTGAATCTTTCGGAACATATAATCAATTTCTGAATCTTAAAAAATCTTTGGCATCAACAAAGAAATCTAAATAGTCATTCAAGTCACATTAAGCCTTTTTTGCAATTAAATCATTATCAGTTTTCTGAGATTCACAAATCTGCTTAATAAATAACAATTCTACTTTTAACTCAGCTAATATCGTACTGTCATCAAACATAACTATATGTACATTCATTGCACGCAAAGAAAATAATGATTTTCGACTCAAGGCATCTGCGACCACATTAGCTTTCCCCGGATGATACTCAATCACAAGTTCGTAATCTTTAAACAGCTCTAACCACCATCGCTGTCTCAAATTCAGATCTTTTTGGGTCATCAAGTATATCAGGCTCTTGTGATCAGAATAAATGTGACATTTCTCACCAAATAGATAGTGATGCCAAATTTTCAAAGCAAACACAATCGCAGCCAATTCAAGGTCATGCGTCAGATAGTTCTTTTCATGCGGCTTAAACTGTCTCGAGGCATAAGCTACAACTTTTCCTTCCCACATCAAAACACAACCCAAACCATTCAAAGATGCATCACTATAAATGACAAATTCTTTACCTGACTCAGGCTGAACTAACACTAGAGCTTCAGTCAAAAGGGCTTTCAATTGATCAACGCTTTTCTGGCATTTTTTTGACCACTCAAACTTAACATCTTTCTGAAGTAGTCTCGTCATCGGGGTTGCAATTATAGAAAAACCTTTCACAAACCGTCTATAATAATCAGCAAGTCCCAAAAAAGCTCCAAACTTCAGAAACATTTTTCGGTGGTTTCTAGTCAAGAATAGCCGAAATCTTACTCGGATCAGCCTGAATACTTGCTGCTGATACAAAATGTCTTAGAAAACTGACTTCACGTAACCAGAACTCACATTTACTACATTTTGCGTACAACTGCTTATCCCGCAAAATTTGTAACACAAGTTTCAAATGCTTGGCATGCTTTGTTTCATCACATGAATAGATCAAAATGTCATCTATACACACAACCACAAACCAATCTAAATACTGTCTAAAGATGTAACACCCCAATCTCGGCCCAAACGTTATGGCCGTATTTGATAGTGTCACATTGAAGTGTTTCGAAATCGTGTTTCACTTTAACTAGATTTGTTGGAAAACCCTTGTTCTTTAAGGTTTAAAGAAAACATCATTCCGTTACCCTTGATTAATTAGATTATGAAAGTTGTTTGCTTTGGAAAAACATAATGATTGTGGAAGCTTTGTTTGAATTCTCGTTTATTGTGAAAACGTGATTTTTGGAAAAACAAATATCTTTCGCAAAACGCGCCCTAGAGTTGGCAAATTTTAAATAAAACAAATAAACCCAATATTTAAGAAAAATTAAATAGCGGCCTTATTACAAACCCAAAATAAAAGCCATAATTAAAGTAAATGAAAACCGAAAACAATATAAAAGTAAAGTGTGGCTGCCTCCAAATCCACGTAGCACCGAATCGCCTATGCCTTGGTATTACCTGTACGGTAAAATAAAAGGGTGAGTATACGAATACTCAGTGTGTATCCCCGACAATAACTATAACAGAATCAGTCTGGGCTAGAGCCCATTACAGTAGCATATCACAATCAGTGGGCCTAAGCCCATAACAATAACAGTATAACATGCCATCAGAATCCTACCCAACCATTCACTACACTCCATCTCCGTCCAACCCATCACTCCATGTGGGGTATAATCAACCCACCCAACCCAACACTCCATAGTGTAGTACCAATGCGGCACTATCGATAAAATGCAGCAGGGCTACTAGAATATTAGGCTGTAAGCCATCACAGTGTAGTACTGATGCGGAACTATCGATAAATATGCAGCAGGGCTGCCAGAACAGTACACTTCCTCCATAATCATATACCCAACCCCCATGCAATGCAACATACTCAATGTCAAGTAATGTCATAATACAGAATAGACAAACATACATATATATATATATATATATCGAAGTATACATAATCAAAATACATATATATATATATCAAAGTATACATAATCATTCAAGCATTATAAAAGGGGCAAACGGTCAATTTACCCTCGAGGGGTATCTTAGTCATTTCACCCTTAGGGGCATTTTAATTATTTATCAATATGGGCCTAAGTATGTGAAGCCCATCAGTAGGCCCACGGTCGCCTAGCAACATATGCAGTCATAACAGTACAAAAACTCATCTATGAGCCGAGGTCCATTAAGCTAGCCCATGTGGGCCAACACAGTCATGTGGCCCACCAAGTCCAAATTTGGCCAAAGCCAAGCGCGTACAATAACCGAATTAATAACACACATCTATTTACAAATTAACACTTATACGGGCCCACTGGTCCGTTGGGCCCATTTAGCCCGTTTCGGCCCAACTCACGAAATTGCTCATGGAAGCCGTTTTTCGATGTAGGGCTACAATCCATGGCCTCGATCAATCACATGAGTGTTCGCACACCCATGTGGCCAACACTCGATTTGTCGGCTTTTCAACATTTGTGGTTTTAGCATTTCGCCATTGAGATCTAAAAGTGTGATTAACACACCTGTTTGCAAATCGCGAGATTAATCCCCTCGAACCAAACCTAAAAGTCCAACCAAAAACCTTGTTAGCAAGTTGCCATTTAGGGTCAACCTCTTACCACACTAATCAAAATATATACCACCTCACTTTGTGCGCATGAACACTCTGAAAATTCCCAAATCTATCTACTATAATTAATAACACATCTTGACCGAATAACTGAAACAACATATATCTTATTAGCCACGATCATCTATGAGAATATGTCTTAAAATCTCAAAACAATGATCATAAAATATTCGGCCAAACACTACTTACCCCAAAAACAGTCGTTTGTCAAATAAAGGATCTCAAATCCTTAGAGTACATTTCACCCCTCGCAACTTGAAACCCCACGAACGACATCATAAATAAGAGAGCAAGAGTCAGTACTTAGAGACTAAACATATGATTTCCATTAAAGAAGCAACTAGGAGGAAAGAACAGCCCTCAAACCAAAAGATTACCTTCAACAACCATCGAAAGGAAAAATGGATAGAATGTATTCGGCAAGAGCAACTTGATATTCTCAGCTAAGCACCAAAAATCAAAAATATTGATAGGGAGAAAGAGAGTAAGAGAAGTCAGCCAACAAAAGAATGGATGTAACTTAAAAAAATATGGTCAATTGGCTTAAAGAGAAACGAACAAGAGACAAGAGACAATGAATAATGGTTTGGTTAATAAAGGAGAAGAGTAGAGAAAGTTGATGAAGATTATGGCCAAGGTGCATTCGGCTTTTTGCCAAGTCAAAAGAGAAGAAAGGAACAAAAATGGTTGAACAAAGAAAAATGATTCCTTTCGGTCAATGCTAAGAATAAAAAGGAATGTAATCTTCTATCCCACAAAATGCCGAAATATCCTAGCCTAAGCACCTAAACTAGGCAAGAAAATCACCTTTGACCGAAGGGACCAATAAGTCCCACATTCGGCAGATTCTTTTCTCAAATAAGCCCTTAAATAGCCGCATGAAATCATCCTTCATTAATACAAAATTCAAATAAAATAAAATGCTCCCATCGCTTGACTCTTTTCCACCGAAGTTGCCCTCTATTCACAATGCCACCGCTTGATTTCAGCCACAAATTCATCTTGCCCGAGCAGCAAAACAGATAGCATCCAAAAGCGACCAGGATGCTCGAACCTGCAACCTCCAATACACGCCCCTTACACATACACACCTTGCCACTGAACCAATATAACTTTCATGTCAATAACCCTACGCAACAACTTATAAACCTTCCGTCCAGTGTGTCGTGCTGCCTAAAAAAATAATGTTTTTCCCTTATGCAGTCTTGAACCCCCGACCCATGCACACTAAACTTGCCTCCTTGCCAACTTACCAACGCCTTTTTCATGACATACAGCAATCGATTTAATATAAAAGGCCCACTAACTGCGCCTATATCTTCTTAAGCCAAAATAATAAAGTTTTTCCAAGACCGAGGTTTACTCACAGGACCATTTATACACTCCAACCCACTCTTAAATCACTTAATTAACGTCCCCAAACATAAAATCAAAGCAAGACAAACAAAATTACTAAATCCAAAAATTCAGGGTGTTACAGAAGATCTGATTCATCAAATCCTTGAAAATAGCAGGCGCGTTAGTGAGTCCAAAAGGCATAACGAGAAACTCATAATGTCTGTATCTCGTTCGAAAAGTAGCTTTCAGCGCATCGGAGTCTCGAACTCACAACTAATAATAACCCAATCTCAAATCTATCTTCGAAAACACTAAAGCCCCTTTTAACTGATCAAACAGGTCATCAATCCGAGGCAACGGATATTTATTCTCTAGAGTCACTTTATTGAGCTGTCGATAGTTGATGCACATTCTCATAATCCCGTCTTTCTTTTTCACAAATAGCACTAGTGCACCTCAGGGGGAAAACTTGGTCTCGCAAAACCCTATCAATCAATTCTTGCAACTGTGCTTTCAACTCTTTTAGTTTAATAAGTGCTATCTGATACGGAACGATCGAGATCAGAGTCGTCATCGGTACTAATTCAATACCAAAATCAACCTCTCTGATAGGTGGTAAACCTGGCAATTATTCAGGAAACACGTCCAAATACTCGCACACAACTGGTACAGATTCAATTTTCTTTTCAGTCACTTTACTATTAAGCACATAAGCAAAGTAAGCTTCACACCCTTTTTCTTACATATATCTGAGCCAAAATCGAGGATATTACTACTGGTAAACCATTCAAATCATTAGATTCAATCCAAATAATCTCGTTGTTCTAACATCTCAAATCAATGGTCTTTCTTTTGTAATTACAACCGTATCATCCAAAGTCAGCCAATCCATACCCAAAATTATATCAAACTCGTCGAAAAGTAACAACATCAAATCAGCTGAAAAACATGAGTCTCGAACCATCAATGGACAATTTTTACACACTTTATCAACCAAAACACACCAGCCCAGGGGATTTGACACTCGAATTACAAACTCAGTAGCTTCAACAGGTAGAGTCTTACTGGATACTAATGTCTTACACACATATGAATGAGTCGAACCAAGATCAATCAATGCAATAATACTAGTATCATAAAGAGTGAAAGTACCAGTAATAACATCTGGGGAAGAAGCCTCCTCATGAGCGCGTATAGCATAAGCTCTGGCAGGTGCACGGGCCTCAGATCAAACTGCTGTATCTTTCATCCCTCTCTGGCTGCCACTCACATTACCTAAATGCTTAGGTGGTCTACCTCTTACTGACATATTATTCGATCTCGCATTCTGAATAGGGTTTTGCTTGGCTAACATCAGGCAATCTCGGATAAAATGATCCATCGATCCACATTTAAAACAAGACCGATCATGCAATCTACAATCTCCAAAATGCCATTTACCACAATGTTTGCACTTGACTCTATTCTATCAAACATTGCAAACACTAGCAACAGAAGTGGCTCACGAACTCATAGGAGGTCGGTATCAATCTCGTCTAAAAAAGCCCGTAGTAGTCTTAGATTGACCAGATTCATCTCGAAACTTCTTCGATGAAGATTGGAAAGTTTTACCCGAAGATCTTTTACAAAAATCTCGGGCTTCAACATCAGCTTTTTTTCTCTTTCCCGAGCTCTTCGTCTTTACAAGCTTGCTCAACAAGTACCACGAATTTTTTAATTTCAAGTATGCCAACCAACAATTTAATATCTACATTCAACCCGTCTTCAAATCTTTTACACATTATTGCTTCTGTCAAAACGCACTCTCAGGCATATCTACTGAGTTTCACAAACTCCCGCTCATATTCAGTAACTGTCATACGACCCTATTTAACCCCGAGAAATTCTTTACGTTTCTGATCAATGAATTTTTAACTGATATATTTCTTGCGAAACTCAATTTGAAAGAATTCCCAGGTGACTCCCTCTTTCGGTACAACCGAAGCCAAAGTGTTCCACCAATGATAGGCAGAGTCGCGCAACAAAGATATGGCTCATTTCAAGCACTCATCAGGTGTACATGATAATTCTTTGAATACACAGATAGCGTTATCGAGCCAGAATTCAGCCCACTCAACATCATCATCAACTGTGGCCCTGAACTCTTGAGCCCCGTACTTTCTGATTTTATCAACAAGAGGTTAAATTAATCTCATCGGATCAATCATCGGATGTACCATAGGTATCAGAGATAGATTATTCGGGGGTGGGAGTTGTTGAACAGCTGGATTAGTTCGGATATACTGAGTAAACCATTCATTCATCATTTGGTAAAAGGCTTGTTTAGCCTCTCCCTCATGGCTACTCGAGGTCGGTCGAGAGTCAACTGGCACTGTCCCTTACGCAGGAGCAGGTGCTATACTGTCAACATCATCAGCTACGGCTCGATTGGGATCCATTTACTATACAAAAGTACATTTTCAACTGTCAGGAGTCACCAGACTATGATAATATAAAATATGGCATGTATAGCTAAATTCACACACGCTACGCTAGTCCTAGAATCGACTAAACCGTAGCTCTGATACTAATAAAAATATAACATACCTAACTCGTATCCATCGCTGAAGGGGTTACGAGGTATTACTAGACAAAGCACATCATCATCGGAATATTCTTAATCATACAGATGTTTAACTTCTTAATCGATTATAATAGTAATTTAATAAGCTAATATAATTTATTTAAATTCATTTCTAGACATTTAACAAACAATTTATAATCCAAATGTACACCATATTAACAAATCAATAAACATGTCTTAACAAAATCATATTATAATTACCTAAACAATACATTAGTCAAATCAAACATAAATATTATATATACACAAAGACATTCATCCCATGTCACATTCGGCTAACAATAATGGCTCATAAAACTACTCCAAATCATGCACTTTTAATTTGTCTAATAATGACCATTTTAGATCAAACCACACAATAACATATCATATGCATTTTTATAAATGTGTTCAAATTATCTATCTCTGTCCATACCCAATAGTCAAATTTTTAGCAAGGAAACAAACATCACTTAACCCATTTAACACATATCAAAAACTTAACATACAACCAACTTTTAACTCATTTTCAAATTGAATTTTAAATTTGTATATATAAGCATATATATCACCAAACATAACATTATAATCATTTATCCAACTAAGTAACTTACAACCAATTGGTCAATTTAGCCTACTCACGTATATCACACTTGTAAACACATACAACATTTATATAATATCTATTCAATATCTCAATCCATTACATCCCAAAACTATAAGCGTAACTATGTAAATTCCGAATCAATACACTATCACAAATAGTTTAAAACCACCATGTTTATGAAATTAACCTCCATCTTTAAAATATACCTAACATTTATCAACTCATACCACAATACATCATGATTTCAATTTAAAATTGAACTTACCGAAACATAAGTTCATCCATCACTTATTTCAGTTTAGAACAAATACTTCCAAACATAATCTTAAACCATAATTTAATAAACACAAACATAGCCATTATCTTAGCCATTTTCGCATCGCTTAGAAGATACATATTTCAAAAATTCAAACACTTTAATTAGCCTATACATGCCATAAGTTCAAAAGTAAACTCTTAAAAATACAGAAAATATACGATAAAGTGGATAACTTTGCTGACGATCCCCGAGCTCATAACAACCTCCAAAAATCTAAAAAAAATAAGGTGAACATATACACACAATAAGCTATTATAGCTTAGTAAGTCAAAAGCAAATATATAACTCGATAACGTTAATAAATTAATAAAATAAGAACCATTTCATACTATCATATTCACATATACTTACTCAATTCTCCAAAAATTCAATATATCAAATACATAGCCATACTTTTATTCATCTATGCCAAATACATATATATAGAATTATAAACAAAGCTTTCTTTCATATTTAAAATCATATTCATATTCTAAACTATACTTATTCACATAGATATACAAGCTCATATATCTCAACTATAATATCACATAGTTACTTGTTTGGCTGAATACATAGTTCCATAATTTCATCAACTTTGATTTTCATCTCACACAATTTGCATCACTAGACAATATCCAACTTACCTTATTACACCAGAATAGCTAACTAACACATACCTGATCACTTTAGCTCATTTTAAGTATGCAAATATCACTTCAGCACAAAGTCTTGTAAACATAAACTCTTTATAATTCACCAGCAACAAGCTTGCTAGGTATAAACCTGACTCACACTGGCACAAAGCCTGCTAGGCATAAAGCTCGATTTCTATACACCAGCATTAAACCTGCTAGGCATAAAAGCCCGATTTCTATACACTAGCATTAAGCCTGCTAGGCATACAAGCCTAAATTCACTTATTCGCAATTAACTCAAGCACACTATCAAATCATGACAAAAAAATTCAATTATCACACATTTTCCATTCAATTTCTCATTATCAAAGCTTAATCCAAACAACTTAATATTTTCATTTCAAATCCAATATATTCGGCTATCATCCAATTAGCCACATATTTAAATTTGAACATTTTAAACAAATATTTATTCAAAATAAGAATGTTTAGACGCTTATTGACTTACCTCGGATATCGAGGAACGACGTAAGCTGACTATTCGTCTATTTTTGTTTTTCCCCGATCTGAATCCGATTTTCTCTTTTCTTGATCTAAATTGATTTAAATTAAACTTATTTAATCAAATATTCAATATAATTTACTCAAAAACACGTAAATGGGCAAATTGCACTTTTGCCCCAAACATTTTACACATTTAGCAATTAAGTCCAAAATTCACAAAACACAAAACAACCATAATTTGCTTATACCTAGCTAAGGTCGAATACTCCTCAAGCCCTTAAAAGTCCTCACATTTAATTTAATTCACAATCTAGTCCCTCTATTTACTGTTTTTGCAATTAAGCCCTATTTACTTAATTTTCATGAAAATTTCCAATACAAACTTAGTAATCTAACACATATCTTTTATTTAACAACATCAAACACAAAATTCACCAAGATATCAAGAATGGCAACTCATGAATACATCATCAAATTCAAAAATTAAAATATGGGCTTTGAACATTTCGTAGCAACGATCACAAAAATGTAAAAATAATCGAAAACCAAAAACAAATTCACCTTGAATCAAGCTCCCAAGTTGCCGAATGTTCAAGCTTTCTAAACCTATGTTTTTTTTTTTTTTTTTTATGTTTTGGTCATGCCAAGAAAGAATATGAGCACTTTGTTTTATTTTATGTTTTATGTCTTTATTACTTATTAATTATTTTACTTAAATAACCTTTATAATAAATTTTTTTTATAAGTCATGATCAATACCGTCTACTTATAAAATTTTGGCCTAATATCAACATAAATACTTCTAACTAAAAGAAAATATACAATTCGGCCATCATGAATTAAACCAGCAATTTTCATGTTTTCGCAAGTAAGTCCTTTTTATCAAATCGACATCCAAACGACGAAATTCGAGCACAAAATTTTCACACATGGAAATTCACACAAATTAAACACAGAAATTAATATTAAAATATTTTTCTAACTCGAATTCGTGGTCCCGAAACCACCATTCCTAATAGGGTTAAAATCGAACTGTTACACAAA
The DNA here is from genome assembly GCA_020496765.1 of Gossypium stocksii. Lineage (NCBI taxonomy): Eukaryota > Viridiplantae > Streptophyta > Magnoliopsida > Malvales > Malvaceae > Gossypium > Gossypium stocksii. Next base: position 53,378,687 of record CM035621.1, read on the forward strand.
ATGAACCAAATTACTCCCCTTTTGCCAAATTCTTGTACTACCAAAGTCCACATTTGGCTCTAACTCCCCAACAACTCAACCCCCTTGATTTTCTCCACGATTTGCTCCATGATCCACTCCTTAATTTCCTCACTTAACCAATTCAAACTCTCTCCTCTAGAGTTCAATTCCAATTCAACCACTGGCTGACCAAATATGCAAAATAAATACCCCACGGTGTACCATGCCAACACTCGAACCCTGGATATCCTTACCCCCTGTGACGCCACCTTCTTGCCTCTCATGTGGTGCCAGTTTGCCACTAGACCACCTGGCTTCTTGTGTCACAATTTAACCTAAATTATTCTTAAAGCCTACATACTAATGTCCAAGGTTTTATTCACCTAAAACCAAATTTTTTGCTAAAGCCCAGGTTTGAACCTCGTCTTCTCCAACACTTCTTAGGACCCTTAATCCACTGAAACAAGCCTTTATTTATGATAATTCTTGCACACATAAAATTTTACGTGTAGCCTCCTAGCGGCTCTCACGTACAAGGCCCATTCCTAATAGACCCAAATTCAAGGCGTTATAGTTCTACCCCCTTGACGAAATTTCATCCTCAAAATTTCCAACTAATAGGGTAGTTGTGTAACAACTACACCACTACGCTACCACTGTGCACTCTAATCCCAAAACATCTAATCACAGAAGCAAACAAATATTTATCACACACGCATACAATTTCTATAACGAAACATCACATCTAAACAAAACACACCTGAGTTAAAAGGGATTGTACAATCCCAAACCCAATGCTATTTTGATCTGCATCTGAGACATGCTCCCGTCTTCCTACGGCATTCACTTGAATGACATCTTTTGCAATGCTCTCAAGCTGAAAAGTTTGGTTGCTTTGTAACATGTTTCACCGAATGAAACTCCTGCTTCAACGGAATACGAAATCTTTTTTGCTACACTCCAAGCACCTAACCTGAAGTGTCTCACCATTCGCCTTAACTCTTGCCTCAAATACTTCTTCTAGCACTTCTCTTCCCAACCGGGTCAGTGTCTCAATACCAATCTCTAGGTTATCGCTACCCGAAGTAGGCGGACTTACCTCGGACCCCGCCTTCTGAACAATCCCATGTTCCGAGGAAACGGGCAACCCCTCGTGACCTTGCTTGCCTTCGGAATCCATCAAAGTACTGTTGGTAGCTTAAAAATCTATATTCCAGAACATACACTGAATAAATACAAAATCTAATTTTAAGTACAGTCTAATATCTTAGAGACTTACAAATTCGGTGCCAAAGGCTCGGTCAACCACACTTTCAGGAAAACATTCAAAAAACATTCTGAATACTCGAAATTCTTTCAAATCTTTTGTAACAGTTCTTTTAGAAATTCAATTCCAAAAACCCAATCCACAGTCAAGTTTTGCAACCGGGCTCTGATACCATTAAATGTAACACCCCAAACCCGGCTTGGATGTTATGGCTCAAATCTGGCGTGTCACATTAAAGTATTTTTCGAAAACCATGTTTTCATTGAGAACCCTTCTTATTATTTAAATGATCTTATCATTTGGAACTTGTAAAAATCCCGGTTTTTGTTAGTTATTTTCAAACGCGGTTCATTAAAAAGTTAATTCCTTAATAAAAATGTTGTTATCTTTGAAAACCAAATTGGCGGAAGCTTTTGCGACGTTTTGCGGAATGGTGGTATTTCGAAAACTGTTATCAATTTTGGAAAACCGTGTTCTACTTCTAATAGATACAGTTCAGAACGAACCATAAATCCAAATTAAAAAGTCCAGAAATTAAGAGAGGCCTTATTACAACCCAAATTGAAAATCAAAGAACTTAAAAGTAAATAATCGTAAATGGAAAACCAAAAGCAGTTGTGTGGCCATCTCCGAGTTCCTCACAGCACCGACCCTCCTAATGCTAGGGATTACCTGAAAAGGTTAATAAACGGGGTGAGTTTACGAAAACTCAGTCTGTAATCCCCTACTATATAAAAACAGTCAGTCATACATAAAGCAATAGCAATCTAGGCACGATATAGCAGACAATAACAGATGGGCCTTAGCCCACTATAGATTCAGAAATAGAACACATGTGGGCCTAAGCCCAGTAGATTACCATTTGGGTCACAACCCATAGCAGAATCAATTGGGCCTAGCCCATATCACAACAGAACATAATGAATGATGTATGATGCATGATATGTGTTAAACCATCCAACCCTGCAGTTGCCTCCATCCAACCCTGCACAGTCTGTAGGGATATAATTAACCCATGCATCCAACACACCAAGCTTAGCACTGATTGCAGCACTAAATCAACAGAACGTCTCAAATCCGTAGACAGAATGGCTAAAGGCCGTAAGTATCGCAGCAACGCTGCCAAATAACAAAATGGCTAACAACCATAAGTAGAAAAGCACAGAGCCATAGTAGTATGCGTGGCACAAAGCCATCGATAGTGTGGACAGCACTAAGCCATCAATCATATGCGTGGCACAAAGCCATTGGTAAAATGGATAGCACTAAGCTGTCGTTAGTGTGTATGACACAAAGCCATCAGTAAAATAGATAGCACGAAGCCATCGACAATGTACGTAGCACAAAGCCATCGATAAAATGATCGGCACTCAACCATCGGAACAAATGATTGGCACTAAGCAATCAATCAGTCTACAGTCGTCTCGAGTGACCTGTGCAACTTTATCAGATCAATACAAATATACAGCTCTAAGCCATCGGTGGGTCCACAGTCATCTTGCACGACCCGTGCAACCCTAATAGATCAGATTTTCCTCTGTACAATATCTCAACCCATGCAATATGTTATGTATGCTAAATGTCATGCTTATAACCAATCATACAATCATAGTTACATCAGTCAAATCATAACCATACAATTACATTAAATTCAATCAAATCATAGCACAAACCAGTCTTTTACCCTTAAGGGGCAAAATAGTCATTTTACCTTTCAGAGGTATTTGGTCATTTTACCCTCCAGGATCTCGGTATAGGTAATCGGCCTCTCATAGGGTCTACAATTGCCTCAAGAGACCTAAATAACCTAAATTACCATGACGGTGCAAATGGGTCTAAGCCCAATACTCGGCCCAAGTGAGGCTTACATACACATTTGGCCTGCTAAGCCCAAAATCAACCTTAGCCATGTAGACGATATAGCCAGGTCCAAAATTTCCACATATCCATGACAAGGGCCCGTGTGGGGCCCACGAGCCCATCGGGCCCACATGGCATGCTTCAGCCCAAAATCAGCCTAAGCCTATGAGATCTCTCATGGTGGCCTCTACTATCGCATCGGCTTATCCATACATCCATTCACACGCTCATGTGACAATCATTGCCGAGCTTTTAGCTTTTCGGCATTTCAGCATTTCGTCATTTTGACTTGTTAGGATTTCGACTTTTCACCAATCTAGATCTAATAGTGTGAGTACTCACCTCAATGGAAAGAAACGTCGAAGCCCACGTGCGAAAAACCTATACTCGAATAAGATACTCGATTCTTTATTTGATTAATGAGATTTAACAAGCCTTTCTAATACCGAAACTGAACCCAAGATTAATACCTACCTTGATTATGAAACGACCACACCTCATTGTAGTTTAACTGTACCACAATCACCATTAACTATCAACATCTAATAACCAAGATCAAACAAATACTATCCTAAGAAACACATGGCCAACACTCGGACATATTTGAAAACACATCACCACTTACCACTAACAATCAGCTAACAGATAGATCGAAGTCTGTCAACCCCCAAGAGAAGATCAGATTCCGCACTTCAGAGGCTGGAGAAATTGATAGAGAAAAGAACATATTAGCATTCGGTTTACGCCCTTCTTAAGATCAAAAGAAAGTGACGTTGGGGAAAAGAGAAGTTCGGTTATAACATTTGGCCAAAACCAACTAACCTTATCAATATAGACAGAAGCAGATAAGGAGGGAGAGAATTGATCAAACACAGCAATCAAGAGTCAACCGCAAAGAAGAGAAGAAGTAAGAAACAAAAATGAGTATCGTGGATTCAGACACAACTCAATCAATCAGCCAAGGTAAAGAAAAGGAGATGAACGATGAAGGAAAGAAAATAGAGAAAAGAAGAATTCAGCTTTCACACACTGAATGAACAAAAGAAGATGGAATTAAATAGAGGAAAAGTCAACTTCAATAGGTTAATGGGGATAGAAAAGAAAGTAAAGGAGAAAGGGTATCTTGCTCCAGTAAAAAGATGAAGAAAAAGAGCATGATTTCGAAGAGAAAGAAGGAATAATATTCGGCACAAGAGAAAAAAAAAGGAAAAGAATGCAATCAGCCAATAGGTAAAATAGTCAGAATGAAATCGACTAAAATACAGGGTAAACTGAGAGTAAGAGAAGGTCTTGAATCAAATTTGGCAAAGAGATTAAAAACGAAAGAAGAAAGAAAACAGAATGTAGAACTTCTTTAGCAAAATTTGGCTATACCAAAAAAAACTCCCCAAATGCCCAAATGAACCAAATCACTCCCTTTTTGCCGAATTCTTGTGCTACCAAAGTCCACATTTAGCTCCAACTCCCCAACAACTCAACCCCTTGAGTTTCTCCACGATTTGCTCCATGATCCACTCCTTAATTTCCTTACTTGACCAATTCAAACTCTCTCCTCCAGAGTTCAATTGCAACTTAACCACTGGTTGACCAAAGATGGAAAATAAATACCCCACGGTGTACCATGCCAACACTCGAACCCTGGACCTCCTTGCCCCTTGTGACGCCACCTCATTGTCTCTCATGTGGTGCCACTTTGCCACTAGACCACTTGGCTTCTTGTGTCACAATTAAACTTAATTATTCTTAAAGCTTACATACTAACGTATAGGGTTTTATTCACCTAAAACAAAAATTTTTGCAAAAGCCCAAGTTTGAACCCCGGACTTCTCCAACACTTCTTAGGACCCTTAATCCACTAAAATAAGCCTTTATTTATGATAATTATTGCATACATAAATTTTTACGTGCAGCCTCCTAGCGGCTCCAATGCACAAGGCCCATTTCTACTAGCCCCAAATTTAAGGCGTTACATATTTAATCAGTTGAAAGGTGGCACTGTATTTTCAAAGATTGATCTTTGCTTTGGTTACTATCAACTACGGGTAAAAGAACCAGATGTTCTAAAGATAGCTTTCTGAACCAGGTATGGGCAGTATGAGTTTCTTGTAATGCCATTTGGGTTGACAAATGCACCTGCAGTATTCATGGATTTGATGAACAGAATTTTTAGATCGTATCTAGACAGGTTTGTGGTGGTATTTATTGATGATATCTTGGTATATTCTCGAGATGAAAATGAGCATGCTGATCATCTAAGAATTGTGTTACAAACTTTGTGTAAGAAATCATTGTATGCTAAATTTAGTAGATATGAATTTTGGTTACAGAAAGTTGGTTTCCTTGGACATATAGTGTCTGCAGAAGGTATTTGGGTGGATCCAAATAAAATTTTAGCTATTTCTAATTGGAAACCATGAAAGAATGTAACTGAAGTTAGAAGTTTTCTGGGATTAGCATGATACTATCAGAGATTTGTACAAGGTGTAATAGCCTGGATTATTGCCTAAACAGAATAGTGGTTTCGAAAACCATGAATCTGAAGTTGAAAATTTTATTATGATTAAGTTTTAATGTTTATTATATGATTAAATGCTTGTGTGAAATTTTTGTGAAGAAATTTTATCAACTGGGTGTCCAATTTGATAATTAGGACTAAATTACAAAATGTGAAAAATGTGAGTTCTAGAAGCTAAGGTACTTAATTAAAATCGGTTTTTAAAGTAGAGGTCCTTCAATGGAAATTAAACCATTATATTTTAGTTTGGACAAAAATGGACAAGGATGGATAAAATACTAAAGGTTTTAATGAAGGGCATTTTGGTCATTTGGTAATTAAAAGAATTCAAAAGGGAAAAATAGGCAAAAAACATGTCCATCTTCTTCATTTGGCTGAAACTTAGAGGGGAGACACCATGGCTAGGGTTTTCAAGCTTCCAAGCTCAATAGTAAGTGCACCCAAGCCCTGTTTTTAATGTTCATTACATTTTTTAGATCCTCGTAACTCGGTTTAGCTATTTCTACCATTATTTTGAGCTAGGGTTTGTGTTTAAAAATTTACCCATGGATGACATGCATGTTTTTTGATGCCTAATGGTATAATATGGATGTTCGGTGTGTAGTAAATGACTTTTACTAAGCGATTTTCGATGAAATCGCATAAAAGGGTTAATTTGTAAAAAGTTATAAAATGTGTGTAAATGTGTGAATAAGTGCAAATTGTGGGCTGCTATAGTTATGAAAATGGTTCAGCTAGGCTTAAAATACAATGAAATTGAATAAAAATCATTTTACAAGCCTAGGGGTAAAAGTGTAATTATGACAAAGTTTAGGGGTAAAAATGTAATTTTGTAAAAATATGATTTTTGGAATGATTTGAATAGTACAATAATTTAAATGAGCTAAATTTGATATTATAGATTGTGAAAATGAGGTTCGGAACTAAAACGAGGGGAAAAACGAGTAATCGGACGATTCGGTCCTTTTTGCCATTTCTATGTCGAGGTAAGTTCGTGTGTAGATAAATGTTTTTGATTTGTGTTAATTATGCACCATTTTCATATATTTTATTAAATTGTGAAAATTTCAGTAAATGTTCAAATTGAGTAAGATGCAGGATTGGTTACGATCATTGCATAGTAAAACAAGAATTGACAGAAAAAGACCATGGTTAGGCCATGGCATTGTGTAAAGTGAAACCTAAGTGAAATGAGTAATTAGGATGCTAGTCTTAAGTACTACCAGTGGCTGGGTACTCCGGCATATGTTGCGGATGCCTGACAGCTTGTGTGAGTAGCAATGAGTAACTACATTTTAACCATCAGCTTGTATGAGCAGGCCTGCAAAATAGCTTAATAACGAGCCTATGTGTGTAAAGTGATTAAGTGATTCCGGGTGCTAGTCTTGAACGCCTACCAGGGGCTAGGTAGTCTCGCATTGTTGTGAATACCTGTAAGCTTGTGTGAGTAGCATTGTGTAGCTACATCCGACCGTCAGCTTGTGTGAGTAGACTCGTGACTAGCTCGAAAATGAGCATCTAAGTGAAAAGTGATAAGTGGTAGCTTCGGCTACATATCAGTGGTAGCTTCGGCTACATATTAGTGTTGCACCATGTGCAAGACTTTTAAGTATCCTTTAGCATTACACGGGGTCTAACGGGTGGTTCAACGAAATAGCAAAGTGTGAAAGCATGTGGATATGTTGCAAATTGACACAAGTATGTATATGAAACTCCTAAAAAAGGAGATCAATATATGACGATATATTATTAAATATGTGAATGAGTTTTTATGAATGTATTTGATTCATAAGAACATCAAAATGAATTAAATAGTGAAATTTATATATAGTGTATATGAAGAGTCATGAAAAGGTGAAATTTAAAATAAAACAATTTTGGGACAGCAGTAGTTGTGTGATTTTGAAAAATCACCAAAAATGGTGGAAATTTAATTAGAGATTGAATGAGATATGAAATTAAATCTTATTGAGTCTATTTTCGCATAAAAGAAACAGGATAAAAAAATTCACAATATGAGATATTTGAATTTTAGAAAGACAGAGTCAGAATGATTTCAAAATCTCCTGTTCTGACTTTGGTAAATTATTAAAAATTGTACAAAAATAATTATGGATTATGATTTATGATCTATATCCTTAAAATCCTTAATGAGTCCAATTCTAGAAGAAACAAACAAGAACATCATCTAAATCTCGTACGAGGAGATAATTAATTTTTAGTGAAGAGGGTTTGGAACCATCAGATAACAGAACATGGGTGACTTTAATGATTAAATTGTACTTATCGGATAAACCAGAAATTCTAAAAATTTTATGGTATGAAGATATGTGAGTCTAGTTTTAGGAAAAATTAGCGGATCTTAATTTGGAGTTTCGTAACTCTAGATAAAAATAATTTAGTGACTATGACTTGAGTAAATAGTTGAGATGATTATGAGTAAATAATGGAACTATGGATGATTATGATTATATTATCTCAAGATCATATTATGTGGATTATTAAAAGCATGTAAATCAAATGTTTATTATCTAAATACTTACTTACTAAGCTATATAGCTTACTCCGCTTATTTTTTGTGTTTATAATGTACTCAGGTTAGCTCGGGTTGGAAGCGGTCAAAGATTCAATCACACTATCCAATTAATGCATTGGTACGAAGTAGTTTGTATATTTAGTATATGGCATGTATAGACTAGTTGGTTATGAAGTGTATTAGTCTTTTATTATTGAAGCCTAAGTGAGTTGGACAAAAGTAACCAAGCATTTTGATTCATTATAATAATGTGTATTTGGCAATTTAAGTTTGCCTATTTTAAGACTATGCATGTGCATGCGAGTGTCGAGTTATGGTGTTGATTCTAGTTGAATTGAGTGTACGTAAATGCTTAAATTAGTGCTATGTTATGTGGTGTGAACATGTGTAAATTGAAGGGTCACAACATGGCTTGGAATATAGCCTTGATGTTGTCCACATGGGTAGACACACAGGCGTGTGTCTAGATCGTGTGTGACACACGGTCAGCCCCATGGGCGTGTGGCTTGGCCGTGTGACCCCAAAATTGCTGATGGCATCATAAGCAGAAAGTTACACAGGTTGAAGACATGGGCATGTCCTAAGTCCCATGGACGTGTGAGACCACACGGCCTACCCACACGGGTGAGTGTGACTTTCCAAACTTGAAATTTTCTAAGTGTCTTAAAATTTTTGAATGTTTTCGATATAGTCCTTAACCACTCCCAAAGTATGTTTTGGGCCTCGTAGGCCCATAATAGGGACAGTATGATTATAAATGAAAAGTTTTAAGTTTGAATGGAAATTTGTGACTCAGAAATGATCGACTATGTGTAATTAAGTCTGGTAATGCCTCATACTCCGGCGACGGATATGGGTAAGGGGTGTTACATAAGGGTTCTCAATGATAGCTTCTCTGATGACTCGTTTGTTGCAAAAAAATGTAAAATTTGAGTGGTTTGAAAAATGTCAGCAGAGTTTTAATAGATTGAAAACTTTGTTGACTGAAGCACTTATGTTAGTTCAGCCCGAATCCAGTAAAGAATTTATAATTTACAGTGATGCATCGTTGAATGGTTTAGGCTGTGTATTGATGCAAGAAGGTAAAGTAATAGCTTATGCTTCTAGACAACTAAAACCACATGAAAAGAATTACCCGATATATGATCTTGAATTGGCAACCATTGTGTTTGCACTGAAAATATGGTGACATTATATGTTTGGTGAAAAATGTCACATCTTTATTGATCATAAGAGTTTGAAGTATTTGATGACGCAGAAAGATTTGAATCTGAGACAGTGTAGATGGCTAGAATTGTTAAAAGATTATGATCTTGTTATTGAATAAATGGCTAGTGATGGTTTGATTTGGTAAAATTACAAAGTTATATCATGGTTGTAACGCCCCGAATTTGGGCCTAGAAGAATAGGCCATCTGGGCCCAATGGGCTTGTGGGCCCACATGGGTTGTTGTCTTTGGACTTGCGAGAATTAGAGGACCAGCTGTGTCATACACGTAGCTATGCGCAAATCTGGCTTAGCGGGCCATGCGAGCACGTGGGCCCCACTATAGTGGCGTAATGGGCCTTAGGCCTATATTCTCTAAATGGCGTGTTGGTGTGATGGCTAAGAGGTTTGGGAGTGCTGGAGAAGTCCTGAGTTCAAACTTAGGCTTTAGCAAAAATTTATGTTTTTCTCTTATAGGAGCCTTGACGTTAGTGGGTAGGCTTTAAGAATATTTTTGGTGAAAGCATGACATAAAAAGGAGTGTGGTGTAGTGGCATTGTAGTGCTACTTAGGGGACAAGGAAGCAAGGGGTCCAAGGTTCAAGTCTTGGCTCTTGCAATTTATTTTGGTTTGTTTTTTAAATAAATCTAGAAGTAAGGTGGGCTTTAAAGTTTAATGTGTTGAACTTATGACATAAAGGAGCTTGTGGTCTAGTGGTCGTGGCTTAATTTAGCATGTGAGAGGACTTTGGTTCGAATCCCTTAGTATGCAAAGGTTGATTATTTTACTAATGCTTTAATTTTTAAAGGATTGATGGAGAATCCCACATCGGGAAGCTAATATAAGAATAGGTAAAGACCTAGCTTTAAATAGAGTAAACCATGAGGAGAGTAAGAATACCTTTCTTGGCTGATCCCTTTCGCTTTGTGGCGTGCTCGTTTGGGTTGGGCGTCGGCTAAGAGTATTCGAGACTATTCGCTAAGAGCTAGAAAAGCTAAAGGTACACGGTAAGGTTACGGTAAAGTTTCGGGATTTAATAAAGTTTTAGTAAGGTTTGAAGTTGATTGGGAAGTCGTTTTGATTGTAGGTCAAGGCTAAGGATAGTGTAGTGCGGGTCGTCAACCATGTGTGTACATACACGACACACATGACCAAATGGCAAAAGCCGAAAATCCTGAAATCCTGAATGGGCCTTCCGAATTTGTGGGCCCAAATTGGAAAAATTGTGATATGAGATATTATGTTGAATTGACATGTATGATTGTATGATTGAGTTATGAACGGGCCTAATGGGTTACATAAGTATGTTTGGGCTTAATGGGCTTAATAAGCATGTTTGGGTTTTTATAGGGTTGTAGAAATACATGTTAGGGTTTAACGGACTTTAGGCTTAATTAAATGGACTCTCAAATTTTCATAAAACATAACTAAGTAATAAACATGTCTGTAGACAAGTCGATAGACTAAGGTGTGGCAACTGATATATGCATGTCTAGGATTGGACCATGGAAGAGCCTGGTACTTAAGCGGTCCGAGTGACCCACCTCCTCTTCTCTCGAATCCTACCTGGTGCATAGTGTCCGTTCACTTTAGTCGCGAGGACTTGTTGATGGGCCAAAACCATAACTAAAATTTGTACCTTTAGTAAATTACGAAAATACCCCTCTAGGGTAGAACTACGAAAATACCTTCTAAGGTAGGATTACTATAATGCCCTGTAGAGTAGAATTACTAAAACACCCTCATAGGGTAGGAGTACTGAAACACCCCTTGTAGGGTAAAAAATTACCAAAATACCCCTGGGTAGTAAAATGACTGAAATACCCCTATGTGTTATGAGTATGACTGGTGTATGTTGTATGTGACGATGATGCATTCATGAGATATTATGTTGCATGTGGGCTGGGTTTTGATTGGAGGAAGTGTAGATGAGGGTCGCACGATCGCTCGACAACTGTCGATCCAACGAAGGCTTCTGAGCCACGAGCTGCTCTGCTGCAACGATAAGTAGTGCCGCAACCGGTGCTACAACGAAGGCTTTTGAGCCACGAGCAGCTCTGCTGCAACGATGAGTGGTGCCGCAACCGCTGTCACAACGGGTGTATAAGGATGGGTGGGTCGAGTATCTCCCTATAAGAGTGTAGGGTTGGAAGGGGTGTACAGGGTTGGTTATGGGAAACTACATATGGCATGAACATCTTGATAATTGAATGTGGGCTCGGGCCCAACCGAGGCTATCATGGGCTAGGGCCCAGAGGCCACCGATATTGTTAGGGCTTAGGCCCAATGTGATTTTTGCTTATTGATTTGATTTCCAAGGGTTGTACACACTGAGTTTCGAAACTCACACCCTTATTATTAATATTTCAGGTGATCCACAATAGAAGGCTCGATGTGTGAGGTGACTCGGAGATGGCCACACTGCAAGCTACTTAGGAATTCTGAATAATTTTCAAATTACTTCACTTTACTTATTGTTTTTGTTTAAATGGGTTGTAATAAGGCCTTGTACCTCCAATAAGACTATAGTTAAGGCTTATTTCTTTTTTGACTGCCTAGTTTTTAAACTTAGATAAATTTCTCAAATTATACGTGGTTTTCAAATAACTTTATCATATAGGTGATTTTATTTAAACATGGGCTTCCATTATGGCCCAACATGAATTTGAATTTCCAAATGACAAACTCAAGTTTTTAACCAAGTAAATTTTCTACCGAACATATTTTTAATTAATTAAAGTCATTTTGGAAACAACCCCTTTGATGTGACATCGCCGGATTCGGCCATAATGTCTGGGCCGGGTCTGGGGTGTTACAATGGTAATTTCATATGTGTTTAGTATAGTTTAATTAAGAAAGGTAAGATTATAAACATCAATGAATATGATGATATATCATGCTAGATGATAGAGTTGGCTTGGTTATAATGCTTGAATTGGTTAGTATAAAATTGCAAGTATTGGTGCAGGTTGTTGGCAAATTTGGGTGAGAAATAAGGCTAGGAAATGGCCTTATTTTGTCTACACGGGTAGACACACAGGCGTGCGTCTTGACCGTGTGTGACACACGACCTGGCACATGGGCATGTGGTTTGGCACATGGGCACATGAGAAATAGAAAAACTAAATCAGGTTGGATCACATTATAGAGTATTGGATTAAAAAGGCCTAAAAAGTACTCATATTTGGACTTGATATGAAAGAGGCCCAAAAACCTCTCATGGACATAAAGGGGGTGGCAACCCTAGTAGGAATACAAGGGTGTGTTGTCCACCCTAGTCCTATTCTAAGTAAGATGCTTTTCTATTTGAAATAAACCACTACAACTTAACAAGTCTTCTACCTTCTTTTCCTCATCTAAATAGATAGCACCAATAGAGCTATTAACACAACTTTGAGAAAGTGTTACTCTGCCAAAAAATAGATAGAATTTATTCTCAACTATTAAATATATATTTTTAGAATAACAGTTGTATTGGTTTCTATTAAAGAAGAGAGAATTTTCGTTTTCACCCCAGAAAGAGAAGAAAACATTTTCTAGTTCCATGTTTTAATTCAATTGGTGAGAGCTCAGACTTGAAGCAATTTGTGGTATGAGAAAAGCAAAAAAGATCATTTGGTTGAAAGACGAAAAATGTCAAGAACTTGGTTAATCAAAAACACAAGTATGATTTCAGTTCAAGGTATATTGCTATAAATATCACAAACTGGGTTAGTTTTCAAAATTTTAGTTTTCTTCTATGCAAGAAAGTTGTTTGCAACCCAAATTTTTTCCAACATTTGGTATCAAGTGCCAGGTTGTGCTATGTTTATGGTGTAAACCAAGGCCGAATCCCTTTCTTCTTCTTGATTGGTTAATAATTGATAAGATATGACTTTCTTGTAATTATTCGCATGTTTAGGGGAATGTGTATGAATGAATACAATATTATATATTTGTTATATAATAATTTTTTTTGTCAATGTTGTGATTCTTAGGAAATAGACCGTAGGCTATCATCTCCAAGTAGGATTAATTTGATTTATAGAATTCTTGTAAGTCGGAAACAAACATAGGACATAAATGTAATTTTTTCAAAAAGGAATCCATGACAAGGAGAAGATGGAGCGATAGCGGTCAAAGACAAAATGAATGCATTGTGGCAAAAAAACTATGTATTTTTTATTTTTTTTATTTATTTTGTAGAAATAGAACCATGATAACCTTGTCTAACAATTTTATTTTATTACTCCTCTCTTTATATATCATTTTAATAATTATTTAAGATAAAATTGTGATATATATGAATGAGATGATCCACAGTTGATTTATTAAAGATAAGAAGTGTGGTAATGAGAAAATACATGTGCTATATTGTTCCATTCATTTATTTAGGTTATTTGATTACTGTGAGAAGTGTGGTAATGAGAAGGTCCATGTCTAGGATTGGATCTAACAAGGAAAGACTTGGTTTTTAAGTGGTCAAATATGACTCACCTCCCTTTTCTAGGAACCTACCTGGTGCACAATTCACATTCACTTCTTCTATTTTTTTCGGTTTTTCCCTTGAAAGAAAAACTATGGAGAATGAAAATTGTTTGATTGACTCTTGTGAATAATTGAATGTGAATTTTATAAAATTTCCATATCATGTCATGCTTATATGAGATAAGCATGCCACATAGTTTAGGAAAGAGTGCCTTATGTGCTTGTCATGCATATATTGATCATACATGATTGAAACCGTAAATTATAAAAACCTTACATGTTTTTTTTAAATATTCAATGGGAGAAGGTTTCAACAGAAGACCTATGACCTCCATCAATGGTCCCTTATGATGGCATGGCAAGTGGTCTGCTCCACGGTAGGATTGCTATGTAGATTTCACTGAGAAGGTTTCCTGAAAGAAAGAAGAATTCTCTTGTGATCAAATGATAATTGGACTCTTGTGGTAGGTATTATCATGCGATAGGTCAAGAAATTTTATCCTCAAAAGACGACAACTTGTAACATCACATTTTTAGTGATGTTAGAAACAGTGGTTTTGGAACCACAATTTCGGCAAGTAAATTATTATTTTATTATTTATTATATGTCTACAGAATACTATTAAGGTCGTATTAAAGTTTCGTTAAGAAATTTTGAAGTTTACATAGTCAATTAAGTAAAAATACTAAATCATAAAATGTGAAAAAGTTGAGTTCTATTAGTGAAAGGGGTAAAATGGATATGGAAATGAAAGCTAATGGACTTAAATGGTAATTATACCATTCCTAATGTTATTGGACATGTATGGGTAAGATTTAGTTAATTTTTAAGTTAATAAATAAGGTTAAAATGGTAATTTAGTAAGTAAATTAAAACAAAACAAAATTAAAGCATGTTTCATCTTTTTGTTTTATAATCAACTGATTGAAAAGAGGAAGAGAACCCCATTGTTGATAGCTAGGGTTCGGCCAAGTCTTTTCTTTGCATGGTATGTGAATTTGATCCCGTTTTAATGATTTTTATGTTTTTGAGTTCTTTTTAGCTTAATTTAGCTAGACTAGTGGTTAATTTGTAAAATTATTAAGGGATGAGGGTTATGCCATGGATGTTTTTGAGTAGGTTTTGATGTTAAATGATAGATTATGAATCTTGGTTGAAAAATAAACAAGTTTTCTTAAGTGATTTTTAATAAAAATCACAATTAGAGATTAACTTGTTAAAATGTGAAACTATAGGCTTTATTGTGAAATCATGAGGTTTTACTGTGAAATCATGGTAAATATAAGTTATTTCAAGATCCCTTGTATAGGTGGTTAAGTTGAATTTAAGTTAAAATGGTTCAATTGCAAGATATGAACTTAAGGACTAAATTATGAAAAGTTAAAATGTTAGGGGTAATTTAGAAATTTTGCATAAATATGAACTATAGATTAAATTGAATACTAGAAGTACTTTTTTTTATTAAAATTATTTATTTAGACCAAGATAAACCATGTTTGGACTTAGATTGAGGAAAAGTTAAAGCTTCAAATTAGTTCGATCTAACTTTTACGCCCCTAGTCATCGAGGTAAGTTTGTATGAACTGTATTCGGTTCAATGTGGTTTAAATTGAAGGCTTGTTGTGTTGTTTTAATGTAAATCAAACGATATACAAATGTATCAATGCTATAATGAATTGACAAATATTGAGTCCCGGTTGAACCTTAAGAATTTTTAGGATACAAATGACATGTCATTAGGGATTTGATGTTTCAAGTGGTGGTCTTGAATGTCCTATCGATGGTTGAGGTCTTACATTTGTTGCGGATACTCCTCAGCTCGTGTGAGTAGCATCGTGTAGCTTACATTTCGACCCACAACTCATGTGAGTAGGCCCATTTCACAGCTCGTGTGAGCAATGATGTAAAGGAAAGGTTAGGGTTATATGTAAAGGCACACTTCATGTGAGCTTTCCCGAGTATCTGATGTAATTCTAAATGGTTCAACGAGCAAGAAAAGGGAACTAAATGGTAAGTATGTAAATGGAGTTATTCATGACTTGTGAAAAGGAATTACGAGCTAAATGATAAATTTACTTATGGAATTTACATATTTTATGGTTGATTCATTTGTAACATGAGCAAGTACACTAACTTGTGATATGGTAATGTTGTATAAGGTTTTACTAACCTTATGGAATTGGTGATGATTTATGTTTAATGTGTGAACTATTAAATTGCTATGGTAAGTTTACTTTAAGTTTATATGATCTTACTAAGCACTCGTTACTTACGTACTTTCTTTTCTATGTTCTATAGGTCATCGTAATTTATCGAAGATCTATCACACTATCCAACAATCAATTCGTTAGTTTTTGAGCATTTTGGCCAAGGTTTATAATGGCATGTATAGGGTGTTTTGTAATGGCATTTTGATGAATGCGTTAAGGTTGTTTTGGAATGTATAAGTTTTGAAAGTTAAGTTGGTTTGGTTCCGTTTGGTGCTTGTTGAGTTATGTCATTTTGGTTACCTTATTATGCATGTTTATAAGGCTCTTTATGATAATGTTAGAATGGTTTGATAATGGTCAATGTGTGGTATGTTTTGGTAAGTAGTTGAACTAGGTTATGATGCTTGAAATAAGATAAAGTTGTCTTGTCCTGACATGTTATGTTTTGGTATATTGTGGTGCCTTCGAATAGGCATATTGGTTAATTGAAGTAGGACCTTGAAATGGAATTTTTTTATATGTGTTTAGATGATGTTTAGGTCATTTTAAAGTATGAAAGAATGGGATGAAAATTTATGCATAAAATGGTTTTGAGATGGCTTGATTTTAGGTAATTTTGGGTTCACACGGCCTAAGACACGGGCGTGTGACTCAGCCATGTAAGGCACACGGCTTGGGGACATGACCATGTGTAATTTGGGAGTTTCTTAGTGTACAAGTCAGTGAGTTACACGGCCTAACACATGGGTTGACACACGGGCATGTGGGCCAACTCAGAGCATTACACGACTTGGCACACTGGCGTGTGACATAGCCCTGTGACCCTACTCAAAGAGTTACACAAGTGACGACACGGGCTGGGACAAGGCTGTGCATCCCTTGTTTGAAAATTACACGATCTGGGGTGATTCCACATGGCCTGGCCACATAACCTCATGACCCTCATTTCCAAATTTTGCTATTTTTTCCTAAACTTCTTGTTTTGTTTCAAATTAGTCTCGAATTTCTCCTAAGCTATTTTTAGGGCCTCGAGGGCTCGATTTAGGGACGAAATGTATGAGAATGAATGGCTTCTAATATATTTAAATTATTGAATGTTATAATGTTTAAATGTTTCTAATTGTATGGGAATACTCTAAGACCCTAATTTGATGACGGAGACGGGTTAGGGGTGTTACACAACTAATCAAAACATGCTACTCGGTGAGATTGCCTCGTGATGACTCATATGTGGTGGATGATGTGATAGGTGTTGAGTTGATGGTTATACACTCAATATTTTCTAGTTAAGTAACTCCCCACAAAGCTTAAGTTAGAATAATGGCCAAACATTACACAGTTATTAGTACGTGTGAATGCTTAAGGAATTAATTTCATGTACTAGTTGGATGGAAATCCATGTTGATCATGATTACCCCACGGTGGATTGATTCAATGGGTGTGGGAATTATTGTTGCAACAACTTACAAATATTTTCAGGGATTAATGTAAGATGCATGCATCATCTTTATGCATATCGTAATGTTTCAAAATATTTTCAAAAATTTTCTTAATACACAGATATTAATATATGAATGTTTTTATTTTCAAATTGAAAATGGCATCAATTCCCTTATTGAACATACTCACTGAAAACAAACTGAATGGAAACAATTATAAGGAATGGAAAAGGAACCTAATAATTATCCTAAGCTGTGAGAGACTTAAAGTAGTTCTTGATACTAAGTGCCCTCCGACTACTCAAGCTAATGCTAGATAATGCTGGGAAGAGTCTGATGAGATAGCTCGTTGTTATATGCTAGCAAGCATGACTAGCACTTTGCATAAGCAACTAGAGAATTGTAAAACTGCTAACGCTATTTTAGATAAGCTAGAAGACATGTTTAAGGGTTAAGCTGCCTTGGCTCAACAATATGTTATAACTAGATTGATGAAAGTCTAGCAAAAGCCCGACACTCCGGTCAAATACCATATGATCACTTTTATGGGATACTTTGCTAAGGCTGCGGATAATGAAGCCAATTTAGACCTAAACACCAAAATAGAGATGGTATTCAAAAGCTTGTCCAAGGATTTTTTTTTTTTTTGTTTTCAAGTTGCATATAACCTTGGCAACAAAAACTTGATGCTTACACAACTTATGAAGGAGTTACAATCTTATGAGTTGATGTTGAATGGCGGTCAGTCGGTCCAAAAAGAAGAAGTGAACATAGCCGTCACTTCTTCCACAAAAAAGGAACAGAAAACACACTAAGAAAGGCAAGGCTATGGTCTTTAGGCCACCACCAGTGTAAAAGAAGAGAGAAAGAAAGCCTAAATACTTATCTAAATCTAAATGTTTCTTCTGCAACAAGAAATGACACTTTAAGGTAAACTGTAAAGAGTGGAAAGAATACTTGGCTGCCAAAGGCAAATGTATGAAACTCTTAATGATAGAAGGTTGTTTAGTAGAAGACTCAATAGACCACTAAGCCATTGATGCTGGAGTCACTAATCATATTTGTGTTTCTCTACAGGGGTTTGAGGAGACGAAATACCTTAGAGGCAAGAGCTTATCATTGCAAACCAAGAACGAGACAAGTGTAGCAACTGAAGTAGTGGGATATGTACATTTTTATTTTGATAATTTTAAGAAGATTATTTTAAAAGATGTTTTCTATGTACCAAGTTTAAAAAAAATTAATTTTTGTTGCATGTTTATATTAAGGTGGCTTGACAGTAACTATTAATAATAGAATTGCAATATTTAGAAATCACAATCTTGTCTGTAATGGGTGGATGTCGAATGATATCTATTTTATCAAACCAAAGATGTACACACTATTTGAGACTAAAATATAAAATAAAAGATTTAAAACTTATAACTCTAATGAGGCTTTGGCATTCAAGACTTGGACATATTAACTAAGAAAGAATTAGTAGACTTGTGAAAGACAGCATCTTAAGTTCTCTTAAGAAGTTGATCTTCCACAATGTTAATCTTGCTTGGAAGGTAAGATGGTTAAGCAATCTTTTAATGCAAAAGGGACGAGGGCCAAAAAACCCCTAGAACTTTTACATATTAACGTATGTGGCCCCATAAGCGTTAGTGCAAGAGGTGGTTACGAGTATTATGTAACCTTTATTGATGGCTATTCTAGATATGGGTATGAATACCTGATGCATCAATAAAGTGAAACCTTTCATACATTCAAAGAGTTTTAAGCGGAAGTGGAGAAACAACTAGGTTTACTTATCAAGGCACTTCAGTTTGATCAAACTGGGGAATATTTATCAAATGAATTCTTAGGGTACCTAATAGAGAATGAATTCTGGCCCAATTAACCGC
The DNA here is from genome assembly GCA_020496765.1 of Gossypium stocksii. Lineage (NCBI taxonomy): Eukaryota > Viridiplantae > Streptophyta > Magnoliopsida > Malvales > Malvaceae > Gossypium > Gossypium stocksii. The sequence goes on from CM035621.1 coordinate 53,398,077, forward strand.
GCTAGGCACTCCATAATAAAATGGCATGGAAGAGAGAAGAAATTGAACATTGTTTGACATGGTACAGTTGATATTAATTTATTTGAATCTGTCAATCTATTTTTGGGGATACGCTGTAGAAATGACTTGCTATATTCTAAATGATATGGCAATTAAGGTAGCTTCAAAAACCCCATACGAATTGTGGCATGGCTGGAAGCTAAATCTTAATCATTTTAGGATTTGGGGATGCTCGACCCATGTATTGGATAAAGATGCAAGGAAATTGGACTCATGGACAAAATTGTGCATGTTTGTAGGATATTTGTAATAGCCCGATTTGGACCCCAGTCGGAATAGTGGTTTCGGGACCACATATCCGAGTCTGTAAAAATATTTTAATATTATTTTCTGTATCTGTGATATATGATTTAGCATCTGTGAAATTTCTGTGAATTAATTTGTCTATTTCTATGCTTAATTGTGAAAAAGGATTGAATTGTATATGTGATAAAATTAGTATGCTATATGTTCAAGTGTTCAATCAAAATGGCTTTTAAATAATGAAGGCCTTATGTAGCAATTAAACCATTGAAGGTTTAAATGGTCATAAATGACCTTAAAACATGTGTTTGATTATGGTTTAAATAAAGGTTAAATTAGTAAAGTTGTTTAATTATATGTTTTAATAAGATATCATAAAAATGAACGCCATTTTCACTTTGTTTTTGCCGAAAATTAAGGAAAGAAGAAGGGTTTCAAGCTTTGTGTTTTTTCGGCTAGCTTAAGCCTTGAATAAGGTATGAGATTTCGTCCGTTTTTGATAATTTTTACGTTTCTGTGATCGTTGTTAAATGTACTTCAAAGCCCATGTATTAATTTTTGTTTCTGTTAAAGATTTCATGAAATGCCATTGATGATTTTTAAAGCTTTGTGATGAATTTGATTGAATTATGATGGATAGGCATTGAATAAACATGTTTTGTCATGAAATTTTGATGATTTTGAGCTATGTGCATAAAATTGTGAAAATGAAAAGTTTGAAGGACTAATTTGTGAAATAAATGCGAATTATGAGCTTATATGAACACGATAGAGATTCGGCTAAGTACTTGTCTAAGAGATTTTGTTAAATTAATGATTTTGTGAAGTAGGGACTAAACTGTCCAAATGTGAAAATATAGGGGTAAATTTGTAAAATGCACTAAATTTGTGTTCATGGATTGAATTGAATGAAATGAATAATTGAATGGTTGAATTTGAATTGATTTAGATCAAGAACAAAGAAAAACGGACTTAGATCGAGGGAAGTCCAAAGTCGTTGAATAGTCGACTCGAATCCATTTAAATCCGTACGAGGTAAGTCAATATACAAATATGCGTCGTATTAATGTCTATTATAAATTCTTGATTTATAAACTGTGTTTGGACGGCCATGAGAGCCTGAAGTATTATTCCGAGTCATTTTCAAATGAGTAATGGTAATATGATATCATGTAAGACCTCGTTCGGGACGTAGGCATTGATTAGAGAATTACGTGTAAAACTGTGTCTGGGATATTGGCATTATAAATGTCTTTTGTAAGACGTTGTCTGGGACAATGGCATCGATATTAAATAACATGTAAGACCACATTGGGGAAGTCGGCATTGTATATGGCTATATGATCTTTGTAATGTTTCTGAATGATACGAGGAGAAATTCTGAGAAATGAATGAATGCATACTCTATATGTCTGACTCAGGTATGCCTGTTCTGTACTGAATCTACAAGTATGAAGGGTATGCTATTGTGAACTATGAGTAGGTGATGAATGAGTATATCTGGTTTATGAGTTCCATACATGAGATTGCTATCATAATGTGTTTATGGATTGCATATGGTTGTATTGGCTTACTAAGCTCATTGTAGCTTATTCTATATTTTCTTCAACTGTTTTACAGATATCGCAGCTACTGAGGGCTCGGGGATAGTCAAGGACCATCACCACACTATCGAGCTTGATTTTGGTACATTTTGATTGTACAAAGTTTAAGTATGGCATGTATAGGCTAGAATGTTTACGTATTAGGTTTGGATATTCTTATATGTAAAGGCCATGAGAATTGGCTAGTAAATGGTATATTTGTGCTTGATTTTGGTATATGGTTGGTTATGCCAAATTGTGTAAGTTTATAGTAGTTATATGAACTTGTATGATTTGGTCATTCTTGAAACACCTCAATGTGATGAATGGTAGGAATTGGATATGGTATGAATGAGTTAGGTGCAATGTGTTTATTCTTGAATTTTGGTTAAGTTATTGATATGCTTGGTGTGAGATTTGAAATTGAGTATGTATGTGAATGGTTTGATCATGTTAAGGTATGTTTTAGGTATCTAATTGTAACACCCCTATCCCGTAACCGTCGCCGGAATAGGACGAGGCGTTATCGGAAATTAGAAAACAGATCAAAATAGTAAAATTTTGAACATTTTCTTGAATAAAAGATCATTTATATACACAATTGCTAGACACAAACAAAGACCAAATTTAAATCTTATAAAAGTAAACTCCCTAAAGGTGCCTTATTCACATGGCGATAACAGTTACAATTTGGAATTATCAGTCACTTTAGTCTATTCTATACATGCCATACTAGTTCCAAAACATAACAGTACCGACACGATAGATAGTGATAGTGTGACGAGTTGCTGACGATCCCCGAGCAAATGGCCAGAATCAACAATCTATAAAACAAAGAAACGTAACAATGGAGTAAGCTTTCATAGGCTTAGTAAGTCATAAGTAAAACAAATAACTTTGCTGAAATAAACACATTTATCTCATACACAAGGTCCAAGTGAAGTCTCATTTGGCTGTATAAGCCTACACAAAATTTGCACATGGTCTAATTAATATTTCCTTGGCCTTGAGCTTATTGTCACAAAATGTTTTCATCCAATATCATTTACCATTCATTTCATAATTGATTCCCAAAGCACATTCATAATTCAACTGAAATCGAATTCACATAGCAAGTAAGCATCACGTACATAATACTTAACCTTTGTACACTTAAAATTTCCATAGTTAACATTTAAACCAATTCAATCTTTCAATACTCCTAACCACTTGTTCATATGCACTCATTTCGTGCACATACATGAATGTATATACATATTTAGAAACTTAGTTCTTTAGTTCATAATCACATCAATATCTTCGAGTAATTCAACATGACAAGTATTAAATTTTCGTATAGGTATATAAAGGACCAAACATATTCCTTATCACATATACATAAAATGACCGAATACAATCCATACCTTGTATTTGCACACCTAGCCGAATACAACTCAACTTGATAGATTTTCATGTAGCTAATTATATCATTACCTTAAAGGTATTCAAATAATCTTCGGTTTGAAATAATTAAACGGCACTTAGCCTGCTAGGTTTTAAGAACCTGTATTCATCACCGGCTTGAAACCTGAGGCACTTTAAGCTCGAACATATCATCAGTACAAAGCCTGCAAGACTTTAGCCCGGATATATTACCAGAAATCATTTCATATACTTCTTACTAACCTTGGCCTCATCAAATGTCTAATAATACAAACGTTTCACAATTGGTCATTCGGTCACATTATATACACATAAGCTTATGTACATTTCACATTTGCCCATTCAGCCACACCACATATACAAGCATATATATAAGATAATGCTTTTATCATCACTTGCTAATATATCACATACTTTGCTTTCATTTAAGTAACCACTCGGCCATATTACATTTCTGAGTAACCATTCGGCCTCACTATACAAATAAAGATAGCACACATTTCACAATAGTTATTCATCATTACTTCACATGCAACCTTCGCAAAGCTCACTGAATCGAACAACACATCACCTTTATATATATATATCATTTAATTACAATCCGCTATATGCACAAACATATTTATATTTTGGTTCTCATGGTATGTATGTCTATATATACATATTCAACTTTATTATAAATTTATTTACTCGAAACTTACTTCAATTTTCTCGAACAGTCAAGGATTGGCTATTCAACCACTTTAGCTTCTTTTCATAAGGGCCATTCGGCCATATCATATATACATATACACCCTTTGAATTTATTCATCATTTCATAGCAGCCATTTAGCAGCATCTCATATATAACTTACCTGTAATTTATAATAACCATTCGGCTATATACATTTAAATACAATAGAGTCATAATCTTTTTAATATGTACTTAGCATATCATACTCAATCATATCATAGGCTTAAATACTTAAGAACTTACCTCTAAAGTTGTCGAATGACTACGGATCACTATTCCACAAGTTTAGCTTTTCCTTTGTCTGAGTTTGGTTCTTGAGCTAAGTTCAACAAAGCTTAAACTAGTTTAATCACTTGATCAACTTATTATAAGTAAGAAAGTTTATCCATCAATGAAACACATACATTCAAATAATTAATATTACCTTAGTCGATTATCAATCATCAATTAAATCATACATACATAATCATGTATTTCATTTTAATCATGTGGTTACACAAAACTTAAGTACATATAGTCCCTAATGAACATAATTACATTCAACCTTAGGTAAATTATCATCTAAATTAACCATACTTTAGCCTTTATTACATTCGGTCACTAGGGAAAATAACTTTAGGCATATTCCAATTGGATATATATATATATATAGCATGCATTTTTACTCAACAAATCCATTAATACCACCTTCGGTCTTAGCACATATATTTCAAATTTACTAACATTTAAAACCTATAAAAGTTCATCCATTACTTCCATGACTGAATGGTCATACAACCATATACATTTATTTTAAACCTACTAATACATATAAGGCAATACATATAACACATATTATAATATTTTATTACACTTCAATTTTTCATTCACAAAAAATAAAGCTCAATTTTCTTTCATTTCAACTTACTCAACTAACGTTTATTTTAAATTAAGTCAAGTGCATTCGACAAGGACTATTTACAAGCTTAATTTGTAAAACAAATTTTTAAACATTATTTTTAACTTATCTACCATGACTCATTCGGCCTTAACACCTATTTGAACCTCATATGGTTTTATTATTCAATTAAAATTAGCCATTAAATCAAATTTTCAATACTAAAATCACAATTGGTAAAACACCTTTATAAGCTAAAATTCTTACTTTTATTTCTAATACATCCAAACCATATTCGGCACCTCCTTTATATCAATTTATAAATTTCAACTTCTCTTAAAACCTATATACACATTTGGCATTATACATACATACATAGTCATGAGAACAATTTTCTTTAAAGCAAGTCAAAACCACCAATATGCAACTTAACTAGCTCAACTTCTTTTACTCATCTTTTCTCAATGAAAAAAATAAAACAAAACAACTAATTCCTTCAAATTTCTAGCATGGCCGAATGTACTTGGTACTATATCTTTAGAAATTTTTACATGGGCCATGAATGGAACTCTTCAAGAACTCAAATCATATAAAAATTTCCAAGAAGAAACATTAACATACCTTAATTTAGGCCTATTACAGTAACCGAAAGCTTGTTCTTCCTTTCCCTTATTTTCCTTTCAATTTTCGGCCAAACAAGCAAAAGATGAAGACTTTCTTTCCTTGTTTTTGTTTTATTCATCTTTGTTTTATTTAATACATTTTTATTAAGCTATTTTAATCAATTATCAATATAATATTATGGAAAATTTATACATAGTGGAGGGATATCATTACATGGCCGGCCACTAAATAAAATAGGGCGTTTTGACATGCAAACCCATGTTTTTATACTTTACCATTATTTGGTCCTCACACATTTACGTAACATATTTTCTAAGTTTCACAACTAAGCTCTTTCAAGTGAAATTCACATTCATATGACTAAATTAAAATACCAAATTTTCACACATGCACTATCACACATAGTAGATAAGAATTTTAACATTTAATAAATTTTATGACTCGGTTTTGTGGTCCCGAAACCACATTCCGACTAGGGCAAATTTGTGCTGTCACACTAATTCTAGATGAAATTATGGTATATATTGTGGCATGGATTTTGTTTGTAGGAAATGATCCTTAGGGGGTGGAAAACATGACTTGAACCAAGCCTGCTTAGTGCCACACGGCTAGGGCACACGGGCGTGCCTTATGGCCGTGTTGATTTTCCAGTATTAACACAAAGATTCACATGGCCAAGACCCACGGGCGTGTCTTATGGCTGTGGCAAAAAGTCAGTATGCCTACTCTGTTTTGGCACGGTTGGGGTGCACGGGCATGCCTGAGTCTCGTGTGAGGCATACGGGCGTGTGACCTCCTTAAATTGGAAATTTTTTTATGTGCTCTAAAGTTTACCAATGTATTCGATTTAGTCCCAACCTTGTCTTAATACATGTTTGAGGTTTAGTGGACTTTCGAAAGGGACTTATGTTTGAATCTTGTTTTATAATGTGAATATTTGGTTTTGATCTATTCTGAATATTCGGTAACACCTCTATCTATTCCAACGACGGTAACGGGATAGCGGTGTTATATTTGGTTGGTATCATGCTACGGTTTAGTCGATTATAGGACTAACGTAGCGTATTTGAACCTAGCTATACATGCCATATGTCTAAACTGTGATAGTGTGATGAATCCTGATGAATGAAATGTGTTATTCATATAGTAATGAATCCCGAACGAGCCGTAGCTGACGATGTTAAAAGTATTGCACCTGCTCCCGCTTTGGGCACAGCGCCATCTGATTCTAGACCGGTTAAAAGTGGTTGTTCAACCCCCACCCCTGACTGTTCCAAAATAACCTTCGATTGCACCATCTGTGACTAATCCTATTCGTCTGAATAAGCCTCCGGTAGACAAGATTAGAATGTATGGGGCTGAGGAGTTTCGAGCTACTACTGATAACGATATCGAGAGGGCTAAATTTTGGCTTGAAAACACGATTCAAGTTCTTGACAAACTGTCATATACTCTGGAGGAATGTGTTAAATGTGTAGTTTCATTGTTATGAGATTTGGCATATCATTGGTGGAAAACATTGACATCCGTGGTTTCGAGTGAACGTATCACCTGGGATTTCTTTCAAACTGAGTTTAGAAAGAAGTATATCAATCAACGTTTCATTGATCAGAAACGTAAAGAGTTTCTTGCATTGAAACAAGGCAACAGATCTGTTACAGAATATGAATGAGAGTTTGGAAGATTGAGCCAGTATGCACGTGAGTGTGTAGCCTCAGAGGCCACTATGTGTAAAAGATTCGTTGAAGGTTTGAATTAACACATTAAACTTCTGGTCGGAATTTTCGATCTGAATGAATTTGTTGTACTAGTTGAAAGGGCTGGTAAAGCCGAAGAACTTAGTAAAGAAAAGAAGAATGTTGATTCTGAAGCTAGAGAGATTTGAAAGAGATCTTCAAGTAAATCATTTTAGTTTGTGTCAAAGAAGTTTTGAGATGATTCTAACTGTTCAAAAATTAATCTGGGACGTTCTGGCAAAGATCGTGATAGATCATGTTCAAGTTTTAAAACTTCTGCTACTTCTGTTGCGAGTGTGGGGAATGTTAGATCCAAGAAACCTGAGAGTGCACATTATGGCAAAAGACATCCGAGAAGTTGGAGATTGAAAGACCGAGCTTATTTTCGATGTGGGTCCTTGGATCATTTTGTACGAGACTGCCCTGAATCTATTGAACAAGAGACAGTGGAAAATCTGAGATCGAGTAATGTTTCCGTTAGAGGTAGAACTCCCAGAAACACAGGAAATGTTAGTGTGGGTCAAAGAGTTACCAGAGATACAACTGTACGATCTGAGAATCGAGTGCTTGCTAGAGCTTATCCTATCCGAGCATGTGAAGAAGCTTCGTCTCCTGATGTAATTACTGGTACTTTCACTCTTTATGATACCTCTGTGATTGGTTTGATAGATCCTGGATCAACGCATTCTTATATCTGTGTGAATTTAGCATATAGTAAGACTTTGCCTGTAGATTCTACTGAATTTATAATTAGAGTATCAAACCCCTTAGGCAAAAATGTCCTGGTTGATAAGGTTTGCAAGAATTATCCGTTAATGATTTGAGATATCTGTTTCCCTGCTAATTTGATGCTACTGTCGTTTGATGAATTTGATATAATTCTGGGTATGAACTGGTTAACTTTGCATGAGGCTGTTGTTAATTGCAAACAAAAAGTTATTGACTTGAGATGCAAGAATGGTGAACTTATTAGAACCGAGTATTATCAATTGAATGGTTTATCAGCTGTGATACCTGTATTAAAAGCTCAGAAATATGTGAGAAAAGGTTGTGAAGCCTATCTTGCTTATGTGATTGATTCAAAAGTGTCTGATAAAAAGATTGAATCTGTGCCTGTCGTCTGTGAATTTTCTAATGTATTCCCTGATGAACTTTCGGGTTTGCCTACGATTTGAGAAGTTGAGTTTGAGATTGAATTGGTTCCGGGAACTACTCCGGTTTCAATAGCTCCGTATAGAGTGGCACTAACTGAATTGAAGACTTAAAGACTTAAAGACTCAGTTACAAGAATTGACTGATCGAGGTTTTACTAGACCTAGTTTCTCACCGTGGGGTGCTCCTATTCTATTCATGAAAAAGAAAGATGGCACAATGAGAATGTGTATTGATTACAGTCAGGTTAACAAAGTGACTATAAAGAATAAATACCCTCTGCCCCGAATTGATGATTTGTTTGATCAACTAAAAGTCACCTCTGTATATTCAAAAATAGATCTGAGATCAGGTTATTACCAATTGCGAGTGAAAGATTCTGATATCCCAAAGATAGCCTTCCGAACGAGGTACGGGCGTTATGAATTTTTAGTTATGCCTTTTGGATTAACGAATGCTCCTACTGTGTTTATAGATCTGATGAATAGAATTTTTAGACCGTATTTAGATCAATTTGTTGTCGTATTCATTGATGACATTTTAATCTATTCACGGAATGAAAGTGATCATGTGGAACATTTAAGAATCATACTACAAACACTGCATGATAAGCAACTTTATGCAAAATTCAGCAAATGTGAATTCTGGCTACGCGAAGTTAGTTTTTTGGGTCATATTGTATCAGCTTCTGGTATCCGTGTTGATCCGAATAAAATCTCAGCTATTTTGGATTGGAAACCTCTAAGAAACGTTTCTAAAGTCTGTAGTTTTCTAGGACTTACTAGCTATTACCATCGATTTGTAAAAGATTTTCTATGATAGCAACCCTATTGACTCGACTACTTCAGAAAAATGAAAACTTCGAATGGTCTAAAAAGTGTCAAGAAAGTTTCGATCGATTGAAAGCTTTGTTAACTAAAGCTCCAGTACTCGTGCAACCTGAATCAGGCAAGGAATTCGTTGTGTATAGTGATGCTTCATTGAATGGATTAGGCTGTGTTTTAATGTAAGAAGGCAAGGTTATAGCATATGCCTCTAGACAGTTAAAGCCACACGAGAAGAACTATCCAACACATGATCTTGAGTTAGCTACCATTGTTTTTGCGCTGAAAATTTGGCGTCATTATCTATTTGGTGAGAGATGTCACGTGTTTTCAAATCATAAAAGTCTGAAATACCTGATGACTCAGAAAGGTTTGAATCTGCGGCAGCGAAGATGGTTGGAACTGCTAAAAGATTATGAGCTTATTATTGATAATCATCCTGGTAAAGCAAATGTAGTAGCTGATGCTTTAAGCCAAAAATCAATATCTGCATTGTGTGCCTTAACTACTAGTACTGATCTGGTTGTTGATGATTCAGTGTTAGCTGAATTAAAAGTGAAACCTTTGTTTTTGCAACAAATCATTAATGCTCAGAAAGTAGATAATGAACTGACAGTGAAACGAGCTCATTGTGATTTCGATTCTGAATTTTGGGTTGATGTAAATAATTGTTTGAGATTCAAGAATAGAATTTACATTCCGAGAAATTCTGAATTGATTCAGATAATTTTAAGTGAAGCACAGAGTAGTCAATTCTCTGTACATCCGGGTAGCACAAAAATGTATAATGATTTAAAACGGTTATACTAGTGGCCAGGAATGAAAAGAGATATCTCTGATTTTGTTCTGAAATGCTTAATATGTCAGCAAGTAAAAGCAGAACATCAAGTGCTTTCAGGTTTGCTACAACCGATTATGATTCCTGAATGGAAATGGGACCAAGTGACTATGGATTTTGTTTTTGGTTTACCTCCATCTCTGAAAGAGAAAGATTCAATTGGATTGTCATTGATTGATTGATGAAGTCTACTCATTTTATTCGGTACGATCTGACTACTCACTTGAAAAGTTAGTTGAACTTGACATTTCTGATATTGTGAGATTGCACGTGGTACCACTGTCTATTGTGTCTAATAGAGATCCAAGGTTTACTTCAAGATTCTGGAAAAAGTTGCAAGAAGCTTTAGGTACTAAATTACACTTCAGTACTGCCTTTCACCCGCAGACAGACGGCTAGTCTGAGTGGATCATTCAGATACTCGAGGACATGCTTAGATGTTGTATTCTGGAGTTTAAAGGTACGTGGGAACAATATTTAACTTTGATTGAATTTACATACAATAATAGTTTCCAATCGAGCATTAAAATGGCCACGTATGAAGCCCTATATGGTAGAAAATGTTGAACTCCGTTATACTGGTCTGAACTCTGTGAAAATAAAATATATGGAATTGATCTGATAAAAGAAAAAGAATATAAGGTGAGGGTGATCAAAGATAGTCTGAAAGCAGCTTCTGATCGTCAGGAATCATACGCGGATTTAAAAAGAAAGGATATTGAATTTGAGATTGGCGACAAAGTATTTCTGAAAGTGTCTCCGTGGAAGAAACTGTTTCAGTTTGGCAAAAAGGGAAAATTGAATCTGAGGTTCATAGGGCTGTATGAAATCATTAAACGAGTTGGGCCAGTTGCTTATAAACTAATGTTTCCACCTAAGCTAGAAAAGATACATAATGTGTTTCACGTATCGATGCTCTGACATTATGGATCTGATCCGTCTCATGTGATATCCCATTCTGAGATTGAATTAAAGTCTGATATGTCTTACGATAAAGAACCAATCCGTATCTTAGTACGAGAAATGAAGGAATTGTGAAATAAGAAAATTTCATTGGTAAAAATACTGTGGATTCTTCACGGATTGGAAGAGGGTACCTGGGAGCCTGAAAGTGCAATGAGACAGCAATATCCGAATCTGTTTAACCGTAAGATTTTCGGGGACGAAAATCCCTAAGGGGGAGAATTGTAACAGCCCGATTTGGACCCTAGTCAGAATAGTGGTTTCGAGACCACATATCTGAGTTTGCAAAAATATTTTAATATTATTTTCTTTGTCTGTGATATATAATTTAGCATCTGTGAAATTTCTGTGAATTAATTTGTCTGTTTATGTGCTTAATTGTGAAAAAAGAATTTAATTGTATATGTGATAAAACTAGTATGCTATATGTTCAAGTGTTCAATCGAAATGGCTTTTAAATAATGAAGGCCTTATGTGGCAATTAAAACATTGAAGGTTTAAATGGTCATAAATGACCTTAAAACATGTGTTTCATTATGGTCTAAATAAAGGTTAAATTAGTAAATGTTGTTTAATTATATGTTTTAATAAGATATCATAAAAATGAAAGCCATTTTCACTTTGTTTTAGCCAAAAATTAAAGAAAGAAGAAGGGTTCCAAGCTTTGTGTTTTTCGGCTAGCTTAATCCTTGAATAAGGTATGAGATTTCGTCCGTTTTTGACAATTTTTACATTTCTATGATCAGTGTTAAATGTTCTTCAAAGCCCATGTCTTAATTTTTGTTTCTGTTAAAGATTTCATGAAATGCCATTGATGATTTTTAAAGCTTTGTGATGAATTTGATTGAATTATGATGGATGGGCATTGAATAAACATGCTTTGTCATGAAATTTTGATAATTTTGAGCTATGTGGGTAAAATTATGAAAATGAAAAGTTTGAAGGACTAATTTGTGAAATAAATGTGAATTATGAGCTTATATGAACACTGTAGAGATTTGGCTAAGTACTTGTCTACGAGATTTTGTTAAATTGATGATTTTGTGAAGTAGGAACTAAATTGTCCAAATGTGAAAATATAGGGGTGAATTTGTAAAATGCCCTAAATTTGTGTTCATGGATTGAATTGAATGAAATGAATAATTGAATGGTTGAATTTGAATTGATTTAGATCAAGAACAAAGAAAAACGAACTTAGATTGAGGGAAGTCCAAAGTCGTTGAATAGTCTACTCGAATCCGTTTAAATCCATACGAGGTAAGTCAATATATTATTAGCGTCGTATTAATGTGTGTTATAAATTCTTGATTTATAAACTGTGTTTGGACAGCCATGAGAGCCTGAAGTATTATTCTGAGTCATTTTCGAATGAGTAATGGTAATATGATATCATATAAGACCTCGTCTGGGACGTAGGCATTGATTAGAGAATTACGTGTAAGACCATATGTAGGACACTGGCATCGTAAATGTTTCATGTAAGACCCTGTCCAGGGCAGTGGCATCGATATTAAATAACAAGTAAGACCACGTCAGGGACGTCGGCATTGTATATGGCCTATATGATCTTTGTAACGTTTCTGAATGATACGAGGAGAAATTTTGAGAAATGAATGAATGCATACTCTATATGTCTGACTCAGGTATGTCTGTTCTGTACTGAATCTACGAGTATGAAGGGTATGCTATTGTGAACTATGAGTAGGTGATGAATAATTATATCTGGTTTTTGAGTTCTATACATGAGATTGCTATCATAATGTGTTTATGGATTGCATATGGTTGTATTGGCTTACTAAGCTCATTGTAGCTTACTCTGTATTTTCTTCAACTGTTTTATAGATATCATAGCTACTGAGGGCTCGAGGATAGTCAAGGATCATCACCACACTATCGAGCTTGATTTTGGTACCTTTTGATTTTACAAAGTTTAAGTATGGCATGTATAGGCTAGAATGTTTACGTATTAGGTTTGGATATTCTTATATGTAAAGACCATGAGAATTGGCTAGTAAATGGTATGTTTGTGCTTGATTTTGGTATAAAGTTGGTTATGCCAAATTGTGTAAGTTTATAGTAGTTATATGAACTTGTATGATTTGGTCATTCTTGAAACACCTCAATGTGATGAATGGTAAGAATTGGATATGGTATGAATGAGTTAGGTGCAATGTGTTTATTCTTGAATTTTGGTTAAGTTATGGATATGCTTGGTGTGAGATTTAAAATTGAGTATGTATGTGAATGGTTTGATCATGTTGAGGTATGTTTTAGGTATCTAATTCTAGATGAAATTATGGTATATATTGTGGCATGGATTTGGTTTGTAGGAAATGATCCTTAGTGGGTGGAAAGCATGAATTGAACCAAGTCTGCTTAGTGCCATACGGCTAGGGCACATGGGTGTGCCTTATGGCCGTGTTGATTTTCCAGTATTGACACAAAGATTCACACGGCCAAGACCCACGGGCATGTCCTGCGGTCGTGGCAAAAAGTCAGTATGCCTATTCTATTTTGGCACGGCTGGGGTGCACGGGCGTGCCTGAATCTCGTGTGAGGCAAACGGCCTGGTCACATGGGCGTGTGACCTCCTTAAATTGGAAATTTTTTTATGTGTTCTGAAGTTTATGAATATATTCGGTTTAGTCCTGACCTTGTCTTAATACATGTTGGAGGTCTGTTGGACTTTCGAAAGGGACTTATGTTTGAATCTTGTTTTATGATGTGAATATTCTGTTTTGATCTGTTCTAAATATCCGGTAACGCCCCTATCTATTCCAGCGACAGTAACGGGACAGGGGTGTTACAACATCCAAAGGGAAAAAAAGGGTGGCTTGTTTTATAACCCAAAAAAGCATACAATTATAGTCTCAACGTATGATACTTTCCATGAAAGAAGATACATGAATGACTTCAAACTTTAGAGTGAAGAGGTACTCAAGAAGCTTTCGGGAAATATACAAAACCCCATGGAAATTGTTCCAAAACCAACTCCTAATAGTAGACCTAAATATGATCAGCAATGTAATAGCTTGATTTTCAGTGATGTCGGGAACAGTGGTTCGAGGCCACTAAATCTGACAAGTAATCTCGTAAATTTTATTATTTAATATTAAAGAATCAAATGTGATTTCTAAAGGATTTTTGAATTAGAGATTTGGGTTTTATAAGAATTTATTAGGTCAAGAAATTAAGAAAAAGAGATATCGAGACCTCGATGTTATAACCCGAGTAGTAAAAATTTTTATAAATATTTAAAGAGTGTCATTAAGGTAGTATTAAAATTTCATTAGGAAATTTTAACATTTTGATAGTCAATTAATTAAAACGGACTAAATTGAAAAAGGTACAAAACTTACCAAAATGATTACATAGCTTAATAATTAGTTAAGGGAGGACTAAAAGGGCAGATGGACCCATTGTAAATGGCTAAGGCGGCATAACATGAAAAAAATCAAGGATATTATGTGATTAAGGACAAAATTGGAATGAAAAAAAGTTTATATAGCCAAATGTGATTTTAATGGTTTCTAGACATTTTCTTCATCATTTTTCTATCAAAAACGACCATTGAAGACAGTTTAAGTTGGTCTTTCATATTTTAGCTTTATGTAAGATTAATTCTTTCTTTTTTCTTGAAATTTTTATGTTTTTGGACTTTTACAATTAGGTCCAACTTACTAATTCATTAGTTTTTGATTTTGTTGAAAGTTTTGGAAGATACCATTGATAAGTTCATATGATTCTAGTTATTTTATAATGAAATTGAGATGTTAATGGATGTTTAAAGGTATTTTATCAAAGAATTTTGGGTGAAATCATGTTTTAGGGATTAAATTGAAAAGTGTTGAATTTATGGAAAATTTTGAAATTTCATGGAATTCATGGGCTGTTATTGATATGTATGAGAATAATTAGGCTTGGAACAAGGATTAAATTACATGAATTTCATTTTTCGTGCCTAGGGATAGAATTGTCATTTAGTAAAAGTATAGGGGCAAAATAGTAATTTTACCTATGATGTGACTTGGATAGAATTGAATGTAAATTGTATTAAATTGATGTTAAATTTACTCGTATAGATCTGAATAAATCAAAAATGAAGTTAGACTGTGGTAAAAAAAAAGTATCGGATTAGTAGATTTCAACTGACGAACAATTTTCGAGGTAAGTTCATGTAACTAAATTGTGTATTTTTATATGCTTAAATTGAATGTTGAATATGTAAATTGTATAAATGATCTTGTGATTGTGATGAAGTAATAAAATCGATCGCACCTAGAAACTAATATTATCACGATAAAAAGGCAAGCGTACCTATCGAATAGTAGTATAGTTAGTGGCAAGACCGGAATATCGAATCCAAGGAACTAAAAGTACTAGTAATGACTTCCTTCCTATTATCTAGCCTAGGAAATAAAAGGGTTTGGTTGTAAACTACTCTAAACTAAACTAAAGAAAAGACAAATAGTAAATTGGGAAATTGCTTTTGGGAAAACTAATTGATGAGGGAAATACCTAAGGAAGAATCCACTTAGACTTCACTTGTTATCTAACTCTGAACCAGATAATTTCTTCATTTGATTTGATCCATAGAGATCCCTAAATTATATTAATACCTCCATCAAGGATAAGAACAACTAATCCTAGGTTGATTAATTAAAATCTCTTTCTAATTAAAACCCCTAGTCTTGCATTAACTCGATCTATGGCTCCCCATATTAGATTTGCCTCTAATCTGGCAGATTTTCATCGTCCTATGTCTAGGATTGAGATCAACTCCGTTTAATGTGTTGGATCTACTCTTATGCAGGGACTTTTTCTCCTCTACATAAGCACATTTGACTTAAATCAATATCCCGGGCATAGCTCAATGAGCTTTCCATTATAGTGATTGAAAGAGAGCTTTCTAGTTTAGTGCTCTAATGAGTATTCTCAGACATGAATTGACATATTTCTGATTTGTACACTTATGTGTACTACCCATGTATCCAAAGAGATTCCAATTGATTTAATGGGTGAAATTTTGATATGAAGACAAGTGAAAATAAAAATTGGAATCAATATCTAAAAAAATATATATGATATGCATGGAACTTGGAATTTGATGAACTCATCTTTGTTATTGATATTTATTTGAAATGAATGACTAACATATTTGATGAGATTGTGTGTTTAGGCTATGGCCAAATTGTTTGGAATGCATGTGTATGTTTGCTTGATGTACAAATGTATGGTAAGTTAATTTCTTATTATACGGACTTAATAAGCACTACGTGCTTACTCTATTTTATTTCATCTATTTTATAGTGATACGAAAGCTCGTTGGATTAAACTCTTGGCGAAGATCACTCACAATATCCATCGGCCCTTTTTGGTACAAATATGATATTAATTATAGATATAATGGCATGTATAGGTTTTGGTTAGCCAATGTTGGCATACAAATGGTTTGGTTGTAAATAGCCATTAGAATGGCTTATGATGGATGTGTTTTGATATATGTGCTTAATTTGCTATATATGAGACTTGGGTTTTGCATGATTTAAATGTCCTGAAATGGTTGGTAATTATGTTTAAATGGTTATGTAGGTGAAAGACAAATTTGGGTTAGGGACAAGGGCATGTGCCCTACCTCATATGCCACACAACCTGAGACATAAGCGTGTCATTTAGCTATGTGAGTTACACGGCTTGACCATATGGGTGTGTGACCCTTGAGCCTAGTAAAATTTTTGAAATTTTGCGAAAAATTCTCTGAGCTCCCGATTGAGTCTCGACTTGTTTCTAATGTATGCATTGGGCCTCGAGGGCCCTAATAAGGGACTTTACGATAAATTTTCTGACATGTATGAAAAAATAATATAAAATATCTGTATTCATTCTGTATGTTCTGGTAATGCTCCGTACCCCTATCTTAACGACAGATACGGGTTAGGAATGTTATATTTATTGGTATTAGGGCTAGGTTTAGCCGATTCTCGAACCAACCTAGCATGTACGGGTCTAACTTTACATGCCATTATATAATTTGTGATAGTGTGATATCTCCTGACCATTTTAAACATGTTTTTCATATAGTAATGTCATCTAACCGAGCTGAATCCAAGGAAGCTAAGAGCAATGCTCAAGCTTCAGTTCAAGGAGCAGCATCTAGTAGTAGAAGGCCCCCCGTATCTGAGGGCTGAGGTGAAGAGGTAAAAGAAGCCTTCGTTCAAATGATGAATGAATGGTTTACTAAATATATGAGAACAAATCCTGCTATACAACAACCTCCCCCGACTGTTTCTCAATCGGTTCCCAATATGCCACAAGGTACAGAGCTTGTCAGGGCTGGTAAGCCTTCAGTAGATAAAATCCATAAATATGGGGCAGAAGAATTCTGAGCTACTGTTGATGATGATCCGAAAGGGGCTGAATTTTGCTAGAAAATATTATCCGGGTTTTAGATGAATTATCTTGTACACTGGCTGAATGTCTAAAATGTGTTGTATCTCTATTAAAGGATTTAGCTTACCAATGGTGGAATACCTTAATTTTTGTTGTGTCAAAAGAATAGGTTACATGGGAATTCTTCCAAACTGACTTCTGAAAGAAATATATCAGTAAGAGATTCTTTAATCAGAAAAGAAAGGAATTTTTGGAACTTAAACAGGGTCATATGATTGTATCTGAGTATGAATGAGAATTTGTTCGGTTAAGAAAATATGCCAGAGAATGTGTTTAGATTCAAGTCGCAATGTGCAAACAGTTCAAAGAGGGTTTGAATAAAGATATAAATTTGTTGGTCGGGATTTTGGGATTGAAAGAATTTGTTGTACTTGTTGATTGAGCTGACAAAGCCGAAGAGCTGAGTAAAGAGAAAAGACAAGTTGAAATGGAAGCTAGAACTTTTGAATAAATGATTTCCATAAAAGTCACAACCGTCAGAAGATCATGATCGATCTGTTACTTCTGTAGGATATTCTAGGAGAGACAGAAGAATTTAACGTTCTAACCCGAGATCCCAGGCCACAGCTATAGCAAGTGCAGGCAATGTTGAAAATGTGACGCACTAAATTTGGGCCTAGAAGTATTGGGCCTTGAGCAAGGGAACAGTTAGGAGACGGCACATAAACATTTAGTTGTGCAGGAAAGTGACATAAATGAATGTCTGCTTTAGTGGTTAAGTAATTTAGGAGTGTTTGGGAGTGTCGAGAAGTCTAGAGTTCAAGCTGTAGCTTGGACAAAAATTTTGTTTTTATTGAAGTAAACCCCTAGCTTTGGGCCAATAGGCTTATAATTAAGTATGGGTAAACCATGACACAGAAAGCCTAGTGGTCTAGTGGTAAGTGGCATGTGGAGTGTTCATGGGGTCAGAGGTTCAAGTCTTGGCGTGAGCAGAATTTTTGTTTTATTTATTTAAGTGAACTCAGACTTTGGCTTGTAGGCTTTATAAATAATTGTAGGAGAAAGGTGACACAAGATGAGCTTGTAGTCTAGTGGTGGTGGCGTGACATGGCTACTGTGAGAGCTTGGGTTCGAATCCCATAAAATGCAAAGTGATATTTATTTTAATTTTTTTTTTATGGTGAGAGAGGTGGAGTTTGACTAAAACTCTGATGGATGAGATTTGAAATAGTCATGGATGAGTTGTTGGAGTGGTTTATAGAGTGATATGGGGAGGAAATTAAGGAGGATATCATGGAGAGGTTTGAGGAGTGGTAGTGGTTGCCGAAAGTGGGATTTTTGGGGTGCCTATTCGGTCATAGGCACTTAGTGCCGAATTTGGTCAAAAGGCACTAGGGGAGTCAGTTTTGGGATGTTTTTCTCTCTTTTGAGTTGATTTTTGGCATTGGTTTTTCCATATCTTATTTTCCGTTTCTTTTCCTCTTTGGTTATTTAGTTTTCCTTTTTGTGTACTTTGGGGCTATTGTGGCCGAATCTTCGATTACCTTTTTCTCAATTCTCTTCCTTGACCAAATATGCTCTCTTCTTCATATCTTCTTTCTTTCCTTCTGTTTTCCCCCAACCTTGGCCGAATATCCTCGTCATTCCTTTTTATTCAATGGTTGCTTGTTACTAGCCGAACCCAACATTTCTTCCCTCTCTTCTTCTGTTCTTTCAGCTTCATAGTAGCTTGTGAAATCAAATCTTTTCTCTTGATTATTTCTTTGGTCACCAAATTCTCTGCTTTCTTTTCCTCATTGTTCCAGTTCTGTAAACGTTCCTAAAATCGGTAGGTGTTTATATTTTTCACTTCTATGATTAAACCTGTTCTCTCTTACTCTTTTCTTTAAGGGTCGAATGTTTTTCTTCTCATATCTTCTGTTGACAATACTCGTTCCATCTCAGTAATAGGATGCTTGTTGGATTCTAGGTGCGTCGGTGGAGTAAAGGAGTGCAAGGGATCTGGAAGCAATTAAGAGCCCTTCTTTCTGTGTTCATTAAGGTAATACGCTACCTTACTTTTGGGTATAGGCCGATTATGCCTATGATTCTATAAATTTATGTTTGTGGATTGAAGCCACTTTTATGAGGGATTTTAGTTAATAAGATCTGTTGTAATACATATATTCGACAAGAGCGTATGAACAGTTCCAGTCAGCGATTGTAGAGGATTAAGTCAAACTCTGTCAGACAAGGTAAGAGGGATTGACGATTTGGGGTTTAGTGTCGGTAAACCCTAACATATATTGACTTTAGACCTTGAATGAATGTAGGCTTGGCGCGGTGGATTTTTCACTCGGCTTCGTAACAGGTGTGTAACAATATCCTATAACTGCTAATCAGCGAAAAAGCCCAAAGGTGTGTACACACACCCTGATTTGACTGTAAATCAGCAAAAGCCAAAAAGCCAGGAAACTGGCGAATGATGCCACATGAGCGTGCGATCGCATGTGTGGTGAACCGAGGCCACGAAACATGGGCGTAAGACAATAAAATGATCGAATTACCCTCGAAGGGTAAAATGACTAAATTACCCCTGGAGGGTAAAATAACCGAATTACCCCCGGAGGGTAAAATGACCGAATTACCTTCGTAAGGTAAAATGACTGAATTACCCTCGTAGGGGAAAATGACCGAATTACCCTCGAAGGGTAAAATGATCAAATTACCCCTAGAGGGTAAAATGATCGAATTACCCCTAGAGGGTAAAATGACCAAATTACCCCTAGAGGGTAAAATGACTAAATTACCCTCGTAGGGTAAAATGACCGAATTACACCTGGAGGGTAAAATGACTGAATTAAAATGAACGAATTACCATTGAAGGGTAAAATGACCGCACTACCCTTAAAGGGTAAAATGATTGATATACCCTCTACGGGTAAAATGACTGATATACCCCCTACGGGTAAAATAACTGATATACCCCTACGGGTAAAATGACCGATATCCCCCTACAGGTGAAATGACCGATATAACCCTCAGTGTAAAATGACCGATATATCCCAATAGGGTAAAATGATCGATATACCTCCGTAGGGTAAAATGACCGATATACACCCGTAGGGTAAAATGACCTTTATACCCTCGTAGGGTAAAATGACCGATATACCCCCATAGGGTAAAATGACTGATATTCCCCCGTAGGGTAAAATAACCAATATACCCCCATAAGGTAAAATGACCGATATACCCCCATATGGTAAAATGACTGATATACCCCCGTAGGGTAAAATGACCGATATAGCCCTATAGGGTAAAATGACCGATATACCCTCGTAGGGTAAAATGACCGATATACCCCCATAGGGTAAAATGATCGATATACCACGGTAAGGTAAAATGACCAATATACCCCCGTAGGGTAAAATGACTGATATACCCCTATACGATAAAATGACCGATATATCCCCGTAGGGTAAAATGACCTGTATACCCCCATAGAGTAAAATGACCGATATACCCCTAAGGTAAAATGACCGATATACCTCCGTAGGGTAAAATAACCAAAATACCCTCGTAGGGTAAAATGACCGATATACCCTCGTAAGGTAAAATGACCTATATGTCCCCGTAGGGTAAAATGACCGTAATACCCCTGTAGGGTGAAATGACCGATATACCTCCATAGGGTAAAATGATCGTAATACCCCTATAGGGTAAAATGACCGTAATACTCCTGTAGGGTAGAATGACTGTTATGGCTTATATGATGTTTGATTGGTTATGTTATGTGATATTTATGTGTTTTGCATACATGCACGACATGCTGCATGGGTTGGGCTATTGTTGTGGAGGAAGTACTAGTTTGTTAGGGTCGCACGGGTCATACGAGACGACTGTGGACCCATTGAAGGCTTAAAGCCGTATATTCGTACTGATCTGTTAAGGTCGTACGGGTTGCAAGAGACGACTATGGACTGACCGATGGCTTTGTGTCGTTCATACTATCGATGGCTTAGTGTCGTTCATTTTACCGATGGCTTGGTGCTATGCATATTATCGATGGCTTAGTGCTGTTTTACCAATGACATTGTGCCACACATATTATCGATGGCTTAGTGTTTCCATTTTACTCATGGCTTTGTGCCACGCATATTATCAAAGGCTCAGTGTTGTTTATTTTATCAATGGCTTTGTGCCACGCATATTGTCGATGGCTT
The DNA here is from genome assembly GCA_020496765.1 of Gossypium stocksii. Classification (NCBI taxonomy): domain Eukaryota; kingdom Viridiplantae; phylum Streptophyta; class Magnoliopsida; order Malvales; family Malvaceae; genus Gossypium; species Gossypium stocksii. The sequence goes on from CM035621.1 coordinate 53,419,724, forward strand.
AGTGCTGTTTATTTTATCGAAAGTAGGTTGTATTGATGGCTTAAGGCCACTTATCTTATTGGCAACTAGGTTGCGATTTTGATTACTGGCAACTAAGCTACAGTTCTGTTGTTTGGCAGCCTTGCTGCGATATTGGTTAGTGCCGCAACTGGTGCTAACATTGTAAGTGCAGGGATGGGTGGGTCGATTTAATTCACCACAGAGTGCAGGGTTGGATGGGATAACTTGCATCATACATCATACATACTACATTCTGATTATGTTTCTGTTATGGGCTAAGGCCAACTGTTATTGTATTGGGCTTAGGCCCACATATGTTCTGCTTTTAATTCTACTACTGAAATGGGCTAAGGCCCATCTGATACTGTCTGCTATAATAGGCTCAGGCCCAGACTGCTTTTGTATTTTATTTGTCTAACTGACTATTTTCATATGAGGTGATTACACACTGAGTTTTTGTAAACTCACCCCATTTTTAAAGTTGTATAGGTATTCCCCAGTGTTAGGTGGATCGGTGCTGCGAGGGACTCGAGGGTAGCCACACAACTGTATCTGTGTTACATCGACAATTTATTTTTTTAATAACTTAAATTTGGGTTTTGATGTAATAAGCCTCTCTAATTTTCTAGCTTTCAATTTGGGATTTTATTTATCATAATTTCATGTCTGTCAGACATTGGTCGCGGTTTTTCTAAAATATTAACTATTTTCAAAACATCACATTTTCACAACACAATTTTTAAGCCTCTGCATCAAACAAAGTTTCAAAACAAATAGCTAAGATGAGTTTAAGGATTAACAAAGAGGCTTTAACCTTCAAACGTGTTTTTATCAATGATCAAGTTTTCGAAAAACATTCCAATGTGACACTGCCAGATTCAGTCAGAACGTCTAAGCCAAGTTTGGGGGTGTTACAGGAATTCCCAAACCCCGATGTAGATATTGTAATTGTAACACCCCTAACCCGTATCCATCTTCGAAATGTGTTATGTAACACCTTTCACCCGTATCCGACGCCGGGATAGGGTTCAAGGTGTTACCGGATTTAAGCCAACACTTTCATGCTAAACCGGCTATGAAATTTTGTTCAAATTTAAAAATTTTCATTTCACATGCATACTGTCGCTTAGACGACCTTACGAAGCCCAAAACATACATTCGGGGTGGTTCGGAACTAAAACGAGGACTTCAAAAAAACATTGGAAAATTCTTACTTTAGGGCTCTACACGCCCGTGTGAGCTACTAACACGGTCGTGTCCACAGCCCGTGTTGAATCAAGTCTATAATTTGAGCTACTAAGATTTTAGCACGGCTTTAGTACACGTCCGTGTCTATGACTCGTGTTCCATCATACGGCCTGGACACACCCGTGCCTACATCTCGTGGCGCATCCTGTCAAAATCACACGGCCAAAGCACATGCCCGTGTGCTCAGCCGTGTAGACAATGTCGGGCTATTTACCAAGCCATTTTTATCACCCTCACATCATACGCACACATACTTATACAATAGCATACAACGAGGCATACATGGGCACTTAAACATCCATAAACATGTTACGATCATGTCAATTTCTAATGCAATAGATATCGTAGATTTTACTCACATTCATGCCATAATCACTATAAATTCATCACATAAAACCCTAGCACATGCATGCATATATAAATAGATTTACAACCTCAATAGCTAATATAAGCCAATACATTTAGCTAAAACAAATGTCACACACTTAAGCATTTAAGCTCCTATACATGCCATAGACTCATAGTACTTAAAATCACTTACACCAATGGCGATAGCTTGACAGTGTGATAATATCTCCGACGAACTCCAACCCGAGCTAACCTACCAACACTAGATAACATGGGAAAGGAATAGGGTAAGCTTTATGCTTAGTAAGTTCATACGAAAACAATAAGCAACTCATTAACATGTTTTAATCAATGTTCCCAACATATGCTCAAGTTCATGATAAGCTGTCTTCTTGTGTAACAGTCAATAAAATATTTATATCTGGAGCTACAAAACTCCAAATTAAGTTTCGTTAATTTTTTTGAAACTAGAATCATGTACCTTTCTACCATAAAATTTATAGAATTTTTGATTTAGCCAAAAAGTATAGTTTATTCCTCAAAGTTACCCCTGATTCACTATTGAACAGTCCAGACCCTTCTGTACTAAAGTTTTCTGATCTCATAGCACAGGACTCAAATAATGTTCTCGTCCATTTCTCTTGAAAATAGACTCATTAAGGATTCTAAACATATAAATTATAACTCATAACTTTTTTTATACAATTTATAATGATTTTCTCAAATTGGAGTAGGGGATTTCGAAGTCATTCAGACCCTGCCTCACAACAATTTAAATATTTCATACTACTAAACTCTTTTGCTTCCACCATATCTCCCATTATTTTTAGTGTATTTTCAAAGTTACACCACTGTAATAGCCCAAAACTGTTTTAATGAAAAATCATGATAACTTTTATATGATGACATAATAAAATAAACATGAGTTCATTCATAACATGAGTTCATTCATCATTCAAAATCCTTGACTTACTTGTCCTCATATACCTCTTCATCACGAGCCATCATATGTCATGGTATTACTAGTGAGTTTAGTGTACATACCTGTACCAACTCGTACTAAAGTATATAATCACACCTTATTTAACATGCTCTCCTTAGGGCTTTTATCACATTCATCCCTTTCATTACCCATTGAGCACTCGGGATGCTAAAGGATGTTCGGAATTATCATACACCATATAGAATACCAAAGCCATGCCTCATACATGGTCTTACATGGATCCACATATCGTTGCCATATCCCTGATATGGTCTTATACAAACACACATATCATCACCGATGCCATGTCCTCGACATGGTCTTACACTGGCGCACAATTAATGTGGTGTCCTGATACCCGAAATCCTAAGCATTCCTCAGAGTCACCCAAGATATAAGCTATCATCACATTTTCATTGAATCATCACAAGTAAATCCCAATAAGGCATATGTCCACATTTGTACAATATCAAGTATTAAACACATGATAATGAAGTTGATAAATTACTTCCATACAATTTTACTTGTTTCAAAGAACATCCTATTCCATCAAACTTCCAATATATTAAATCATATAATATGTGCAATATTAATAAGGAATGCAATGCAAACATAAATTTGCCTTATTATTATCACATGAACTTACCTCGACACCAAATTGGTAAAAGAGGCCTAAACATCAATCTCTTGTTTTTCCTCGTTCTAAGCCCGAATCTCGTTTTTCATCGTCTATAACATCACATTAACTTATTAAAACAATATACTAATCCAATTAGTCCAATGACACATTTTGGCAAAATTTACAATTTTGCCCCTATACTTTACCATAATTACCAAATTGCCCCTAGGCTCGTAAAATGATTTTTATTTAATTTATTTACTCTTTAGGCTAGATGACCATTTCATGACTATAGCAACTCATAATTTCAACTATTTCACACATTTACAACTTGTTTTACAACTTTTGCAAAATACCCCATTTTAGGTGTCTTCATGCAATTTCTTTCATAAAGGTTGTCTATAACACTACCAAGACTCATATTCTTCCATAAAAAACATAGCAAACAACACATATACTTTCACGGCAAAACCCTAGACTCTTAATAATTTTGCAAAATAGTCTCCTCTTTTGAAAGCTCATGTTTTAGGGGTTCCAAAAACACAAAAATCATCAAGAAAAAGCATTAAAATCACTTACTATCAAGGGAGTTTCTTTGCTGAAACTTTTCAGCTTCAAAACCCTTTCTTTGCTTCCATTTTTGGTGAAAGAGAAAGAAGGAAATGAAAGAAAATGACAACCTTTTCTTTATTTTATTTTATTACCCAATTTAGTCACCTACCCTATCACTTTTGACTTTTCAACTCAAATTTTGTCCCCTTACACTAAGCATGGCCGGCCAACTATCTTGGGAAAGGTTAATTTCCCTTTTAAACCTCCCAAATTTGGTGCTTTAGCTATTTAATGCCTTTTGCTAATAAACCACAACTTTTACCTTTTACGCGATTTAGCCCTTTTTTCGAAATTAAGCTATAAATCACTAAAATAAAATTACCAAAATTTTCATGCACCTTTATAAACATGCTATATCACATAAAGTAATATCAAAATAATTTTCTCTTTCCTCAGAATAGTGGTTTTGAAACCACTGTTCCAACTAGGCCCAAAATCGGGCTGTTACAGGTTACGAGGAATTACCGGACTTATAACACAATTTAAAACATTTATATCTCATACATTCATCATTTATCAATAAATATCATACATATACAATCATATCATTCTTAAAATGAGCCTATGAGGTTTCAAACATGCATTTAGGACTAAACCAATAGCATACGAACAATTAGGGATAACATAGAAAAATTCCCAACACAAGGGACACACACTCGTATGAACAGGTCATGTGTCTCACACGGTCAAGAGACACGCCCATGTCTTAGGCTGTGTGGACATCCAAAATGGGGGCATATGGTCGTGTCCCAGCTCGTGTCCTACATCGTCTAACTCTCTAACTTGGATCACACGGCTGACCACACACCCGTATGTCTAGCTCGTGTGCCTTTTCGAAATGGCCACACATGCCCAGTGTCAAGCCGTGTACTAGGCTGTGTCAATCCTATAGGTGATACTGACTTATACCACATGGCCATTCACACGCCCGTGTGTGAAGCCGTGTGGAGAATATTGATTTTCTTCGAAATGAAACACCAAGGGACACATGGCCGTGTATTATGACCACGTGTCACACACGGTTGAGACACATGCCCGTATGTCTGCCCGTGTGGAAAAAAATAGGCTATTTACCAAGCCATTTTGCCACCCAAATTATGCACACCTGCACAGGCACAAAAGGTACCATTTCAATAACATAATAGGCAGCCAAATATCATCAACTAATATACAAATCATGCCATATCTATTTCAATCATTTACCTATTCAAAATAGACACCAAACTAACATGCTTTAATAACCATAAATCATGTACATCACATATTCCATATCCAAAACATATAGCCAACCAAAATGGTATCCAAATACCTAAAACACAATCAAGCATTTTCACTTCATGTATCCATCACTTCTCAATATAACCATTAATTCCATTATAATTTTATCATTAACTTATCAAGCAAACCACATTACATATCATATAATTATCTCAAAATATGTATTAAGTTAAGCCAAATCAAATGGCTTAATCATACCAAAACATATAGGCTTCACAAGCCAAATTGACCATTCACATCATCTACTCAACTATCCTATACATGTCATATTTACACATTTACAAAGTTCAAAAATATCAAATTTTCCACTAGATAGTGTGATGCAATTCTCCTACGTCTTTCGAATCGATCGAGCCTTAGAAACTCTATAAGATATAAGAAAGAAAACGAAGTAAGCTATATAGCTTAGTAAGCCCGTATAATGTAGATTGAGCTACAACAATCTCAAAAATGTAGAAATCATTAAAAACCGAGTCAAAAATCACTTACATGCTTGGATAAACCCTAGCCAAACTTCAAGTTTCATTCATGAAGTTTTTTTAACCAATATTCGGTGGAAGGGATGAATGAAATGATAAATTTGGCTTTTGTTTATTTAAATTTAACTTTATTTGCAGAATTACCTTTATACCATTAAAAAACTTTTTTAATTATACAATTACTAAGCCATTATCATCCACTAACTCTTTAATGGTCTAATTACCACATAAGGACCTTTAATTTAAAGTTGTATAGCTATTAGACACCTTTAGCTAATAGAACATAACTTTTACGCTTAACGCGATTTAGTCCTTTTTAGCAAATTAAGCATTTAAACAGTAAAATTTCTTAACTAAACTCTCACACAATTAGTCTATCATGCTATAAACCTTATTTTAATAATAAAATAAATATTTTGACTTCAGATTTGTTGTTCCAAAACCACTATTCCTATTTGACCAAAAACGAGCTGTTACAACTCTCCCCCTTGTGGATTTTTGTCCCCAAAAATCTTACCAGCGAAAACGTTAGGGTACTATTTTCACATAGCTTCCTCAGGTTCCAATGTAGCTTCCTCGATCCTGTGTTTATGCCAAAGGACTTTCACTAGGGTTGTACATTTATTTCTCAACTCTTTGATCTCACGTGCTAGAATTCTGATCGGTTCTTTATTATACGTCAAATCAGGTTAAATTTTAACTTTTTCTGCAGAAATCACATGTGACGGATCAAATCTATGTCGATGTAACGTGGATACATGAAATACATTATGGATCTTTTCTAATTCTGACAGTAGAGCTAACTGATATGCTACGGGCCCTATTCTTTCAATTATCTCATATGGTCCAATGAATCGCGGACTCAACTTTCCTTTGCGACCGAAATGAAAAATATTTTTCCATGGTGACACTTTCAAGAACACTCAATCTCCGATTTGAAACTCAATTTCTTTATGTTTCAAATCCGCGTAAGATTTCTGTCGATCTAAAGCTACTTTTAAACTGCCACGAATTACTTTCACTTTTTTCTTCAATCTCTGATCAAATCAACCCCGTAAATCTTTTTCATTCAGCTCGGTCCAGTATAATGGAGTTCGACATTTACGATTGTATAGAGCTTCGTACGTTGCCATTTTAATACTCAATTAAAAGCTATTGTTATAAGCAAATTCAATCAACGACAGGTATTTCTCCCAACTACCTTCAAACTCTATTACACAACAACATAACATATCCTCAAGAATCTGAATTACTCTCTCAGATTGACCGTTGGTCTAAGGATGAAAAGCAATACTAAAATTCAACTTTTTACCCAAAGCTTCTTGCAGTTTCTTCCAGAATCGTGATGTGAATCTCGAATCTCTATCAGAAATAATAGATCTAGCACCCCATGCTATCGGACAATCTCAGAAATATATAATTTAGGTAGTTTGTCAAGTGAGTAATCTGTACATACCGGTATAATGTGTGTAGATTTTGTTAGTCGATCTACGACAACCCAAATAACATCTTTCTTTTTCAGAGATAGTGGTAAACCTAATATGAAATCCATCGTAACTCTATCCCATTTCCATTCAAGTATCATCACAGGTTGTAGCAGTCCTGACGATACTGGATGTTTAGCTTTGACTTGCTGACAAATCAAACATTTTGATACAAACTCTGATATGTCTCGTTTCATGCCCGACCACCAGTATAACTGTAACACCCTAAACCTGGCCCAGACGTTATGGTCGAATCTGGCGGTGTCACATTGAAGGGTGACTCATATAAGTGGAATAAGTTGGAAGACTTTGAGAAATTCGTCTGCTCGTGGTTCAAATAAGAGTTTATTTTCAAAATAGCTTTGTTAGAAAAATATTTTGGTTTAAAATGAATCCCTTTGAATGTTTGCTTAATCAAAAGTTCAAGTGAGTTTAAATAAAAGCTTTGAGTTTGTTAGTTGAAAAATCGGGTGTGCATTTCTTGTTAAGTTTCTTATTAAATATGGCGGCGACTCATGTTTTAGGAAAATGTTCTGATATTTATGCTGATTTAGAAAACATGTTTAATTTTAGAAATTTAGCAGTTATAATAATAAAACCAAATATAAAATCATACAGGAGATAAAATGCCTTATTACAAACCAATAAAAATAATTTAAAATAAAATAAATGAAACTACTAAATCACTAATCAACTTGCAGTGTGGCCACCTCCAAGTCCTCTCCTACGTCGAGCCGCCTACTGTGGGTCACATAAAAAATTATTAAAAGTGGGAGTGAGTTTACGAAAACTCAGTGTGTACGTCCCTCGACAGACGTATAACATGCAATAAACAATTTGGGCCTAAGCCCCATCCAATATCGGTGGCCTTTGGGCCTTAGCCCATAGTAGCCTCAGTTCGGCCCGAGCCCATATCACAAATATCAATATGAACATGTAATGTACAATTATCCCATCCAACCCTATACACCCCCTTTCAACCCTACACTCCTGTGGGGATGTAAATATCGACCCACCTATCTTTACACACCTGTTGTAGCACCGGTTGCGGCACTACTCATCGTTACAGCAGAGCTGCTAATCATAATATTCGTTGTAGCATCGGTTGCGACACTACTCAGTGTTGTAGTAGAGCGGCTAATCATAATATAGCTTAAAAGCCTCCGTTGGATCCACCCTCACATAACACTTCCTTCAATACAAACCTATCCCACATGCAACATGGTATCATATGAATGCATCACAATTGTACATATGGCATACAAAATCATACAATAACACACAGGGGCATTTTAGTCATTTTGCCCTTAGGCATATTGATCATATTTTATCGCGGGCCCGGATAGACATTCTGGCCCGTTAACATTTTCACAATTATTCGGAGCCACTATTATAAGAGTTACAGATTCACTAGGCCCAAAGGCCTAATACGTAGCCCAAATGGCGCCCATACACTTATATGACCCGTTAGGCCCAAATCTACCAAAAACCACATAATTAGTCTAACCGACTCGTCAAATCGTACTAATCCGTCCATTTTACTTGCGACAGCCCTATGGGCCCATCGGGCCCATTTGGCCCGTCTCGATTTAGTTGGCCAGAAAGTGGCCTGAGACCATGAGATCGCTCATGGGGCCTCTGTTGTCGTATCGATCTCTCCATACGAGCGTTCAGGCACTCATGTGGTTGCCGACGCCAGCCTTTCGGCTTTTTAGCTTTTCGGCATTTCGGGATTTCAGCTTTTGCCGATATGTTGTGTGTCTAGTGTATGTACACACCTTTTTAGGAAATGGCACTCAAGCCCATGAGTCTTGAACCTATAATCAATCAAGAGTTACTGTCAGTCACTCACTCAGAACCAATCATCTCTTACCCCAAAAGCCGAAATTACATCATCACTTACCTTAAGCAATCAAACTTTAATACCTCTTCACTGCTTGTTAGCAACGATTGACTCCCAGATCTACATTGCAAATACCCCTATCATTAGAGATTGTAAAAATATATGACTTAAATCCATCTTCAATCACCCTTAACAATCCATAACAACATTTGGCCACCACTAAACTAAGAATAAAAGTGAATAAAAGTGAATATACTTAGCACACCAGAACTCAAAAATGCACAAGTAGTATTTTCGCAGGGGTTTGGAGAAAAAGAAGAAAGAGCGATCCGATCCCAACCAAACCATTTAAGAAAGTGAGGGATAGAAAAGAGAGATTCAGCCCTATAAGAGAAAATGGGGGAGAGGGTTCAGCTATGGTCTAGAACCGATTGAGAAAAAAAATTCCATAGAGAAGAAAGGAGGAGAAAAATACCTGGTACGATAGAGGGGACAGCAATTGATGAAGTGAAAGAGAGTTTGAGATGAAATAAGATGAAAGGAAAAAAAGGAGTATTCAGCTATAAATGTCAAATAAGAGAGGAGAATTCAAAAAGAAGAAGTATTACTTTCCGGCTTTTGGAACAAAAGAGAAGGAAGATCACAGCTTAACAAATGAAAAACAATATCTAGGAGCACACAAAAGAAAGCCAAAATTGCATAAAGGAAAAGAGAATGCCGAAATGACCTTAAGAAATCGGCTAGACCCCTCTACAGGTCCCAAAATGTCACTCCTTCAATACTCTAGCCGAATTTGCCTTTCACCAAGTCCCCAAATCGGCACCAACTCATCTACACTCCTCATCTCCTAAATTATCTCTAAGATATGCTCCATGATCCCCTCCTTGAATTTCTCTCTCGACCAATTCAAAGTTTCACCACCAAAGTTCAACTCCAACATAGCCACTAGCTCCCAAAGATGCATAATAAATACTTAGCAACATACCTTTGTCCACGCTCGAACCCCAGACCTCCATCCTTCCCTTGTGGCATCACCTCCAAGCACCCTATGTGGTGCCACTTTGCCACCACACCACAACTTCCTTTGTGTCACATACTCAACTTATTTATTTAAAAGGTATATCACTTGAGGTCAGGGTTCCACTAAGGCTAAAAATCAAAATTTTTCCTATGGCCTAACTTGAACCCAGGACTTCATAGTACCCTCCAAACACTCCAAAATCACACAATTACTAGGTCAATCATGCATTCAAAGCCTTAATGCACAAATTTAAAAATTCACATTTTTGGGGAATTATAATAACTGTTTCAAGTCATTATACATTTTAGTTCTCCCCAGATGAATAGACAAAAAACCACTATTTACTTCGCGTAAAATTTCTGAATGAGTTTAGAATTTCTCGGTACACATTCTAGTTTGGAACAGTAGGCAATCATCAGCTCCAATTTAAAATTTTGAATCAGAAATAGACTCGCATTGAACTCGTTTAGCTTGCAATTCATTATCATATTTCTGAGCTTTACAGATTTGCTGAAGAAATCTCGATTTAGATTTTAATTCAGCTAAAATCTATCCATCGTCATATAACATCAATTGAGTATTCATTGCCCGTAATGTAAACAAAGATTTCCTACTCAGTCCATCCGCAATTACATTTGCTTTCCCTAGATGATAATCAATCACAAACTCATAATCTTTCAGTAACTCAAGCCATCTTCGTTGTTGTAAGTTCAAATCTTTCTGTGACATCAGATATTTCAAGCTTTTATGATCCGTAAATGTGTGGCATTTTTTATCGTACAAATAATGTCACCAAATCTTCAATGCGAACACAATTGCAGCCAATTCTAAATTGCGCGTCAGATAATTCTTTTCGTGTGGTTTCAATTGATGGGAAGTATAAGCTATTACTTTGTCTTCCTGCATCAAAACGCAACCCAAACCGTTCAAGGACTCGACACTATAAATTACAAATTCTTTACCCGACTCGGGTTGAACTAGAATTGGTGCCTCAATTAATAATGCTTGCAACTGATCAAAACTCTGTTGACATTTTTAAGACCACTCAAACTTCACATCTTTCTGTAGCAATCGAGTCATTGGTGTAGCAATCATTGAAAACCCTTTTACAAATCTCTGGTAATAGCCCACTAAACCCAGAAACTTCTGATCTCAGATATGTTTCTTAGTAGTTTCCAGTTAATAATACTAGAAATCTTGCTCAGGTAAACTCTAATACCTTCGGCTCAAACGATATGCCCTAGAAATCCAACTTCTCGAAGCTAAAACTCGCATTTGCTAAATTTAGCATACAGTTGCTTATCTCTCAGAGTCTGTAACACAATCCTCAGATGTTTGGTATGCTCTGTCTCATCTTGAGAATAGAACAAAATGTCATCAATGAACATAACAACTAATCTATCTAAATACAGTCTAAATATTCTATTCATCAATTCCATAAAAATGATAGGACCATTAGTTAATTCAAATGGCATAACTAAAAATTCATAGTGTCCGTACCTTATTCTGAACGCATTTTTCTGTACATTCGATTCTTTATCTCTCAACTAGTAATAGCCCGATCGTAAGTCAATGTTTGAGAAAACTGTAGCCCCTTTTAATTGATCAAATAAGTCATCAATCCGCGACAGAGGGTACTTGTTCTTGATCGTCACTTTATTGAGCTGTCTATAGTCAATGCACATTCTCATCGATCCATCTTTCTTCTTTACAAATAATACTGGTGCACCTTAGGGCGAAACACTCGGTCATGGAAAACCTCTATCTGTTAACTCTTGCAACTGAGCTTTCAACTCTTTCAATTCTATCTGTGCCATTCTATACAGAGCTATTAATATCGGTGTTGTTTACGGTACTAACTCAATATCAAATTCAACCTCTCTGATCGGTGGTAATCTCTATAATTCCTCTGGAAATACATCTGGGTACTCACATACTATGGGTACAGATTCAATCTTTGATCAAGATGGCTTTGTATCCAGTACGTGTAACAGCCCGATTTAGACCCTAATCAGAACAAGTGGTTTCGGGACCACTTAATCGAGTCAAAATATTATTTTTATCATTTTATTATGTTTTACAGCATGATAGATTTACTGTGTGGAAATTTCATTTAGAAATTTTACTGTTTAAATAGTTAATTTAGTAAAAAGGACTAATCGCGCAAAGCAATAAATATGACTTCTATTACATAAATGGTTTAATTGACTATGGTTTTATTAGTTGTAGTACTTGCATGGTAATTATACCATGATTTATATGTATGGGCGGTTATGGTGTTTCATAATGATTTTATATGTTGGTTTTATAAGGTTAAAATTGTAAAATAATAATTATATGATGTTATTAATATATTAAAATAAGAAAATGGTTTTAAATCATCTTCAACCTACTGAAATTAGGGTGTAAAAACACCATTGATGAAGCTTTCATTCGGCTAAGGCTATTAAGCTCAATTAGTTACGGTTTTTAACCCATTTTTAATGATTTTTACATTTTTGTGCTCGTTGCAGCTCGATTTAGCTGACCCGTACCTTGATTTTTGAAATTGGTTATGTTTTTGAAATGTTCCATTGTTGAATGCATGTTTATTTTGATATTTCTTGATAAATTATTGATGGTTTTTTATGAATATATAATTTTTATAAAGTAATTTTTGATAAAAAATGTAAATTAGGGATTAAATTGAAAAAGATAGAAATTTGGTGGTTGGAAATGTGAATAAATGACAGATATGTGTTTATAAGGACTACATGGATATTCGGCTGTGTACATGTTTATTGGGATTTGATGTATTTTGTATAATTTTGAATTAGAGACTAAAATGTTAAAATATGAAAGTACAAGGGCTATTTTGCAAAATAGCCCAAAATACATGTATATGTGTTTAATTGAATCAAGACAAACAAATCCCAGAAATTGATCGAGGGAAATGGAAGGTAGACGAGTAGATATTAGAATTACGAGCATAATCGAGGTAAGTTCGTATAATTAGAATCGAACTTGTATAATGTTTATAATTGTTGCTTTAATGTTATATGGATGTTTAATGAACTATGGAATCAAGTTTGTCTATTAAATACATGTTGAATTACATATTGATTATATGTCCAATTTGATTACCGAGCCCCGTTCGAACCGTAGAAAGTCGTAGGATACAAGTGACATGTCACTAGGGCTACAGGGTGGTTGAGTTCTTGCATTTGTACCGGACTCACCACAGCTGATGAGCTTACTTGTTCAGCCTTCAGGCTTACCTTTCATCCTTTAGGATTACATGTTCAGCCTTCAGGCTTACCGTTCATCCTTCGAGATTACATGTTCAGCCTTCGGGCTTACTGTTCATCCTTCAGGATTACATGTTTAGCCTTTGGGCTTACCGTTATCGGCTCAGGAGGAGCATATTGTACATGGCTCGAAAGAGCATACATGATGAATTGATGGATTTTGCAGGTTATATATATACACTGTGTGTGTATCACCTGAGTATCCCTCGATGTCCTTAAAGGTTCAATAGGAAATTTACTGATAAGTAATATATATAATACATGTTATAAGTGATACAAGAAGTACATGTTCTATATGAGATTATTTGTTATTTGAGATATAAGTTACATGGATTATATGCTACAAGTACATGTTTATATAGTACATGTTACAAGAGATACAAGATGAATATGAGATGTTTAATACATGAACTACATCAATTACATGTTACAATTATATGCTTACAAGATATATGTTACATGATTTATATGTTATGAAATATTTGATGTGTATAGAATTGTGGTTATATGGTTATATTGCTCTATGCTATAAGATTATTTGATAATTGAATGAGTTAATACATGAAACATGGTTACATGGATATTATATGCTTGAATCATCTTTGAAATGAATGTATACATGGTTGATATATGACTAACATGTGTATGATGATTGAATAGGCATTGATGACACATGACTTGGTTTGGTTATATTGTTTATGCATTTTAAATGTTGATTCGGTAAGTTAAATTCTATATTATACAGACTTACTAAGCTTTAAAAGCTTACTCTGTTTATTTTTTCTGTGTTTTATAGATTCAGAAGCTAGCTCAATTTTAGACAAAGTCGGAGATTGCAATCACACTATCCACTCAAGCTTTCAGTACTTTTGAATCTTAGTAAATGTGGTAAATATGGCATGTATAGGCTAGTTTATAAGTTATTGTGTATGGTAGCTATGTTAATGAATGTGGTATGATTTTGGGCACATATTCAAGCTATGAGATATGGCTTGGAAATTATAATGGTTAGCTTTTCATGAATGCATTATATGTAGTGCTCTTTATATGATATTTTGGATGAATGGTACATGACATAGGTGAGGTTTGGATGTGGATATTTGATTGGTGTCTTTATTCAAATGATTTGGTAAGTTAACTAGGTATGGGATTGGCTTAATTGGTATATGTTTGGTTGATGCAAATTGGCATAATATTGATTGATTATGAGTTGGTATAAATGTGCTTGTTTTTGGTTGAATTGGTTACTCAATTGGTATAAGAAATGTTGTAAGTATTGCTTGTAGGAACAAGAGTATTTGGGGTATGGAAATGGCTTGTACCAAGCCTATTTCGTACCATATGATTAGAGCACACAGGCATGTGATCAACTATGTGACCCTTGTATTATAGTTGATTTGGTCAGGATGCCACATGGGCTAGACACACGGCTATGTTTGGTACCTGTGGGCTCCAGTTAGTAGCTTCATGAATTTCACACGGCCTAGACACACGGGCGTGTCTTGTGGCCGTGTGCATAAGTCAGTATGTATGCCCTTTTTTGCCACTACCTAGACACATGGGTGTGTTTGGTAGCCGTGTGAGGCACACGGACGTGTGACCCTATTTCAAAAGTTTTCTTATGAATTCTCATATCTTTTATATAATATCAATTAAGTCCCTGATAAATAAATAAAGCTTTATATGATTGTTTTAAATATGCTTTGATGGATTATTGTATGAATTGTGATAATGTTTGCTAAGTTTAAAGTATTACTACTCTGGTTTGAATTACAAGTCCGGTAATACCCCTTACCTATTCCGGCAATGGTTACGGGACAGTACGTATGCAAGATATGTATCACAACCTTTTCTCTCATATCTTTGAGCTAACATAGACGATATCACATTAGATAATTTATTCGAATCATTAGACTCAATTCGAAGAATTTTACCACTCTAAAATTTCAATTCAATGATCTTTCATCTACAATTTACAACCACATCGTCCAGAGTCAACCAATCCATACTCAAAATTACAACAATCTCATTAAACTATAGAAGCATTAAGTCAGTCAGAAAACAGTAACCCCGAGTCATTAAAGGGCAGTTCTTGCAAACCTTGTCAACTAGGACAACTTTCCTAAAGGGTTTTATACTTTAATTATAAACTCGGTAGACTCAACAGGTAAACTCTTTTCAAACACTAAATTCATATCAACATATGAATGAATTGATCTAGGATATATCAATGCAACTACATCAGTGTCATAAAGAGAAAAGTATCGGGAATAACATCTGGCCACGATGCCTCCTCGCGTGCTTGAATGGCATAAGCTCTGGCCAGTGCTCTTGCCTCGGACCTCCCAATGGAATCTCTCGTAACTCCGCGGTTACCACTCATGTTTCCAGTATTTTGGGGTGGTCTCCCCCTAGTAGCCATATTACTCGGTTTTGCCATTTGAGCTTTTTCTTTTACGGACTTCTCTGGACAATCTCAGAGATAATGATCAAGAGATCCATATCTGAAGCATGCCCCGCTCTTCACTTGACATTCATTGTAATGTTGCATATTGCAATGCTTACATTCGGGTCTAACATTTCTAATAGTTCCCACACTAGCCACATATGTTGTATGAGGTTTAGAACTGAAGTGTCTCGCATCTCTATCTCTAATGGATACTCCCGTAGAAATAGTGGGACGATGATGATATTCTTCAGATCTCTTCGATGCTGATTGATGTGACTTTCCCATAAATCTCTTTCTTGAATCTCTAGCCTCATAATTGGCTTTTCTCTTTTATTTGCTAAGCTCTTCATCCTTGCAAGCTCAATCAACTAACACAATGTATTCTATCAGTTCAAGAATCCCAATTAAAAGTCTGATGTCTTCGTTCAACCCATCTTCGAATTTTTTACACATAATGGCCTCGGTAGAAACACATTCACTGTAACACCCCAAACCCGGCCCAGATGTTATGGCCAAGTCTGGTGTGTCACATCACCTACAACTAACCATATTACCTAGTTACTAAGATTAGAGTGAGCTTTGTAAAACTGATATTTAAGTCTTAAGAGAAATTCCTGGTTTATTGATGAACGTCCTATTCAATACTAGTTATTATGAGATTTATGATAAAACTTAACTTTGTTACTCGTTTGAAACGTGTGATGAGATTTTGAAAACACTCGATTGATTTTAAGAAAAACTTGCGCAGCTATAATTAAAAGAATTAAAGTAGTGTATGATTAAGTAATTTAAAATCCCAAAATAAAAGTAATTAGAGTGGCCTTATTACAAACCCAAAACCATAATAAACATAATTTAAAAATAAATACAGAAATAAAATAAATTAAAATAGAACTTAATTAAATAACTGCAGTCCATGTGGCCACTCTTAATCCCTCCCAGCTCCAAGTCCACCGATCTAGGGCTCACCTGCATGGATGGAAAGAAAGGGGTGAGTTTGGAAACTCAATGTGTAAGGAAAGACCATCCAGACCCCAAATCAGCTCAAGCCCACTAGGCCTAAGCCCTATCCAGTCTGAGTAATTACTAGGCCTAAGCCCTATCCAGATACAGTAAACTGGGCCTTAGCCCCTTTAAGATAACAGTACGGCCCATAGGCCTATTTCAGTAGCAAAACAGATATTAATTATGAATGCAAGCCCATTACATGTGGGGAGACTACTCAACCCACCCAATCGCTACACTCCACCCGTACCAGCCTTACACTCCATGTGGGGAATAACTCAATCCACCCAGCCCTACACTCCACAGTTGCAGCATAGCTGCTCAGATAACAGAAGGATGAGGCAAAGCCTCCAGTACATGGTCAAGCCACTTTCAGAACTTCCTCCATCAATATCCCAACCCCATGCAACAGATATTCATGATATGGCATACAGTAAACAGAAATAGTAAATCATGCATTTCAGTCAAATTTAGCCCAAGGGGTATAACAATCATTTTACACCTAGGGGTAAAACTATAATTTCTCGCCCTCAAGGGGTATTTTAGTAATTATTCTAATTTTTAGGGTTTTATGCATATTTCAGTCATTAATAATCCAACTTTCATCTCAGTAACTTATTTAGCCCATTTTAGTAGTTTAACGCTATTGGGCCCTAAAACCCCTAATGGGCCCTACAGTGTCATTTAGCTACTTAAGCCCATTTAAGCCTGAATTTATGTCTATTTTAACAGTTTTAGCAGTTTTGGACCTACAGTCTATCTGTACACATTTATTGCCTATTTTTACCCATATGGGCCTGTAAGCCCATTGGGCCCACACTCAGCCCATTGAGGCCCAAACTTACCGAAGTGCATGAAATCGCGTACTCATCCATCTTACCACTTGCGATTACAGATCCAATGATTCCCAAATGACTTATGAACATTCACATGCTCACAAGCCCACGAAATGTTAGAATTTCGGTATTTCGGCTTTTGCCGAATTGAACTACAAGAGGGTGTTCGATACATACCTGGTTTGCGACGACTGCTAACAAGATCTCCCACGATATCCTACAATCGATTACTAGACACATCAGATCCAATATACAATGACAATCTCCATAATTCTACTTACCATAATCAGCCATCACCACCTAAGGCCCTTGAGATCTTACCTTTGCCGAAACTAGTGACTAGATATAGATCTAGTCGTTCCAAAGATCCAAGCCTCTTATGCTCCTTGCTAGATCGCCCCTTCCACAATAAGTACACATAAAACCAATTAAAAGAACTGTCTTTACCTATCATCACATTCGACAGCCTCCCTAAAAAGTTTAGGGATTTTGGCGTTTATTAAATTCAAAGGTAACGAGTAGATCTGAGATGTCGAGTACTTACCACAGGTTTTCCTTAATCGAGGTGATTCTTCTACTCAGATCTGATGCAGATCTAGCCCCTAAACACTAGCAGAATTTGAATCTTAGAGATCTAAGAATTTAACTATATGTCCCTAAAAACTATGGTGTTTTTGGCTTTTTAAGTGGTGAAAGAATATGTGATTTGAGACTATGGTTGGAGGGGTGTTTGTCAACAGAGCCTAAGGGTTTGGAGAGTATGAAATTCAGCTACAAGTGAGGAAAAACAAAGGGGGTCCGGCTATAGGCAAATCGGCACAGGAAGCAACCTTTCGGGATTTCGGCTTTTAGTAGTTGATGAGTTTGAGAAGAAAAGAGTGGCAATTTCGGTTTCTGAAGGGAAGGAAATGAAAGATGAGGGAGGTGGAGAGGTGATTTCTGCTAGAGTGGAAAAGAAAAAGAAAAAATGGAAGAGAGGAGAAGAGAAGGAAAAATTCAGCACTTAGGAGATCTAACTTTGCGTTTTTGGCTTTTTGCAACACTGAGAAGAGAAAAGAATGAAAGTAAAGGCTCTAGGTGGCTAACCCTAATTCGGCAAGACAAAAAAAAAATAAAGCTTGCCCTAATGGCTTTTCAAACCAACGGCCCAATTCCCTTATGGCCGTAGCCGAATGCTACTTAAGCTCTATCACATGCCCGGCACATGCACAAAAATAAAAGTACCATCTGCTTACCTTGCGACTTGAACTCTGGCCCTTAAACTCAGTCCGCATGCCACTTTTTTAGGACATTAGTGGCGCACCCTTGCCACTTTACCAAGGCCCTCTTTGTGTCTCAATTTACTAACTTTTTCTTAAAGGCCCACTTAACCAAGTCCCTTTCACTTAAAAGCTAAAATTGATATTTCTGCCAGGTTTTAACTTAGGCTTGGGCCTCCTAAGGCCCACTAACACATTTAAACACAATTCCAGTATCCAGGACACCAAAACTTTGAAATTTCACCAAGAATCACAAAAACCTAAAAAGTCTCGAAAATCAGGGCATTACAACTCTACCCCCTTAAAGAAATTTCAGCCTCAAAATTTACCTGATCCAAACGGGTGAGGGTATTGTTGACGCTTCGCCTCTTCTGGTTCCCAAGTAGCCTCTTCTCTGCCATGGTTGTGCCAAAGTACTTTCACCAACAGAATTGACTTCTTCCTCAATACTTTGACTTCTCAATTCAGAATTTGCACAGGCTCTTTTTCAAAAGTTGAATCGGTCCTTACAGCAATCTCCTCCACTGGTACCACACGTGAAGGATCCGATCAATACCGTCTTAACATGGATACATGGAAGATGTCGTGAATACGGTCCAACTCCAATGGCAACTCCAACTGATACGCCACTGGCCCTATCCGTTTAAGAACCCGATAAGGCCCAATAAACCGTGGACTCAACTTGCCTTTCTTGCCAAACCTCAAGATCTTCTTCCAAGGCGAAACCTTCAAGAATACCATATCCCCAACGGGGAACTCGATTTCCTTACGTTTTAGATTCGCATACAACTTCTGCTTGTCAGAGGCCTCCTTTAACCGATCTCTGATCAACTTAACCTTACTCTCAGTATCTGCCACTAATTCTGGTCTAAGAACTTGTCGTTCTCCCAACTCCGTCCAACACGTAGGCGTACGACACCTTCACCTATAGAGTGCTTCATATGGAGCCATCTGAATGCTCGCTTGATAGCTGTTGTTGTACGCAAATTCTGCCAACGGGAAATAGTCCTCCCAACTACCACGAAAGTCGATAACACAACCTCTTAACATATCATCTAGAACCTAAATTACCCTTTTCGACTGTCCATCCGTCTGAGGGTTAAAAGCAATACTAAAGTCCAATCGCGTACCCAATGCCTCATGCAACTTTTGCCAGAATTGAGATGTAACCTAGGGTCTCGATCAGAAATAATCGACACTAGTACCCCATGCAGTCGTACTATCTCTGCCACATACAACTTGGCCAACTTTTGTAGTGAGTAATCAGTTCAGACAAGTATGAAATGGGCGGATTTCGTTAACCTATCCACAATTACCCACACAGAGTCTTTCTTAGAGGGTGTCAAAGGTAGCCCACTTATGAAATCCATAGTAACTCTCTCCAACTTCCACAGTGGAATTTTCACTGGTTGTAACAGTCCAGAAGGCAGTTGGTGCTCAGCCTTCACTTGCTGGCACGTCAGACATTTCCCCACAAATTCAGTCACCTCACGCTTAAGTTCAGGCCACCAGTACACCTCTCGCAAGTCTCGATACAGCTTATTCCCTCCAGGATACATGGCACAAAGTCCACCATCAGCCTCTTTCAAAATCGACTACCTCAATTTAGAGTCCCTCGGAATACAAACTCTTCCACGGAAGCAAAGAACTCCATCAACATTCAGTCCAAAATCTGAATTCTCCTCATCCTCAGCTTGCTGAAATCAAGGAACCAACGATTCATCCTTTAATTACTTCTCTTTAATCTGCTTAATCCAAGTTGGTCTCACTTGCAACTCTGCCAACAGACTTCCATCATCATAAAGACTTAACCAAGCAAACATCGCTCTCAACTCAGTTACAGCCTTTCGGCTTAGCGCATCAGCCACCACATTTGCCTTACCTGGGTGGTACTCAATCGACCAATCATAGTCCTTAAGCAACTCTATCCATCTTCGTTGCCTAAGGTTCAACTCCTTCTAATTCAACAGATACTTGAGACTTTTATGGTCTGTGTATATAATACACCTTTCTCCATACAAATAGTGTCTTC
Source organism: Gossypium stocksii (assembly GCA_020496765.1). Lineage (NCBI taxonomy): Eukaryota > Viridiplantae > Streptophyta > Magnoliopsida > Malvales > Malvaceae > Gossypium > Gossypium stocksii. The sequence continues at coordinate 53,440,506 of CM035621.1, forward strand.
AAATTTTTAACGCTAAGATCACTGCGGCCAACTCTAGATCATGCGTAGGGTAATTCGCTTTGTAAGGCTTAAGCTGTCGTGAAGCATAAGCGACTACCTTACACTCTTGCATTAGCACACACCCTAATCCCACATGCAACGCATCACTGTACACAGTGAAATCCTTCCCAGACTCTAGTTGAATCAACACTGGCACCTCAGTCAAAATCTTTTTCAACTTATCGAATGCCTCTTGTTGCTTCTCAGTCCAAACAAACTCTACTCCTTTCCTTAACAGTTTCGTCAACAGAGCAGTAATCAGGGAGAATCCTTCTACAAATCTTCTGTAGTAGCCTGCCAGACCTAGAAAACTCTAAATTTTTTATACTGACCTCGGTGGCTTTCATTCTAGAACTGCCTCAATTTTCAGAGGATCTACCCTAATCCCCTCAGTAGAAACAACGTGACCCAGAAAAGTCACTTCTCGCAATCGAAATTCACACTTACTGAACTTTGCATAGAGTTGCTTCTCTCTCAACACTTGCAGCACAATACAGAGATGCTCATCATGCTTCTCCTCAGTTGCTGAATATACTAGAATATCGTCGATGAAGACGACTACGAATTGGTCTAAGTAAGGTTGGAACACTCGATTCATCAGATCCATGAAATCCGCAGGTGCATTCGTCAGTCCAAACGGCATAACCAGAAACTCGTAGTGACCATATTGAGTTCTGAATGCTATTTTATGAAGATCTACTTCATTTACCCTCAATAAATGGTATCCAGATCATAGATCGATCTTGGAAAATACTGAAGCTCCTCTAAGCTGGTCAAATAGATCGTCGATTCTTGGCAGAGGGTACTTGTTCTTTATCATCAGCTTGTTAAACTGGCGATAATCGATGCACATACGCATCGTCCCATCCTTCTTTTTCACAAACAGCACTGGTGCTCCCCATAGAGACACACTCAGTCTAATGAAGCCTCTATCTAGCAACTTTTGAATTTATGCCTTCAGTTCCACTAACTCCTTCGGTGCCATTCTATAAGGCGCGATGGACACTAGAGCCGTTCCAGGTAGTAGGTCAATTCCAAACTTGACTTCTTGGTTTGGAGGTAATCCAAAAAGCTCCTCCGGGAATACATCTTGAAATTCCCTAACAGTTCTGACTGTCTCTACAGTCCAATCTTTAGTCTCAGTTTGGCTCATAAAAGCCAAGTGCGCCTCTCATCCCTTGCGAATCAGTTTCTTAGCCCTTAAACATTGGACAAGTAGTCCCTTCGATCTCCAATAACCATTACCTCCTCATCCTTGACAGTCCTTAACACCATCCTCTTAGCCGTAAGATCAGATCGAACTCTCCGAATGGTAACTCCATCAAGTCTCCAAAGAAAATCCTACCTTGAGTCTCTAAAGGCACCTCCCTAAAGAGTTTATCTACCCTAACCGAGTGACCTAGAGGACTTATCACGGTTACCCCACTCACAGTTTCCTCAAAGTGCACACCCAACGACCCAGAAATGTCACATGCAACATTCCCACATCTATTAGAGCAGTGTAGGGATGCTAGAGATTAAAACTGTACTAGTTTTGAGGTCAGGTGCATCAACCTCCTCTTGGCCACGAACAGCATAAACCAAGGCTGGCTGACGAACCTCAGCATTGCCAGCACCCCTGCCAAGTGCTCCACGACCACAACAATTTCCATTGCCACCTCTACCTTGTCCACGACCTCTCGACGGTAGCAGTCCACCTCACACTAGTTGAACAACCCCTTGTTCAGAACCTCTTGATCCTATGTTCCTTGAATCCACATCGGAGACATGCTCCAGTACGCTTCCAGCATTCTCCAAGATGCACTCTCCCATAATCCCCACAAGGCTATGGTCTAACTATATTCACCGGAACTGCTCAGACCGGTTCCTCCACTCTAGCTCTCTTGGCATTTCGATTTGCAGCTCCAGATGGTCTAGTATCCCTCCTAAAGCGGTTCTGATCCCTATCATGGTTCTGCCGTTCAGCTCGCTTCACCTCTTTGGCTATCTTAGCCTTCTCCACCAGTGCAGAAAAATCGCGCTCCCTTTGCGGAGCTATCAGCACCCTTAGCTCATCTCTGAGGCTATCCTCAAAGTGAATACTACGTTCATACTCAGTAGCAACTATACCGCTGGCATAACGACTCAACCTCAGAAACTCTGCCTCATACTCAGTAACGGTCTTATTGCTCTGAGTTAGGTTCAGGAATTCCTTCCTACGTGCATCCACATATCTAGCTCTGACGTACTTTCCCTTGAAGGACATCTTAAACAGTTCCCAGGTTACCCACTCAGCTGGGGTACTCTCCCCTATAGTGATCCACCATTGATAAGCCTTGTCTCGCAGCAACGAGACCGCACCTTTCAGCTTTTGCTCCATCGAGCAATCTAGCTCGTCCATAATCTATTCTGTAGCTTTCAGCCAATACTCAGCTACATTTGGGGCCACTCCAGATATGCCCCTAAAGACTGGCCCAACATTAGCTCCAGCAACTCTTTCTAGAACCCTTAACATGGCCTGGGACATAACGTCGTCCCCTGCGGCCCGATCATATGGCCCATTATCAGCTATCGGCAGCGGTTGTGCCCCACCAACTGGCATGTGTTCTGAAGATGAAGACCCAGCTTGAACACTACCTCGGCCACGTCCACGGCCTCGTCTACGAGCAGCTCTTGTACTCATATCGACTTATCTGATTACGACTTTTATGACATTAGTTTACTATTTCAGTTGGTTATTACAAATGTCTTATGTACAGATAGAGTTTTAGAGTTTGTTTTTCGCGAAATTGTTGCCTAACTACAGTTTCAGTCTCTCTATTTTTCAGTATTACCCTATATACAGTATCATAGCAGGGTCTTAGTTCTACCTACAATGATATTTTAGCATTATACAGTATAAGAGACAGAAATACTTATAGACTTGGTGCCGGGGATTTAGTGTGCCACTTCTTCATATACCAGATTTCAGAAAACCCAGAAAACTCAAATTTTAAAATCAACACTTAAAACATGTATGCTTTGGAAAAAGAATCGGATTTTGAAAAATAAAGTTTTTACGAAATTTCTAAACCGTCTTAAAAAAATACCCTTCTTGGGCCTAAACTTTAAAATTGGTCAAAAACTTCTTGGACCTAATCTATAGCCGAGTCGTTGCAACCTGGCTCTGATACCATTAAATGTAACACCCCAAACCCGGCCCAGACGTTACGGCCAAGTCTGGTATGTCACATCACCTACAACTAACCATATTACCTAGTTACTAAGATTAGAGTGAGCTTTGCAAAACTGATATTTAAGTCTTAAGAGAAATTCCCGGTTTATTGATGAACATCCTACTCAATAATAGTTATTATGAGATTTATGATAAAACTTAACTTTGTTACTCGTTTGAAACGTGTGATGAGATTTTGAAAACACTCGATTAATTTTAAGACAAACTTGCGCATCTATATTCAAAAGAATTAAAGTAGTGTATGATTAAGTAATTTAAACACCCAAAATAAAAGTAATTAGAGCGGCCTTATTACAAACCCAAAAACATAATAAACATAATTTAAAAATAAATACGAAAATAAAATAAATTAAAATAGAACTTAATTAAATAACTGCAGTCCATGTGGCCACTCTGAATCCCTCCCAGCTCCAAGTCCACCGACCTAGGGCTCACATGCATGGATGGAAAGAAAAAGGTGAGTTTGGAAACTCAGTGTGTAACGAAAGCCCATACAGAGCCCAAATCAGCTCAAGCCCACTAGGCCTAAGCCCAATCCAGTCTGAGTAATTACTAGGCCGAAGCCTAATCTAGATACAGTAAACTGGGCCTTAGCCCCTTTCAGATAATAGTACAGCCTATAGGCCTATTTTAGTAGTAAAACATATATTAATTATGAATGCAAGCCCATTATATGTGGGGAGACTACTCAACCCACCCAACTGCTACACTCCACCTGTACCAGCCCTACACTCCATATGGGGAATAACTCAACCCACCCAGCCCTACACTCCACAGTTACAGCATAGCTGCTCAGATGAAAGAAGGATGAGGCAAAGCCTCCAGTACGTGGTCAAGTCACTTTCAGAACTTCCTCCATCAATAACCCGGCCCCATGCAACAAATATTCATGATATGGTATACAGTAAACAAAAACAGTAAATCATGCATTTCAGTCAAATTTAGCCCTAGGGGTATAACAATCATTTTACACCTAGGGGTAAAACTGTAATTTCTCACCCTCAAGGGGTATTTCAGTAATTATTCCAATTTTTAGGGTTTTATGCATATTTCAATCATTAATAATCCAACTTTCATCTTAGTAACTTATTTAGCCCATTTTAGTAGTTTAACGCTATTGGCCCCTAAAACCCATAATGGGCCCTACAGTGTCATTTAGCTACTTAAGCCTATTTAAGCCCGAATTTATGTCTATTTTAACAGTTTTAGCAGTTTTGGACCTACAGTCTATCTGTACACATTTATTGCCTATTTATACCCGTATGGGCCCGTAAGCCCATTGGGCGCACACTCAACCCATCGAGGCCCAAACTTACCGAAGTGCATGAAATCGCGCACTTATCCATCTTACCACTTGCGATTATATATCCAATGATTCCCAAATGACTTATGAGCATTTGCACGCTCACAAGCCCACGAAATGCCAGAATTTCGGCATTTCGACTTTTGCCAAGTTGAACTACAAGAGGGTGTTCGATACACACCTGATTTGCAATGACTACTAACGATATCTCTCATGAGATCCTACAATCGATTACTAGACACATTAGATCCAATATACAATGACAATCTCCATAATTCTACTTACCATAAGTGGCCATCACCACCTAAGGCCCTTGAGATCTTACTTTTGCTGAAATTAGTGACTAGATCTAGATCTAGTAGTTCCAAAGATCCAAGCCTCTTATGCTCCTTGTTAGATAGCCCCTTCCAGAATAAGTACACATAAAACCAATTAAAAGAACTGTCTTTACCTATCATCACATTCGACAGCCTCCCTAAAGAGTTTAGGGATTTCAGCTTTTCTTAAAATTGATATTTCTACCGGGTTTTAACTTAGGCTTGGGCCTCCTAAGGCCCACTAACACATTTAAACACAATTTTAGTATCCAGAACACCAAAATTTCAAAATTTCACCAAGAATCACAAAAACCTGAAAAATCTCGAAAATCAGGGCGTTACATTCACTAGCATATTTGTTGAGTCTTACAAACTCTCTTTCATATTTAGTCACTGACACTCAGCCCTGTTTCAGTTTTAGAAACTCTTCACACTTCTGATCGATAAACCTTTGGCTGATGTATTTCTTTCTGAACTTAACTTGAAAGAATTCCCAGGTAACCATTTCTCTGGAGACTACAGATATTAAATATTCAACCATTGGTATGTAGCATCTCTCAACAGTGATACAACACATTTCAAACATTCTACTGAAGTGCAGGATAATTCATCTAGTACTCAAATTATGTTTTCAAGCCAAAGCTCGGCTCTCTCAAGGTCATCATCAATAGTAGCTCTGAACTCTTCAGCCTCATATTTTTGAATTTTATCAACAGGTGACTTATTCAATCTTATAGATTCTATGACTTGAGGAGCTCCTGGGATTGGTTGTGGAACAGGTGGGGGTGGAGGTTGTTGAGCAGCTAGATTAGGCCGGACATACTCAAAAAACCATTCATTCATCATTAGGAAGAAGGCTTCTTTGTCCTCTCCTCTATGACCCTTAGATATGGGTCTTGATTCAAAGGGCGTGGCTCCATGAACGGAAGCTGGTGCATTACTCTCTACATCGTCGGAGTCAACTCAATTGGAATACATTTATTATATAAAACATAACTGTAACACCCCTAATCTGTATCCGTCGCCAGAATGGGGTTACAAGGTATTACCAAGCTAAACACAACATCCACACAGTCACATAATCACATAAGTCATATTCGAGTATTTTTATTTCTATATAAATCATACGATATTGAGTTACACAGCAATTACGAATCACATTTCAAAGTTTAATCAATTTCATAACAATTACAAGTATCATATTTCATAAGTCAATAATCATGTTACTGAGATATACCAATAATCCCTAGTACACATCAAACATTTATTTCTATAATAGAAGTCGTGCACGTAGTAATACTAAATCATATTCGGTATTAACAAAATAGCACCATGACCAAAATATCATTACTTAGAGTCATTATAAACTTCTTGCTTTAGAAAAGCCCAATTTCACTATTCCTTTGGTCATTTTATGAACTTCAATCGAATATAATTATGCTTATTATAGGCATATGCATTGGCACCACAATGTGAACATATGAACTTAATAAAATCAATAATGACATAATACAAAACTACTTGTGATTTCAATATAACGATCATGTACAATATTAATAGATTCACTATCAATTAAGATAAGTTTTAAAGAACACCAAATGCTAAAATACTCAAAGTGCAAATAACCATGCGCATATCCCAATTTTGCATGCAAATAATGTAACACCCCAAACTCGGCCTGGACGTTATGGCTGAATCTGGCATGTCACGTTGATGTGTTTTTTTTCAAAAACTTAATCTTATTGATAAAAATCCATTTAAAGGCTAAAGCCTTTATGTTAACTCTCAAATCATCTTAGTCATTTGTTAATCAGTTTAAGTTGTTGTTTCTTTTAAAACATTGTTTGTTGCGGAAGCATTTTAAAAAAAAATGTTGTGAAAATGGAGTGTTTTGAAAACAGTTAACCCTTTATGAAAACCAACGTTAAGTATCAATCTAAATAAATAAAGCCCATAGAAAGATAAAAGAAAATAAACCAACTTTAAAAAGGCCTTATTACATAACAAAAACCCAAAAGGAATAGTTATAATTAAAAAGCTACTATAAAGCCGTATGGATGTGTGGTTACCTTCGAGCTCCTCACAGCACCGAACTGCCTAATGCTGGGGATCACCTGTACAGTTAAACAGCAGGGTGAGCTTATGAAAACTCAATGTGTAATCCCCTAATATACAATCAGTCAGACATACAGAATGCAATAACAATCTGGGCTTGAGCCAATTACAGAAACAGTATCAGGTGGGCCTTAGCACAATACAGATTCAAAATCAGATTACATGTGGGCCTAAGCCCAAGACAATATCAATAATAGAGCAGATATGCAAACAAAAATCCCACCCCAATCTAGCCAACACACCACTCCGTCCCACCAGTCACACTATATGGGGATAAAATCGACCCACCTAGCCAAACACACCAAGATTAGCATCGGTTGCAGAACTAATCGATATCACGCAATGCTGCCAGTAAACAGGATGGCTAAAAGCCATAAACAGGATGGCAGAACGCCATAAGTAGGATGGCTAAAAGCCATAATAAGGATGGCAGAACGCAATAAGCAGGATGGCTAAAAGCCATAACACTTCCTCTGTTAATAACAACCCAACCCCATGCAGAATATCATGTCATAATAACATACGTGAATGCAACATGTCATGCTCAAGTACATACATACAAAACATCAGTAATCTTTTTACCTTTAGGGGTATAACTGTCATTTTTACCATATAAGGGCAAAACAATCATTTTCATTAGAATGGGTCTAGGCACACTTACCGACCCATCAAATGTCCACCGTCGTCTCGGGTGACTCGTGCGACTCGTGTATCTCAACATGCATAATAGTGTGAATAGGCCCAGAGCCAATTATGCAACCTATGTGGGCCTACATACCCGTGTGGCCCACTAAGCGCAGAAACGACCTTAGCCATATGTGTGACACAGCCGGGTCGAATATTCCCACATGTCTGTGTGATTACCCATGTGGGTCCCATGATCCCATTGGGCCCACACGGCCCATTTCGGCCCAATGTGGCCCTTGACGACCTAAGCCCATGAGATCGCTCATGGTGGCCTCCACAGTCTTTTGCCCATGTTTTGTGGGCTTAGCTTACCACACGTGCGATCGTATGCTCGTGTGGCATTAATCACCAATTTTTCAACTTTTTGGCTTTTTTTGATCTACGATTAGAACAGTGTGAGTACACACCTGTTTATGATACTGAGTGAATAGTTCACCACCCAACGCCTACATTCATTCTAGGTATACAGTTAGCCCTTTGAACATCAGTGTTCATAAACACTTAATCCTCAGATCAATAATACCTACCTACCCTGAATGTATGAAATGGTTTATCGCTTTTAGATCTCTGGCCAAAATCGAGCACACGCTTCTAGTCGACTAACACATCACCATAAGATCTTGTAAGATAGATTAATTCACATGCGAAGCTTAAACCCACAAATATCACTTACAAGAACATAAGGATATTCGGCCTATGCCCAAAAAAGTAAGGTAATGCTCTTACCTTAATTGAATAATGAGGGAAGAGGTTTTGGTCGCTTCCAAAATACTTGTGCTCCACCACTCCTCGTGGAATACCTAGAATCCCACAAACATCACATCGCGAAGAATACTGAGAACCGTAGTTAGAGGACATATAGAGGTGAACATTCGAATTTTAGAAGAAGGATTAGTGAGAACATATTTAAAAGTATGAACACTTACTGACTTGTCACGAACACTTGTAGAACCGAAACAGAGAGGGATAGTGCTGATGTAACTGCCCGATTTAGCCCCTAATCAAAACGGTGGTTTCGAGAGCACGGATCCGAGTCAGAAAAATATTTTAAAATTATTTTTCATGACTATTTTGTTTGAATTTATATTTTTGAAATTTTCGTGTTTTAACTTTATCGTTTGAGTGTCCGATTAAATAAAAGGGCTTAATCGCGTAAAATGAAAATTTGGTGGTTAAATGTGAAAGTACTTATTTGTTGATGTCTTTGTAAGTGGAGGCATTTATGATGCAATTAGACCAAAAGTAAATATGGTGGACGATCAATCCCTTAGCTTACAATGGTTTATTATTTAATGTTAAAGGTTAAATAAGTAAAAGAAAAAAAAAACATGTTAATATATGTTATATAAAAACATAAAATAAGCCATGTTCATTATTTTCTTCTTACACAGGTTATAAACAAAAGAAACAAATAAAGAACAAGGGCTAGGTTTGACCATCTTTCTCATCTTGATTCAAGGCTCGTTCTTAGTCGGTTTTTGATAATTTTTACGTTTTTGAGATCATTGCTTCGAGTACTACAAAACCCAAGCTTTAATTTTTTATTTTGTTGAATATTTTAAGTTAAGCCATTGATGAGAGTTTGTGATTTTTATTGTTTGATGATGAATTATGAAAGATATGTGTTGGGTTAGCATATTTTGTAAAGGGATTTTTGATGATTTTGAGTAATTAGGATTTAATTGCAAAAATAAAAATGAGGGGAGACTAAAATGTGAAATTGATGAAAAATATGGGTTTATTTTAACATTAGGAGTACTCGGCCTACCTTGGGTGTGATTAATTTTGCATATTTTGTATTTTATGCATTAGGGACTAAATTGTAAAAATTGTAAATGTCATGGGTAAAATGGTAATTTGCCCATTTATGTGTTTTTGGACTAAATTGAATGAAAATATGTTTGAATGAGCTTAATTTGAATATGATTAGATCAAGAACAAAAGAAATCAGATTTGGACTGGGGAAAAATGAAACTTGTCGACTAGTAGCCCTGTCTCATTTTACGACGTCCAAGGTAAGTTTGTAGTAAAACCATGTTTAATAGCTCGTAAATAAGAATCATCTTCAGTTTTAAAAACTATAGCTGTTAACAAGTAAAATTCCCTTTTTAAAACCATCTTATTTTTGTGTTATCGTTGTTAAGTTATCTAATCGTTACGTAATGCATGTTTAAAAACATTTGATTAAGTTTGAAAAGCCCGCATAAACTAGTCTACCGTTATAAAGCAAGTAATAAAGAAAACCCAAAACAAAATACCCGAGTGGCCTTATTACAACGTAAATCTGAAATTTAAAAATAAAATATAAATAAAGGAAATTTAAGAAAACTATAAACCGGAAGTTTGAATCACGTGGCCACCCTGAATCCCTCGCAGCTCTAAGTCCTCTATGGTTGGGGGTCACCTGCACGAATGGAAATGAGGGGGTGAGTTTGTGAAAACTAAGTGCGTAAACTAACCCAAGCAGTGTCAAAGACCAGTCAAACTCAGTCTGGGCCGAAGCCCTATTCAGATATAGATCAAACTGGGCCTTGGCCCTTTTCAGTAACAGAGTGGCCTTGGGCCCGTTAGAGTAATAGATCAGAGTATATATATATATATATGTATGTATGTATGCAAAGCCCAAGCCTAGTCCAGCCCTACACATCACCCGTACCAGCCTTACACACCATGTGGGGAATAACTCAACCCACCTAGCCCTACACACCACAAACGTAGTAGAGCTGCTAATACAGAAATCGTGGCACAGCCACCAAAACAGAAATACGAGGCAGAGCTTATATGCAAATTACGTGGCAATGCCACTTTTAGCACTTCCTCCATATCCATAACCCAACTCCATACAAATTAGATTACTACATGACATGGCGTACAGAATATCAGATACAGTAACATGCAAATTAGTCAAGTATTTCTAGGGGTAAAACAGTTATTTAGCGTTTAGGGGTAAAACAGTAATTTTCACTCTTCAGGGGTATTTCTATCATTTAGCTACGTTTTTAGGTTTTATGCTTAATATAACCTTCTAACAGGCCTAACGTCGCTCTAAGCGACTCAAATAGTCCATACATTCATTTAGTACCATCGGGCCCTAAAACCCCTGATGGGCCCGAGGGAGCCCACATGCTATTGTGGCCCGTCCAGTCTAATTTTTACACATATTACAGTAGATTTAATATCCAGTTTACCAGAAATCACTTACCGCATACTTTTGCCCATATGGGCTCGTAAGCCCATTGGGCCCAATTTTAACCCATCGTGGCCCAAAATAGCCTACGTGCACGAAAACGCGTACAGTAGCCCTTACCGTCCATTATTCCAGATTCACGATTTGGGGTTGACCCATGATCGTTCGCATGCTTGCAAGTCCACAAAATGCCGGCATTTCAGCATTTCGGCTTTTCAGCTTTTGCCGATCTAAGCTACTAGCGAGTGTCGTTACACACCTATTTACGAATAGCGTCGAATTCCCCCGTGAACCGTCAACCTACATTAGCCCTAAATAAAACATTAATCCATAATCCAATTTGCAAACTATCACCACCTACCCCTGAAGCATTCAGCCATAACCAATATAATCTAATAACCACTTACCTTAGCCAAGATCTAACAAATAGATCTAGATTGCTACGATGCCCCTAGCCTCCAACCGCTCCTCGCGAGATCACCCTTTACCATACTAATACACACAAGAACCAAAAGGAAAGGGACTAAAATGGATGTTCAACAAAGGGGTCAAAACTGATAGCAACCATGGAGAGATAAGGGTTTTCGGCTTTTCTTAATTCATAAGAATATGAAAGAAAAGACTAGGGTACTTACCACAGGGGTTTGCTAGATTAATTTGATATCGCTAGGAGTTACTTCCACCACTCTAAGCCCAGATCTACACTCGCTCTAATCTAAACACAAAGGAAGAAGAAGAATAGATCAAAGGGGTTGGAAGATTAACAGAGAAAGGAGAAGGTTTCGGTTTTGAGAAGAGAACACTAGAGAGGGTTCAGCCAAGAAGTGTTTAAGAGAAAATAGTGGTAGGGTTTGGCTTCTTGAACAAATCGCCAAGAGAGACTAACTGTTTCAGGATTTCGGCTTTTAGAGAAATTGATCAAGAATAAATAGGCTAGAAGATTAAATGTTTGATTTTTGAAACAATCGGCCAAGGTGGGTTCTAGGTGAGTCGATTTCAACTAATGAAGAAAAGAGGAAGAAGATGAAGAAGATAGGTTCGGCCCTAGTGTAGTCGGCCAAAAGAAGCTTTAGGGTTTAGGGACTTTTGGCTTTTAAAGAAAGAATAAAGGAGAGAAAAGAAAGAAAAGAAATCAAAAACACACTTTAACCTTACCTATTTGCCACTAAAGAATAACCAACACAAATCCCGAAGTAGGCCTAAAGGATTTCGGTACACTCCTTTCCCACAATGTTGAAAATGCTAACACCTAAGGTCCCTAGCCGAAGTTGCACCCCTCATTCAGCCAACTCTTCCTTCATAACTCAATCCCTAAATTTTCTCCCCTTATCACTCCTTAATCCAATCCCATGAGCAAGTCAAACACCTTACCTCAGAGTTCAACTTGGATTCCACCTCCTACTATGCACATGCAGTAAAATAAAATAAGCACCTTGCTCACCAAGGGATTCAAACCTTAGTTCCCTCACCTGCTACCACACGCCACCTCCTTGAGCTTTAAGTGGTGCGACCTTGCCACTTTACCACAGGTTCACTTGTGCCATAAAGCCCCAACATTTTTTTAAAAGCCTACTTTGCCAAAGTCCATTCTCACCTAAGGATAACATTTAAAATTCTGCCAGACCTCAAACTTAAACCTAGGCCTCCTAAAGGTCCACTAATCACACTCAACACATTAATACAACTCATCAAGCCATACCAAAATAAGTATAAGCAAAAATTCAAAAACCTTAAAAATTAGGGTGTTACAAACACGCCACCAACCATTGGACCACAGGGGCTCCATGTGTCCTATTTTAATCGCAACAATTTAAAAGCCTACAAGCCAAAGTCAGAGTTCACTTAAGAAAGTAAACAAAAATTTTGCATACGCCAAGACTTGAACCTCTGACCCCAAGGAAACATCCACGCGCCACTCACCAACAAACCACTAGGCTTTTTGTGTCATGGAGTACCCATATTAAATTATAAGCCTATTGGCCCAAAGCTAGGGGTTTAGTTCACTAAAAACAAATTTTTTGTCCAAGCTATAGCTTGAACCCTAGACTTCTCAGAAACTCCCAAACACTCCTAAATCACTTAACCAATGAAGCAGACATTCTTTTATGTCACTTTCTTGTACAATTAAATGTTTATGTGCCGTCTCCTAACTGTTCTTGTGGCAGCCCTAATTTGACCCTAGTCGGAAAGTGGTTTTGGGACCACAAAATCGAGTCACAAAAATAATTAAATACTATATTCTATGTTTATTATCTGTAAAATTTCATGTGTGAAAATATAGTGTTTTGATTGTGTCAATTGGATGTGGAATTAGTTAAAAAGGACTTGTTCGAGAAACCTTGAAAATGTGATAGGTAAATTTGTAGTGGCCAAATATTGTATGGTTTATTAATATGAGGTACTTACATGTCAAATTGACCATATTAGAAATTATGGCCGACCAACTCATGCATGAAACCATTTTGTTTGTATATTTTATTTAGGGTGGTGAAGTTATATATTAAAATATAAGCATTATAAAAATTTAATGGTTTTATATTGTGAAATAGTAAAATTTATAATAGTAAATGGGTGATAAAAACAAAGTTTCATCCATCCTTTATTTCATTTTTGCCGAAACATTGAGTAAAAGAAAAAGAGAAGTAGTCAAGTGGTTCGGCCATGGTTGGGGATAAATTAAGGTATGTTTTCATGCGTTTTTCCTTAAATTTTTGTGAAATTGAGCTAGTTGCTTAGTCTTTCACTTAGCCCATGAGGAAATTTTGATTTTTGTAGCAAGTTGTACAATCGGCCATGAATGAAAGGAATGGATTCTTGTATGTTTTGGTGTTTTAATTTGATATTAGATGTAAGATGATCATTGAACTAGTAAAACTTGGTTTTTGTGGTTTGAATGAATTTTTGCATTCGGCTAATGTAGTCTTTTATAAGGCTTTGTTAAAATAAATTAGAAAATAATGCCTAAGTATTAACCTATGCTAATATGTTGGCCGAATGATCTCTTAGTGGAAGAATCGATTAATTATGTGTCATTTGAGATGTTTGAAACTGTGAAAATAGTGTTTTGTGTGATTCAAACAATTAAGAGGACATTCGGCTATAGAGCATAAGTATAAAAATGGGTAGTGTTTTAGTGTTTTGAAGTAGAAATGGTTGTGCATGAGTTGTGGAGCTGTTAATTTTGATAGAAATATATATATATGGCTTTAATGAATAATGATGTTCGGTCATTATGAGTAAAATTGAGAAATTGAAGCAAAATGCCGAATGTGTAAATGAAATTTTACTAATAGTTAGTTAATGAATTGAATAAGTGTTTAAAATGTTCTTTGGTATTGGTGTTAAGTTGTAAAAATTCGTGTTAATTGTTGGAAGTATGTGTTTATTTGTTAAATTAGCTTATTTCATGGTCAAATGTGATATTTGGTCAAGGAATGGTTTAATTGAATGAATAAATAAACGATGAGAGCATTCGGTCATGATGTTATGTGCTAGCATGATATGTATGTGTGATTTAGGTGAAAAATGATAATCTTTGTTTGAATAATTGCCGAATGACATTTTGGTGAATAAAATGAGTGATTGTTTGCAAAGTGAGATTATTGAAAGTTTGAATTAGATGAATTATAGTAATCGGCTAATGTGTTTACGTGGATATAGATGCCAGATGTGGACTTAAGAAATTAATTGGGGAATTTGGTGTTTATTTAGGTGATAGAAAGTATGAAAAGGGTCTTATGTGATACGTGTATACAAGTAGATGGAAATGAAGTATCGTATATTTTTGTGTATGGGATTAATTACACTTTGATTATAATGTGGATGATTATTACTATGTTCAATGTGTGAAAGCCGAATATACTCATGATACAATGCTTGACTAGTTGATTAACAATAAGTTAAATTTGTTTAATTTAAGCTCAAGAGCATAAGGAGCCAATTTTGGATAAAGGGAAAGCGAAACTAGTCGATTAGTCAATCCGTAGTTATTCGATAAAATCCAAGGTAAGTTCTTAAGTGATTAAGTTTAATTCTTTTGTATGCTTATGAATTTAATGAATATACCAAAGATACTATTAATCTTATATAATCAATATGCTGAATGAGTATTGATTTAAGGCTATAAGTAGAATGTGACTAGTAGATCTAATTTGAAATGGACGTAATGATACGATGTGTTTAAAGATAAATTTTGAAGAGTGAACTATACTGTATCTGATATATTAGAAGGATGGGAACCTTTGTGTATAATTATACATTCGGCTATGTATATATATATAAATATATATACAAATGTGAAATGTAGATTAATAAGGTACGAAATGATAAGTGTTTGGTTATTGTAATGTGACATTCGGGCCTTGGCCTAGCAAGCGTTAAACTGGTGAACTATTAAAAGTATGGTACTATAAGATTATGTGCTAATACGATATGTGGATTCGTTCCGTAAATTATATTATTCAGGTAAGTATAACCTAATTATGTACATGAGAATTAAATGAATTTGATGATTGATGTGAATCGAATGTATGAGAAATGGTATTTTATTCTAGTTCATTTTGGGTGAATTTGAGTTAGAAATTGAAATATTAAAATGTGCATAACTACATGAATTCGAAGTTAATTAGATGACCTGTTATAGGTGTTTACATGAAATTTCGTAAATTCGGCCAGATGGTAGTATGTGTTGATAATGTTATATACATATAATGTTTTATAGACTTGGTTAAGTCATTTTGATGGGTAATAACAAGTGGAAATGAGCACTATGTGTGCGAATAAATACGAGTACTATGTGTGCGAATGAATAGAGGCACTGTGTGTACAAATTCTTTAACTGAGCACTATGTGTGCGAGATCAGTTGTTAGGGCACTAAGTGTGCGAAATGATTCAAGGCAATATGCCAGTGATATGATTCAGGTTATAAACCTAGAAGGCTATAATGCCGGTGAGATGATATCGGGCTTCGGGCCTAGCAGGCTATAATACCGGTGATATCAGGCTTCGAGCCTAGCAGGCAATAATACCGGTGAGATGATATCGGGCTTCGGGCCTAGCAGGCTATAATGCCGGTGAGATGATATCGGGCTTCGGGCTTAGCAGGCTAGATGATATCGGGCTTCGAGCCTAGCAGGCTATAATGCCGGTGAGATGATATCAGGCTTCGAGCCTAGCAGGCAAAATGCTAGTGAATGAGTTCAGACTGAAAGTCTAGCAGGCTTCATGCCGGTGATGAATTCGGGTTTAGAATCTAGTAGGCTAATTGCCGATGATTTGATAAAAGTCTAAGATTTTGAGACTTCGCGATAAAACGACAGTTGAAATCGTTCAATATCTTAAGTTGGTTAGGTATATAGCTTGTACTTATAATTGAGTTTGATTTAGATTGAATCACAAGTGTGTAATATGATGTATATATGTGAATAAGTATTAGGGTTATTTATATGATAATGATACATTCGGCCAATGTGTGAAGTTATGTGAAGATATTGATTTACCTATGTTATATGAGTTCGGATTCAAGTGAAAGTAATATCTTAAATGTGCATTATGTGTTTGTGTATATTCGGCCAAATGGCAATATACCTAGAATATTGAATGTGGTTTTTGTGTATCTATATTTGGCCATTGTGAAATTTAATATATGAAAGTATGTGTTATATGTGACTATGAATATTGAAATCATATGTGAATATGGTGCTTTGTATTAGCCATATTAAGTCGAATCAAAGAATTACATTGAGGCATGTAGATGTTGTGATTATGTGACTTTGAGATTTGAAGAAATGATACAACATTGAAATGGATTTAATGGTATTGATTTAGTAAGCAATAACTGCAAATGAGTAAATTTAGCTTGGACAACTTTGGGTTACAGCAGTGGTGTAACTTTGAAAATACACTATAAATAGTGGGAGATGAGTTATAGGCTGAATAAAATATGTAATTAAAGCCTAATGAATCTAGTTTCTTATAAAGGAAAATTTGAAAGCAAAAGAAATACCTAAAATGAGATATTTGAAGTTGGATGAGATGGGGTCAGAATGACTCTGAAATCCCCTGTTCTATTTTTAGAAAATCATTGTAAATTGTAAAAAAAAATATCCATGAGATGAAATTTATATGCTTAGAATCCTTGATGAGTCTATTTTCAATAAAAATAGATAAGAACATTATTTGAGTCCTGAACTATGAGATAATTGAACTTTAGTATAGAAGGGTCGGAATTATCTGATAGTGAATCAGGGGTAACTTTGAGGAATAAACTATATCAATTGGCCAAGTCAAAAATTCTAGAAATTTTATGGTAGAAAGGTACATGAGTCTAGTTTTAGGGAAAATTTACAAAACTTGATTTGGAGTTCTGTAGCTCCAGATATAAATAATTTTGTGACTATTACTTACAAAGATAGCTTGTAGTGAATTTGTGATTATGTTGTAAATTTGGGTAAACTTGTTAATAAGTTGTTTATTGTTTTCTTATGAACTTACTAAGCGTCAAGCTTACTCCCCCTTTCTTTCCCATATTCCCTAGGTTGTCAGGTTAGCTCGGGTTGGGGGCCATCAGAGATATTACCACACTAGCAAGTTTACGATATCAGCGAAAGTAAATCCAAATGTTTCCGAGTCTATGGCATGTATAGGGTTGTAAAGATGAGTAAGTAATATTATGATTTAGCCAAAGACATTGGCTTGTGGTTAAGGTAGTATGTATTCTTATAAATTGGCCTATGTTGGCTAATATGGTTATGGACCTATATAATTATTCTTATGCTTTTATGTTATTATCTCTTATTATGTGGTTCGTAGCATAATTGTTTTGAAAGAAATTTTATGCCCCGATTTTACATGATTGGTTGAGTTTAAGTCCGGTAGCACCTCGAACCCTGTTTCAGCATTGAATACGAGCGAGGGGTGTTACAGTTCCCTTGCTCAAGGCCCAATACTTCTAGGCCCAAATTCAGGGAGTTACAATTCACTGCTCCTTTAAGAAATTTTGTCCTTGAAATTTCCAACTATCAGAATAGTCATACCACATAGACTTTACCACCATGCTCCCGCTGCACACTCTGATTCCAATGTAAGTATATGGCTAGTCAACAAGGACCAAACTCGAGCACCTCTATGACCTCTACCACGGCCTCTTGTACCGCGTCTATGTGTACCTCTTTTGCTCATGTTTGTTCGCGTTTTAGTATTAACAGTTTTATCCATCAGATTATAGTTCCAATAATTAAGCAGATGTCTTATGAGAAACGGTAGTTTAGTGTTTTGTTTTCACAGATCGTAGACTCACTACAGTCTTAGTTTCCTATGGTTTTAAGTTCACCCTAACTAGAGTAGTATAGTCTAATTTCTAAAGTAATTACAGTATTTCCTACCTACAGTATTTCTAACTAGACTCGGTGTGCCACACTTTCAGAAGAACTATCTCAAAAACACTTCACATATTTGGAAACAACTTATTGAAATTCAAGATTTGAAAACCCATTGCACAGCCGAGTTTTGCAACTTTGCTCTAATACCACTAAATGTAACACCCCAAACACGGCCTGGACGTTATGGTTGAATCTAGAGTGTCACATTGATGTGTTTTTTTTTAAACTTAATCTTGTCGATAAAAATCCGTTTGAAGGCTAAAGCCTCTTTGTTAACTCTGAAATCATCTTAGTCATTTGTTAATCAGTTTAAGCTGTTGTTTCTTTTAAAATATTGTTTGTTGCGGAAGCATTTAAAAAAAATGTTGTGAAAATGCAGTGTTTTGAAAACAGTTAACCTTTTGTGAAAACCAACGTTAGGTATCAATCTA
The DNA here is from genome assembly GCA_020496765.1 of Gossypium stocksii. Taxonomy (NCBI): domain Eukaryota; kingdom Viridiplantae; phylum Streptophyta; class Magnoliopsida; order Malvales; family Malvaceae; genus Gossypium; species Gossypium stocksii. The sequence goes on from CM035621.1 coordinate 53,459,179, forward strand.
AATATATAAAGCCCACAGAAAGATAAAAGAAAATAAACCAAGTTTAAAGATGCCTTATTACATAACGAAAACCCAAAAGGAATAGTTATAATTCAAAAGCTACCATAAAGCCGCATGGATGAGTGGCCATCTTCAAGCTTCTCGAAGCACCAAACCGCCTAATGCTGAGGATCACCTGTATAGTTAAACAGCGGGGTCAGTTTATGAAAACTCAGTGTGTAATCCACTAATATACAATCAGTCAGACATACAGAATGCAGTAACAATCTGGGCCTGAGCCCATTACAGAAATAGTATTAGGTGGGCCTTAGCCTAATACAGATTTAAAAACAGGTTACATGTGGGCCTAAGCCCAAAATAGTATCAATAACAGAGCAGATATGCAAACAGAAATCCCACCCCAATCTAGCCAACACACCACTTCGTCACGCCAGCCACACCATGCGGGGATAAAATCGACCCACCCAGCTAAACACACCAAGATTAGCACCGGTTAGGGCGCTAATCGATATCATAACAAAGCTGTCAGTAAACAGGATGACTACAATCCATAAATAGGATGGCTAAAAGCCATAAACAGAATGGCAGAACGCCATAAGCAGGATGGCTGAAAGCCATAATTAGGATGGCAGAACGCCATAAGCAGGATGGCTAAAAGCCATACACTTCCTCTGTCAATAATAATCCAACCCCATGTAGAATGTCATATCATAATAACATAGTGAATGCAACATGTCATGCTCGAGTATAGACATACATAACATAAGCAAATCAATCATTTTACGTTTACTGGTATAACGGTCATTTTTACCATATAGGTGCAAAACAATTATTTTCATCAGAATGGGTCTTGGCATACTTACTGACCCATTAGAAGGTTCACCGTCATCTCGGGCAACTCGTGTACCTCAACATGCATAATAGTGTGAATGGGCCTAAAGCCCATTATGCTGCACACGTGGGCCTACATGCTCGTGTGGCCCACTAAGCGTAGAAATGACCTTAGCCATATGTGCGACACAGCCGGGTCCAATATTCCCACATGTCTGTGAGATTTACCCGTGTGCGGCCCATGAGCCTATTGGGCCTTCACAGCCCATTTCGGCCTAATGTGGCCCTTGACGGCCTAAGCCTATGAGATAACTCATGGTGGCCTCCACAGTCTCTCGCCCATGTTTCGTGGGCTCGGCTTACCACACGTGCGATCGCACGCTCACGTGGTATCAATTGCTAATTTTCCAGCTTTTCAGCTTTTCCCGATCTACGATGAGAAAAGTGTGAGTCAACACCTGTTTATGATGCCAAGTGAACAGTTCACTGCCGAACGCTTATATTCATTCTAGGTATACAGTTAACCCTTTGAACATTAGTGTTCATAAACACTTAATCCCAAGATCAATAATCCCTACCTACCCTGAATGTATGAAATGGTTTATTGCTTTTAGATCTCTGGCCAAAATTGAACGCACGCTTCTAGACGACCAACTGCATCACCAACAGATCTTATAAGACAGGTTCATTCACATGCAAGGCTTAAACCCACAAATATCACTTACAAGAACATAAGGATATTTGGCCTATGCCCAAAAAAGTAAGGTAATGCTCTTACCCTAATTGAATAACGAGGGAAGCAGTTTTGGTCGCTTCCAAAATACTTGTGCTCCACCACTCCTCGTGGAATACCTAGAATCCCACGAACATCACATCGCAAACAATACCGAGAAGCGCAGTCAAAGGACATATGGAGATGAACATTCGACTTTTAGAAGAAGGATTAGAGAGAATAGATTTGAAAATATGAACACATACCGACTTGTCAGGAACACTTGCGGAACCAAAATAGAGAAGGATGGTGCTGAGATTCGGCCAAAGTATGAAACACCCAGCAAAAAGGGAAAAATCTAATTCAAGGAGGGAAGGGAAGAACTTCAATCACAACCTACTTGAATGCCGAAAAAGAAAAAGAACAAGGGGAAGGAAAAGAGGATGAAATTGGCCCAGAAGAACAATAATCAATGGAGCAAAACAATAGGCAAGATATTCAGCCAGAGCTTGGAAAACTGAGAGGAGCCAGGAGCAGAAAGGTGCTTTCAGCACAAGTTGAAACAGAAGAAAGAGAACAGAATGGCATAGAAAAAGATAGCACAGAAAATTTTGCCGAACAGCAGGAACTGAAACAAAAATGTACAAAAGGATAAATGCAAAATTTGGCACTACAGGGAGAAGAGAGAAAACAAATCGGTGGCAACACAGAAATTGACCAAAAGTGAAAATTCCTTACCAAAGCCGATTACTAGGGAGTTCAGAGTCCTAATTCGGCAAGCCTATTCCCTCACTCCCCCATCCCCTTTGATTTCCTCCTAAAATCCCTCAACCACATCTCAATCCCACTATCCACTCCATGATTCACTCCTAACAAAACTCCCTCATCCACACAATTCAAATCACCCTCAAACTCCTCAAATTTGGTCAAACAAGGACACTCCCACGACAAGGAGCAAAATGAATACTCATTTGCACAATACGAGACTCAAACTTAAGCCCCTTAGCCACCTTAAAATGCCACCAACCACTGGACCACAAGCGCTCCTTGTGTCCTATTTTAATTGCAAAAATTTACAAGCTTATAAGCCAAAGTTAGATTTCACTTAAGAAAGTAAACAAAAATTCTGCATACGCCAAGACTCGAACCTTAAACCCCAAGAAAACATCCACACGCCACTCACCAACAGACCACTAGGCTTTTTGTGTCATGGAGTACCCATATTAAATTATAAGCCTATTGGCCCAAAGCTAGAGGTTTACTTCAATAAAAATTTTTTTTTATCCAAGCTATAGCTTGAACCTTATACTTCTCAAACACTCCCAAACACTCCTAAATCACTTAACCACTGAAGTAGACATTCATTTATGTCACTTTGTTGCACAACTAAATATTTATGTGCCGTCTCCTAAGTGTTCCCTTGCTAAAGGCCCAATATTTCTAGGCCCAAATTCAGGGTGTTACAAATAATCATGGTTTTTTGTAATATAAAATACTATTCATTTGGTCACTTCAAATGGGTCTTAGTTGAACACATTCAAACTAAACACTTATGGCTCATTTGCATAATACATCAAGCATCAAATAACACATAACATATGATAGACTAATTTCCATATCAAATACCACAAAATCAAATCCATGATTTAAATATATCTCACACATACATATATATAACTTAAATATCAATAAGGTTCACAAATATTCTAACATATATCATGATCAAATTATTAATTAAACATAACCAATTCATGTCATATAACAGTTCAACCTTCCTACATTAGTCGAATATAATCATCCATAAGTCCAAATACATCTCACGCATGACAAGAATTTTAACAAGGTCTAAATATATATATATACATGGCCGAATTATCAATTATACTAATCCAAACCTTGTCGTTATATCATTACAATTATATCACATACAAACACAATGTAAATCTTAAACATTGAATACATTCATCATTTATATTAAATCTTACCAACTTCCAATATTAATAAGCCATATTAACATCACTTTAATCCTATACCACAACCAAACATACACAAATACCAAATCTCAAAGATCATTCAAACATATCAACATCTAACTTATGTCTCATAGTTGAATCCCATAAACCATTCACTTTTAGCCAACCACATCAAGCATACTTAACTTCTAATTATAAGCCAAAGCTGAATAGACATATCATAAACACATACATCAACCACACCATTTAATCACTTCATGAAACTATGCATAGCAAAATGCACAAGCCATTTTCGCATGGCTTATATATATACATATCAAAATCAAACCTATCTAAGAGATAGTATAGCCTATACATGCCATAGGTTTCAAATTTAACTTTTAAAAGTACCGGTAAACAGATGATAGTGTGATTGACTTCGCTGACAATCCTGGAGCCTATAACAATCTCCAAAACCTATAAAACAAAGACAAATGTATACACACAGAGTAAGCTAACTTAGCTTAGTATGTCTTAAGCAAATAAACAACTCAAAAGTATTATATACTCAATTTAACTAAACCAATTCATACTATCATGATTCCATTTAGTTTCAAACTTACAATTTCATAAACATCATATATATTCATATACAAACCTTATCTTGACCGAATATGCACATATATCCATTATCAAAGAATCATTTAATTTTGAAGCCATAATATCATTACATAACCGAATATATAATCATGAATCAAACTTTAATATCACATACTTATACATTTAACCACATATAGATTGTCATATACACAAACATCACCATTAGCATCCTTTATAACTTGTATCACATATCAATACAACTTACATTATTTTCAAATAGGCAATTAACTATCACATACATGTTCACTTTAACTTGATATCACATTCGTTCATAACTTATCATTGCCTGTTGAACCATTTGGAATTGTATAGGATACTCGGATAATCACACATATCATACAATGCCAACGTCCCAGACATGGTCTTACATGTAATCACATATCGATGTCTGTGCCAGACAGGGTCTTATACGGATGACAAATACGATGCCGATGTCCCAGACATGATCTTACACGCAATCACATATCGATGCCTACGTCCCAAACATGGTATTACACGAGAACTCATATCAAAAATCCTATGTCATGACATATGTATCCTAGCTATTCCTAGGGTTCGTACGGGGCTTTCGGACGTCGTAATTCGATCTAATCGAACTTGAACACACTATTTCCATGCATATTCACATTTCGCTAATACAATTATAAACTCATAAAATTCAAATCAGCATATTAAGTTCACATATAATCAAAATTAACAGCATTTATTTGCCTATAGGCTTACCTCGGATATCGACGAACGGTATAAAACGACTATTCAACTACTTTTGTTTTCCCCCAATCCAAGTCTAATTTCTATGGTTCTTGATCTATACATTTTCAAATTAAGCTCATTCAAACACCATTTCATTCAATTTAATCCAAAAACACAAAAAATGGGAAGATTACCATTTTGTCTCTAACATTTCACACTTTCTACAAATTAGTCCAAATTGCACAAAACACAAAACATGCAAAATTTGCATATACCACGCATAGGCCGAATGCTACTTATGTTCATACAAGTCTGTACATTCATTTATTTCACATTTTAGTCACTTAATTTACCATTTTTGTGATTAAGCCCTAATTACTCAAATTCATCAAAATTTCCAATTCAAAACTTGTTAATCTATCACATATCTTTTATTAACCAGCTGCAAATAATAAAAATCACAAGCTTTGAACAACGGAAATATACAAAATCATCATCAAATTCAAAAATTAAGACATGGGCTTTATAAATAACATAGCAACGATCTCGAAAACGTAAAATTTATCAAAAACTGAATAAAAACTAACCTTTAATCAAGCTTGGTTATGGCCGAATGTAGCTAAACTATTTTCTTTCTTTTTATTTTTTATTTTCAGCTATGTATGAACTAAAAATGCATGGCCTTTTTGTTTTATGTTTTATTTTACATTATAGTATTTAAAAAATTAGTAAATTAACCTTTGTAAAATTATTTCCATTCCACTAACTAATGGCCAAATATGTCCATGCATAATTCCCTTGGTTTAATTGCATCATAGACACCTCAATTTAAAAAGACAAAAACAATTCAGCCCTTACAAATTAAACCATCAAATTTTCATTTTACATGATTAAGCCCTTTTAATTAATTGGACAGTCAAACAACAAAATTAAAACACGAAAAATTTCACACACAATAACTCACACATAATTAACACAAAAATAATATTAAAATACTTTTCTGACTCAGATTTGTGGTCCCGAAACCACCATTCTAATTAGGGTCTAAACTAGACTGTTACAACTCTCTCCCCATAGGGATTTTCATCCTCAAAAATGTAACCGGTGAATAGGTTCGAATAAAGTTCTTTCATTGAATCCTCTAGCTCCCAAGTTGTGTCTTCAACTCCGTATTTATGCCACAGTACTTTCACTAACAAAATTTTCTTATTTCATAATTCTTTAACCTCACAAGCCAGAATACGAATCGATTCTTCTTCATAGGTCCAATCAGATTGGATCTCAATCTCTAACAGATTAATCAAATGTGAAAGATCGGATCTGTATCATCGAAGCATCGAAACATGAAATACATTATGGATCCTTTCTAACTCAGGTGGCAACATTAGTCTATAAGCAACCAGTCCGATGCGCTCTATAATCTCATACGATCCAATAAATCCCAGACTCAATTTGCCTTTATGATCGAGTCTGAGTATTTTCTTCCACGGAAAGACTTTTAAAAACACTTTCTCCCCGATCTGAAACTCTATATCTTTACGTCTCAAGTCTACATACGATTTATGTCGATCTGATGTTGCCTTTAGACTTTCACATATCACTTTTACTTTTTGTTCAGTCTCTTTGATCAAATCAACCCCGTGTATCTTGTTTTCACTGAGCTCAGTCCAATACAAAGGTGTATAACATTTACGACTGTATAAAGCCTCGTAAGGTGCCATTTTGATACTCGAGTGAAAGCTATTATTGTAGCAAATTCAATCAGCGGCAAGTATCGTTCCCACGTACCTTCAAACTTGAGAATGCAACATCTCAACATATCCTCAAGTATTTGAATGATTCGTTTGGACTGACCATCCCTCTGGGGATGAAAAGCAGTGCTAAAGTGCAGTTTAATACCTAGTGCATCTTGTAGTTTCTTCCAAAACCGCGATGTAAACCTTGGATCTCTATCCAAAACAATAGAAATAGGTACCCTATGCAATCTCACAATCTAAGAAACATATAACTCAACAAGCTTATCAGGCGAGTAATTTCTACGGACCGGAACAAAGTGAGTCAATTTTGTCAATCTATCCACAATAACCCAGATTGCATCTTTCTTGCTCGGTGTCAACGGTAAACTGTATACAAAATCCATCGTGATTCTGTCCCATTTCCCTTAGGTATCATAATAAAATGAAGCAATCCAAAAGGTACTTGATGCTCGGCTTTTACTTGCTGACAGACTAAACATTTTGAAACAATGTCAAAAATGTCTCATTTTATACCGTGCCACCAATAGAACTGTGTCAAATCATTTTACATTTTTCGTACTACCCAGGTGAACAGATAACCGACTATTATGAGCTTCATTCAAAATCATCTGAATCAACTCTAGATGTCTCGGGACACATATTTGATTTCTGAATCTTAGACAACCTTTCGCATCAACTAGAAACTCTAAATCAACACTCGAATCACATTGAACCCGCTTTGCTATCAAATCATTATCGACTTTCTAAGCTTCCCAAATTTGCTAAATAAATAACGGTTTTGCTTTTAACTCAGCTATTATCGCCCATCATCAGACATAACCATATGCGTATTCATTGCATGTAAGCAAACAGTGATTTTTGGCTTAAAGCATCAGCAACAACATTAGCCTTTCTCAGATGGTAATCATTCACAAACTCGTAGTCCTTTAGCAACTCTAACCATTGACGTTGCCTCAAATTTAGATCTTTTTGAGCCATCAAATATTTCAGGCTTTTATGATCAGAGTAAACATGACACTTTTCATTGAACAGATAGTGGCACCATATTTTCAATGCAAACACAATAGCTGCCAATTCCAAATCATGTGTCAGGTAGTTCTTTGCATGTGGCTTTAACCGTCTTGAGGCATAAGCTACAACTTTGCCTTCCTGCATCAAAACACAATCCAAACCATTTGAGGATGTATCACTATAGATAACAAATTCTTTACCCGATCCTGGCTGAACTAGCACTGGAGGTTTAGTCAAAAGGGCTTTCAACTGATCAAAACTTTTTTGGCACTTTTTTGACCACTCGAACTTAACATCTTTCTGTAATAGCTTTGTCATCAGGGCTGGAATCATCGAGAAACCTTTCACGAACCATCTGTAATAACTAGCAAGTCCCAGAAAGCTTCGAACTTCAAAAACATTTCTCGGAGGTTTCCAATCAAGTATAGATGAAATCTTACTCGGATCAACCCGAATACCCGTGCTGATACAACATGTCCTAGAAAACTGACTTCGTGCATCCAAAACTCACATCTACTCAATTTCATATACAACTGCTTATTTCACAAAGTCTGCAACACAAGTCTCAGATGCTTGGCATGCTCAGTTTTATCATGCATATAGATCAAAATGTCATCTATAAACACAACCACAAATCGATCCAAGTACTGTCTGAAGATCCGATTCATCAAATCCATGAAAACAGTAGGTGCATTAGTAAGTCCGAAAGGCATAACCAAAAACTCATAGTGTCTGTACCTCATTTTGAAAGTAGTTTTAGGCACATCGGAGTCTTTAACTTGTAACTGATAGTAGCCTGATCTCAAATCTGTCTTTGAAAACTCTAAAGCCCCTTTCAACTGGTCAAACAAATCATCAATTCGTGGCAATGGATATTTATTCTTTATGGTCACATTCTTAAGCTGCCGATAATCGATACACATCCTCATAGTTTTGTTTTTCTTTTTCATAAACAAAACTGGTGCACCCTAGGGAGAGAAACTCGATCGCACAAATCCTCTATCTGTCAATTCTTCCAACTAAGCTTTCAATTCTTTTAATTCGGCCTGTGCCATTCTGTACAGAGCTATAAAAATTGAAGTCCTCCCTGATACTAACTCAATACCAAACTCTACCTCTCGAATAGGTGGCAAACCTAGCAATTCTTCTGAAAATACATTCGGATACTCGTACATTACTGGTATATACTCAATCTTCTTTTTAGTCACTTTAATATCAAGCACATAAGCAAAGTAAGCTTCACACCCTTTTCTCACGTACTTTTGAGCCAACATCTAGGATATCACTACCGGTAAACCATTCAGATCATTATATTTGATCCGAATAATCTCATCATTTTGGCATCGCAAATCAATAGTCTTTCATTTGAAATTAACAATAGCACCGTCCAACGTCAGCCAAACCATACCCAGAATTATATCAAATTTGTCGAATTGTAACAACATCAGATCGGCCGGAAAGCATGAATCTCGAATCATCAACGGGAATTTTTAAAAAAAATTTTCAACTAGAACACACCGGCCCAGGGGGTTCGATACTCTAATCACAAACTCAGTAGACTCAACAAGTAAAGTCTTACTGGATACTAAAGTCTCACACACATATGAATGAGTAGAACTAGGATCAATCAATGCAATAAACTACTATCATAGAGAGTTAAAGTACCGATAATAACATTTGGGGATGAAGCCTCCTCACAAGCACATATAGCATATGGTCTGGTAGGTGCGCGAGCCTCAGATCATACTGCTGTATCTTTCGTTCCTCTCTAACTGCCACTCACATTACCGGTATTTCTGGGTTGTTTGCCTCGCACTGACACATTTCCCGGTCTCGCACTCTGAACCGTATTTTGCTCGGTTAACATTGGACACTCTCAGATAAACTGATCCATCGATCCACATTTAAAACAAGACCGATCATGCAATCTGCAATCACCGGGATGTCATTTACCACAATGCTTACACTCGGGTCTATTCGGCAGAACATTGCCAATACTAGTAATTGAAGTGGCTCGTGAACTCACAGGAGGTCTATCTCAATCACATCTGGAGAAGCCCGCAGTAGCCTTCGATCGGCTAGAATCATACCTGAACTTCTTCAATGCTGACTGAAAAGTTTTACCTGAAGATCTTTTATGAGAATCTCTAGCTTCAAAATCAATTTTTCTTTTCTCTTAAGCTCGCTCAACAAGTACTACAAACTCTTTTATTTCAAGTATGCCAACCAGCAGTTTAATGTTTTCATCCAGCCCGTCTTCGAATCTTTTACACATTATAGCTTCGGTCAAGACACACTCTCCGGCATATTTACTGAGTCTCACAAATTCCCGCTAGTATTTGGTTACGGTTATACGACCCTATTTAAGATCAAGAAATTCTTTGCGTTTCTAGTTGATAAATCTTTGACTAATATATTTCTTACGAAACTCAGTCTAAAAGAATTCCAAGGTGACCTGCTCTTTCAGAACAACTGAAACCAGTGTGCTCCACCAGTGGTAGGCAACATCTCGTAGCAAAGATATAGCACATTTCAAACACTTGTCGGGTGTACAAGATAGTTCATCAAATACATGGATAGTATTATCGAGCCAAAATTCAGCCTGCTTAGCATCATCATCGACTATGGGCCTGAACTCTTCAGCCTCGTATTTTCTAATTTTATCAAAATGGGGTTTATTTAATCTCATTAGATTAATCTAGGGTATTATAGATATCGGAGGTGGATTATTAGGGGGTGGGGGTTGTTGAACAGCTGAATTTGTCCAGATATACTGAGTAAACTAATCATTCATCATTTGATAAAAGGCTTGTTTAGCCTCTCCATTAGGGCTACTTGAAGTCACCGAGAATCAGTCGGTGCTGTCCCTTGCGCGAGAGCAGGCACTATACTCTCAACGTCACGTGCTATGGCTCGATTAGGATCCATTTACTATACAAAACACATTTTCAAATGTCAGGAGTCATCACACTATCACAGTATAAAATATGGCATGTATAGCTAAACTTACACACGTTACGTTAGTCCTAGAATCAACTAAACCGTAGCTCTAATACCAATAAAATGTAACACCCCTAACCCGTATTCGTCACCAGAATGGGGTTACGAGGTATTACTGAACTAAACACAACATCCACACAGTTACATAATCACATAAGTCATATTCGAATATTTTTATTTCTATATAAATCATAAGATATTGAGTTACACAGCAATTACGAATCACATTTCAAAGTTTAATCAATTTCATAACAATTACAAGTATCACATTTCATAAGTCAATAATCATGATACTAAGATATACCAATAATCCCTAGTACACATCAAACATTTATTTCCATAATAGAACTCGTACACTTAGTCGGTATTAACAAAATAGCACCATGACTGAAATATCATTACTTAGATTCATTATAAACTTCTTGCTTTACAAAAACCCAATTTCACTATTCCTTTGGTCATTTTACAAACTTCAACTGAATATACTTATGATTATTATAGGCATATGCATTTGGCACCACAATGTGAACATATGAACTTAATCAAACCAATAATGACATAATACAAAACTACTTGTGATTTTAATATAATAGTCATGTACAATATTACTAGATTCACTATCAATTAAGACAAGTTTTAAAGAACATCAAATGATAAAATACTCAAAGTGCAAATAACCATGTGCATATACCAATTTTGCATGCAAATAATCATGGTTTCTTGTAATATAAAATATTATTTATTTGGTCACTTCAAATGGGTCTTAGCCGAACACGTTCAAACTAAACACTTATGGCTCATTTGCATAATACATCAAGTAGAAAATAACACATGACATATGGTAGACTAATTTCCATATCAAATACCGCATAATCAAATCCATAATTTAAATATATCTTACGCAAACATATATATAACTTGAATACCAATAAGGTTCACAAATATTCAAACATATATCATGATCAAATTATTAATTAAACATAACCAATTCATGTCATATAACAGTTCAACCTTCCTACATTAGTCGAATATAATCATCCATAAGTCCAAATACATCTCACGCATGACAAGAATTTTAACAAGGTCCAAATATATATATACATGGCCGAATTATCAATTATACTAATCCAAACCTTGTCGTTATATCATTACAATTATATCACATATAAACATAATGTAAATCTCAAACATTGAATACATTCATCATTTATATCAAATCTTACCAACTTCCAATATTAATAAGCCATATTAACATCACTTCAATCCTATACCACAACCAAACATACACAAATACCAAATCTCAAAGATTATTCAAACATATCAACATCTAACTTATGTCTCATAGTTGAATCCCATAAACCATTCACTTTTAACCAACCACATCAAGCATACTTAACTCCTAATTATAAGCCAAAGCCAAATAGACATATCATAAACACATACATCAACCACACCATTTTATCACTTTATGAAACTATACATAGCAAAATTAACAATCCATTTTCACATGGCTTATATATATACATATAAAAATCAAACATATCAAAAAGATAGTATTGCCTATACATGCCATAGGTTTCAAATTTAACTTTTAAAAGCATCGATAAACAGACGATAGTGTGATTGACTTCGCTGACAATCCCTAAGCTTGTAACAGTCTCCAAAATCTATCAAACAAAGACAAATCTATACACACAAAGTAAGCTAACTTAGCTTAGTATGTCTTAAGCAAATAAACAACTCAAAAGTATTATATACTCAATTTAACTGAATCAATTCATACTATCATGATTCCATTTAATTTCAAATTTACAATTTCATAAACATCATATACATTCATATACAAACCTTATCTTGGCTGGATATACACATATATCCATTATCAAAGAATCATTTAATTTCGAAGCCATAATATCATTACATAACCGAATATATAATCATGAATCAAACTTTAATATCACATACTTATACATTTAACCACATATAGATTGTCATATACACAAACATCACCATTAGCATCCTTTACAACTTGTATCACATATCAATAATCAACTTACCTTATTTTTAAATAGGCAATTAACTATCACATACCTATTCACTTTAACTTGATATCACATTCATTCATAACTTATCATTGCCCATTGAACTATTCAAAATTGTATAAGATACTCGGATCATCACACATATCGTACAATGCCAACGTCCCAGACGTGGTCTTACATGTAATCACATATCGATGCCACTGTCCCAAACAAGGTCTTATACGAATCACAAATATGATGCCGATGTCCCAGGCATGGTCTTACACGCAATCACATATCGATGCCAACGTCCCAGACATGGTCTTATAGGAGAACACATGTCGGACATCCTATGTCATGACATATGTATCCTAGCTATTCCTAGGGTTCATACGGGGATTTTGGATGTCGTAATTCGACCGAATCAAACTTGAACACATTATTTCCATGCATATTCACATTCGACTAATACAATTATAAACTTATAAAATTCAAATCAGCATATTGAGTTCACATATAATCAAAATTAACAGCATTTATTTGCCTATAAACTTACCTTAGATATCGACGAACTGTATAGAATGACTATTCATCTATTTCTGTTTTGCCCTGATCCAAGTCTGATTTCTTTGGTTCTTGATCTATACATTTTCAAATTAAGTTCATTCAAACATCATTTCATTCAATTTAATCCAAAAACACATAAATGGGCAAATTACCATTTGCCCCTGACATTTCACACTTTTTACAAATTAGTCCAAATTCTACAAAACACAAAACATGCAAAATTTGCATATACCATGCTTAGGCCGAATGCTACCCATGTTCATACAAGTCTATACATTTCATTTATTTCACATTTTAGTCCCTCAATTTACCCTTTTTGCAATTAAGCCTTAATTACTCAAATTCATCAAAATTTCCAATTCAAAACTTGTTAATCTATCACATATCTTTTATTTTCCAGCTTCAAACAACAAAAATCACAAGCTTTCAACAATGGAAAAATAAAAAATCATCATCAAATTCAAAAATTGAGACATGGGCTTGATAAATAACATATCACAGATCTCAAAAACATAAAAATTATCAAAAATCGAACAAAAACTAACCTTTAATCAAGCTTGGTTATGATCGAATGTAGCTAAACTCTTTTCTTTCTTTTTATTTTGTATTTTCGACTATGTATGAACTAAAATGCATGGCCTTTTTATTTTATGTTTTACTAGACATTATATTATTTAACAAATTACTAAATTAACCTTTGTAAAATTATTTCTATTCCCCTAACTAATGGCCAAATATGTCCATGCATAATTCCCTTGGTTTAATTGCATCATAGACACCTAAATTTAAAAAGAGAACAACAATTTGCCCCTTACAAATTAAACCATCAAATTTTCATTTTATGCGATTAAGCTCTTTTAATTAATCAGACAGTCAAACGACAAAATTAAAACATGAAAAATTTCACATACAATAATTCACACATAATTAATGTAACACTCCACACTCGGCCTGGACATTACGCCCAGATCTAGAGAGTCACATGGTTTTAAATTAGAAACCGTTTAAATTACTACACATAAAATAGGGTCCCGTTTATCACAAGTTCGTTTAATTGGGAAAACTCACTTTAGATTATTTAGAAATCCTCCATCCTTAGTTTTGAAATCGTTACGAAAATCAAGTTACCGAGTTGGGTTGCAAAGTAAAAGAAAAATTGAACGTGGGTTTTTTTTCCTTCAAAACGTTTGTCATCCATTTTAGAAGCCCAGTTTGATTAATTAACCGGTTTCACGCCTTTGTCTTTCAAAATAAACAAATACCCAAAATAAAAGTTAAATCCCGTAATGGCCTTATTACAAACTTAAACCAACATAGAAAATGGAAATATAAGAGCAAATAGCGGAAATCCGACTGGTATAGAAAATAGAAAGCATATGGTCACCACGAGTCAGTCACGACTCCAAATCTGGGGGTTACCTGCACATGTCAAAAATTAACAGAGTGAGTTGGTGGCAACTCAGTGTGCAACCTCCCATCTGAACAGAATGGGCCAAAGCCCTAAACAGAAATAGATCGGGCCCAGGCCCATAACAGATACAGAAAATATACAAAACCCACCCCAGCCAGCCATCATACCACCCGTACCAACCAACACACCATGTGGGGAATAACTCGACCCACCCTGCCCGCACACCAAAAGTGCAGCAAAGCTGCTAATAACAGAATGTTGTGGCAGAGCCACCAGAGACAGAATGAGTGGTGAGGCCACTGTTAACAGAATATGTGGCGTAGCCACTATAATAGAACTTCCTCCGTATTCATAATCCCAACCCAATGCAATATACAAAACATAATACACATATATAACATGCTTATAGAATAACAGATACAGAATTAATCATGCGTAGTCATTAACCTACCCTCTAGGTATAACACCCCAAACCCGGCCCAGACATTACAGCCAAGTCTGGTATGTCACATCAACGACGAACGAACCATGTTACCTAGTTACTAAGATTAGGGTGACTTTTGTAATACCGTACTTGTAATTTAGGAAAAAAATCCAAGTTTAGTTTGAGTTTGTCCTATCCACTAACCGTTTAAAATTTATCTTGTTCGTTGATTTGTTATTCATTTGTTATGAGTGCTTTGTTTTGAAAACATTGACTGATTATGAGAAAACCCGCGCAGCCTTGTTTAAATCATTTAAGTCAATTTGTAATATAAAGTAATAATATATAATTTAAAACCCAAATTAAAATAATTAGAGCGGCCTTATTACATACCCAAAACCATAATAGAAATAATGGAAAATACATAAGAAAATAAATAACTTAAGTAAAACCAACAGTGCAGTCTACGTGGCCACTTTGAATCCCTTCCAACTCCAAGTCCACCAATCTAGGGCTTACCTGCATGGATGGAAGGAAAAGAGTGAGTTTGGAAACTCAGTGTGTAAAGAAGCCCATCCAGAGCCCAAATCAGCTCAAGCCCACTGGGCCTCAGCCCTATCCAGTCTTAGTAATAACTGGGCCAAAGCCCTATTCAGTAAACAGTGCAAATGGGCCTTAGCCCTTCTCAGACAATAGTACGGCCCATAGGCCCATTTCAGTAACAAAACAGTGATCATGCATGTATGCAAAGCCCATAGCCCATCCTATGTCCAACCGTTACACTCCACCTGTACCAACCATAAACACTCCATGTGGGGAAACAACTCAACCCACCTAGCTGCTACACTCCACAGTTGCAGCATAGCTGCTCAGATAATGTGGCCAAGCCACTAACAGTATAACGAGGAAAATCCCCTTTCAGTAAACAATACGAGGCAAAGCCTCTTTCAGTAATCAGTACGAGGCAAAGCCCTTTTTAGAAATTGTGGCAATGCCACTCGCACTTCTTCCATCAATAAACCCAGTCCCGTCCAATAGATGATCATGTCATGGCATACAGTGAACTGTAATAGTAAAACATGCATTTCAGTCAAATTTAGCCCTAGGGGTATAACGGTCATTTTGCACCTAAGGGTAAAATAGTAATTTTTCATCCATAAGGGGTATTTCAGTAATTATACTAGTTTTAAGGGTTTTATGCATATTTCATTTATTGCTAGTCTGTCTTTCATCTCAGTAGCTTACTTAGCTCATTTTAGCAGTTTAGAGTTATTGGGCCCTAAAACCCCTAATGGGCCCTATAGTGTCATTTAGCTACTTAAGCCCGTTTAGCCCAAATTCTAAGCCTAGTTTAGCAAATTTATCCTACAGAACACTAGAACTCACTTACCATCAATTTTCACCCAAATGGGCCCGTAAGCCCACTGGGCCCGATTTAAGCCTATCGAGGCCCAAATTACCAACTTTAACGATTTCGGTTACAAATCTATCACTTCCAACTAACCCATCGCACGCTCGTAAGCCCATGAAATGCCAGAATTACGGCATTTCAGCTTTTCAGCTTTTACCGATTTATACTACAGAAGGGTGTTCGTTTACACACCCGATTTGCGATTTTACCGATGAGATCTCCTACGTGATTTCTCCTACAATCGATCACTTAACAAATTAGATTTACAAATTAACAATAACGAATGTAATCTAGCTTACCATATTCGGGCAACATCACCTAAGGCCCTTGAGTTCTTACCTTTGCCGAAATTAGTGACTAGATCTAAATCTAGTCGTTCCAAAGATCCAAGCCTCCTACGCTCCTTGCTAGATCGCCCCTTTCACAAAAAGTACACATAGAGTTGATTAGAAGAACTAGCATTACCTATCACCATAGTCGGTAGCCTCCCTAAAGTTTTTAAGACTTTCGGCTTTTCTTACATCCAAAGATAACGAGTAGACAGGAGGTTCCGATAACTTACCAAAGGTTTACTAATCCCGAATCGTTCCCAAACACCTTCTTATCTCAGATTTGATGCAGATCTAATCTTAAAGTATGAATAACGAACGGATCTAGAGGTTTAAATCTCGAATCACTATGAATATGGAGGTTTCGGTGTAACGCCCTCTTACCCGAGACCGTCGCCGGAGTCGAGCTTGAGGTGTTACTAAACTTTATTTATCACTCAAAGAACTTTAAATCATTTATTCTAACTTTCGTAATAAGCTATTCATCTGCGTCACAGTTGCTAAAAAATTCATATCTTGAGTTTCAAAACTAGAAATTAAGATCCATAAATTTTCCCTGAAACTAGACTTATATATCTATCTACTAATTTTTTTATAGAATTTTTGGTTGGGCCAATTAGTACAGTTTATTAGTTAAAATTTACCCTATTTTAGTGTTCGACTGCTTTGACCTCTGTTCACTACGAATCACTTTTCTTCCTCTCAAAACTTCTAATGACTATGCCATTTATTTCTCCTAAAACTAGACTCAATAAGGAATCTGTTCATATAAAGTATGACTCCTAATTATTTTTGTACAATTTTTAGTGAATTTATAAATTTAGAATAGGGGATTCAGAAATTGCTCTGACCCTGTTCCACCAAAACGCAAATATCTCATAAAATACAACTCTTTTACCTGTTTCGTTTCTTCCATATGAAGATAGGCACAATAAGCTTCAATTTCATATTTTATTCACCACCTAATCTTGTCTCTAGTATTTTTAGTGATTTTTCAAACTCACGTCATTGCTGCTGAAAAATTCTGTTTTATAACAAAGTTCATCTTTTTATGGATTTTCATGGCCTAAGTAACACATTAACGCACATAATACCAAACATAATTTAGATTGGCCATTCCAATGGCTAAGCATTTCCAAGTATTTCCTTATCAAACCATCACAATATCATAAGGTTCTTCACACAAAATGATTATAATGCTATACATGCTATATTCAAAATACAAGCCATTATACCAAATTGTCCCGGATAGTGTGATCGTTCCTTCGACCCTTCCTGATTTCCGAGCTAGCTTGTCAAAACTACAATGAATGAAATGAAGGGAGTAAGCATAAATGCTTAGTAAATTCACATGCAAATAACAAGTAACATAATCATGCAATTCAACATTAACATCAATTGCATAATATAACTAAGACATTCATGTTACAAGTATACTTGCTATCTTACCACAATCTTGTCTTACCAAGTTCTCAACTCGAGATTTAGGCTCATACCTGTCCAACGTCCTCTTTCACCATACTTTCCAACATACTTCTTTCGTTTAGGCGTTCTCATCATTCATTTAAAAATCTACCCGTTGAGCTCATCGGAATATAATTCGGATACACGGATTTCACATACATAAGTGTCATATCCGTAGCTAGACAACTCAATAGCCTACGAAATTTACGTAGCCAAGCTACCATGTAACCCGCCCATAAGCAAACTCGGACTCAACTCAACGAGCTCGGGCGTTCGCATCCATAAGTGAACTCGGACTCAACTCAACGAGCTCGAATGCCAAGTTACATCTCACGAACTCGGACTCAACTCAATGAGTTCGAAACTCAACCATCCTAGTGACATGTCACTTGTATCCTAATCTATTCCCAAGGTTCAAACGGGATTTTCCTCAATCACAAATTTCCGGTCGTCTTCCTCGAAATGTCGGAACCAATACTTTCTAGCATCTCATACTTATCAAGTTAACCACATACTTTGCATATCAATAAATAATAATTCACAAAGCATAATATTCATGATAATAAGTACCAAATCATATAAATACATTAAATTACTTAATATAACAATTATGTTACCTTATTTACACATGAACTTACCTCGGTACAAAATATAGAAATTTTACAATTTAGTCCACAATCTTTTGTTTTCCTCGATCAAGATCGATTCCACGTCTTTCTTGATCTAAAATAACATATTTAGCTTATTTAATACTCGCATTTATCGAAACATTCCTTGCCCCTAACTTTGTCAAAATCACGAATTTGCCCCTAAACTTTTGCATATTTACACTTTTGCCCCAAGGCTCGAAAATTAAAATTTATCCCAAATTCTTAGGTTTTAAGACATGCTGATCATTTATTTACTAACAGAAACCTCAAATTCCCACTATAACATGTACTTATGAACAATAGGTATTTTTACCGATTAAGCTGTTTTACTCGTTTTTATTTAAAACCGAGTAGCACAAGTTGTTTAACATAATTTAAAACCTCATATTCTATCATAAAACATCAAAATACACAATTATTCAACATGGGTAAATTTTTGAAATCAAACCCTAGCTAATATAAATGGTAGAAATAGAGAAATCATGTTACCGGATTTCAAAAACGTAAAAATCATTAAAAACGGGGCTAGAACGGACTTACAATTGAGCTTGGAAGCTTGAAAAACCCTACCCATGGTTTCTTCATGCTATTTTCGGCCTTGAGGAAGAAGATGAGCAAAAATTGGCTTTTAATTTGATTTTTAATTCATTTAGTCACTAAATGACCAAAATGCCCCTAACTTAAAAATATTCCTTTTTCACCCATTTCATATCCATTTTTGTCCAATAAATTAACCAATGGTCTAATTACCATTTAAGGACCTCCAATTTAAATTTTCATAACAATTGGACACCTCTAACATATAGAACTCAACTTTTGCACTTTTTACAATTTAGTCCTTTTGACTAAATTGAGTGCCCAAACGTCAAAATTTTCATACGAAATTTTTTTACAAAGTAATTTCATAAAAATGTAAACCATAAAAATATAAATAAAACACATTTCAATTTAACACCTTTACCATTTGACAAAAATGCCCTTAATGCCTTTCTTTGTAATTTTTCATGTACCAGCCCATTTTTCTCCAAAATTTTAGAAATTGGTCAAATTGCTATTTAAGACCTTCTAATTAGTATTCCAAAGCAATTTCATACTAAAATCTTCTAGAATGCAAGTTTTTCAACTTATTCGATTTAGTCCCTAATTTCAAATTAAGCACTTTATGCATAGAATTTCTTCACGAAATTTTCACACAATCATGCAATCATATCATAAACCTCAAAATAATTATAAAATGATTATTTCTATCTCAGATTTGTGGTCACAAAACCACTATTCTGATTAGGCCCTAATTCGGGATATTACAACTCTCCTCCCTTTAGGGATTTTCGTCCTTGAAAATCTTACCGGTAAATAGATGTGGGTAATGTTTCCTCATAGTTTCCTCAGGCTCCCATGTAGTCTCTTCTACCCCGAAGGTACTTGTTCAGCTTTCACTTGGTGTTCAGCTTTCACTTGTTGACAAATTAGGCATTTCGATACAAACTCCGACATATCTCTTTTCATTCCATTCCACCAATACATTTTCTTCAAGTCATTATACATTTTCGTACTGCCTGGGTGAATCGACAAACAACCATTATGTGCTTCATGCAAGATCTTTTGAATCAACTCATCATTTTTCGGTACTCAAATCTGATTTTTAAACATCAAGCAACCATCGGAATCGATTCTGAAATCTAATCCTGTATCAATCTCACATTGCTTCCTTTTAGCTTGCAGTTCTTTGTCGTTTTTCTAAACTTCACAAATCTCTTGTAAAAAAATCGGTCTTGCTCTCAACTCCGCTAAAATCGAACCATCATCTGACACCATCAACTGAGTATTCATAGCTCCCAAAGCAAACAACAATTTTCTACTCAAGGCATCGGCAACCACATTCGCTTTTCCCAGATGGTAATCAATCACAAGCTCATAATCTTTCAACCATTCTAACCATCTACGTTGTCTCAAATTCAAGTCTTTCTGTGACATCAAGTATTTAAGACTTTTGTGTTCGGTATATACTCGGCACTTTTCTCCATACAGATAATGTTACCAAATCTTCAAAGCAAACACTATAGCAGCCAGTTCCAGGTCATGAGTCGAATAATTCCTTTCGTGAAATTTTAACTGCCTCGAAGCATAAGCCACAATCTTTCCTTCTTGCATAAGTACACATCCCAAACCATTTCGAGAAGCATCACTATATACCACAAATTCTTTACCTGACTCGGGCTGTACTAACACTGGTGCCTCTGTTAATAACTTTTTTAATTCTTCAAAACTTTGTTGACATTCTTCCGTCCACTCAAATTTAACATCCTTTCGGAGTGATCTAGTCATAGGAGCAGCAATTATAGAAAATCCATTTACAAACCGTCGATAATATCCAGCTAGCCCCAAGAAACTTCTAACCTCGGTTACATTCTTCGGTGGTTTCCAATCAACAATAGCTGAAATTTTACTGGGATCAACCCGTCTACCATCACCCGAAACAATATGACCTAAAAATCCCACTTCTCGAAGCCAGAATTCACTCTTACTAAACTTGGTATACAACTGCTTATCTCTCAAAGTTTGTAAAACTATCCTCAAGTGCTCAGCATGCTCTGTCTCATCTTTCGAATAAATTAGGATATCATATATAAATACTGCAACAAATTTGCCCAAGTATGGTCGAAATATGCGATTCATCAAATCCATAAACACAGCAGGAGCATTTGTTAACCCAAATGGCATAACTAAAAATTAATAATGACCATACCTTGTTCTAAAAGCAGTTTTAGGCACATCTGACTCTTTTACTCGCAGCTGGTAGTACCCAGACCTTAAGTCAATCTTTGAAAACCATGTCGCTCCTTTTAACTGATCAAACAAATCATCACTTCTCGGTAACAGATACTTGTTCCTAATTGTCACCTTATTTAATTGCCGGTAGTCTACACATAATCTCATAGAACCATCCTTCTTTTTCACAAACAGTACAGGAGCACCCCAAGGTGAAAACTCGGTCTCACAAAGCCTTTGTCAGTCAACGCTTGCAACTGCGACTTTAATTCTTTCAACTCTGCTGGTGCCATTCTATACGGAGCAATCGAGATCGGAGCTGTTCCCGGTATCAAATCAATACCAAATTCTACTTCCCTGACTGGAGGCAAAGTCGGCAATTCTTCTGGAAATACATCCGCGAATTCACATACAATCGGCACTGATTCCACTTTCTTTTTAATTTCTTTTGTATTCATCACATATGCCAAATAAGCTTCATAACCCTTTCTCAAATATCTTTGAGCTGACATCAAAGAAATCACACTAGATAATGCCTCTGATTTGTTTGATTCAACCCACAGAATCTCACCATTTTCACACTTTAATTCAATAACTTTTTGTTTACAATTTGCTATAGCATCATGCAATGTCAACCGATCCATACCTAAAATAACATCAAATTCATCAAACGGCAACAACATCAAGTCAGCAGGAAAATAATAACCCCGAATCATTCAAGGATATTTCTTGCATACATTATCAACTATGACACATTTGCCTAACAGGTTTGACACTTTAATCATAGATTCTGTATTCTCAACAGGTATATTCATACTAGACACCAATTTCATGCACACATATGAATGAGTAGAACCGGGATCAATCAAAGCAGTAATATTAACATCATAAAGAGAAAATATACCAGTAATCACGTCGGGTGAGGAAGCATCTTCACGTGCTTTTATAGCATAAGTTCTAGCCGGAGCCCTTCCTTCAGATTTAGCTGCTGAATCTCTGACAACATTCTTGCTGCTCGCTTCATTCCCAGCTTTTCTTGAATATCTTCCCCTCGAATCCGCACCACTTGCTTTTGTACTTTGAAAATTTTCTTTTCAATTCTCTCTGGGCAGTCTTTAATAAAATGATCTGGAGAACCGCACTAGAAACATTCATTTGCTCTGCCCAGACGTTACGGCCAAGTCTGGTGTGTCACATTGAAGTGTTTTTCGAAAACCATGTTTTCATTGAAAACTCTTTGTAATGTTTAGAAACTTTTATCGGAAAATTTGCATAAAACCTTGGCTTTATCAAAACGTGATACATTGTAATAATCAAAACATTGTAAACAACCTTATTAAATCTTATGTGAAATTTTGAAAACTCGTAAACATCTGTACTTGCAGAAAATATGTTATTTTAAAAACAGTTTAGGTTATCAGAAAATCAAATCCTCTTTGTCATGGCTGAAAGTGAATGGATACTATACACCAGGTAGGATTCAAGAGAAGAGGAGGTGAGTCATTTAGACTGCTTAAGTACCAAGCTCTTCCTAGATCCACTCCTAGACATGCACACATCCATTGCCACACTTTAACCTTGCCATTTGTCTACGAACAAATTAAGTTTAAATGTATTGAAGATATACATTTGTGAAAAACATTTACGTTGCAGAAGCTTTACTCTACTTATCGAGATATTTTGAAAACAAGTAGCGTTTATAAAAATCGCGTCCTAAAATCATTCATTTTCAAATTGATTTAAATAATATCCTACTTAAGCTAAAGTCAATTTAAATAAGTAATGATTAAAAAGCCAAAATAAAAATAATTAAAGAGGCCCTTATTACAAATCCAAAATCAAAATAAAAATAACTAAGATTAGATTGAAATAGTTAACTTAATTAAAAACCATTGGTCCAGTCCATGTGGCCACTCTGAATCCCTCCCAACTCTAAGTCCACCAATCTAAGGCTCACCTGCAAGGATGGAAGAAAAAAGGGGTAAGGTTGGAAAACTCAGTGTGTACAGAAGCCCATCCAAAGCCCAAGTCAACTCAAGCCCATTGGGCCTAAGCCTAAACCTATCTCAGTCAGATACTAGGCCAAAGCCCTATTCAGATAACAGTAAACTGGGCCTTAGCCCTTTTCGGATAGCAGTACGGCCCATAGGCCCATTACAGTAACAGAACAGTATTAATGATTACAATGCATGAATGCAAGCCATGATCCATGTGGGGAGACTACTCAACTCATCCAACCGCTACACACCACCCGTACCAACCATCACACCATGTGGGGAAGCTACTCGACCCACCCAACCGCTACACACCACAGAATTTGCAGCGAGGCTGCCAGATATTGTGACAGAGTCACCAGATACAAATATTGTGGTGAGGCCACCAGAACAGATATATGTGGCAAGGCCACCAGAACAGATATATATGTGGCGAGGCCACCAGATTGCAGCGAGGCTGCCAGAATGCTTCCTCCAACATAAACCCAAACCCTATGCAACAAGCATACATGTTATGACATATAACATACAGAATCTCATGCATCAGATATATACATATATTATGAGATATGACATGCAGAAACAGAAAATCATACATTTCATACAGAATTTACCCTAGGGGTATAAAGGTCATTTTACACTTAGGGGTAAAATGGTAATTTCTAAAATTAGGGGTATTTTAGTCATTTTACCGATTCTCAGGGATTTTATGAATATCAAGTGACTATTAGTCCATATGTGACTTCAGAAGTTCATTTTAACTTATTTACCATTTTTGCCCTTTCTAGGCCCAAAACCCCTAATGGCCCTATAGCACCTATTAACAAATTAAGCCCATTTTGTCCAAGTTTCATATTCAGTTACCGATTTTAGCAGTTTCAATCTTACAGTCTAACAGAACATACTTATTACCTATTTTTACCCAAATAGGCCCAAAAGCCCATGAGCCCATGTTCGGCCCATCGAGACCCAACTTACCGAGTGCGCGAAATTGCACACTCAACTAATCTTACCACTTACGGTTACAGAATCCACGATTTCCAACCATCTTGTGAGTATTCGCACACTCACAAGCCCACATAATACCAACTTTTGTGTTAATTGGCCTTGCCGAATTAGACTAAGGAAGGGTTCGATACACACCTGATTTATGTCGAAACGTTGACGAGATCCCCTATGCGATTTCTCCTACAATCCATTATTTAAACGATTAACCAAAGAAACTACGAAAACCGATGCTAAGATTCCTTACCATATTCGGCCACACCTTTAATGGTCATGAAACCTTACCTCTATTGATTTGGATCTACTAGATTTAGATCTGGTTGAATAGATTCCTTCAGTTCCTCGCTAGATCACCTTCTTCGCTAAATAACACATATAAGAACCGAAATATATCGTTAAAACACCCTTAGGCCATGTCGACAGCTTTCCTACATGTATACAGGGATTTCAGCTACTCTTAATTTCCAAAATAACGAATGAGAAGGAGTTTAGTTACTTACCAAAGATTTATTCGCCAAAACGTTCCCACGCACCACTTTCTTTCCAGCTCTGTTGTAGATCTAATCCCCAAAATACGAGTAGAGAACAGATTTAAATACTAACTCCTGAATCACTGAAATATGGAGATTTTGGTTTTTAATATTTATGAGTAAAGAGGAAGAAGTATTTGAACGGATAAAAGGGATGTAAGTTGTGATTTAATTATAAGAAAAGGGACCCTGTAGTCGGTTCTACTAAGAAGAAAATAAAAAAGAATAGAAGTAGGGGAGAAGGTTCAGCCTTGATGAGAAATAGAAGAGAAAAAGAGCAAAATAGTAGAACAAGAATCGTTTGCATGAGAACCAACCTCGGCTAATAGGGAAAGAAATCAAGGGAAACAAATTGAAAGAATCAATGCAAAGGATTTTGGGTAGAGAGAAAATAAGCAAAAAAAAATAAAACAAAACAAAATAAAATAGTTTGAATGCCAGAAAAAATTCAGCTAATTGGCTAAAAATAATTTCCAAATTAAATCTCGTGCCTATCTCCTTGTTTTTAGCCACCCACCGAATTTGATTTAAATTCAAATTCTTCCTACCAGCTGCAGCCACCCATTCAAATTAACTTCATCCTTATCTCCAACCGATCAGCAGCAGCATCCACTGACTGACCTGCTTCAGCATGCTGCTAGGGAGCGCCCTAGTCCCGCACGGCACCTCCCACACGCGCGCAGCAAAAATGGGCTCTCCTCGCGCGCAACGCTACTCGAACCTAAAACCTGCAGGTTGCCCAGCACGCTGCTGGCCACTGGGACGCGCGTTCCTCTTTGATATAATAGCGCCACGCTAATTCTTAAAGCTTACCTGCCGCCGACCTGGGTCCATTAAAAATAAAACAAAACCTGTGCCGACCTGGACTCGAACCCGTGCTCTTTTTGGAACTCCTAGCACAATGCTGCCACTGCGCCACAGGCGCTCTTGTGGCATACATCGGTCACGACTATACTTAAGCCTTACCTTAGCGTGGCCTGGCTTCTAAAAATAAAAAGAAACCCCCGCGCGCACCGTGCCTTGAACCCAGGTACTCCTACAACCCCTAGCGCGCTTAGCCACTGAGCCAGGCAGGTTCCTTTGTGCCTAAACTTGCACAATTTATTTTAAAAGCCTTATTGACCAGTTCCCCTAACAGACAAAAACTAATTTCTTTGCTAAAGTCTTGGATTGGACCAAAATTTTCCCACACTTTAAAAACTTCTAAATTCATTTAAAAACTAAATTTAAACACCAAATATTATAATATTCTATATATTTTTAAATAAAAATAATCATAATAACAATAGAAATTTCATAAATATATCTTTATAAAAATTTCAAATATAGTGATATATATATATATATATTTTTTCTAATACTAATAATTATAGTTTTCATGAAATTATAAAACATAAATATTTTATCAATAGTAATAGTAATAAGAATATATGATTCTAATAAATACAGAAGAAATTTTCTAATAGTAATTTAATTCAAATTTCTCTCTCCTTTTTTTTTAAACAATAATATTTAAAACTTCTCAATTTATTCAGGTTTTCTTTTATTCGAACCCAGACTTCAAAACTCAATTCTTCTAGACCCAAATTCAGGGTGTTACACTCTGCATGGACCAAAATGATTTCTGCCACGCCGCTGACACTCGGGTTTAACAAATCTCGAATTCCCCACACTAGACATAGATGTAGTCTGAGATTTAGAACTCACATTTTGCTTCTTAGAATTTCCATATGATTGTCTGGCCAAAACTTGAGAACGAGAATTCATATTTCTAGATTTTCCGGATTGCTATGAGAATGAACAGCTCATCGGTCTTTTCTTCCAATTTCGAGTCTCAACCTCTATCTTTTTCTTCTCTTTAAGTAGTTCTTCAGCCTTACAAGCCCGATCAACAAGTACTACCATTTCTTTTAATTCAAGAGTTTCAACAAATACTTTTATGTCTTCATTAAGTCCATCTTCAAATTGTCTACACATTTTAGCCTCTGAAGGAACACATTCTCTAGCGTACTTACTCAACCAAATGAACTCCCTTTCGTATTCTCTAACTGTCATGTTGTCTTGTTTCAACTCAAGAAACTCCTTGCGCTTCTGATCAATAAATCTTTCACTGATGTATTTCTTCCGAAATTCTTCTTGAAAGAATTCCCAGGTCACTTTCTCTTTCGACACTACAGAAATCAATGTCTTCCACCAATAATAGGCTGAATCCCTCAGCAACGATACAGCACATTTCAAGCATTCTTCAGGTGTGCAAGACAGTTCATCAAATACCCGAATAGAATTCTCGAGCCAAAACTCTGCTTTCTCGGCATCATCATCAACATTTGCCCTGAATTCTTGAGCCCCTTGCTTACAAATTCTTTCAACTGGAGTCTTATGTAATTTCATCAGATCCATACCTTGAGGCATCGAGGGTACAGGTTGAGGAATCAGGGGAGGTGGGGGAGGTTGTGCATTCGGGTTCGTACGAACGAACTCAGTATACCAAGCACCCATCATTTGGAGAAAGGCTTCCCGACCCTTTTCTCCTCCTCCTTGACTAATAGTAGAAGGTGGATTTTCAGTCGGCACCTCCCCTTCAGCCGGGGCTAGTTCATTACTCTCTACATCATAGCCACAATTGGATCGGGATCCATTTACTATATAAAAAAATCATTTAAACAGTCAAAAGTCGTCACACTATCACAATATGTATATATGGCATGTATAGCAAAACCCACACATACAACATGTTAATCAGAGAACCGACTAAACCTGCTCTGATACCACCAAATGTAATGCCCTCTTACCCGAGACCGTCGCCGGAGTCGAGCTTGAGGTGTTACTAAACTTTATTTATCACTCAAAGAACTTTAAATCATTTATTCTAACTTTCGTAATAAGCTATTCATCTGCGTCACAGTTGCTAAAAAATTCATATCTTGAGTTTCAAAACTAGAAATTAAGATCCATAAATTTTCCCTGAAACTAGACTTATATATCTATCTACTAATTTTTTTATAGAATTTTTGGTTGGGCCAATTAGTACAGTTTATTAGTTAAAATTTACCCTATTTTAGTGTTCGACTGCTTTGACCTCTGTTCACTACGAATCACTTTTCTTCCTCTCAAAACTTCTAATGACTATGCCATTTATTTCTTCTAAAACTAGACTCAATAAGGAATCTGTTCATATAAAGTATGACTCCTAATTATTTTTGTACAATTTTTAGTGAATTTATAAATTTAGAATAGGGGATTCAGAAATTGCTCTGACCCTGTTCCACCAAAACCCAAATATCTCATAAAATACAACTCTTTTACCTGTTTCGTTTCTTCCATATGAAGATAGGCACAATAAGCTTCAATTTCATATTTTATTCACCACCTAATCTTGTCTCTAGTATTTTTAGTGATTTTTCAAACTCACGTCATTGCTGCTGAAAAATTCTGTTTTATAACAAAGTTCATCTTTTTATGGATTTTCATGGCCTAAGTAACACATTAACGCACATAATACCAAACATAATTTAGATTGGCCATTCCAATGGCTAAGCATTTCCAAGTATTTCCTTATCAAACCATCACAATATCATAAGGTTCTTCACACAAAATGATTATAATGCTATACATGCTATATTCAAAATACAAGCCATTATACCAAATTGTCCCGGATAGTGTGATCGTTCCTTCGACCCTTCCCGATTTCCGAGCTAGCTTGTCAAAACTACAATGAATGAAATGAAGGGAGTAAGCATAAATGCTTAGTAAATTCACATGCAAATAACAAGTAACATAATCATGCAATTCAACATTAACATCAATTGCATAATATAACTAAGACATTCATGTTACAAGTATACTTGCTATCTTACCACAATCTTGTCTTACCAAGTTCTCAACTCGAGATTTAGGCTCATACCTGTCCAACGTCCTCTTTCACCATACTTTCCAACATACTTCTTTCGTTTAGGCGTTCTCATCATTCATTTAAAAATCTACCCGTTGAGCTCATCGGAATATAATTCGGATACACGGATTTCACATACATAAGTGTCATATCCGTAGCTAGACAACTCAATAGCCTACGAAATTTACGTAGCCAAGCTACCATGTAACCCGCCCATAAGCAAACTCGGACTCAACTCAACGAGCTCGGGCGTTCGCATCCATAAGTGAACTCAGACTCATCTCAACGAGCTCGAATGCCAAGTTACATCTCACGAACTCGGACTCAACTCAATGAGTTCGAAACTCAACCATCCTAGTGACATGTCACTTGTATCCTAATCTATTCCCAAGGTTCAAACGGGATTTTCCTCAATCACAAATTTCCGGTCGTCTTCCTCGAAATGTCGGAACCAATACTTTCTAGCATCTCATACTTATCAAGTTAACCACATACTTTGCATATCAATAAATAATAATTCACAAAGCATAATATTCATGATAATAAGTACCAAATCATATAAATACATTAAATTACTTAATATAACAATTATGTTACCTTATTTACACATGAACTTACCTCGGTACAAAATATAGAAATTTTACAATTTAGTCCACAATCTTTTGTTTTCCTCGATCAAGATCGATTCCACGTCTTTCTTGATCTAAAATAACACATTTAGCTTATTTAATACTCACATTTATCAAAACATTCCTTGCCCCTAACTTTGTCAAAATTATGAATTTGCCCCTAAACTTTTGCATATTTACACTTTTGCCCCAAGGCTCAGAAATTAAACTTTATCCCAAATTCTTAGGTTTTAAGACATGCTGATCATTTATTTACTAACAGAAACCTCAAATTCCCACTATAACATGTACTTATGAACAATAGGTATTTTTACCGATTAAGTCGTTTTACTCGTTTTTATTTAAAATCGAGTTGCACAAGTTGTTTAACATAATTTAAAACCTCATATTCTATCATAAAACATCAAAATACACAATTATTCAACATGGGTAAATTTTTGAAATCAAACCCTTGCTCAAATAAATGGTAGAAATGGAGAAATCATGTTACCGGGATTTCAAAAACGTAAAAATCATTAAAAACGGGGCTAGAACGGACTTACAATCGAGCTTGGAAGCTTGAAAAACCCTAGCCATGGTTTCTCCATGCTATTTTCGGCCTTGAGGAAGAAGATGAGAAAAAATTGGCTTTTAATTTGATTTTTAATTCATTTAATCACTAAATGACCAAAATGCCCCTCACTTAAAAATATTCTTTTTTTTCACCCATTTCATATCCATTTTTGTCCAATAAATTAACCAATGGTCTAATTACCATTTAAGGACCTCCAATTTAAATTTTCATAACAATTGGACACCTCTAACATATAGAACTCAACTTTTGTACTTTTTACAATTTAGTCCTTTTGACTAAATTGAGTGCCCAAACGTCAAAATTTTCGTACGAAATTTTTTTGCAAAATAATGTCATAAAAATGTAAACCATAAAAATATAAATAAAACAAATTTCAATTTATCACCTTTACCATTTGACAAAAATGCCCTTGATGCCTTTCTTTGTAATTTTTCATGTACAAGCCCATTTTTGTCCAAAATTTTAGAAATTGGTCAAATTTCTATTTAAGACCTCCTAATTAATATTCCAAAGCAATTTCATACTAAAATCTTCTAGAATGCAAGTTTTGCAACTTATTCGATTTAGTCCCTAATTTCAAATTAAGCACTTTATGCATAGAATTTCTTCACGAAATTTTCACACAATCATGCAATCATATCATAAACCTCAAAATAATTATAAAATGATTATTTCTATCTCAGATTTGTGGTCACAAAACCACTATTCTGATTAGGCCCTAATTCGGGATATTACAACTCTCCCCATTGTATAATGGAGAAGAAGAAGATAGAAATAATTTTGATCAAAGGGTGATCGACATTGGTGGATTCGGTTTCTAATATAACGAAGAAGAGGAAATTGTGAAAAGAAAAGTGAAGGTGATCGACAAAAGAGAGGCTTGAGGTTTCGGTTTCACAAGGGTGAAGACAAGAAGAACAAAAAGAATGGAAATTGATTTCAAAAATAGCTATAGATTTGAATGGCCCCTAACCAAGTCGGCTAACACACTAAAAAAATTACCCCAAATCTCAAAGAAGAAGAGAACTCATAAAGGCCAAAATAATAAAAGCAATCGGCACTTAAGGCTTACAGCCGAATGAGTGTATTTCGGCATAAAAATTCTTCCTAAATTCAAATTCTTCTTGATTCTTAGCCAAACACAATGTTTGAATTTCATTCAAACTCCCCACCGATTGGCAGCGGTCCACCGCTTGGCCGACCCCAACTGCTACTAGGGAGAGTTTCAGTCCACTTGAAACACTCCCCCACGTATACAGCAAAAACATAGCTATTCGTGCGCACAGCAACTCGAACCCGGGACCTCTAGGCACCCACATACACTGCTGGTCACTGCGACGCGAGTTTGCTTTCAATATATTACGGTTGCATTTAATTTTAAGGCTTATTCGCTTCAGTCACGGGCTTCTTAAAAATAAAAGCAAAATTTAGTATGCCCTTGGGTTCGAACTCGCGCCCGCTCAGACCCCCTTAGCACACTGCTGCCACTGCGCCACAGGTGCTCTTGTGGCATAATTCGTTAACAACTTCTCTTAAGCCCTATTTTATTGCAACCCGTTTACTAAAAAAATAAATGTTTTGAGCGTGCCGTGCCTTGAACCAGCACCTCACCCGTCTTCCTAGCGTCTCTGCCACTGGGCTAGTGCACCACTTGTGTCATTTTTTCCCAAGCTTTATTTATAAGCCTTCAACTGCCGTCTAGGTTTGTTTTAAAAAAATCCAACTTTTGAGCACGCTGGGAATTGAACCTGGTTCCCCTTCCTCTTGCCTAACGCACCTGGCCACTGGGCCAGGCTTTTCCTTGTGTCGGTTTCCAACCCAACTAAATTATAAGGCCTAATGCCAGGATTTCCCTAAGAAGCAAAAATCAAAATTTTTGCTAGAGCCCTGGGTCGAGCCCAGGACTTTTCCCACACTATAAGTCCCTCCTAATTTATTTAATTACTAAACTAAATATTAAATTAATAACAATAATATTTCTATTTTTTAAGAAAACAATAATATTTACAACATCTAAATTATTCAGACCGTCTTTTATCCGAACCCAGACTCAAGGCCCAATACTTCTAGGCCCAAATTCAGGGTGTTACACTAGGGGTATATCAATCATTTCTAAAGTTAGGGGTAAAATGGTAATTTTACCCCTCAGCGATATTTCAATTCTTATTATTAGATTTAACTGCCTACACCCTAAATATAACCTTTTAACAGCTCCCACCTCATGCTTAGCAGTCCAAATTCAAAATTAGGTCTAAAGTAATTTTTGGGCCCAAAAGCCCTTTTTGGCCAATGCGGGCCCACTCTTCCAAGTGGCCCAGTACGCCTAATTTTGTGCTCAAAATTCCAGATTTTTACTATTTTACCTTTTAATCACCACTTGCCGGATATTTTACTCCTACGGGCCCATAGGCCCACTGGGCCCGCTTTGACCCATCCAAGCCCAACATAGCCTAAGTGTGCAGATTCGTACCAAAAGATCTCCATGGATTAAAAACCTTTTTAACGGGTTAAGATTGGCCCAATAGCATTCACATGCTAATGGCCTTCTATATGCTGGCATTCCGGCATTTCGGCTTTTGCCGACCTACACTACAGAGGGTATAGTTACATACCTGATTACGAGTCGAGTCGAACCGCCTGTGAACAATCAACCTACAATCGCCCAACAAACCATTAATCATACGATCTCATTTGCTAGCTATACAACCAAAACCCCCAACATGTTCGGCCAACACCCCCCAAAAGAAAAACCAATACTTACTTTGGCTGAAGACTGATCACTAGGCTTATATTGCCTTTATAACACTAGCAGTCTCCCACTTCTCGCAAAATCTATCTCTAAACCATGCCTAGAACATCAGAATAATCAAGAAAGAAGAAGTTCAAAATGGTTACTAAAGAAAGGCCCAAAAGCTAATTACCATAAAGGAGGGAAGGGAATTCGACTTCCATAAAGGTATTCGATTAGGGAGAGAAGCGAGTACTTACCTAGATCCAACCTTTGATGATGAAATAGACACTTGAAATCTAGGGCGTTCGACTATGGTTGCATCAATAACCCACCACTATGCTAATAGGGCATCAAATAAAGAATAGAGAGGAAAAAGAATGAGTAATCGATTGGTGAAAGAACGAATAAAGAATGAGGTAATAGGGTTAGGCCAACAAGTGATTCGGCAACCAAAATTGAAAGATACACTGGAGAAACACAAATTCGGAGAGAGGAAGAAAGTATGGCAATGGAGAAACACAATGAGAGATTTGGCTAGAAGCAATAAAATGAGACAGAATGCCAAAATAAGGCTATAGGGTTCGGCTAGGAAGGGAGAGCAAAGAAAAGAAGAGAAAAGAGTTTTGCCGAATAAGGCTTAAGTAAATAAAATAAGAAGAAACGGCCTTATGCTTGGAACCAAATTGAATTTGGCACACTAGAGACAAGAGTGACAGAAAGGGAGTCGTATGGGGGAAAGAAATGGATTGACTGACCAAAGTGGAACGATCCTGATTTGCCCCAAAAGAAGTCGACCCCTAGGTCCCCCAAAAGCCAAAACACACACAAAAACACCAGTCCAAAGACCTCTAAAGGACTATCGACTCACCCCTTTACCCAAATGCCGAAAGCCCCAAACTCACTTGCCCAAAAGCTGAATTCATTCACGAAGCCTCCCATATTCAGCTAACTCTAACCTCTCACCTAAATCCCTACATTTTCTCCTTGATTCACTCACCTCACACTTGAATTCAATTCAAAATTCTTATGACCAAGTCTCATCTTACCCAAACTCAACCCTCTTCCAGAGTTTAAAATGATTTGGACACTTGTCGCCTTCCCTCAACAAAAATGAACACCTGCACCTGCAAAGGGATTTGAACCCCAGACCCCCTTGCCCAAGACGCCACCTTATGCCCACATGTAGTGCCACAGCCACCTTGATACAAGCCTTTTTGCGTCATAAAAATTTCAATAGCTACACCTAAGCCCTATGAACCAAAACCCAATCACCCCTAAGCCCAACATCAACGTTTTGCTAAAGGCTTGACTTAACCCCGGGACTACCTAAGGCCCTCCAAAGACTCCCAAACACCAACATAGAACACCCAAATATGCAGTTACTAAAAATAAACAAAAGTACAGAAGCCCTAAAATCTGGGCCGTTTCAATTACAACAAAAATAATATTAAAACATTTTTTTACTCGAATTCATGGTCCCAAACCACCGTTCCGATTAGGGTCTAAACTGAACTGTTACAATAATTCAGAAACTGTCAGGAGATATCACTCAATCCCAGTTTATATACTGTCGGGGTACTTCAATTGATTATGATTCCTGAGTGGAAATGGGACAAAGTTACAATGGATTTTGTATCGGGTTTTCTGTTGACACCGAGCAAAAAAGATGCAATCTAGGTTATTATAGATAGATTGACTAAATCGGCTCATTTTGTTTCGGTTCGCATAGATTACTCGCTTGATAAAGTTGCTGAGCTATACATTTCTCAGATTGTAAGACTGCATGGAGTACCTATTTCCATTATTTTGGATAGAAATCTGAGGTTTACATCACTATTTTGGAAGAAACTCCAGGATGCACTAGGTACGAAATTACATTTTAGCACTGCTTTCCATCTGTAAAAAGATGGCCAGTCCGAATGAATCATTCAAATACTTGAGGATATGTTGAGATGTTCTATTCTCAAGTTCGAGGGTACACGGGAATGATACGTGCCTCTGATTGAATTTGTATGTAATAATAGTTTTCAATCGAGTATCAAAATGGCACTATACGAGGCTTTGTACGGCCACAAATTTTGAACACCTCTGTATTGGACTAAGCTTAGTGAGACTAAGATTCACGGGGTCGATTTGATGAAAGAGACCGGACAGAAAGTGAGTAATTCAAGAAAGTATGAAAGAAGTGTTAGATCATTAGAAATCGTATGCAGACTTAAAATGGAAAAATATTGACTTTGAGATCGGTGACAAAGTGTTTTTGAAAGTGTCGCCGTGGAAAAAAGTACTATAGTTTGGCCGAAAAGGCAAATTGAGTCAGAGGTTCATCAGACTGTATGAGATCATAGAGCGTATCCAGCCTATTGCTTATAGATTGTTATTGCCACCTGAGCTAGCAAAGATTCATAATGTATTTCATGTTTCAATGCTTCGGAGATACCGACTAGATCCCTCGCATGTGATTGCCCCTACTGAAGTCGAGATTCAGCCTGATCTTTCGTATAAAGAAGAACCGATTTGAATTCTAGCTCGTGAGATCAAAGAATTAAGAAATAAGAAAATTTCTTTAGTAAAAGTGGTGTGGCATGAACAAAGGGTCTAAGAGTCTACTTGCGAACCCGAAGATGCTATGAGACAACAACATCCGAATTTATTTAATGGTAAGATTTTTAGGGACGAAAATCCTTAAGGGGGAGATTGTAACAGCTCGATTTAGACCATAGTCGGAATAGTAGTTTCTGGGCCACATATCTAAGTCAGAAAAATAATTAAATATTATTTTTATACATAAAGTATGTGAATTAATATGTGTGAAATTTTCATAAATTAACTTGATCGTTGGTGTGTTTAATTAGCAAAAAGGATTGAATTGCAGAAAATGCAAAGTTTTACTTCTATTTGATTAAGTGCTGAATTGACGTGTCTCTTTTAATGTGAGGTCTTTATGTTGTAAATGAACCATTTAATTTATGAATGGACATTTATGGACAGAGGTTAGGGCTTTGTAAATGAAATTAAAAAGGGTAAAATTGGTATTTAGTAATTAAGCATAAATTAAATAAAACAAAAGCATAAAATATGTCCATTATATGTTCATATTGCCGAATTTAGCAAAGAAAAAGGAAAAGAAAAGAGTTCTAGCATTCGGCACTTGCATTCGCTAATTAGGTATGTGTTTTCAATCCATTTTTTTTATAATTTTTACGTTTTTGTGATCGTTGCTATATGTTCTTCAAAGCCCATGCTACAATTTTAGAATTTGATTATGATTTTGGAATGTGCCATTAATGAAATTGGAAGCTTTGAGATGATTTTTGGTGAATTATGAAAGATATGCGTTAGATTAACATATTTTGTCTTTGAATTTTTGATGAATTTGAATTTTTGGGCTAAATTATGAAAAATGAAAATTTGGAGGACTAAAATGTAAAATAAATGAAATGTATGGATTGTATGAACAAGAGGAAGATTCGGCTTAGTTATCATGTGGTGAGATTTTGCATATTTTGTGTTTTGTGCAATAGGGACTAATTTGCCCATTTATGTGTTTTTGGATTAAATTGAATGAATGTGTGTTTAAATAAGCTTAATTTGAATATGTTTAGATCAAGAACCAAAGAAATTGGATTTGGATCGAGGGAAAACCAAAGTAATCGAATAATCATTCCATCCCGTCCGTTATTGTTTGAGGTAAGTTCATATGTAGTAATTTACTATAAATGAAGGTTAAATGCATTGATATCGTATGAATTGTGATGAATGAAGTCTCAAATGAGATGGAAATAGTGAATGTGATATTATGAATGTGAATAATGATGGAAATGAAATGTGAGAAAGCTCGATTGAACCGTGGGTCTAGTTTTGGAATGCTAGTGACATGTCATTAGGTTTTGATTTGGCTTCGAGCCATGATATCGGCACAACGGGTATGAGTAATACCTTGATTTGGCTATGGGCCTTGGTATAGGTATTTGAAAATGAAAAGAGTGACCTTGAGTTGGCTACGGGTCATGGTATAGGTACTTATCAATTGAAGCGTTCTTGTATCAGATTCCTACTTCGAATGGTTCAACAAGCAAGCAAAAGTTGCAAATGAGAAAAAGATGTTAGTACGAATTGAACAGGTACGTATTATATGAATACGAGAATTATTGAGATGGAATAATGAGATTCATTGAGGAAAGTTTTTGAATTGAATAAACCATGTTATGAGACATGGGTAAAGGTTTGTGGAATTCCATACTTGGCTTTGAATTGTGTAAATGGTTTATTTACATTTGATATTGTGAATTGGATTAGTTACTTGTGAACTTACTAAGCTATAAAGCTTACTTGGTGTGTTTATTTCTATTTTATAGATTATCGAAGCTACTGAAGGCTTGGGAATTGTCGAGGATTATCATCACACTAGCCGATCATACATGGTACCTTTTTGTGGTTGTAAATAACTAAGTATGGCATGTATAAGCTAGGGGTATTTTGATTGCATTTTGATATTAAATATATGTTAAGCCAAGTGATTTGGCTAACTAATAGGTTGTAGTCATGCTGGAGTTGATATGTGCTATGGGTTGCAAATTTGGTATGATTTATGTTGTATATAAGGCTTATTATGAAATGGTCATTTTGGTATTGAATGTGTTGTTGTTTTGGTAAGATTTGGGTATGAAATGAAATGGTTTATGATGAGTTATAAAGTCTATGTTTTGGATGTGAATGTGACTTGTGATTTGGTATATTTTGGCAAGGAAATTGAGTATGGAATTGGTTGAGTATATTATGGATAGAAAGATGTATGTTTTGGTTGGAAATTGGCTGATTTTGGTTGCCTATTTATGCTTATGGATGTTGTGCATTTGATACTTAGGTACATGGAAAAATGGGGTGTGAAAAATAGCTTAAACCAAGCCTATTTCATGCCACACGGTCGAGACACACTATTTTGTAGCTAATTTGGGCAGTATAGCACACAGGTTGGACACACGGGCGTGTCTGGTAACCGTGTGGCCAATTCAGGATGACATACGGGCTGGACACACAGTCGTGTCTGGTGACTGTGTGACCTAGTCAGTGTTGTACACGGGCTAAGGTGAGATTTGAGGCACGGCCGTGCAAGATACATGGCCTAGCCACACCGGCGTGTGCCCTGTTTTAGAGGAAAAATTTTCTAAGTCTCGTAGAGGTTTCAAATGTTATCGGTTTAGTCCCGACCCCTTTCTAATGCAATTTTAAGGTCTCGTTGACCTTCTAAAGGGACTTAATGATAATGTATGATGGTGAATTAATGTTGTATATGGGATGCTTGTATGGTGATGTGTATTGATCGGTAATGCCTCGTAACCCTAGTCTAGCAACTGATACAAGTTGGGGGGTGTTACATTTGGTTGGTATCTGAGCCAGGTTTAGTCAATCCTAGGACTAACGTAGCGTGTTCGACTCTAGCTATACATGCCATATTTATGAATTGTGATAGTGTGATGAATCCTGACAAATGAAATTTGTTCTCGTATAGTAAATGGATCCCGAAAGAGTCGTAGCTGACGATGTAGAAAGTAACGCACCAGCTCCTACTCAATGGGCTATGCCACCTAAATCTAGAATTGGTACGAGTAGCCATGAAGGAGAGGCTAAACTAGCTCCTAACTGGTGCCCAAACCTCAAATATATCTGTAGAATCTTTTGTTCCAGTTTGGCTATTTCCCGCATTACCACTATTTCTAGATGGCCCTCCTCTTGCAGCAATGTTACTCAGACGAGTATTTTGAATTTTCTCTCTATTAGATCTTTCAAGGTAGTTACAAAGAAAATGATCGTAGGAACCACATTTGAAGCATGATCCATCTCTCATTCTGCACTCCCCAAAATTGCATCTATTGTACTATTGCCATTTAGGTTTATTATTTCGAACACTCCCCCCATTCGCTACAGAAGTAGCCTGAGATCTCAAATTTGAATGTTGCTTCCCTTTGTCTTTTCTTGAAAATCCTACTGAAGCTGAGGTACAACTATGAAATTCTTTTGATTTCTTCCATGGGGATGAAAATGATTTTGCCATAGGTTGTTTATCAGTGTCAAGAGCCTCAAAATCTACGTTTCTTTAGCCTTACTAAGTTCTTCACCTTTATGTGCTTGATACACCGAAACCACGAATTCTTTCAATTCTAGAATTTTAGCTAATAGTTTGATATATTTATTTAAACCTCTTCAAATCAGGTGCATATAACAGCTTCTGATGGTATACATTCCCAAGCATACTTGCTAAGTCATACAAACTCTCTTTCATACTCGACTATAGTTATATGGCCCTATTTTAACTCAATGAACTCTTTCTGATTTTTTTCAAGATACTGCTAACTAACATATTTCTTCCTGAATTCTGTCTAAAAGAAATCCAAATTTATATGATCTTTTGGTACCACTGCAATCAAGGTATTCCACCACTAATACACTAAATCTTTTAACAACATTATCACACATTTCAAACTATTAGTAGGAGAGCAAGTTAATTTATCAAAAACTCCGATAATATTCTATAACTAGAACTTAGCCTTTTCTAGATCATCTTCTGCAGTACCGCAAAACTCTTCAGCCCCATACTTACGAATTTTATCAATCAGAGGTCTATTCATTTGTAACAATTCTAAACCTTGAGAAATAGTAGGGACGGGTTGTGGTACGGGAGGGGGTGCAAGTCGTTGAGCCACTCAAACATCATTAAAAAGAAGGCTTCTTTAGCCTAACTTCCCCGCCCCTCAGCTATGTGCCCATTGCTAGTTACTCCATAATAGGGGCTTGTTCATTACTATCAAATTCATCGAAATTAGCTTGATTAGATGACATCTTTTGTCTATATGAAAACATAATTCCATTTGAGTCAGGAGATATCACACTATCACAAGTTATATAATGGCATGTATTTCTAGACTCCATACATGCTACGTTCAATCCAAGAACCAACTAAACCGTAGCTCTGATATCACTAAATGTAACACCCCTAACTATCTCTATTGCCAGATTAGGGTTACAAAGCATTACCAAACATTTGCAGACATTTAACATTACAACATTAAATAGATTAATCTAGTTAAAAACCAATCAAACATATGCACTTGTACCCCAAATTGAGCCTTTGAAGCCCTAAAAAGCATAGAAACAATTCGGGACTAATTTGAAACAAAATAGAAGATTCAGGAAAAAGTTGCCAAATTTTGAAAATAGGGGTCACATGCCCATGTAACATACCCCATGCTGTGTAACAATTGAACAAAGGGACAAACGACTATGTCCCGGCACGTGTCTCCACCTATGTAACTCAAAGAGTTGGGTCATACTGTAACACCCCAAACTTGGCCTAGACATTACGGCCAAGTCTCGTGTGTCACACTAAAGTGTTTTTCGAAAACCATGTTTTCATTGAAAACCCTTCTTAATGTTTAGAAACTTTTACCGGTAAACTTGTATAAAACCTTTATTTATTTTTTTTCCAAAACGTGATTCATTGTAATAATCGAAACAACTTTGTAAAATCTTATAGAAAAATTGTGAAGGCTTGTAATCCTTTGTAGTTGCGGAAACATGTTATTATAAAAATAGTTTAAGCATCAGAAAATCAGACTTTCTTTGTTATGGCTTAAAGTGAATGGATACTACGCACCAGGTAGGATTCAAGAGAAGAGGAGGTGAGTCATTTAGACTGCTTAAGTACCAAGCTCTTCCTAGATCCAATCCTAGACATGCACA
Source organism: Gossypium stocksii (assembly GCA_020496765.1). Lineage (NCBI taxonomy): Eukaryota > Viridiplantae > Streptophyta > Magnoliopsida > Malvales > Malvaceae > Gossypium > Gossypium stocksii. Next base: position 53,499,936 of record CM035621.1, read on the forward strand.
CATCCATTGCCACACTTTAACCTTATGACTTGTCCACGAACAACAAATTAAGTTTAAACGTATTTAAGATGTTTATTTATGAAAACATTTATGTTGCTGAAGCTTTGCTCTGTTTTTGAAATATTTTGAAAACAAGTAACTTTTACAAAAACGCGCCATAGAGCTATCTGATTTCAAAACGATTTAAACAATGTCCTACTTAAGCTAAAAACAATTAAAGAATTACAGAATTAAAAACCCAAAATAAAATAAATAGAGCGGCCTTATTACAACCCAGAAACCAAAATAAAAATAATCTCAATAAATAATGAAATAAAATATTTGGAAACCAGAATTTAATCTTCGCGGCCATTCTGAATCCCTCCCAGGTCCAAGTCCGCCAACTAGGGCTCACCTGCATGGATGGAAAGAAATGGGGTGAGTTTGGCAAACTCAGTGTGTAAAGAATGCCCATCCAGAGCCCAAGTCAACTCAAGCCCATTAGGCCTTAGGCCTAAGCCCATTAGGCCTAAGCCCTAATCAGTCTTAGTTTTTAACTGGGCTGAAGCCCTATTCAGTTACAGTAAACTGGGCCTTAGCCCCTTTTCAGTTAACAGTATGGCCTATAGGCCCATTTCAGAACAGAACAGATAATAACATGAATGCAAGCCCAAACCAGCCTAAATCCAACAGTTACACTCCACCCGTACCAGCCCTACACACCATGTGGGGAATAACTCAACCCACCCAGCCCTACACTCCATAGTTGCAGCATGGCTGCTCAGATAACAGTAATTTGAGGCAAAGCCTCCAGTATGTGGACAAGCCACTTTCAATACTTCCTTCATCAAGATCCCAGTCCCATGCAACAGATAATAATGACATGGCATGCAGAAAACAGTAACAGTATAATCATGCTTTTTGCTCAAACTTAGCCCTAGGGGTATAACAGTCATTTTGCTCCTAGGGGTAAAATAGTAATTTTCCAACTCTAAGGGTATTTCAGTAATTCTATCAGTTTTTAGGGTTTTCATGCATATTACACTCACTAATAATCCATCCGTCATTGCAAAAGTCTATTTAACTTAGTTTATCAGTTTTAGCTATTGGGCCCTAAACCCTTAATATGCCCTACAGTGTCTATTAACAAATTAAGCCCATTTAGTTCAAATTTACGATCAGTTTATCAGTTTAAACGATTTTGAACCTACAGTCTATCAGTACACATTATTTACCTATTTTCACCCATACGAGCCCGTAAACCCATTGGGCCCATTTTCAGCCCATCGAGGCCCAATTACCGAAGTGCACGAAATTTCACACACGACTAACTTACCACTTTGCAATTTCAGATCTAATGTTTCCTAAACATCTTGTTAGCACTCGCACACTCACAAGCCCACGAAATGCTAGAATTTCGGTATTTTGGCTTTTGCCGAATTGAACTAGAGAGGGTGTTCGATACATACCTGTTTCACGACGACTGCTACTGAGATCCCCCACGATGTCCTACAATCGATTACCACAATTCTTAGATTGCAAATCAACAGCAAACAATCCCAATATTCACTTACCCATATTCGGCCAATGCCCCTAAAGCCTTCAAAATCTTACCTTTGCTGAAAATCGATGACTAGATCTAAGTCTAGTTGTTCCATAGATCCAACCCTTCGATCAATCACCTCTAGTATACACTAATCACCAAAATAAATCATTGGTTAATGACCCTTAGAGCCCTATGCCCAAATCGACAGCCTCCCTAGATTTTAGGGACTTCGGCTTTTTCTAAATTGTAAAATAACTTATAGATCTGGGTTAATGAGCACTTACCACTGATTTCCCTTCTGTTTCTACTCAGATCTGATGTAGATCTAGCCCCTAAATGATAGTAGAACTCGAATCCAGGAGATCTGAAGTTTCGGCTATAAGTCCTTAAATCTATGGTATTTCAGCTTTTTAAGTGATTAAGAAGATGATGATTTGAGGCTATAACTTTGGAGTAGTGTTGCCGACAGATACTAAGGGTTTAGAGAAGATGAAACTCGGTCAAAATGAATGAAAAGAATAGAAGGAATTGGCTTGGAGAAATCGGCACAAGAAGTAAGTTTTTGGGATTTCAGCTTTTATGGTAATCAGCTATGGTGGTTTTGTGGAGGATGAGATCGACAGAGAAGGTGAGTAAGGTGATAAGAAGGTTTCGGCTAGAAGAGAAAGCAAAAAGGAAGAAAATAATGGAGGAGAAGAAGAGGAAGAAGAAATCGGCACAAAGGAGAAGGAATTTGTGTTTTCGGCTTTTGTGAAAACTTAGAAAAGGATGAATGAAAGTGAAAGCTTTCAGGTGGCTAACCCTAATTCTCCAAGACATAAAAAGAAAAGAACCTAACCCTAATATCAACTAAAACAATCGGCCCAACCTCCCTAAGGCCCTTGCCGAAATTCATTTAAGTGATCACATGCTCGGTACAAGCCGAAAAATTAAAAAGAAACTATACGCTTACCTTGCAACTTGAACCCTGGACCTTTAATTCCTTCCCAAGCGCCACTTTTTTAAGAACTCAGTGGCGCCACCTTGCCACTTTGCCAAAGCTCTTCTTGTGTCATAATTTACGAATTTTTTCTTAAAAGCCCACTTAACCAAGTCTCCCATTCACTTAAAATCCAAACTTGATATTTCTACTGGGTTTTAACTTAGGCTTGGGCCTTCTAAAGGCCAACTAACACACTTAAATATAATTTTAGTAACCAAAATACCAAAATTTCAAGTTTTCACCAAAATCACAAAAACCCCGAAAAATCTCGAAAATTAGGGCGTTACACAAGCCCAATACTTCTAAGCCCAAATTCAGGGTGTTACATACACGATCCTATCACAGGTCATGTACAAGAACGTGTAACTCTCTAACATGCAACACACGGCCGTGTCACGGACCATGTGCTAGGCCATGTAACTCACTCACTTAATACACTACGAATTTACAAATGACACATGGTCATGTAGCCAGGCCATGTGTGTCACACTGTAGTGTGACAGCCTGTGTCCTAGGTTATGTGATCCATATTTTGACCCTAAAAAATGGCATTTCAAGGCCAAAACACACCTAGCCATCCATCCTATTTGAGCACACATTCAATTGACTTAGACATCATTCAAACCCTCATGAACATACCATTTTAAACATCCTATTTCATCTAACCAATGTGACACTAAAAGGCACCACATATATATATCAAAAAATCATTAATCAATAAATCAATATGACCATAGTTTAAACACAAAACACAGTTCATTTATCTACTAAATGGTACCAACAATGACCATTTACATGCCATCACAACATACCAAAAAGTGACTTACCAACAAGTATTTAAGAATGGCCAAAATGACCTACAAGGTTCTAAAACTCATCAAAACAAACATAAACTTCAAAAGCATATACATTCCAAATCAACCATTACACATTCAAGAACTACCATAATAAAAGGGCCCCATACATACCATTTATAACATTGGCCAAAATACATAAAAACTACCAAAATGGTTGCTGGATAGCGTGATTGATCCCTGACAAGCATCCAACCGATCGAGCTTTTGATAATCTATAAAACAAATAAAATTAACTACATAAGCAACAAGTGCTTAGTAAGCTTGTACAAATTCAAACAGAACTTACCATTTCCTTAGCACAAACTGTAAAATATGCATAATGTCATTACCAAGACCATAAGCTTAGTAAAAGCCTATACAAACACGATCAAGCTCACAAGTTAGTGGGTTCATCCATGATACATATGAGTTCAATCATATAGAAAGTAGATTTCATATAAATATTATTTAACTCATCAACCTTTCCATAATATCATGAACCATTTCAATTTTATGCTTACGATGCCATTTCCTTTACTTACTCGTTGAACCATCTATAATTGCACCAGATACTCGGGAATGCTCACACATAGTGTGCCTTTCCATATAACAATAACATTTCCTTTTTAATAATTCTCACACAAGCTGTGAAATGGGCCTGCTTACATAGGTTGTGGGTCAGAATGTTAGCTACACAATGCTGCTTACATGAGCTGTGGAGAATTCGTAATAAATGCAAGACCTCAGCTATCGGTGGGACATTCAAGACTAGCACCTGAAGCATGACATCCTTAATAACATGTCATTTGTATCCTAAGAATTCTTAAGGTTCAAATGGGATTCATTATCTGTCAATTATTCATATCATTGATACATGTATATTTAAATCCATTTATAACTACTGTAACGACTCAAATTTTGGGCCTAGAAGTATTGGGCCTTGAGTATGGATCGGTAAGAAGGCTGTACATAAGTATTCAATTGTGCAAGGAAAAGACACAATTAAATGTCTACTTCAATGGTTAAGAGTCCTGTGAAGTGTTGGGGAAGTCCTGGGTTCAAATCTAGGCTCTAGTAAAAATTTTAGTTTTTCCTCTTAAGTAAACCTTGCCTTTAGCATGTTGGCCTTATAAATTATTATGGTTAAAATATGACGCAACGAGAGCTTGTAGTCTAGTGGCAAGGTGGCATGATGTGTAAATGTAAGGCCTGAGATTCAAGTCTTAACGTGTGTAGAATTTTTGGTTTTTCCTTGAATAAACATGGACATTAGCTTGTAGGATTTATAAAATATTGAGGATAAGTTATGATACAAGGAGCCAATTGGCATGATGGCAAGTGGCGTGGTAGAGCTTCAAGGGGGCCTAGTGTTTGAGTCACGCCTTGAGCAAAAGGGTATTTATTTTGCTACTTTAGCCAAGGGAGAAGTAGAGGTGGATTGAAACTCTACTGGGAGAGAAAGAGTTGAATTGGTCTTGGGAGAGAATCAGGGGATATGGATAAAGGTTGGTATAGATATGGAGAGAATTAAGTGGAGAAAATCGTGGAATTTGAAAGTTGAGTGTTGTAGCCGAATTGGTAAGCTAGCTACTCAGAAATTCAGTTTAGGCTAGTAGTGAGGGGCTGTCGAATTCTCTTGCTACCATTTTGGGGTTTTCTCCTTTTTTCATTTTTGGTTTCTCTTTATTTTTCTCTATGTTGCGAATTCATTATGGGAAACAGACATTCATGTCATTTTCTTCTAACCATTCGTGTCATTTCTCTTGTTAGTGTCCGAATTCTCTACTGCTGGTGACTGGTTCTTTCTCTTCATCTTTACTGCTTTCTTTCTCTCCTTGGCCAAATCTAGCACCTACTTTCCCTTTCCATTTCTTCTTCAATCGATTTCTTACATAGCCGAATGTTCTCATTTTTACTTCTTTCTTTTCTAATCCTTCTCTCTCGATTCTCCTATTCTTATTTGGCTGAATACTCTCTACCCATTTTGTTGGTCTTTTTCACCTTACCTTGTAATTTGGTCCTTGGTTGAAACACAGTACTATTCCCCCTATTTCAGATCTGCCAAGATTCTGACAATCGGTAGGTACTTATGTGTTCGTTATTCTTTCTTTTGTTGATAACTCTGCTTTCATTTGATTTCTTCCCTAACAACTGAATGTTTTCTCTTTACGCCTTCTAACTGCAAAATACATTTCTTCTCTGTGATATGGCCATCGTTGGGCTTAGGGATTTCAGTGGTGTGAAGGGGCACAAGTGGCTTGAAGCAATCAAACTTTTATTTTTTTTTATCATTTAATCAAGGTGAGAACGATTATCATAATAGTGGGTTTTGGCCGAATGTGCTTTTGTGCCTGCTAGCACGATATGTGTGGATTTAAGCCACACCTATGAATGTTTTTGTCCAATGAGATCTGTTATACTATAGATTTTTTATAAAGGCGTCTACTAGATTGTGATCAGCAATCTTGGGAGGTTTCAGGATGTTTGTTCAGATAGGGTAAGGAAGGTCTATTTTTGGGCTAAGTATTAAAAGTGATTAACCTAGCAGACAACTGACTAACAAAGTATTCTGATGGATTATAGGTTCGATACGAGTGGGTTAATCATGCATTTGTAACAGGTGTGTTATTCACATTAAATAGACTGTAATTCGGCAAAAGCCGAAAAGACGGGAATGTAACGCCCCTAACCCGAATCCAACGCCGGATTAGAGTTACGGAGCATTACTGGAGTTACTGATTTATTTATCAAATATTTTATTTCATCTAACATTTATATTTCGAACCACTTAAAATTAGACATATTTTCTCCCAAACATATTTATTTTTCTCGACATATTTTGTTTGGATTTATTATTCGTCTCAACATACTTAATTTCCTTGTATCAACGCCTCAAAGGTAATCACATATTTACATGTCATGATAAATGTCATTTTTCTTTCCATATTCCAGTCTCGTATTTGAGTCATCCGGACTTTTATAATAAATTTGGTCATCGTTTTCATTTATTCTATATTCTAATACATTCAATTAATAATCTAGGAAAAATTACCATTTGGCCCCTAAACTTTTAATTAATGACGATTTTACTCTTAGGCTTAGAAAAATAAATTCTTGCAATTTAATCCTTATTTTCAGCCATTATCATCATACATATTAATAACAACCCATAAATACTATAAAATATCAAAATTTTACATAATTTCAACACTTTTCAATTTAATCCTTAAAACATGTTTTTCCCCGATCTTGAACTAAATTAATAATTTCATTTAATTTTTCAATTTAAAAAATGAAATAATCCATTTATGCAATTTGGTCATTTCTAACATTTTTACAAAATTGCCCCTAAACTTTTACTTTATTCAATTTAGTCCCTAAGCCTAAAACATACAAATTGGTCATGCTAACTGATTATTCATACATATTTTCCTCCTCCTCCACTCCATTCCACATCCTTAATTTATATAACATGCTTATAAGTAACATTATCAAAACTTTCACTATTTACTTATATGTATTTTCAAAACTGTCCATTTGAGTCATAGTCACTAAATTATTTATATCTTGAGCTACAGAACTCCAAATTAAGATCCACTAATTCTCCCTGAAACTATACTCACATATCTTCTTAACATAATATTTTTAGAATTTTTGGTTTAGCCAATTAGTATAGTTTATTCATTAAAATCTCCCCTATTTTACTGTTTGACAGTTCTGACCACTCTTTGGTAAAATTTAATTATCTCTTTGTACAGAATTCAAATGATGTTCTCGTTTATTTAATATAAAAAAAGACTCATTAAAGAATCTAACCATATAAATTATGTCACATAATCATTTTTATACAATTTTTAATGATTTTTTCCAATTCAGAACAAAGGATCCCGAAATCATTCTAAACCAGTCTTACAAAAATATAAATATCTCAGAATACAAAATTTATTTACTTGTTCTGTTTCTTTTATATAAAAATAGACTCAACAAGCTTTAATTCCATATCTTACTTAACTTCTAATTCAATTTCTACCATTTTTGGTGATTTTTCAAAATTAACTTACTGCTGTTGTCTAAAACTGTTTTAGTGCAAGATATTAATTACTAAGTTAATTAAATAATATTTATCTTATTAAATAATTATAAAATATCACCAACATCATCATTACTTTCTAGATTTCTCTCTCTTCCAATTGACCATTTTGCCCTTCGTGATCTTTTAAAATTCTATCCTTGAGTCATCACTTAATTTGGTAAAATTGCGATTTAGTCCCTCAAAATTCTTCACCTATTCAATTTGGTCCTAATTCATCCGTTTTCCTTAGTTTCTAGATTATTCCACCCTTAAAATATTTGCACTATTGGTCCTTCAACTTTTCCATATTTACACTTTAACCCCTTAAATTTTGAGTATTTACTCTTGGGCAACAAAACTTTTCTCACTTTTACAATTTAGTCCTTTCTTGAATTAATTTGTCATAATATACTTCCCAATGACAAAACTCAAAATTTCTCTCCTTGCCACTTTATTTCCTTATTTTACTATATCAATGATACTATCTTCTGTAAAAATATTCGGGGTGTTACATTTCCCTACCCCTTAAAATAAATTTCGTCCTCGAAATTTTCTTGTTTTCTTTTGATCATGAACTTCATTATCTCTATAATTCTATAGTTCCTTTCTCTCTCCTTTCATTTCAATTTTCAAAATTTTTTTTATTTCATTTTAAACTTGAATCAGAGATAATCATTTATCTTGTAACAAAAATTAGTTACCTTTTTAACAGAGGCCCAGTAAACTAAATAGAACACTTAGAATATACAAAATAGATATAGGGTTGCATTATTATCAACTATTAAATATGGAGCACTAAAGTTTTATAGAGAGGACATAAATATGCTAATAATCGAAGAGTATTAATGTTCTATTAATCAGAGAGTGCTAATGCGTTAGGGCCTCCTAATGATGTACTACTAATATTCTAGTAGTTCTAATCTCATCTACTTAGGCAAATTATATCATGCACACATATCACTTTTACACTTTTAGCATAATGCTTTTACATATTTTATAATTTAATCCTTGTACTGATAATCATGTATGTTTATATCTTCTCTTTCTTTAATACCTGTAATATAATTTAAAATTCACTATTCATCAATCATCTGTAATTTACTAATAATCTTTATCATGTATTTCATACATCACTTTTTAATTCCATTTTCTCTTTCAATTTATTCACAACTCAATTTAATTTCACTTTTCTCATCAATAAAAATTCAATACTAAATTTACCCATCACTCAATTTGATTTCTATTCAATTCAACAATAACACTTACCTCATATTTCACTTACCATACACATAATTTAACATTTAACATTTAATAATAATAAATAATTTGAATTATAGTGATACAACTGTATACTAAGTATGTCTATTCAGTGGTATTACCATAATTCAAATTATAAAAACTATAATAAATAATAGACATCAAACATGTAACAATATAAGTCATATGTGTTAATTTATATTTAATTTCATATCTAAACAGAAATCTTTCATCAAATGGCATCATATATCATCTATATTATCTTTAATCAAATCATGAACCTTTGGTTAAAGCTTTTAAATCTCATATCTCAATTTCAATTCACATTTCAACTCATAATAAATAATTTCTTTCAAATTTCACAAATCTACTGTAATATGCCCAATTATGATAGTTATATTCAAATATTTTTGCAATTTATTCACTAATTCCATTTACTAGTTTAGTCATCAAAAATTTCATATCATTCAGTTTACTCAAGAAAATAATTCGGAAGAAATTTTTCAGTTAACCATTCTGTAAATACCTTATCTGAATAAATCAATTTTCCTATAATTAACTTCTTTCTTTAGCAGTGATATTGTATATCCCAAGTAATTTTCAAAAATCTAATATCTCTATCCAGAACCCATCTTCACTTATTAACTCATTCTCAGTTTTGACTGCATTATCAATTGCTCAACTATTGAACTTTTTCACTTTTACCGTTTTGAACTTAATCAATATAAATCTCATAAACTTCATTGAATATAACTTAATCAATATAAAGCCTCATAATTTCATTTTTATGTATTTTCACTTAATCGATTTCCCGTTGAACTCATCGGAATATAATCGGATACAACGGAATGCATGCACATAAGTGTTATGCTCGCGGCTAAACCAAACTCAATAGTCCACGAATATATAGCTCAAGCTACAATGTAACCCGCCCATAAGTGAACTCGGACTCAACTCAACGAGTTCGGGCGTTCGCATCCATAAGTGAACTCGGACTCAACTCAACAAGTTCGGATGCCCAGTTACATCTCACGAACTCGGACTCAACTCAACGAGTTCGGGCGTTCGCATCCATAAGTGAACTCGGACTCAACTCAACGAGTTCGAATGCCTAGTTACATCTCACGAACTCGGACTCAACTCAACGAGTTTGGAACTCAAATATCCTAGTGACATGTCAGTTGTATCCTCATATATTCCTAAGGTTCAAATAGGAAATCTTTCTCTTCAACTTTTAATAATATCATTCATAGTCTACGTCAATTTGCAATTTTCATTAAATAATCAGTTTATAGGCAACCGCATCTCATATGTTAAAAAAATATAACAACATAAAAAGAATCGATAATTTATTTTTGTACAAACTTACTAATTTCATTTATTCGACCAATGCACATTTCAATTAATCACATATATTCTTAATTCAATACATTTCACTTTACCTTTCAATAACAAATATTCAAATTTCACAATAATCACTTATTCATATTCATCAAGTAGCTCACATAATTTGCATATTACTAAATAATAACCACAAAGCATAATATTTCATGATATTAATCATCATATCATACAAATATCATTAAATTACTTAAAATGACGATTATATTACCACATTTACACATGAACTTACTATACACATAAATTTAAATGTAACATTTATTCATACCTTTACGAGTTTCGACTCGTCATAATCAACTTTTACTCATATATTCGAATATTGGTTTCAACATTATTGGAATTAGCTCGGTTGGAATAGCATCTTTATCTTTAAGTAAAATAAATCTCATCAGTGTTGGAAGATATCATATTATCTTATCATAGGTTACATAGTTGCATGTATTTCTAGACTTTTCATATACTACATTTAGTCTGAGAACCGACTAAACCTTAGCTCTAATACCACTAAATGTAACGCCCCTAACCCGAATCCAACGCCGGATTAGAGTTACGGAGCATTACTGGAGTTACTGATTTATTTATCAAATATTTTATTTCATCTAACATTTATATTTCGAACCACTTAAAATTAGACATATTTTCCCCCAAACATATTTATTTTTCTCGACATATTTTGTTTGGATTTATTATTCGTCTCAACATACTTAATTTCCTTGTATCAACGCCTCAAAGGTAATCACATATTTACATGTCATGATAAATGTCATTTTTCTTTCCATATTCCAGTCTCATATTTGAGTCATCCGGACTTTTATAATAAATTTGGTCATCGTTTTCATTTATTCTATATTCTAATACATTCAATTAATAATCTAGGAAAAATTACCATTTGGCCCCTAAACTTTTAATTAATGACGATTTTACTCTTAGGCTTAGAAAAATAAATTCTTGCAATTTAAGCCTTATTTCCAGCCATTATCATCATACATATTAATAAAAACCCATAAATTCTATAAAATATCAAAATTTTACATAATTTCAACACTTTTCAATTTAATCCTTAAAACATGTTTTTCCCCGATCTTGAACTAAATTAATAATTTCATTTAATTTTTCAATTTAAAAAATGAAATAATCCATTTCATGCAATTTGGTCATTTCTAACATTTTTACAAAATTGCCCCTAAACTTTTACTTTATTCAATTTAGTCCCTAACCCTAAAACATACAAATTGGCCATGCTCACTGATTATTCATACATATTTTCCTCCTCCTCCACTCCATTCCACATCCGTAATTTATATAACATGATTATAAGTAACATTATCAAAACTTTCACTATTTACTTATATATATTTTCAAAACTGTCCATTTGAGTCATAGTCACTAAATTATTTATATCTTGAGCTACAGAACTCCAAATTAAGATCCACTAATTTTCCCTAAAACTATACTCACATATCTTCTTAAAATAATATTTTCAGAATTTTTGGTTTAGCCAATTAGTACAGTTTATTCATTAAAATCTCCCTTATTTTACTGTTTGACAGTTCTGACCACTCTTTGGTAAAATTTAATTGTCTCTTTGTACAGAATTCAAATGATGTTCTCGTTTGTTTATTATAAAAAAAGACTCATTAAGGAATTTAACCATATAAATTATGTCCCATATTCATTTTTATAAAATTTTAATGATTTTTCCAATTCAGAACAGAGGATCCCGAAATCATTCTGAACCAGTCTTACAAAAATATAAATATCTCAGAATACAGAATTCATTTACTTGTTCTGTTTCTTTTATATGAAAATAGACTCAACAAGATTTAATTCCATATCTTACTCAACTTCTAATTCAGTTTCTACCATTTTTGGTGATTTTTCAAAGTTAGCTTACTGCTATTGTCTAAAACTGTTTTAGTGCAAGATATTAATTACTAAGTCTATAACACCCTTATTTCCTTTCTCTACAATATTTCCCATCACTTTCTCTTATTTCTCTTCATTAATATATCAAAAACATAGAACCATAAATAAGAAAACTCTACTTTAACATTATTTCCATGCTTTTTCAATAATATCAAACTTAAAAATATATTGAAATCTTGATATACTTACCTTGTCTCATTGATTTCAATCTTTAACTTGATTTTTCTCTCTCCTCCAGCTTCTATTTCTTGAATCCAACTTGATATTCTAACTCCCCATAGTCTCCTTAACATTTTTCTCTTTGGTAGCTATGGAAATTCTTTTGATTTCTAGGTGAAAATGGTAAATTTTTGGTGGAAGGACTAAATTGTAAAGAAAGTAAAACTTTCTTTCTTTCTCTCTTTCTCTCACGTTGGTGCATGGAAAATGGTGGGTTGATGTGTGTGTGTGTGTGTGTGTGTTTTTCTCTCCTCTCTTCCTTTCCACACACATATATATACTAAATAAAATAATAAAAAAAAATAATAAATATCTTATTAAAATAATATTTATCTAATTAAATAATTATAAAATATCACCAACATCATCATTAGTTTCTAGATTTCTCTCTCTTCCAAGTAACCATTTTGCCCTTCGTGATCTTGCTTTAATTCCATATCTTACTCAACTTCTAATTCAGTTTCTACCATTTTTGGTGATTTTTCAAAGTTAGCTTACTGCTGTTGTCTAAAACTGTTTTAGTGCAAGATATTAATTACTAAGTTAATTAAATAATATTTATCTTATTAAATAATAATAAAATAATAATAAATATCTTATTAAAATAATATTTATCTAATTAAATAATTATAAAATATCACCAACATCATCATTACTTTTTAGATTTCTCTCTCTTCCAATTGACCATTTTGCCCTTCGTGATCTTTTAAAATTCCATCCTTGAGTCATCACTTAATTTGGTAAAATTACGATTTAGTCCCTCAAAATTCTTCACCTATTCAATTTGGTCCTAATTCATCCATTTTCCTTAGTTTCTAGATTATTCCACCCTTAAAATATTTGCACTATTGGTCCTTCAACTTTTCCATATTTTCACTTTAACCCCTTAAATTTTGAGTGTTTACTCTTGGGCAACAAAACTTTTCTCACTTTTACAATTTAGTCCTTTCTTGAATTAATTTGTCATAATATACTTCCCAATGTCATAACTCAAATTTTCTCTCATTGCCACTTTATTTCCTTATTTTACTATATCTTCTGTAAAAATATTCGGGGTGTTACAGGAAATTTGGCGATTGATGCGATACGAGCGTGCGATCGCTTATACGGTGAACTGAGCCCACAAATCATGGGCAATAGATTGTAGAGGCCACCTCGAGCGTTCTCATGGATTGAAATGGGCCGTGTGGGCCGGATGGGCTCGTGGGCCCACATGGATTAAATCCTCTGTAAGTCACAAACACTGGTCTGGGCTATGTTGTTCGATCACCGTGACTGAATTTGAGCATATTGGGCCACACAAGCGTGTGGGCCCACTTGGGCCGAATAATGGGTCTTAGACCCGTTTATATCTTTATGACCATTTAGGTTTTCTGAGTCGCTCGAGGTAACTGTGGACCTTCCGCGAGGTCGTTATTTGTACCGAGACCCTTGTAAGGCAAAATGACCTTAATACCCCTATAGGGCAAAATGGCCGTAATACCCTTGTAGGGCAAAATGACCGTAATACCCCTATAGGGCAAAATGACCGTAATACCCCTGTAGGGCAAAATGACCATAATACCCCTGTAGGGTAAAATGACTGAATTACTCCTGTAGGGTAAATGACCGAATTACCCCTGGAGGGTAAAATGACCGAATTACCCTTGGAGGGTAAAATGACCGAATTACCCCTAGAGGATAAAATGATTGAATTACCTCTGGAGGGTGAAATGATTGAATTACCCCCGTAGGGTAAAATGACCATAATACTGTTGTAGAGTAGACTTACTGTTACGCCTTATATGATGGGTGATTGATTGAGCATGTCTTGTGATAATTATGTGTTTTGCATACATGCACGACATACTGCATGGGTTGGGTTGTTGTTATGGAGGAAGTGATTGATCTGCTAGGGTCGCACGAGTCGCATGAGACAACTGTGGACCCATCGGTTTGATATTGATCTGTTAGGGTTGAACGGGTCGCACGAGATGACTGTGGTCCCACCGAAGGCTTTGTGCTGGTACCGAAGGCTTTATGCTGTTACCGGAGGCTTTGTACTGTTATTATAGGCTTTGTGCCATTATTATAGGCTTTGTACTGTTACCGAAGGTTTTGTGCCGTTACTAAAGGCTTTGTGTCATATCTGAAGGCCTTGTGCCATTTTTGATGGTTAAAGCCACTTATTTATCTGGCAGCTGTGTTGCTATTCTAGTTAGTGTCGCAACCAGTGCTAACTCTTGGTGTGTTGGTTGGGTGGGTCGATTTTATCCCCACAGTAAGTGTAGGGTTGGACGGAGGCAAGTGCAGGGTTGGATGGGGGTACATGCATCATACATTATTCATTCTGATTATGTTACTATATTGGGCTAAGACCCACATGTATTTTGACTCTGTTTCTGTTTTGGGCTAAGGCCCAACTGATACTGTAATGGGCTCAGGCCTAGATTACTTTTGTATTTTGCTTATCTGACTGGCTGTGTTTTTTTATTAGGGGATTACACACTGAGTTTTCATAAACTCACCTTGTTTTTCATTGTGTAGGTAATCCCTAGCGTTAGGTAGACCGGCGCTACGAGGGACTCGAGGGTGGCCAAACAACTGCATCTGATTTCACATTCAGCTTTGATTTACAGTAATTTCAATTTGGGTTTATTTATTTTTGTAATAAGGCCTCTTTAACTTTTGACTGTTATTCTGGGATTTTATTTATTATGATTTATACCTGTTAGAAATAGAGCATGATTTTCTAGAACATTAACTGTTTTCAAAATGTCACATTTTCGCAACATGATTTTTAAGCTTCCGCAATAAACATTATTTTTAAGCGCAACAACGTGTGAAGGTGATTAACAAATATCCGATAAAGTTGTAATAAGGTTTTTTTATATAAAGCGAGTTTTCAAATGAAATCATGTTTTTGAAACTCAAACGAGTTGATTTTTAACAAAGAGGTTTAAACCTTCAAACGGGTTTTTATCATCAAGAACAAGTTTTCAAAAAGACACTCCAATATGACACCGCCAGATTCGGCCCTAACGTCCAAGACGGGTTTGGAGGTGTAACACTCTGAATTTGGGCCTAGTATGAATGGGCCCTATGCATGGGAGCCGCATAGAGGCTACACGTAAAAGTTTATGTATACAAGAGTTATCGTAAATGAAGGCTTGTTTTAGTGGATTAAGGGCTCTGAGAAGTGTTGGAGAAGTCTTGGGTTCAAATCTAGGCTTTGGTAAAATTTTGGTTTTAAGTGAATAAAACCCTAGATGTTAGTATATAGGCTTTAAGAATATCTGTGGGTAAAGTGTCACACAGAAAAAGCCTGTGGTGGAGTGGCTAATAGCATGTTGTGTATGGAGGAGGTCTGAGGTTTAAGTCTTGGGATGAGCATTGGGTTATTTATTTTGCTCTTAAAAGAATCTGGTCACTGACACATAGGCCTTTTAAATTATTGCACCTTATTTTTGTCACAACATGCCTTGTGGCTTGGTGGCAAGTGACATCTTGGCAATTGAGGGATCTTGGGTTCGAGTCACCCTATGCAAAAGGTAGAATTTATTTTACTCATTTGTTGTGAGGTGGTAGAATTCGAGTGAAAGATTACTGGGAGGAAGTTTGAATTGGTCTTGAGTTGTTGGGAGAAGATTGGGGAGCATATCAAGGAGGGATTTATGGAGATTTCAAAGGTATTTGAAATTGAAGTGTGTTGTAGCCAAATTTGAAATCTGAGCTAGTAAGGAATCAGTTTTGAGGGTTTTGATTAGGCAAATTCGGCTAGAGAGTTCATTTTGGGTGTGTTTTCGGCAACTAGAGGGTAAGTAGGTGCCGATTTCTCCTTGTGTCAATTTGGGGTTTTGTGTCTTTTACGCTTTTTGGTTTCTTTTCTCCTTAGTGCCGAATTTGCTAGAGACTTATTGCACTTTTGTCCGCATTGTCGAAACCCAATACTTAAAGTGCCAAATTAGCCTCATTCGTGCACTTTTTCTTCCTTTCCTCTTTATCTAAATTGACTTCTATTTTCAGTTATCTTAGGAAGCCGAATCCTTCTCCCCATTTGTTCTTCCCCATTTGTTTCTTTCATTCTCTTCCCCTCTAGTCTTGATTGAGTACCTCTCTTGATTCTTCCGCAATCTCTTCACACTTTCGGCCGAACCCCTACTTATCTCACTACTTTCTATACTCTTTTTCTTATTCTTCTTTTGGGTTCAATCTCTACCGTATCGTTCGTACCTGTTGTTCCTCTTCTATTTTTCTCCCCTAGGCCGATTAGTTGTTGGCTGATTGTTCTTCTCTGTTATTGGTCTACTGTCTCAGTTTGCAAGGGTTTTGGCAAACGGTAGGTACTTAAAGATCCATTTGTTGTTACTCCGTTAATACTATGCGGATTCAATCTATTTCTTCTACTTTTTCCTAAAAACCAAATATGTCTTCTTCCTATATTCTTTAGGGATCGGATATGAAGGTTACTTCTTGGGAAATCGATAAGGTTTTCTTGGTAATGAAGGGATTGCTATGGAGGCAAGTAATGGTCAGTCTGAGGAGAGATCGGGAAGGGTGCCAGTTGAGATTGAAAACGTAATCTCTACTCCCAAGTTTAAACGGCGTAGGGTGTCAGCGGTTCGAGACTTTTCGCCTGGATACAGAAGGGTGACTGCATCAAACTTCGGATTAAGTAGGCAAATCGCAATTGACCAGTCTAGTCAAGGTAAGTCATAGACAATTCTTTGGCTGGGAGTTTGGGTTAAAGTTCTTTTCATTCTTTTGTTAGGTTATTAACTAATGTTTTGTTTGAATAGGTTCTGACACTCGGGAATTATTAGTACTCTACATGATCAGGTGTGCAACCGTGTACCCTATTTCTGTAGATCGGCATAAGCTGATATGGTGTGTGTACCTGTAAGCTATGATTGATGGTCGGCTGAAAAGCCGAAAGTTTAAAGTGCACTGACTAGGCTAAATGCCAATAAAGCCAAAATGCCGGCAAATGATGCCAGACGAGCGTGCGAATGCTAGTGTGGTGAATCGAGCGCGTGAACATGGGCGTCGGATGATTAAGGCCACATTGTGTCGCGTTGGGCTGTGTGGGCCCATGGGCTTGTGGGCCCCACACGGTTGAAATGTATGTTATATGGCTACTGTTGGTTTGGAGTGTGTAGTTCGTATAGTTGAGCCTAATTCTGGGATAATTGGGCCACACGAGTGTGTGGGCCCACTCAGGTCGGATAGTGGGCCTTAGGCCCATCTGCACTGTTATGTCGGTTTAGGTTACGTTATCGCTCGAGGCAACGATGGACTTTCGATGGGGTCGATTTGTAAAATTATCGAAATACCCTTAATTTGTAAAATTATCGAAATACCCTAGAGTTGTAAAATTATCGAAATACCCCCTGTTTGTAAAATTATCGAAATACCCTCGAGTTGTAAAATTACCGAAATACCCCCGGTTTGTAAAATTATCGAAATAACCCCAATTTATAAAATTGCCGAAATATCCAGGTTTGTAAAATTACCGAAATAAACTCGGATTGTAAAATTATCGAAATACCCCCGATTTGTAAAATTACCAAAATACCCCTAGTTTGTAAAATTACCGAAATACTCTTGTAGTGTAAAATGACTGATTTGCCCTTGTGGGTAAACGACTAACTTGGATTATGAATTTGACTGATTTGCCCTTGTGGGTAAATGACTGACTTGGACTATGATTTGGCTGATTTGCCCTTGTGGGTAAACGACTGACTTGGACTATGAAATTGACTGATTTGCCCTTGTGGGTAAACAACTGACTTGGATTATGAATTTCACTGATTTGACTGTGATTGTATGACTGTGTTTTAATTGAATTGACAGTGGTGGTATGATTGATATGCTTTTAATATATGTTGAAATGACTGTTACCGAGCATGGCCATTTTGCATACATGTGTGATGATTGAGCATGGCATTCATGACATTTTGCATGGGGCTGGGGTCTGATATGGAGGTAGTTCTATACGAGTGGCTTTGCCATGTATTTCTGTTATTAGTGGCTTCGCCACGTATTTTGATTCTGGTGGCTCCGCCTTGTAATATGCTATTGCAGACATGCTGCATTATTAGTGTGTTGGCTAGATGGGTCGATTTAATCCCCACATGGTGTATTGGATGGTACGGGTGGTGAGTTGGTTGGATTGGGCTGGATTTCTGTTTGCATATTTGCATCTGATAATGATTCTATTTTGGGCTTAAGCCCACATGATTCTGTTATTGTTTCTGTATAGCCTAAGGCCCACTTGGTTCTGCTGATGGGCTCTTGCCTAGTTTGATACTGTATTTTGTGTGGCTGATTACTTGCTAATTAAGGGATTACACACTGAGTTTTCGTAAACTCACCCTTCTAACTAACTGTGCAGGTAATCCACAACGTTAGGAGGATAGGTGCTACGTGGGACTCAGAGGTGGCCACACGACTATAGTTATTATGTTGGATTTTATATATGTTTTAAATTCTGATTTTGGTTTTAATTTATGTAATAAGGCTTCCCTAGATTTTGTTTTAAGTTTGGGATTTTATTACGCTTTATATCTGTTAGATGTAGATGAGTTTTCAAACCAATTTCTATTTTCAAAAACATACGTTTGAAACTTCTTTACCTCAAATTAGCTTCCGCAACTATAAAAGATTTTCAACAAGATTAATAATGTTTTTAAAGGTGATTAACGTTTCAATGTACCACATTTTGAAATTCAACGAACACAAACTAAGTCTTTACACAAGTTCTTAAATATTAAGAAGGGTTTCAATGAGAATACAGTTTTCAAAAAACACGTCAATGTGAGACGCCAGATTCAGGCGTAACTTCTAGGGGTTTGGGGTGTTACAAGGGGTGTTACAACTACACAATATAATAGATAGTCAATTTAACTAACATTATTACGATTATAATTCATATGAACTTACCTCGATAACTATGGTCATAGGAGTAGAATTCAAAACTAATTTGAAGCTTTCGCCTTCCCTCGATTTAAGTCTGATTGTGGTTTATCTTTTTCTAAATAGATAATTTAATTCAATTAAGTACTTCAAGTATTCAATTCAATCCATAACTCATATTTATGTAAAATTATGAAATTACCCTTAATACTTTAACTTTTCACAATTTAGTTCTTAAGCTCATAACTTGAAATTAACCATTTTAATCCTCCATACAAGTTAACCAAATTTCGTAGGGACTCATATCAACCCACTTAAATCATCATTTCATAAAATTACCATGAAATTTAACTATTTTCACAAATAACTCCCCAAGTACAATTTCACCAAAAATCACTGAACAAAACATGTTTGTTTAACAACAAAAGTTAATAATCTATCAACTAACATCAAAACATATTCAAAAACAACCATGGCAAGTCTCTCAACCTTTAACAGTTTTACAAATAATCCCTGGGCTAACTAGATTAAGCTAATATAATCACAAAAAACATAAAAATCATTAAAAACAGAATCAAAATCACATACCATGCAAGGTAAAAGCTTGGACGAACTTTAAAGCCCTAAAAATGGTGTTTTTCTCTTGAATTTTGATAAACTGTAAATTATACATATTTCTATCCCACATTTAACATATTTATGGATTAATTATCATTGAATTTGTGGAATTTGATGCTCCTAATGCTTTAATTTCAAGTTTTATACTTAGGAGAGCATAGGAGAGTGAAAAGAACACGAAACAGGCCGAAAATAGAGAAAATGGGCCAAAGTAAGGAAACAACATGGCCAGTTCAGCACGCAGGCAACCCACACGGCCGTGCCACATTAATAGGCTTGAACACGGCCTAAACTCGATTCACATGGGCTTGTCCCTGTCATAATGAAGTTCAATTTCACGCAGAAAAGGCTACTTAGGGGCTCAGAAAGACATTCCAAACTCTATATAAAGACCCTATGAGGCAACTACAAGGGTGTATAGTATCCTCACTGAGACGGAGAGTAAACGGTAGGGAATTACTCGAAGGAAAGACGATTGATCCATCTTAGAGGCCAAGATCTATATCAAGACAGAGGATCTCCCTTCAATCCTTTCAGGAGTTTTGGGTTTTCTTATGTTTTGTTATTTTCTTTATTCTGAGATGTTTCTTTTTATAAACATAAACTAAACCCCCAAATCCTGAGGGGGATGAAACCTAAGATGAATCTTGTTATTGTTATCTGAACTATATGATAAATATTCAATTTGTTCTTAATTGTGTTTTTAATTCTTAAATTGATATTTCCGGGATATTAATTTAAGTCAAATGTGCTTAGACAGAGGAGCAAAAGTCCCTGTTTAAGAGTAGATCCAACACAAATAAGCGGAGTTGATCACAATCCTAGACATAGGACGACGAAAATCTGCCGGATTAGAGTCAAATCTAATATGGGGATCCATAGATTGAGTTCATGCAAGACTAGGGGTTTTAATTAGAAAGAGATTTCAATTAATCAACCTAGGATTAGTTGTTCTTATTCTCGACAAAGTTATTAACATAATTTAGGGATCTCCACGGATCATGTCGAATGAAGAAATAGTCTAGTTTAGAGTGAGATAACAAGTAAAGTCTAGGTGGATTCTTCCTTAGGTATTGTCTTTATCATTCAGTTTTTCCAAAGCAATTCCCCAATTTACTTTTTGTCGTATCCTTAGTTTAGTTTAGAGTTAATTAGTTTACACAAACTCCCTCTTTATTTTTAGGCTAGATAATAGGAAGAAAGTCATTACTAGTACTTTTAGTTCTTTGGATTCGATATTCCGGTCTTGCCACTAACTATACTACTATTCGATAGGTGTGCTTGCCTTTTATCATGATAATAGTTAGTTTCTAGGTACGATCAATTTTATTACTTCATCACATCACGATCAAATTTTTAGTGGAGAAGACAACTAGAGAAGATGGTATTAATTTTGTTTTATTTTAGTTTAAGATTATTTATTAAATTACCACTTTACCCTTAGTCATTAACTTATAAATTAACAAAATCCTACCTATAATTGTCCGCTAACTTTAAGAATGGCATAATTATTATCTAGATCCTTTAGATTTCCTTTCCATAGCCATTTAGCCCTTTAAAGTAATAGCACTTACTTTTGCAACCTTTACGATTTAGTCCTTTTACCTAATTAACCATTCAAACATTAAAAATTCTGAACGAAACTTTATTATGACCTTAATATAATCCCATGGACATTAAATTAATAATAAAATAACAACTCACTAGTCAAAGTTGTGGTCCCGAAACCACTATTTCCAACACCACTAAATTTAGTTGTTACATAATGTTATGCAAATGATGAATTGTTATATGGCTAAATAATGTTATATCGTGATGCATGTTGTGTATATATGAAAATGTATAATTAGTCGTAAGTTTAATCATGTTGAATTGATGAAATGTTTGGTGAAATGCATATTGCCACATCCTTAGTTTAGTTTAGAGTTAATTAGTTTACACAAACTCCCTCTTTATTTTTAGGTTAGATAATAGGAAGAAAGTCATTACTAGTACTTTTAGTTCCTTGGATTCAATATTCCGGTCTTGCCACTAACTATACTACTATTCGATAGGTGCGCTTGCTTTTTATTGTGATAATAGTTAGTTTCTAGGTACTATCAATGTAACGCCCTAATTTTTGGGTTTTTCTTAGATTGTTCTTTATCTGATAAAATGTTTAAACTCTAGTATTTAGGTGTGCAATGCATGTTTGGAGTGTGGTAATGGGCCTATGGAAGGCCCATGTGTTGGTTGGAAGCTCGGCAAAATTTTGTATTTTTGACTTAGGAGATAGGGGTCTCTTGAAGATAGGTGTTATAAGAAAATATCGGTGAAATAAGACACAAATTGTTCAGTGGTAAAGTGGCAAGGGAGGCACCACTAAGCTCCTTAAAAAGTGGCGCCTAAGTGAGCTTAGAGGGCAAGGGTTCAAGCTCTAGAGGTTGCAAAGGTGGTGTTTTATTTTTATGTTTGAACGGGTAAGAGTTTGAAGCAAAGTTAAACTCTGCTTAGGGAGATTTGAATCGGTCAAGGGAGCAAATCGTGGAGGAGGTTGAGGAGCAAATCAAGGAGCCTTTGAATTTTGAAAATGATGGCCGGCAAGAGGACTCCTAGTAAGGTAATTTCGGCACTCTGCTTTAGGGGTTGTTTTCGGCTATAGGCTCTTGGTAGTGCCGATTTTTTCTTGGGTTTTACCCTAAGGTGTTCTTGCTTAGCCGAATAGGGAGAAGTGCCGTAGGGTTGAGGCTCTTTTATTTTTTTTCTTCTTTCTTCTTTTGCTAGAAACCGAAAGCAAACCTTCCAAAATCATCCTTGTGTCGTTTTGTACCAAACCGAATACCACTTCTCCTTTGCTCTTTCTTTTTCTCCCATTCTCATACTATCATTCGTATCTCCTTCTTCTTCACCTTGCTCCCTCTTTGGCACTCAACTTGTCAATTCATCTCTTGACTGAAACTTTTGGGAACCGATTACACTTATTGACAGAACCTAGTGTGTCATTGCTGATTTCTCTTTAGCCTCATACTCCTCTTCTTCTCTTTTGTTTAGTACCTCTCATAACCCATAGCCGAATCATTCTATCACCACTCACTCTTCTCTTCATTTCTCACTTCATCAAACCCTTTCTTTCTTGATAAACTGAATACCTTGTATATCAAAACTCAACGTGTCTTTTTGGTAATCGAAAACCTTCATTAGGGCCGAATCTCAAACGAACTCTTTTCTTTTACGGGGTTCGTGGAAGGAGTAGTTGTGAATCAAGATTATACTCGTATCCAAGACTTTACTTGGGCCGATATCATAGTGGTAAGTACTTTTTCGTTAATCATCCATATTTAAGGCATGAAAAGCCGAAACCCCTTATGGGGAGGCTAACGTTAGTGACTAAAGGCTTGTTGGCCGCTTTCTTTTGGTTTGTTTGCATTAGTTTGATCAAGAGGTTGTGCAACTAGGGACTTGGAAGGCTAAACGCTGCTGGACATTAGGATCTAATCCACTTTCGATAAGAAGGTAAAGGCTTTTAATGACTTAGGCCATATAGGCCGATTATGGTAAGGGTTTATGGCTCTTTGGTTATTGATTATTAGACTAAAAGTTAGCGTTTAATTGTGGGCTCTTCATACGAGGATTTCATCAACGGTTTCAACGGTTAGCAGGTGTGTAACTAATCCCAACTTTTAGACTAAAGTGGTAAAAGCCGAAATGGCCATAAAGTGATCGACCACTGGTGGGAAATGACCGAAAGTGCATTCGTGTAATATTTAAGAGTAATCGTTTACTCCGTTGGGGCTAACCACGAATTCGGTGGTGAAGGAATTGCAAAAGGTGCAATTTTGAACGTTTTGGTAAGTTGGGCTTCGATGGGCCAAGGTGGGCCCAATGGGCTTCCGAGCCCAAATCGGTAAAATGACTGTTAAGGGCTTTCTGGTAACGTGGTTAATAATAATATGGTTAAATTGGTAATCTGAACCTAAAAATTGGACTTAGCGAGCTGAAGACTTTAGTGGACACAGTAGGGCCCATTAGGGGTTTTAGGCTAAAAAGGGCAAAAGTGGAAATTAAGCTTAAAATGGACTTCTGTGGATATCTATGGACTGATAACCAATTGAACATGCATAAAATCTCTGAAAATATGGAAAAGGACTATAATACCCTTAGGTAGGGAAAATTACCAAAATACCCCTAGGTGTAAAAGACTATTATACCCCTAGGGTCAATTCTGTATGAAATGTATGATTTTATGTGTCTGCATGAGTTACCATTTAATATGAATATATCTGATGCATGAGATGCTATATGTTGCATGCTAGTATGTATATATCTAGTGCATGGGGTATGGGTTTTATGATGGAGGAAGCGTTCTGGCAACCTCGCTGCAATCTGGTGGCCTCGCCACGTACCTATCTGTTCTGGTGGCCTCGCCACAATATCTGTATCTGGTGACCTCGTCACAATATCTGGCAGCCTCGCTACAAATTATATCTGGCAGCCTCGCTGTAAATATCTGTGGTGTGTAGCGGTTGGGTGGGTCGAGTAGTCTCCCCACATGGTGTAAGGCTGGTACGGGGGTGTTATGGATGGATTTGGGTTGGGTTTCTGTTTGCATATTATTTCTGATCTTTATCTGTTATGGGCCTATGGGCTTAATCTGATTTCTGTAAAGGGCAAGGCCCAATTAACCTGATTCTGAGGCTTGATCTGTTTTGGCCTATGGTTGAGACTATGTTATACACTGAGTTGTCAAACTCACCCCCTTTAATTTCATCTCTGCAGGTAACCCTCAACCATAGTGGGCTTGGAGCTGGGAGAGATTCGGAGTGGCCACAATCTCTGCAAATTCGGTTTTTGTTTCATTTTAAGTATTGAATTATTTTATTTTCGGGTTTTTCTGTAATAAGGCCGCTATTTAAATTTCTTCATTGGTTTTATTTTCTTTTATGGTTTAATTCATATTTTATCAAGACTGCTAGTTATAGGCTGTGCGGGTTTTTCAAAATTCAACAAATTCAAATATGGATAACTTAAAGGCTTATTAAAATGATTTTTCATAATCTTGCTGTTTTAGCAAAATATAATCTAAGTCACAACAAGCAAAAAAAATCATAAGTTTAGTTGTAGGATCATGTGACACATCAGATCTGGTCATAACGTCTAGACCGGGTTTGGGGTGTTACATTTAGTGGTATCAGAGCCAAGTTGCAACAACTCAGCTGTGGATCGGGTCTAAAAATGGGAGCTTTCAAAAAATCAAAACAAAGATTTTCGAAAGATCATGTTTTTAACAATTGTTTCAAAATTAATTGGAACTTGTTTTGATGAACTTCTTTCATATATAAATGGTTTATTTTTAGAGAATAAATTAAGTTTTCCTATGTAATCTTTCTAAAGAGTGGCACACCGAATCTCCGGCCCAAGCCTGTAAGTTTTCTGAACTTTTCTAGTTAATTCTGAATTTCTGATTATATGCCTGACTAAGACTCTATTATGATACTTTAGCTAGGGTATTACTGAAACTATAGAGACTTTGATAGGTGGACTGAGACTGTAGCTAGGTTACCGCAGAAGAAGATAACCTCTGAAATGCTACTTATTCATAAGACATCTGTAATAAACACTGAAATATTAATCTGACTCATAAAATTTCTAAAACAGAAAGTACGAAATGAGTACTCGAGCAGCTCGTGGTAGGGGCCGTGGACGTGGCCGAGGTAGTGCACGAGCTGAAACTTCATCTTCGGGTCATGCGCCAGCAGCTGATATACCGATACCACCGGCAACAGAGGTGGAGTCCCATGATCGAGGTGTTAGGGACGACGCCCTATCGCAAGCGATGCTTCGAGTTCTGGAAAGGGTTGCTGGGGCAAGTACTGGTAATGGATTTCAGGGATCCATTTCTGAGCGACTCGGAGCTAATGGGGCGGAATTCTTTAGGGGCGTGTCTGGTGTAGCCCTGAATGTGGCCGAGTATTGGTTGGAGGCCACAGAGCGGATTATGGATGATCTGGATTGCTCTATGGAGCAAAAGCTGAAAGGAGCCGTGTCGTTGCTGAGAGATGAAGCTTATCAGTGGTGGCTCACGGTAAGAGATGGAACTTTAGATGGTGAGGTAACATGGGAGCTGTTTAAGAAAGCCTTTAAAGGAAAATATGTTGGGGCTAGCTATGTGGACGCCCGTAGGAAAGAATTCTTGAATTTGGTTCAGGGAAGTAGGACAGTATCTGAGTACGAGGCTGAGTTTATGAGGCTGAGCCGGTATGCTTCTGGGATAGTCGCTACTGAATATGAGCGTAGCGTATGTTTCGAGGATGGTTTGAGAGATGAACTAAGGGTACTCATTGCTCCGCAGAGGGAGCGTAACTTTGCTGCTTTGGTTGAGAAAGCTAAGATAGCTGAGGAAGTAAAGCGCACCGAGAGACAGAATCGCGAAAAGGATAGAAACCGCTTCCGGAGGGATTCTGGACCATCAAGTGGGGCTAATAGGAATGTTAAGAGAGCAAGAGTGGTAGAACCAGTGCGAGCAGTGCCAATGAATGCTGTTAGACCACAGGGTTGTAGGAATTGTGGTAAGATACACATGGGCGAGTGTCAGAAACGTTCTGGAGCCTGTTTTCGATGTGGGTCGATGGAGCATAGGATTAAGGACTGTCCCGAAGAATCGGATCAAGGACAAGTTATGGCTCAAAGGGTTGTCCAACCAGTGAGGGGTGGACCACCAGCTTCGAGGGGTCGTGGACAAGGTAGAGGTAGAAATGGTAATGGTCGAGGACGAGGAGCACCTGGCAAGGGTGCTGGTTTTGCTGAGGCTCGTCAGCCAGCGCTAGTTTATGCAGCTCGTCGCCGAGAGGAGAGTGATGCTCCTGACGTCATAACCGGTACGTTTTTGATTTCTAGTATGCCATACACTGCGTTGATAGATGTTGGATCTACCTATTCTTATGTTGCATGTGCTATATCTGGGTCGCTGGGTGTGCGTTCTGAGGAGACAGTGAGTGGGGTATCTGTATTAAGTCCTTTGGGTCACTCGGTTAGGGTAGACAAACTGTATAGAGACGTGCCTATAGAGACTCAAGGAAAAATCTTTTCTGGAGACTTGATGGAGCTACCTTTTGGAGAATTTGATCTTATCTTGGGAATGGATTGGCTGGTTAAGCATAGGGCTACTCTGGATTGTGCTGCAAAGCGAATGAGGCTAAAGACTGCAGAGGATGAGGAAATTATGGTGATAGGAGAACGTAGAGATTATTTGTCTAATGTGGTGTCGGCATTAAGAGCCGAGAAGTGGATTCGAAAAGGATGTGAGGCTTATATGGCATTCATAAGTCAAGCAAAAACTGAAGAATTGACTGTGGACAAAGTTAGAACCGTTAAGGATTTTCAAGATGTCTTTCCCGAAGAGCTTCCAGGTTTGCCTCTGAATCGAGAGGTTGAGTTTGGGATCAACTTGTTGCCCGGTACGGCACCGGTATCCATTGCACCTTATAGGATGGCACCGAATGAGTTGGTGGAGTTGAAAGTGCAGATTCAAGAGCTGTTAGATAGAGGCTTTATTAGGCCAAGTGTGTCTCCGTGGGGAGCACCAGTGTTGTTCGTCAAGAAGAAAGATGGGTCTATGCGAATGTGCATCGATTACTGGCAGTTGAACAAACTGACGATTAAGAATAAGTACCCGTTGCCAAGAATCGATGATCTGTTCGACCAGCTTAGAGGAGCTTTAGTATTCTCCAAGATTGACCTTCGATCTGGGTACCATCAGTTAAGGGTAAAAGAGGTGGATATACACAAGACAGCATTCAGAACTCGCTATGGTCACTATGAATTCTTGGTTATGCCATTTGGGCTGACCAATGCACCTGCAGCATTTATGGATTTGATGAATCGAGTGTTCCAGCCATACTTGGATCAATTCGTGGTCGTCTTTATCGACGATATTCTGGTTTATTCTGAATCCGAGGAGAAACATGATGAACATCTCCGTATTGTGCTGCAAGTGTTAAGGGAAAAGGAGCTTTATGCGAAATTCAATAAGTGTGAGTTCTGGTTGAGAGAGGTAACCTTCTTGGGTCATGTTGTATCTGCTGAGGGGATTAAGGTAGACCCTCGAAAGATTGAAGCAATTCTGGAGTGGAAACCACCGAGGTCGGTGGCAGAAATTCGAAGTTTTCTGGGTTTAGCTGGATACTATAGAAGGTTTGTAGAAGGATTTTCTGTGATGGCAGTGCCATTGACAAAACTCGTAAGGAAAGGAGTGCCATTTATTTGGACCGAGCAGCAGCAGGAAGCTTTTGAGAAACTAAAGAAAGTTCTGACCGAGGCACCTGTACTGATTCAACCAGAGTCTGGAAAAGATTTTACCGTGTACAGTGATGCATCACATGTTGGGTTGGGCTGTGTGTTGATGCAAGAGGGTAAAGTGGTTGTTTATGCATCGCGACAGCTTAAACCTCATGAAGTGAACTATCCTACCCATGATCTGGAGTTGGCAGCAGTAATCTTTGCACTTAAGATTTGGCGACATTATTTGTATGGAGAAAGGTGTATTATATACACAGATCATAAAAGTCTTAAGTACTTGCTAACTCAGAAGGAGCTGAATCTGAGGCAACGGAGATGGATTGAGTTGCTTAAGGATTATGATTGTGCGATTGAGTATCATCCAGGCAAAGCTAATGTGGTGGCTGATGCCCTAAGTCGTAGAACTGTATCTGATCTGAGAGCTATGTTTGCTCGTTTGAGTCTGTATGATGACGGTAGTCTGTTAGCAGAATTGCAAGTAAGACCGACCTGGGTGGATGAGATTAAGGAAAAGCAGTCGAAGGATGAGTCTCTGGTTTCTCGATTTCAGCTGGTTAAGGATGGGAGTACTTCTGAGTTTGGACTTAACCGTGAGGGTGTTCTATGTTTCCACGGTAGAATCTGTATTCCTAAGGATTCCAAGTTGAGGTAAGCAATTCTGAATGAAGCTCAGAAAGGACTGTGTGCTATACATCCTGGAGGTAATAAGATGTATCATGACTTAAAGGAGTTGTATTGGTGGCCTAGACTGAAGCGAGAGGTAACAGAATTTGTGGGGAAATGTCTGACTTGTCAGCAAGTGAAAGCTGAACATCAGTTACCTTCTGGACTTCTGCAACCAGTAAAGGTACCACTTTGGAAGTGGGAGAGGGTGACCAAGGATTTTGTAAGTGGGTTGCCCTTAGCACCGTCAAAGAAGGACTCGATTTGGGTGATTGTGGATAGGTTGACTAAATCTGCTCATTTCATCCCTGTACGTACTGATTATTCACTTCAGAAGTTAGCCAAGTTGTATGTGGCAGAGATTGTGCGACTGCATGGGGTGCCAGTGTCTATTATATCTGATCGAGATCCTAGATTCACATCTCGATTCTGGCAAAAGTTGCATGAGGCGTTGGGAACGCGGCTGAATTTTAGCACAGCCTTCCATCCTCAGACTGATGGTCAGTTAGAAAGGGGTTATCCAGATTCTGGAAGATATGTTGAGGGGATGTGTTATCGATTTTCGAGGCAGTTGGGAGGATTATCTACCCTTAGCAGAGTTTGCGTATAATAACAATTATCAGGCTAGCATTCGTATGGCACCTTATGAGGCACTGTATGGGCGTAGGTGTCGTTCACCTAGCTGTTGGACTGAGCTGGGCGAGCGGCAAGTTCTTGGACCTGAGTTGGTAGCAGAGACTGAAGAGAAGGTCAAAATAATAAGGGATCGGTTAAAAGAGGCATCTGATCGACAGAAGTCTTACGCGGATTTGAAGCATAAGGAGATTGAGTACTCAGAGGGTGACATGGTCTTCTTGAAAGTTTCGCCTTGGAAGAAGATACTAAGATTTGGTAAGAAAGGCAAGCTAAGTCCGCGGTTTATTGGGCTTTATCGGGTTCTTAAGCAAATAGGTCCGGTGGCGTATCAGTTGGAATTACCTCCAGAGTTAAATAGAATCCACGATGTGTTTCACGTATCCATGCTAAGATGATATCGTTCTGACCCTACTCATATTCTACTAGTTGCAGAAGTAGAAGTACAGCCTGATTTGACTTTCGAGGAAGAGCCTGTGCAGATTCTAGAACGAGACGTAAAGGTTCTAAGAAGGAAATCAGTCCCATTGGTAAAGGTACTTTGGTGTAATCATGGTAGAGAGGAAGCTACTTGGGAACCAGAGGAGGCAATGCATTAGCAATATCCCCATTTGTTTGGATAAGGTAAATTTCAAGAATGAAATTTCTTTAAGGAGGGTAGAGTTGTAACACCCTAATTTTTGGGTTTTTCTTAGATTGTTCTTTATCTGATAAAATGTTTAAACTCTAGTATTTGGGTGTGTAATGCATGTTTGGAGTGTGGTAATGGGCCTATGGAAGGCCTATGTGTTGGTTGGAAGCTCGGCAAAATTTTGTATTTTTGACTTAGGAGATAGGGGTCTCTTGAAGATAGGTGTTATAAGAAAATATCGGTGAAATAAGACACAAATTGTTCAGTGGTAAAGTGGCAAGGGAGGTGCCACTAAGCTCCTTAAAAAGTGGCGCCTAAGTGAGCTTAGCGGGCAAGGGTTCAAGCTCCAGAGGTTGCAAAGGTGGTGTTTTATTTTTGTGTTTGAACGGGTAAGAGTTTGAAGCAAAGTTAAACTCTGCTTAGGGAGATTTGAATCAGTCAAGGGAGCAAATCGTGGAGGAGGTTGAGGAGCAAATCAAGGAGCCTTTGAATTTTGAAAATGATGGCCGGCAAGAGGACTCCTAGTAAGGTAATTTTGGCACTCTGCTTTAGGGGTTGTTTTCGGCTATAGGCTCTTGGTAGTGCCGATTTTTCCTTGGGTTTTACCTTGAGGTGTTCTTGCTTAGCCGAATAGGGAGAAGTGCCATAGGGTTAAGGCTCTTTTTTTTTTCTTCTTTCTTCTTTTGCTAGAAACCGAAAGCAAACCTTCCAAAATCATCCTTGTGTCGTTTTGTACCAAACCGAATACCACTTCTCCTTTGCTCTTTCTTTTTCTCCCATTCTCATACTATCATTCGTATCTCCTTCTTCTTCACCTTGCTCCCTCTTTGGCACTCAACTTGTCAATTCATCTCTTGACTGAAACTTTTGGGAACCGATTACACTTATTGACAGAACCTAGTGTGTCATTCCCGATTTCTCTCTAGCCTCATACTTAGCTTCTTCTCTTTTGTTTAGTACCTCTCATAACCCCTAGCTGAATCATTCTATCACCACTCACTCTTCTCTTCATTTCTCACTTCATCAAACCCTTTCTTTCTTGATAAACCGAATACCTTGTATATTAAAACTCAACGTGTCTTTTTGGTAATCAAAAACCTTCATTAGGGCCGAATCTCTAACGAACTCTTTTCTTTTACGGGGTTCGTGGAAGGAGTAGTTGTGAATCAAGATTATACTCGTATCCAAGACTTTACTTGGGCCGATATCATAGTGGTAAGTACTTTTTCGTTAATCATCCATATTTAAGGTATGAAAAGCCGAAACCCCTTATGGGGAGGCTAACGTTAGTGACTAAAGGCTTGTTGGCCACTTTCTTTTGGTTTGTTTGCGTTAGTTTGATCAAGAGGTTGTGCAACTAGGGACTCGGAAGGCTAAACGCTGCTGGACATTAGGATCTAATCCACTTTCGACAAGAAGGTAAAGGCTTTTAATGACTTAGGCCATATAGGCCGATTATGGTAAGGGTTTATGGCTCTTTGGTTATCGATTATTAGACTAAAAGTTAGCGTTCGATTGTAGGCTCTTCATATGAGGATTTCATCAATGGTTTCAACGGTTAGCAGGTGTGTAACTAATCCCAACTTTTAGACTAAAGTGGTAAAAGCCGAAATGGCCATAAAGTGATCGACCACTGGTGGGAAGTGACCGAAAGTGCATTCGTGTAATATTTAAGAGTAATCGTTTACTCCGTTGGGGGCAAACCACGAATTCGGTGGTGAAGGAATTGCAGAAGGTGCAATTCTGAACGTTTTGGTAAGTTGGGCTTCGATGGGCCAATGTGGGCCCAATGGGCTTCCGAGCCGAAATCGATAAAATGACTGTTAAGGGCTTTCTGGTAACGTGGTTAATACTAATATGGTTAAATTGGTAATCTAAACCTAAAAATTGGACTTAGCGAGCTGAAGACTTTAGTGGACACAGTAGGGCCTATTAGGGGTTTTAGGCTAAAAAGGGCAAAAGTGGAAATTAAGCTTAAAATGGACTTCTGTGGATATCTATGGACTGATAACCAATTGAACATGCATAAAATCTCTGAAAATATGGAAAAGGACTATAATACCCTTAGGTAGGGAAAATTACCAAAATACCCCTAGGTGTAAAAGACTATTATACCCCTAGGGTCAATTCTGTATGAAATTTATGATTTTACGTGTCTGCATGAGTTACCATTTAATATGAATATATCTGATTCATGAGATGCTATATGTTGCATGCTAGTATGTATATATCTGGTGCATGGGGCATGGGTTTTATGATGGAGGAAGCGTTCTGGTAGCCTCGCTGCAATCTGATGGCCTCGCCACATATATATCTGTTCTGGCAGCCTCGCTGTAATCTGGTGGCCTAGCTACGTATCTATCTGTTCTGGTGGCCTCGCCACAATATCTGTATCTGGTGACCTCGTCACAATATCTGGTAGCCTCGCTGCAAATATCGTGGTGTGTAGCGGTTGGGTGGGTCGAGTAGTCTCCCCACATGGTGTAAGACTGGCACGGGGGTGTTATGGATGGATTTGGGTTGGGTTTCTGTTTGCATATTATTTCTGATCTGTATCTGTTATGGGCCTATGGGCTTAATCTGATTTCTTTAATGGGCAAGGCCCAATTAACCTGATTCTGAGGCTTGATCTGTTTTGGCCTATGGTTGAGACTATGTTATACACTGAGTTGTCAAACTCACCTCCTTTAATTTCATCTCTGCAGGTAACCCTCAACCATAGCGGGCTTGGAGCTGGGAGAGATTCGGAGTGGCCACAATCTCTGCAAATTCAGTTTTTGTTTCATTTTAAGTATTGAATTATTTTATTTTCGGGTTTTTCTGTAATAAGGCCGCTATTTAAATTTCTTCATTAGTTTTATTTTCTTTTATGGTTTAATTCATATTTTATCGAGACTGCTAGTTATAGGCTGTGCAGGTTTTTCAAATTACTCAAAAGGTTTTTCAAAATTCAACAAATTCAAATATGGATAACTTAAAGGCTTATCAAAATGATTTTTCATAATCTTGTTGTTTTAGCAAAATATCATCTAAGTCACAACAAGCAAAAAAAAATCATAAGTTTAGTTGTAGGATCATGTGACACACCAGATCTGGTCATAACGTCTAGACCGGGTTTGGGGTGTTACAATCAATTTTATTACTTCATCACATCACGATCAAGTTTTTGGCACCGTTGCCAAGGAACTGAAATATTAGCAACACTCTATTTCTATTACTTTAGCCATTACTACTTTTATTTCTTTTCAGTTTTTATATTAGGTTTAATTTACTAAATTTTTATTTCTTCTTTGTTTTTCACTGGCAGGTATCTCTAGTTTATGACTAGAAGAAACCCGTCAGGACCTTTGCTTTTTGACGACGACTTAGAAGCCACAGTTCATAGAAATCCCAGAGATATAAGAAGAAGCTTACAGTACCCAGAACAAGGACAAGAAGAAGAACCCGAATCTACTGAAGAGATAGAGGCAAATCAAGATAATCAGCTACCTCCTGTAGTAGCTGCAAATCTTATCGAGCAAAATCCTGTTCCTTGTACTATGTATGATTATGCTAAACCTAATTTGGCTGGCATTGAATCTATTATTGTTAGGCCTACTATTGCTACAAATAATTTTGAACTGAAACCTAACACTATTCAAATGATATAACAGTTTGTTCAGTTTGATGGTTTGCAGGATGAAGATCCTAACGCTCATTTAGCCAACTTTTTGGAATTTTGCGACAGATTTAAAATAAATGGTGTTTTTGATGATGCCATTCGTCTTCAGTTATTCCCATTTTCCTTGAGGAATAAAGCTAAACAGTGGTTTTATACTCTACCACGAGGGTCTATCACTACATGGGAACAAATGACTGAAAACTTTTTACTCAAATATTTTCCACCTGCTAAAACGGCTAAATTAAGGAATGGTATCTCTTCTTTTGTGCAGATGGATTTAAAGACACTCTATGATGCTTGGGAGAGATACAAGGACTTATTGAGAAGGTGCCCTCACCATGGGTTACCCCTATGGTTACAAGTTCAAACTTTTTACAACGGTTTGAACCCTTCAACGAGACAGATGATTGATGCAGCCGCCGATGGAACAATCAATAATAAAACACCAGAAGCAGCTTACGAGTTTATAGAGGAGATGTCACTGAATAACTATCAATGGCAAGTCATGAGAACAAAGCCACAAAAAGCTACCGGATTTTTTAATACTGATGCGGTCACCATGCTTTCTAATCAGGTAGAACTTCTTAATAAAAAGATTGATAGTTTCGTTGGTTCTACACAGGTATATCCAGTGATGTAGTATGACATGAGCAATTCTAAGTACCCCACCTATGGATATGACATGGAAAACGAGCAAGCCAACTATATGGGTAATAATCCTAGATCTCAAAATAACCCTTATAGTAACACTTACAATGCAGGTTGGAGGAACCACCCCAATTTCTCATGGGGAAGACAAGGTAACCAAGGAAATCAGAGACCACCCTGTCCTCCAGGATTTCAGCAACCACCTTACCAATAAGAGAAAAAGTTGAACCTTGAGGAGATGCTCACGAAATTTATCTCCATGTCAGAAACCCGTTTCCAGAACACAGAGACGGCACTTAAGAACCAGCAAGCATCCATCTAAGGACTCGAAACTCAAATAGGCCAGCTCGCTAAGCTAATCTCTAAAAGACCACAAGGTGGTTTAGCAAGCAACACCGACACTAAACCTAAGGAGCAACTCCACGCCATCGACACGATTGATGAAGAAGGGTTAGCTAAAACCAAAGTAGAGCCAAGAAGGAAAACTGTGGTAAGTAGAGGTAAGAATGAGGTAAGTCATAAAGAACCAGTTGTCAAAAAATATAAGCCTCGTGCCCCATATCCTAATGCGATAAGGACAGACCGCACAAATGAACAATTCAGTAAATTCCTTAAACTTTTAAAGAAATTACATATTAACTTACCGTTTATTGAAGCTCTTTCACAGATGCCAAACGCCGTTAAGTTTTTAAGAGAGCTTCTGACAAACAAACGAAAGCTGGATGAATTGTTGCATGTAGAGTTGAATGCAGTGTACTCAGCCATTTTGCAGAATAAGCTACCCAACAAACTAAAGGATCCAAGGAGTTTTACAATTCCTTGTTTACTTGGTAGCTTAGATGTTAAAAATGCTTTAGCTGTTTTAGGAGCAAGTATTAATGTAATGCCATATAAAATGTTTAAACAACTAGGTCTTACGAAACCTAAATAAACTAGGATGACCATTCAATTGGCTAATAAAACCATTAGATTTCCTAAAGGTATAATCAAATATGTGCTCGTCAAAATTGATAAATTTATATTCCCAGTCGACTTTGTTGTTCTAGACATAGATGAAGATAGCAATGTGCCATTAATTTTAGGGCGACCTTTCTTAGCAACTGCAAGAACTATAATCGATATAGGGACAGGTGAACTCACACTTCGTATAGGTGATGATACAATTACTTTGCAGGCTCGTAATTCTAATAAGACTATTAAGGATACAGATATTATTACGAGTTCTTGTAATATGAATGATCTCACCATCCAACCTTCTCTGTAGGGTACTTCTCATAGAAGTGCAACAGAGTTACATTCATTTCTATACGATAACAAAAGAACCACTAATGAAAAACGAATGCTACAGATTGAAGAACTGGACGAGTGGCTGAACTACCACCAAGAGAAACCCAAACTATGCCACACCAAACTGAAGCATCACCATTACGACCCTACGGTAAAAACGAATCAATTTAAGGTAGGGGATAAGGTATTCTTAGAGGAAGAATATCCTTGAATCTTGAATTCAAAAGTTCATACAGGTGATACACCTCCCTTCATGATAGTGAAAATTTTCCCCTATGGTACAATCGAGATAACACACAAGACATTGGGCACTTTCAAGGTAAACTATACTCAACTCAAACCTTATTTTGATATTGAGACTGATAACAAGAAAGAAAAGTTTGAACTCCTCAAACCACCGTGACCAAACAAGCTTGAAAAAAGGCGAGCTTAGACTATAAACAAGCGCTTCTCAGGAGGCAACTTGAGCACTAACATAGTAAATTTCTTTTATTTAAGCTCTCGAACTCTAATTCATCAACTAAATTCTAAATGTAGGTTTTTCAAGCCACACGGCCATGCCCATGGGCATGCCTAAGGCCGTGGGGACACCATGGCCAAAGACACGACCATGCGATATGACCGTGTACAAGTAGGACAAAACTTTCCCAACACACAAGCTGCGACAAATAGCCACGGCCGTGCGATGTGGCCGTGGCCAATCCTAACAAATTGACACGGGCGTAGGACACGCCCGTGCACCAAGGCCGTGGTTGGTCCTATTAATTTAACACGAGCATGCGGCATTCCCGTGTCTTAAACCTATGGACGAACCTACCAATTCATACACAGACGTGTGACCCCATACACTGGTGTAGGAGAAGCGAACATCGAAGAACATGACCGTGCAACACTGCCGTGTTCCCTAACACGCCCAAAGAACACGGGTGTGTGCCATGACTCAGACGCACCAAAACCCTTAAAATTTGAACCACACGGGCTAAAAATGATTCACACGGGCTTGTGACATGCCTATGTGCCCCAATTTCTATATAAACCCCTCACTATTCATCGTCTCCCTCACCCAAAACCCTAACTCCTCTCCCACCACAGCCCACTCTAGCCCCTCCTAGTGCTGCCACTGACCTAGCCCAAGCCACCACGCCCGTGTAGCACCACCACGACTGTGCGCCGCCCCAAATCCTACCTTATTGGTTCCCCTTTCTCCCTTTTCTTTTAATTTTTAATGTCTTTTAACTACTTATATTTTCATGATTTCATTTATTCAGTTATTTACCATATTATTTATGTGATTCTCATACATTTTGCATGATTAATCTAGAGTACTCATTATGCCATTTTGAACCATTCTTTGGTTTCCATCTTTATCTATCTTAAGCAATTGATTCTTGATATATAATGTTAACCATAGCTACTACGATTTCCATTGTCTCATTCTATGGTTAGGATAACTCAAACATTGAATTTAGATTAGTGAAATTACCTTTTGCTTGAAGTACTTAGTAGTTTTTGCTTAGTTTAATTTGCCATTAGTTTAGGAACTTATGAATATTCATAATATATTTCTATCTTTTTAATCTCATTTGTCTATTCTCTTTTTAAGAACAATGTCATCATCAAGAGGAAAGAAAGCCGTTGTCCCCGCCTATAAAAAGCGAAAGGGGCCAGTGGTTCCTCTTCTAGAGCCACCACTGAAATTAGACACCCTTTCCTCCAGTTCCCGCAAAACTCTCAAGAGGAACTATTTCAACTTCTTAGAGCAAGACCC
This sequence comes from Gossypium stocksii, assembly GCA_020496765.1. Lineage (NCBI taxonomy): Eukaryota > Viridiplantae > Streptophyta > Magnoliopsida > Malvales > Malvaceae > Gossypium > Gossypium stocksii. Next base: position 53,537,231 of record CM035621.1, read on the forward strand.
CTCGGAGTGGAAAGGTGCATTGATTAGGCCACATTAAAGCGAGTCCAATTGGTAGACGTAGTTTGGGCCTTGCTAACAATAGCCCATAGGACTAATTCGTTTAGATCATCGAGCCCACATACCTCGAGCTTACTTTAGAGCTCTGCTCCACTTTCCACCTCCAGACGGTCACGTCAAGATATGACGATCCTGTCAAGATATGACAATCCAGGGATGGTCCAATTCCACCTCAGGGGCATTGTTCAATAGATTAGTGTACGGAGTTTGGTATAGCATTGGGCTTATACACTGAGCAGTTTTTGGAAGAGGAAAACCTCTCCGAGCTTCACCGCCACATCCATTTCCCTCCAGCCAAGTGTTGGCAGGCCCTAGTCCCTGTTCCGGACAACTATGACCCTTGTCGCTCCAAGGCGACAACTCTCGCCCCATCGCTTAGGTACCTACATGCCCTACTCACACATACATTGACGGGTAGACGAGAGAGCACCGTCGTCGTCAACACCCACGGCGCATACTTCTTGTTGAGCATGACACATGGGCACGTGCTTGACCTTGCTTACTTCATCGCCCATGCCATTCAGCACCAGACGAAGTGGCATCGTAGTGGTGTGATCTCGATGAGCCTATATGTGACTCGCCTGGCCCGCTACTTCGGCCTCCTCAACACAGCAGCCCAGACATCCTCCTATACTCTCATCGGCCAGATGTCCCCACAGGGCATCCAAAGCATGCTTCATGTAACACCCCAAACCCAACCCAGACATTACGGCCGAATCTGGTGTGTCACATTACCTACAACTAACCATGTTACCTAGTTACTAAGATTGGGGTGAGCTTTGCAAAAACATTATTATAGCTTAATGAGAAATTCCCGGTTTACTTAATGAATATCCTACTCACTACTGATCATTAAGGGTTTTATCAAAAATGTGACTTTCGTTACACTTTTGGAGTGTTGAGTTTTGAAAACATTCGGTTATCGTGTTATTTTTGAAAACAAGTAATCTTTATAAAAGCGCGTCTTAGAGCTATTCGATTTCAAAATGATTTGAACAATATAAATCTTGAGTTAAAAACAAATTAAATAAGTGAAGAATTAAATCTCGAAATAATAATAATTAGAGCAGCCTTATTACAACCCAAAAACCATAATAAAAATAATCTAAATAAATAAAGAAATAAAGTAAGACTTAATAGAAAACAAGAAATCCAATCTTCGTAGCCATTCTGAATCCCTCCCAGCTCCAAGTCCACCAACTAGGGCTCACCTTTGCTGAAAACCAATGACTAGATCTAGATCTAGTCGTTCCAAAGATCCAAGCCCTCGTCAGTAGTCTCTGAACCACACATAGTTTCCCCTTGTGTTTCTACTTAGATATGATGTAGATCTAGCCCCTAACGCTAGCAGAAATCGAATCTTAGAGATCTAAAGATTTGGCTATAAGCTCCTAAAGATGTGGCATTTTTAACTTTTTGACTGGTGAAGAAGAAGATGTGTTGATGGTGTAGTTTTGGAGTGATGCTACCGACAGGGGTTAAGGGTTGAGAGAAGGTGAAAATCGGTCAAAAGGAATGAAAAGAATTAAAAGATTTTGGCTTGGAAAAATCGACACAAAAAGTAATATTTTGGGATTTCGGCTTTTATGTCAATCGGCTATGGTGGTTTTAAGAAGGATGGAGTTGAAAAAGAGGATGATTTGAGTGGTAGGGATGTTCGACGAGAGAAGAAAACAAAAAGAAAGAGAAAAGAATGGAAGAGGAGAAGAGAAAAGAGAAATCGGCACAGAGGGGTGTATTTACGTTTTCGGTCACTTTGTGAAACTGAGAAGAGAATAGCACTTTAGGTGGCTAACCCTAATTGGCAAGATAGAAGAAAAAGAAAAGAAACTAACCCTAATGACTACCTATGCAATTGGCCCAACCTCCCTAAGGCCCTAGCTGATTCCTACTTAAGTTACTCACATGCCCGGCACATGCCCAAAAATTAAAAGTATCAATACGCTTACCTTGTGACTTGAACTTAGGCCCTCAGCCCTAGTCCACATGCCACTTTTTTAGGAACTTAGTTGTGCCACCTTGCCACTTTACCAAGGGCCTCCTTGAGTCACAATTTACGAAGTTTTTCTTAAAAGCCTACTTAACCAGGTCCCCTTTCACTTTAAATCCAAACTTGATATTTTACTGGGTTTTAACTTAGGCTTGGGCCTTCTAAAGGCCCACTAACACCCTTAAACATAATTTCAGCAATCAAAACACCAAAATTTCAAAATTTCACCAAAATTCGTAAAAACCCAAAAAATCCCAAAAATTAGGGCGTTACACTTCATATGAGGATGATCGAGCACTGACGCGGGACCGATCCTTCTCAATACCGCTTATCTTAGTCCACTAAGTAGGAGGACCCAGAGGACATTCTTGATGATGTCCCTCTATACCACGAAGAGCCACCTCTCATTCACCGTCCAGTTCATGCGGTAGCTTCAGATCCTGACATGTCTGAGCGCTTCACACGATTCGAGCAATAGTGTTTTCAGTGCCTTGATCACATTGATGCTACTTTATATCAGATTTGTCAGCATCCTCGTCTTACAACGCCACCCCTACCTCACGAACCATCTGAGGATTAGGACTCCCGAGTCCTCTTATCTTTTTCTTTATTTTCCTTTTTCTTATTATTTCATTTAGAACTTTATCATTTTCATTATTTGAATTACAATATTTTAAAAACTTAGCTTCATTTATTTTTAACATTTCATATCGGCTATTTCCTAACGAGTATATTGTGCTAATCTAAATTCCCTAAAAATTTATTAATGTTATCACAGTTTCAAAAGAGCTTTATAACTCAAATCCATCTCTAATGGGAAAACCCTGCCACGACTACCGGTTCCTACACGACCATAACTCTAGCCACCACGACACCGATCATCATATTCTTTTGGCACAGAAATTGTGGATCAACACCCTTTCCTACAAATCTTCATACCTCCAACTCAAGGAATTCATCCAATATTCAGGGAGTTTCACTTCTCTCCCTATCTTATGATTTTATGCTTCTATTTTCATGAACTCTATCTTTGTACATTGAGGGCACTATACATCTTAAGTGGGGGGATTCACTTTCATTCTTTGCATTATCCTCGAACCCCTAAAAATTTTTGCCACTAACTTTTTGCATTATTCTCAAATCCCTGAATCTTGGCCTTAACAAGTAGAATGAATTCTAATTAATTTATGATTTTTATTGATATGTTGAGGATTAAGACATAGGTACTTATGCTTTGATTATTCAAACTTTAAGACATTAGAGAATCGAGCATGATAAGTTGAAATTTTTGAGAATTTAAATTTTTCTAGGTTGTTTTCCCCAATTTTAAGTATTATCTTGCAATTTGAAATTTGCAGGATTGACATCAAAAGCCATAATTCTTGTAACACCCTGAATTTGGACATAGAAGTATTGGGCTTATGTAACGCCTTGATTTCTAGGATTTTTAGGGATTTTTGTGATTTTGGTTAAAACTTGAAATTTTGGTATTTTGGTTACTGAAATTATATTTAAGTGTGTTAGTAGGCCTTTAGAAGGCCTAAGCCTAAGTTAAAACCCGGTAAAAATATCAAGTTTGGATTTTAAGTGAATAGGAGACCTGGTTAAGTGGGCTTTTAAGAAAAACTTCGTAAATTATTACACAAGAAGAGCTTTGGAAAAGTGGCAAGGTGGCACCACTAAGTTCCTAAAAAATGGCACCTAGGAAGGAATTAAAGGTCCAGGGTTCAAGTTGCAAGGTAAGCGTATAGTTTCTTTTTAATTTTTAGGCATGTGCTGGACATGTGATCACTTAAATGAATTTTGGCAAGGGCCTTAGGGAGGTTGGGCCGATTGTTTTAGTTGATATTAGGGTTAGGTTCTTTTCTTTTTCTATCTTGGATAATTAGGGTTAGCCACCTGAAAGCTTTCACTTTCATTCATCCTTTTCTAAGTTTTCACAAAAGCCGAAAACGTAAAATTCCTTCTCCTTTGTGCCGATTTCTTCTTCCTCTTCTTCCCCTCCATTGTTTTCTTCCTTTTTGCCTTCTCTTCTAGCTGAAACCTTCTTATCACCTTACTCACCTTCTCTGATCTCATCTTCCACAAAACCACCATAGCAGATTGCCATAAAAGCTGAAATCCCGAAAATTTACTTCTTGTGCCGATTTCTCCAAGCCAATTCCTTCTATTCTTTTCATTCCTTTTGACTGAATTTCATCTTCTGTAAACCCTTAGTATCTGTCGGCAACACTACTCCAAAGTTATAGCCTCAAATCATCATCTTCTTCATCACTTAAAAAGCCGAAATACCATAGATTTAGGGACTTATAGCCGAAACTTCAGATCTCCTGGATTCGAATTCTACTATCATTTAGGGGCTAGATCTACATTAGATCTGAGTAGAAACAGAAGGGAAATCAGTGGTAAGTGCTCATTAATCTAGATCTATAAGTTATTTTACAATTTAGAAAAAGCCGAAGTCCCTAAAATCTAGGGAGGCTGTCGATTTAGGCATAGGGCTCTAAGGGCCATTAACCAATGATTTCTTTTGGTGATTAGTGTATACTAGAGGTGATTAATCGAAGGGCTAGATCTTTGGAACAACTAGACTTAGATCTAGTCATCGATTTTCGGCAAAGGTAAGATTTTAAAGGCTTTAGGGGCATTGGCCGAATATGGGTAAGTGAATATTAGGATTGTTTGTTGTAGATTTGCAATGTAAGAATTGTGGTAATCAATTGTAGGACATCGTGGGGGATCTCAGTAGCAGTCGTCACGAAATAGGTGTGTATCGAACACCCTCTCTAGTTCAATTCTGCAAAAGCCAAAATGCTGAAATTCTAGCATTTCGTGGGCTTGTGAGTGTGCGAGTGCTCACAAGACGTTTAGGAAATGTTAGATCTGAAATTGCAAAGTGGTAAGTTAGTTGTGTGAAATTTCATGCACTTCGGTAATTGGGCCTCGATAGGCTGAAAATAGGCCCAATGGGCTTACGAGCTCGTATGGGTGAAAATAGGTAAATAATGTGTACTGATAGATTGTAGGTTCAAAATCGTTTAAACTGATAAACTGATTGTAAAATTTGAACTAAATGGGCTTAATTTGTTAATAGACTCTGTAGGGCCTATAAGAGGTTTAGGGCCCAATAGCTAAAACTGATAAACTAAGTTAAATAGACTTTTACAATGACAGATGGATTATTAGTGAGTGTAATATGCATGGAAACCCTAAAAACTGATAGAATTACTGAAATACCCTTAGAGGTGGAAAATTACTATTTTACCCCTAGGAGCAAAATGACTGTTATACCCCTAGGGCTAAGTTTGAGCAAAAAGCATGATTATACTGTTACTGTTTTCTGCATGCCATATCATTATTATCTGTTGCATGGGACTGGGATCTTGATGGAGGAAGTACTGAAAGTGGCTTGTCCACATACTGGAGGTTTTGCCTCAAATTACTGTTATTTGAGCAGCCATGCTGCAAGTGTGGAGTGTAGGGCTGGGTGGGTTGAGTTTTTCCTCACATGGTGTGTAGGGCTGGTACGGGTGGAGGGTAGCGGTTGGATTTAGGCTGGTTTGGGCTTGCATTCATGTTATTATCTGTTCTGTTCTGAAATGGGCCTATAGGCCATACTGTTAACTGAAAAGGGGCTAAGGCCCAGTTTACTGTAACTGAATAGGGCTTCGGCCTAGTTAAAAACTGAGACTGATTAGGGCTTAAGCCCAATAGACTTGAGCTGACTTGGGCTCTGGATGGGCATTATTTACACACTGAGTTTTCCAAACTCACCCCATTTCTTTCCATCCATGCAGGTGAGCCCTAGTTGGTGGACTTGGAGTTGGGAGGGATTTAGAGTGGCCACGAAGATTAAATTCTGGTTTCTAAATATTTTATTTCATTATTTATTGAGATCATTTTTATTTTGGTTTCTAGGTTGTAATAAGGCCGCTCTATTTATTTTATTTTGGGTTTTTAATTCTTTAATTCTTTAATTATTTTTAGCTTAAGTAGGACATTGTTTAAATCGTTTTGAAATCGGTTAGCTCTACGGTGCGTTTTTGTAAAAGTTACTTGTTTTCAAAATATTTCGAAAACAGAGCAAAGCTTCCGCAACATAAATGTTTTCATAAATAAACATCTTAAATACGTTTAAACTTAATTTGTTGTTCGTGGACAAGTCATAAGGTTAAAGTGTGGCAATGGATGTGTGCATGTCTAAGATTGGATCTAGGAAGAGCTTGGTACTTAAGCAGTCTAAATGACTCACCTCCTCTTCTCTTGAATCCTACCTGGTGCGTAGTATCCATTCACTTTAAGCCATAACAAAGAAAGTCTGATTTTTCGATGGTTAAACAGTTTTTATAATAACAGGTTTCCGCAACTACAAAGGTTTACAAGCTTTCGCAATTTTTCCATAAGATTTTACAAAGTTGTTTCGATTATTACAATGAATCACGTTTTGGAAAAAAATAAATAAAGGTTTTATACAAGTTTACCGGTAAAAGTTTCTAAACATTAAGAAAGGTTTTCAATGAAAACATGGTTTTCGAAAAACACTTCAATGTGACACACCAGACTTGGCCGTAACGTCTAGGCTAGGTTTGGGGTGTTACAATTCTGGTGAGATTTTTGAGCCTTTTGAGCATACATCCTTTCGTGCTCACTTTTATTGTTGCTTTGAGTAAGTCAATATTGATCTGTTGTTCTAGAACTTGCTTCGATTATACATGTCGAGACCACATCATTGATTTGATATACTGAAATGATAAAGGCACCTAGGTTTTAACCCACTTATTCCATAAAAGCCTACCTTCATAATTAACCCCTAGTAAACCCCATTGAGCCTAACAAACCATTCATTGACTTACCTTCAATATTAACCTATAACCCATTTTTTGTTGAAATCCCTTCAATTATTTTGATCCCTATTTTTGTCGAGATTTGAGTTAAATAACTATCTAGCTATGTTCTCCTTTTCAGCTTGTAAGTTTATAAATATTTAATGATGTTTTTTATTAAAAAAAATGTATATTTCAGTTGTAATTCAATGTTTTGCATATTTCCATGTAATTTTTGAGCTTCTGTTCTTAAACGACATTATCCAAAAAAAAAAAAAGCTTTATTCTAGGAATATGTTTCAAGTGATAGAGATTTTTCTAGTTAGATGATTTTTCAGTTCGATCTCAATTCTAACCCTCTTTTTCTGCTTGTGACCAAACCCCTAACCAAGGCTACGTTACAACCCTTGAAATACCTTTTGATCGATGTATTATGTCAATACATAGTGGTGGAGATTTGATTTTCCTACAAGCTTATGGCAATAACTTTTCATGTTGACTAATGAGTGCTTAATTTCTGAACCCTAAACACTTCGAGTGGATAGAGCGAATCTTTAGTGAGGATGTCAACTCTTGTTGATTTTGCGTTCAAGGTAATTACCTAGAAGAGGGGAGGAAACCTATGTTTCTATGATAAAATTCTCAACTTAGATTGTTTGAGACTTTAATATTCTTTCGGTTGAATTCTCAATGTATGATTACTTGTGGATTAGTTTGAAACATTCTTGATAAGGATTATAAATTGAGAAGAATGATTTTTCATTGTGAGTTGAGATTTTGCTTGAGGACAAGCAAAGGCTTTAGTGTGGGGCTATTTGATAAACTATAAATTATACATATTTCTATCCTACATTTAGCACATTTATGAATGAATTATCATTGAATTTGTGGAATTTCATGCTCCTAATCCTTTAATTTCATGTTTTATACTTAGGAGAGCATAGGAGAATGAAAAGAACAACAAACGGGCCAAAAACGGTGAAAATGGGCCAAACCAAGGAAACAACACAACCTGGAGTTTAGCACACAGGCAACCGACACGGCTGTGCCACATTAACAGGCTTGAACACGGCCTAAACTCAACTCACATGGGTATGTCTCTGTCATAATGAAGTTTAATTTCACACGGAAAAGGCTACTTAGAGGCTAAGAAAGACATTCCAAACTCTATATAAAGACCCTCGGAGGCAACTACAAGGGTGTACAGTATCCCCGCCGAGACGGAGAGTAAAAGACAGCGAATTACTCGAAGGAAAGCCAATTTATCCATCTTAAAAGCTAGGACCTACATTAAGACAGAAGATCTCACTTCAGTCCTTTCAGTAGTTTAGGGTTTTCTTATGTTTTGTTATTTTCTTTATTCTAAGATGTTTCTTTTTATAAACATGAACTAAACCCCCAAATACCTGAGAGGGATGAAACCTAAGATGAATGTTGTTATCGTTAGCTAAACTATATGATAAATATGCGATTTGTTCGTAATTGTGTTTTTAATTCTTGAATTGATATTTCTGGGATATTAATTTAAGTCGAATGTGCTTAGACAGAGGAGCAAAAGTCCCTGTTTAAGAGTAGATCCAACACAAATAAGCGGAGTTGATTGCAATCCTAGACATAGGACGACGAAAATCTACCGGATTAGAGTCAAATCTAATATGGGGATCCATAGATCGAGTTCGTCCAAGACTAGGGGTTTTAATTAGAAAGAGATTTCAATTAATCAACCTAGGATTAGTTGTTCTTATTCTCGATGGAGATATTAACATAATTTAGAGATCTCTACGGATCAAGTCGATTGAAGAAATTGTCTAATTCAGAGTTAGATAACAAGTGAAGTCTAGGTGGGTTCCTCCTTAGGTATTGTCTTTATCATTTAGTTTTCCCAAAGTAATTCCCCAATTTACTTTTTGTCGCATCCTTAGTTTAGTTTAGAGTTAATTAGTTTACACAAACTCCCTCTTTATTTTTAGGCTAGATAATAGGAAGAAAGTCATTACTAGTACTTTTAGTTCATTGGATCGATATTCTGGTCTTGCCACTAACTATACTACTATTCGATAGGTGTGCTGGCCTTTTATCGTGATAATAGTTAGTTTCTAGGTACGATCAATTTTATTACTTCATAACATCACGATCAAATTTTCAGTGGAGAAGACAACTAGAGAAGATGGTATCAATTGTGTTTTATTTTATTTTAAGATTATTTATTAAATTACCACTTTACCCTTAGTTATTAACTTATAAATTAACAAAATCCTACCCATAATTGTCCATTAACTTTAAGAATGGTATAATTATTATCTAAATCCTTTAGATTTCCTTTCCACAGCCATTTAGCCCTTTAAACTAATAGTACTTACTTTTGCAACCATTACGATTTAGTCCTTTTACCTAATTAACCATTCAAACAATAAAATTTCTGAACGAAACTTTAATATAACCTTAATATAATCCCGTGGACATTAAATTAATAATAAAATAACAACTCACTAGTCAAAGTTGTGGTCCCAAAACCACTATTTCCAACACCACTAAATTGAGCTGTTACATAATGTTATGCAAATGATGAATTGTTATATGGCTAAATAATGTTATATCGTGATGCATGTTGTGTATATATGAAAATGTATAATTAGTCGTAAGTTTAATCATGTTGAATTGATGAAATGCTTGGTGAAATACATATTGTGCATTATAGTAGTATTGGTTGAATGCATGTGTATGAATTATGCGAAGTTGTGGAGGGTTGTCGAAGTGTGATTGAGATGGAAGATCAAGAAGGCAATATGGTATGTGATTTGTCTCCTATAGGGAATGTAAATGCAAACCAAAATTTACGAATAACCCCAGCCTTATAGGGTAACACTTATGTATTCAAATTAACAAGGAGGATTTGTGGAGGTTCAGGTGGATTGTACGGAGAAAGGTGCGTACTAGTATATGAGAGCCCTTTATTAGACGTGTGAGTCACTAAGGAGTCGAAGGCTTTAAATCATATGAATAAATATAAGTCCAAGGATAGAGAGGTCCGTAGAACAGTTTGCATTTATAATTCACCAACCTTGCTCAGATGGCATAATCCAATGGAGGTTCACAAAATAAAATTGCATATGTGAGTCTGTATATAGGCCTTCACATCTATGTCTCTGTAAATATAGGATCTGCTTGATAAGTTTGCTAAGAATGAGTTCGAGTATTGGTAAACTATTACAATGTGTGAATCCATAGGTACATGTTAAGTGAGTCCGTAAATGAAAGATATGATAGTTCTTCTAATCTATCTCACATGTATGATTTCACAAATAGGGGATTCAATCTCAGGAATCTGCCAACATGTTATCTATTTCTAAGAGTGGACCACTATGAATGGGTTATTTGTTATTACGAGACAGAGGCATGATATGACAATTTGCCAGAATTGTCTACTTGGTTTAGATGAGTAGATTCTCTTTATTAACTCTTAATGGGGTATTACTTATGAATTTACCAGTATGTTTCATAAATCATGAATCCATATAGTTGGGTTTAAAGCAAGAACCTGAGTTCGTTAGGATAAGTTACTAATAGCAATCCTCTACAAGAATTATTCGCCAAGATCTATAGGTTTTCTTTCATAGACCCGTGATTGCCGCCAAACATTCGAACATTTGAGTGGAAAATACTACACCAAAAATATAAGAAATTAATGTAGCGGTGACTGGAAGTATACGATTCAAATTGTAATATAATAATGTGTTACAACAATACATAGGGAAATATTTTAAGGATCATACCCAAAGGAGGATGAACTAAATCTATTGAAAACTTCTTTACAATAATAAGTCTAAATAGTAATTTTATATTACAATAAACCATAAAAGAGAGAAATATTAGAAATTAAATAATTAAAGTGAATAAACATAAATAAAATACAAACGGCTAAACCAATTAAACCAATCAAGAAGATTTACTCATTTTAGGGGTTGTAATTAACTTTGGTTTCGGGTTTTAGGGTGAATACAATTATTAACGCCTGAATCTTAACTATTTAATTAATTGGTTGATACTCACTTATCTCCCGACATCACTTTCTCAACCAAGATAAATTATGATTGATTCAAAAAACTTATCTCCAAGACCTCGTTTAACCTATGATTACTTCCTAGTGTTCTTAAGATTAAGATTTAAAAACACACAATTTATACAAACTAATTCAACTAACAAACCCTTAATCCTCCACTAACCACTACCCCATCCACTCGTTAATCTCCCCTTAGGGAATTAACTACTCATAGTATTCATAATATCAAACTCAATTTATATAAACATGTAAACAACACGGTTAAATCTAAAGAGAAAAGTGATTTAGATTAATCCTAATTTTGTATCAATTAAAAGCGGAATAGTAAATCTTTCGATTGGTATAACGGATTTTGTCACTTGAAAAGGAAAAAACTTAATAACCTCAATATTATAAAAGAAATATTTGATCGAGATCATTTCAAAGAGAGAATAACAAAGTGTTTTATAAAAATAAAGGGAAACTAAAACTAAATCCTATTCATAAACTACAAGGGTTTTTGGATGCTTTTAAGACGACTTAGTTACATCAAACCCATAAGGTTTTATTTATAGGAGTGTTAATAGCCCCGATTAGTTCTTCAGCTCACCCTAGGTCTTCGTATAAAATTGATTGTGCGGACGAAAATAACCATGAAATACTTGGGCCCCACATCGGTCTTATGTCGCACCATACACAAGCTATGGCGCGACACAACATGCATTATCCTTGTCATGCATTTGTGGCTTGAGAAGCTTGTGCATCACTTGTCCCAGGTTCCTACGTCCGTTGGGCCCTAAATTAAGCGTCCTGCACACTTAAATTGACATATTAAAACTATCTAAGGCCCGTGTCAGCCTAATCGATCACTGACACTCAAAATTGTGTAATAGTACTTATTTTATTAGTTACTCAATACTAAACATTATATACCAAAAATGCTGTAATAAATAACAAAATAAATGGAAAATAATCTCCTTAAATGCCAAAATGTATCTAGACTACTAGTACAATTAGCTGTAGGTCAAATACCCCCCACACTTAAGTTTTTGCTTGGCTTTAAGCAAACTAAATAACAACAAAATAAAAATAGAAAAAAAAAAACAATATAGAAACATGCAAGAAAAGAATGTAACACCTTGATTTTCGGGATTTTTCGGGTTTTGTGAATTTTAGTGAAATTTTTAAAATTTTGGTGTTCTAAAGGTTGATAATGTATGTACATGTGTTAATGGGTCTATAGAAGGTCCAAGCTTAAGTCAAAACCCGGTAAAATATTAAGTTGGATTTTCAAGTGAAAGGGGACTTGGTTAAGTGGGCTTTTAAGAAAAACCGTGTAAAAGATGTCACAAGTGAGCTCTTGGTAAAGTGGCAAGGTGGAGCCACTAAGCTCCTAAAAAAGTGGCGCCTAAATGAATGATCAAGGACAAGGGTTCGAGATGCAGGGTATGCGTGGAGTTCTTTTTAATTTTCAAGCATGAGCCTAACTTAGGTGAATTTCGGCAAGGGGCTTTAAGGACTTGGGCCGATTGCTTTAGAGGGAATGCTAGGGTTATATTATTTTCTTTTTGTTGTCATGACAATTAGGGTGAGCCACCTTAGGGTTTTTTTCCTCTCTTCTACTGTCAGAAAAGCCAAGAGTTGCCTCCCTGGAAAGTTCATAGCCGATTTCTCCTTTCCCATCTCCACCATTGTTTTTTTTTTTCATTTTTCTTCTTCCCTTTGATCTCTTCCCTAGCCGAATACATATCTTGCATAGATCCACTCTTTCTTTTGCTTCCATTCTTCTTAAAATCAACCATAACCGATTGCTCAAAGTGCCAGAAATCCCGAAAACTGCTTCCTTTCTTGCCGATTTCTTGTAAGCCGAATCACCTCTGTTTCTTTCATCTATTGTGGCCGATTACTACACTCCCTTTAATCACACCATTGTCGACACCATCACCCAAAAGCTACAGCCAAAACGCCATCTTCTTCTCTTATTAAAAAGCCAAAATCACCATAGTTGTAGTGAGATAGCCGAAATTACAAATCTCAGAGATAAGGTTTCTACTGACGTTTAAGGGTCAGATTTACATCAAATCTGCATAGGAACTGAAGAGAAATCGTTGGTAAGTGTTTAATCATTCAGATCTGTTCGATATTTCATGTTTGGAAAAGCCGAAAGTCCCTAAAGCTAATGGTTGTGTCGTTTTGGATTTTTGGTAAATAAAAGGCCGTTTTCTTTGTTCTCTTGTGTGTTAGTTGGATGAAAAGGTGATCAAGCAAGGGGTTGAAGACTTTGGAACATCAGATCTAGATCTAAAGGGATCTAAATCGTCAAGGTAAGAACATTAAGGCCATTAAGGGTGTTGGCCGAATGTGTAAGTAAGGTTTTGGGTAAGTTTTCGATTCAGATTAAGTGTTGATATGGTCTAATCAGTTAAGTATTGGATTGTAGGGATTAACGCATAGGAGATCTCGTAGGAGAAACTGCAAAACAGGTGTGTGTTTCGAACACCTTTCCATGCACAAATCGGTAAAAGCCGAAAAGCCGAAATGCCGAAGTTTCGGTATTTCGAGAGCTTGCGAGCATGCGAATGCTCTCAAGTTGGAAGGAGAAGGTTAGTTTTGGAATCGGCACTGTTAGACGTATTGACCGCTAAATTTTGGGCATTTTGGTAAGTTGGGCCTCGGTGGGCCAAATATGGGCCCAATGGGCGATTTGGGCCCATGTGAGTTAAACTGGATTTAAAGGTAATATTATGGACTGTAGATGTGAAAACAGTTAAAACAAGATAACCGAATGTGAAATCGGGACTAAATGGGCCTAATGGGCCAATCGGCGTAATAGGGCTCATTAGGGGTTTTAGGGCCTTAATGCTAAAACTGAAAAACTGAGGTAACTGAATTTCTGTATAGCTGTGTGATTAATAAATACTGTAATAAGCATAACATCTGTAACATGGGAGTAAAATTACTGAAATACCCTTAGGGTAAGAAATTACTGATTTGCCCCTAGGTAGGAAATTACCGTTATACCCCTAGGGCTATAATTGATTGTACTGTTTGACATAACTGTTACTGTTATTGCATGCCATGATATGTATCTAATGCATGGGTTGGGTTTTGATAATGGAGGAAGTGTGAGTGGCACAGCCACGTTACTGAAAAGGGGCTATGCCTCGTACTGTTTCTGAAAGGGGCTTTGCCTCGTATACTGTTTATCTGAGCAGCCATGCTGCGACTGTGGTGTGTGGGCTGGGTGGGTCGAGTTATTCCCCACATGGTGTGTTGGTTGGTACGGGTGGTGTGTAGCGGTTGGTGGGTTGAGTAGTCTCCCCAATTGGGTTTGCATTTATACTGCATTACTGTACTGTACTGTTATGGGCCTATGGGCCAATCCGTTATCTGAATAGGGCTTTGGCCCAGTATCTGTTATAGGGCCTTGGCCCAGTTTACTGCTATCTGAATAGGGCTTTGGCCCAGTATCTGACTGAGACTGGTTAGGGTTTAGGCCTAGTGGGCTTGAGCCAATTTGGGCTTTGGATGGGTTCTGCACACACTGAGTTTTCCCAAACTCACCCCTCTCTTTCCATCCTTGCAAGTGAGCCCTAGATTGTGACTTGGACGCTGGGAGGGATTCAGAGTGGCCACGAGGACTGAACTTTCTTGGTTTAACTTAAATATTTCGTATTGGTTTTTACTTTGATATGGGTTGTAATAAGGCCGCTATAACTGTTATTTGGGATTTCTTTACGGTTTTAATTCAAACTTGAACATACACTGTTTTTGAAAATTAAATCAATATTTTCTTAAACAACCTGACTTTACTAAAAACTAAGAATGATGATAAGACTAAAATGAAACAATTCACAAATGAGATAGAGATTAGGTCGAATAGTAATCAAATTGGGAATTTCAAGAAGAACAAATATTACTTTTCAAAAATCTCGAACATCAGACTTAGTACATAGGACGGCGTAGCATAGTCTAGGTGATGTGGCACACCGGACATGGCCATAACGTCTGGGCCGGGTCAGGGGTGTTACATTTAGTGGTATCAGAGCCAAGTTGCAACAACTCGGCTGTGGATCGGGTCCAAAAAGGGGTTTTCAAAATTTTAAGCTCATAAAAGGTATTTTTGGAAAACCAGATTTTCTGAAAGAATTTTTGTTTTCGAAGTGATTTCTTTTAACTTGTCTTTTCTAAAATATGTTTAAAAAAATTATTTTTAGGTCTAAGATTTTATTGAAATCTGGTACTTCGAGAGGTGGCACACTGAATCCCCGGCACCAAGTTGTAAGTATTTTCTGCCTTAACTTCTATACTGTACTGATAATAAAACTGTAGATAGCACTGAGCCTTAGATAGAATACTGTGGATGATGTAGTATTAAGGCTGTAGCACTGAGACGGTAGGGTAAACTAAACCCTAGGAAACTGAGACAGTAATTAGATTACGTTGCGCGAGAACAACTCTGAAATTCTACCTATTCATAAGATATTCCGTAATAAAAACTGAAACATTGAGCTAATGTCATAAAACTTTGTAAATCAGATAATCGATATGAGTACAAGGGCTACTCGTGGACGAGGCCGTGGATGAGGCCGAGTTAGTGCTCAAGCTGGATCGTCGTCTTCTGAGCATAGGCCAGCTGGAGAGGCACGACCACCGGTTGAGGAAAATGGGCCGTACGATCGGGCCGCAGGGGACGACGCTCTGTCCCAGGCCATGCTGAGAGTTCTGGAAAGGGTGGCCGGAGCTAATGTTGGGCCGATGAATAGGGGGTCCATTTCTGAGCGACTCCGGGCCAATGGAGTGGAAATTTTTAGGGGCATATCTGGAGTGGCCCCAAATGTGGCTGAGTACTGGTTGGAAGCCACAGAGCGAATTATGGACGACTTGGACTGCTCAGTGGAGCAGAAGCTGAAAGGAGCGGTATCGTTGCTGAGGGACGAGGCATATCAATGGTGGATCACCGTAAGAGAGGGTACCCCAGCTGAGAGGGTAACTTGGGAATTGTTCAAGCAGTCTTTCAAGGCGAAATATGTTGGGGCTAGTTATGTGGATGCACGAAGGAAGGAATTTCTGAACCTGACCCAGGGTAGTAAGACTGTGGCTGAATATGAGGCAGAATTTCTGCGATTAAGTCGGTATGCTAGTGGCATTGTTTCCACCGAGTATGAGCGTAGTGTTCAGTTCGAGGATGGCCTCAGAGATGAGCTGAGAGTATTGATAACGCCACAGAGGGAGCGCGACTTTGCTGCACTGGTGGAGAAGGCTAAGATAGCCGAGGAAGTGAAGCAAGCTGAAAGGCGGAATCGTGATAGGGATCGCAACCGTTTTAAAAGAGACTCTGGAGTATCGGGAGCTGCAAGCCGGAATTTTAAGAGGGCTAGAGTAGAAGAACCAGTGCGAGCTATGCCAGTGAATGTTGTTAGACCACAGGCTTGTGGAGACTGTGGCAGAGTTCATCGAGGAGAATGCTGGAAACGCAGTGGAGCCTGTTTTCGTTGTGGGTCTAAGGACCATCAGGTTAAGGACTGCCCACAGAAGCCAGCTCAGGCTCAAGCTGTTGATCAGAGAGTTGCTCAGCCTGCGCGTGGGGGACTGCCACCGCCAAGGGGCCGTGTTCAAGGTAGAGGAGGCAATGGTAATGGACGTGGTCGTGGAGCACCTGGCAGGGGTGTTGGAAATGCTGAGGCTCGTCAGCCAGCCTTAGTGTATGCTGCTCGCCGCCGCGAGGAGGGTGATGCACCTGATGTTATAACTGGTACGTTCTTAATAGATCATACACCATACACTGCTTTAATTGATGTGGGTTCGACTCATTCGTATGTTGTTTGTGAAATTTCTGGGTCGTTGGGTGTGCATTCTGAGGAGACTGTGAGTGGGGTAACTGTGATTAGTCCTTTAGGTCACTCTGTTAGGGTAGATAAACTCTTTAGAGATGTGCCTTTAGAGACTCAAGGTAGGATCTTTCTAGGAGACTTGATGGAGTTACCTTTTGGAGAATTTGACTTGATTCTGGGCATGGACTGGTTAACCAAACACAAGGCAACGTTGGATTGCGCGGCCAAAAGAATGGTATTAAGAACAACCGAAGGTGAGGAGGTGATGGTTATTGGTGAACGAAGGGACTATTTGTCCAATGTGGTTTCTGCCTTAAGGGCTGAAAGGTTGATGCGCAAAGGTTGTGAAGCATACTTAGCGTTTGTAAGTCAAACTGAACCCGAAGGGGTGACCGTGGAGACAGTGAGGACTGTTAATGAATTTCAAGATGTATTTCCTGAGGAGCTACCTGGACTACCTCCTAACCGAGAAGTGGAATTTGGGATTGATCTGTTGCCTGGAACAGCTCCAGTGTCCATTGCGCCTTACAGAATGGCACCAAAGGAGCTAGTGGAATTGAAAGCCCAGATTCAAGAGTTGTTAGATAGGGGCTTCATTAGACCGAGTGTGTCTCCGTAGGGAGCACCGGTGCTGTTTGTGAAAAAGAAGGACGGTACAATGCGTATGTGTATCGATTATCGCCAGTTGAACAAACTGACGATAAAGAATAAGTATCCTCTGCCAAGAATCGACGATCTATTTGACAGTTTAAAGGAGCTTCAGTGTTTTCCAAGATCGACCTTCGATCTGGGTATCATCAGTTAAGGGTAAAAGAGGTGGATGTGCATAAGACAGCATTCAGAACTCGTTATGGTCACTACGAGTTCTTGGTTATGCCCTTTGGATTGACGAATGCACCAGCAGCTTTTATGGATTTAATGAACCGAGTATTTCAGCCGTACTTGGATCGTTTTGTGGTCGTCTTTATTGACGATATATTGGTGTATTCGGAAACAGAGAAGAAGCATGATGAGCATCTTCGAATCGTTCTGCGGACTCTAAGAGAAAAGCAATTGTATGCGAAATTTAGTAAGTGCGAATTCTGGCTTCGAGAAGTGACTTTTCTGGGTCATGTTGTTTCTGCTAAGGGAATTAGGGTAGATCCTCGCAAGATTGAGGCAGTTCTAGATTGGAAGCCGCCTAGGACGGTGACAGAAATTCGTAGTTTTCTGGGTTTGGCAGGCTATTATAGAAGGTTTGTTGAGGGGTTCTCTATCATCGCGGCTCCATTAACGAAATTGTTAAGGAAGGGAGTACCCTTTAATTGGACTGAGAGGCAGCAAGAAGCTTTTGACAACCTGAAAAAGGTGTTGACCGAGGCGCCAGTGTTGATTCAGCCGGAATCTGGGAAGGACTTTACGGTTTATAGCGATGCTTCGCATGTGGGATTAGGTTGTGTACTGATGCAAGAGGGTAAGGTGGTTGCCTATGCTTCGCGACAGCTTAAGCCTCACGAGGTGAACTACCCTACGCATGATTTGGAGTTGGCAGCGGTGGTATTTGCATTGAAAATCTGGAGACACTACCTTTATGGGGAAAAGTGTATTATATACACTGACCACAAAAGTCTCAAATATCTGTTAACTCAGAAGGAGTTGAACCTTAGGCAACAGAGATGGATAGAGTTGCTTAAGGACTATGACTGTTCGATTGAGTATCACCCTGGCAAGGCTAATGTCGTGGCTGATGCACTGAGCCGAAGGACTGTTACTGAGTTAAAGGCGATGTTCGCTCGTTTAAGTTTGTATGATGATGGGAGTTTGCTGGCCGAACTGCAAGTGAAACCGACTTGGACCGAGAGGATTAAAGAATTGCAGTGGAAGGATGATTCGTTGACTCCTCGATTTCAACAAGTCAAGGAGGGTAAGAGTGAGGATTTTGGACTGAATTCTGATGGAGTCCTATGCTTTCGAGGAAAAGTCTGTATTCCTAAGGATTCGGACTTGAGGAAGTTGATATTGAGTGAGGCTCATGGTAGAGCCTATGCTATGCACCCTGGAGGTAATAAGTTGTATAGGGATTTGCGAGAAGGGTACTGGTGGCCTGGACTTAAGCGAGAGGTGACTGAATTCGTTGGGAAATGTTTGACTTGCCAGCAAGTTAAAGCTGAGCACCAACTGCCGTCTGGATTGTTGCAGCCAGTAAAGATTCCGCAGTGGAAATGGGAAAGAGTAACGATGGATTTTGTGAGTGGCTTGCCTTTGACACCTTCAAAGAAGGACTCTGTTTGGGTAGTTGTGGATAGATTGACGAAGTCTGCTCATTTTATACCAGTTAGAACTGATTACTCACTTCAGAAGTTGGCCAAGCGTATGTAGCAGAGATAGTGCGTTTGCATGGGGTGCCAGTTTCGATAATTTCTGATCGAGATCCTAGATTTACATCTCGATTCTGGAAGAAGTTGCATGAGGCGTTAGGTACGCGATTGGACTTCAGTACTGCATTTCACCCTCAGACAGATGGTCAGTCTGAAAGGGTCATTCAAGTGTTGGAAGACATGTTAAGAGGATGTATCATTGATTTTCGTGGTAGTTGGGAAGATTATTTACCGTTGGCAGAATTTGCATACAACAACAGTTATCAAGCAAGTATTCAGATGGCTCCATATGAGGCACTTTATGGACGGAGATGTCGCACTCCTACTTGTTGGACAGAATTAGGAGAACGTAGAGTTCTTGGACCAGAGTTGGTAGCAGATACCGAAAGTAAAGTTAAGCTGATTCGAGATCGGTTAAAGGAGGCGTCTGATCGGCAGAAGTCATATGCTGACCTTAAGCGTAAGGAGATTGAGTTCGCTGTTGGGGATATGGCGTTCCTAAAGGTGTCGCCGTGGAAGAAGATCTTGAGATTTGGTAAAAAGGGCAAGCTAAGTCCGCGGTTTATTGGGCCTTATCGGATTCTTAAGCGGATTGGGCCAGTAGCCTATCAGTTGGAGTTGCCACCAGAGTTGGATCGTATCCATGACGTTTTTCACGTGTCTATCCTAAGACGGTATCGATCGGACCCTTCGCATATTGTACCAGTAGAGGAGATTACAGTAAATGCCGATTTGACTTTCGAGGAGGAACCTGTGGAGATCTTAGATCGTGATGTCAAAGTCTTAAGGAGGAAGTCTGTTCCTTTGGTAAAGGTGCTATGGCGTAATCATGGTAAAGAAGAAGCTACTTGGGAGCCAGAGGAGACTATGCGTCAACAATACCCTCAGTTATTTGGATCAGGTAAATTTCGTGGACGAAATTTCTTTAAGGAGGGTAGAGTTGTAACGCCCTGATTTTCGGGATTTTTCGGGTTTTGTGAATTTTAGTGAAATTTTTAAAATTTTGGTGTTCTAAAGGTTGATAATGTATGTACATGTGTTAATGGGTCTATAGAAGGTCCAAGCTTAAGTCAAAACCCGGTAAAATATTAAGTTGGATTTTCAAGTGAAAGGGGACTTGGTTAAGTGGGCTTTTAAGAAAAACCGTGTAAAAGATGTCACAAGTGAGCTCTTGGTAAAGTGGCAAGGTGGAGCCACTAAGCTCCTAAAAAAGTGGCGCCTAAATGAATGATCAAGGACAAGGGTTCGAGATGCAAGGTATGCGTGGAGTTCTTTTTAATTTTCAAGCATGAGCCTAACTTAGGTGAATTTCGGCAAGGGGCTTTAAGGACTTGGGCCGATTGCTTTAGAGGGAATGCTAGGGTTATATTATTTTCTTTTTGTTGTCATGACAATTAGGGTTAGCCACCTTAGGGTTTTTTTCCTCTCTTCTACTGTCAGAAAAGCCAAGAGTTGCCTCCCTAGAAAGTTCATAGCCGATTTCTCCTTCCCCATCTCCACCATTGTTTTTTTTTCATTTTTCTTCTTCCCTTTGATCTCTTCCCTAGCCGAATACCTATCTTGCATAGATCCACTCTTTCTTTTGCTTCCATTCTTCTTAAAATCAACCATAACCGATTGCTCAAAGTGCCAGAAATCCCGAAAACTGCTTCCTTTCTTGCCGATTTCTTGTAAGCCGAATCACCTCTGTTTCTTTCATCTATTGTGGCCGATTACTACACTCCCTTTAATCACACCATTGTCGACACCATCACCCAAAAGCTACAGCCAAAACGCCATCTTCTTCTCTTATTAAAAAGCCGAAATCACCATAGTTGTAGGGAGATAGCCGAAATTACAAATCTCAGAGATAAGGTTTCTATTGACGTTTAAGGGTCAGATTTACATCAGATCTGCATAGGAACTGAAGAGAAATCGTTGGTAAGTGTTTAATCATTCAGATCTGTTCGATATTTCATGTTTGGAAAAGCCGAAAGTCCCTAAAGCTAATGGTTGTGTCGTTTTGGATTTTTGGTAAATAAAAGGCCGTTTTCTTTGTTCTCTTGTGTGTTAGTTGGATGAAAAGGTGATCAAGCAAGGGGTTGAAGACTTTGGAACATCAGATCTAGATCTAAAGGGATCTAAATCGTCAAGGTAAGAACATTAAGGCCATTAAGGGTGTTGGCCGAATGTGTAAGTAAGGTTTTGGGTAAGTTTTCGATTCAGATTAAGTGTTGATATGGTCTAATCAGTTAAGTATTGGATTGTAGGGATTAACGCATAGGAGATCTCGTAGGAGAAACTGCAAAACAGGTGTGTGTTTCGAACACCTTTCCATGCACAAATCGGTAAAAGCCGAAAAGTCGAAATGCCGAAGTTTCGGTATTTCGAGAGCTTGCGAGCATGCGAATGCTCTCAAGTTGGAAGGAGAAGGTTAGTTTTGGAATCGGCACTGTTAGACGTGTTGACCGCTAAATTTTGGGCATTTTGGTAAGTTGGGCCTCGGTGGGCCAAATATGGGCCCAATGGGCGATTTGGGCCCATGTGAGTTAAACTGGATTTAAAGGTAATATTATGGACTGTAGATGTGAAAACAGTTAAAACAAGATAACCGAATGTGAAATCGGGACTAAATGGGCCTAATGGGCCAATCGGCGTAATAGGGCTCATTAGGGGTTTTAGGGCCTTAATGCTAAAACTGAAAAACTGAGGTAACTGAATTTCTGTATAGCTGTGTGATTAATAAATACTGTAATAAGCATAACATCTGTAACATGGGAGTAAAATTACTGAAATACCCTTAGGGTAAGAAATTACTGATTTGCCCCTAGGTAGGAAATTACCGTTATACCCCTAGGGCTATAATTGACTGTACTGTTTGACATAACTGTTACTGTTATTGCATGCCATGATATGTATCTAATGCATGGGTTGGGTTTTGATAATGGAGGAAGTGTGAGTGGCACAGCCACGTTACTGAAAAGGGGCTATGCCTCGTACTGTTTCTGAAAGGGGCTTTGCCTCGAATACTGTTTATCTGAGCAGCCATGCAGCGACTGTGGTGTGTGGGCTGGGTGGGTCGAGTTATTCCCCACATGGTGTGTTGGTTGGTACGGGTGGTGTGTAGCGGTTGGTGGGTTGAGTAGTCTCCCCAATTGGGTTTGCATTTATACTGCATTACTGTACTGTACTGTTATGGGCCTATGGGCCAATCCGTTATCTGAATAGGGCTTCGGCCCAGTATCTGTTATAGGGCCTTGGCCCAGTTTACTGCTATCTGAATAGGGCTTTGGCCCAGTATCTGACCGAGACTGGTTAGGGTTTAGGCCCAGTGGGCTTGAGCCAATTTGGGCTTTGGATGGGTTCTGCACACACTGAGTTTTCCCAAACTCACCCCTCTCTTTCCATCCTTGCAGGTGAGCCCTAGATTGTGACTTGGACGCTGGGAGGGATTTAGAGTGGCCACGAGGACTGAACTTTCTTGGTTTAACTTAAATATTTCGTATTGGTTTTTACTTTGATATGGGTTGTAATAAGGCCGCTATAACTGTTATTTGGGATTTCTTTACGGTTTTAATTCAAACTTGAACATACACTGTTTTTGAAAATTAAATCAATATTTTCTTAAACAACCTGACTTTACTAAAAACTAAGAATGATGATAAGACTAAAATGAAACAATTCACAAATGAGATAGAGATTAGGTCGAATAGTAATCAAATTGGGAATTTCAAGAAGAACAAATATTACTTTTCAAAAATCTCGAACATCAGACTTAGTACATAGGACGGCGTAGCATAGTCTAGGTGATGTGGCACACCGGACATGGCCATAACGTCTGGGCCGGGTCAGGGGTGTTACAAAGAAAATGTACTTAAGCTTGCTTGATACAGGAAATTGGATAGAAATATATTAACAAGATAATGTAAGTAAACATATAGCTCTAGGATGATACACAATTGACTTACAATTTTCAAAATTAGACGGATTAGTTCCTTAAATTACAAACTAAACAAATAAAAGAATATTAAGTATAGGTATCCAACAAAAAAGTATATGAATATAAAATTATGTTCAAATAAATATGTAACAGCCCAATTTAGGGCCTAAATGGAATAGTGGTTTTGAAAGCACAACTTCGAAATAGAAAAATTTATTAGAATTAAGTTTTAATGTTTACTGTGTGATTGTATGACTGTGTGAAATTTTCGTTGCGAAATTTTATTGTTTGTGTGTTCAATTTGATAATTAGGACTAAATTGCAATAGGTGAAAAATGTGTGTTCTAGTTTATAAAGGTACTTGTTTGTAATGGGTTTTTAAAGTGGAGGTCCTTAGATAGTAATTAGAGCATTATACTTTAGTTTGGACAAAAATACCCAATAAGGAGTAAAATACCAAAGGTTTTTAATGGAGGACATTTTGATCATTTGGTTAATAAAAGAATAAAATGGGAAAAATAAGCAAATTGCGTTCATCTTTCTTCAAGCTTGGCCGAACCTTTGGGAGAACACCATAGCTAGGGTTTTTCATCTTTCAAGCTCAATAGTAAGTACATCCTAGCCTCGTTTTTAATGTTCTTTACATTTTTGAGATCCTCATAGCTCGGTTTATCTACTTCCACCATTATTTTGAGCTAGGGTTTGTGTTTAAAAATTTACCCATGGATGACATGCATGTGTTTTGATGTTTTATGGTAGAATATGAAAGTTTCGAGTGTGATAAACAATTTTTACTAGCTGATTTTTGATGAAATTGCATAAAAGGACCTATTTGAAAAAGTTATAAAATTATGTGTAGAAGATGTGATTTGGTGAAAATTTTGGGCTGCTATAAGAGGGTATGAATTGGCTAGGCTTAGGATTTGAGAAAAATAAGTGCTTTTCATTTTACGAGCCAATGGGTAAAATTGTAAATATGTTAAACTTTAGGGGCAAAAATGTAATTTTCCATAGTGTATTTTATGGACTAAATTGAATAATGTGAGTATTAAATGAGTTAAATGTGTTATTATAGATCAAGAAAGATGAGGGATTGACCTTGATTAGGGAAAAGAAAAGGTTATGGACTAAATTGCAAATTCGTCATATTTTGCACCAAGGTAAGTTTGTATGTAAATAATGTATTGTCTTATTTACGTTTTAATATTTTGATATATTATATGATGTATGGCTGAATATTGAATGACTATTTGATGTATTCGACAAAATGGCAATAGTGAGAAATTTTCTGGTTGAACCTTAGGAATATAAATGGATACAAGTGGCATGCCACAAAGGATCTAAGTGAAACAAATCCACGGCATCTAAGTGAAATAAGTCCATGACATTATGCTAAGTGAAATAAGTCCAGTGAAATAAGTTCATGGTATTGCATTAAGTGGAACAAGTGCATGGCACCTAAGTGAAATAAGTCCATGGCATTGCGCTAAGTGAAATAAATCCATGGCACCTAAATGAAATAAGTCCATAGTATTGCGCTTAGTGAAATAAGTCCATGGCATCTAAATGGCATTATGTTAAATGTGATTAGCTCAAGAACGAGCCTATGTGAAACTTTGTGAAATGAAGTAGCTCTGACTACAAGCATGGCACTATGTGAAATATCTCGAGGTATCCATTAATACTCCGATGTGTTCAACGAGAAATGACTAAGTGTAAACGAAGATGACTAAGTGATGAATACGTGCAGGTATGTGTGTGTAAACTTATGAGCAATATGCTGGATATGTGATCGAACTTTGGTAAGGTTGATATGGGTAACTGTTACTATGAAAGTTAATACAAAGAAATTTATGAAAGAGTAAAATTAGCAATAAAACACTTTTGGACAGCAACAATTGTATGACTTTGAAAAATCACCAAAAATTGTGGAAATCAAATTAGAGGTTGAATAAGATATGAAATTACATCTTATTGAGTCTATTTTCGCATAAAAGAAATGGTGTAAGAAAAAGAATTTCATATTATGAGATATTTAAATTTTCGTGGAATAGACTCAGACTAATTTTGAAATCCCCTATTTTGATTTTAGAAAATCATTAAATATTGTAAAAAAATAATTATAGGTCATAAATTATATTCTTAAAATCCTTCATGATTATATTTTCAAGAGAAAGAAACGGGAATATCATCGGAATTCTATACAAGGAGATAATTAATTTTTAGTGAAGAAGGGTTGGAACTATGAAATAGTAGAATAGGGGAGAATTTAAGGAATAAACTATACTTATTGACTAAACCAAAAATTCTAAAAATTTTATTATATGAATATGTATGAGTCTAGTTTCAGGGAAATTTAGCAGATCTTAATTTGGAGTTCCATAGCTCCATATATAAATAATTTAATGACTATGACTCGAATAGACAGCTTGTTTTGAACTTGAGTAAATGGTGGATCTATGTGTAGCTATGATTGTATTATTTTGAAAATGTATTTTGAGGTTTTATAAAAGCATGTTAATAATTTATTAATTATTTACACACCTACTTATTAAGCTATATGCTTACTCCCATCTCTTTACCAAGCTAGCTCGGGATACGGAGATCGTCGGAGATCCATCCACACTATCGTCAATCTTTTGGTATTTTGACATCAATATTTAGAATTATGGCATGTATAAAGGACTTGGTTATTTTGGTTATATGTCATAATTGATTTGGCCTAAAATGTTGGCCTTTAATATTTGATAGCTCATTTTGAATAAGGCCATCGATGTTGGCTACTATTAGTCAAGTTATATGTTTATGACGATGCAATTTATGAGATGCATGATTGGGTTGAATAAGTGTGTAATGAAAATTGAAAATTTTAAAATTTGGATGTAATTTTTATGTCTCGGTTTAGTTCAACTGTATGTGTTTTGTTTCGGTAATACCACGTACCCTATTCTAGCGTTGAACATGGGTAAAGAGTGTTACATTTTAGTGGTATCAGAGCTATGGTTTAGTCGGTTCTCGGACTAGGATAACGTTTGTGAAAGTCTATCTCTACATGCTATAAATATATTGTGATAGTGTGGTAACTCATGACAATTTAAATTGTGTTTTTATATAGTAAATGGATCCTAATCGAGCTGTAGCTGATGACGTAGAGAGTAATGCACCAGCTCCCGTGCAAGGGACCGCACTAGTTGAAAGTAGATCTGAAACACGTAATCAGTGAGATGGGGCTCAGAAAGCCTTTCTCCATATGATGTGTAATTGGTATACAGAACTTGTTCGAGCAAATCTGAATGCTCAACCTCCTTCACTCCCTCCTATTCCTCAACCGGTCTCCGTAGCTCCTCAAGGTGTTGATTTGGTAAGATTAAATAAGCCTTTGGTTGATAAGATCCGAAAGCAAGGGGGTAAAGAGTTCAGAGCTAATATAGATGATGATACTGAGAAAGCAGAGTTTTGGCTTGAGAATTCTATTTTGGCATTTGATGAACTTTCTTGGACTCTCGAAGAATGCTTGAAATGTGTTATATCATTTAGTATGTAGTAAGAGTTTGCCTGTTAAGCTTACTGAATTTGTGATTAAAAAGTCAAACCCCTTAGGCAAATATGTGTTAGTAGATAAGGTTTGCAAGAATTGTCCTTTGATGATTCAAGGTCACTGTTTTTTGACCAATCTGATGTTATTGCCATTTTGATAAGTTTGATGTTATTCTGGGTATGGATTGGTTGACATTGCTTGATGCTAAGGTAGATTATAGTCAGAAAACCCTTGAGTTGAAATGTGAAAATGGTGAGATTCTTTGGGTTGAAACAGATGAATCAAATAAATTGCCTATGGTGATTTCACACATGTCTGCTCAGAAATACAGGGGAAGAGGGTGTGAAGCGTATCTTGCTTATGTGATGAATACTGAGATGTTTGAGTCGAAGCTTGAATCAGTACCGATAGTTTATGAATTTCCAGATGTGTTTCCAGAAGAAATGCCTAGGTTACCTCCTATCCGAGAGATTGAGTTTAACATTGATTTATTGCCTGGGACTGTACCGATCTCGATTGCTTCATACAAAATGGCTCTGACTGAATTGAAAGAATTAAAAGCTCAATTGCAAGACTTGATCGATAAGGGATTTGTAAGATCGAGTTTTTCTCTATGGGTGTGCTCCCGTACTGTTTCTAAAGAAGGAAGACTGGTCGATGAGACTTTGTATTCACTACTGTCAGCTCAACAAAGTGACCATAAAGAACAAGTATCCGTTGCCGAGAATTGATGATTTGTTCGACCAGCTAAAGGGGGCAACAGTGTTTTCAAAGGTTAATTTGAGATTCGAATACTATCAGTTGAGAGTTAAAGAATCAGATGTGCCAAAAACTTCTTTCTGAATAAGGTATGGACACTATGAATTTCTTGTGATGCCTTTCAGTGTAACTAATGCTCTAGCTATTTTTATGGACTTGATGAACTGAATTTTTCGATCGTATTTGGATAAGTTTTTAGTTGTGTTTATCAATGGCATCTTGATTTTACTTCCGAGATTAGTTTGAGCATGCCAAACACTTAAGAACTATGTTGCAGATTTTGAGAGAAAAGAAAATGTTTGCTAAGTTCAGTAAAAGTGAGTTTTGGCTTTGTGAAGTCAGATTTTCGAGACACATAGTTTCGGGTGATGGTATTCAGGTTGATCCGAGCAAATTTTTGGCAACTGTTGATTGGAAACCGCCAGAGAATATATCCAAGGTTAGAATTTTTTTGGGCTTAGCCGAGTATTATCGATGATTTGTTGAGGGATTTTTGATGATTGCTACTCCTATGACTAAGTTGCTACAAAAAAAATGTAAAGTTTGAGTGGACAGAAAAATGTCAGCAAAGTTTCGAGAAGTCAGAAGCACGATTGACTGAAGCACCGATTTTGGTACAACCTGAGTCAAGGAAAGAATTGGTGATTTATAGTGATGCGTCATTGAATGGTCTTGGTTGTGTGTTAATGCAAGAGGGAAAAGTGGTGGCTTATGCATCTAGACAGTTGAAACCGCATGAGAAGAATTACCCAACGCACGATTTGGAATTGGCCACCATTGTTTTTGCTTTAAAGATTGGGCATCATTATTTATATGGTGAGAAATGCCAAATCTTTACTGATCACAAGAATTTAAAGTATCTAATGAATCAACAGGATTTGAATTTGTGACAATGAAGATGGCTTGAGTTACAAAAAAATTATGAGTTGGTGATCGATTATCATCCAGGAAAAGCGAATGTAGTCACAGATGCCTTGAGCAAAAAATCCTTGGTTGCTCTGAGAGCTATGAGTACGAGTTTGGCTTTGTCTAATGATGGTTCAATTTTGGCCAAGTTCAGGGCTAGAATGTTATTTTTTCAGCAAATTTGTGAAGTTCAAAAGAACGATAGCGAGATGCAAGCCAAGAGAGCTGAGTGTGAATGGAGTTCTGATTCAGATTTTCGAATCAGACTATATGATTGTTTGATGTAATTGTATTGGTGGCCGGGCATGAAAAGAGACATTTCTGAGTTTGTATCAAAGTGTTTGATTTGCCAACAAGTGAAAGCCGAGCATCAGGTGCCTTCAGGTTTACTTCAACCAGTGATGGTTCTCAAGTGGAAATGGGATAGAATCACAATGGATTTTGTGACCGGTTTGCCTCTAACTCTAAAAAGAAAGATGTCTTTTGGGTTGTGGTGGATACATTCATGAAATCGACTCATTTTATACTGGTACGTATCGGCTACTCACTTGATAGGTTGGCTGAGTTGTATATTGCTGAAATTGTGAGATTGCACTAGGTGCTTATGTCTATTATTTCGGATAGAGATCTGAGGTTCACTTCGAGGTTTTGGAAAAAGTTGTAAGAAGCTTTGGGTACAAAATTTAATTTTAGCACTGCGTTTCATTCGCAAACTGACCGTCAATCTGAAAGAGTAGTTCAAGTTCTTGAAGACATGCTCTGATGTTGTGGTTTAGAATTAAAAGGTAGTTGGGAGAAATACCTACCTTTAGTAGAATTTACCTACAACAACAGTTATCAGTTGAGTATACAGATGGCACCGTACAAAGCATTATACAATCGCAAGTGTCGGACTTCTTTATATTGGACCAAGCTGTATAATAGCTCGAATTATGGGCTAAACGGAATAGTGGTTTCAAAACCATGAATCTGAGGTCTAAAATATTTTTTCGATTGAGTTTTGACATTTATTAGGTGATTAAATATTTGTGGGAAAAGTGGGTTGATGAATTTCTTTATTTGCATGTCCAATTTGATAAGTGGGACTAAGTTGCAATAATTGAAAATTTATTGTCTTAATTCATAAAAGTACTTGATTGAAATGGGGTTTTAAATTAAAGGTCGTTATTAGGTAATTAGACCATTTTAACTTAGTTTGGACAAAAATGCCCAAGGAAGGATAAATGCCAAGGGTTTTAATGAAGGGCATTTTAGTCATTTGGTTAATAAAAGAATTAAAAGGGAAAAATAAGTCAAAATTGGTGTGCATAATCTTCTTCCTTGGTTGAATATCCCTTGTACTCCATAGCTAGGGTTTTGTCCACTTTCAAACTTGATTGTAAGTACCTCGTAGCCACATTTTTAATGCTCTTCGTATTTTTGAGATTCTAGTAGCTTGATTTAGCTATTTCTACCACTAATTTAAGCTAGAGTTTATTTTCAAATTTTACCCTTGAGTAACATTCATATATTTTGATGTCTAGTGGTAAAATATGAAAGTTTGAAGTGTGGTGAACATGTTAGATGATTTTTGATGAAAATTTCATAAAGGACTTGTTTGTAAAAGATGAAATATTGTATGCATAAATTGTGAAATAATGGAAATTGAGGGTAGTTATAGGAGGGAATATGGATCGACTAGCCTTGGTTGTATGAAAAATGAACACATTTTATTTTATGAGCCTAGGGACTAAAGCGTAAAACTTGAGAAAGTTAGGGGCTAAATTGCAAAAATTGCCATAGGATGATTTTGGACTAAATTGAGCAATGTGTGTATTAAACGAGTTAAATGTCTCATTATAGACTGAGAAGAACGTGGAATTGACCTTGACAGGGGCAAAGGCGAGGTTTCAGATTAAATTGCAAATTCGACATATTTTGTAATCGATGAAAGTTTATATGTAAGTAATACATCATTTTTTTATTGTATAATAACTTAATGTATATTATGAAGCATTATTGGTGACATTTATGAATTGGAAATTTATTAAGATTGAAGTTCCTGATTGAACCTTCAGAAAACGAAAGATACGGATAATGTGTAGCCAGGTCATATGTGTGGTTCTGAGGGTAGGACACCATGTGTACAAGAGAGCTACAAGATACTATGTGGTAGCTAGGTCACATGTGTAATATTGGGTGTATACCATGTGTACACGAGAGCTACGGGTTAAAGATAGTTAGGTCACATGTTTGGTACCGGAGGTACATCATCTAGACACGAGAGCTATGTTACGTGTAGCTAGGTCGCATGTGTGATTCTGAGTGTTGGACACCATGTAGACACGAGAGCTGCGGGATTTAATGGCTAGGTCACATGGGTGATATCAAGAGTTCACCATGTGTACACGAGAGCCGGGTTATATTTTGGTTGAGCTATATGCTGAAACCACTGAGTATCAGATGTTATTCTGAAGGTTCAATGGGAAAGCTTACTAAAAGAGACTTGTGTGGTTATGTGGTATGTAAGTGCATGTATATATATGAGCAAGTGAATATGTGGACAAGTGTATGTGTTTGCAATGGTGCATGTGAACTTGAGTATATGTAAATAATGTGCTTGATAAGTATGTGAATATTGGTAAGGTTAGGTGGGTAAGTTGATATGTTAAGATATAAACTTTGGCATTAAGAATGTTGTTATTGATGTTAATCATTTACATATAGACTTACTAAGCTTTTTAAATCTTACTCCTTTCTCTTTTCCCTTGTCTTATAGTGTTGCCAAATGCAGCTCGGAATTCGGGAAGTGTCGAAGGATCACCCACACTATCAAGACCTATTTTGGTATATTGAAATGTACTTTTGAATTATGGCATGTATAAGGACTTGATTGTTTTTTTATAAGTGTCAAAGTAGTTTGGCTATCATGTGGGTTCATGTCTCTTGATAGGTCATTTTGTACTAAGGCCATGTGATATGGCTAATGATCTTATTAGTTTGTATATTTATATGAGGTAATTCATGAAATGATTGGTTTGCTTGTGTGTGGATGAATTTTTATGTGATGATTAAATATTGAACGTGGCTATAATGAGGGTTTAAAAATGTTATGGTATGTTGTGATAAAATGGTGTAAGTTTATATGTGTTTTGGGGTATGAAATGGCTTGGAAAATAGCCTAACTTAGGGCCACACGGTCAGCCACCATGGCCATGTGAGTAGGGCATGTGAAATTTGCATGAATTTTTTGGAAAATAAATGCGTCACACGGTCTGCCCACACGGGTGTGTTCCATGGCCGTGTGACCAAATTTGCGTGCTGACGTCATAAACAGAATATCCAAGGTTTTGCACACAGGTGAGAACACGAGCGTGTGGAGGCCGTGTGAGGGACACGGTCTAAGGACACGGGCGTGTGCTCAATCGTGTGAAAACCCCTGTAGGATCGAAAGGAAAAATAAATTTGCAATAATTCCACACGGGTCAGGGACAAGGACGTGTCCCCATCTCACACGGGCATGTGCCCTGTTTTTAACAAAATTTTTCCAAAATTTTTCTATGTTCTCGGTTTGGTCCCATACCACTCCCAAACTATGGTTTGGGCCACGTAGGCCCATTTTAATCATTATATGACATTTTATGAAGAAGTTTTAAATTGGAACAAAATTTTATGGCTCGATTTTGTGCGATTAGTTGTGTTATCGGCTGGTAATGCCTCATACTCGGTTCCAGCATCGAACCCGGGTAATGGGTGTTACATTTTAGTGGTATCAGAGTCAGGTTTCGATTCTGGGACTTGTGAGTTATGGGCCCACCACGCTTCTGCTGCGCCACTCTGATACATAACATGTGTGAAAGTCTATCTATACATGCCATAAATATATTGTGATAGTGTGGTGACTCCTGACAATTTAAATTGTGTTTTTACATAGTAAATGGATCCCGACCGAGCTGTACCTAATGACATAGAGAGTAATGCACCGGCTCTTGCGCAAGGGACCACACCAGTTGAAAGTAAATTTCAAACACGTAGTCAGTGAGATGGGGCTCGGAAAGCTTTCTCCATATTATGAGTAATTGGTATGCTAAATTTTTTCGAGGAAATCTAAATGCTCAACCTCCTCCCCTATCCTATTCCTCAATCGGTCCTCATAGCTCCTCAAGGTGTTGATTTGGTAAGATTGAATAAACCTCCAGTTGATAAGATCTAGAAGTAAAGGACTTAAGAGTTCAGAGCTAAAATAGATGATGATCCCAAGAAAGCAGAGTTTTGGGTTGAGAATTCTATTCGGGTGTTTGATGAACTTTCTTGTACTCCCAAAGAATGCTTGAAATGTGCTATATCTTTACTAAGTGATTCAGCATATCATTGGTGGAAGACACTGGTATACGTGGTTCTGAAAGAAAGGGTTACATGGGATTTCTTTCAAAAGGAATTCAGAAAGAAGTACACAAGCCAGCGGTTCATTGATCAAAAACGAAAATAGTTTCTCAAGTTGGAGCAAGGTAAAATTTCTGTGGCAGAATATGAATGTGAATTTGTTAGACTCAGCAAGTGTGCCCAGGAATCTGTGTCTACTGAGGCCATTATGTGTAAGAGATTCGATGATGGACTGAATGAGGACATCAGACTGTTAGTTGGAATCTTAGAATTGAAGGAATTTGTTGTGTTGGTTGATCAAGCTTGCAAGGCTTTAGAACTGAACAAAGAAACAAGAAAAGCTATGATTGAGGCCCGAGATGCAAGAAAAAGGCCAATGAGTAAGTCAGTCCAATCTCAGTCAAAGAAGTCCAAAGAAATGAACCCCCGGAAGACAGCTTCAACTGAGTATTCCCATCGAGACAGGGGGAAATCTTATTTAGGTTCTAAGGTCCAAGCTACTTCTGTGGCGAGTTTGGGCAATGTGAGATCTAATAAGCCCGAGTACTAGAATTGTGGTAGGCAGCATTTTGGTGAGTGTTGGGTACTACTCGAGCTTCTTTCAAGTGTTGTTCCCTAAACCATTTTGTTAAAGATTACCCTGAGGAAGTGGGAGATGGGAAATTTCAGAGTATTAGACAAAGTAATGCCCTTAGAAAGGGTAGACCCCCACGAAATGTTGGAGGCAGAACTAGTAGTAAAGGTATGACGAAGGACGTAACTGCAAGGTCAGAGGCGAGAACCCCTCCCAGAGCGTATACTATACGAGCTCGGGAAGAGGCATCATCTCCCGATGTGATCACTGATACATTCTCACTATATAATACTACTGTCATTGCATTGATTGACCCCACGTCCACTCATTCTTATATTTGTATGAAATTGGTGCATAGTAAGAATTTTACCTATTGAATTGACTGAATTTATGATTAAAGTGTCCAACCCTTTAGGCAAGTATCTGCTAGTAGATAAGGTTTGTAGGAATTACCCTTTGATGCTTCGAGGTTACTATTTTCCAGCCAATTTGATGTTGTTGCCATTTTATGAATTTGATGTTATTTTGGGCATGGATTGGTTGACATTACATGATGCCAAGGTAAATTGTAGGCAGAAAACTCTTAAGTTGAAATGTGAAAATGGTGAAATTCTTTGGGTTGAAATAGATAAGTCGAATAAAATGCCGGTTGTGATTTCGTACATGTCTACTTAAAGGTGTATGAGAAAAAGGTATGCTGCTTGCATTGCATATGTGTTTAATACCGAGATAAGCGAGTTGAAGTTTAAACCGGTGCCAGTCGTTTGTGAATTTCCAAATGTGTTTTCGGAAGAATTATCCGGGTTGCCTCCCTTTAGAGAAATCGAGTTTGCCATTGATTTGTTACCTGAGACTGCACCTATTTCTATTGCTCCATATAGAATGGCTCCAACTAAATTGAGAGAGTTAAAGGCTCAGTTGCAATAGTTAACTGACAAGGGATTTGTAAGACCAAGTTTCTCTTCCTGGGTGCTCCTGTAATATTTGTAAAGAAGAATGACAGATCAATGAGACTTTGCATCGACTATAGGCAGCTCAACAAAGTGACTATAAAGAACAAGTACCCATTGCCAAGGATAGATGACTTGTTTGACCAATTAAAATGAGCAACTATATTTTCAAAAATAGACTTGAGATCCAGTCATTATCAGCTAAGAGTTAAAGAGTCTGATGTGCTGAAAACAACCCTTAGAATAAGTTATGCACACTATGAATTTCTTGTGATGCCTTTCGGTTTAACAAATGCACCAGCTATGTTTATGGATTTGATGAACTGAATTTTTCAGCCATATCTAGATAAATTTGTGGTGGTGTTCATAGATTATATACAAATTTATTCTCGAGATGAGTCTGAGCATATTGTTAAGATGTTTCATGAAATAGTGAAATTTGCAATAAAAAATTTTTGGACAGCAGTAGTTGTGTGATTTTGGAAAATCACAAAAAATGGTGGAAATCGAATTAGAGGTTGAATGAGATATGAAATTAAAGCTTATTGAGTCTATTTTTCACATAAAAGAAACAAAGTAAGCAAAAGAATTTCTTATTATAAGATATTTTAATTTTTGTGACACAAAGTCAGAATGATTTCAAAATCCCCTGTTCTGACTTGGGAAAATCATTAAAAATTGTACAAAAATAACTATGAGTTATAAATTATATGCTTAAAATCCTTAAAACCAGCAAGCCGAAACATCATCTGAATCTCGTATGAGAAGATAATTAATTTTTAGTGAAGAGGGGTCAGAATTGTTGAATAGCAAAATAGGGGTGACTTTAAAGAATAAACTGTACTTATTGGCTAAACTGAGAATTCTGAAAAATTTATGGTAAGAAGATATGTGAGTCCAGTTTTAAGTAAAATTATTGGATCTTAAATTGGAGTTCCGTAACTCCAGATATAAATAATTTAGTGACTGTGACCCAAATAGATAACTTGTTTTGAGCTTTACTAAATAACTTGTTTTGAGCTTGACTAAATAGTATATCTATGTATAGTTATGACTGTATTATTTTAAAAATATATTTTGAGGTTTTATAAAAGCATGTTAATAATTTGTTTATTATTTACATACATACTTACTATGCTATATGCTTACTCCCCTCTAATTTCCCTTGTTTTATAGTGTCACCAAGCTAGCTCGGGATACGGAGATTGTCGGAGATCCATCGACAATATCATTAATCTTTTGGTATTTTGAAATCAATATTTAGAATTATGGCATATATAGAGGACTTGGTTATTTTGTTATATGTCATAATTGATTTGGCCTAAAATGTTGGCCTTTAATATTTGATAGCTCATTTTGTATAAGGCCATCAATGTAGGCTAATATTAGTTAAGTTATATGCTATGATGATGCATTTTGTGAGATGCATGATTTGGTTGACTGAGTATGTAATGATTTAGTATGGAAAATGTTGCATGTGAATGCTTGTGTGAAGGGCACGGCCTTAGACACTAGCGTATGCCCTATTTTCAAGAAATTTTCGAATGCTTTCTAAAGTTCTCGGTTTAGTCTCGGACCGCTTCCCTAGTATGTTTTGGGCCTTGTAGGCCATATCTGGGACTTAGTGATGAAAATTGAAAAGTTTAATTTTGATGTAAAATTTAGGTCTCGATTTGGTACGATTGCATGTGTATGTTCCGGTAACGCCTCGTACCCTGATCTAACATATGTTCCAGTAACGCCTCGTACCTTAATCTGACGTTGAACACAAGTAAGGGGGTGTTACAAGCTCAGTGAGAAACAGATTCACGGGGTTGATTTAGTTAGAGAAACAGAGGAAAAAGTGAAAGTAATAAGTGATTGTCTGAAAGGTGCTTCAGATCGACAAAAGTCATACGCGGATTTAAAAAGAAAAGAAATTGAATATTAGGTAGGTGATAAAGTGTTTCTGAAAGTATCCCCGTGGAAGTAGTTTTTGAGGTTTAGCCAAAAAGGCAAGTTGAGTCCGCGTTTCATTGGGTCGTATGAGGTTATCGAAAGGATTGGACTAGTGGCATATCGGTTAGCTTTATCGATAGAGTTAGAAAGAATTTTATAACGCCCAAAATTTTAGGATTTTTGAATTTTTTTTCTATGAATTGAAATTTGTGTGTTTTGGGTGTATTAAACTGATGTTTTGGGTGTGTTTGGGGGGCCCTTGGAGTGCCTAGGTTAAAGCCTAACCCCTAGCAAAATTTTAATTTTAGGCTTAGGGAAGTATGGATGGTAGCTCGCAGGGTTAAGTTTAGTTATTGTTAGTTATTGACACAAAGGAGCTAGTGGTAAAGTGGCAATGTGGTGCCTTATGAGAGACAAGGAAGTGGCATCATTAGCAAAGGGGGGAGAGCTGAGGTTCAAGTCTCTTGGCAAGCATGATGTACCTATTTTACTAGTTGGGGTCGGCAAGTGGTGGACTTGGATGCAAATTCTTCAGGTTGGTTGTTGATTTGGTATGAGATAAGGATGACTTGGTCTTGAAGATTTGAATTAAAATTCAAATCAGAAATCGAGTGAATCAAGGAGAAAATAAGGGAGATTTTCAAGGAGTTGGATAAGGGGAGGTTATAGTCGAATTAGGGAGTGGTTGAGTAGGCAAAATTGCCTAGGGCCTTTGGCATATTTACATTTTTGGCAAGTAGGGAAGGGGTGTGTGTCGACTTCTGCTGTTTGTGTTTTGGGATTTTTTCCTTTTGATGTTTTGGCATTTTCGGGGCTATTAGAGTCGATTACTACTAGGGTCAATTTAGGTTCTTATTTGCCTCTTTCTCTAAAGCCGATTCTTCTTTTTCTCTCTACCTAAATCTCATTCGGCAGAGCATTTTTAACCCTCTTTGCGCCTCTCTTTACTTCTCTGTCGTTTGGGCATTCGTTGCATAGTTGCTTTTCCTTTTTTTACTTTTGACCGAGTCTCAATTGAGTCTTTAAGGAACCGACCCTCTTGTTCTTTGCTTTAGCCGAACCATATCATCTTAATCTTCAGCTTTCATTTCATTTTGACCGAACCCTATTACTCTTCCTTCTTTTTTGGCTTTTATTCTTCATTCTAGCTGAGCGTGGTTCTTCTTCTCAGATCAAACACTCTTCACTTTGTTCTCACAATTCTTTTGTTTTCCATTCACATACTTTCTTTTCTTCTCCAAGATTCTCCTCTGTTCATAATCATTGTCTCCTCTGCCGATTATCTTATTTCTTTGCACTCAGTCGAACCCTTTCCTCTTTTGTTTTTCTCGCCCTAATATCCTCTTATACTTTGGTCGAATATATGGTTCTTGTTCTCTCTTGTTTCGGTTTCTATTTGTTAAAGACCGGAGTTCTCTTCTGAAGATTCGGGCGATGTTAAGATTGGAATCTAGGCCGATTGCTCTTACTCATTAATAGATCTATTACTCGTGGTAAGTATGTTCATCTTTCTCCTGTTGCGTTAAGTGGTAAAGGAACCGATGGACTCATTTTCTTTTATGCGATTAGCCTTTAGGGCTTGTGCTAATGATCAACTTCAAATCTTTTCTTTTCATTCAACAACTAGGGATATACAGTGGATCGTGTGGTTCATTCCTTAGTGTTTAGCGTAAAGTAAGAATAGTGGTTCAAGCGAAGCGTGGTAAGTAGCAATGATGTAATTAAGACGTTTTTCAATATTTAAATCTGGATTTATCACAATATATGACTAATGATGAACCACGGGAAGTTTTAGGTGCAGTGATCTAAAAGTGTTTCGACGAAATACTAATTCAGGTGTGTAAATACACCCTTCTGTAGCATAGATCAGTAAAAGCTGAAAAGTCGAAATGCCGAAATGTCGGCATTTCGAGGTCTCACGGGCGTGCGAACAGTTGTGGGCCGATCTGAACCCACAAACTGTGGGCGTCTGGCTGTGAAGGCCATTGTTTGCATTTTCGTGTACATGGGCTGTTCTGGGCCTCGATGGGCCGAAATGGCCTAATGGGCCTATGGGCCCATATAGGTAAGTGATGCGGTAAGCGTCAATTGGTATGTTAGATGCTAAGATTAGTGATACCGTGCATAAA
Source organism: Gossypium stocksii (assembly GCA_020496765.1). Classification (NCBI taxonomy): domain Eukaryota; kingdom Viridiplantae; phylum Streptophyta; class Magnoliopsida; order Malvales; family Malvaceae; genus Gossypium; species Gossypium stocksii. The sequence goes on from CM035621.1 coordinate 53,575,406, forward strand.
ATTGGGCTAAACGAGCCACACGAGCTTGTGGGCCCACTTGGGCCCATTAGGGGGTTTTGGGCCGTAAACCCTATTTGACCATATGGACTTTTTGTAACGCCCCAAAAATCCAAAAACTTTTTATTCTTGTGATGAAGCTTTATTTGCATGGCTAGAGTGAGTAGGGTGTGGATTTTGAGGTATTATAGGGTTTTATGAAGTCTAGGGTTGAGGGTAGACCATAGGAAAATTTTAATTTTTGGTCTTAGTGGAACCCTAACTTCAAGGAGTTAGGGCACTTAATTAAATAAAGGGAAATAGGACACAAAAAACTGATAGCTTAGTGGCAATGTAGCGCCACTTTAGGGAGTAGAGGGTGACGCCATATGTGGAGCAAGAAGGTCCAAGGTTCAGGTGTCGGCTTTGGCATTTAGAGTATTATTTTGCACTTATGCCGTGCAAGTGGTGGTGATGAGTTGAAACTCTAGTATGAAGAGGTTTGGATTGGTGTTGAAGAGAAAATTTAGGCAGGATAAGGGGAGAAATAATAGGAAGTGATCAAGAAGAGAATTGAGGGAGCAGTTGGAGTCTAAGTGGTAATTGAAGGAAGGGTAACCGGCCTTGAGGTAGGTAGGTGTCGAATTTTAGTTTTAGGGAGTGTATATTCAACTTTAGTGATCTTCTGGTGGTGCCGAGTATTATTCATTTTTTTGCCAAGAATCGAAGCCCTTCTTTTTTTCTTCTTTCCTCTCCCTCTTACTCTATTTCTTTCTTTTTCCATTTGCCGAAATCAAAGGTATCCCTCTCCTTGCGTTTGATAGAGGTTTTGATTTTCTTTCTTTTTGTGAAGCTTTGATAGATTGGGGGAGCCTTTATGTGCTGAAAAAGGGTGTTCTTGAGTGTAAAAATCGGATTGAGGCATTTTAGTGCCGAAAGAGGAGTGTGGTTATTCTTTTTCTCGTTTTTCTTCTTCTTGGCACTTCTTTATTTGTTTCATTTCCACATTTTCACAAAAACAAAAAATGACCTCCTGCGCATCTTTCTCTCTATTCTTTTCTTCTAAATTTCAATAGCCGAAACCTTTTTGTTCCTAGTTGATTGTCTCTCTTGTTTTTAAGTCGATTACCTTTGTGTGGAATGCTGAATATTTTGGTATAACCCCTCTTGGCCGTTTATACTCACATCATTCACTTTTCTTCATTCCAAAGCCGAATACATCTTTGGCTTTTCTCTCATTCTTGAGTGGTGACTGATTGTTGCTTGCCTTTTTTGCTCTTCTCCTTTGTTGGCCAATTAGGTCTTGGCCGATTATCCCCTTTTGAGGCAATTTGGACGAATGCTAAGTTCAGGACTTTACTAGATATTTTTCGGTTCGGATTCATTGAAGAAGGCGTGGAGACGATATCCCATCGACTTTTTCTACTCTTTTCACTATTCTATAGTAGCCGAATTTACTATAGCCAATTTGTACCCTTCTTCTTCTCGATTCTCGATTTTGATTATGATTAAGCGTCCGAGACTTAAAGTCCTTTCCGCTGTGAGCATTCTTTAGTTTTGGGTAAGTACCTTAATCGCTAGTGTTGATTTTTATTATTTAAAAGATTACGTGTACCCTTTGGAATATATTATTTTCTTCTAAGCATTGGTTTTTTGGCATCATGTTCTTTTGATCGTTTGTTTAAGGGACGAACTGTTTAGGGGAGAAAGTGGTCGAATAAGGATTGTGGCTTTTGGATTATACCATGGAGGCAAGCGATAACCGGATTGAGGGAGGTTGTGGAAGAGTGTCTACTGGAAGTGCACTTGCGGTTTCTACTCCCAAATTCAAGCGACATAGTGTATAGGAAGTTAGGGACTTTCTGCCAGGATGCGGAAGAGCGACCGCGTCAAACTACGATTTGATTGTACCAGCAGTTAGGGACTTTCCGCCAGGATGCGAAAGGGTGACCGCGTCAAACTACGGTTTGACTAGGCAAATCGCAATTGATCACTCTGATGAAGGCAAGTGATAACAAATACTTTGGCTAAGTGGTTGGATTAGCATTTCCTTAATTATTTTTAGAGAAGTGGTTTAACTATGTGTTATGTTTAATTTAGGTGACGGCGCTCAGGATTATTTAATATTCTACGTGATAATGTGTGTTATCGCACTTTTTCGTTACAAAGGCGAAATACAGAAACGGTAAAGTGTCGAAAAGCCGATGAATTGATTGTTGGCCACATGGGCATACAAACGCTCATGTGTTTGATTGAGGCCACGAGTTATGGCCCTACATCGGAAAATAGTTTTCATGAGTGATTTCATGAGTTGGGCCAAAACGGGCCGAATGGGCCCAATGGGCCCGTGGGCCAACTAGATGGGTTTTAGACCGTTTTCGAATCTCTAGACTATTTGGCTGCATGTGTCGCTAGACGACCATGGGCCTATTGATAGGCCTTCACATACAAAAGACAACACTGACAAATGACTGAATTGCCCCTAAGGGGAGAAATGACCAAAATACCCCTCGTGGGTAAAATGACCGTTTTGACCCTATATGAGTTATGAAAGTTTATGCATGCTCTGATATATATATGTTCATGTGTATATTCTATATTATGACTTTACACGACATTGAGTATGTTGCATTACATAGGGGATGGGTTATATGTATTTGGAGGAAGTGTACTGTTCTGGTAGCTTTGCTACATTATTCTGTTCGCTTATAGCCTAATATTCTGGCAGCACTGCTGCATTTTATCGATAGTACCTCATCGGTACTGCACTGTGGAGTGTAGGGTTGGGTGGGTTGATTATATCCCCACATGGAGTGATGGGTTGGACGGAGATGGAGTGTAGCGGATGGTTGGGTAGGATTCTGATTGCATATTATACAGTTACTGTTATGGGCTTAGGCCCATTGATTATGATATGGAGTCTGATTGCATGCTATGTTGTTTACTATAATGGGCTCTAGCCCAGACTGATTCTGTTATATTGTTATTGTCGGGTTTACACACTGAGTATTCGTATACTCACCCATTTATTTTAATTGTATAGGTAATTCTGAGGCATAGGCGATTCAGTGCTACGTGGACTTAGAGGTGGCCACACTCTGCTTTTATATTGTTTCTGGTTTTTATTTACTTTAATTATGGTTTTTATTTTTGGGTTAGTAATAAAGTCGCTATTTAATTTTTCTTAAATATTGGGTTTACTTATCTGCATGTTTACAATTTGTTTGCTCTAGGGTGTGTTTTACGAAAGATATCTGTTTTTCAAAAACCATATTTTCACAACAAACGAGAATTCAAACAAAGCTTCTGTAACCATTATGTTTTCCAAAGTAAACTACTTTCATAATATGATTAACCAAAGATAGATGGAATAGTGATTTCTTTAAAACTTGTTAGAAGGGTTTTCAATGAAAATACAGTTTTCTTAAAACTCTTCAATCTGACACCCCAGACTCGGGCCTAACTTCTAGGTCGAGTTTGGGGTGTTACACAGTACTGGTTGGATCCCTCACATATAGTCCCGGTTGAGGAGATTGAAGTTAAACTTGACTTGACTTTAGAGGAAGAACCTATGCAAATTCTAGATCTTGATGTCAAATTGTTGAGAAAGAAATCTATTCCATTGGTCAAAGTGCTTTGGCATAACCACGATACAGAGGAAACTATATGGGAGCCTGAGGAAGTGATGCGTCAACAATACCCTCACTTATTCGGACTACGTAAATTTTTAGGCCGAAATTTCTTTAAGGGAGTAGAGTTGTAACGCCCCAAATTTTAGGGTTTTTAAATTTTTTTTCTATGAATTGAAATTTGCGTGCTTTGGTTGTATTAAACTAATGTTTTGAGTGTGTTTGGGGGGCCTTTGAAAGGCCTGGGTTAAAGCGTAACCCCTGGAAAAATTTTGAATTTTAGGCTTAGGGGAGTATGGATGGTAGCTCGCAGGGTTATGTTTAGTTATTGTTAGTTCTTGACACAAAGGAGCTAGTGGTAAAGTGGCAAAGTGGCACCTTATAGGAGACAAGGAAGTGGCGTCATTAGCAAAGGGCGAAGAGCTGGGGTTCAAGTCTCTTGGCAAGCATGTTGTACCTATTTTGCTAGTTGGGGTCGGCAAGTGGTGAACTTGGATGCAAATTCTTCAGGTTGGTTGTAGATTTGGTATGAGATAAGGATGACTTGGTCTTGAAGCTTTGAATTAAAATTTAAATCGAAAATAGAGTGAATCAAGGAAAAAAATAGGGGATATTTTCAATGAGTTGGATGAGGGGGAGGTGTAGCCGAATTGGGGAGTGGTTGAGTAGGCAAAATCGGCTAGGGCTTTTGGCATTTTTACATTTTCGGCAAGTAAGGATGGGGTGTGTGCCGATTTCTTCTTTTTATGTTTCGGGCTTTTGCCTTCTGATGATTCAGCATTTTTGAGGCGATTAGAGTTGATTACTACTAGGGTTAGTTTGGGTTCCTATTTGCCTCTTTCTCTAAAGCCGATTCGTTGCATAGTTACTTTTCTATTTTCTACTTTTGACTGAGTCTCAGTTGAGTCTTTGAGGAACCGACCCTCTTGTTCTTTGCTTTAGCCGAACCATATCATCTTTATCTTTCATTTCATTTTGACCGAACCCTATTACTCTTCCTTCTTTTTCAGCTTTTATTCCTCATTCTAGCCGAGCATGGTTCTTTTTCTCAGATCAAACACTCTTTACTTTGTTTTCACAATTCTTTTGTCTACCATTCATATACTTTCTTTTCTTCTCAAAGATTCTCCTCTGTTCATAATCATTGTCTCCTCTACCGATTATCTTATTTCTTTACACTCAGTCAAACCCTTTCCTCTTTCATTTTTCTCACCCTAATAACCTCTTATACTTTGGCTGAATATATGGTTCTTGTTCTCTCTTGTTTCGATTTCTATTTGTTAAAAACCAGAGTTCTCTTCTGAAGATTCAAGCGATGTTAAGATTAGAATCTAGGCCGATTGCTCTTACTCATTAATAGATCTATCACTTATGGTTAGTATGTTCATCTTTCTCCTATTGTGTTAAGTGGTAAAGGAACTGATGGACTCATTTTCTTTTATGCGATTAGCCTTTAGGGCTCGTGCTAATGATCAACTTCAAATCTTTTCTTTTCATTCAACAGCCAAGGATATACAGCGGATCGTGTGGTTTATTCCTTAGTGTTTAGCGTAAAGTAAGAATAGTGGTTCAAGCGAAGAGTGGTAAGTAGCAATGATGTAATTAAGACCTTTTTCAAGATTTAGATCTCGATTTATCACAATATATGACTAATGATGAACCACGGGAAATTTTAGGTGTAGTGATCTAGAAGTGTTTCGACGACAATCCTAATTTAGGTGTGTAACCACACCCTTCTGTAGCATAGATCAGCCAAAGCCGAAAAGCTGAAATGCTGAAATGTCAGCATTTCGAGGTCTCACAGGCGTGCAAATGATTCTGGCCTAATCTAAACCCACAAACAGTGGGCGTCTGGCTGTGAAGGCCATTGTGCGCATTTTTGTGCACATAGGTTATTCTAGGCCTCGATGGGCCTCGATGGGCCCAATGGGCCTATGGGCCCATATGGGTAAGTGATGCAGTAAGTGTCAATTGGTATGTTAGATGCTAAGATTTGTGATACCGTGCGTAAAATTGGGCTGAACGGGCAACACGAGCATGTGGGCCCACCTGGCCCATTGGGGGGTTTTGGGTCGTAAACCCTGTTTGACCATATGGACTTTTTGAGTTGCTCGAAATGACATTAGACCTGTTAAAAGGTCGTAATAGGTGCCGAGACATTGAATCTTAGTAAAATGACCAAAATACCCCTGAAGGATAAAATTACCATTTTACCCTTAACGGCCCAAAAGACTGTTCTACCCTTAAAAATACGTTGTTTGATATATGTATGATTGCATCTATATCGATTAATCTATATGCACATTATATGTAGTTCTATTAGTCTACATGGGATTGGGTTTGATATTGGAGGAAGTTCTGTTATAGTGGCTCTACCACGTGATTCTGCTTAGTGGCTTCGCCACATATTCTGTACCTATTGGCTCTGCCACGATATCTGTTATTAGCAACTTGGCTGTGTATTGGTGTGTGGGATGGGTGGGTTGAGTTATTCCCCATATAGTGTGATGGGCTAGTACGGGTGGTGTGATGGATGGACTGGGTTGGGTTTCATACTGTTATGTTTTGCATCTATAATGGAGCTTGGGCCCATTTTTGGGCCCATTCTATTTCTGAATAGGGCCAAGGCCCAGACCGATCTATTTCTAAATAGGGCTTCGGCCCATTCTGATTTGTATGACTGATCTTTGTTATTGGTTGAGGAAGTTACTCACTGAGTTTTCGCAAACTCACCTTTTATCTTATATCTGCAGGTAACCCCCAACCATAGACGATTTGGAGCTGCAAGGGACTCGGGATGGCCACAAACTTTCTATTTCCAATTTTGCTTTACTTTCTAAATAATTCTTGTTTTGGGTTTTTGTTATGTAATAAGGTAATTACGGATTTTTATTTGGTTTAACTTTTTGCATTTAGGCTAAGTTAACGTTACAACTGGTAAAGTACAAATTGAGTTTTCAAAGCTAATAACAAACGCTTTCAAATAGAACTACGCGTATTGTTTTCAAGAAGGTCAAAGAGCTTTTATAACTTCAAGTAACTGAACATAACCAATAAGGCAATCATTTCTTCTAAAACATTTCCAAACTTATAAAAATAGTTTTAACCTGTATTCGTTTAACGTTCCAAATTTAGATGGGGCTTTTCAATAAGGGAAAACTTTTTATCACATAGATGGATTTCGTAATCTTTCATGTGACACACCAGATCTGATCATAACGTCCAGGCTGGGTTTGGGGTGTTACAAATTCATAATGTGTTTCATGTGTCGATGTTGCGACTCTATCGTTCTAATCCTTCACATGTGATTTCTCCGATAGAGATTGAGGTTCTACCGGATATGACTTATAATGAAGAACCGATTAAGATTTTGGCTCAGGAAGTTAAACAGTTGAGAAATAAAAGTATAGCCTTGGTGAAAGTTTTATGGGACATAGAGTGGAAAAGGCTAAGTGGGAACCGGAGGAAGCCATGAGAAAACAATACCCAAACCTCTTTACCGGTAAGATTTTCAGGGACGAAAATCCCTAAAGGGGGAGAGTTGTAACAGCTCGATTTAAGGCCTAAATGGAATAGTGGTTTCGAAACCATGAATCCAAAATAGAAAAATGTATTGCGATTAAGTTTTAATGTTTACTGCGTGATTGAATGACTGTGTGAAATTTTTGTTGTGAAATTTTATTTTTTGTGTGCTCAATTTGATAATTAGGACTAAATTGCAATAGGTGAAAAATGCGTGTTCTAGTTTATAAAGGTACTTGTTTCTAATGGGTTTTTAAAGTAAAGGTACTTAGATAGTAATTAGACCATTACACTTTAGTTTGGACAAAAATACCCAAGGAGGAATAAAATACCAAAGGTTTTTAATGGAGGACATTTTGGTCATTTGGTTAATAAATGAATAAAATGGGAAAAATAAGCCAAAATTGTGTTCATCTTTCTTCAACCTTGGCCGAACCTTTGGGAGAACACCATAGCTAGGGTTTTTCATCTTTCAAGCTCAATAGTAAGTACATCTTAGCCCTGTTTTTAAAGTTCTTTGCATTTTTGAGATCCTTGTAGCTCGGTTTAGCTATTTCCACCAATATTTTAAACTAGGGTTTGTGTTTAAAAATATACCCATGGATGATATGCATTTGTTTTGATGTTTTATGGTAGGATATGAAAGTTTCAAGTTTGATAAACAATTTTTACTAGGTGATTTTTGATGAAATTGCATAAAAGGACCTATTTGAAAAAGTTATAAAATTATGTGTACAAAATGTGATTTAGTGAAAATTGTGGGCTTCTATAAGAGGGAGTACGAATCTGCTAGGCTTAGGATTTGCTAAAAATAAGTGGTTTTCATTTTACGAGCCTAGGGGCAAAATTATAAATATGTGAAACTTTAGGGGAAAAAATGTAATTATGCCATAGTGTGATTTTTTGGAGTAAATTGAATAATGTGAGTATTAAATGAGTTAAATGTGTTATTATAGATCAAGAAAGATGAGGAATTGACCATGATCGGGGAAAAGAAAATGTTGTAGACTAAATTGCAAATTCGTCATATTTTGCACCGAGGTAAGTTTGTATGTAAATAATGCATCATTTTATTTACATTTTAATATTTAGATATATTTTATGATGTATGGCTGAATATTGAATGACTATTTGATGTATTCGACAAAGTGACAATGAGTGGGAAATTTCCCGATTGAACCTTAGGAATATAAATGGATACAAGTGACATGCCACTAAGGGTCTAAGTGAAGACCATGGCATCTAAGTGAAATAAGTCCATGGCATTGTGCTAAGTGAAATAAATCCATGACAGCTAAGTGAAATAAGTCCATCGTATTGTGTTAAGTGAAATAAATCCATGGCATCTAAGTGAAATAAGTCCATGGTATTGTGTTAAGTGGAACAAGTCTGTAACACCCTGAATTTGGGCCTAGAAGAATTGGGTTTTGAAGTCTGGGTTCGAATAAAAGAAAACCTGAATAATTGTGAAGTTTTAAAAAATTATTATTGTTAAAAAAAAATGTTACTGTATTTTTTTTAAAATCTTATGAAAATTATAATTTATTATTATTAGAAAATTTTACTGTATTTATTATTATTGATGTTTTAAATATTATTAGTAGGAAAAAAAAGAATATTATTGTATCTGAAATTTTTATAAAAATATATTTATTACTATTGTTATTATTATTATTTTTATTATTTTTATTTTTATTTAAAAATATATAGAGTATTATTATTAATTTGGTATTTAAATTCAGTTTTTAAATGAATTTGGAAGTTTTTAAGGTGTGGGAAAAATCTTGGTTCAATCCAAGACTTTAGCAAAGAAATTAGTTTTTGTTTGTTAGGGGAACTGGGCAATAAGGCTTTAATAATTAAGTGGGCTAAATTTGTCACAAAGGGAAGTCTGGTTCAGTGGCAGAGGCGCTAGGGGTTGTAGGAGTACTGGGTTCAAGGCACGGTGCGCGCGGGGGGTTTCTTTTTATTTTTAGAAGGCAGGCCACGCTAAGGTAAGGCTTAAGTATAGTCGTGACCGAGGCATGCCACAAGAGCGCCTGTGGCGCAGTGGCAGCAGTGTGCTAGGAGTTCCAAAAGGAGCACGGGTTCGAGTCCAGGTAGGCGCAGGTTTTGTTTTATTTTTAATGGACCCAGGTCTGCGGCAGGTAAGCTTTAAGAATTAGCGCGGCGCTATTATATCAAAGAGGAACTCGCGTCCCAGTGGCCAGCAGCGTGCTGTGCAACCTGCAGGTTCCAGGTTCGAGTAGCGTTGTGCGCGAGGAGAGCCCGTTTTTGCTGCGCGCACGGGGGAGGTGCCGTACGGGACTGGGGCACTCCCTAGCAGTGTGCTGAAGCAGGTCAGTCGGTGGATGCTGCTGCTGATCGGTTGGAGATAAGGATGAAGTTAATTTAAATGGGTGGCTGCAGCTGGTAGGAAGAATTTGAATTTAAATCAAATTCGGTGGGTGGCTAAAAACAAGGAGATAGGCACGAGATTTAAATTGGAAATTATTCTTAGACAATTAGCTGAATTTGTTCTGGCATTCAAACTATTTTATTTTATTTTGTTTTATTTTTGTTGCTTATTTTCTCTCTATCCAAAATCCTTTGCAATGATTCTTTTAATTTGTTTCCCTTGATTTCTTTCCTTATTAGCCGAGGTTGGCTCTCATGCAAAGGATTCTTGTTCTACTATTTTGCTCTTTTTCTCTTCTATTTCTCATCAAGGCCGAACCTTCTCCCCTACTTCTATTCTATTTGATTTTCTTCGTAGTAGAACCGACTACAGGGTCACTTTTCTTATAATTAAATCACAACTTACATCCCTTTTATCCGTTCAAATACTTCTTCCTCTTTACTCATAAATATTAAAAACCAAAATCTCCATATTTCAGTGATTCGGGAGTTAGTATCTAAATCTGTTCACTACTTGTATTTTGGGGATTAGATCTACAACAGATCTGGAAAGGAAGTGGTGCGTGGGAACGTTTTTGGCGAATAAATCTTTGGTAAGTAACTAAACTCCTTCTCATTCGTTATTTTGGAAATTAAGAGTAGCCGAAATCCCTGTATACATGTAGGGAGGCTGTCGACATGGCCTAAGGGTGTTTTAACTATATATGTTGGTTCTTATATGTGTTATTTAGCGAAGAAGGTAATCTAGCGAGGAACTGAAGGAATCTATTCAACCAGATCTAGATCTAGTAGATCCAAATCGATAGAGGTAAGGTTTTATGGCCATTAAAGGTGTGGCCGAATATGGTAAGGAATGTTAGCATCGATTTTCGTAGTTTCTTTGGTTAATCACTTAGATAATGGATTGTAGGAACGGGCGCATAGGAAATCTCGTCAGTGGAACTGCAAAACAGGTGTGTGTTTCGAACACCCTTCAATGCCCAAATCGGCAAAAGCCAAAAAGCCGAAATGCCGAAATTCTGGCATTTCGAGAGCTTGTGAGCGTGCGAATGCTCTCAAGTCGATAGGAGAAGGTTGGTTTTGGCATCGGCACTGTCAAGCGGGCTGACAGCGGAATTTTGGGCTTACGGTAAGTTGGGCCTCGGTGGGCCGAATATGGGCCCAATGGACAATTTAGGCCCATTTGGGTAAAAATAGGTTTAAAGGCAATAATATGGATTACAGGCATAAAAATTGTTAAAACAAGATAATGGATTGGAAATTAAGGCTTAAATGGGCCTAATGGGCTAAAATGGCATGGTAGAGCCCATTAGGGGTTTTAGGGCCTAAGTGCTAAAACTGATAAACTGAATTAAATGAGTTTCTGTAACAACCACTGTAATAGTAAAGGCTGTAATAATAATAAAAACTGTAATAAGAGAACAAAATTACTGAAATACCCTTAGGGTGAGAAATTACTTATTTACCCCTAAGTATAAAATTACCATTATACCTCTAGGGCTAAATTTGACTGGAATGCATGTTTTACTGTTTCTGTGTATTGTATGCCATGTCATAATTATCTGTTGCATGGGTTTTGGGATTATTGGTGGAGGAAGTGCAAGCGGCATTGCCACGATTACTGAAAGAGGCTTTGCCTCGTACTATTTCTGAAAGGGGCTTTGCCTCGTTATACTGTATATCTGAGCAGCCATGCTGCGACTATGGTGTGTTGGCTGGGTGGGTCGAGTTATTCCCCACATGGTGTGTTAGTTGGTACGGGTGGTGTGTAGTGGATGGGTGGGTCGAGTAGTCTCCCCACATGATATGGGCTTGCATTTATACTGTTATGCTGTGCTGTACTGTTCTGGGCCTTTGGGCCATATTGTTATCAGAATGGGGCTTTGGCCCAGTTATTACTGTTATTTGAATAGGGCTTCGGCCTAGTATCGGACTGAGATTAGGTAGGGCTTAAGCCCAGTGGGCTTGAGCTGACTTGGGCTTTGGATGGGCTTTCTATACACACTGAGTTTTCCAAACTCACCCCTTCTTCTTCCATCCTCGCAGGTGAACTTAGATTGGTGGACTTGGAGCTGGGAGGGATTCAGAGTGGCCACTTGGACTGGACTGATGGTTTAAATCAAGTTAATTATTTCAGTTTAAACTTAATTACTTTTATTTTGATTTTGGGTTTGTAATAAGGGCCTTTTAATAATTTTTAATTTGTTTTAGCTTAAGTATGATATTATATAAATTGTTCTTAATGGGTTAGCTTTAGGGCACGGTTTTATTAACGCTACTTGTTTTCAAAATATCTTGATAAGTAGAGCAAAGCTTCTGCAACGTAAATGTTTTTCACAAATGTATATCTTCAATACATTTAAACTTAATTTGTTCGTAGACAAATCACAAGGTTAAAGTGTGGCAATGGATGTGTGCATGTCCAGGAGTGGATCTAGGAAGAGCTTGGTACTTAAGCAGTCTAAATGACTCACCTCCTCTTCTCTTGAATCCTACCTGGTGCATTGTATCCATTCACTTTCAGCCATGACAAAGAGGATCTGATTTTCTGATAACTTAAACTATTTTTAAAATAACATGTTTTCCGCAGCTACAGATGTTTACGAGTTTTCAAAAAATTTCCCATAAGATTTTACAAGGTTGTTCACAATGTTTTGATTATTACAATGTATCACGTTTTGTTAAAGCTAAGGTTTTATACAAGTTTAGCGATAAAAGTTTCTAAACATTACGAAGGGTTTTCAATGAAAACATGGTTTTCGAAAAACACTTCATTGTGACACACCAGACTTGGCCGTAACGTCTGGGCCGGGTTTGGGGTGTTACATTTAGTGGTATCAGAGCCCGGTTGCAACAACTCGGCTGTGGATCGGGTCTAAAAAAATTTTCAAAATATTTTAAGCCCAAGAAGGTTATTTTTGGAAAAAAATCTAATTTTTATGGAATTTTTTTTAGTCCTCTTAAAGTTAACATGTTTTGAGAAATTAATTTTTTTTAAAGGCTTGAATCTTTTTGAGTTCTTTCTGAGATTCGATAATTTGAGAGGTGGCACACTGAATCCCCGGCACCAAGTCTGTAAGTATTTCTGCTTTATATTCTGTACTGTACTAAGATGATTCTATAGATAGAATTGAACCTTTGATATGATATTGTAGATAGGGTTGCTCTGGAAAAAAATTGTAGAGACTGAGACTGTAGGGAAACTAAAAGACTGAAACTGTAGCTAGGATATGATCCGGAATAAAATAAAGCTTTAAAATACTATGTCTGCATAAGACATAAGAATAATAAAATTTTGAGAACATTGTAGTTATTTGATAAGTGTACTAGTAATGTAAAGTGTTGATATGGATTCTGAGGATAAGCAAAGTTTGCCAATTTTGGGTAGCGGTAACTCGGAGCCTGGTACTGAGGCACTGGTCGAGCTAGTAAGGAAGGTGGTAGAAGAAGTTTTGGATACCAAAATTAAGGAAATTAGGGAAACGCTTCAAGCAGGGTGCTTGGAGTGTAAGAAGAGGAAGGATCCTAGTTCACAAAGGACAGAGTCTCGTTCGGTGAAACATGCTAGGGCACGACCGAACTTTCCGGCTTGCAAGAACTGCCACAGGCGTCATCCGGGTGAATGCGATAGGGAGAAAAGAGCGTGCTTTTATGTCGGTCCCTGGAACATCGAGCTCTTGATTGCAAAGCTTATTCTAGTTAAGAATGTGGGATGTTTGGTTACGAATTGTGTGCGCTAGTGTTAATGTTTATTTACTTCGGTAATTAAATGTCCTGGGTCGTACTAAAATTATTTAGATCAGAGTGCGCAGCGTAGTAGCATAGTGTTGCACATTATTTTAGTTTTGAAAATTTCGAGGACGAAATTTCTTTAAAGAGGGTAGAGTTGTAACACCCTGAATTTGGGCCTATAAGAATTGGGTTTTGAAGTCTGGGTTCAAATAAAAGAAAACCTGAATAATTGTGAAGTTTTAAAAAATTATTATTGTTAAAAAAAAATGTTACTGTATTTTTTTTTAAATCTTATGAAAATTATAATTTAGTATTATTAGAAAATTTTACTGTATTTATTATTATTGATGTTTTAAATATTATTAGTAGGAAAAAAAGAATATTATTGTATCTGAAATTTTTATAAAAATATATTTATTACTATTGTTATTATTATTATTATTATTTTATTTAAAAATATATAGAGTATTATTATTAATTTGGTATTTAAATTCAGTTTTTAAATGAATTTGGAAGTTTTTAAGGTGTGGGAAAAATCTTGGTTCAATCCAAGACTTTAGCAAAGAAATTAGTTTTTGTTTGTTAGGGGAACTGGGCAATAAGGCTTTAATAATTAAGTGGGCTAAATTTGTCACAAAGGGAAGTCTGGTTCAGTGGCAGAGGCGCTAGGGGTTGTAGGAGTACCTGGGTTCAAGGCACGGTGCGCGCGGGGGGTTTCTTTTTATTTTTAGAAGGTAGGCCACGCTAAGGTAAGGCTTAAGTATAGTCGTGACCGAGGCATGCCACAAGAGCACCTGTGGCGCAGTGGCAGTAGTGTGCTAGGAGTTCCCAAAGGAGCACAGGTTCGAGTCCAGGTAGGCGCAGGTTTTGTTTTATTTTTAATGGACCCAGGTCTGCGGCAGGTAAGCTTTAAGAATCAGCGAGGCGCTATTATATCAAAGAGGAACTCGCGTCCCAGTGGCCAGCAGCGTGCTGTGCAACCTGCAGGTTCCAGGTTCGAGTAGCGTTGCGCGCGAGGAGAGCCCGTTTTTGCTGCGCGCGCGGGGGAGGTGCCGTACGGGACTGGGCCCTCCCTAGCAGCGTGCTGAAGCAGGTCAGTCGGTGGATGCTACTGCTGATCGGTTGGAGATAAGGATGAAGTTAATTTCAATGGGTGGCTGCAGCTGGTAGGAAGAATTTGAATTTAAATCAAATTCGGTGGGTGGCTAAAAACAAGGAGATAGGCACGAGATTTAAATTGGAAATTATTCTTAGACAATTAGCTGAATTTGTTCTGGCATTCAAACTATTTTATTTTGTTTTGTTTTATTTTTGTTCCTTATTTTCTCTCTATCCAAAATCCTTTGCATTGATTCTTTCAATTTGTTTCCCTTGATTTCTTTCCCTATTAGCCGAGGTTGGCTCTCATGCAAAGGATTCTTGTTCTACTATTTTGCTCTTTTTCTCTTCTATTTCTCATCAAGGCCGAACTTTCTCCCCTACTTCTATTCTAGTTGATTTTCTTCTCAGTAGAACCGACTACAGGGTCCCTTTTCTTATAATTAAATCACAACTTACATCCCTTTTATCCGTTCAAATACTTCTTCCTCTTTACTCATAAATATTAAAAACCAAAATCTCCATATTTCAGTGATTCGGGAGTTAGTATCTAAATCTATTCACTACTTGTATTTTGGGGATTAGATCTACAACAGATTTGGAAAGGAAGTGGTGCGTGGGAACGTTTTTGGCGAATAAATCTTTGGTAAGTATCTAAACTCCTTCTCATTCGTTATTTTGGAAATTAAGAGTAGCTGAAATCCCTGTATACATGTAGGGAGGCTGTCGACATGGCCTAAGGGTGTTTTAACGATATATTTTGGTTCTTATATGTGTTATTTAGCGAAGAAGGTAATCTAGCGAGGAACTGAAGGAATCTATTCAACCAGATCTAGATCTAGTAGATCCAAATCGATAGAGGTAAGTTTTTATGGCCATTAAAGGTGTGGCCGAATATGGTAAGGAATCTTAGCATCGATTTTCATAGTTTCTTTGGTTAATCACTTAGATAATGGATTGTAGGAACGAGCGCATAGGAAATCTCGTCAGTGGAACTGCAAAATAGGTGTGTGTTTCGAACACCCTTCAATGCTCAAATCGGCAAAAGCCGAAAAGCCGAAATGCCGAAATTCCGGCATTTCGAGAGCTTGTGAGCGTGAACGCTCTCAAGTTGATAGGAGAAGGTTGGTTTTGGGATCGGCACTGTCAAGTAGGCTGACCGCGGAATTTTGGGCGTTACGGTAAGTTGGGCCTCGGGGGGCCGAATATGGGCCCAATGGACAATTTGGGCCCATTTGGGTAAAAATAGGTTTAAAGGCAATAATATGGATTAAAGACATAAAAATTGTTAAAACAAGATAATGGATTGGAAATTAAGGTTTAAATGGGCCTAATGGGCTAAAATGGCATGGTAGAGCCCATTAGGGGTTTTAGGGCCTAAGTGCTAAAACTGATAAACTGGATTAAATGAGTTTCTGTAACAACCACTGTAATAGTAAAGGCTGTAATAATAATAAAAACTGTATTAAGAGAACAAAATTACTGAAATACCCTTAGGGTGAGAAATTACTTATTTACCCTTAAGTATAAAATTACCATTATACCCCTAGGGCTAAATTTGACTGGAATGCATGTTTTACTGTTTCTATGTACTGTATGCCATGTCATAATTATCTGTTGCATGGGTTTTGGGATTATTGATGGAGGAAGTGCAAGTGGCATTGCCACGATTACGGAAAGAGGCTTTGCCTCGTACTGTTTTTGAAAGGGGCTTTGCCTCGTTATACTGTATATCTGAGCAGCCATGCTGCGACTGTGGTGTGTTGGCTGGGTGGGTCGAGTTATTCCCCACATGGTGTGTTGGTTGGTACGGGTGGTGTGTAGCGGATGGGTGGGTCGAGTAGTCTCCCCACATGATATGGGCTTGCATTCATACTGTTATGCTGTGCTGTACTGTTCTGTTCTGGGCCTTTGGGCCATACTATTATCTGAATGGGGCTTCAGCCCAGTTATTACTGTTATTTGAATAGGGCTTCGGCCCAGTATCGGACTAAGATTAGATAGGGCTTAGGCCCAGTGGGCTTGAGCTGACTTGGGCTTTGGATGGGCTTTCTATGCGCACTGAGTTTTCCAAACTCACCCCTTCTTCTTCCATCCTCGCAGGTGAACTTAGATTGGTGGACTTGGAGCTGGGAGGGATTCAGAGTGGCCACTTGGACTGGACTGATGGTTTAAATCAAGTTAATTATTTCAGTTTAAACTTAATTACTTTTATTTTGATTTTGGGTTTGTAATAAGGGCCTTTTAATAATTTTTAATTTGTTTTAGCTTAAGTATGATATTATATAAATTGTTCTTAATGGGTTAGCTTTAGGGCACGGTTTTATTAACGCTACTTGTTTTCAAAATATCTCGATAAGTAGAACAAAGCTTCTACAACGTAAATGTTTTTCACAAATGTATATCTTCAATACATTTAAACTTAATTTGTTCGTAGACAAATCACAAGGTTAAAGTGTGGCAATGGATGTGTGCATGTCTAGGAGTGGATCTAGGAAGAGCTTGGTACTTAAGCAGTCTAAATGACTCACCTCCTCTTCTCTTGAATCCTACCTGGTGCATAGTATCCATTCACTTTCAGCCATGACAAAAAGGATCGCATTTTCTGATAACTTAAACTATTTTTAAAATAACATGTTTTCCGCAGCTACAGATGTTTACGAGTTTTCAAAAAATTTCCCATAAGATTTTACAAGGTTGTTCACAATGTTTTGATTATTACAATGTATCACGTTTTGTTAAAGCTAAGGTTTTATACAAGTTTAGCAATAAAAGTTTCTAAACATTACGAAGGGTTTTCAATGAAAACATGGTTTTCGAAAAACACTTCATTGTGACACACCAGACTTGGCCGTAACGTCTGGGCCGGGTTTGGGGTGTTACAAAGTCCATGGCACCTAAGTGAAATAAGTCCATGGCATTGTGCTAAGTGAAATAAATCCAGGGCACCTAAGTGAAATAAGTCCATGGTATTGCGCTAAGTGAAATAAGTCCATGGCATTTAAGTGAAATAAGTCCATGGCATTATGTTAAATGTGATTAGCTCAAGAAGGAGCCTATGTGAAACTTTGTGAAATGAAGTAGCTCTTACTACAAGCATGACACTATGTGCAATGTCTCGAGGTATCCATTAATACTCTGATGTGTTCAATGGGAAATGACTAAGTGTAAACGGATATGACTAAGTGATGAATACATGCAAGTATGTGTGTGCAAACTTTGAGCAATATTATGAGATATTTGAATTTTCGTGGAACAGAGTCAGATTGATTTTGGAATCCCTTGTTCTGACTTTGGAAAATCATTAAAAATTGTACAAAAATAATTATGGGTTATAAATTATATGCTTAAAATCCTAAATGATTCTATTTTCAATAGAAACAAAAAGGAATAGCATACAAATTCTACACGAGGAGCTAATTAATTTTCAGTGAAGAGGGGTTGGAACTGTCAGATAGCAGAACAGGGGAGACTTTAAAAAATAAACTATACTTATTGGCTAAACCAAAAATTCTTAAAATTTTATTTATGAATATATGTGAGCCTAGTTTCAGGGAAAATTAGCGGATCTTAATTTGGAGTTCCGTAGCTCCAGATATAAATAATTTAGTGACTGTGACTCGAACAGACAGCTTGTTTTGAACTTGAGTAAATGGTGGATCTATGTGTAGTTATGATTGTATTATTTTGAAAATATATTTTGAGATTTTATGAAAGCATGTTGATAATTTTTTTATTTTTTACACACCTACTTACTAAGCTATATGATTACTCCCCTCTCTTTTCCCTTGTTTTATAGTGTCACCAAGCTAGCTCGGGTTACGGAGATCATCAAAAATCCATTCTACACAATCATCAATATTTTGGTATTTTGAAATCAATATTTAGAATTATGGCATGTATAGAGGACTTGGTTTTTTTACTTACATGTCATAATTGATTTGGCCTAAAATGTTGGCCTTTAATATTTGATAGCTCATTTTGTATAAGGCCATCGACGTTGGCTAATATTAGCCAAGTTTTATGTTTATAACGAAGCAATTTATGAGATGCATGATTTGGTTGAATGAGTGTGTAATAAAAACTGAAAAGTCTTAAATTTGGATGTAATTTTTATGTCTCAGTTTAGTTCGACTGTATCTGTTTTGTTGAGGTAATGCCTCGTACCCTGTTCTGGCGTCGAACATGGGTAAAGGGTGTTACAGAATATAAGTGGTAAAAATATAAATCCTTTGCACAATTTCATCCAGATAAGGCCTTACCTAGTTCACATAGGACATTTCGGCTTGTAATGCTCTACGGCTTAGGTTGGTTTGAAATTCAAAGAATAGGTTCAACAAATCGGTTCAGCATGAAATTTGTTTGATACATTATATTGTACCATATACTCCCTTAAGTGTACATGTAGTTCACCACCTTATATCCATTTCCCTCTAATTCTTTATTTCTCCATTTTCTAAGGCCTAGTATAGTATTCATGAGTATAGTCATCCGAGCTCATATTTTTGAACAAATGTTAGCATACCTTTTTCCAATTCACTTTGCTATTATTTTTTTATTTTTTTCTTCAAGATTGTATTGATTTGGAATTTTCCTTTTTCTATTTTTTACAAGCTCAAAAATCTTATACTCATTATACCATACAATTCCTTAGTTCACTCATTTTTTCTATTTTTTTATCTAAACCATCGTGATGTATTTACTTAGTCCCTCAATATCCATGGTCAGACGTTTAAATCCATGCCAGGACCAAGAAAATAAAGGATCAAATAAATTATTTATTAGGCTAATGGTTTCATTTGTGGTTCATCAAGAAAATGGATTTAGGCTTCAAATTGGGTACTAAGGAAAATATATACAAGATAGCTTTCTAACTCGAAAAATTGTCTACCAAACAATGCCTTAGGTCATTTCTAGGTAATTTCATACATGGATTAAATTAGTTAAGTCTATCAATTTCTACAACCTATAATTCAATTAAACATGCATTCTATTTGTATGTCTATTTATCATTTGGTATACTTAACATCTTAAATCTATTTACAATGTAATAAATTGAACTAATTATTCTAAAAATAGATAATTCAGAATCAATTATTATCAAACTAAATTTACAATTTATTTAAAAAATCCTCTTAACATTCTCCTAACCAACCACTTGTATTTCTACAAGCTCAAGCACATATAAAACACACAAAATAAAAATTTTAACACCTACTAAAAACTAGTAAAACAAAACAAAGTAACAGAAAAATTTAAAAATTTTCCTAAGTCACCCCCACACTTTATTCAGCACATTGTCCCTAATATGCAATAAAAGATAACAGAAAGAGGTAACCTGATTGTCATGATACATGCAACTCAATTGGTCAGACTATTCCTTCTTGCAGTTTTGGCTCGAAATTATAGTGCATTCAAAAATATAGGATTCCTACAAAGAAAAAATAAAAACAAACTATATATAATGCTAAAATCATAAATAAACTAAAAAATAAAAATAATCCACAAATAAAATAAGTCTTAAAAATATAAATCCAAAATAAAAATAAAAAATTATTTAGAACTAGTCAGAATTAGGGTCCAACGCTTCATCAGCTTTGTCTGGTTCGCCTTTTGATTCTTCCTGAGGATATTCTTTGGTATCTTACTCATCTTCTGATTCCTCCTCTTTCTTCATCTTACTTGGTTCGACCTTTACCTCGTACTTAGTTGTTGGAAATTATGGCAGCTTCAACCTTCTTTTCCTCGCATAGTCCTCGTAAATTGGTTCAACTTCTTGCATCCACCAAACTATCCATTTCTAATTAGATAACGCGTTCTCTCCTAGATGTGGATTTGTATTTGTGGCTCTTTTTTGTTTCTTATCCCTTATAAGATACTCCACACATTGTTTCACTATCGAAAACTTTATTAGTTGTAAGAAACAACTTGATCATCCCATTGATACCTTTGGGTATCGGCATAAGGTTGTCACTAACTGCAAGAAAAGTAATTCCACTTCATTTTTCATTGCACATGGAAGCATACTCTGAGATATCCATGTTCCCACACAAATTTTTTACTTCTTTAAAATCGCATACAACAGTGTCGCTTGGAATGTATCGATATTGCACATGTCTAGCATTGAGCAAATTCAAGTGCTGATAAATTTCAACCACATTCTAGCCTTTGAAGTTAACATCTTATGAGAGAACGACATAGAGAAGTTTGTTCTAAAGTGGTGTTCCCACTCACCCTTTTCGTCCATTAGGAGATTATTTAAATCATCCATATTTTCTTTTAGGAAATACATCAGATCAATCCATTGTACAAAATCACATAGATATAATGGAACATTATAATACCTCGATATCTCAAGAGGCGAGATAGAAATTTCCTTCCCTCCAACTAGTATTTGCATCCATGGTACATCTATTTGTTTATTTGCATCTGCCTCATTTAACACGGAATAAAATTCATGCACAACCAGTATGTACATCGGATTAGTCGAGATTGTAAAAAACTTCTCCCATTGATGAAATTGAATAATCTCGTGTTTCGTCATTCAATACGCTTATGGAATTGAAACCTCATTCTTGTAGAGGAATTTTTCATTTAATTGCATGAAAGATATTTTCAAGCTCCCTTTCTTAGATGTTGGCATGGTTATCCGCTAGGAAATCACTATTGAAAAGGTTGCTACACATGATTTTAAGGTTATGGAACAGGTGAAAGATAGAGAATTAATGAAATCTAAGAGAAAAAGGTAGCAAAAGGTTGTTTGGTTGCTTGTGAAGGCTTGGACGATGTAACTGTTCCTATGGAAAATATATGAAGGCCATATAGGGTTTGACTTTTCGTTCAAACCTGGGATAAATCTTTGAAGATTACATCAAAACAAAGATGGAAAGTTACCAAATATGGCCTGCATGTTGCTTCCATCAAGGGTTTTTCATGCCGTGGGGGTTATATGTCATGCCATGACAACAAAATTGTGTGTTTCTAGGTCCAAAGGGGTTGTGTCATGTCATGGCCTTGGTACGTTGCCATAGGGTCCCTATCTATCTTATCTGGGACTTGTCAAAGTCATCTGGTTGTCCGTAATTACCTCCAAATGACTCCCAGCCTTTCATAGCTCCTGATAACCCTTTTTTTTCAATTCTAACATGCAATTTGCAAAATACTTATTCTAAAATCGAACTACAAATAAAAAATTAAAACTAATTTACAATATGTTCAAATTGATTAAAGTTCGATGGTTTAAGAAAATTAAGTTGTACAACTAGACTTGTCCGATAGTTCCTTGAATTTAATTATCAGCTTCCTTCATCTCTTGCGACTATCGTTGATCACTCAACTATTCATTATCCTATCAAAGTTTCTCCATTTGTCTCGTTCTCTCGCATGTCGCTTACCTGCACTCATACAAGTTGAAAAATACCTTTGATCAAGGGCGTTAGAGGTTAAATCGAATAAAGCGAAACATTCCTTCCTAATTAATCCTTCACTTTCGGAATCGTGACCGCACTTGGACACTTCTATTTTGCCATCAATTTTTGTTATTAGCACATTTTGTTCGAGAATGATGGTTGGATTAGATGTGGCCAAGAACGATCAACCTAATAGAATGGGGATGTCTTAATCTCTCTCAAAATCAAGGACTACAAAATTGATAGGAATTATAAATCCCCGAACCTTAACCAATACATCCTCAATGACACCTTTTAGGTGTACCAAGAATCTATCAGCTGGTTGTAGCTTTATTGTGGTGTTTTTAATATCCCTCAGTTCGAGTTTCTGATAAATTGATAGCAACATTATGTTTATTTTGGCCCCTAAATCGTAAAGGGCTTTACTAAAATGTCAATCTCATAT
This sequence comes from Gossypium stocksii, assembly GCA_020496765.1. Classification (NCBI taxonomy): domain Eukaryota; kingdom Viridiplantae; phylum Streptophyta; class Magnoliopsida; order Malvales; family Malvaceae; genus Gossypium; species Gossypium stocksii. The sequence continues at coordinate 53,597,614 of CM035621.1, forward strand.
CTCTATTGGAACCATAAAACTACCCGAATCTTTCAATTTTGGGGGTACCTTCTTCGCAATTTGTGTGCTACATGAGGTGTCAATGTTAATTTGTTCACCCTTTTTAATTTTTTATGATGTGCCATGATTTCCTTTAGATATTTGGCTTATTTCGAGATTTTGTCAATAAGTTCTAAGCGGTATATTAACATTGAAGGATTTAAATAAATTGGGTTTATGAAATTCGCCTCATCCCTCTTTTTCTTGTCATGTAATCGTGTCAGGAATACTACTTTTATGGTGCTCGACTTTGTGTTTACCAGATCAGGCACCAATTTAGTTATCTCATCAATCGACCTGTTGGGCTCTTCCTTCTCCATTGATTCATCGACAACTTTAAGAACCTCCTTTTCTTCATGTATGGATGCCTTTTGCTTTTCTAATGTCATTCTCGAATGCAAAGCGGTCGCATTTACATGCTCCTTCCCATCCGTCCAAGGATTGTTCTCAGTATTACTGGGGATGCTTTGGCCATTTTTTCTTTTGAAACATAGTCATTACTTGGCCCATCTTGTTAGAAAGGTTGAACTTTCAGGATTTGAGCCGTCCATATGTAGCTTAGAATTGTAAAATGTCTGTTTTCATTGTTTACATCTCCGCTTCTAGTTGCTTGAACTGTTGACCTCACGCAGCATGGTCATTGCCTACGAATCTTTGTTGTAATGGTGGAAATTGGTAAGGAGGGTTTTGTTAGTTTTGCGTTTGATTTCCACCTCTTTGGTTGCCTCTCCACTTAAGGTTCAAATGATCCTTTCAACTGAGGTTATAGGTATTTGAATAGGGATCTCGGCCCCTATAACCTATGAAATTCACCTCCTCTGATTGGTTCTCAATATTTGGCTCTAATTTTGTTAGTTTGACGGTGGACTCAGAATGGCTGAGCCTTTCTAACATTTGATGATATCAGTCATCTTTGTTTACCGCTATTACTATTGGAAGCTTCGATTTGTATGTGAATCTTTCATTGGGCCACATGTATGAATTCATAGCCATGTCGTCTATGATTTTATAGGCTCATTAATAAGTATGGAGCATGATATATCCTCTATCAACCCCATCTAAGTTGGATATGACATTACCATAAACACCATTGTAGAATATTTAAATTTGGAGCCACCCTTACAATTCATGGTATGGGCACTTCTTTATAATCAACTTAAATAGTTCTAACACTTTGTATTGGGATTCACCTTCATATTGCTTAAAGTTAGCGATTTCTCGCTTAAGCTTAATAGTTCTACTAGTCAGGAAAAAATTATGGAGAGAGTTTTCTAGTAAATCATCCCATGTGGTGATGGAACCTGGATCTAACGAGTCTAACCAATCTACTGCATTGTCATACAAATATAAATGGAATAATTAGAGATGCACAATATCATCAGTTACCCTATTACATTTGAAGGTGTCACACAATTAAAGGAACTACTTCAAGTGTTTATTTGGATCTTCCACCATGTTTCTGTTGAATTGCAGTGTGTTCTGGATCATTTGGATTGTAGTCGTCTTTATCTAATAATTATTGGTGTTAATCGTCAACTTTTTTATATAGCCTTGCACCATATCAAGTGTAGGTAGAGCATATGTAACACCCCAAAATAGGGCCTAGGAGTTTTAGGGGTATTTTAGGAATTTTAGCATTAGAGTGTTTGGAATTTTGTGACATGCTTTATTGGTAATATTTTTTACTATGCTTCTTAGAAAATCAACTCAATTTCTAAAAATGAATTTTAAATAGCTTTAATTTTGAAAATAGGGTTGATTTGTAAAACAGTCAAAATTGTGAGTCTTTATGAAGTAATTAAACCAAAATTTAAAATTCAACCTAATACTTTCCCCACCTATATATATTTCACGTTCATTTCGTACCCTCCCATTCTTATTGTCGTCCTTTTGTTTTCCCTCACCCTCACCCTTTCCATTCGATTTTTAATTCCAAACTCTAGTATTTTGATTTCCATCATCTTTACAACATTAAACCTCCATAATACTTCAAGAAAACACTCAAAAACTCCATAGATTTCATTTTCTTTTTCTTGTGTGGATTTTTTGGGTTTTCAACAGAAGTCCATTTTTCTTCCAACTAACATAACCATTCATCTTTATATTCATTTTAAATGTTATTTAGTCTTTAAAACTAATTTTTTAGCCATTAAATCTCATGTTTTGAATAAAAGTTGAAAATTAGGTCATTAATGGTGAATTTCAGGATTTTGCATTAAAACTTGGTTTTAAAGTGTTTTTCACCTTATTTTAACATGATTAGAAGGTATTTAAACTTACTTTAAAGTTTCATTAAAGATTTCTAACGTTTTAATGAAGTTTTAGAAAATAGCCATAAAACATGTCGAAAAAGTTGATACTATGAATTGAGTATTTTATTGTAGTTTAAACGTTGGGAATTAGTCTTAGGTGAATTATAGGATGAACAAAATTGGTTTTAGGTGAATATATTAAGTATAGATCGAGATATTAGAATTTAAAGTTTGCTATGTTATAAGCTTCGGCGACATGGGAATATAGCTTAGGCTTATGATTTTGATTACTTGTGGTGAGTTCTTAGTTGATTATTGAATGCATCATTGTGTTGAAGTTCCGAGTTTGATAGGACCTTCTACAAGTAGAGATAAAGGCAAGAAAAAGCTAGTTTGAGCTTTCGGCTTTTCGACGAAAGCGTAATTGGTAAGTGTTTAGAATAATTCCTTGTGGACATGATTTAATACGTTATTTGGGAATTTGGTAGTAACCTAAACCTATACTCTAAATTCTAAGTGTAAGCTTTCTCATACCTATGTTATGTTCAGAACAATGTGCTTAGGTGTTTGTGAATATGTAAATTGAGATGAGATGCTATAACATGTGTTATGTGGTTATGTTAACCGTTGTGAAAGTGCAAATGTGTACATGATATGTATATGTTAAATGTTAGTGACTATGTTTTGCTAAAGATGCAAATATGCAGTGATAGTACAAATAATCAGTAAGTGATGTATGTTTGATTTTGGATATTTTGGCCTTGTAATCTTGAAACCGTTGGACATAGTTGGCATGCCATAGGGTTGTGAGTACTTACCTATATGTATAGTGATTTTGGGCGTTGAGGCCCTGGGACATGTTAGAGGGATAAGGGAATGTGAGCTAAGCTCCATTCAAAGGGATATGTGAGGGGAAAGAAGGAGAGTGTTAGCTTTATGCTTCACTTTTGGGACATGTTTGACTCTATAAGTCCATATTTGGTGTGTTGGAGATCCCTGTATCTGATGAGTGATGATAGAGCTCACTTTTATATTTCATAGCTCAAGTGCCAAATTATCTTAAAATGTAGTTTTGAGTAATATGATGTATGCCTAAATGAGTATCTAGTTGATATGAAATTTATCTATAACATGTATTTGCTTAAAAATAAATATGTTTACCATGTAAAAAGACTAGTAAAAATGCACGAGTAAGTATAATATGACACTAGAGTTGAACTGTTGAGGTTATGTTATATGGTTGTCTCGTTGATGCTTGCTAATTTTCATTGTGGCTATTCTGAGCATTCACTGAGCTTATTAAGCTCACCCACTCCTTTCAACCAATTGCAGATTTGTAGTGTGTTAGTGTGAGCGATGTGGTTTTTGAAAGGTGATCCAAGCAAGTCTATTTGTTATTTTGTAAGTGCTTTATATTTATTTATCCTTTAGGGAAATAGCTAATGTGGTAGTCTTGTTTATAGCCATGTTAACTTCTAGACATTTTACTATATTTTTCTTGGGTTTATAAAGATTACATGTTATTGTTATGTTTGGGTTCAAAAACATGAGGATGGATTGACATTACTTGCTTGAACACGATTTTGTGATATGGAACTATTAATTATGCCATTGAATGGTTATTTGTCAAAGTAATTGATGCATGATGTTTAATTCTACATTTTTTAGGTCTAAAGCAAAGGTATCGATAATCGGGTTTTAAAATCGATACCTCTATATTTTAAAATGTGCAGGAACTTAGAATAGAGATTTGGTATCAATAACTTTGCTTGAGTATCAATACTTGGGGTTAAAGTATCGATATTTCATGATAGATATGATAGTTTTCAAAACTTTGGGGTTTTAATCGAGAATTAGAATGCGAGTTTGGTATCATTTTTCCAGGTGGTATCGATACCACCTAGAGAAAATATCGATACCCTAGTGGCAGTATCGATACTTACAGATATGTTTTTGGAAATTTTACTAAATGGACCTTATGCATGTTTAAGTATTATTATACGACTAATTAATGTATGGTTAGCATGTAAATATGATAAATATCAACTTTGAGTGGCTTAAGACCTATGCGAATAATAAAATAATGAACATATTGTTTAGACTAATCTTTCTACTTGATGTATGTGACACGAGATGGTGGTGTGACATCCTGTATTTTAGCTTGTCGATCAAACCAAGTATGAGGTGTTACAGCATATTCTCGCAACATCCTTTGATCCATTGGGACTTCTTCCCGAATATTCGCTTGTTGCTCTTATGGATCATCAAATAATCGATTCTTCCGTGGTAGATTAATTGCCACAAGTTGATTGGTATTCATCAACTGACGGTTCTGTCTAATTATCTGCTTAGAATCTAGAAATGATTTGATTGGGGTGCTTCAAGTTTATGGCATAAGCAACCAACAAATTAAAAATAAATTAAACAAATAAAAATAGATAAACAAGAATTAAAAATAAAAGAAATAAAAATATCATACCTATAGTCTTTAACTTTCCTATTTCTCTCATTAATTGTAAAGATATTTTCTAGATTTATTGTCACAACCTCCCCGAAAATTGCAACAACAACTTAACTGTTACCAAACGTTCAAATGATTGATTGAAAATTACTACATAAAAATATTAGAAATTAAAGCAATGGTGTTCGCAAGTATGCTAGTCAAATTGTAATATAGTAACGTGTTACAACAAAACATAGTGAAGTATTCTGAGGATCGTACCCAACGGAAGATGAATTAAATCTATGAAAACCTCTTTACAATAATCAATCTAAATAGTAATAATTAAATTTATATAACGAAAAACTATAAAGGAGAGAAATATCATAAATTAAATCATTAAAGTAAATAAATAGAAATAAAACACAAATGACTAAACCAATTAAATCAATCAGGAAGATTAACACGGTTCAAGGGTTGTAATTAACTTCCAATTCAGTTTTTAAGGTTAATTAGCTAGTAATTAACCAAGTATTGCCTCTCGACCTCTAACTAATTAATTAATTGGTTGATACTTATTTATCTCTTAACCTCATTTAACTTATGATTACTTCCTAGGGTTGTCAAACCTAGGATTTAAGAACGCGTAATTTATACCTACTAATTCGATTGACAAACCCTCAATCATCCGTTAGGCACTTTGTCATCCACTCTTTAATCTCCCCTAAGGGAATTAACTACTCATGGTATTCATAATCTCGAACTCAATTGATATAAACATGTAAACAACACAATTAAATCTAAAGAGAAATGAGATTTAGAATAATCTTTATTTGTATCGATTAAGAGTGGAATAATGAATCTCTCGACTGGGATAATGAATATTGTCACCTGCAAAGGAAAATAAACTGAATAATTTTGATATTATAAAAGACACTTTGGATTGAGATAAATTCTAAGAGACAAGAACAAAGCGTTTTAGAAAAATAAAGGAAAACTAAACCTAAATCCTACACCTAAACTACAGGGGGTTTTGGATGCATCTAAGATGACTTAGTTACATCAAACCCTAAGGTTTTTATTTATAAGAGTGTTTGTAACCCCAATTAGGTCTTCAACATGTCATAGGTCTTACTATAAAGTTGATTGCACAGACGAAAACAACCTCAAAATGGTCGTGCTCTACGTTGATCTTATGTCGCGCCATACACAAGCTATGACGCGACACAACATGCATTTTGTAGGCTTGGAAGTTCTTGTTGTGCTTTCGCAGCTCTGGAAGCTTGTGCATCACTCGTCCCAAGTTCCTACGTTTATTGGGCCCTAAATTAAGCATCCTACACACTCAAAATAACTTATTAAAACTATCTAAGGCCTGTTTCGGCCTAATAGGTCACTAACACTTAAAATTGTCTAGAAATACTTATTTTATTAATTATTTAAAACTAACTACTAAATATAAAAATGCAATATTAAATACTAAAATAGCTATAAAATAAGCTCCCTAAATGTCAAAACGTATCTAAACCACCATTACAATAAGCGACAAGTCAATACGCAACTAAAAATCCACAAAGATTTCCTTTCAAGAAGGTAGATGCATATCGGTCAACAATGGCAACTTGTGAAAATACAATTCATTGGGATAATCCGCCATAAGGTCAAACGTTTATCTACATTTTGATATTACATCAATGAAATCCCTCAGTGGAAGCTTTATGTGTACAAGGCTTTGTATATTTGAATATGAAATTTTCTATTTTCAAATCATTAGTAGTAGATCAAATACAGTCAAGTAAGAAGAATTGTTCTCCGGGATGCACAAGTGACCACTTATAAATGTGTTATCATTTATAGTAAAAATATCACACCAAAAATATAAGAAATTACATTGGCAATGTCTACAAGTATATGGGTCAAATTGTAATATAGTAAATGTGTACAACGAAACATGAGAAGAATTCTGAGGATCATACTGAATAGAGGATGAAAAAAATCTAAGGAAAATCTATTTATAATAATAAGTCTAAATAGTAATAATCAAATCATATATTATTAAAAGGTAAAAAATGGGACTAATATTAAGAATCAAATAATTAAAACAAATTAACAATAAAATTAACAAATAACTAAACAGATAAAATAATCAGGAAGATTAACTTGTTTCAGGCATTGTAGTTAACTTAGGATTAGGGTTCTAAGGTGGATTAACTATTAATTAACCAATTATTACCTCTTGGCCTCTCACTGATTAATCAATTGGTCGATACTCCACAAAACTTATCTCCCGCCCTTATTTAGCGTTTGATTAGTTCCTAGGGTTGTCAAGCCTAGGGTGTAAGTGCACATAATTTAAACCAATTAATCCTATCGAGAAACCCTAAATCCTCATTTAATCACGTCCCCATCAACTCGTTAATCTCCCTTGAGGGATTTAGCTACTCATGGTATTCATAATCTCTAACTGAATTAAATTAAACTTGTGAAGAACATGATTGAATCGAAAAAGAAAAGAGATTAGAATAATCTCGAAATTGATGTCAACTGGAGAATCGATTAGATAATCTCTCGTTTGGAATAATAAATGTCGAAGCACATAAACTAAAATACTTTAAATAATAAAAAAAACTCTTGGATCGAAATTGACTCCATTAAGAAAGAACAAAAAGTTATGAAAACCTAAAGAAAACTTAATTTAATCCTACTCCTAAACTACTAGGGTTTTTGGATGCGTCTATGACGACTTAGTTACATCAAACCCCTAAGGTTTTATTTATAAGAGTGTTGGCAACCCAAATTAAGTCTTCGGCACATCCTAGGTCTTCCTATAAAGTTGACTATGCGGATGACAATCGCCTTGAAGTACTTGGGCACCAAGCTAGGGCTATGTTGTGCCATACAAGGTTTATGTCGAGGCACGACTAGCAAAATGTGCCTCTTTTGATTCATTTCATGCTTTGATAGCTCAGGAAGCTTGTGCATCACTCATTCCAAGTTCCTACTTTAGTTGGGCCTATAATTCTTCATCCTACACACTTAATTACACTAATTAGAACTACTTAAGGCCCGTGTCGGCCTAATAGGTCACAACACACATAAAATGTGTTAAAAACACTTTTACTAACTATTAATACTAACTACTAAATACTGAAAATGTAATAATAAATACTAAAAGTTCTAGAAAACAAGTTCTTTAAGTACAGAAATAACCCAAAACCACTACTACATTTAACGTCAGGTTGAATTCCCCTACACTTAAGTCTTTACTTGCCTTCAAGTAAACTAAACAAAAATAAAATAAAACCCAAAAATAAACTAAACTAAAAATGAAAAATAATGAAAGAAACAAAAATGCACTTGAGCTAGCTTGATATAAGAAATTGGACAAAAATATATTAACAAGATAATGTAAATAAACATATAACTCTAGCATGATATACAATTGACCCATAATATCTAAAGTTAGATGGCTAGTTCAATAAATTACAAACTAAGCAAATAAAAGAATATTACTTGCCAATGTGATGTATCTACCTAATCCTTCAGTAGTTCACTCATTTTTTTTCTCTTTTGAAACCCATGTGATTTATGTACCTAATCCCTCAATATCAATTGCCAAGTGTATCTACCTAATCCCTCAATATCTTCATGAAAGATAAATAAAAGAAGAGAAGAGGAGATAAGAGAATTCTCATGAATAAATATATTGAAGCACGGATCCGAAGCAATCTCTACTCGCAAATGGCTTTACAACGGAGTAGGATCTTCTGACTATGAAAGAATAAAAGAGAGATGTGCCTTTTATTTATAAGCTAAAAGATGTGCCTTTTATGCCTGATATACCCCTAATATGCCCCCTCATACTTCGGGTGCAAGAAAGAAATAAAATCTTTGAGAATCTACCAAAATATGGTTGTCCACATCATCCTTGCTTGTAGCCCACGTTCAAATTTTATGGCTCAATGCAGGTTGATGTGGCTTACCACAGAGCTATTGTGGCTCAACACACACATTACTTGTTGGGCCATGTAAGACATTTTGTCGCTTTGGATGTTTCTCGTGCTTTCACAGTCTAGGAAGCTTGTGCATCACCTACCCTAAGTTCCTACTTCAATTGAGCCTAAAATTAAATCTCTTGCGCACTTAAATACCCAAATTAAACCTACCTAAGACCCATGCCGGTCTAATAGGTCATTAATATTCAAAAATATGTTAAAAACACTTATTTTTATTAAATTTTAATCTTAGGTACTAACCAACAAAAATACAATACTTAATTATAAAAGTGCTAAAAAACAAACTCGTTAAGTGTAAAAATTACCTAAAATAACTACTACAAGTGATGTTAAGTCAATATGCACAAGGGCTAAATCACATACCCGAGGTTAGAGAAGTTTATTTAGCATTATTCTATGCGTTATAGTATTTTTATAAGAGTGCATGAAAATTTTGGTGAATTGATTTACGTGATTGAAGGCTTAATTGCGAAAAAGGGCTAAATTGCATAAAGGGCAAAAGTTTGATTTTATTAGCAAATGGTGTTAATTGGTCATGAAACTAAAATTGGGGGTATTTAATAGGTAAATAAGCCAATTTTCACTAGCATGGCCGACCAAAGGAAAGCCATGGAGAGACAAGAAATAAAGAAAATTAAAGATTAGGTGGTTTGGTGAATAAATAATGAAATAAAACAAAGAAAGAGTGCATAGTGTCATCTTTTTCATTTTTTTCTCTCCATACCACCAAAATTATCAGCCATTAGAGGGCTTTGAAGCATCAAAATTTTCAGCTACCTTTCATCCTCACAAGTAAGTGATTCTTGAGGCCCTTCTTGATAATTTTTGCATTTTTGGAACCTCTATAGCAGGGGCTACCTATTGAGGGGACTAATTTGCAAAATGGTTGAAAGTTTAGAGTTTTTTCATAAATGAATAAGTGTGGTTTTCTAAAATTTTATGGAAGGAATTGAGTCATAGTTGTTAAATAAACAACTTTTATAAAGAGGTGTTCATGGAAAACACCTCAAATGGACTAATTTGTAAAGTTGATAAGTTGATGATATTTGTGTAAAATAATGAAAATTTTTTGTTGCCATAAGAGTGAAAAGAGTTCGGTTAGGCTTGGTGAATAAGGAAATTCGATAAAAATCAATTTTCGAACCTAGGGGTAAAATGGTCATTTTGCCAAGGTCTAGGGGCAAAATGGTCATTTTCCCAAATTACAATTTTTGAATTTTTTAGATTAAATTGGTGATTGAATTAGTGAATTTTTATTGTTAGAGATCAAGAAGTACGAAACCCGAACCTTGACCGAGGGAAAACCAAGCTTGTAGATTGATTGGAACTAGTTATCAACATTCTGTATATCGAGGTAAGTTGTAGGTAAATAATACAACTTTACTATAACTATGCATGAAATTATTGTTTGGCATAAAATGATAAATTGTGAAACTGAGTTATGTATGAGACTATTTGTTGAGCATGAATTGAATATTTATGATTAGTAGTAATGATATGATGAGAACCTATGCGATAGAACCCGGTTGAACCTTAAAGTATAGACTAGATATTCATGTCGTTATACTAGGGTTGATGCAAGTGCTAGTGTAAGACCATGTTTGGGACATAGCGTCGGCTTCGTTACGTGTTAGTGTAAGACCATGTCTAGGACATGCAATCGGCCTCGTAAGGCAAGCTAGTGTAAGACCATGTCTGAGACATGGCATCGGCCTCATCAGGCAAGCTAGTGTAAGACCATGTTTGGGACATGGCATCGGCTTGGAGATGATTCATTATAAGACCATGTCTGGGACATGACGTTGGCATGGATAGAGGAGAATCAGTGTAAGACCATGTCTAGGACATGGCATCAACCTCGATACATTGAGAGTCAGTGTAAGACCATGCCTTGGACATGGCGTCGACTTGATATGTGAGCTAGTGTTAGACCATGTCCCTAACATGGCATCGACTTGATACCTTATGTCTGAGGCTTATTGAATATCCTTTCGTATTCTAAACAGTTCAACGGGAAATTTAAAGTTGTATTAAGATTGAAAGATAGTATGATAATCTTGTGAGTGGTGTACTACCTTTATGAAAAGTATGAAATATGAGCTCAAACATATGTTGTATAATTAGAAATAGATGAAAATGAGTAAGTTATGTTATGGTCATTATTTGTGTCATGCATAATTTGTGATGTATTGAAAGCATGTCTTAACATGGTAATTCGTTGTCCTTTATTTACTTGCAACTTACTAAGCTTTATGACTACCCCTCTCCTTTCTATTTTCTTATAGTGGCACCTAAATAGCTCAAGGATCAAAGAATGTCAGAGGTTTCACTCACAGTATCCACGAAAAGCATTTGGTATAGTTCGTTGAATCTTTTGAACTATGGCATGCATAGGATTTTATTCTTTTGTTAAGTGTCATATTATTTTAGGCCAAATGTGTTGGCTAGTTTTAGAGTTTCACTCTTTTAGTGTAATGCCATAAATGAGGGCTAATATTGGAAGTGGATATATGAAAATATTGATGTTATTTATGAATATGTGTACTAGAAGTAGTAATACGCATGCTTGGTTGGATTGATGTTTGGGGATGCTAAATTATGGCTTTTGGTTGAGTATTGAGACTTGTTATGTTTGTATGTGCTTGACTTTGTTTTAAGGTGCCAAAAAAGCTTCGTAGATGCCTTATTTTGTCTACACGGGGTAGACAGTCGTGTGTCTAGGCCGTGTGTGACATACGGTAAGCCCCACGGGCATGTGGTTAGGCCGTGTGTCCCCTACACCTTGAATTGGTAGAATTAAATGTCCAGTAGTAAACACATGGGCTAAGACACGGCCATGTGTCTCAACCGTGTGGAGGACACGGCCTAGCACATGGGCGTGTGCCACGGCCGTGTGATTGCTGACGTTAGAAGCAGAATGTCAATGTTTTTGCACATGGGCTACGACACAGACGTGTCATGGCCGTGTGAGGGACATGGGCCGAGCACACGGGCATCTGCTAGGCTGTGTAAAAACCCCTGTAGGTTCAATGTTAGAAAATAAATCCACACGGACAATGTCACTAAGTGCTTAGGCGGTGTGAACTACATTGGCCATCAGCACGGCCATGTCTAGAGGCCACATGGGCGTGTTGCCCTTCCACACGGGTGTTTGCCTGTTTTTAGTAGTATTTGATGAAATTTTCTCAAGTACTCAAAATGATCTCAAATGGTTTCGAAACCACATTTTAGGCCTCGTAGGCCTATATGGAGGTCCGTAGGACAATGTTTGAAAAAGTTTTAAATTGGGACGCATTTTAATGAATTAAAGTTGAATGGTTGTTTGTGTTTTAGTTTGGTAATGCCTTGTACACTATCCTGGCGTTAGATATGGGTAAGGGGTGTTACATTTAGTGGTATTTAGTCGATTCTAAGACTAACCTAGCTTGTGTACGAGTCTAGCTATACATGCCATAATTGTAAAATGATTATGGGACAACTCTTGACGATTATAAATTGCATTTTTCATATAGTAAATGGATCCTGAATGAGCTATGGCGGATGAGGTGGAATGTAACACGTCAGCTCCAGCTGAAAGGACCGTGCCAGTTGAGACTAAGCCCGTGACAATGAGTCAGGCGGTGGGGCTAGAGAGGCCTACTTCTAGATGATGAATGCTTGGTACATGGAGTTTATTCATGCCAATCCAAATGCTCTGCCTCTCCCACCTCCACCAATTCCTCAGCCTATCCTTGCCGCTCCTCAATGAGTAGACATGCTTAGAAGGGAAAAAACCCCCGATTGATAGAATTAGAAATCATGGGGCGAGGGAATTTCGGGCAAATAAAGATGATGACCCGGAGAGAGTCGAGTTCTGGTTGGAGAACACCATTAGAGTATTCGATGAGCTTTCATCCACGCCTAAAGAGTGCATAAAATGCGTAATGTCACTTTTGTGAATCACCAGTGGTGGAATACTCTCGTGGGTTGTAACGAGAGAGAGTGACTTGGGAATTCTTTTGGAGGAGTTTCGTAAAAAGTATATTAGTCAGAGGTTCATCGACCAGAAGAGGAAAGAGTTTCTGGAACTTAAGGAAGGCTGAATGACAGTAACAAAATATGAGCACGAGTTCATAAGGCTCAGCAAGTATGCTCGAGAGTGTGTATCTACTGAGGCTATGATGTGTAGAAGGTTTGAAGATGGTCTAAATGAGGACATTCGGTTGTTAGTTGGCATTTTGGAGTTGAACGAGTTTGTAGTGCTCGTTGATAGAGCATGTAAGGCTAAAGAGTTGGCCAAGGAGAAGAAAATGGCACCAACAGCTTAGACTACCTCAGTTGCAAGTGTTGGTAGCGCTCGACCAAATAGACCTAAGTGCTCACAGTGTGGTAGACGACACTTCAACGAGTGTCGAGGAAATGAAAGAGGCTATTCTCGGTACAGCTCACCTGACCATTTCATCCGAGACTGTCTTAAGATGGACGAGAGTAATAAAAAGCAAGAGGTGAGAGCGAGTAATGCTCCTTTGAGGGGTAGACCGTAGAAGAACTCGGGCAGTGGGGCTAGTAGACGAGGTGCCCCTAGAAATCTTAATGTCAGGTCCGAGGGTAGAGTGCCTGCGAGGACCTATGCTATCCATGCCCATGAAGAGGCTTTGTCCCCCGACGTGATTACATGTACCTTTTCTATCCATGACATTTCTCTGGTAGCTTTGATTGATCTGGGTTCTACCTATTCCTATATTTGCATGAAATTGGTGTCTAGGATGAAAATGCTAGTTGAGTCAACCAAGTTTGTAGTGAAGGTGTTAAACCCACTAGGCAAGCATGTACTAGTTGACCAAGTTTGTAGGGATTGTTCGTTGACAATTAGGGGTCACTGCTTTCCAGCCAACTTAATGTTATTGCCGTTTGACGAATTCGATATAATCCTTCGTATGGATTGGTTGACTACCCATAATGTAGTGGTAAATTGTGGAAAGAAGCTTATTGAGCTGAAATGTGAAAACAGGGATGTTCTCCAGATTGAATCAGGTGAATCAGATGGTCTACCTACAGTAATGTTTTTTATGACGGCTCAGAGGTATTTGAGAAAGGGGTATGAGCCGTACGTTTCTTTTATATTGAATACTCAAACATCAAAAGTAAAGATTGATTTAGTGCCAGTGGTATGTGAGTACCCGGATGTGTTTCTGAAAGAGTTACACGGATTACGTCTAGAGAGGGAAGTCGAGTTTGGTATCGAGTTAGACCCCGATACGACACCTATCTTGATCGCTCCATATAGGATGGCTCCGACGAAACTTAAGGAATTGAAGATTCAGTTGCAAGAGTTAACGGATAAGGGTTTTGCGAGACTGAGCTATTCTCCGTGGGGAGCTCCGGTATTATTCGTAAAGAAAAAGGATGGCTCAATGAGATTTTGCATAGACTACCGTCAGCTCAACAAGGTTACAGTGAAGAATAAGTACCCTTTATCGAGGATCGACAATTTGTTCAACCAGCTTAAAGGAGCAACTGTCTTCTCTAAGATAGATTTAAAGTCTGGGTATTACTGGCTAAGAGCCAAGGAACAAGATGTGCCAAAAACTGCCTTTCGTATGAGGTACGACCATTAGGAGTTCCTTGTCATGCCCTTTGGCTTAACGAATGCTCCTCTGGTATTTATAGATTTGATGAACCACATTTTCTAGCCCTACCTAGACAAGCTTGTCGTTGTCTTCATTGATGATATACCCTTTTATTCTTATGATGAGGGTGAGCATGCGGAGCACTTGAGGACTATATTGCAAACTTTGAGAGATAAACAGTTGTACGCCAAATTCAGCAAGAGTGAAATTTGGCTACGGGAGGTCGGATTCTTGGGACACATTGTGTCGGGAGATGGAATCAGAGTTGACCTGAGCAAGATGTTGGCTATTATTGAGTGGAAACTGCCGAAGAACGTAACAGAGATTAGGAGTTTCTTGGGCGTAGCTAGATATTACCGACGATTTGTTAAAGGGTTTTCAATGATCGCTACTTTGATGATGAGCCTGCTTCAAAAGGATGTTAAGTTTGAGTGGATAGAAAAGTGCCAATAGAGTTTTGAGAAGTTACAGGCTTTGTTGACCAAAGCCCAAGTGCTAGTGCAACCGAAATCGAGAAAGGAATTAGTAGTGTATAGTGATGCTTCCTTGAATGGATTGGGGTGTGTGCTTAAGCAAGAAGGCAAAGTAATAGCCTATGCCTCAAGGCAACTAAAGCCACACGAGAAAAATTACCCGACCCATGATTTAGAGCTTGCTGCCACAATTTTTGCTCTAAAAATTTGGTGGCACCACGTGTATGGCGAGAAGTGTTTGGTTTTCACCGATCACAAAAGTCTAAAGTATCTGATGATGCAAAAGCGTTGAATCTAAGACAACGAAGATGGCTAAAGTTACTAAAGGACTATGAGTTGACAATCAGCTATCACCCCAGAAAGACGAATGTGGTAGCCAACGCATTGAGTAGGAAATCATTGTTTGCCTTGAGGGCTATAGATGCTCGGTTGTCAATGACCAACGATGGTTCGATTTTAGCTGAATTGAGAACCAGATTGATGTTTCTGCAAGAGATTGTTAAAGCTTAGAAAAGTGACAAGGAATTACAAATCAGATTGACTCAGTATGAAATGAGTAATGAATCAGATTTCAGAGTTGGTGTCGACGGTTGTTTGATGTATCGGGAAAAAATCTGTGTACCTAAGGATGCTTAGCTTATTCAGAGGATTTTATGAGAGGCACATAGTAGTCGTTTATCTATTCACCCAGGCAGTGTGAAAATATATAACGACTTGAAGAAAATGTATTGAGGGTCGGGAATGAAAGGGGACATTTCAGAGTTTGTCTCGAAGTGCCTAGTTTGTCAGCAAGTAAAAGCTAAACACCAAGTACCTTTGAGTTTACTTCAGCCGGTGATGGTTCCCTAGTGAAAATGGGACCGAGTCACCATGGACTTCGTCTTAGGGCTGCCTTTGCCACCAAGGAAGAAAGATGTTGTATGGGTCGTCGTGGATCGACCAACAAAGTCGGCTCATTTCATACCAATACGTATAGATTTCCCGCTTGAGAAACTAACCGAGTTGTACCTTTTTTAGATAGTGAGATAGCACGGGGTGTCGTTGTCGATAATTTTGGATAGAGATCCAAGATTTACATCTCAATTTTGGAAAAATGTACAAGAGGCATTAGGGACAAAGTTGAATTTTAGCACAACTTTTCATCCACAGACTGATGGGCAGTCTAAGAGGGTAATCCAGATACTGGAGGACATGTTGAGATGTTGTGTCCTCTAATTCCAAGGCAGTTGGGAAAAGTATTTACCGCTTGTCGAGTTCGCCTACAACAATAGTTATCAGTCGAGTCTTAAAATGGCGCCTTATAAGGCTTTGTATGGGAGCAAGTGTCGAACGCCATTGTATTGGTCAAAACCGAAAGAGAATCAAATACACGGGGTCGACTTAGTTAAAAAAACTGAAGAGAAAGTTCAAGTGATTCGTGACTGCTTAAAGGCCGCCTCAGATAGATAGAAATCCTACGCGGATTTGAAGTGGAAAGAGATTGAGTATCATGTCGGGGATAAAGTGTTTTTGAAAGTGTAACACCCCTAAACCCGGCCTAGATGTTATGGCCGAATCCGACGGTGTCACATTGAAGGGTGACTCACACAAATTGAATATGTTGAAAGACTTTGAAAAATGTTTGTTGGTTCGTGGTTTAAAATAGTGTTTGCACTACGTGGATTTATTTTCAAACTGGTTTCGTTAGAAAAATACTTTAGTTTAAAACGAAATCCATTGAAGGCTTGCTCAATTGAAAATTAGAGAGTTTAAATAGAAGCTTTGAATACGTTAATTTGAAAACCCGAGTTTGTAATCCCTTGTTAGGTTTCTTGTTTAGTTATAGCGGAAGCTCAATCTTTTAAAAATCATTCAGGTGTTTAAGTTGATTTCAAAATATCCTTTTAATTGAGTAATCAGGTTTAAGTTTGGAAATCAAACAGTTCAGGTTATAACAAAAACCAAGTATAAAATCAAACCAGAGATAAAAGGGCTTATTATAACCCAAACAAAATAAATAAAGATGAAGTAAATGTAACTACTAAATCATTAAGCCGCTTGCTATGTGGCCACCTCCAAGTCCTCTCCTACGTCGAACTGCCTACTCAGGGTTACCTGAAAAAAATTAAAAAGAGAGGTGAGTTTTTGAAAACTCAGTGTGTACGACCCTCGTCAAACATAAAAACAAGTATTAATCAATTTGGGCCTAAGCCCTTCTTCAATAATGGTGGCAACTGGGCCTCAGCCCAAATCGCCTCAGTTGGGCCTGAGCCCACATCACAAATACAGTGGCCTTTGAGCCTTAGCCCACAATAGCCTTGGTTGGGGCCGCGCCCATATCACAAATATCAATATGCACATGCAATGCATAATTACCCCATCCAACCCTGCTCACCCCCTTCCAACCCTACATTCCTATGGGGAATTACTCAATCCACCCATCCCTACACTCCCATTGTAGCACTGGTTGCGACACTATTCAACGTTGCAGCAGAGCTGCCAATCATATAATGGGCTTAAAAGTCTTCGTTGGATCCACAGTCGTCAAGCGACCGTGCGACCCTCACATAACACTTCCTCCAATACAAACCTATCCCATACGCAACAGGGTATCATATGAATGCATCATAATTGTAATATGGCATACAAAATCATACAATAACACACAGGGGCATTTTGGTCATTTTGCCCTTAGGGCATATCAGTCATATCCTATCATGGGCCTGGGTACAAATTTTGGCCCATTAACAATTTCACAATTATACAATGCATTTTACGTCCATATCATAAGAGTTACAGATACACTAGGGCCCAAAAGCTTAATAGTAGCCCAATTGGGGTCCACACACTCATATGGTCCACTAGACCCAAATCTACATAGGCCACGTGGTTAGCCTGACTGGCTCGTCAAATCGTACCAATCCATCACTTTTACTCATGATGGGCCCACTTGGCCTATTTCGGCCCGGTTGGCTAGAAAGTGGCTCGAGACCATGAGATCGCTCATTGGGCCTCTGTCGTCGTATTGATCTCTCCACACGAGCATTTGCACACTCGTGGGGTTGTCGGTGCCAACCTTTTGTCTTTTCAGCATTTCAGCTTTTTAGGATTTTGGCTTTTTCTGATTTGTCGTGTGTGCGGTGTATGTATACACCTTGATGGAGAGGAATGTAGCAGCCCCTTAACGAAAACCTATATTTGAAATAGATAATTAGTTAGCCCCTCAATCAAAAAGATTTAACAGGCTTTCCCAAACCGAAAAAAATCCCACCTTGATTGGATCTACTCATACCACTTAAGCTATTTGATTACAAAACGGCCACTCTCCTTGCACAAGGCCTAGATCATAAGTTCATTTGTTAAACTTCAACCCTAAGACAAGGCCATCCCTATGATAAACTAATGAAAACAAAGCACAAGCCTTGACAGATAAGAGACAATTGGTCAAACTTACCCCCAAAGTCGATTACCTTTGGTTCACTGATTTTAGATACGAAAATCTAATCACGATTGCATCCTATGAAAGCCCCCTTTAAAGAAAGTACGAGATCAAGAGAGGGAGAATAAACAAGATGAGCAATGATTTAGTTAACAGAGAAGATGGTGGAATCAGTTTTGGAGATGGGGAAGGAACATTCGACTAGGAGCAAGAGAAGAATCATTATTCTTAAAAGGTCTTTATTCAGTTTTGAAAAAGAACGACTTGGTGAAAGAGGAGAGAAGAAGAAGATTGATGAGGGGGTATTCGGCCACCAATGAACATAAGTGACTGGAAAGAAAAGAGAAGTGATATACACTTTTGGCACAAACTAAACACAAACCCTTGTGGTCAAAAAGAAATTTGGCTTCAAGGAAGAAAGAAAGAAACAAAGGTGAGAAAGGAGTTTGAAGAAGAGGGAAAAAGAAAGTAATCACATTTGGTCTTGAAGAATTAGAATGAGAGAAAAAGTAATTTGGCTAAGCACAAAAGAGCAAAAAAGAATGAAGCTTCAGCACTTTGGGGACTTTTATGCACACTACTACGCAAAAGAAAATACCAAAATGATAACCCCACCAGGCTAAACCCTCATTCAGTACAACTCAAAAACACCTCCCAATGACCGAATACACTCCACAAAACCCCATAGCCGAATTTGCACTCCCCACTTCCCAAATCGGCACCAACTCTTCCAACAACCCAATCCCTTAATTTTTTCCAAGATTTCCTCCCCTTATCGCTCCATAAGTCTCTTCTTTGACCTCTTCAAACTCCTCCCTTCAGAGTTAAACTCCAAGTCCACCACTGGCTATCCAAATTTGCAAAATAAATACTCATCAATACCCCATGCTGCCACTCGAACCACAGACCTCCCTGCCTCCTTGTGATGCCACCTCAAGCTCCCTATGTGGCGCCACTTTGCCACTAGACGACAAGCTTATTTGTGTCTTATTCCCTCTTCATTTAGTTAAAATTCATAACTCTTGAGGTTAGGGTTCCTTAAAGGCTGAAAAAACAAAAAATTTCCTAACCCAAAATTTGAACTCAAGACTTCATAGAGACCCTTTAATACTTCAAAGTCACTAACCCAACCATTCTAACATGCAATTTGTGCTGTTATCTTACTCTTGAAAATTTTAAATGCACCCATGCCCGAGGCCCAATTCTTCTAAGCCCAAAATCAGTGCGTTATAGAAAGTGTCTCTGTGGAAGAAAGTCCTCAGATTCAGTAGGAAAGGCAAGTTGAGTCCAAGGTTTCTTGGACCTAACGAGGTGACTGAGAAAATTGGACCGGTAGCATACCGATTAGCATTACCTCAGGAGTTAGAGAAATTCATGATGTATTTCATGTATCTATGTTGCGCTGTTATAGCTCCGACCCTTCACACGTGATTTCACCGGCAAAGATTGAAATAAGTCTGTATATGACCTACAGTGAAGAACTGGTTAAGATTTTGGATAAAGAGGTCAAGAAATTGAGGAACAAAAGAATAAAACTTGTAAAGGTCTTATGGCATAGACATGGAGTCGAGGAAGCCACATGGGAACCCAATGAGAACATGAGAGATTAGTACCCGAACCTCTTTAACGGTAAGATTTTCGGGGATGAAAATCCCTAAGGGGGAGAATTGTAACAGCCCGAATTTAGGCTTAGTTAGAATAGTGATTTTGAAATCACTTACCCAAGGTTAGAGAAAATTACTTTAGCATTATTTTATGTGTTATAGTATTTTTATAATAGTGCATGAAAATTTTGGTGAATTGATTTACGTGATTGAAGGCTTAATTGCGAAAAAGGGCTAAATCGCATAAAAGGAAAAAGTTTGATTTTATTAGAAAATGGTGTTAATTGGTCATGGATCTAAAATTGGGGGTCTTTAATAGGTAAATAGGCTAATTTCCACTAGCATGACCGGACAAAGGAAAGCCATAGAGAGACAAGAAATAATGAAAGTCAAAGATTAGGTGGTTTGGTGACTAAATAATGAAATAAAATAAAGAAAGAGTGCATAGTGTCATCTTTTTCATTTTTTTCTCTCCATACCACCGAAATTATCAGCCATTAGAGGGCTTTGAAGCATCAAAATTTTTAGCTACCTTTCATCCTTACAAGTAAGTGATTCTTAAGGCCTTTCTTGATAATCTTTGCATTTTTGGAACCCTTGTAGCATAGGCTACCTACTGAGGGGACTAATTTGAAAAATGGTTGAAAGTTTAGCGCTTTGCCATAAATGAATAATTGTGGTCTACTAAAATTTTATGGAAGGAAATGAATCATAGTTGTTAAATAAACAACTTTTGTGAAGAGGTGTTCATGGAAAACACCTCAAATAGACTTATTTGTAAAGTTGATTGATGATATTTGTGTGAAATAATGAGAATTTTGGATTGCCATAATATTGAAAAGAGTTCGGCTAGGCTTGGTGAATTATGAAATTTGATAAAAATCTATTTCTGAGCCTAGGGTAAAATGGTCATTTTGCCAAGGTCTAGTGGCAAACGGTCATTTTGCCAAATTACAATTTTTGAATTGTTTAGATTAAAATGGTGATTAAAAGTACGAAACTCGAACCTTAACTAGGGGAAAACCAAGCTTGTAAATTGATTCGAACTAGTCGTCTACATTCTGTATATCGAAGTAAGTTGTAGGTAAATAATACAACTTTACTATATTTATGCATGAAATTATTATTTTGGCATAAAATGAAGAATTGTGAAAATGAGTTATGTATGAGAACATTTGGTGAGCATGAATTAAATATTTATGATTAGTAGTAATGATATGATGAGAACCTATGTGATAGAACCCGATTGAACCTTAAAGAATAGACTGGATATTCATGCTGTTATACTAGGGTTGATGCGAGTGCTAGTGTAAGACCATGTCCGGGACATGGCGTCAGCCTCGTTACATGTTAGTGTAAAACCATGTCTAGGACATGGCGTCGACACAGATATGAGCTAGCCAGTGCAAAACCATGTCTAAGACACGGCATTGACGTTGATATTAGTGCCAGTGTATGACCATGTCTGGGACATGGCTTCAGCCTCATCAGGTGAGCTAGTGTAAGACCATGTCTGGGACATGGCATCTGCTTGGAGATGTGTGAGTGTAATACCATGTTTGGGACATGGTGTCGGTACGGACAGAGGAGAGCCAGTGTAAGACCATGTGTAGGACAAAGCATCAGCCACGATACATTAAGAGTTAGTGTAAGACTGTGTCTGGGACATGGCCTCGACTTGATATGTGAGTTATTGTAAGACCATGTCTGGGACATAGCATCGGCTTGATACCAATGTCTGAGGCTTATTGAATATCCTTTCGTATTCTAAATGGTTCAACGGGAATTTTAAAGTTGTATTAAGATTGAAAGATAGTATGATGATCTTGCGAGTGGTGGAGGTACCTTTATGAAAGGTATGAAATATGAGCTCGGACTTATGTTGTATAATTAAAAATAGATGAAAATGAGCAAGTTATGTTATGGTCATTATTTGTGTCTTGCATAATTTGTAATGTATTGAAAGCATGTCTTAACATGGTAATTCGTTGTCCTTTATTTACTTGCAACTTACTAAGCTTTATGCTTACCCCTCTCCTTTCCATTTTCTTATAGTGCCACCTAAATAGCTCGAGGATCAAAGAATGTCAGAGGTTTTGCTCACACATTCCACAAAAAGCATTTGGTATAGTTAGTTGAATCTTTTGAAATAGGGCATGTATAGGATTCTATTCTTTTGTTAAGTGTCATATAGGTCAAATATGTTGGCTAGCTTCAGAATTTGACTCTTTTTGTGTAATGCCATAAATGGCGACTAATATTGGAAGTGGATATATGAAAATATTGATGTTATTCATGAATATGTGTACTAGAAGAAGTAATACGCATGCTTGGTTGGATTGGTTTCTTGTGAATATGTTTGGGGATGCCAAATTATGGCTTTTGGTTGAGTATTGAGACTTGTTATGTTATGTATGTGCTTGACTTTGTTTCAGGGTGGCAAAAAGGCTTGGTAGATAGCCTTATCTTGTCCATACGGGTAGACACACGGCCGTGTGCCTAGGCCGTGTGTGACGCATAATCAGCTCCACGGGCGTGTGGTTAGGCCGTGTGTCCCCTGCACCTTGAATTGGTAGAATTAAATGCCCAGTAGTAAACACACGGGCTGAGACACAATCGTGTATCTCAACCGTGTGGAGGACACGGCCTACCACACGGGCATGTGCCACGGCCGTGTGATTGCTGATGTCAGAAACAGAATGTCAAGGTTTTTACACACTAGCTACGACACGGGCGTGTCATCGCCATGTGAGGGACACTGGCCGAGCACATGGGCGCATGTCAGGCCGTGTGAAAACCCCTATAAGTTCAATGTTAGAAAATAAATCCACACGGACAAGGGGCACGGGTGTGTCCCTAAGTGCTTAGGCCGTGTGAGCCACACGGGCCATCAGCACGGCTGTGACAGCCCTAATTTGACCCTAGTCGGGAAGTGGTTTTGAGACCACTAAATCGAGTCGCAAAATAATTGAATGTTATGTTCTATGCCTATTATTTGTGAAAAATGCATGAGTGAAAATTTTATGTGTTAATTTTGTCATTTGAATGTTAAATTAATTAATAAAGACTTGTGTGAGAACTTTGAAAAGATGTTAGGTTATTTTGTAATGGCCTAATATTGTATGGTTTAAAAGCTTGAGGATTTGCATGTCAAGTTATCATTTTTTTTTTTTTAGTGGCCGGCCATGTGATAAGTGATTTGAAATGTATGAATTTTATATTTATATATGCTTTATAATAGGTAAATTAGTGGGGTTTTTTTGTAAGTACCGAATGGAGATGTTTCTTTAATTAGAAGGGGCTTATGTTGCAAATTGACCATGTTTAAATTGCATACTTTCGTCCATGGCTTAGTGGAGTTGCATAAAAAGTATAAAGGTTATGTTGGTAAATTAATAAATGAGACATGCATGTTACGAAATTAAGCAAAATTAAACTTCATTTTTTTTGTCTTTGTTTTGGCCGATTCTTAAAGAAAGAGAAGAGAAAAAAAAATCCAAAGCTTCCGGCGATGGAGGAGCTTGATTTCTAAGGTAAGTAAAGCGATTCTTTTAAATTAGTTATGAAATTGAGTAGTTAAGGGCATGTGGTAGATAACCCATGGTTTAAATTCTAGATTAAATGAGCATAGTTACATTCGGCAACTTATGAGAAATTTGGAAATCTTGTAAAATCTTGTAATTCATGCTTAATTGTTTAATGGAGTCTTGAATTGGTGAAATTAAGTGTTAAATGGAAGAAACGAGTGGTGTTTGTAAGGAATTTTAAAGTTTAGGTAATGCTTACATTCGGCCTTGTTAAGAAAATTTGAAATGGTTGTGATATTCTATATTTTGGTAGTAAATTAGATTGTTTGATTTTTTTTTTTGAGCTAGTTATATGTGCTATTATGAGGAATTATGGATATTTTGGAATCGGCCTATGTGTTTTAGTCATTACCCTATGTTGCCGAATGTAGACTAAAGGAATTGGTTAAGTAAATTGTTATTAAGTCCTGTAATTGAGAGCTAAAATTTACCGTTTGGTGTATTGGTGATGAGACGAAGTGTTTTTTTTTATTGTTGTATAATGTGGATAAATTCTTTGAGGTAGGAATTAAATCTTGCCGTGTATTAGTAAATGGCCAAGGATGGTTTTCTTTTGGTAAGGGTTAAAATAGCCTTCATGTTTTAATATGACTGTTTGAAAGCTGAAATATGTTTGGATGTTTAATATTTCTAAAAGAGAAATAACTATCATGCTTATGTATTTGTACAAGGACCGTTTGAGAGTCTAAATATTGTGGTAACATTCGGCTAGTTGTAAAGTAAAGTAATACGAGGTAGATGCCCTCAAATGGTTTGTGGAAAGTACAATTGGGGTTACTAAATGATATGCTTCTTGTAGTTAAAAGAAGAATTCGGTTTTAGTCATATGCTTGTATGAATTTGGGTTGGACATTTTAATAGTTAAGTTATAAACTTTTGCATTTGGCTAAGAAAAGTTGTAGTGAAACCTTTGTTAAATACTAGAAAATGAGTTGTAAATGTTAATCTATGCATGAATGTTGGGCCGTATGGTTTTTTGGGTGAATGAAGTGAGTAATGTCCATGGTTAAAAGCAATTGTAATCATGATTTAGTTGATAACCAGAAATTCTATGAGAAATTATATATGTATATGATTTATATGTACATTGATTTCCTAATATAACATTCGGCTATAAGCTATTATGGTAGAATTTTGATAAGTAAATTTTATTTATATTAGCTCAAGAGCATCAAGGACAAAAGTTGGATAAATGGAAGGCAAAAGTAAACGAATAGCCGTACGATAGCAGTGAAGTAAGTTCTTAAGCATTTGAGTTTGATTCTCTGTAAGTTTTAAGTAATTTAAGTATGCCTTATATTATAAACAATTGGTGTTATTTGCATGAATGCTTACAATTGAATATAGAAGTTGAAGTCAAGAAATATGAATGGAAATGATACTAAGCCGTATGGCTAATGAGAAAAATAAATAATCATTGAGTAATTAAGTATGGGATTGAATTGAATATGTCATGGAATATATATATATATGCATAATTATCATAAGAATCAAGATTCTATTATGTTTGTATACATATGTTCGAACGTTTTAAGGTGGTATACATGTATATGGAGAGGCCGAATGGCTAAGGTGAATTATGTGTATGATAGATGATTTGTGACCTATTGTTTAATGGAATAAATTGTGTATATGGCTTATAGCCGAATGGTCATTAGAAATCAAGCTTGTATAGTGAGTTGGACATGTGATCTTTGAGTCTGATTATTGAATGGAAAATAAAAAGGGATGAGGTTGCATGTTAAGCTTGTATTCGAATAATACAAATGAATTGCTAATGTGAAATGTTATGTGTTAATATGTGAATGAGGCAAGTGAATTTCGATTGTGATAGATTTTGTGAAATGTATACCTTGCGGACATATATGCATGAAAATGTAGTGAACTATATCCGGGCTAAGTCCCGAAGGGCATTCGTGCCAGTGTATATCCGGGCTAAGTCCCGAAGGGCATTCGTGCCAGTGTATATCTGGGCTAAGTCCCGAAGGGCATTCGTGCCAGTGTATATCCGGGCTAGGTCTCGAAGGACATTCGTGCCGGTGTTATATCAGGCTAGGTCCTGAAGAGCATTCGTGCCGGTGTTATATCCGGGCTAAGTCCTGAAGAGCAATCGTGCTGGTGAAACATCTGGGTTAAATTCCACAAGCTTTATGTGAGAATCTTATCTAGACTTAATGTCCTCAAACTTTGTATTTGTACTGTATCCAGGTTTAAAGACCTGAAGGCTAAATGCTGGAGTTCCAAGTAAGATTTCGATATTGAGTATCCGCAGTAAATTACCATTAAGTAAGTATTATGCATTTAAGATATTCAGGTACGTATTACTTATTCATCGGTGAATTGACTTCGAAGTAAATTAGTAGTATCAAATAGGAATGTAAATGTGATTGATAATAAAATTCCAAATATATGAATGATCTATTTGGTCAATGGTTGTTTAACGTGAAAGTAATTGATCTAAAATATAGTGTATGAACTTTAAGTAAAGAAAAGTATGTCTGAAATTATCCATATGTATTAGTGTATATTCGGCCAAAAAGGTCTTATGATTTGAGAATGGGTCGTATTCGGCTAGATGTGCAAATTTTAAGAGAAGGATTATATTCTGACAACTAGCGTATATGTGATAAGGAATATGTTTGATTCTTTGTGTATCTATGCAGTAATTAAATTCATGTCATGAGAAAATGCTCGAAGATATTGATGTGATTATGAACTAAGGAATTAAGTTCTATGTACGTAGGTACATTCTTGTATGTGCACGAGATGAGTACATATGAGTACAAAGACTTAGTATTGTGTGTATGATATGTACTTACCATGTGAGCCCAATTTCGGTTAATGAAGAATATGTTTGAGAATCAATCATGAAAAGGGATATATGTCAAGCTAAATGAGTAGTGACTCTATGAAATTATTCTTGATAGATTATGATATGACAATGCGATCCCAAATATGGAAATTGAATGTGGTTAAAGTATTACGTTTAATTTGATTGAATTAAAAGTATATAAAGAAATACACACTTGAATATTCAAACATCTTGGTCATTATTATGAAAGTATTTATGTGTTAGCTAGGTGATGCGTTTATTGAAATTATAGTTCGATATGAAGCTCTAAAATTAACTTTATCGAATAGAAGAAATGAATGATCAATGTTGTTCACTGAAACCATTTGTCACTTAGAACTCAAGGTTAAAGATATGACAATTAAATTATGAGAAATTTGGTTAATTATATTCGGTCAAATGAGACCTTACTCAGATTCAAGTATATGAGATACTCGTTTTTGATTCAACAAGATTAATGTTTTGCTTAAGACTTACTAAGCTTATGAAAGCTTACTCTGTTTGTTTTGTGTCTTTGTTTTTTTTATATAGATTGGATTCTGACTACCAGCTCGGGGATCGTCACCACCTCGTCACACTATCTACTATTACGGTAACCATGTGTTTGGTCTTAGCTCATGGCATGTATAGGGTGGACAATAAGTAGAATGATTCTTTGATTTTTGTATATAAGTCATGTGAATATGCATTTTATGGTTTAGTAAATGAATAATCTTTATTCAAGAAAATGTTCAAATTTTTACCGTCCTGATCTGATTTCTAGTTTTTGGTAACACCTCATCCTATTCTGGCGATGGTTACGAGATAGGGGTGTTACAACGGCCATGTCTAGAGGCCACACGGGCATGTTGCCCTTCCACATGGGCGTGTGCCCTGTTTTTCATAGTTTTTGATGAAATTTTCTCAAGTACTCAAAATGGTCCCAAATGGTTTCCAAACCACGTTTTAATCCTCGTAGGCCCATATGGAGGTCCGTAGGATAATGTTTGAAGAATTTTTAAATTGGGATGCATTTCAATGAATTAAAGTTGAATGGTTGTATGTGTTTTTGTTTGCTAACGCTTCATACCCTATCCTGGCGTCGGATATGGGTAAGAGGTGTTACATCGTCAACCTCACTTTCATACAATACCATATAAACATACCAAAATGGCAATTTCACAAGTTCAACATGAAGCCCATATATACATTATACCTAGTACATGCCACTTATAACCGAGCCAAGGTGAACCAAAGATTACCAAGAGAGACGATGGATAGTGTGAGCTCTAGAAGTGATCCGATAGCCAGGTTCCCTGAAGATGCAACTACAAAAGATAGGAACATAAATCAGGGTAAGTATTGACATGCTTAGTAAGTTCATAGGTACATAAATAATAGTCTTACCTTAGATTCACATCTAAGTACATTGAATTGACTAGTATAAGTTACTTTCCTGTCAAGACAATTTATAATAGCAAGGTGAGTATATCATGAATTAAATCATATAATCTTCTATAATCCATTCAATACGGTACTTAACAGTATTATTCAGTCAAATCAATAAAACCTATGAATAAAGTTAATCAATTCATCATATCCATTCATAAACACATTCTTATCAACTCATCATATACACAATCAAATATCTTTTCCTTTTAAACATATAGCCTTGTCACTACATATCATATTTACAAAGCAAGCGTTTCATACATATAAACTATAAAATTTCCAATCATTTTGATATTGTTTCCAAATAACTTTTAAACACATACTTACCATTCATTAATTTCATCAGCTAACATTTCAATAGTCATACAAACATATCATTCCCAAGCAACTCATGAAGTTAATCAATATACTTTCCTTTAACAGTTAGACCAATAAAATGTAGCAAAATAATTTGGATACCTAGGTAAATACACCACACCAGGGAGCATCATAGTGCTCTCAATGGCACAAAGTGAAAACAAGGTCCTCAAAGTGTGAGTAGGGGAACCAAAATGCAAACAGGGGCACCGACTTGTAAAGTATAAGCATAGAAGTGCAAACCTGTACAAGTGCACATTCTAACCCTATTGGCATGACAATCGTAGCGTAATCATTTAGTACATTCAAACAAACATTTAACTAGGACTAGTAAAATTTATAAATCAGGGGCACTTCCATGTTCTCAGTACAAATGTTGTAAACAAGTCACATTTATTTTGAATCCATATGAATCATGTTTCACAAATATCCATCAGTTTTCAAATAAGTCATTTCTCACATTATATTTGTTTATAGCAATTCAAGTTTCAAACAATATAAACAAATACAATTACACAATTCAACAACAATTAAATAAATATATATACACATTTCTATACCTTATTAACTTACCTAATATATTCAACTAACGAGTTGGTTCATAGGGAATATTTTGTAATTTTTCCTTTTTCCTAATTTTCCTTCGTACGATTCAATTATTCATCTATATAAAAATTCATTTCACATTATCATATTTTATCACTTTAAATTATCTAAATGCATGAATATAATATCTTTTATTCATTTTGCAAAATTTACCCAAAATTTTGCATTTTATTCAATTTAGTCCTTAAAACTGAATCTATTATATCTTTCCAAATCAAGCTTTGATTTTTAGTCCCAATACAATTTCATCTCTATATAGCCCTCTAAAAATATAATTTTTAGAAATTTCATGAAAAATTTTATATTATTACAATTTGGTTCTTATACACAAAACTAACAAAATTTACTTAACAAATTAGTCTTATTTCATTTCTAAGCTTCAAACTCTACCATAAACATTCTAAAACTTCCATTAAAATTAATGAAAACTTTAGAAACCTTTAACAGTTTTGAAAACGAAGATATGGGTTAGCTAAACCTAGTTGCAACAATCTCAAAAACATAAAAATTACAAGAAACAAGTTTGATTTACATACCATGCATGAGAAAGAAAGCTTGAATTAAAACTACCAAGTTTGGATATGGCAGTTTCAATGGAAGAAAAGAAAGATGTGGAAGATGACTAATTTCTTATGTTTTATCATATTTTAGTTTTTAATTAATTACCAAAATAAACTTAAAACCAAATTATATTTTCCACCAAAAATATGCATAAACCATCCATGCTTGTTGGAATTTGGCTATTTGCCACATAAATCCTTAACCATGTAACACTCCTTACCCGAGTTCGATGTTAGAATCGAGTACGAGGCATTATCGGACAATAACACAACCAATCATACAAAATCGAGCGATAAAATTTCATTCCAATTCAAAACCTTTGCATAATATATCATATGATCCTAAAAATGGGCCTACGAGGCCCAAAACATAGTTTGGAAGTGGTCCGGGACCAAATCAAGAATTTAGAAAAATTTTGGGAGATTAAGTCAAAAACAAGACACACGCCCGTGTGAGACACGAACACGACAGTGTGGGCAGGCCGTGTGGTCACACACGCCCGTGTCCCCTACTTGTGCTAAATTATTGGAAAATTATTTTTCATTTCGAACCTATGGGGGTTATCACACGGCCGAGCACAAGCCAGTGTCCTTCGCCCGTGTCCTTCACACGGCCTCAACACACCCGTGCTCTCACCCCGTGTGAAAAACTAGGGTATTTAGTTTATGACGTCAGCATGCAAATTTGGTCACCCGGCCACGGGACAGGCCCGTGTGATCAGGCCGTGTGACATCCTTATTCCTCGAAAATTTCATGCAAGGTTCACACGCCCTAAACACATGGCCATGGTGGCCGGCCGTGTGGCCCAAAGTTAGGCTATTTTCCAAGCCTTCTTTTTCCCCAAAACACATGCAAACTTTACCATTTTTAAAACCACACACCATACACATTTTTAGTCATCTAAATGACCACATTCAACCATCAATCATCCATTTTAATTCATCCACACACAAGCACACCAAGCATTCCTTGAATTACCTTAGAAGGATATATATAAAAAAAATTAATATCACCATTGGCCATATCACATGGCCTTAATTACAAAATAACTTATCAAATGACAATTTCCACAATATAGCCAAACCAACATGACACTTACAACACTATTAAGTCCCTATACATGCCATTGTTTTAAAAGAATTCATATTACAATACCAAAAGAACGTTGTAGATAGTGTGGGTGGTCCTCCTACGCTTCCTAATCTCTAAGTTGGCTTGACTACCCTATAAGAGAAGGAAAAAGTGAAAGAAGTAAACTTTAAGAAGATTAGTAAGTCTATATGCAAATAATTAACATGTGACAACCCAATTTTAGCCATAGTCGGGAAGCGGTTTCGGGACCGCTAAACCGAGTCATTTAGATGTTTGAATATATTATTTTATGACCTAAAGTATGTGATCATGCATGGATAAATTCAAACGCTTTGATGCTTGACAAATTGAATGTGTTTATTGAATAAGGGATTTAGGTGAGAAATTTTGAAAATGTGTAAGGCTAATTAAAGAGGCCAAATAATTCATAGATAAAAATATGGGGATTTGTATGTCAAATTCCCCATTTTTAATCTTGGTGCCGGCCATGATGATATTAGGTGCATAAAATATATATTTTATGTTAGAATGATGTCATAAAGCTTTATTGTATGAATTAAAGTTAAATAAAATGAAAATAGGGTGACAAAACAAAGATAGTTCATCTTTGTTTCATCTTTTAGTCGAAACTTAGTAAAGGAAGAGAGAAAATGAGCTTAAAGCATTCGGCACCTCCTCATGCTAGATTAAGGTATGAGATCATGTTATTTTGTTGAAAATTTTGTGATTTTGAGCTTCTTGCTTAATTCTATCTATTGCCCATGAGTCTATTCTTTGAAACAGTCATGTTATACATTCGGTCATGGTTTGGGAGTATGAATTTAGGTAATGCTTGATGAAATTTGGTTAATGAAGACTTAGTGATTAAAATGATGTATTAGGAGTTGTTAAATTAGTATATTTTCATGGTCGAATGTAGAAAGTGATTATGGGTTGAATAATTGATCGAATAAGTTGAGGATAGAAATGGATTTTTGTTTAGTTGAGTGCTTTGGTGGTTTATTTGATGTTAGATGGAAGATGACCATGAAATTAGTAACGAATTTGAGTTTTGTTGACTTAATAGACTCATGCATTCGGCTAATGTTGTGCTTTATAAAGGTTTAGTTAAAATAATTAAGTTATAATGCCCCAACTTTCAATCTATGCTTATACGATCGTTTAACGACCCTTTAATAAAATGTATGAGGGAATATCAAGTTAAGGTCAATGGTTTATAAAGTTGTTAATGATTTTCAAATGACCCTTAATTGAAGAACCGATTATTACTTGTAAAATTTTGGGAGATGAGCTAAATGATTTTCATGTTATTTATTTATATTTGGATAATGGTTTATGGTCAGTGTTTAAGTGACCGAGTGTGCTAAAGATCTATTTCACATTTTAGTTAATATTTTACCTAGTGACCGAATGTAATTAGATGTTGGGGGAGATAAATATTTAATTGTTTGGTATTCGGAAAAGTAGAATTTAGAATGTGATTGATATTCATTAGAAATATATGTACTTTAGTATAGAAAATATGCATTTGGAAGTATGATAAGCTAGGTGAGTTTTGTGTAAGTATGTGAGCTAGACATAAAACGAATATGCGGCCTTAGGATTATGTATAATTGTATATTATTTGGCTATTTGATTTATTTATTTATATAAATGGTACTTGAGTAATGCTTGAGTCTAGAAAATTTTATTTAGTAAACCAATTTTCTTAATTCTAGCTCAAGAGCATAAAGAGACAATCTCAGATAAAGGGAAAGCGAAAGTGGCGGAATAGTCGATTCACAATTACTCAGAAAAGTTTGAGGTAAGTTCTTGAGTAACAAATTTTAGCTCATGATATGATGAAATCTTAATACATATGTGTAATATGTAAATTTAGACTTAAGAGCAATATTTGAATATGGTTGTGGCAAAGGTAATCTACGAAATTGTTCGTAGTGGTATGTGAATTTCAAATTTTGTTATATTTTGGAATGGAATTGTGCCCATTGTTTACGATTAGTGATTTAAATGTGATAAGGTACATATACTTATAAATGTATGAATAATAATTGGGGGATTAGATCCGAGCTTAGACTCGAAGGGCTTTTGAGCCAGTGATCGATCCGAGCTTAGACTCGAAGGGCTTTTGAGCCAGTGATGCAATCTGAGCTTAGACTCGAAGGGCTTTCGAGCCAGTGATCGACCCGAGCTTAGTCTCGAAGGGCTTTCATGCCAAGGGTATAACCGGACTAGTTCCGAAGGCTTTGTGCCAGTATTGAAACCGGGTTCGGTCCCGAAAGGCACCCGTGCCAGCGTTATAAAATTTAATGTCGAACAACCCTGACAAATGTGTTATCTATCGTAAGATAGCCAGGTATGCATCTTACTTTTGTTCAGAAATTTTATTACCTATGAATTATGATTTTTAAATTCAATGGGAATACTCCGATTATTGATAAAAGTTACTCGAATATCTATGACTCGATCATGGTGTATGCGTTCCAATTAGAAGGGTTAAACCATTTGAGCATAGAACGTATGTTTATAAGCATGAGTATAATTTGATACTTGAAATGAGCCTATTCGGTTACAAGTTGAATTTAGTCGGATACATTGAGTATACCATTGTGACATGAATGAGAGAAGTGTTATCATAGTATGTTTCTATTCAGCCAAAAGAGGAAATAACCAAGCTTAGATATTCTATGTTATTTTCTTTAAATGATTTTGCACTCAAAAACTTACTAAGCATGTAATCGCTTACTCTGTTACCTGTGATCTTCTATTTTATAGATCTCTTTGGTCAGCTGCGGTTTCGGGAATCTTAGGGTCGAAGTCGTCTACACTATCTACTCTGACTTTGGTATCTTAAGTTTCTAAACTACGATAATGGCATGTATAGGCTTGACATTTTGTTGTTGTTAAACAAATATCTTTTGATGTTGTAAATAAGTTTGGTCATACGAAATTGGCTTACATAAATATTTTTCTTTTATATATATATATACAGTTTAAATCTTGATTATGATGTATGTGAATGGAAGTTTAAGTATGCATTCTGAGAACTAATTTCTACGGATGTCATATTTTGAAAATATATGCTGTATGAAACATATGTGTGATTGGAATGTGAACATTGATGATAATGAATGTAACCATTGGATATGTGCATAAGGATGAAATGGAGTTTGTGTGCAGATTAGTTAAAATGGTTTTGTAGCCTGAGTTTTAGAAGTAAAAGTTAAGTTGTTTTGATGCTTTAAATTTGCATAGGAAGTTAATGTTTCATGAAATCATACTAATTAAGTTAACATTAAGCACCTTTGGTGTGAGGTTCGGCTTTATGGTTTGCTTTGTAGTGTATTGTTTGAGCTTTGTTAAACCTTGACACTCCTTTACCATATGAATAATAAAAGTCTTATACTATGCAAAGGTGGTTGTAAATGTAGTGATTAGATGTGTTCTTCAATTCGATGCTTGAGATCCAAATTATGATTTAACAAATGACATAAAATTTTGTGAGTGAAATTTTGATTTAGTTATATGAAGGTCGGGTAATGCCTCTTGACTCTCCTACGCCGAGTACGGGTCAAGGGGTGTTACATTTTATTGGTATCAGAGC
Source organism: Gossypium stocksii (assembly GCA_020496765.1). Lineage (NCBI taxonomy): Eukaryota > Viridiplantae > Streptophyta > Magnoliopsida > Malvales > Malvaceae > Gossypium > Gossypium stocksii. Next base: position 53,631,554 of record CM035621.1, read on the forward strand.
TACGGTTTAGTCGATTCTCAGACTACCGTAGTAAGTATGAGCCTAGCTATACATGCCATTTTATGTTAATGTGATAGTGTAATGACTTCTGACATCCGAAATGTGATTTTTGATATAGAAATGGATCCCGAGCCCGATCGAGCTGTAGCTGACGATGTTGAGAGCATAGCGCCTACTCCCGCGCAAGGGACAGCTCCGCCTGACTCTCAGCCGAATATCAGCCATCGAGATGATGACACTAGATAAGCCTTTTATGCGATGATGAGCGACTGGTTCGCTCAATTCATCAGATCAAATCCAGCTGTTCCGCAACCTCCGCCCCCGAATACTCCTCTTCTGACTTGTACAACCCCTCCTGTGACCGATCCAGTGAGATCGAGTAGGCCCCCAGTCGACAAAATTAAAAAATATGGGGCTGAAGAGTTCCGGGCTACCCCCAATGACGATGCCGAGCGGGCCGAGTTTTGGCTCGATAACACCATCCGAGTATTCGACGAGCTATCTTGTACTCCCAAAGAATGTTTGAAATGTGCGATATCTCTATTGCGTGACTCCGCATATCACTGGTGGAACACTCTGGTCTCTGTCGTCCCGAAAGAACAGGTCACCTGTGAGTTTTTCCAAATCGAGTTCCATAAGAAATATATCAGTCAGAGATTCATCGATCAAAAATGAAAGGAATTTCTTGAGCTTAAACAAGGTCAGATGTCAGTAACCGAGTACGAGAGAGAATTCGTGTGGCTCAGCCGATATGCTCGAGAATGTGCATCCTCCGAGGCTATTATGTGTAAGCGTTTTGAGGATGGATTAAACGAAGATATCAGACTACTGGTGGGAATTCTGGAAATTTAGGAGTTTGTCGTGTTAATCGAGCGAGCTTGCAAAGTCGAAGAGCTCGGTAATGAGAAAAGAAAAGCCGAGGATGGAGCTAGAGAGTTCCGTAAGAGATCTGCGGGAAAATCTGTACAGCCATCGTCTAAAAAGACTAGAGATGACTCGGGCCGATTTAGATATACATCGGGTTTTTCTAGACGTGAGCATCATCGACCTCCGGTGAGTTCGCGAGCTACTTCGGTTGCTAGTGTGGACAATGAGCGTCGAGACAGATCTGAATGTAAACACTGTGGTAAATGGCACCTGGGGAGCTGTAGACATCGTGACCGTTCCTGCTTCAGATGTGGATCTGCCGATCATTTTATTAAAGACTGTCCAAAAGTTGATGAGTGCACTCCTGATCCGAGTCAGAAAGCTAGTGGTACGGCTACACGGGGTAGACCACCGCGGCGGGGTGGTAATATTAGTGGCAGTCAGAGAGGGACTAGAGACACTGTGGTTAGATCCGAGGCTCGAGCACCTACTAGAGCGTATGCTATTCGTGCCCGTGAGGAGGCTTCCTTTCCGGATGTTATTACCGGTACTTTCACACTCTTTAACACTGATGTTATTGCTTTGATTGATCCTGGTTCAACCCATTCATATGTGTGTGAAACTTTAGCCTCCAGTAAGACTCTTTCTGTTGAGTCTAATGAATTCGTAATTCGAGTGTTGAACCCTTTGGGTCGTTGTGTTCTGGTTGATAAAGTATGCAAGAAATGTCCCCTAATGGCTCGAGATTTCTGTTTCCCGGCCGACTTGATGCTTCTACCATTCGATGAATTTGACATTATTCTCGGAATGGATTGGTTTACGGTTCATGATGCGATAGTGAATTGCAAGCGAAAAACTATTGATTTGCGATGTTCGAATAATGAAAAAATCTGAATTGAGTCCATTGATCTAAATGGGCTACCTGCCATAATTACGACCATGTCAGCTTAGAGATATGTGAGAAAGGGCTATGAAGCGTATCTGGCTTATGTGTTAGACGATAAATATCAGAACGAGAACTCGAGACTGTACCTGTGGTTAGAGAGTATCCAGACGTGTTTCTTGAGGAATTGCCGGGATTGCCGCCAGTTAGAGAGGTTGAGTTCGGTATAGATTTGATTTTGGGTACGACGCCAATTTAGATTGCCCCGTATCGTATGGCACCTACCGAGTTAAAAGAATTGAAATCTCAGCTGCAAGAGTTGACAGACAGAGGCTTCGTGCGACCGAGTTTCTCACCCTGGGGTGCACCAGTTTTATTTGTGAAAAAGAAAGACGGAACGATGAGAACGTGCATCGACTATTGTCAATTGAATAAAGTGATGATAAAGAATAAATATCCATTATCACGCATTGATGATCTGTTCGATCAGTTGAAGGGAGCTTCGGTGTTTTCGAAGATTGACCTACGATTCGGCTACTATCAGTTGAAACATATGTGTGATTGGAATGTGAACATTGATGATAATGAATGTAACCATTTGATATGTGCATAAGGATGAAATGGAGTTTGTGTGCAGATTAGTTAAAATGGTTTTGTAGCCTGAGTTTTAGAAGTAGAAGTTAAGTTGTTCTGATGCTTTAAATTTGCATAGAAAGTTAATATTTCATGAAATCATACTAATTAAGTTAACATTAAGCACCTTTGGTGTGAGGTTCGGCTTTATGGTTTGCCTTGTAGTGTATTGTTTGAGCTTTGTTAAACCTTGACACTCCTTTACCATATGAATAATAAAAGTCTTATACTATGCAAAGGTGGTCGTAAATGTAGTGATTAGATGTGTTCTTCAATTCGATGCTTGAGATCCAAATTATGATTTAACAAATGACATAAAATTTTGCGAGTGAAATTTTGATTTAGTTATATGAAGGTTGGGTAATGCCTCTTGACTCTCCTGCGCCAGGTACGGGTCAAGGGGTGTTACATAACATCATACAAACTCACTTAATAACCAAAAATCATATCATCACATATCAACTTAGCACCTAACCTTACCAATATCATATACATACCAAGCACATCATTTACATAAACCTAATTTCACATGCACCCATTCACACATTTACACTTGCCCATATTTTTACTTGCTCATAAATACACCAGCACTTACACACCACATAACCATACAAGTCTCTTTTAGTAAGCTTTCCCGTTCAACCTTTCGGAATAACATCCGATACTCGGTGGTTTCAGCACATAGCTCCACCAACACATAATCCGACTCTTGTGTATACATGGTGAACTCTCAATATCACCCATATGACCTAGCCATTAAATCTCGTAGCTCGTGCATCTACATGGTGTCCAACACTTGGAATTACTCATGTAACCTAGTTACATATAATATAGCTCTCGTGTCTACATGATGTAACCTCAGAAACATACATGCGACCTAGCTATTTTAAACCTGTAGCTCTCGTGTACACATGGTATATGCCCAGTATTACACATGTGACCTAGCTACTCATGAAATTATTATCTCATAACTCTCTTGTACACATGGTGTCCTACCCTCGGAACCACACATGTGACCTAGCTACACATTATCCGTATCTTTCATTTTTCGAAGGTTCAATCGGGAACACCAAATTTCCATAATTCACCAAATCATAGAAGTTATCCAACATTATCCATAGCATACAATGAAATTTTATTATGAAATTAAAATCGATGTATTACTTACATGTAAACTTACCTTGATAACAAAAAGCGATAATTTACAATTTAGTCCGAAACCTTGCCATTGCCTCGGCTAAGGTCGATTCCTCAATCTTCTCGATCTATAATGACACATTTAGCTCTTTTAATAACTACATTATTCAAAACAACCCAAAATCTTCCTATAACAAATTTTGCAATTTGACCCCTAACTTTCTCAATTTTTACACTTTAGTCCCTAGGCTTGGTTTATGAGTTTCATTAAATTTTCATACATTTCAAGCCTAGCCAAATCACTTTTCCTCTTATAGCAGCCCCCAATTTCCATCATTTCACAATCTATGCACATAATATTTCACCTTTTACAATTAGGTCCTTTTTACAATTTTCACCAAAAATCAACTAGTAGAAGTTGTTCATCACACTTTAAACTTTCATATTCTACCACTAGCCATCAAAATACATGCATATCATTCATGGGTACAATTTTAGCCAAGGAGGAAGAAAGATGGACAAAATTTTGGCTTATTTTCCCTTTTTATTTCTTTTATTAACTAATGACCAAAATGCCCTTCATTAAAAACCGTTGATATTCCATCCTTCCTTGGGCATTTTTGTCCAGACTAAGTTAAAATGGCCTAATTGCCATATAAGGACCTCTAATTTAAAATTCAAATTCAATCAAGTACCTCTATGGATTAAAACCCATATTTTTCACCTATTGCAATTTAGTCCAACCTATCAAATTGGACATGCAAACAATAAAATTCATGCACCAAAATTTCACATAATTATTCAAGCACCCAAAAAACATCAAAACTCAATCGAAAAAATTATTTTAGACTACGGATTCATGGTTTCGAAACCACTATTCCGTTTAGCCCCTAATTCGGGATGTTACAAAACATGCATTAATTAAGAACTTTAAGTAATTAAAATCAATATCAATTAACTTTTACAGTTTTTATGATTTAGTCATTTTCCTTAATTAACGATCAAATCATCAAAATTTCCAAACCAAACTTCAACTCACTTATATTATAGCTTTGTAAATATTTACAAAAAATATTTACAAGCTCAGTTTATGAAAACGAGGTCCTGATACCTAATTTTGCCAAACCACTCAATTTCGGTACGCACCACTTGTATTTCGACTAACTAACCAATTAATACAATCTATCTTATAAAAATTCACCATAATATTATATATAACTCATAAAAATTAATTACTAATGTTTACAAACTCACTTGTTGAAACTGTGATCCCAAAATCATTGTTTCTAACACCACTAAAAAATGAGCTATTACAGAAGCCATTACAGGCCATTAAGGGTTAAATTGAATAAGACATACCACACCTCCCTAACTAATCCCTCACTCTGGGAGTCATGGACACACTTAGACACTTCTATCTCACCATTCATTTTCATAATTAGCTCATTTCTTTCAAGGTCGATTGTCGATTTGGAAGTGGTTAGAAAAGGCCTACCCAACAGAATGGGGATTTCCCGATCCTTCTTAAAGTGATGGACTACAAACACAAGGATTATGAATCCTCATACCTCGACCAATACATTCCGAATAACACCTTTTGGGTGTACCAATGATCTATCGGCTAATTGTAGTATTATTGATGTATTTTTAAGATCCCCCTATACTAGTTTTCGATAGATCAATAAGGGCATTAAGTTTATGCTATCCCTTAAATCGCAAAGGGATTAGCGAAAATGTTGATCCCCTATCTTGATTGAAATCGTAAAACTATCCATAACTTTTAACTTCAGGGGTATCTTTTTAGCAATTAGCGCGCTACATAAGGCATCAATGTCAATTTGCTTGCCCTTTTTTTCATTTTTTTATGTCGTGCCATCATTTTCCTTAGGTACTTGGCATATTTCAAAATTTTATCGATAAATTCAATGAATGGTAAATGGAAATTGAGGGATTTATGTCACACCCCTAACCCGTATACGTTGCGGGAATAGGGTTACAGAGCATTGCTCGACTTATACCATATATACACATACAATTCACACACATTTATCTCATCAATGTAAACATCGTTCACAATCATCCATATCATCCCTATTAAGAGCCTACAAGGTCCAATACATGTAATAGAAGTAGTTCGGGACTAAACCGATAACTCAGAAGACCTTAAGGAAACTTAGAAAATTTTTCTTAAAATAGGGGACACACGCACATGTGACAGACTATGCGTTTCACACGGCTACAAGACACGTCCGTCTCACATGCCTTGTGGACATTCGAAATGGAATCACATGGCTGTGTCCCCTAGCCCCTGCCCTACCCCATTTAACTGACTGACTTGGGTTATACGGCTGACCACACGTCTGTGTCTCTAGCCCGTGTGCCCTTCAAAGTGGCCTCACACGCCCATGTGCCAAGCCTTGTGCTTGGCTGAGCCAAACCTATAGGGTATACTGACTTATGCCACATGGCCAAGTTACACGCCCGTTTGCTGGGCAGTGTGAGGCATACTGACTTAGTTTCAATTTCACAACAGGGGACACACGATCATGTCTCTTGACCATGTGTCAAACACGGTTGAGACACACACCCGTGTCTCTGTCCGTGTGGACGAAAATAGGCTAGTTTACAAGCCACATTTCTCACCCAATTTGCATTCACCTATACCAATTCCAAAGACATAAAACCAATGCATAATAGGCATCTAATTCAGCCAAAACAATCATCAATCATGCCAAATGTCAAAAGAAATATAAGCTAAATAACATCAATTCCATATAATTTACATGACATTTGTACCATTTCATTTTCATCCGTATAACATGTAATTCATTTATATAACTGGTAATAGAATTATACCCGCTAAACACTTAGAATATCGATAGATACGAAGGTGGTACACTCGAAGTGTACAAAATAGTAATCTATCAATTCATAAACATATCCACTCTTTCGAGCTATAATCACTAAGCTCTACCGGAGCTGAGGGACAGTAAACTCTATTGAGCTGGGAGCAGTAAGCTCTAATGAGCTAAATATCGGTAAGCTCATATGAGCTGTGGTGAGTCCGCAACACATGCCAGATCTCAACCAAAACAGTAACCTAGTAACATGTCACTTGTATCCTACGAATTCTTACAGCTCAAACGGGACTCAATATTACTCGATAGGCATCAATTTAGGCATTTCAATATCATATATTTCAATTTCTCAATTCATATATACATATCCAATTCAATTAAGTACAAATTTAATTACTCAATTCTAATTATACAAACTTACCTCGTATTTCTCAAATGAAAATTATCGGCTATTCGTCAACCTTGCCTTTCCCCCGATCTAATTTAGAGCTTTGCTTTTCATGATCTATATAATAGCCAATTAAGTCTATTCATTAACCATTCTATTTAATTTAGCTCACAATTCATATTTTAAAAAATTTACACTTTTACCCCTAACATTCATATTCTTTACAATTTAGTCCTTATCACATAAATTACAAATTCATGCAGTTTCATCCTACCCATGCTTAGTTGAATTCTTTATAGGTCCCCAAACCATATTTATTAATTATTCACACTAGTAACCCCACGTTTTACACATTTCACAAATTAATCCCTATTTTGCATTATCACTAAAAAGCAATTTATAAAACATGTTAATCTATCATCAAACATTCATAATATGTCTTCAATCATCTAATTACTCATACATTCAACAATGGAAATATTCAAATACTTTAACATTTTTGAAATCGAAGATATGGGCGTGCTACATTAAGTTCCAATGATCTCAAAAACATAGAAATCATTAAAAACCGACCAAAAACCACTCACCAATTTAGCTTCAAAGCTTGGCCGAATATCAAGCTTCAATAATGGTTATTTTCCTTCTCTAGTTTCGGTGGAGATGATAATGGATGATGGTGATGATAAATTTGTTTTATTTATTTTTATCATTATTAACCAAATTACAAAATTAACCTTTGAAATTAATTCATATTACAAAATTACCAAGCCATTATCATCTACTAACTTATAAATGGTCTAATTACCACTTAAGGACCTTTACTATTCAATTTTATAGCATTTAGTGCATTTTACTAATAGAACACTACTTTTACACTTTTCGCGATTTAGTCCTTTTCATCGAATCAAGCATTTAAATAGTAATATTTCCTAATGAAAATTTCACACAATCATGCTATCATGCTGTAACAACTTAAATAATAATAAAATAAATTTTTTTACCTCAGATTTGTGGTTTCAAAACCACTATTCTGATTTGACTAAAAATGGGTTTTTACAGCTCTCCCCCTTAAGGATTTTCGTCCCCAAAAATCTCACTAGTGAATAGTTTGGGATACTATTTTCTCATAGCATCCTCGAGTTCCCACGTAGCTTCTTCGATCCTCTGACATTTCTAGAGAACCTTTACTAATGCTACGCTTTTATTTCTCAACTCTTTAACCTCTTTTGCTAGAATTCTAATTAATTTTTCGTTGTACATCAAATCTGGCTGAATCTCAACTTCAGTCGGAGAAATGATATGCAAATGGCCTGATCAGTACCGTCATTGTAACACCCTTAGACCCTTACCCGTCGCAGGGGGGCCAAGAGGTATTACTCAATAGCTATCTTATTCAACTAAACTCTACATTACAGGAATCATATTATTGGGTATACAAATGCATACACAATCATCAATTGGATTAGATTTCAACACTCATCAAACTTAATTATGTAAGCATGAATGACACACATACTCTGAATCCGTTGCATAAGTTCAAGGATGATCGCTATTTACTTAGTATGTAACAATAAGCATGGCCAAACATTATTCTTCTCACATTAATATACACCTTGACACGTTCAAGGTCCTAATTCACCCTAAAAGCGTTTAAAACATTTATACATCTCAGGAGCACATTCGTTTAAACTAACAAACACATATGGAAACGCGACAGCCATTTTTGCATGGCTAAAAATATTTACAATTCAAAATGAAGTTCCACTCCAACACAAAGATCTTAGCCTATACATGCCATTGCTTAAAGAAGTAAACTTTTGAAAATACCAAAATATAATATCGATAGAGTGGATGACTGAGACTTGAACCCCTCGAACTGTAGCTTCCAACGAGATCTATAAAACAGAAAAAGATGCAACAACGAAGTAAGCTTCCACATGCTTAGAAATTTTGAGTATTTAAACAACTCATAACTTAATAATTTAGTTATGACTAAAGACTTAGAATAAATTCATGAGAATTCACCAATTTAGCCAACTACTTTATCTTTCAATAAGAAATTCCATATAGGCTCATTCATGGCCGAATTCATGTACATAAATATGCATACACGTAAAGTCCAATGATAGACATAGAAGAAATGATTTTCACTCACTCAATAAATTTCTTTATACTCAAGTTGCAAGTGACTTATATGTCACATAAGAATATGAAATCCGTACCTGATTATCTTAATATAATGCTCGCCCTTTTCTTGCGGTTGTATTATCATTTTTAATAACTTTATCGAATATTTAAATCACCGGCATTAAGCCTGCTGGGCACAAAGGCCCGATTACATATCACCAGCTCGAAGCCTGTTAGGCACAAAGGCCCGATTACATATCACCGGCTCGAAGCCTGCTAGGCACAAAGGCCCGATTACATATCACTGGCTCGAAGCCTGCTAGGCACAAAGGCCTAATTACATATCACCGGCTCGAAGCCTGCTAGGCACAAAGGCCTGAAATTATCATATTTGGATTCTCAGGTACTATTTGTTCATATTCGCATATGTCACATTAAACATATCATCCTTTCAAATCATTAGATACATTCACATAAATAAAACATCCACATATAACATCCCTCCATAATCAATTTACTAAATACTTATGACATTCCTTTCTATACCCGATTCGGTCTTATAAGTCTTACTATAAAATTTTCATATGCACAAGCTAATCACATCTTTCCTTAAAATTTCAATATGCATTCAGCTACCTCAATCATACCATCATATTCCATAATTATATTGTTAACAAAGTCAAATGAACTAGTTGTAAGGCTAACAACTTAAATGCGTCATATCACATTCGGATATGTACACAGGGAATACACTCAAAACTTACCTCGATATATTCGAACGATTATAGCTCGGCTACTCAACTACCTTCTCTTTTCCCTTATCCGGCTTCAATCCTCCTTGCTCTTGAGCTTAATATAAACAAATGAGCTTGTTTAATTACAATCGGTAAGGCATTTCTTCTTCTATACTATAAACCATAATAATTTACCATTATGACATGAATACAATGTTCACTTCAAAATTCTTTATACATTCGGCACAATGGCACACCCCCAAATCATGAAACTCGACTCCCATAAGGCAATTCAAATCAATATTTTGCACAATAGTACATGCATAATTTAAACTAAAGGAATTTCTAAAATAACCCTATTAGCTTTGAAACAACGGCCCTAGCCGAAAGTCCAACTAAAATACGAAAGGAAAAAATATGCTTATACATCTTTCATTGACGCATATATATATAATCATAGCAATAATCTAAGAGGTAGCATTAAGCACATTCGGTAATTTGCACTTTAAAACAAACAAGATTTAATATTCAAACATTAAGCCTATTTCCTTGATTCAAAATACTAATTCATTAACAATTCAAGAACTCATGTCAAGGTATTCGACCAATTTGGTTTCTACCTATTAACCCCAAATCAAAGTTCAATTTCATCAACCCAACAAATATTTCACTTATTCAATGCTATAATTCAATTCTACTTGATTTTATCAACATTTACTAAACAACTTTACACTTTCTCAATCGGCAACAATGTTTAAAACTCTAATGCACAACCCAATTTGAATTTATCATTTAACTAAAACAACCATCATTTAACTACCTAAATTCATCAAAACGTGAAATGAAACCCATACCACTCCTTTCTATCATTGCCGAATACATCATTGGGATTTTTCCCAAAAACACATACATGGATCATGACTTAAACCACAAAATAATTTCTATTTCATAGAAATTACATCAAAATCATTGAAATACATACCTTAATTAGCCTCCTATTAACCGAATAGCTTAAGCTCTTTCCCACCCTTCTCCTAAGGAAATTCGGCAACTAAAAAAAAATCCAAGACTAATTGAAGCTTATTTTTCCATTATTTCATGTCATGCATGCTCCATTTATTCAATTACTAACTTACCCCTTTTAAAAATCATGCTTCTCCACTAAGCCATGGACATTAGTGTCCATGTCAATTATGTGTGGACAATTTGCAACATAAACCCTCTCTATTTCATGAGACATTAATTTCGACACTAACAATAAACCTAATTAAATTACCCTTTTATAATTATTTTATCAAGTAATTTAACTAAACAAAATCAATAAAATATGGAACACATCATTTCATGGTAATGATGACCGGTCACTATGTCAAATTTGGTAAATTTGACATGCAAATCCCCATCTAATAATTCATGCACTATTTGGTCTTTTATAATATTTCCTAACATATTTCCAATTTATAACACACAAGTCCATTTTTTTTTTAATTCACATTCAACTAACAAAAATCAAGGAAATTAAATTTCGCACATGCATTTTTGCATTTAATTAATATGAAATTTACTTTCTAATAGATTTTTCATCTCAGTTTTGTGGTCCCGTAACCACTTCCCGGCTAGGGTCGAATTACGGCTGTCACAACTCTCCCCCTTTTGAAATTTTCGTCCTCGAAAATCTTACCGATGAATAAATTTGGGTATCGTTCTTTCATAGATGTCTCGGGCTCCCAAGTTGCTTCTTTAATCCCGTGCCTGAGCCATAGCACCTTTACCAACGGAACCTTTTTATTTCGTAACTCTTTCACCTCACGAGCTAAGATTCGAATTGGCTCTTCTTCATAACTCAAATCGGGTTGAATTTCAACCTCTGACAGCTTAATCACATGCGAGGGATTGGATCTATAACGACGAAGCATCGACACATGAAAAACGTTGTGAATCTTCTCAAGTTCAGGAGGTAAAATTAGCTTATAAGCAACTGGCCCAATCCGTTCTGATATTTCAAACGGTCCGATGAATCTCGGACTCAACTTGCCTTTACGGCCAAATCGAAGTATCTTTTTCCATGGCGAGACTTTCAGGAACACCCTATCACCAATCTGATACTCGATATCTTTACGTTTCAAATTCGCGTATGATTTCTAACGATCTGATGCTATTTTCAAATTGTCACGAATCGTCTCTACTTTTTGTTCAGCCTCTTTGATTAAATCAACTCCGAGAATCTTATTCTCACTAAGTTCGGTCCAAAACAGGGGTGTACGACATTTTCGACCGTAAAGAGCCTTATAGGGTGCCATCTGAATACTCGACTGGAAGCTGTTATTATACGTGAATTCAACTAGGGGCAAGTATTTCTCCCACGAACCGCTAAACTCGAGGATGTAACATCTCAACATGTCCTCTAGTATCTGAATAACTCGTTCGGATTGGCCATCCGTCTGCGGATGGAAAGCTGTGCTAAAATGAAGTTTAGTTCCCAAAGCTTCGTGCAATTTCTTCCAAAATCGCGAAGTAAAACGAGGATCACGGTTTGATATAATAGAGGTTGGCACTCCGTGCAATCGTACAATTTGGGAAATATATAGTTCTACCAACTTATCAAGCATATAGTCCGTACGAACAGGGATGAAGTGAGCCGATTTAGTCAGTCGGTCAACTATAACCCAAATGGAGTCTTTCTTGCTCGGGGTTAGTGGTAAACCAGACACAAAATCCATTATAACCCGATCCCACTTCCACTCAGGTATTAAGATCGGCTGAAGTAGTCCCGAAGGCACCTGATGCTCCGCTTTCACTTGCTGACAAATCAAACATTTAGAAACATAGTCAGAGATGTCTCGCTTCATACCGTGCCACCAGTACTTAGATTTCAGGTCATTATACATTTTTGTGCTACCCGGATGAACTGACATTCGACTCTCATGAGCCTCTTTCAAAATCATCGGAACAAGTTCAGAATTTCTCGAAATACATAATCGGTCTCTGAACCTCAAGCAATCATTGTCATCAACCCGAAAATCTGAATCTACATTCGAGATGCACTGAGTCCATTTTGCAGTCAAATCGTCATCGTTTTTTTGAGCTTCACGTATCTGCTGTAATAACACTGGTTCTGCCTTTAATTTTGCTATCAACAAATTATCCGTTGACACGGATAAATAGACGTTCATGGCTCGTAATGCAAATAGGGATTTCCGACTGAGAGCATCTGCAACTACATTAGCCTTACCCGGATGATAATCAATAATGAGCTCGTAGTCTTTTAGTAACTCCAACCACCGTCTTTGTCTCAAATTCAAATCTTTCTGAGTCATTAGATACTTTAAACTTTTATGATCGGAAAAGACATGGCATCTTTCTCCGAACAAATAGTGAAGCCAAATTTTTAAGGCAAAAACAATAGCAGCAAGCTCAAGATCATGAGTCGGATAGCTCTTCTCATGAGGTTTCAATTGCCTCGAGGCATACGCGACTACTCGGCCTTCTTGCATTAAGACGCAACCTAAACCGTTCTAAGAGGCGTCACTAAAAACAACATACTCTTTACCAGACTCGGGCTGGACCAAAACAGGAGCTTCCGTCAAAAGAACTTTCAGCTGGTCGAAACTTTTCTGACACATTTCTGACCACTCGAACTTGACATCTTTTTGTAGCAGCTTTGTCAATGGTTTTGAGATCATCGAGAACCCTTTCACAAATCGTCGGTAGTAACCGGCAAGCCCCAAAAAGCTTCGAACTTCAGTGACGTTTCTCGGAGGCTTCCAGTCAAGAATAGCTGAAATTTTACTCGGATCAACCCGAATACCTGATGGGGATACTACGTGTCCCAAAAAGCTAACTTCTTTTAACCAGAACTCACATTTACTAAACTTAGCGTATAACTGCTTGTCTCGCAAAATCTGTAATACTAATCTCAGATGCTCGGCATGCTCGGTTTCATCCCGTGAATAGATCAAAATATCATCAATATACACAACTACAAACCGATCCAGATACTGTCTGAAAATTCGATTCATCAGGTCCATAAATACCGCAGGGGCATTAGTAAGTCCAAACGGCATCACTAAAAATTCATAGTGACCGTACCTAGTTCTGAATGCCGTTTTTGGCACATCCGAATCTCGAACCCGTAGCTGATAGTAACCCGATCTCAAATCTATTTTTGAGAACACTGAGGCTCCTTTCAGTTGATCGAACAAATCATCAATGCACGGTAGCGAATACTTGTTCTTTATCGTTACTTTATTTAATTGACGATAGTCGATGCACATTCTCAACGTTCCATCTTTCTTTTTCACGAATAAAACTGGAGCACCCCATGGTGAAAAGCTTGGTCGAGCGAAACCTCTATCCGTCAATTCTTGCAGCTGAATTTTCAGTTCTTTTAATTCGGTTGGTGCCATACGATATGGAGCTATCGAAATCGGGGTCGTTCCGGGTAGAAGTTCAATGCCAAACTCTACTTCCCGGTCAGGTGGTAATCCCGGTAACTCCTCGGGAAATACTTCTGGATACTCACAGACTACCGGTACAGACTTAAGCTTCTTTTCCGATTCTTTACTATTAATTACAAACGCGAGATATGCCTCACATCCCCTTTTTACATATTTCCGAGCTTGCATCAAAGATATCACAGCCGACAACCCGCTCAAATCAGAGGACTCCATCCGAATTATCTTGTTATTCAAACATCGCAGATCAATACTCTTTCGTTTGCAGTTTACTACAGCATCATGCATAGTTAACCAATCTATCCCTAGGATAATATCGAATTCATCAAACGGTAACAGCATCAAGTCAGCCGGAAAACAAGAGTCTCGAAACATTAGAGGACATCTCTTACATACTTTATCAACCAACACACATCGACCCAGAGGGTTTGACACTCGAATTGCGAACTCAGTAGACTCAACAGGTAGAGTCTTACTGAATGCTAATGTCTCACACACATAAGAATGGGTCGAACCAGGATCAATCAGAGCTATAACATCAGTGTCAAGGAGAGTGAAAATACCAGTACTAATGTCAGGGAAAGAAGCCTCCTTATGGGCACGGATGGCATAAGCTCGAGCAGGTGCACGAGCCTCGGATCTGACCACAGTGTCTCGAGTCCCTCTCTGGCTGCCACTAATATTACTCCCCTCCTTAGTGGTCGTCCACGCACTGCCGTGCTACTCGGCCTCTCACTAGAGTCAGCATTATGTTCAACCTACCTCGGGCAATCCTTTATGAAGTGATCGGCGGCTCCACATTTAAAATAGGAACGGTCATGCAATCTGCAACTCCCTGGATGCCATTTCCCACAATGCTTGCAAACTGCTCTATCTCCGCGGTTATTGCCTACACTAGCAACTGAGGTGGCTCGTGTACTTACTAGAGGTCGATCCTGATCTCGTCTGGAATAACTCGAATTAATCTTAGATTTGCTCATCTCATCTCAAAATTTCTTCGAGGATTGCTGAAATGATTTTCCCGATGATCTCTTACGGAATTCTCTGACTCCATCCTCAGCCTTTTTCTTTTCGATACTGAGCTCTTCGGCTTTACAAGCCCGCTCAACAAGAACTACGAACTCTTTGATTTCTAGAATGCCGACCAACCGCTTGATATCTTCATTTAAGCCATCCTCAAAACGTTTACACATGATAGCCTCGGATGATACACACTCACGAGCATACCGACTGAGCCGGACGAACTCTCTCTCATATTCTGTTACGGACATTCGGCCCTGTTTCAATTCAAGAAACTCCTTCCGTTTTTTATCAATAAATCTCTGACTAATATACTTTTTTCGGAACTTGGTTTGGAAGAATTCCCAGGTGACCCATTCTTTCGGCACAACAGAGACCAGAGTATTCCACCAATAGTAAGCAGAATCACGTAATAAAGATATAGCACACTTCAAGCATTCATCGGGCGAACACAATAATTCATCAAAAACTCGAATTGTATTATCGAGCCAAAACTCGGCCCGCTCAGCATCGTCACTGACTGTAGCCCGAAATTCTTCAGCCTTGTATTTTCTAATTTTACCAACCGGAGGCCTACCCGATCGCAAAGGATCGGTCACAGGAGGAGTTACGTATGTCGGAAGAGGAGTATTTAGGGGTGGGGGTTGCGGAGCAGCCGGATTTGTTCGTATAAACTGAGTCAACCAATCACTCATCATCGCATAGAAAGCTTGTCTAGTGTCATCATTTTGATGACTGGCATGCGGTTGAGAGTCATTAGGCGCAGTCCCTTGTGTGGGAGCCGGCGCTACACTCTCCAAGTCATCCGCTACAGCTCGTTCAAGATAGGGATTCATTTCTATACAAAAATCACAATTTCGAAAGTCAGAAGTCACCACACTATTGTATTTATTCACAATGGCATGTATAGCTATATTCATATACACTACGTCAGTCCGAGAACCGACTAAACCGTGCTCTAATACCAATAAAATGTAACACCCTTACACCCTTACCCGTCGCAGGGGGGGCCAAGAGGTTTTACTCAACAGCTATCTTATTCAACTAAACTCTACATTACAGGAATCATATTATTGGGTATACAAATGCATACACAATCATCAATTGGATTAGATTTCAACACTCATCAAACTTAATTATGTAAGCATGAATGACACACATACTCTGAATCCGTTGCATAAGTTCAAGGATGATCGCTATTTACTTAGTATGTAACCATAAGCATGGCCAAACATTATTCTTCTCACATTAATATACACCTTGACACGTTCAAGGTCCCCATTCACCCCAAAAGCGTTTAAAACATTTATACATCTCAGGAGCACATTCGTTTAAACTAACAAACACATATGGAAATGCGACAGCCATTTTCGGATGGCTAAAAATATTTACAATTCAAAATGAAGTTCCACTCTAACACAAAGGTCTTAGCCTATACATGCCATTGCTTAAAGAAGTAAACTTTTGAAAATACCAAAATATAATATCGATAGAGTATATGACTGAGACTTGAACCCCTCGAACTGTAGCTTCCAACGAGATCTATAAAACAGAAAAAGATGCAACAACGAAGTAAGCTTCCACATGCTTAGTAAGTTTGAGTATTTAAACAACTCATAACTTAATAATTTAGTTATAACTAAAGACTTAGAATCAATTCATAAGAATTCACCAATTTAGCCGACTACTTTATCTTTCAATAAGAAATTCCATATAGGCTCATTCATGGCCGAATTCATGTACATAAATATGTATACACGTAAAGTACAATGATAGACATAGAAGAAATGATTTTCACTCACTCAATAAATTTCTTTATACTCAAGTTGCAAGTGACTTATATGTCACATAAGAATATGAAATCCGTACCTGATCATCTTAATATAATGCTCGCCCTTTTCTTGCGGTTGTATTATCATTTTTCATAACTTTATCAAATATTTAAATCACCGGCATTAAGCCTGCTGGGCACAAAGGCCTGATTACATATCACCGGCTCGAAGCCTGTTAGGCACAAAGGCCCGATTACATATCACCGGCTCGAAGCCTGCTAGGCACAAAGGCCCGATTACATATCACCGGCTCGAAGCCTGCTAGGCACAAAGGCCCGATTACATATCACCGGCTCTAAGCCTGCTAGGCACAAAGGCCTGAAATTATCATATTTGGATTCTCGGGTAATATTTGTTCATATTCGCATATGTCATATTAAACATATCATCCTTTCAAATCATTAGATACATTCACATAAATGAAACATCCACATATAACATCCCTCCATAATCAATTTACTAAATACTTATGACATTCCTTTCTATACCCGATTCGGTCTTATAAGTCTTACTATAAAATTTTCGTATGCACAAGCTAATCACATCTTTCCTTAAAATTCCAATATGCATTCGGCTACCCCAATCATACCATCATATTCCATAATTATATTGTTAATAAAACATCCACATATAACATCCCTCCATAATCAATTTACTAAATACTTATGACATTCCTTTCTATACCCGATTCGGTCTTATAAGTCTTACTATAAAATTTTCATATGCACAAGCTAATCACATCTTTCCTTAAAATTCCAATATGCATTCGGCTACCTCAATCATACCATCATATTCCATAATTATATTGTTAACAAAGTCAAATGAACTAGTTGTAAGGCTAACAACTTAAATGCGTCATATCACATTCGGATATGTACACAGGGAATACACTCAAAACTTACCTCGATATATTCGAATGATTATAGCTCGGCTACTCAACTACCTTCTCTTTTCCCTTATCCGGCTTCAATCCTCCTTGCTCTTGAGCTTAATATAAACAAATGAGCTTGTTTAATTACAATCGGTAGGCATTTCTTCTTCTATACTATAAACCATAATAATTTACCATTATGACATGAATACAATGTTCACTTCAAAATTCTTTATACATTCGGCACAATGGCACACCCCCAAATCATGAAACTCGACTCCCATAAGGCAATTCAAATCAATATTTTGCACAATAGTACATTGATAATTTAAACTAAAGGAATTTCTAAAATAACCCTATTAGCTTTGAAACAACGGCCCTAGCCGAAAGTCCAACTAAAATACGAAAAGAAAAAATATGCTTATACATCTTTCATTGACGCATATATATATAATCATAGCAATAATCTAAGAGGTAGCATTAAGCATATTCGGTAATTTGCACTTTAAAACAAACAAGATTTAATATTCAAACATTAAGCCTATTTCTTTGATTCAAAATACTAATTCATTAACAATTCAAGAACTCATGTCAAGGCATTCGACCAATTCGGTTTCTACCCATTAACCCCAAATCAAAGTTCAATTTCATCAACCCAACAAATATTTCACTTATTCAATGCTAAAATTCAATTCTACTTGATTTTATCAACATTTACTAAACAACTTTACACTTTCTCAATCGGCAACAATGTTTAAAACTCTAATGCACAACCCAATTTGAATTTATCATTTAACTAAAACAACTATCATTTAACTACCTAAATTCATCAAAACGTGAAATGAAACCCATACCACTCCTTTCTATCATTGCCGAATACATCATTGGGATTTTTCCCAAAAACACATACATGGATCATGACTTAAACCACAAAATAATTTCTATTTCATAGAAATTACATCAAAATCATTGAAACACATACCTTAATTAGCCTCCTATTAACCGAATAGCTTAAGCTCTTTCTCACCCTTCTCCTAAGGAAATTCGGCAACTAAAAAAAAATCCAAGACTAATTGAAGCTTATTTTTCCATTATTTCATGTCATGCATGCTCCATTTATTCAATTACTAACTTACCCCTTTTAAAAATCATGCTTCTCCACTAAGCCATGGACATTAGTGTCCATGTCAATTATGTGTGGACAATTTGCAACATAAACCCTCTCTATTTCATGAGACATTAAATTCGGCACTAACAATAAACCTAATTAAATTACCCTTTTATAATTATTTTATCAAGTAATTTAACTAAACAAAATCAATAAAATATGGAACACATCATTTCATGGTAATGATGACCGGTCACTATGTCAAATTTGGTAAATTTGACATGCAAATCCCCATCTAATAATTCATGCACTATTTGGTCTCTTATAATATTTCCTAACATATTTCCAATTTATAACACACAAGTCCATTTTTTTTTTTAATTCGCATTCAACTAACAAAAATCAAGGAAATTAAATTTCACACATGTATTTTCGCATTTAATTAATATGAAATTTACTTTCTAATAGATTTTTCATCTCGATTTTGTGGTCCCGTAACCACTTCCCGGCTAGGGTCGAATTACGGCTGTCACAGTCATAGCATGGAAACATGAAACATATTATGTATCTTTTCAAGTTCAGGCGGTAAGGCTAGTCGATATACCACTGGCTTGATTCTCTCAATAATCTCGTACGGTTCGATAAATCACTGACTCAATTTCGCTTTACAGCCAAATCAAAGTATCTTTTTCCACAGTGACACTTTCAAAAGTACTCTGTCTTTGATTTGAAACTCAATATCTCTACTTTTCAAATCTTCGTAAGATTTTTTTGTCGATCTAAAGCTGCTTTCAGACGGTCACAAATTACTTATACTTTCTCTTCAGTTTTTTTGATCTAATCAACCCCGTGAATCATTTTCTCACTAAGCTCTATCCAATACAACAGAGTTATTGTTATACGCAAACTCAATCAACGATAAGTATTTCTCCCAGTTACCTTCAAACTCTAAAATACAGCAGCGTAACATATCTTCGTGAATCTGAATAACTCTCTCGGATTGAACATCAATTTAAGGATGGAATGCAGTACTAAAATGCAACTTTGTACCCAAAAATTCTTGCAATTTCTTCCAAAATTGTGACGTAAATCTCGAATCTCTGTCCGAAATAATAGACACTGGTACTCCGTGTAATCTAATAATCTCGGAGATCTACAACTCAGCTAGTCTATCAAGCGAAAAGTCTATATGTACCAGTATGAAAGGTGCAAATTTCATTATTCTATCAACAACAACCCAGATAGCATCTTTCTTTTTTGGAGATAGGGGAAATCCTGATACAAAATCCATAGTCACTCTATCCCATTTCCACTCAGGTATCATCACAGGATGTAATAATCCCGAAGGCACTTGATATTCAGCTTTGACTTCCTAACAGGTCAAACATTTCGATACAAACTCTGAGATATCTCGTTTCATGCCAGACTACCAATACAACTGTTTCAAATTGTTGTACATTTTAGTACTTCCCAGATGAACAAACAAACAACCACTATGTGCTTCGTTTAGAATCCTCTGAATAAGCTCGGGATTTCCCAGTACAAAAATTCTATCTCGGATCTTCAAACAATCATCAGATCCAATCTGAAGCTTTGAATCAGAAGTCGATTCATATTAAACTCTTTCAGCTATAGTTCACTGTCATATTTTTGAGCTTCACGTATTTGTTGAAGAAATAACGGTTTAGCTTTCAACTCAGCTACAATCGAACCATCATCTGACAATATTAATCATGTATTCATCGTGCGTAAAGCAAATAAAAACTTTCAGCTCAAAGCATCTGCAAATATATTCGCTTTTCCTAGATGATAATCAATTATGAACTCATAGTCTTTTAGCAACTCGAGTCATCTTCGCTATCGCAAGTTCAAATCTTTCTAAGTCATTATATACTTCAAGCTCTTCTGATCTGTAAAGATATGGCACTTCAAGTAAACAAGTGATGTCGCCAAATTTTCAATGCGAACACAATCACAGCCAACTCTAAATCTTGAGTCGGATAATTCTTTTCATGCAGCTTTAGCTGTCTGGAGGCATAAGCTATTACTTTGCCTTCCTGCATCAAAACAAATCCCAAACCGTTCAATGACGCATTACTAAAAATTAAAAACTCTTTACCCGACTCAGGTTGTACTAAGACTATTGCATCGGTTAACAGTGCTTTCAACTGTTCAAAACTCTACTGCCATTTCTCTGACCACTCATATTTCACATCTTTTTGTGGCAATCTAGCCATTAGTGTCGCAATCATCGAGAATCCTTTTACAAAACGTTGATAATAGCCCTCTAGTCCCAAAAAACTTTTATCTTCAAATACATTTCTCAGTGGTTTCCAATCAACAATTGCAGAAATCTTGCTCGGGTCAACTCTAATGCTTTCAGCTGAAACAATATGCCTAAAAAATCCAACCTCTCGGAGCCAAAACTCGCATTTACTGAATTTAGCATACAATTGCTTATCTCTCAAAGTTTGTAGCACAACTTTCAAATGTTTGGTATGCTCAAGTTCGTCTCGTGAATAGATCAGAATTTCATCAATAAATACAACAACAAATCTGTCTAAATACGTTCAAAAAATTCTGTTCATCAAATCCATAAAGACTATAGGCCATTGGTTAACCCGAAAGGCATAACAAGAAATTCATAATGCCCGTACCTTATTCTGAATGTAGTTTTTGGCACATCTGGATCTTTAACTTACAACTGGTAATAACCCGATCTAAAATCAATCTTTGAAAATACTATTGCTCCTTTCAGCTAATCAAATAAATCATCAATTCGCGGCAGAGGATACTTATTATTGATTGTTACTTTATTGAGCTGTCGGTAATCAATGCACATTTTTATCGTTCCATCTTTCTTCTTTACAAACAACACTTGTGCTCCACAAGGGAAAAAACTAGGTCGTGCAAAACATCTATTTGTTAATTTTTGTAACTGAGCTTTTAACTCTTCAACTATGTCGAAGCCATTCTGTACAGAGCTATCGATATCGGTGAAGTTCCTGGTACTAACTCAATAGCAAATTTGACCTCTCTGATCGGTGCAATCTTGATAACTCTTTTAGAAACATATCCGGATACTCACAAACACTGGCAATGATTCAATCTTCAATTCAAATAATTTTGTATCAAATACATACGCAAGATATGCATTGTAACCCTTTCTCACATATTTTCAAGCTAACATTGGTGATATTACAACAGGCAATCCATTCAAATCATCAAATTGAATTCGAAGAATCTCACCATTCTTACATTTCAATTCAATGATCTTTCGTCTACAATTCACAACTACTTCATGTAGAGCAAACCAATATATACCCAGAATCACATCAAATTAATTTAACGATAATAACATCAGATCAGCCGAAAAATAGTAACCTTGAATTATTAAAGGACAATTCTTGCAAACTTTATCAACCAAGACATACTTGCCTAAGGGGTTTGATACTTTAATCACAAACTCAGTAGACTTAATAGTCAAATTCTTATTAGACACTAAATTCATACATATATCTGAAAGAGTCGATCTAGGATCTATCAACACAACTACATCAGTGTTATACAGAGAAAAAGTACCAATAATAACATCTGGTGATGATACATCTTCTCGTCCTTGAATGGCATAATCTTTGGCTGGTGCTCATACCTCGGATCTCATTCCAGAATATCTCGTAGCATCATGGTTACCACTCATATTTCCAGTGTTTCGGGGTGGTCTCCCTCTAGTAGCCTTATTACTCATTTTCACCTGTTGAGCTCTTTCATTCGTAGACTTCTTTGGACAATCTCTAAGGTAGTGCTCAAGAGATCCACATCTGTAACATGCCCCCCTCTTCACTCGACATTCTCTTTAATGTTGCTTATTGTAGTGTTTACATTCGGGTCTAGCATTTCTAGTGCTACCCACACTGGCTACTAATGTAGTTTGAGGTTTAGAACTGAAGTGTATCGCATCTCTATCTCTGATCAACAATCCCATAGAAACAGTGGGACGATGATGATATTCTTTAGATTTCTTTGATGCTGACTAATGAGACTTTCCCGTAATTCTCTTTCTTGAATCTCTTGCCTCAAATTTGACTTTTCTCTTTTCTTTGCTAAGCTCTTCTGCCTTGCAAGCTCTGTCAACTAATACAACAAATTCTTTCAGCTCAAAAATCTCGGCTAATAGTCTGATGTCTTCATTTAACCTGTCTTCAAATCTTTTACACATAATTGCCTCAGTGGAAACACATTCATGAGCATATTTACTAAGTCTTACAAACTCCCTTTCATATTCAATTACGGTCATACGACCCTGTTTCAGTTCCAAAAACCCTTTATGCTTCTGATCAAAGAATCGTTGACTGATGTATTTCTTCCTGAACTCGATCTGAAAGAAATCCCATGTAACACGTTATTTCGGTACCACAAATATTAGTGTATTCCATCATTGGTACGCAGCGTCTCTCAACAATGATACAACACATTTCAAACATTCAACTGGAGTGCAAGATAATTCATCAAGTACTCGAATTGTATTCTCAAGCCAAAACTCAACTCTCTCAAGGTCATCATCAATAGTAGCTCTGAACTCTTCAGCCCCGTATTTCTGGATTTTATCATCAGGTAGCTTATTAAAATGTAAAAGTTCTGTCATATTATCTTACTAAGAAATAGGTGGGGGTGGATGTTGTTGAACAGTCGGATTAGTTCGGACATACTCGGTGAACCATTCATTCATCATCTAGAAGAAGGCTTCTTTGGCCTCTCTTCCACGACCCTTAGACATGAGTCTCGATTTAAAAGGCGCGGCTCCATGTACGGAGGCAGGTGCATTACTTTTAACATCATCGAAGCCAGCTCAATTGGAATCCATTACTATATAAAAACACAATTCAGAAATTGTCAGGAGATATCATACTATCACATTTTAAATATGGCATGTATAGCTAAACTCACAAACGCTATGTTAGTCCTAGAATCGACTAAACCGTAGCTCTAATACCAACAAATGTAACACCTCTAACCCGTATCTGTCGCTGGAATAGGGTTACAGAGCATAACTGGACTTGTAACATATATACACATACAATTCACATGCATTTATCTCATCAATGTAAACATCATTCACAATCATCCATATCGTCCCTATTACGAGCCTACACGGCCCAATACATGCAATAGAAGTGGTTCAAGATTAAACCGATGACTCAAAAGACCGTTAGGAAACTTAGAAAATTTTTCCCAAAATAGGGGACACACGCCCATGTGATAGGCCATGTGTCTCACACGGCACAAGACATGCCCGTGTCACAGGCCGTGTGGATATTCGAAATGAAATCACATGCCCGTGCCCTGGCCAGTGTCCTACCCCGTGTACCTCACTGACTTGGGTCATATGGCCGACCACACGCCCGTGTATTTAGCCCGTGTGCCCTTCGAAGTGGCCTCAAACGCCTGTGTACCAGGTTGTGTGCTAGGTCATGCCAAACATGTAAGGTATATTGACATATGCCACACGGCCAAGTCACATGCCTATGTGCTGGGCCATGTGGAGCATACTAACTTGGTTTCTAATTTCACACTAAGGGACACATGGCCATGTCTCTTGACCATGTGTAAAACACGGCTGAGACACATGCCCATCTTTCTACACATGTGGACGAAAATAGGATAGTTTACAAGCCACATTTCTCACCCAATTTGCATTCACCTATACCAATACCAAAGACATAAAACGAATGCATAATAGGCATCCAATTCAGCCAAAACAATCATCAATCATGCCAAATTTCATAAGGAATATAAGCTAAATAACTAACCATTGAATTTCATACCAAAAGAAGTTTATCAATTCACCAAAATAGTCACTTGCAAATATGCATTATTTGGCCTATAATGACAAGCACACCTATCACATATTTCAACCATTTGATGCTCTCATTTACCAAAACAATCATCAATCATGCCAAATTTCATAAGGAATATAAGCTAAATAACTAACCATTAAATTTCATACCAAAAGCAGTTTATCAATTCACCAAAATAGTCACTTGCAAATATGCATTATTTGGCCTATAATGACAAGTACACCTATCACATATTTCAACCATTTGATGCTCTCATTTACCAATATCGAAGTGACCATTTGCTCAAATATATACACATCATCAAACTTACCAAATCATACCACATCACATAAACTTATACATAAGTAAAAAATTTTTCAAGTTAAGCCAAATCACATGGCTTAAACATACCAAAACATATAAGCTTTAATAGCCAAAATGACTTATACACATCATATAATTAACTATCCGATACATGCCATATTACTACATTTCTTAAGGTTCAAGAGTACCAACTCGATAACTGGATAGTGTGATGCAAATCTCTTATGACTTCTAAATCGAGCAAGCTTCCAAATCACTATAAAACATAGGAAAGAAAACAGAGTAAGCTATAAAGCTTAGTAAGCTCGTACAATATAGTATTAAACTTACCATTCATTCATAATTTAAGTAAGTAAACTATAACATAATCCAACCAAATTGCCAAATGCCTAAGCATATAAAATCATCAATAGGTTAGGTTAGTACCACAATGTCCATATAATCATCAAGTCATCATAAATAAAATCAATAAGCATTTAAGCTCATGTATTTATAAATTTCATTTCAGACTTTAACTCACCATATAACATCAATTCCATATAATTTACATAACCTTTGTACCATTTTATTTTCATTCGTATAACCTGTAATTCATTTATATAACTAGTAACAGAATTATGCCCTTTGAACACTTAGAATATTGATAAATATGCGGGTGGTACACTAGAAGTGTACAAAACAGTATTTCGTCAATTCATAAACATATCCACTCTTTCGAGCTATAATCAGTAAGCTCCACCTGAGGCAAGGGACAGTCGACTTTATTGAGCTGGGAACAGTAAGCTCTTACGAGCTGAATATCAATAAGCTCATACGAGCTATGGTGAGTACGCAACACATACCGGATCTCAACCAAAATGGTAACGCTAGTGACATGTCACTTGTATCCTACGAATTCTTACGGTTCAAACGAGACTCGATATTACTCAGTAGACATCAATTTAGGCATTTCAATATCATATATTTAAATTTCCCAACTCATATATACATATTCTATAACACCTTTTACCCGTGTTCAATGCCGGAACAGGGTATGAGGCATCACTTGTAACATCCCACAATAGGGCCTGAATGGAACAGTGGTTGCGAAACCACAAATTTGAGATAGAAATAATTATTTTACAATTATTTTGAGGTTTATGATATGATTGCATGATTTTGTGAAAATTTCGTGAAGAAATTCTATGCACAAAATGCTTAATTTGAAATTAGGGAATAAATCAAATAGGTTGCAAAACTTGCATTCTAGAAGCTTTTAATATGAAATCCCTTGGAATAGTCTTAAATAGAAATTTGACCAATTTCTAAAATTTTGGACAAAAATGGGCTTGTACATGAAAATTTTCAAAGGCATTAAGGGTATTTTGGTCATTAAGTAATTAAAAGAATAAAATGGGAAAAAGATGACAAAAAGTGTTCATCTTCATCAAGCTTGGCCGAAACATCATGTGTCTCCATAGCTAGGGTTTCTTCAACTTTCAAGGTTCATAGTAAGTGCATCCAAGCCCCGTTTTTAATGATTTTTATGTTTTTGGAATCCCGATAGCTCGATTTAGCTTATGCTAGCAATAATTCAACCTAGGGTTCATATTTGGAAAAATACCCATAGGTGAAATTTGTTTATTTTGGTGTTTTATGATAGAATATGAGGTTTTAAATTATGCTAGACAACTTGTGCTACTCGGTTTTAAGTAAAAACGAGTAAAAGGGCTTAATCGGTAAAAATACCTATTATTCATAAGTACATGTTATAGTGGGAATTTGGGGTTGTTGTTGGTAAATAAATGATCAGCATGTCCTAAAACATAAGAATTTGGGATAAAGTTTAATTTCCGAGCCTTGGGGCAAAAGTGTAAATATGCAAAAGTTTAGGGGCGAAAATATAATTTTGCCAAAGTTTGAGTTAAGGGCTGTTTTGATAAATGTGAGTATTAAATAATCTAAATTGCTATTATAGATCAAGAATAACAAAATTCAGGAGTAGATCGGGGAAAGGAAAAAGTAAAGGACTAAATTGTCAAGTTTAACCGTATTTTGTATCGAGGTAAGTTTACGGTAAATAAATGCAATATTTCATTATTTTACATTAATGTTGTTAATTTTCAGCATATATACATTTACTTTATGAAAATATTCGAAGTTGAACTAAAGATGAGATGACAGAGAAAAAGTATCAGAAAGCCCTGTTTGAACTGTAGGAATGTTTGGGATACGGAATGTCATGACATTTTGGGTTATCAGACAGGACAGGAATATCCCATGTAAGTCCATATTAAAAATATGGCTTTGGTAGGACAGGGAACTTCTCAGGTAAGACCATGCCTAGAATATGGCATTGACAGGTTATTATCAGGCAGGAAAACCTGAGTATCCTTAGTATTCCGAGTGGTTCAACGGGCTACTGTACAGGTTAAATTACAGGAAACTTTCAGCAAAGGAAAGGTAAGTTATATTCATGAGTTTATTGAATAATCAAGTAAGAAAAAAGTAAGTGAATAAGGAAGAGGGTAAGAAATGAGGTGTAAGGAAAGCTTATGATGCTTCATGATATTATGATTAACTATTATTTAGGGTGAATGTTGTGATTTATTTAATTGTAAACTTACTAAGCTTAGTGCTTACTCTCTTTATTTTCCTTCTTTTTATAGTTCTTACCAAGCCAACTCGGGGATCGCAAGGAACATCGGAGATCCAGTCACACTATCAACAGGATCATTTTGGTATAGCTAGACGTTTCATTTCGCGTATGGCATGTATAGGGACTTGGCTTCTTTTGGTATGAATGTCCTTAGGATATGTTTAATGAATGGTATGTAAATACTTGTTGATGATTAGCTATTGGAATGACTAATCAAACATAGGTTTAATATTATGTATGCCTAAATGGTAATTATCACATGGAAACCATGAAAAAGGTGAAAATAGCTTAAAAACAGATTCGAACAGCAGCAGTGATGTGATTTTGAAAAAATCACTAAAAATAGTGGATATGGAATTAAGTAGTTAGTGAGACATGAAATTAAAGCTTAATGAGTCTATTTTCATGTGGAAGAAGTAGAGTAAGTAAAAAAGTTGTATATTGTGAGTTATTTGCATTTGAGTGAGACTGCTCCAGATTGACTTCGTGATCCCCTATTCTGAATTTAAAAATTCACCATAAATTGTACATAAATAATTAGGCATTATGATTTATATGTCTAGATTCCTTATTGAGTCTAGTTTCAAATTAAATAAACAGCATGCCTATTTGAATTTTTTACAGAGAGAAAACTAATTCGTAGTGAACAGAGGTCAGGATAGTCAAACTGCATAACAGGGGAGACTTTAACTAATAAACTGTACTAATTGGCTAGATTAAAAATTCTATAAAAAAAATTAGTAAGAAGATATATGAGTATAGTTTTAGGAAAAATTTACGGAATTAAATTTTGAGTTTTGTAACTCGAGTTATGATTTATTTAGTGACTGTGATGCAGTTGGACAGCTTTATAAGGAACAGAGAAATAATTTTATTTTGGTTCGTTTAAGTAATCGGAAAAATTTTATTGATCTCGATTTGGCCCTGAACCATTTTAATAGCATTATTTAGAGTCTCGATGACCCTTTTTAGGGATATATTGAATGAATGAAAATAAATTAATTTTAAAAGCAATTTTTTATTCCCGAATGAGTAAGTTAAGTCCGGTAACGCCTCGTGCTCGACTCCGGCGACGGTCTCGGGTAAGGGGTGTTACATCACTAGATTTTTTACACTTACAAATACACAAAACCGGCTATAAAATTTCTTTCAATTTAGAATCTAATCACATTCTTATAATATATACATTAATTCCTTTACTAACATGCAAGCATACTCGTTCATTATTGTATCATTATGACTCATAACATAGCCACTTTTAGTCATATCACATGGTCTTATACAACAATAAAATTTCCATTAATTTAGGCCAAATCAGTAACATATATACATATATTCAAGTCCTTATACATGCCATAACCTTATAAAAATTTTGGAATCTTTTAATACTAACCTCAGCCTAATAGTGTGATAGTATCTCCGGCGACCTCCAACTCGAGCTAGCATTTGAAACTCTATAAGAAAATGGAAGGGAAAAGAGAAAGCATTATAGCTTAGTAAGTAAATATGTAAATAATAATCAATTTATTACAAAAATTTATAAAACTTTATAACATGTCCTCATAATAGTATAATTACAAATACACATAGTCTCACCATTTACTTAAGCCCTTTTCAAGCTGTTTACTAGAGTAATAGTCACTAAATTATTTTTATCTAGAGCTACGAAACTCCAAATTAAGATCTGTCAATTTTCCCATAAACTGGACTCATATATCCTCTTACCATAAAAATTTTATATTTTTGTTGGGAAAATTAATACATTTTATTCATTAAAGCTTCCCCTATTTTGCTACTTGATAGTCCTGACCACTCTTCCATAATATTTCGATTTCTCTTTATACAGAATTCAAAAGATGTTCTTGTTTCTTTCTTCTAAAAATAGACTCAATAAGGAATCTAACCATATAAATTATGTTCCATAAATATTTTTTTACATTTTTTAATGATTTTTCCAAATCAGAATAGTGGATCACGAAATCAATCTAAACCAGTCTTACAAAAATATAAATATCTCAAAATATAGAATTCCTTTGCTTTTTTTGTTTCTTTTATATGAAAGTAGACTAAATAAGATTTAATTATATATCTCATTCAACCTCTAATTCAATTTCTACCATTTTTGGTGATTTTTCAAAATTACCTAACTGCTGCTGCCCAAAACTATTGTATTTCAAGTTTCACTTTTTCATAAATTTCCTTGTATCAATTTTTCATAGTAACACTTAACTATATCAAACTTACCAAAGTTCGATTACTTATCGAGCACATTGCTCAAAACACATATATTCATATCCCTATACTTAACACCATATTTTCATATGAATTTACAATTAATAGGTTTTCTAGTTGAACACATTGGAATAGTAACAGATATTTGGTGGCCTGCACATAGTACCACCCTTGTAGCTGAAGCTAATTGGTGCACATAGTAGCCTGCACTTAGTACTACACATGTGACCAAAACCATTTCTTAAACATAGTGGCCTGCACTTAGTACCACACATGTGATCGAAATAATTGAGTACGCATAGTAGCCTACACATAGTACTACACATGTGACCCAACCATTTGGTACACGTAGTAGCCTGCACTTAGTACTACACACGTGACTTAAACCATCTTGAACACATAGTAGCCTGCACATAGTACTATACATGTGTTCTCACAACGGATCATTCATATCTTTTCCAATCCGAAGGTTCAACCGAGAAATTCTTCACTTTTCAACATTTTACCAATTCATCCATACTCAATTCCAATTCATAATTTACCTCAAGTGAGCATTCAATATGTAACCACAACTCATATAATAACAAAATATTATAACATAAGTAAAAACGATATTTTATTTACATACAAACTTACGTCGGTGCAAAATATAGAAATTTTGTAGTTTAGTCCACAATCTTTTCCTTTCTCCGATCAAGGTCGATTCCACATCTTTCTTGATCTAAAATAACACATTTAGCTTATTTAATACTCGCATTTATAAAAATAGTCCTTAACTCTAACTTTGGCAAAATTAAGATTTTGCCCCTAAATTTTTACATATTTACACTTTTGCCCCAAAGCTCGGAAATTAAACTTTATCCATAATTCTTATGTTTTAGAACATGTTGATCATTTATTTACCAACAGAAACATCAAATTCCCACTCTAACACATACTTATGAACATTAGGTAATTTTTACCGATTATATCGTTTTACTTGTTTTTACCTAAAACTGAGTAGCACAAGTTATTTAGCATAATTTAAAACCTCATATTCTATCATAAAACATCAAAATAAACACATTTCACCTATGGGTATTTTTCCAAATATGAACCCTAGGTTAAGTTATTGCTAGAATAAGCTAAATCAACTTACCGGGACTCTAAAAACGTAAAGAACACTAAAAACGGGGCTAGAACGGACTTACAATCAAGCTTGGAAGCTTTAGAAACCCTAGCCATGGTTTCTCCATGCTATATTCAGCCTTAAGGAAGAAGATGAGCAAAAATTGGCTTTTAATTTGATTTTTAATTCATTTAATCACTAAAAGACCAAAATGCCCCTAACTTAAAAATATTCTTTTTCACCCATTTCATGTCCATTTTTGTCCAATAAATTAACCAATGGTCTAATTGCCATTTAAGGACCTCCAATTTAAAATTTCATAACAATTGGACACCTCTAAATGAACTCAACTTTTGCACTTTTTATAATTTAGTCCTTTTGACTAAATTGAGTGCCCAAACTTCGAAATTTTCGTACGAAATTATTAAAAAATAATTTCATAAAAATGTAAACCATGAAAATATAAATAAAAAACATTTCAATTAAACACCTTTACCTTCTAGAATGCACATTTTACTACTTTTGCAATTTAGTCTAATTTATCAAATTGGAAACACAAATAATAAAATTTTGTAACGAAAACTTCACAAAATATTGCAAACACAAAATAAGTTTTAAAACTCAATCGGATTCAATATTTTGACCTCAAATTTGTGGTTTCGTAACCAGTATTCCGTTTAGGCCTTGTATCGGGCTATTACATATTCATTTCAATTAAGTACAAATTTAATTACCGAATTCTAATTATAGGAACTTACCACGTATTGCTCAGATAAAAATTATCGGCTATTTGTCAACCTTGCCTTTCTCCCGATCTAATTCAAATATTTGGTTTTCTTGATCTATATAATAACAAATTCAATTTATTCATTAACCATTCTATTCAATTTAGCCCACAATTCATATTTTAACAAATTTACACTTTTGCCCCTAACTTTTATGTTCTTTACAATTTAGTCCTTATCACATAAATTACAAATTCATGCAATTTCTTCCTATCCATGCTTAGCCGAATTCTTCATAGGTCCCTAGCATATTTATCAATTATTCACACTTTTAACCCCACCTTTTACACATTTCACAAATTAATCCCTATTTTACATTTTCACTAAAAATCACTTTATAAAACTTGTTAATCTATCATCAAACATTCATAATCTATCTTCAATCATCTAATTACTCATACATTCAACAATGGAAACATTCAAATACTTTAACAATTTTGTATTCAGTGATACGGGCAAGCTAGATTAAGCTGCAACGATCTCAAAAACATAGAAATCATTAAAAATCGAGCAAAAACCACTCACCAATTTAGCTTCAAAGCTTGGCAGAATATCAAGCTTCAAAAATGGCTATTTTCCTTCTCTAGTTTCAGTGGAGATGATAGTGGATGATGATGATAAATTTGTTTTATTTATTTTTATCATTATTAACCAAATTACCAAATTAACCTTTGAAATTAATTCATATTACAAAATTACCCAGCGATTATCACCCACTAACTTATAAATGGTCTAATTACCATCTAAGGACCTTTACTTTTCAATTTCATAGCCAATTAGTGCATTTTACTAATAGAACACTACTTTTACACTTTTCGTGATTTAGTCATTTTTATAGAAGTGAGTATTTAAATAATAAAATTTCTTAACGGAAATTTCACACAATGATGCTATCATGCTGTAACCACTTAAATAATAATAAAATAAATTTTTTGACCTTGAATTTGTAGTTTCTAAACCACTGTTCTGATTTGACTAAAAACGGGCTGTTACAATTTAAATAAATTAATAATATTTATAAAATCTACCTAGTCCCTCTTTTTCTTGTCCTTTAATCTCATTGGGAATGGTACTTTTCTCATGCTCAAATTTTTTATTATTGGCTCAGGCATCGATTCAGCTATCTCCTCGATAAGTTCATTGTGCTCAGGTTCCTTTATGGGTTCGTCAACATCTTCAGGAACCTCCTCATTTTCATGGACGGGCTTGCTAGGTGTTTGCAATTCATTTCTCGCTCACAAAGCGATCACTTTTACATGCTCCTTCCCATCTCTTCGAGGTTTGTTCTCCGTGTTATTGGGAATATTTTGACCATTTTGCTTTCGAAACATTGTCATTAATTGGCTTATTTGGGCATAAAGGCTGTCCAATCCATATTTGAGTTGTCCATATTTGGTTTGGACTTGTCAAATATCCATCTTCATCATTTGCCTCTCCCCTTCTAGTTGATCGAATTTTTGGCCACATGTAGCATGTTCATTACTTGCGGTTCTTTGTTGTAATAGTAGAGGTTGGTAAAAAGGGTTTTGTCGGGTTTGAGTTTGAATTTCTCCCCTTGGTTTCCTCCACATATGAGGTTTGGATGATCCCTCTAACAGATATTGTAGGCATTTGAATAGGGATCTCGACCCATATTACCTACGTAACTCGCTTTCTTAGATTACTTTTCAGAGTATAGCTCTGCTCTTGTTGGTTTGACGATAGTCTCCAAACAGTTAAGGTTCTCTAAGATTCATTGGTATCGATCATCTTCATTGTCTTCGTTTGTAGCTTTTTACATTGGAGGCTTTGATTAGTACATAAGTATTTTATTGGGTCATATGTACGAAATCATAGCCATGATGTCTATGACTTTGTACGCTCATTCATAAGTGTGGAACATAGAGATCCTTCGGTTGCTCCGTCTAGGTTGGATCTAATGTTATCATCAACCCCATTATAAAATATTTGGATTAGGAGCCATAACTGCAATCCATGGTGTGGGTTCTTTCTTAGCATTGTCTTGAAATGTTCCCATGCTTCGTACAGAGATTTACCTTCATATTGTTTAAAATTGGCAATTTCTCACCTAAGCTGAATGGTTTTTGTAACACCCCTATCCCGTAACCGTCGTCGCAATAGGTAATGGGCATTACCGGACTTGTAACTCAGATCAGATCAATAAAATTTTGAAGTTAACATTCAACAATACAGTTCTATAATCATACACCTAATCATGCTTTAAAGCTCATATAACCATATACACATTCATTGAGGATCAATTTAAAAATATAAGAAAGATAGGGAAACTTTGAGAAATTTTTCAAGTTAGGGACACACGGCCGTGTCCCTAACCCGTGTACTTCAACACGGTCGTGCCCCACCAGACACGCCCATACACTCAGTCCGTGGGTAGCATTGCCAAACCCCACACAGTCACTAGACACGCCCGTGTGTCCAGTCCGTGCTCAACACTGTCAAATACCACACTGCTACCAGACACGCCCGTGTGTCTAGGCCATGCGCAAGACTGCCTAAAATATATAAGGTGCAGGGGTTACACGGCTGAGTCACACGCCCGTGTGCTCAGGCCGTGTGGCACAATGTAGGCTTGGTTTAAGCCATTTTGCCACCCGAATGGGTCATTCCTACAAGCATCAAAATAACCACAACATTTCATAGACAATTTGGCAACGAAAACAACCATTTCAAACACAATTTGCAAACATTAATCATCATCTAAACATGTACCAAATATGCATCATTTCATACCAATTCCCTCATCAACTCAATAACTAATAATGCTACTCAAATGCATCATAACACCTCATAATTTAACACATAGGAACACCTCATAATAGTCATTCAAAATAGGTTAGACATATACAAAACAAGCCACATCTCATAGCTTGAATAGGTGCCCAAAACATACCACATTCATTATCAAAGCTAACCATAAACATTCACTTATCAACTAGCCTATACATGCCATGACCATCTCATTTACAAAGATTCAAAAGTACCAAAAGCATGATGGATAGTGTGACAGCAAGTCTCCGACTCACCCGAAAATCGAGCTAGCTTCCGAATCTATAAAACAAGGGAAAGTAAACAGAGTAAGCTTTAAAAGCTTAGTAAGCCCGTATAACATAGAATTAAACTTATCGAACATTGGAGATAAGCACATAAATAATGTCAAACCAAGTCATGAACTCATTTTGCATACTCATCAATAATACACAAGTTAGTACTTGCAAAATCTTGTGGTCATTCATTCTCCCAATGTATCATCTACATAACACAAGCATATATCAAATACTTATGACATATAATTCATTAATATTCATACCATATAGTTCATATAAATCATGTAGCTCATGTAACATGTACTTTGTATATACTTTGATTTATATAACATGCATCGATATTTGCCCGTTGACCCTATAAGAACATCGAGGGATACTCGGGTGATACACACACAGTGTATATACATATAACCTGTAATCCGTCAATGCATCATCTATGCTCTTTCGAGCCTGTAACGATATGCCCAAAGGCTGAACTTGTGATCCCGATGGATGAACGGTAAGCCCGTAGGCTGAACGATAAGTCCGAAGACTGAACATGTAATCCCGAAGGATGAACATATAGCTCATGAGCTGTGGTGAGTCCGTAACAAATGCAGGAGCTCAAACCACCTTGTAGCCCTAGTGACATGTTACTTGTATCCTACGACTTC
The DNA here is from genome assembly GCA_020496765.1 of Gossypium stocksii. NCBI lineage: Eukaryota > Viridiplantae > Streptophyta > Magnoliopsida > Malvales > Malvaceae > Gossypium > Gossypium stocksii. Next base: position 53,667,108 of record CM035621.1, read on the forward strand.
TACGGTTCGAACAGGACTCGGTAATCATTTGAACATATAACCAATTTGTATTTCTATTCATTATTTCACATATACACCATATGAAATTCAACATATATCAAATAGACAAACTTGAGTCTATAGTTCACTATGCATTCATATAGCATTCAAGCAACGATTGTAAACCTTAAACAAGTTCGATTCTAATTATACGAACTTACCTCGATATCCCGATATCTACTCGTCTACCTTTCTTTTTCCCCGATCAAGTTTCGAGATTTGATTGTCTTGATCTATATTAATGCAAATTTAGCTATTTAATTACCAACACATTCAATTTAATCCAAAAACATGTATTTTGGCCTATTTACAAATTAGCCCCGATACTTTTAACACTTACAATTTAGTCCATTAAACACAAAATAGCAAATTACACAATAAGACCATCAAATTGTCAAAGCCGAATATTCATATACCTCATACAAGCACATATATGTCATTTATTCACAATTCTAACCACGAAATTTCTATTTCTTTTCAATTTAATCCACAAACTTATTTTCATCAAAAAATTACTTTGTAAAACTTGTATATTTCCAAATAAACATCAATAATTCACCATTATTCATCAAAATAACCATGTATTCATCAATCGCATATTTCAAAAACACAACCAATTGCAAAAATAGAGGTACGGGACAGTTAAACCAAGCTGCAACGAGTTCAAAAACATAGAAATCATCAAAAACTATAGCCAAAACATACCTTAATTTTGCTTAAAGATAGCCGAAGGCTTCAAAACATTTTAAACCTTTGTTTCTTTTTGTTTTTCAGTGGTAAAACATAAAAGAATGATGATTTTAGTTTTAGTTTTATTTAATAATAAGTTATTAGGCAATTTACCATTTTAACCTTTAATAAAATCATTTAAAAACTATAACAATATGGACATAGATGTCCACTACCACTTAAAATGGTAAATAACGATTCAAGGACTTCCAAAGATAAAACCAAAGCCATATAAGTGATTTATGCAATAGAACTCAAGTTTATCGCTTTATGCGATTTAGTCCTTTTTATCGAATTAGCCAATCAAACGATAAAATTTCTATATGAAACTTTCACATCACGAATCTATCATGCTGTAAAATATACTAAAATAATAAAAATAATATTTCCACTTGGTTAAGTGGTCCCAAAACCACTCATTTCGACTAGGGTCTAAAATTGGCTATTAGAGTTTTACTAATCAGGAAAAATTTATAAAGAAATGTTCCCACAAGATCATTCCACTTTGTAATGGAGCCTAGTTCTAACAATCTAACCAATTAGCCACGTCATCACACAAGGAGAACGAGAATAACCAAAGACACAATGTAACACCCTTTACCCGAGTCCGACGTCGGGACGGGGTATGAGGTCTTACCGTACTCGGACCTACTTGATCATACTAAATCGAGCCTTACTTTCCACTCCAAATTTAAAAATTTTTCAACTAAACTCTTACTATCCTTATTACGGCCTACAAATCCCAAAACGTGCATTGGGTGCAGTCCGGAATCAATTCAAAGATTTTTGGGCATTTAGAAAATTTTTGCTTAAAATAGGGCCACACTCCCTTGTGGGATGGGACACGCCCGTGTGGGCAGGCCGTGTGGTCACACACGCCCATGTCCCTGGCCAGTGCTGAATTTATTTTTGTTTTGAACCTACAAGGGTTTTGACACGGCTTAGGCACACGCCCGTGTCTATGGCTCGTGTCCCTCCCACGGCTTAGACACGTCTGTGTCATTATCCCATGGAGGACTCTGACTTTGAACACTATAACATCTTGGGTTCACACGACCAAGGCACACGCCCGTGTGCTTAGCCCGTGTGCAATACTGACTTAACCCCAAAACAACTTGGGTTTACCACGGTCAAAGCACAAGCCCGTGTGCTTTGTCCGTACTCAACACTGAATTAACTAAATTAGATGCAGAGGACACACGGTCTATTAACAAGCCCTTGAGGCTGATTGTGCGTCACACGGCCTAGGCACATGCCCGTGTCCCCAATCATGTCGACAACTATAGGCTATTTTCCAAGCCTTTTGCCACCCTAAAACTGAACCCAACATAATGCCAATCCAAAATCACAACTCGTGGCACAATAGAACATCCAAGCATTCACAAACATGACATTCAAACTATAACCTCATAATACAATTGTCAACATTCATCTTTCTCATCAATTTATGCAATTTCATGCTAATGCCATTGACATTCACTTAGCAATTAAACTTGATCAATATTAGCCTCCTTTCAAAGGCCATTACAAAATGTCTTATGCAATACTAGTAGCCAACATATTAGGCTAACAAAAGGACACATCTCAAGGTGACAAAGTTTCCTGTACATGCCATACAAAATAACTAACTATACAATACCCAAAATGGATGGCTTGATAGTGTGACTTCGAGCTCCGACTTTAATGATCCCTGAGCAAGTTCGGCAAATCTACATGGAAAAGGAAAAATGAAGGAGTAAGAATAAAATGCTTAGTAAGTAGCATGAAATAAAATAGCTACAAAAATCATGAAACATCATATAAATAAAATATTATGAAGTTCATATAGTTTCTTATTCATTTTCGTGACTTACTCTATCATATAACTTACTCATTCTCATGATTTGCTCATTTTCATGACATGCCCTTTTCATGACTTACTCATTCACATACCTTGCTCAATCTCATGGTTTATACTATCTTATAATTTACTCGTGCTTTTCATGTTGTATTTCTCTTAACAGTGTACTTTCAATTTCTCACAACTTAGTCATGTATACCTGTAACACTCATCATCAATCTTTAGTCTTTCTCAATAAACTCATTAACTTGCATACTTTTTGTAACACTCCTAACCCGTATCCGTCGCCGGAGGGTTACGAGGCATTACAAGACAAGCACAAAATTTTAAGTAAATTCTTTTCACATAAGTCATGTTTGTACCCTAGCAGATATTAGCCAAATGCACAACTTTATCTACTAGAGCTGAATATGCATGTGTATACAAGACCTCTAATAGGTACTTAATCTCATGACATTTTAAGCATTTATCAAACACTACTTTACTAAATACCATTCAAATAATTTTCATTATACACCATTTCAATTTAAAGTCACTTGCTGAATGCACATACTTACCTTATTCAACCACTACTTGTTCTTCAAAATATCAATTATAATATGCATAGCACACCAAGCATTAATAACCGAATGTACATCACTTTCACATTCATCCACAACAAAATTCTTATCAAGTTCAAATCTATATATAAGGTAACTTGGCAAGCCATTTTCGCATGGCTATACATATTTACATCATCAAAATGCTACTCGTTTAAAAACAATAGTCAAACCTATACATGCCATTGTCAAAATTTATTAACTAAAAGTACCGAAATGGGTTTTGATAGTGTGGATGACTTTGACTTGAGTTTCCCGAGACCGTAGCTAGCGAACGAGATCTATAAAACAGAAAAATTTAGGGCAAACAGAGTAAGCATTTCTATGCTTAGTAAGTTTGAGCAATACAATCATTTAAAATTCAATAGAATAGATATCATTCAACTCAAAACATAGTAATCTTATAGCTTATTATCTCCTTTCTGGCCGAATAGGTATATGACTAGATATACAACATTTTACACACATAGCATTTTCGTTCTCTCTTAAACTTGAATTCATATTACCCAAACAACTTCATTTTTTTAACCACATGGTTTCACCTCTTGACCAAAGGCATCCAATTCATTTCCAATTTAATATAGCATTTATGCACATATTCACACATTACAGGCTATTCCACATTTTGGCCAATTAGGTACATATACATAAGGCAAAGTTCAACATAATTTCACTTGAATTAAAGTTCATATATCATGCATAAATCATAGACTTTCATATAAGCCTAAACTATGGCCGGAGTGTCAACATCTCAATAAATACTTCTGATTTAATCTGAATTTATTTCACGAGCGAATATATGACACATACCTGACCAACTTAGAGCATTAAGCACATTGGTTGGGATTGTTACTGCAGAGTCACATCATTCTAGCATGGACGCCTGCGGGATTTTAGCCCGGATATAGTTCCAGCATGAATGCCTGCGGGACTCTAGCCCGGATATAGTTCCAGCATGAATGCCTGCGGGACTCTAGCCCGGATATAATTCATAAAATTTCATGCATTTTTCTCCACAAGCAAATACATTTCACAAAGTCTATCACATTTACAATTCATTTGCTTCATTCGAATATAAGCACATATGTATACCTTCCATTTTGCCTACAGTCCAATAAGCACACACAAAGATCACATAACCAATTCACTATCTTAGCTTGGTTTCTAATAACCATTCGGCTACATGCCATACACAAAAATTATTTCACAAGCAACCTTATTCAATCAATGATAATAGACCACAACTCATCAGATATATATGTCATGTTATTATCAGCTACATGCTAGGTTTGAATACTCAAAACTTACCTCGATTATTTTTGAACAACTACGGTCGGCTATTCCGTCACTTTAGCTTTCCCTTTATCTGAAATTGCCCCTCTATGCTCTTGAGCTAAGTAAACAAAATTTCATTTATCAACATCCCACTATATTAGCTTATAGCCGAATGTCCTTTAAGGTAACCAAAGTATCTATATAAAACGTATACATATATGAATTACCACATTAATCATAATCACACTTTCCTTTATACAAAAGCATTACTCAATTCATTTAAGCACTCATTCGAAAATTGCACAATCACACAAGCACTATAGAAGTTTCCAAATAACACTTAGGCCGTTCATACCAATTTATAACAAGCTCAAATCTTCTCTATATAGATTTTTAATTTAAGCCTCAAACATTTCAATTTCATTTCATTATACACAAAGCCGAATTTCAATGGCTATTGAATTTTATTTTAGTTAACATATCAAAATTTAATTCAAACCACAAATCATCTAACAACATCAATAATTCCCTAAATTCTATACTCACTATCTCATTCGACTAGCATATAACTAAAAGCTAGCAATTAAACACCTTTAAAAAGAGTCATGCCAAGGCCAAATTTTTTTTACACTTAGTTAACAAAGATCTTTCACAAATTCAAATTACAATTCATTACAACTCCCACATTCAGCAATATAAAAACACCAAATCACATTAGCCGATTACCTCTTATCAACCAAAACACATACTAACAAATTTTAATTAAACAAAGCTCAACAATTAAGCACCATTGCCTCACCTCCATAATAGCCGAATGCTATTTCTCAAATTAACCCATTATAGCAAAATTAAACTAATCCATACTCTCATAAAGACATCCCCCAATGCAAAACACTAATTTATCAACAACTTTAACACACCAAGGCCTTAGCCGAATTCATCATTCATCATAAATTCAAGAATTTATACAATCACAACTCAATTCATACAATTTCCACGTAATTTCATCTATTCAAAGTCCAATCTAAACAATTAAGCAAGTACTACAAATGTTGAGCACTACTTCACAATTTATCTTCAATTGCCTAATGGACTAATACTCCTCCTAGTTAATTTAGTCACAAAAAGCATAATTTCCACAATTAAACTTACAACTCTCAAATTTATTGATTTTAACATCTAATGCTTATCTAATACTCATTCCTCAATTTCAAACACCAAACTTCAAAATTCATTTTGTTACTATTATGGCCGAATGCTTCATGTGTCTCAAGCTCAAGAATTTACACACGGCTCTTAATAAGAGCTTTAAAAACAACTCAATTTCACAAAAATCAAAGGGAAAACACATGAAATCTTACCGTAATTTGGCACCACCATGGCCGAATGCTCTTAGGATTTTCTATGCTCTTTTTATTTGATAGTTTCGGCTAAACAAGATAAAAATGAAGCTAATTTTTTTATGTTTTTCTTATTCATGCATGTCTTTATTTATCCAATTACCAAAATAGCCATCTTAATGTTATAACTTTCCCACTAACTCATGGCCGAATGGTCCATGTAATTATCCCTTGGTTTATTTGCTTCATAAGCCCTCCACATTACTAATATAATACATATAAAATACAAATATTTTAATTTAAACATCATCATGGCCGGCCACTATGAGTAAAAATGGGGAATTTGAAATGTAAATCCCCATGTTTTACTCCATGAATTAATTAGCCACTTCAATTGGCCTCACATATTTTGATACTTCACATCTAAGTCTTTTTTTAGAAAATTTCATAACCCAATGACAAAATTCAACACAACAAAATTTCATACATGCAATATCACACATAAAAATCATGAAATTTAACACTTAATTATTTTTGTGACTCAGTTTTGTGGTCCCGAAACCACTTCCCGACTAGGTTCAGATTTGGCCTATCACACTTTTCTTGTGCAATTTACTGGTAATACCGAAGGATACCCAAACGTCACTCTCATGAAAAGATGCCAAAGCCATATCCCAGATATGGTCTTACACGGAATCTCATATCGATGTTGATGCCATGTCCTAGACATAGTCTTACATGAGATCATAAATCGATGCCAATGCCATGTCTTAGACATGGTCTTACACAGAATCTCTCTTAGATGCCCATGCCATGTCCCAGACATGGTCTTATAAGGGGTCTATATCTCGTCTCGGTGCCGACACCATGTCCCAGACATGGTCTTACATGGGATCGTATCTAGATGTCAATGCCATGTCCCAGACATGGTCTTACATGGGATATCAGTTCAGTGCCAATGACATGTCCCAGACATGGTCATATATGGGACCTATAATGCTCATGACAATAGTATCCTTCGATTTTCGTATCATATGCATGGGATTTCTCTTTTACTTCATCTTCATTTCTTGGTAACATTTCATATCAATAGATTTCATGGAAATACACGTAATTCATGAAATATCATCATGATAATTTTGCATCATGCAAAATGCTAAATTATTACATACAACTTACCTTAGGTCCAAAACGAGGGTGAATTTTGATTTAGTCCACTACTTTACTTTTTCCCCAGTTTCGATCCGGGCTTCGTGTTTCTTGATCTAGAATGACAAGTTTAACTGATTTAGTACTCACATTGGCTAATTAGCCCAAAATTCATACCTTGGCAAAATTTATAATTTTGCCCCTAAATTTTTGCATATTTGCAAAATGGTCCCTAGGCTCGTATAATGAAATGCACACATTTTCTTAACTACCCAAGCCTAGCAAACCTTTCATGTGCTCATAACAGCCCACATTTCTCATCAATTTGTACATTTACTACACATTTTACTAACTTTGCTATTTAGTCCCTATTAGGGACTTTCATGAAAAATCACCTAGAAAAATGTGTTTACTACACTTTAAACTTTCATATTCTACGACTAGATATCAAAATACTTGCATATCATGCATGGGTATATTTTTTAGCATAAACCCTAGCTCAAATTAGTGGTAGAAATAGCTAGATCAAGCTACGAGGATTTCAAAAATACGAACATGAAAAACGAGGCTTGAAGTCACTTACTTAAAGCTTAAAAATGAAAGAAACCCTAGCTATGGAGGTCCTTCAAATTCGGCACACTAGGGAAGAAGTTGATACCATTTTTGCTTTCTTTTTTCCTTTTTATTACTTAACTTTACCAAATTACAAAAATACCCTTAAGCCCTTTCTTTAGAAAATTTTCCTTCCATGGGCATTTTTGCCCATCATGCTAATATATGGTTTAATTGCTAAATAAGGACCTCCACTAATTTTCCTCATGCTATTTCATACTTAAACCTTCTAGAAACTCATATATTGCAACTTTTGCAATTTAGTCCTTAAGGACAAATTAATCACTTTTCATAAAAATTCCTTCGTGAAATTTTATCACTATCATGCAATCATGTCATAAACTTAATAATAATCATGAAATATTCTTTTTTACTTTAGATTTGTGGTCTCAAAACCCCTATCTCGACTAGGCCCTAATTCGGGCTGTTACACGCACAACATCATTGGATACCTCATTCTACCTGAAGGTGTCGCGGAGATGTAAGAACTGCTTCAAGTGCTAGTTTGGATCTTCCGCCATGTTTCCCTTGAATTGTAGCATATTTTGGATCATTTGAATTGTGGTCACCTTTATCTCGAAATTATTGGCGTTAATAGTTGGCCTATCTACGCTACTACGCACCGCATCAAGTGTAGGTAAGGCATACTCGCACAACATCCTTTGCTCAATTAGAACTTATTCCCATATATTTGCTTATCTCTCTTATGGATATTCAAATAGTAGACTTCCCCTGGTTAAGTTAATTATCACGGGTGAATTGGTGTTCATTAATTGACGATTGCAATTGAATATTTGTTTTGGATATAGATATGGCTCAATTAGGGTGCTGGAGCTTCGAGTCATAAACAACCTAAAAAACTAAAAAGAAATTAAACAAAAAAATTAAAATTAAATAAACAAATTTTAAAATATCATATCTATAGGTCTTAACATTTGTATTTATCTTATTAAGTGTAAAGATATTTTCAAGACTTAATGTCGAGACCTCCCTTGCAACAACACCAACAACTTGACCACCTATAAATGTGTTATTGTTTATAGTAAAAATATCACACACAAAATATAAGAAATTAAATCGACAATGCTCGCAAGTATACGGGTCAATTTTTAATATAGTATATGTGTCAAACAGAACACAAGAAGTATTCCAAGGATTGTACCCAATCGAGAATGAAATAAATCTAAGGAAAATCTCTTTATAATAATAAGTCTAAATAGTAATAATTAAATCCTACATTACAACAAATCATGAAAAGGATTAATATTCACAATCAAATAACTAAAATAAATGAACAATAAAATTAATGAACAACTAAATAGATAAAACCAATCAGGAAAATTAACTCGTTTTAGGGGTTGTAGTTAACTTCAGATTAGGGTTCTAGGGTGGATTAGCTATCAATTAATCAATTATTACCTCCGGGTCTTTAACTGATTAATGAATTAGTTGATACTCACTTATCTACCGACCTCACTTTCTCAACCAAGATAAACTAAGATTTAATTGGAAAAGCATATCTCCCGACCTCGTTTAGCCTATGATTACTTCCTAAGGGTCTCAAAACTAGGGTTTAAAAATAGTAATTTAAACCAACTAATCTTATCGAGAAACCCTAAATCCTCGGTTAATCATACCTCTTTCCACTCGTTAATCTTCTCTAAGGAATTTAGCCACTCATGGTATTCATAACCTCTAACTCCATAACAGCTTGTTTTCAGTGAAATCGGAACATTAGTTTTGGGACAACAAATTCGAGATAGAAATAAAATTTATTTTAATATTATTTCATGATTTACATTATGATAGGAAAGACATATGAAAATGTTGCTACTAAAATTTTATCAATTTCATGGTTAATTGTAGAAAGGACCAAATTGTATAAAAAGCAAAAGTTGAGTTCTAGTAGCTATAAGTACCAAATAGCTATAGAATTCAAAACTTGAGGTCCTTATATGGAATTAGACCTTTAAATAAAAGTTAGCAAATATTTTTGGTGATTCATCCATGGAAAAATAGAAAAAGAAAAGGACTAAATTGGAATTGAATTAAATAAAGATGATAATAGATTAATATCATCTTTCCGAGGAAAGAGAAAGGAAATCAAGCAAGCTTAATTAGGTAAGTAATCAGGTCCTGTTTTTAGTAATTTTTATATTTTTGAGATCGGAATAGCTTAATCTATCTATTTTGGGATTAATGTGAAAAGATATCAAAGTATAGAAAATTTTCCATGGATGAATATGCTGAAATTTTGAAAATTATGGTATAAAATGAATGGTTGTTGATAGATAAACAACTTTTACAAAGTGAATTTTCATGAAATTTTGATTTAGGGATTAAATTGTAAAAATGTAAAATTCATGGAAAATTTCTAATTTTTATTAAATATATATGCTGTAAATGTTATATGGAAAATTCAGTTAGGCTTGGATTAACGATCAAATTTCATGAATTTCATTTTCCGAGCCTAGGGACGAAATTGTCATTTATGAAAAGTATAGGGGCAAAAAGGTAATTTTCCCTAAAAAGTGAGTTGAGTTCAATTGAGTATGAAATGCATTAAATTGATGTTAAATTCATTTATATAGATCTAGAAAGATCAAGTAAAGAGTTAGATCGATGAAAAGAAAATGTGACGAATTAGTAGATTTTCATAAACAAACAAGTGTTGAGGTAAGTTCATGTAACTTAATTATGTATATTGACATTTTAATTGAATGTTGAATTTGTGTGACTTGTATAAATGTTTAATTTATAAAATTAATCATATGCTCAATATTGCTCGATAAATGATAAGTTTCGTTTGAATAACAAAATGCGACGGATACAGTATTTTCCCGTATTGATTATAGTTCTGCATATGTTGCGAACATTATAGCTTGGACGAGCATCCTGTTAAAAGCCCTCTCGAGCATCCTGATCGATAGTGATTCTACATGTGTTACGTAATACCGCAGCTCTTTGTGAGCATCTTGTTACATGATTCGATCGGTTGTGATCCAACATTTATTGCGGACACAAACGCAACTCTTTGTGAGCATCCTGATATAAGCTCTTATGAGCTTCCTGACATGGCTCGGTTGAACTCCCTGTTACGCTATCCGGTGCTCCCTGAAAACAACTTTTCGGAGTTACCTGCTAAGTTCTATGAGCTCTCTGATTAAAACTCTTATAAGTTTCCTATTTAGCCCAGATAAGTGTCTTGTTACATGGCTCATCTGAGCATCCTGATATGTAACACCCTTAACCCACATCCGTCGCTGGAACAGGGTTACGAGTATTACCGATCAAAATTATAACTCATACTTCAATTTAATAATACATAAATTATTCACGAACCCAGAAGCCATAACTTTACTTAATCTTTTGAACCAAAATTCATATTTCAAACCATACTCTGAAAATCAACCAAGTCATTATCATTTATTTATTCAAATAGTCAAACCAACTAATATATATATCTATATCATATTTCACATGCATCATAAATCCACTTTTCAAATCACATGTATATCTCATTTGCTCTATCATCCCAATCAATCATAAGAAACTCATATTTAACAAAATCCAATCATGTTTATTTAACTCTTTCATATATATAAAATCATATTACAAATGCTATATAAATCCAAGAGCCAAACCATATAACCTACAATCATAACATGTGAATATTCAAATCATTAATAAGCTTATCACATTACATTAATTAAATATAAAACCTATCTTTTATAAAACTATGCTCATTCGAATTATTAAGACATAACAAGACTACTTTATGCCTTTAATAACATCTATACAAGAAACATTATCAAACATTACCACATAATAAAACATGGTCTTGTACTTTACTAATTCATATGCAAGTCACCATAATATCATTTTATTGATTTCAGACACAAATACAAATTATAATACATCCATTTTGCAAGATCAACAATCGATCCAAGTTAATATATATACCTAGCCATTCATCTCTTCATTTATTTAGCTAACAAATTACTTATGAAGTCTATACCCATTTTATCAAAATAAAAGTTGACCACTTTTTTGCAAAACTGATAATTCAAGCTTACCTATTTCGCATGCAATTTACCATGTTTAAACCTCCTATGTCCAACCATTCAAATAAACACCTATTCGGTTATTAATTTGACCTCAATAAATCATAACATTTTTTTAACCTTACAAGCTAATCAAATAAACCACGTACCAGAGCTGAATTTACTAATACATATATAGCACATTTCATAATCACTCATTTTATTATTTTATCAAGCTATATTATACCACTTTTCATACTTCCAAAAGCTAACTAATAAACCGAATATACACCCTCCTTAGCTAACTAATAAACCGAATATACACCCTCCTTACCCTTCCTCATTGTCGAATCATTTAACCAACATCGCAAATTATTTACCATGAAACTTACCTCCCAAAATTAAGCTTATAACATGACCTAATATAACCATCGACATTAGCATTATGATCAAGCCATTTTCACATGGCTATGTACATATACAATTTCAAAGCTAAGTATATCAAAACTAGCCTATACATGTCATAGTTCCGAAATGTAACTTTATAAAATACCGAAGGCGATCGATAGTGTAATAAGCTTCTCTGACGATTCCCGAGCTTGAATCTTGAATTCAAAATCTATAAAATAAAGTAAAAACAAAAACACAAAGTAAGCTATTACAGCTTAGTAAGTCATAAACAAATAATAAATTATTAATATAGTCACTCAAATAAATTTGACCAGATGATAATTTCATTACCACATTTAACCCCATACCTAGCATTTCAATAATGATGCATATACTTTCATACACAATTTACATCTTAGCCGAATGCTCAATTAACTATATTAACAAAACACCATCTAAATTTCAAAGCCAAAATGTCATGTTTTGACCAAGTAACCTTACACCCTTATCTATATACAGGTTAATGGATCAATATATATAATATCTTATGCATACGCTTTTATGTGGCTAAATATACATAATTTATAAACTCATATTCAAGAGACATCCCAAAAGTATACATAATGTTTGTCCCCCAATATTCACTCCATATTCCCATGCAATTTCTATATAGACAAATACACATATAAACCTTGACACAAATAAGTAATTCACATTACCTTATCTTACATGTATACATATCTTTAAACCAAATATGACTAACCACATACTTAGACATATAGTTTCATTCACTTCATTCATAGTTCAATTCTTAGTTCAAATAGCATATCAATGACATTGATAATTCATTAAGGCATAATTAAGCCATACTTATAAAATTTAATACCAAACATTTATCTAAACAAGAGTTTTAACATTTCCAGTCACACATTGATTCATTAACCTGTTTGGTAACACATAGGCCATACTTGGCCGAATATATATATACTTCTATATAAACACATCCAAAGCTCACCTTTTAAATAACTACTAATCAGATGTACATAAATCCTTTAATAACAATATGAATTTCACATTTCAATTATTCCTCATGTAACATTAGGCCAAATATAAGATCAAGTCCAAACATTAATATCACTTATTTATACATTAATCCACATATAGGTTTTCATATACACAATCACTACCATTAGCATCATTTAAAACTTACATCACATATCAAACAATCAACTTACCTTATATTCGAATAGGTAAATAAATTGTCACATACCTGGTCGCTCAAACTCTTATCCACAATTGATATTACATTAGCATGAAATCTTTAAAACATAAGCTCATAATAATTCACCCACGTAAAGCCTGCTAGGCATGAGCCTGATATCACACACCAGCACAAGGCCTGCTAGGCACTGAGCCCGACTTAATTCACCAGCACAAGGCTTGCTAGGCTTTAAGCCTGATATAACCCATCGGCACGAGGCCTGCTAGGCACACTGAGCCCGAATATTACTGACATAAAATTTGTTCTCGCACATATCATTCATATATTAGAGGTCTTATGAACTAAATCCATATCACATTTTCGACTAAACACTTAAGTATACATATAACATTAATTCATTCCTTAACAACCTATCAAACACTTCTTTTCATATATCCATTTATAACAAATCATAGCCAAATCAATAATCAGCCATTAAGTAATATCGAGCGATCCCCAATTCAAACTTAATGCCAAATATCAATGCATCTGTATTATCAAATATAAACCACATATGTAAATCAAAACATATCAATATATAAAGATTATCGAAACCTTGTACATATATAAACTTTTCCATTTGATCATAGTATAAAATCTTAAATACCAAAATAAACAACATTTATTTGCCTATAAACTTACCTCGGATGATGAAAAATGGAACGAGATGACTAGTCAATGACTTTCGGTTTTTCCCCGATCTAAATTTGATTTCTTTCATTTTTGATCTAAACATATTCAAATTAAGCTCATTCACATATATTTTCATTCAATTTAGTCCAAAAACACACAAATGGGCAAATTACCATTTTACCCCAACATTTAGACTTTTTACAATTTAATCCCTAATGCACAAAACACAAAATTATGCAAAATTAATTTCATCTAAGGAAGGCCGAATACTCCTAGTGTCCAATTAAGCCCATATTTTTATCAATTTCACAATTTAGTCCCTCTACATTTTTATTTTTGCAATAAAGTCCTAATTACTGAAAATCATCAAAAATTCCTTTATAATATATATTAACCCAATCCATACCTTCCAAAATTCATCATCAAACAATAAAAATCACCAGCTCTCAACAATGGCACAATTCAAAGTATTCATAAAAATTAAAATTTAAGCATGGGTCGGATAGTACTCGAAGCAACGATCTCAAAAACGTAAAAATTATCAAAAATCGAAACCAAACTAACCTTGAATTTGCATCAACAATGGTCGAATATCATGTGCTTTCTCTTTTTCTTTTCTTTTACTAGTTTCGGTCAAATATACATGCATGTTTTCTTTTTATGTTTTATTATATTATAACATATTATTCCATTTACAATTTTTTAACCTTTTAATTTTAATATAAAATCATTATAATCTAAAGCCATTATCGTCCACTACTCATAACTTTGGTCTAATTGCATTATAAATTCCTCCACTTATAAAGACAACAACAATTAAGCACTTTCACATTTAACCACCAACTTTTCCTTTTACGCGATTAAGTCCTTTTATTTAATCAGACACTCAAACAATAAAATTAAATCACAAAAATTTCACAGATATTAATTCACACATAATGAACATAGAAAATAATTTTTTTAAACATTTTTCTGACTCAGATTCGTGGTTCTGAAACCACCATTCTGACTAGAGTCTAAATCGGGCTGTTACATGATATATGGCTTAAAAGTGTGCTCCCTGATTAACTGCCCTAACGGATACCCCTGATTATGAGTTGACGATTCACAGTTTTGTACACTTTATGTGTACTATGTGAGTATCCATCAATATTTCAATAATTCAACAGATAAAATGCCTGACATGAGAAATTATGAGATTAAACGAATTATGTTTCGAATGCTTCTGAAATACCTGAAAGTTTCTAATATGATGACCTCATCCATGTTTATTTTATGTACATGTAAAATATGTGACTAACTTGCTTAATTGAGTGTATTTGTTTAGGCAAACTTGCCAATTTTTTGGGAAGCATGTTATTGTTATACTTATTTAAATGAATATGATAGGTAAGTTTAATTCATGTTATATGAACTTATTAAGTTTTAAATGCTTACTAGGTTTTATTTCCTCTATTTTACAGTGCTCGGAAGCTCGTACAGGTTGGAGATTAGTCGGAGCATTTTCACACTATCCTACGACTCGCTTTGGTATAAATCATAAACTTATTCTGGTATAATAGCATGTATAGGCTAGCTTTACCAATGTTGGCATATAAATTGAAGTTTGTAATTTAGCCATTGGAATGGCTAGTAATGGTATGGCTAATGTTGTTATGGTTGATGTATATATAAGAGGATATATCATGTTAATATTTGCATATTTAGTATGGTTGAGTTGAATTTTGGGTAAACTTACATGTTTACTCACTTAGGTAAGTTTGGATACATAAACATGTGGGAGAACATGTCATGCATAATACTTGTATTTGGCTAGATTTAAATGTCTTGAATTGGTGAGTGAATGTATTTATATGCTGTTCTAGGTGAAAGGCAAAATGGGTGAGAAAAGTTGCCTTGAAAATGGCCTATTTTCGTTTACACTGGTAGACACACGGGCGTGTGTCTCAATGCTGTGTGACACACGGCCTATTACATGGGCATGTGGTTTGGCCATGTGCCCCTTGTAGCTTAAAATTGAGAAACAGAATGCTCAAAATTAGGCACACGGATAAAGACACGGGCGTGTGTCTCAGTCGTGTGTCACACATGGCCTAGAACACGAGCGTGTGTCTTGGCCATGTGAATCCTGCACCTAATTTTTTAAAATTAAAATGTCCACACGGCTTAGCACACAGGCATATGGCTTGGCTGTGTGACCCCTGCACTTAATTAAGTTGCAAGTCAGTTAGGGACACGAGCGTGTACCCTACCTCATATGCCACACAGCTTGAGACATGAAATATGGGCATGTCACTTGGCCGTGTGAGCCACATGGCCAACACACACGAGCGTGTGACCCTTGTATATAAGAAAATTTTTAAAATTTTACGAATAATTCTCTGAGTTCTCGGTTTAGTCCCAACTCGTTTCAAATGTATAATTTGGGCCTCGAGGGCCCATAGAAGGACAATATGATTAAATTACAATTAATTCTGGATACAATTGTCAAACAACATGAATTATTTGAATATAATCTGTTGTAGCGACGTAAAACTTTTTAGCTTGGTCGCTAATTGTGGCGATTTGTTGGAAACTTGAAAAAGAAAACCAAAATTTGATTTTATTTAAAAAAGGAGTCGCCACCGATCATTTTTTCTTAGGTGTGATCGGGCACTTAATAAATCCTCTTTTTTGAAATATTTTTGAATACAAAAGAATACCGGGTTTAGGTCTACGTTTAAAATTCAGAGAAAAATAGGGTTCGAAAGTAAGTTACGAGCGGGGAAGGTATTAGCACCCCCGCGACGCCCAAAATTGGTATCTCATTAAACACGTGTCGTCTTGATTTTCAAAAATGCGAGTTCCATTTAAAATTTAATCGTGATCCAATCAAAACACGAGAATCTTTAAAATTTTAGTTCTTGAGAAGGATGTTCTGTTTTTAACACGAGCCGACAATATTCACCCAACATAGCAATGAAACTGACGACTTAATGTTAAATCGGCACGTTGCCTTATTTATTGAAATTAATTTTAAAACATGAATGAAAATATTTAAAAATAACACGAAAACTAACATCGGTGTTGAAATAAGATGTAATCTAATATGCTAAATCCGAAACAGGCAAATAACAATAAAGAGTTAAGAATTTACGAAGCGGATAATAGATAAAAATAATAACAATGCGTATGATGCTAAACATGATAATGATGGTATTAAATTCGAAATAAAACAATGAATATATATATATATAAATATATAATAATAGTTAGTAAAGTGACGAAAACATGATATTAAAAACACTAATAATGCTACCTATACGCATACATATATACATTAAAATATAAACATAATAATAATATTAAAAAGTGTATACATAGCATTAAAATATATACACTATATATACATATTAGAAATAAGAATAATATTAAAAACAACTTTTAATAAAACTATATAGATATATATACTAAAAACATATATATAATAATATTAAAAAAATACATGCTAGAAATACCTATACGTAATGTAGAATTGAAAATATATATGCAAATGATACAGTTATTAAATAAATATATAATAGTATTCAAAAATAAAATGATAATAATAATAAACATAATAATGAGGCTCGTTTATACAAAAGAGGAAAAATACAATGGGATAATAATATAGAATATAAAGAGTAAAAATGATATAATAATACTAAATATAAAATAATAATAGTGAACGTATATATAATATATATAATAATAGTAAATCAGACAATGAAAGCATAATATTAAAAGTACATCAAAAATGATTATTAAATATAATATATAAAAATAATAAAAGTATTGAAAGAATAACAATATGTTAAAGATAGTAACAGGAAAGTAATAATGATAATAAAAATATAAGTAATATTAAAAGGAAAATATGTATGCGAAGTAGAAAACAATAATAGGAAAATAATACAACATTAATGTATTAATAATAAAATAATAAATGGTTAATACAGATAATAATAATACTACTAAAATTATTTAACAAAAAGTGATACAAGGATTAAAGTTAAAGACTAGACAGATTTTGGGGTTAAAAGTGTAAATGAAAGGAAAGATGAGGGACTAGGATGAATGCGCGAAAAATAGTGCAGGGACCAATGATGAAATAAACCCATTCGGCCTAAAATGCACAGCAGCAAGGGGACTGAATTACAAAGCACGACAAACTTCAGGGCCGAATTAAAAGGTAAAAAAAGACTGATTGAAAGGTGCTAATAAAGGGAAGGGACTAAAAGCATAAATCACCCTTTTAAGGTGGGAACACATGTTTTCACACCCCCCCCATGTACAGCTGCTTCATTTAATGCTCCAAAAAACCATCTTTATCCTTTTTTACTTTCAAATCCCCTAAAAAACTAAAAAAGAAAAAAACTCTTAGGAAACTCTTTCTCTCCCTCTATTGTTCTTCCGACTATTGGGTTTCTTCCAACGACCGTCGTACCACCATAGCTCCGATGGCCAACGATACACGAGAATGGCCATTCCAGTCCCGTGTTCAGACGAAATCGGAGGTATAGCCTTCTTGGCTCAGGAAACCAAAAGACAAAGAAGATCTATCGACTCCTTTTGCTCCGATCTAGGCGTCGGAGCGAGGGCCTCCGTGGACCATGGGATAACTCAGGTATTTTCTTTCCCTTTTTTATTCTCGTATATACATATATGTACGTATGAAACAAAAAAAAACTTAATATTAAAACCACAACAGTATATGAAAGATCACCTTAAAAAGTTTGATTTTTTATTCAAAATCGGGAAGGATCTTTGTTTTTTTTACACTGATAATCTTTTTTTTATTGTCAAAATCCCCCTTTTACATCTCTCTTTTCTTTCAGCTTTATAGCCGATTGCAAAAATTAAAATATAATGCTTTTCGTAATTTGTTTCTGTCCTTGTTGCTTGTTGCTTGGCTCTGTTTCTGCTTACTGTTTTCGTTGTTTGCAGGTCCTGGCGAAGTCAACGGGAGCAAAGGTTGCCATTTTAGTGCTAAGGGCAGAGAGGCTGAACCTCGAGCGATGGGCACGCTGACATTTCACGTGGAGAGCGGCCTAGGCATGCGGCGGCAACAAGAGGAGGCTAGGGTTGCTATTGAAACTTTATGTTTTGGGCTAGTGGGCTGTTAGGGTTTTTAGTTATTGGGTTAGGATTTAAAATTGGGCATGGTAACTTGTAAATGGACTTTAAGGACTATTTAATTTTAAATTTTGTGTTTTATTTATTTTTGGTTTATTTGTTTTTGGTTTGGTTTAAAGTGGGTGCAAATTTGGGCTACAACAGCTGCCCCTCTTTGCTCATTGTTGTGTAACAGGAATAGAGCAAAGACATAAGGAAAGGCCAATTTTACCCGGTCTTGCCGAATCTTGACCTCTTTGGTGCTCTTCTTGTTAAAGTAGTCCCTTTCCAGTCCACCGCATCTTGTAGCTTTGGTTCAATCTACCGCAACTTCAGAGATATGACTTGTAACTTCAATCTACTCCAATGTAACTTCAAGAAGGCAAAATCTGGTGTCTTCAATCAGCTCCAATCTTTATTCTTTACTAGGCATGTAACCCTAGGCTCAACTCAGCTCTCACAATATGAGTTGACTTTTTCAAAAAATAGACATTAAACAAACAGAATTTGAAAATACTTCGACATGTGAGCCAAGGCTCAACTCACCTCTCGCAATATGAGTTGATTTTTTTGAAACGTAAATTGAAAAACAGAAGTTGAAAAATAGAAATTGAAAATACCTCAACATGTTTTGGGGCTCAACTCACCTCTCGCAATATGAGTTGATTTTTGAACACATAAATTGAAAAACAGGAATTGAAAATGCCTTAACGTATTTTGAGGCTCAACTCACCTCTCGCAATATGAGTTGATTTTTTGAAAATATAAATTGAAAAATAGAAATTGAAAATACCTCAACGTGTCTTGAGGCTCAACTCACCTCTCGCAATATGAGTTGATTTTTGAAAATATAAATTGAAAAGTAGAAATTGAAAATACCTCAACGTGTCTTGAGGCTTAACTCACCTCTCGCAATATGAGTTGATTTTTGAAAATATAAATTGAAAAACAGAAATTGAAAATACCTCAACATGTCTTGAGGCTCAACTCACCTCTCGCAATATGAGTTAATTTTTGAAAATATAAATTGAAAAACAGAAATTAAAAAAAATACCTCAGCGCACCCTGAGGCTCAACTCACCTTTCGCAATATGAGTTGATTTTTTGAAACATAAATGAAAGCATTAGAAACAAAACCTGTCATCTGGTGAAACTCAGGTATCTTTTCCTTGATTCAGTACAGCTATCACCAAAACCTTTTGCTCTGCTAGAATACCTATATATGCCATGCATGATGTTATCATGATATGCACATGTTTGTCTTAAATGCCTGTATGCCTATATGATTATGCTATGCATTTTGGGCTTTTTGTCACATATCCCTTTTTGTCACGACTTTTGATGATCTGTGCTCATTGCTTCGATTCTTGACTTTCTTTCAGGCTTTGTACTCATCTTCCAGCTTTACGAGTAATCTGTGTTTCTCAAACATCACTCTTTTGCCCCCTGTTGAACTTTGTTCTTGCTTTGAGGCTCTTGTACTCATCCAATTCTTATCCCGGTAATGCTCAACATTTCTTTTGTTTGGAGTATATCATTTCAAAATGCTCTAAATCTTCAACGCATGAACTCTTCCATATTTCTTAATCAAGAATCTTTTCGAGCATGACTTCTTGCGTAGAAGGTTTCAAACTGCTGAAAATGCTTCAAATACTGTAGTCCTACTATTTGACTCACTGCTCAAATCATCTTACTCCTTGGGCTCAGATCTACTTCATTAGAATGTCCGTTCTGGTTTTCATCCTAATCTTTTTGTTTATCAAGATGCCCTTTTCAGGTTTTCATCTTGATCTTTCTTTTTCTTCTTCTTCTTCTTTTTTTACTTAAGGCGTCATCACTTGTTGCCCATCAGGGCTCCATCACTGATGTGGTATGCTGCCCTATTACTCGGTTGGTATTTTGACCCAAAACCCGAGGAAATAATTACTTTTTGCTCAACCAGCTTTCCCCACTGTAACTTCAGGGTCCATTCCATTGTAATTTGGGAACACAGGGTTGGTACTATCTTTAGATTATTCCACTATAATTCTCAGCCATATGATCTGTATCAACCTACTGTGACTTAAAGGTATAGAATCTGTAACTTGTTCCATCAACTGACCACTCCCTGAGTGATCTGACCAGATGTTTATGCGTGATCTTTGCATGGTTGCAGAATATCCTCTTACATTTGGTGGGCTCTTGAACAATAGTCATGTTTCAGGTTCCTGTACTATTTAGAAGCTTTTAGAGTAATATGCAAAACTCCTTTTATAAAAGTATGACTAGTCCATTAATCATTAT
This sequence comes from Gossypium stocksii, assembly GCA_020496765.1. NCBI lineage: Eukaryota > Viridiplantae > Streptophyta > Magnoliopsida > Malvales > Malvaceae > Gossypium > Gossypium stocksii. The sequence goes on from CM035621.1 coordinate 53,688,434, forward strand.
TTCAATGCGAAATGTTTGAAAAGGTCAAACTAATAGACAAGAGGAAAATTGATTAAGAACATAGCTCGAAACAAACAAGTTGAACAATGAGAGAAAATGCAAGTTTATTAGAAGCGCACTTTGAAAAGAATAAGATAATCAAAGATAAATTCAAAGATGGGTAAAATGGAAAGCTAGGTGCCCCAGATATCGCAACCTGAGCTTCTCTGTATAAAGTCCTTTGAGACCATTTTGAGCTCAACATGTGTTTAGGGGATTCGGAGTACTTTGTCGATGCCCCAAGACGTAGCATACTTCTTCATTGTCAATTCAAGCATAGCAAGACTATCGTATACCCCACATTTGAACAAAATTTGAGTCGCCTTTTTCAGGTTTTCAGCTCAAAACCCCTTTGGTCTCAATGCACCGTTTGCGGGTTTTCACCTTGGCCTCTCCATTTTTCTTTTCTTTCTTTTTTCTTTCTTTCTTTTTTTTAAATGAATTAAGGTCTCAAAGCGCCCTTTGTAGGTTTTCACCTTGGCCTCTCCTTTTTAAGTATCTCTAACCTGAATCCGAATTTAGGATTGGATCAGTGCTCCTCCAGGGAAAACCTCCTTTACCTCATAAAGTTCTTAAGCATTCCTTTTCCTTTGAAATCATTTTGTATAGAAAAAGGTCTTCTAAAATACCAGGTTCCTATCATGAAATTCCTTTGGGTGAACCCTTTTCATCATAACTCAGCATTATCCATTTTTCGCACATTTGACTATGATGAATACTTTTAAACCATTTCTGCAGTCAAGTTTACTGAAGACATTTTACTTCATCCAGTTCTTGATTGAATCAAAGCTTGGAGAAAAAGAATCTTAATTTCCATGGGCATAACCACCTCTAATGCCCCAGCGAAGGTCCTGGTCAACACAAGAAGTAAAAGGTAGCTTCTTATGCCAATATTTACAAGTCTCGGTCACCTCCCATAACTTTTCTTTATTTTTGTATTTTTCTTTTGGCAACCTTTGTCGCATTGTGATATGGCGCCTAATCTTTGAACAAACTGTAATATTTTGACATTGTACAGTTACGTATTGTAAAACATGATTCTTTTCTGGCATTTGATTTTTTTTTTTATGACTGTCGACTTTATAATATTGGCATATTAAGTAATGTTCACTTTCTTAGCGAAGCAAATGACGACAACGATGATGATGTCAACTAGAAGCTTTTGACGAGATCGTCCCTAGAACATCTATGCCCCATGTATTAAAAAGTTTGTGAAGAAATGGAAGAGGCACGTGAGTCTTGTCGACATAACTAATGCCATTCCCTTTCCATAGTGGACCAACAATATCTGATCCTCATGATTAACCTGGCTATTGTAGAACCATTGTCATGTGTTCTTTAGATACCCTTATAGATCTCTTTCAAGATGTTCCCAAGTGCATCTTAATATGATCATTCGAAAACATCCTTGAGTTCTTGGAAATAACTCAATAGTCTTGCCTTATTTCTGCGGCGAGCTAGGTTTCAATCTTCATCTTTTTCCCAAACTCGCAATGTCAACTGACCCTTTGTAAGTTAAGATCTGCCTTTCATCTCATTCTGCCATCTTTAACGAATCAGAAGATAGGTACAATCTCTGTTATCTTCGAAATCTTGAAACCCTTCTAGACACATATCTCACTCCAAAGGGAGTCAGTAACAGCATCGCTTATGACATTGATATTTGGGGACCTATTGTGGGCACGAAGGCATATTCCAAAGAATTAATAAATGATTCTTAAGATGATTATTTGCATAGTATGATCATGAATGAAGAGTGCAAAAGTTCAAAGAATAAAGAAATCTTATAGAAGGAATAAAAGAATATCTGCTCAAATAGATGCATTTTATTGAAATAAAAATCTTGGACCCAATCCTATTTCACAAAAGAAAACTTATCGTCTCTAGGCTTAAAGCAATAAGTATGTTTTGAATATTACTCTAGAGTAGCTTTAAAAGTACATGGATCTCTTCCACAGTCTCATTGTTCAAAACACTCCCAAGTATGTGAAGTTTGGAGGTGGGTGATATTGAGGTCATAGTTGAATTGGGTACGAATTAAAAGTATAGTGGCTTCCTGCTTCCACCATATGGGTTTCTGGCTCTTTTTTCTTCATGGGTGCTGTCCCCCTTTTTCTTAACTCTCGGGGACTTCCATCCTTCCACTTTTGATGGCATTCTCTATAAGTTCCCCGGATGTCACAATATCCGCAAAGTCTCTTGTAGCGCTCCCTACCAATTTATTGTACAACGGCGCTTTCAACGTGCTAATGAAGAGAACCACCATTTTAGTTTTGGTTAAAGGGGGTTCGACTTATGCCGAGATATCCTTCCATCTCTGCGTGTACTATCTAAAAGTTTCTGTCGGCTTCTTTTCCATCATCTGCATAGTCAACCGATTAGGTACCATGTCAGATACGTGCTTGTACTGTTTACAAAACGCTGATGCCAGGTCCTTCCATGATCGGATGTTTTCTCTACTAAGCTGATTATACCATCGAAGAGCTGATCCGACCAGGCTGTCTTGAAAGCAGTGTATGAGCAGCTTGTCTTCATTCACATAACCGGTCATTTTCCGACAAAACATGATGAGATGCGCTTTTAGACATCTCGTCCCATCGTACTTTTCAAAATCAGGCACTTTGAACTTCGAAGGCAGAACTAGATTAGGTACCAAACTGAGCTCTTTGACACTTAATCCAAAGAAGACTTTAGTGCCTTCTATCGCCTTGAGCCTTTCCTCCAAGCTCCTATACTTCTCATGATCGTTTATTTTTAATTTGGCTATTGGATCATCTAGATCTGGAACAAGAGGATTGGCAGGAGTAGCTCCGGGATTCGACACAAATATACCTTGCCCCAGGTGAGCAGATGGTACAGGTCGTTGCTCTAGGCCTGCGGATTCCCTTTGAGTGTACCCTCTTTGTGTTGTATGGGTGTGCAGTGGAGTGAATCCTGAGGGATAGAGCGGATCCTGATAGTGATTAACCCTCGACTGAGGTTCCATAACATCGGGGCTCTGCATGGGTCCTTTTCCCTTGACCAAAACTGACATCATTTCCATCATCTTAGCCATTTGATCCTTTTGTTCCATTGATTCCTCTCGAGATCTCATTATCAGATCCCTTGTTTATTGTTGTGACTTAGCTAGTTGTTCTTGTAGTTCCCTTTGGGCTCTTTCCATCCTTTCGATTCTTTCATTGAATTCAATCTCCATTACTCTAGCTTGTCGGCGCGTTCTATACGAATGGTATGATTCCAACCTTGTATTGTCGCAACTGCGAATTGTATGATTTTTGCCTTAGTGGATAATTATGGAATGTGAAATAGATGAATGAATGAATAAATGTCAAATGAATGTTAGTCATGAATGAATATGCAAGAATTTGATGTTGATTTCAAGATAGCCCCTATTTAGGCATTTCATTTATCAAAAGAGTTTGTTACAAACGTTTCGGTCACTTGTGTAATTGACTCCTCCATCAGAAACTCGTTTTTGGCAACCAATCTCTAATCAACACCTTCCTAACAAGATGCCTATAATGCATGATGAAAAATAAAAATAAAGACAAACAACCTTGGTTAGTACAACAAATATGAACGGAGGAGAACCGTGGAAAATCTAACAAATTAAGCTACTTGGTCTAATAGACCCGATTTCTTTGCATAACAAGCGTAAATGTAAAGGAAACAAGGGGTATGAGGTGTTTCTCTCGTGTACTTATTTCGGTGACTACTAAACGGATGGAGGTTCGGCATGGCTCTAGTTAGGTTGCTCGTACGGTTCACTATATGCTGTTTTGGTTCTAGATAGGTACTCGAATTGTCCATACTGTCATCTACTAAGATTAGTACAGAGCTTCGGTCATGGCCCATCATAGGCTTACGAGTCCAATTCGAAGGGTTACATTTACTTATGCCTATGCGGAGGAACAAGTTAACTCACGAAAGCATAAGTGGTATGTAACCCGAAAGTATTCACTAGCCTGTGCGGAGGGACGAGTTAACTCACGAAGGCATAGCGTTTACTTTCACTTAATAGACGAAACTCGGGTACAGAGCTCATGTTATGCAGAAATGCACGTGCACGGTGTGTGGGGAGAAACTCACAAACCTTTCGTTTTGTTTTAAAAACTATAAAACTAAAATCATACAAACTTAGAGCTTAAAAACAAAAGGATAAAGCAAATTAGCAAAATATTTTCAACAGATGCAAATGCATGATTTTTCAAAAACGAAATTTTCGGATCACGACTAAACATTTACTTGAACAAGGAATTTTTAAAAATTTTGACAACGCACGCTTAATTCGACTTGACTCTCAAAAAGGTGTCCCCAGTGGAGTCGCCAACTGTAGCGACGTAAAACTTTTTAGCTTGGTCGCTAATTGTGGCGATTTGTTGGAAACTTGAAAAAGAAAACCAAAATTTGATTTTATTTAAAAAAGAAGTCGCCACCGATCATTTTTTCTTAGGTGTGATCGGGCACCTAATAAATCCTCTTTTTTGAAATATTTTTGAATACAAAAGAATGTCGGGTTTAGGTCTACGTTTAAAATTCAGAGAAAAATAGGGTTCAGGAGTCAGTTACGAGCGGGGAAGGTATTAGCACCCCCGCAACGCCCAAAATTGGTATCTCATTAAACACGTGTCGTCCTGATTTTCAAAAATGCGAGTTCCATTTAAAATTTAATCGTGATCCGATCAAAACACGAGAATCTTTAAAATTTCAGTTCTTGAGAAGGGTGTTCCGTTTTTAACACGAGCCGACAATATTCACCCAACATAGCAATGAAACTGACGACTTAATGTTAAATCGGCACGTTGCCTTATTTATTGAAATTAATTTTAAAACATGAATGAAAATATTTAAAAATAACACGACAACTAACATCGGTGTTGAAATAAGATGTAATCTAATATGCTAAATCCGAAACAGGCAAATAACAATAAAGAGTTAAGAATTTACGAAGCAGATAATAGATAAAAATAATAACAATGCGTATGATGCTAAACATGATAATGATGGTATTAAATTCGAAATAAAACAATGAATATATATATATATAAATATATAATAATAGTTAGTAAAGTGACGAAAACATGATATTAAAAACACTAATAATGCTACCTATACGCATACATATATACATTAAAATATAAACATAATAATAATATTAAAAAGTGTATACATAGCATTAAAATATATACACTATATATACATATTAGAAATAAGAATAATATTAAAAACAACTTTTAATAAAACTATATAGATATATATACTAAAAACATATATATAATAATATTAAAAAAATACATGCTAGAAATACCTATACGTAATGTAGAATTGAAAATATATATGCAAATGATACAGTTATTAAATAAATATATAATAGTATTCAAAAATAAAATGATAATAATAATAAACATAATAATGAGGCTCGTTTATACAAAAGAGGAAAAATACAATGGGATAATAATATAGAATATAAAGAGTAAAAATGATATAATAATACTAAATATAAAATAATAATAGTGAACGTATATATAATATATATAATAATAGTAAATCAGACAATGAAAGCATAATATTAAAAGTACATCAAAAATGATTATTAAATATAATATATAAAAATAATAAAAGTATTGAAAGAATAACAATATGTTAAAGATAGTAACAGGAAAGTAATAATGATAATAAAAATATAAGTAATATTAAAAGGAAAATATGTATGCGAAGTAGAAAACAATAATAGGAAAATAATACAACATTAATGTATTAATAATAAAATAATAAATGGTTAATACAGATAATAATAATACTACTAAAATTATTTAACAAAAAGTGATACAAGGATTAAAGTTAAAGACTAGACAGATTTTGGGGTTAAAAGTGTAAATGAAAGGAAAGATGAGGGACTAGGATGAATGCGCGAAAAATAGTGCAGGGACCAATGATGAAATAAACCCATTCGGCCTAAAATGCACAGCAGCAAGGGGACCGAATTACAAAGCACGACAAACTTCAGGGCCAAATTAAAAGGTAAAAAAAGACTGATTGAACGTTGTTAATAAAGGGAAGGGACTAAAAGCATAAATCACCCTTTTAATGTGGGAACACACGGTTTCACACCCCCCATGTACAGCTGCTTCATTTAATGCTCCAAAAAACCATCTTTATCCTTTTTTACTTTCAAATCCCCTAAAAAACTAAAAAAGAAAAAAAAACTCTTAGGAAACTCCTTCTCTCCCTCCATTGTTCTTCCGCCTATTGGGTTTCTTCCGACGATCGTCGTACCACCATAGCTCCGGTGGCCAACGATACGCGAGAATAGCCATTCCAGTCCCGTGTTCAGACGAAATCGGAGGTATAGCCTTCTTGGCTCAGGAAACCGAAAGACAAAGAAGATTTATCAACTCCTTTTGCTCCGATCTAGGCATCGGAGCGAGGGCCTCCGTCGACCATGGGATAACTCAGGTATTTTCTTTCCCTTTTTTATTCTCGTATATACATATATGTACGTATGAAACAAAAAAAAAAACTTAATATTAAAACCACAACAGTATATGAAAGATCACCTTCAAAAGTTTGATTTTTTATTCAAAATCGGGAAGGATCTTTGTTTTTTTTACACTGATAATCTTTTTTTTATTGTCAAAATCCCCCTTTTTACATCTCTCTTTTCTTTCGGCTTTTATAGCTGATTGCAAAAATTAAAATATAATGCTTTTCGTATTTTGTTTCTGTCCTTGTTGCTTGTTGCTTGGCTCTGTTTCTGCTTGCTGTTTTCGTTGTTTGCAGGTCCTGGCGAAGTCAACGGGAGCAAAGGTTGCCATTTCGGTGCTAAGGGAAGAGAGGCTGAACCTCGAGCGATGGGCATGCTGACATTTCACGTGGGGAGCGGCCTAGGCATGCGGCGGCAACAAGAGGAGGCTAGGGTTGCTGTTGAAACTTTATGTTTTGGGCTAGTGGGCTGTTAGGGTTTTTAGTTATTGGGTTAGGATTTAAAATTGGGCCATGGTAACTTGTGAATGGACTTTAAGGACTATTTAATTTTAAATTTTGTGTTTTATTTATTTTTTGTTTATTTGCTTTTTGGTTTGGTTTAAAGTGGGTGCAAAATTGGGCTACAACATCTGTAAACTCTGGTAATGCTCTTAAACCATATTCCGGCGACGGACACAGGTTAGGGGTGTTACAAACTCAATTGAATTAAACATGTAAAGAATACGATTGGATCGAAAGAGAAAATAGATTAGAATAATCCTGAATTTGATGTTGAATGGTGAATGAAGTAGATAATCTCTCGATTGGAATAATGAATGCCGTTGTTTGCGAAAGTAAATAACCTAAAATAGTTCAATTAAATAAAAGAACTCTTGGATCGAAACCAATTCCAAGAAGAAAGAAGAAAGAGTTATGAAATCCAAAAGAAAACTTAATCTAATCCTACTCCTAAACAACTAGAGTTTCTGGATGCATCTACGATGACTTAGTTACATCAAACGCCTAAGGTTTTATTTATAGGAGTTTTGGCAACCCGAATTAGGTCTTCGACATGTCCTAGGTTTTCGTATAAATTTGATTATGGGGACGAAAATAGCATTGAGTACTTGGGCACCACGTCACGGATATGTCGCACCATACAAGGTCTATGACGCAACACAACAAGAAAAATGTGCCTCATTTGGTTTGTTTCATCCTTTGATGGCTCAAGAAGCTTGTGCATAACCCGTCCCTTACTCCTAGGTTAATTAGGCCTATACTTCATCATCTTACATGCTCAATTACACAAACTAGAACTACCTAAGGTCTGTGTCGGCCTAATAGGTCACAACACTCATAAAATGTGTTAAAAACACTTATTTTTACTAACTTTTAATACTAAGTACTAAATACTGAAAATGTAATAATAAACACTAAAAGTGCTAGAAAACAAGCTTTTTAAATGCATAAATAATACAAAATTTTTACTACATTTGACGTCAGGTCAGCAAGTAGATAAGCAATGGCGTCATTGAGGATAATGCACCAAGTACAAGTGAGCCAATTCATGTGGTGTAAATACTATGGCAATGAGATTCATGAATCGTCCTAATACAAACAAGACAAATATGAATGTTGAGCCATGAAGTAAAAGTTGGTTAATGTTGTGCTGATACAAGTTATAAAAACTCACTAAGTTCATTTAAACTTATACGTGTTATTATGTATCGCAGATAATAAAGGAAGTTTGAGAGTTTGTGGAGGGACCAGGCTAGAATCTGCCCTGCTCAAACATATTTAATTCTTCGTGGTAATATGTTTATAGTGGGATGACCCAAAGGCGGAGTCTCAACGTTAGAGTCATACTTGTAATTAGCTATGATAAGAATATTATCTTCAAACCAAACAAATATTCAACATGTTTAAGCTACCTTATAAAATATTTTGTATCTTAGATTAAAGTTACATAATCGAAATGAATCATAGTATGTGGCGAAATAAAATATTTTCAGTTCTCTTTAATTTTAGTTGTTAAAGTCTTTTCTTGTAATGATAGTATTATCCAATTTGATGAATTTTAATTATCTTAAATTAGCGTAATTAAATTCTAACAAAATATTTAAACGCATGAAATTCAAAATTAAATCACTAATTTGGTGTGGTACCAAATATCCAAGAAACGGGCTTACCTTTGCAAATTTCAGCATCAGGGCATGCAAAGTAGAATCAAAATTTAATATAAACTTTTAACCGAAGTAGTTGGCATTACAATAACAAATTTGACTTCGACCTCAATAAAAAATTTATTTATTCTTTCAATTAAAACGTGTAAAGACAACAACAAAAAAAAGAAATTGATTAAAATGGAAAATTTTATTTCTCACCAAAAAGATGTTAATAATTATTATTTGCATCGCAATCAAAGGAATCATGGGTGTCACCGGCAGCTGGTTTAGCACACCTTGGTGTAGTGTAGAAAAAGGTGCCGAGTTGATATTGAACCAAATCACGATATAGAACAGTAGGCCTGACCGGGAGATTGACGCCGGTGATTCCTCCGGCGAAGTTTGTCGGAATGTTGCAAGTAAGATGTGGGGAAGACACTAACCTAACCAAGCATGATTTTGGTTGCAATTCTTTCCCATTTATGTATTTGTTGACAGCCATATTGAAATTCCCTTCTTCATCGCTTTCATCACTTGCATAATATATGATTCTGCTTCTATCATCCTTGCACGTCACTGATACTTTACCGCCTGCAAATCATTAATTTGAAATTTTCAAAAATAGAGATTACATCCTTATTTCTTGTGAAATTATGATTTTCATTCATGTATTATATTCAACTTGGATTTAATTTTTCATAATTTGGTCATTAGTAATGCTGCTTTAATCCAAGTCACTTTGTTAAAGAATTTTGTTAGTCAGCTTACGTAAATTTTTTAAAAAAAAAATCAAAATAAAAAACATTTCCAGTACCAAAAAACATAAATCTATGATAATTAAAATAATTCTCATTTTTAAAAGAAATTCAATTTAACCTCACAATTAAAATTTTTTTAAAAAAAAATCATATTAAGTACCAAAATTTTAATGGTATTAGTGATTTCAACTTACGAATAACATTAATAATAATATTACTAAAATATGCCAAATCCTTAAAGCATGTGTTCTAGATCTCCATTTTCAGTAAAGTGCACGGCAAACCAATCATTTGCAGCCTAATTCTAACAGAAAAAAAAATCATACCGAAATCTAAATTTGACCATACTCGACTTCACTATCCATTTTCACTATTCGTATATTATGAAATATTTAAAAAGATTATACTAATATATAAATACATTGTAACTAAAATATTGAATTATTTAATTTGAACTCAACCGTCCAGAGGTAAAATTTATTTTATCCAAGCTGATTTGGGCTACAGGGACTCGGATCAACCAATAGAGGTTTAGTATTTGGATAAAAGAAATCAAACTTTGCCAAATTTGTTTTTAAAATTAGAAAGAAAAAACAAAATATAATGTAATATGAAGTTGAAGAAATGAAAGGACCTTTAATGGGTTTAGAGCCATGAGTCCATTCTCCATAGCTTTTGGTGCAGTCTTGGCACATGACTTTCCCACCCAGATGTATAACTTGGACGCCAGCAACCACCGTGCCTACTGTTTCATTAAAGCTGCATCCCATTAAAAGTGAGGCCGCAATTAACATCATCAACACCTTCCTTGCCATCTTAATTTCTGTCTCCACTCTTCTCTTTCTTTCTTTTGAACGTACTTCTTTTCGATATATATATATATATATATAGCTTAAGAGTAGGAATGGAACGGCACTACTTGAGACGTGCAATCCATTTTCCATTAGATTATTTTGGGTTGTTTATATATAATATATTGAGCCAACATCATGGTTGAATTTTTTTAATTCATTACATATATTATACCACGGTTAGTCAAGTGCTTTTGATGGGAAACAATGTCGCAACAATTCGAAGATATATATATAACATAACAACCTTCGTCAAGGGGCGCGCTTAATTTCTAGTTTTTCATTTTTATCATATTTTTATAATCAATTTAAATTTATAAAATTATATTGCAAATAACAATTATCCCAACATAAAAAAAAATCTCTCAATAAAATTGATTGTATCTCAAAATTTAAATTGCTAGATGAATCAAACTTTTTTTTTAATATTCTTATCACTAGACCTTTGTATTAATATACAAAACTGACGCAAGTATTATTTACACAAATAAACAGTAAAAAAATTAGTAAATATTTTCATAAGTACATATTGTCAAATTAAAAAAGAAAAAACAAAGCACTCCGTCACAAATGCAATATTTGTTTCTACTTATTTTTGAGATTTTCTATTCAATATTTAATATTCAACCATCCTTGTTTAATTTTTTTCCTTCAATCTTTTCTATTAAATTTCAGCGTAATTTTTCAAAATGAAAAGCGAGAATTTTGGACAAATTATCAAACTTGAACCAAGGTTTGCCTCTTCATTCTCAACATAATTTGCCCTTTTTTTTAATACATTACATTATTTTGACGTATTGTATGTGATTTTTAATATGAGTTACTACTAAAGTTATGTGATCCAAACTCCTATTAAATAAAATAAGAGATTGCTTGCAAGTTAAGTTAAACAAAATATATTTTCCTTCTAGAAGATTTAGTATTTATTAGTATAATATATTTAGTATTTATTAGAATTATTTATTGGACCTACGAATTTAGCCTATAAATAAACTCTTTTTCAACCTTAGAAAAATACCCATTAAAAAATTAGAACTCAAAATATTTTTAGAGAATTTTGTGCTTACGTTTTGAGGGTTCTTTGTTTTCGGGTTTCGGGGTTTAGTTTTATCTTCATCTTTTGTACTCTTCATCTTTTGTCCTTATAGTAAAATTATCTTTGTCTGTGGTTATTTATCCTATTTGGAGGTGTTTTTTTACTTTAAATTTGTGTGTTCAATTTCTCAATTTCTTCTGCTATTTTTACTTGTTCGTTGCTTAACCAGGTCGATCCCAACAAGTGGTATCAGAGCTAGTTTAAATTTTGTAGATCAGCTCATTCAGATATGGTAGCAACAAGGTTTAACATGAGAAGTTCGATGGTGTCACAAATTTCAATCTATGGCAAGTTTAGATTATGGCAATTTTAATTCATATCGACTTGAAAAAGGTCATTACCGAGAAAAAAAATCAGAATCTAGATCAAACAAAAATGGAAAGAGCTTAATGAAAAGGCATTGTCTACAATCTAGTTGTGCCTCGCAAATAGTATTGTAAAACGTATTAATGGAGAAAACCTCATCCACCTTATGGAAAAGGTTAGAAACTCTTTATGCAACCAAGTCTTTGGCTAACTGTTTAGTATTGAAACAACGTCTATTTACGTTCACATGAACGAAGGTAAAGTTCTTAGAGATCACATCAGTCAATTTATTAATCTTTTGAATGATTTAAAGAATGTTGAGGTTAATATTGATGATGAAGATCAGGTTATGCTATTATTGTGCTTTTTACCCTTTTCATACAAGTTTTTTTAGGGAGACATTGATTTATGGTAGAGACAAACTCTCGTTCGAAGATGTGAAAGGTCATTTGTTGAGTAAAGACAAACTCGGCAATGAGTTTGGTTTGGATGGCAAGGTAGATAAGCAAGCTTTGGTTTTGGTAACATGAAAGAAGCGAAATAAAATGTGTCGCTTCTGTGAGAAATTAGATCACATCAAAGCAGATTGTTATAAAATGCGAAATAAAATATCTGTTAAGAGTAACGAGGAAGATGTAGCTAGTGCTAATTTGGCCGACGAAAGCGGTGATGATTTCTTGTTAGTGTCAACAAGTAATAGCTCCGAGTTTACGTTTGAGTGGATCCTAGATTCAGAATGTTCTTTCCACATGTGTCCCAATAAAGAATGATTCTCCACATGCAGTCGGTTGAAGGTGGAGTTGTGCGCATAGCAAACAATGGGATGATTAGGACACTCTCAGATGTCAAGTATGTATCTGATTTACGAAAGAATCTCATCTCCTTAAGTACTTTAGACTCGAAAGGTTGCAGAATCAACATTGAGTTGAGCGGCATTAAGTTGTCTCGTGGAGCTCTCGTTTTGTTAAAGGTAAGGGCCGGCAGTCTTTATATTCTAGAAATTTCTACAGCTATCAGTGAAACCAGATGTCCTTCGTTCATTACGAAGTTAAAGTCAACTTTTTGGAGCAGAGGCAACTTGGTCATAGAAGGGAAAAAGGTATGACCGTTTCGTTGAAGAGAGGTTCTATTTTAGATGCAGGTTTTGAAAAGTTAGGGCACTGTGTTTGTGAAAATCAGACTTAGGTTAGTTTTGATTTGGCAGTGCACAAGTCGAAGGCTAGAAGTCTTCCAGCTTCTAAGCACAGATTTGACTCAATTCGACTCAATTAATTTCCTGCATTGGTCAAGATAGGCTCGTGGCTGGCTTTGGTAAAGATGGCATTGTGATAATTAGTGTAAAGGTGGAGATTGTTAGAGTTGTGTGACCCAAATTCTTGTTAAATAAAATAAGGGATTGTTTGCAATCAAGTTAAAAAAATATATTTTCTTTCTAGAAGATTTAGTATTTATTAGTATAATATATTTAGCATTTATTAGCATAATTTATTTGACATATGAATTTAGCCTATAAATACAATCTTAGAAAAACATCCAGTAAAAGGCTAGAACTTAAAACACTTTTGGAAAATTTTGTGTTTACGTTTTAAGGGTTCTTTGTTTTTGGGTTTTGGGGTTTAGTTTTATCTCCATCTTTTGTACTCTTTTTTCTTTTGCCGTTATAGCAAAATTATCTTTTGCCACCATGTTCTTCTGTTTTCTTTAATGTTCCGTCTACCTCACATGTGGTGCTATCAGTTCACCTCTCCTGGTCAATAATAAACCTTCATCTTTTGTCCCATCCAGGGCCTCCAATAATGATTCCCCACCACCTAACTCTTCCTCTATATCTCCCAATCCTCTAATACCTCTCGTTGTGCCCAGAACCAGTACCAATGGTCACATGATGTGTAACAGCCCATTTTTAAAGTTAATCAGAACAGTGGTTTTGGGACTACAATCTAAAGTCAAAATAAATATTTTATTATTTTATTAAGGTTTACAGCACGATAGAATGATAGTAAAAAAATTTCGTTAAGAAATTTTACCGTTTAAATGCTTAATTTGGTAAAAAAGACTAAATTGCGTAAATGTAAAAGTTGAGATCTATTAGTTAAAAGTACTAAATGGCTATAAAATTTATTAGTGGAAGTCCTTAAAGGGTAATTAGACCATTCATAAGGTGAGTGGCCTTTCATGGACATGTTATATGTATTTTAAATGGTTTAATTAAAAGGTTAAAAAGGTAAATTAGGAAATAAAGGTTATTATAATAAAACAAAATTACATTATCATCGTTTTTCACCATTTTCAATCGAAACCTAAAGAGAAAGAAGCCATTTTTGTCTTCAACTTTCGGCAATTTTAATTTCTTCAATTAAGGTACCATTTTTGTTATGTTTTTTATGTTTTTTGTAATCGTTGCAGCTAGTAGTAGCTAGCCCATACCTTGATTTTTGAAATTGTTGATGATTTGTAAAATGCCATTAATGAATGTTTGAGCTTTTGAATGTTTAATGGTGAAAAATGAATATTTTTGTTAGATTAATATATTTTATAAAGTGATTTTTGACAAAAATGTCAATTAAGGACTAAATTGAGAAAAGTGTAAAATTCATGGTTAGATGTGTGATTAAATTGAAAATATGGGCTACTAGTATGGGTAAAATTCGGCTTGCATGGGTTGTCCTTAAATTGCATGAATTTACAATTTTACGTGATAAGGACTAAACTGTAAAAACGTAAAACATTAGGGGCAAAAGCTTAGTTTTGCCAAAATGTGTATTATATGTTAAATAGAATAATTTGGAAGTTAATATACTGAATTTGATATTATATCTAGATCAAGATAAGCAATTACTAGAACTAGATTGGAGAAAACAAAAAATGGACGAATAGTCGATAGTTTTATTCGAGCAACTCAAGGTAAGTTTGTATAGCTAGAATCGAATTATTAAATACTTGTAATTATTTAAAATGAATGTGTATAAGTTGGATAAATAACCCATTTGAAATTTGAATTACCGGTTATATGATTATATTACTGTTTACATGATTGAAAGTGAAATGTTACAAATGTTATATACGTTACATGGATTCGGTATGATAATATGCATTGAGTATGCAAATTGAGTATTTAAATGTATGCACTTAGTTGAATTGAATATATATGATTTGAGAAATTGAATTATTGATCATTAAATGCTGAAAGATGGAATTGAATAATATCGAGCCCGGTTTGAACTTTAGAAAAATCATAGGATATGAGTGACATATCACTAGGGTTACCATTTTGGTTGAGATCTAGCATTTGGTGCAGACTCACCACAGCTCATATGAGCCTACCGATATATTAGTTCTTAGGAGCTTATCATTTCAGCTCATTAGAGCTTACCGTTTTAGCTCGTTAGAACTTACCATTTCAGCTCGTTAGAGCTTACCGTTTCAGCTGGATAGAGCTTGCCGTACATGAGCTCAGGAGGAGCTTACCAGTCATGGCTCGAAAGAGCGAAAATGATGATGAATTGACAGATTTTTTTTAATAACTTATGGTGTATCACCTGAGTATCCTTTGATGTTCTAAAAGGTTCAGCGGGCATAATTACTATTACCGATCATATGAATAAGATATGTGTTTATATGATAAATTACTGGTTATATGAATGAATTACAGTTTATACGAATAAAAATGAATTGCCATGATGTTATGTGAATTACGTGGTAATGATGTTATTGATGAATTAAAATATGAAATGAAGTTATATGTACTTGAGGTTGAATATTTATTGTTTTCACCTATGGTGACTTGATGATTATATCTGTATAGGCCCAATTTTACCCGGGCTTTAAACAAACCAAAATTAAATAGTCCAGTGCAAATTTAAAGCCCAAAAATAAATACAATCCAATTACAAAAAAAAAGGGCATGCCCAAGACTAAACCCAAATTACCAAAAAAAAACCTAGCCCAAAACCACCCTAAGCCCTAAGCCCAAAATTTTCAGAAAAGAGGAGAACCCTAGGGTTCCTCTTGCGCCACACCTCCTTGTGCCCGTCTGCTTCTGCCAGCACCGCCTGCCACTTCTGTGTCCTCACCCCTTACCTGAAACAAGATAAAAAAGGAAAATAGACATAGAGAAGCAGTAGCAAACAAAAAATGAAAGCAAGCAAAAGAATAAAAAAATTGTAATGAATTTCGGCTATAAAAAGCCACAAAAACACGAATGTTTTTTTTCTTCTGACAGATACAGAATCAATCAAAAAAAATAATTTCACAAAGGTGGTTCTTTTATTCTCTACCTTGCATCTTTTCTAGTTATTTTGTTACTTCATATTTTTTTCTTTTTATTATTTTCAAAGAAATAAAATAAAAATAAAAAAGTCAAAATCTCACCTTTCTTAAGTTTGCGCCGCCGTGGGTGGCCGAGGTGGCCATCTCCGAGGAAAGATGGTACGTTTTCGGGATCGGGAGTCAAAAAGCCTAAAAATGGCAATTTTTTTATTTCTAAACACCGTAGACGGCGGCACTGTCACCAGCGACCGGCAGCCGCCACGGTGGTCCTGTGACCGGAGGATGGCCGAAGAAAAGGAGAATGAGAGAGAGTTTGAGACAACTCTCAGATTTTTTTTAGAAAAATGAGGGGAGAAGTTTTTTTATTTTGCTGATTTTTTATATTTATATAGGGGTCAAAACGACGCCGTTTTGCTTAAGACCCGAAACCCGACTCATTTTCAAGCCAGGATCCGCGTGTTTTTCCCTCAGAGGGATATTTGCACGGCGGGACCTTCCTTTTTTTGCCCTTTCTCAATTTGATCCATTTCTTTCTTTTGCTTTTTAATTTTTTCCCACAATTTTTGCATTTGTTTCATTTCAGTCCTGTGAAACGGTGCGCATGTGGACAGAGGGGATTATTTCCTAATTGGTCCCTGTCCTCCCTTTACGCATTTGATTTTAATCCCTTAACCCATTTTATTGTTTAATTTGTGTATTTTGTTATAATTTTTACTTTAAATTTTGTTTAGATCCTGATTTGATTATATGTTTATTTCTTTTACTTACTTTTGTTTTTCTTTTCCTCTTTTTTTCCACTACCATTGTTATTATTATTTATCTATTGCTATTACTATTATTATTATGATTTATTTATGTATTTCATTACAAATTGCACCCCTAAGTTCATTTACATTTCAATTTGGTCATTTAGCTTCAATATGTTATAAATTATTTTAGCTTCAATATGTTATAAATTATTTTACTCAATATTTATTTATGTATTTATTTCTTTGTTTTTTTTTTTAAAAAAGTGGTGTTGTCTTTTATGTGTATTGTTTTGACATTATTGTTATTTATTCTTTTATTTATTTTGTTTTTCTTTGATTGTTCATATTGGTATTAAGGTGATATTATGTGATTATGGCTATTATATGTACTATGAATTGTTTATTACTATTTTCATATTATTGTCATTCATTAGTGTAACATTTCATTCATATATTATTGTTCCATGTTCTATATTACCTTTTTATTTTATTTCGTTTAAATCACGTCGTGAATCATGTTCAAACGTATTTACTCATTATAGCCCATTTTTTACATTATACCCTAAATAAAATAAGCGCACATCATTTAAGTATTGTTATTGCTATTATTCAAAAGAGAAAATTTTCAAAAAAATGCAATGTTTCATTTTTGGAGATTCGAGAAATCGTACCCTAACTTACGGGGTTTCGATTTTCTCGTTGAACCTAAACAACCGAATATCCTTTTGAAATTAAAATACATAAGTTTTAAATAAAAATAAAGGCAAGCTCATTCTCAAAGGTTCAAAGTGCCGTGTCCTAACTTACGGGACGTGATATTTTACTACTTCGGGACGAGAAGGTCTTTAACGCACGTTTTGATTTATTCAAGTGATTTTTTAAACAAATAAAATTAATAAAAAGAGGGATCATATTATAAATTCTTTCCAAGTTTTCAAATTTTTTACATTAAGACATCAATTAATCAATTAGGTACCAATTTTGGGCTTTACGAGGGTGTTAATCCTTCCTCGTGCATAACCGACTCCCGAACTCATTTTTTGGATTTTTGTAGACCGAAAAATGTTGTTTTAATAAACCAAACTGTTTACTAAAAACGATCATTTTATGAGGTAACCCGATCACACCTCATAAAAAAAAGATTAGTGGCGACTTCCATTTTCATTTTTCAAAATAAAAAGTCGACCTTTTCAAAAAATTGTGTCGACAATATCGATATAATGATATTAATCTATTGGTGATTTTATATGCTTAGGTATTGAGCAAATTTGGTTGGATTGTAATGAAATCGTAATATAGGTTATAATGACATACGAACAAATGTTATATATGTGAATTGAGATATAGGTGGTTTAACCACATATATGCCCATTAGTGTGCAAAATATCAAATATTGATGTTATTTCTATGGTTCAACGGAGAAGATAACGTTATGAGAATCAAAACAATGGTATGAATCAGTTCAAGTATATGTGACACGCTCGTATGTAACTGATATCTAATAATTGTATATGATATGTAAGTGAAGACCAATGAATACATACATGAATTACTAGGTTGATATTGTTTTACGTGTTGATTTTATGGAACTAATTTATATTTCCTCATGTTTCTCTAATTTTGAATTAATGGTTAAATTGTTTATAGTACATACTAGTCATACGAGCTTACAAAGCTTATTAGCTTACTTTGCTTATTTTTATATTTTCAGTGATTTGAAAGCTCGTTCGGGCTGGAAGTCATCGAAGATTCCATCACAATACCCAGGAGTTAATTTGGTATTTTTGAACTCTTTGAAATTGGTAATATGGCATGTATAGGCTAGTTGATGATATGAGATATATGAGTTATTTTAGCTATTGAAGCTTATAAGTGTTCATGTGTTTAAGCCATGTGATTTAGCTTAACTTGGCTAAATATTGGTTATGTATGTGTACTAAATATGGTATGTTTTGGCATGTAGTTGATGAGATGAAAATTTGCAAATGGTTTAAATATGAGATGGTTATATGTGGATTGAAAATGTTTGGATAGTTGGCATTAGGATGTTTATAAGGTCGAATTATTGAATAGGTTATCTGTATATATTGGTTTATGAATCATATTGTTTTGGTATGTCTTTGAATGCACAAATGATATTGATTGGGTATATAAATGTTAGGTTTTGAAATGATATATAATGTGTATTGAAATGGTTGTTTTGTCTGCCAAATTGTATGTGAGTATGGTGTTATATGTATGGTAATAGGTGTTTGAATTTGGAAGAGGAAAAATGGCGTAAAACAAGCCTATTTCTCGTCCACACAATTAAGCACACTAGCGTGTGATTCGACCGTGTGCCTGCTGAAGCTTAGTTAAACCAAGTCAGTGAGTAATATGGCCTAGACATACTGGCGTGTCTACTAGCCGCGTGTAGCACACGGGCTAGCACACGGGCATGTGGTCGGTCGTGTGACCCAAGTCAGTATCTATGCCCTATTTCCACATGGCCAGTGACACGGGCGTACCTGGTGGTCATGTGAGGCACACAGCTTGGGCACACGAGCGTGTGACCCTTGTTCAAAAATTTTCCAAATTTTCCTTAAATTGTCGTATGTTACCGATTTAATCCTGAATGCATGTTTTAAGCTTGTTATGCTCGAATAAAGCATGTTACAAGTATAAATGAATGAATTTGATTAAAATGAGATGATCATTATAAATTGAATGTTTTGAATTGTGTTATAAGTCTAGTAATGCCTCTTAACCTATTCCGGCGACGATTACGGGTTAGGGGTGTTAATTTATTGGCATCAGAGATACGGTTTAGTCGATTCTAGGACTAACATAGTGTTTGTAAGTCTAGCTATACATGCCATATTTAACCTATGATAGTGTGATATCTCCTAACTCTGACGAGAATTGTTTTAATTAGACAGATGTGTTTTCCAACCAAGCTAATTCTGATAATACTAAATGTGATACTCAAATACTTGAGTAAAATGTGTTTATGATAAGTCGAAACTCATAAAGGTACGAATGATAGTCTATAACACTATGTTATTGATAAATGTTATGTCATATGCAAGTATATGTGAGAGTCAAATTATGAGGCTTTACAACCTTTACCCCCTTACCAGTATAGAGTTACAATGAAATTTACCAGATTTTGATTGAATAAGTTCCCAAGAATGAAATCAAATAGTTCAAAGATTGAATGATTTATAATGTGGTCAGATATGAGAATGGGTTAGCAAGTAAAGACTATTCTGGAAGAAATGACAGATTGCTTAGAAGATCATTCAGATTACGCAATGTCGCTGTTAAAGAAGAAATTTACTTCAGTTAACTGAATTATTCAGGTATGATAATTAAAGAATGTATTACTGGAATTTCTTCTAAATTTATTTTCATTAATGGATGAGATAATGTGGGATTAGTGATGACAGGATTAGACAGTAAAATAATGTTTGAATTGTATTGATAGCTGAGTGTAGCAATTATAGTTGAAGTAAATTGCAATGATTTCTTCTGGGTATTCTATGTGTTCATCTATCCTCAGAGGTATGTGTAACTGTATATTTTCAAATAAAATTCTTATCATATGAGAATGTTATCTAAATATATTGATATATGAAAGCATTGTTGGGCTGTTTGGGTTATGATCATCATTATTCTATCTTTCTCTGGTATTCTATTACATTGAGTCGATAGAAGGTCGACGATAAAATCTGTATGATGTTAGTATTTTTTTTCTATCAGTTATTGTTTTGTTGAATATACATGAAGATTATATTGCTTCTGTTGCCGTTGATTCCAATGCATATGAGTGATGTTTTACTTCTGGATTTCCTCTCAGATATCATCGAGATAATTACATCTGATATGGGTGCTTTCTTAAAAAATTTAATATAGTATTATATCTGGGATTATAGTATCTCGATTTTTTTATGATTCTATATGGTTATCTGTGAAAGATATTTATTGAATGGATATAATTATATTCACTTCGATTATAATTTTTGGCTTGATCATAGTAGCCTTATTATACAAATCTTGGATTTATAGATGTTGTGATTCTGCACTGGTTATTATTAGAACTATATCTGATTTTCACTTTTGTTTCAAACTGCATTATTGATAATTGGGATATCATCCATCTATATGGTTGTGACATCGACATTATAATGGCACTATGATTTTAATCGATCTAATGGTTGTGACTCCAGTATGGTTCGAAGCTTCGATGATTAATAGATAAAATAGTTTTATTTATATAATCCTTTTTTAGTTTTCATAAAAGGGTTGACATTGATAAAATTGTAAACAGTGAAAGATAAAACTCAAATTTGTATATTGGTTATCATTTTCTAGATAATCGTGATAAATGTGAATGAGTTAAATGTGACGTTATGTTTTGTTTGAGTTATGCAGTTTTTAAAGATCTTTGATTTGTATTTTGAGGGAAATTGTGATAAATTGTATATCTGAGTTAGCTTGGCAATAAAAAGAAAGGATTTCTTGAAAAGTTATTTGTAACACCCCTAACCCGAAACCATCATCGGGATCGAATAAAAGGCATTACCAGACTCAAAACAATGTTTACAGAAATAACCCGATTGGTTGCAGAAATACATACAATCCATTGCATAATTACCCTTATAGAGGGTTCTCAGACACCTTACGAACATTGGAGACTGTTAGGATTCGAATCCTAACATAACGAACTCTCAGAAAAATTTTCACCATACAAACACCATCACACGCCCGTGTAACTATTGGCATGGCCATGTTATTAGACCGTGTGGTCTTTACACGCCCATGCTCAGCAATCGTGGACAAAACTGTCCATTATGTCACGGCCGCACCACATGACCGTTTGAAGGCTGTGTACCCCACACGGTTCAGACACACGGTCGTGTCTCTTGCCTATGTGGTACATTAAAATTTAAATTAAGGTGCAGGGGAGGCACGATCCAGAGGCACGCCTATAGGGTCTGGCCGTGTATCGCCCACAGTCTAGGCACACTCGTGCCATGTACTCGTGGAGTATTCTGCCAAATCCCACAAGGTCATGGCACACGCTCGTGTGCCCTGCTGTACAGGCCATGTCAGGCTATATACCAAGCCTTGTCCTCCCTAAAACACATTCAAGCACATGCTAAATCAAAACCAACCAATTCAAAAGAAATTTTACTCAAGGGCCTTCATTTATAAAATTAGTCACAAAATATCATATGAGTAATGTAACTTAGGCATAACAAAATAGCCAGTCACAACCACAAGTGTTCTATACATGCCATAAATTACACTTGAAAATGTAAAATATACCAAAAGAAACTTGATAGTATGTCGCGTGGCTCTGACTTTACGATCCCAATCTAACAATCTCAATATCTACAGAGAATAGGGTAAGCTACAATAGCTTAGTAAGTTATATGAAATTTATAGCAATTCAACAATTCAATACATCATTGGTTTAACATCATAAATGCTGTCACATATCATTGTACAATTAGCTTACTCTTTGTACACATAAACCCACCGTGAACATGCTTAACAGTAACATTCTCAGTATTCCGTACCATTTTTAGTTCACCTATACAACCATTTCATCGCAGTACAGTTAATCTAATCCCATTGAGCAATTCAGAATATGAACAGATATACAGAGGTTAGCACATAAGTGCTATACAGACATGGCGAAGCCCTGAAGTAGCTAAAGCTACTAACAATAGGGTAGTCGAAGCTACAATCAGCGCAGTTGCCGAAGCTACAATCAGTGCGGTAGCTGAAGCTACAATCAGTGCGGTAGCCGAAGCTACAATCAGTAACAGTACATAAGTTAACCACGGGCCTGCTCACACAAGCTGACAGGTGTCTGCAACACATGCAAGACTACCTAGCACTCGGGTAACTATAACAGTCGGAACAGTAGGCCTCAAATGACATGTCACCTATATCTATGTCTATTCCTACTTGCTCAATCGGGATTTACAGATAATGCATAAATCAGTAGTTTCAAAAGCACATACAATGATCAATCAGAATTTACAGTCAATATTATTTTCCATACATTTAGTCACCTCACAGAGCCATTATCCATGTAAGCAAATATTCTAACAGAACTAATCGAATTCGCTAGAATTACATATAACTTACCTGGATTGCCAAAAAGGACTAATTTTCGAAATTAGTCGAGGGCTTTCTCTTTTCCTCGATCCCGGGCCTTATCAGACCGTTCTTGATATGGAAGCTTGAAAATTTTTGAAACCCTAGCTATGGTGTATGGAATTTTCGGCAGCACCCTGGAGAGAATGAAGAAGATGATAGCTTTTGTTTTAATAAAATTTTGTCATATTCACTAATGACCATTTTGCCCTTCAAGCCATTACTTAGATATTTTCCCATGCATGCCCATAATTGTCCATAACACTCACTATTGGTCTTATTACTACATAAAAGCTTCTTATTTCATGTGGCAATTCAATCTAGTCCAATTATCAACTAATAGGCACATTTTGCACTTTTCTCAATTTAGTCCTTATGAAGCAATTTTGCGTCAATACTGTAAAATTCTCAATCAGTATTTTAACTCAATTTTTAATCAAGCAGATATCATCTAAAATTCACATAATCAAAAATTTTTGCTTCGGATTTGTGGTTACGAAACCACTATTCCGGCTAACCCCTAATTCGGGTTGTCACATTATTAATGACGGTAGAGATCGACTCATTTGTTTAATCTAATTGAGTTATTCACTTGAAAGGTCATTGAATTTTGTGTACTTAAGTGTATCCGTAGGTTCAGAAAATAAATCTTGTATGCTCATGGGTGAACAAACAGGTAGTCTAAATGAAGAATTCATATTCTAGAAGAATGATACAGAATTATAACTATTAGATTAGGTTTAATTCAAAAATGATATTACAAATTAAATTTATTCTGATGGAGAAAGTTATTGCATTTGTGAATTTTGAACGGTTTTGTAACGCCCCAAATTTTGCGCTTAGAAGAAATGGGCCTTGAGCATGGGGAGCGTTTGGAAGTCGACACATAAATATTTGTTGTGCAAGAGGTAACATAAATGAAGGCTTACTTTAATGGTTAAGGGCCCTGAGAAGTGTTGGAGAAGTCTTGGGTTCAAACCAGGGCTTTAGCAAAAATTTTCTTTTTAAGTGAATAAAATCCTTAGGAGCTAGATAGAAGGCTTTTAAATTGTTGTGATTAAATCATGACACAAGAAGAGCCTATGGTCAAGTGGTAAGTGGTGTGAGAAGGTGCATGAGGTCTAAGGCTCGAGTAGTGGCAGGGCAAAAAGGGGTATTATTTTTACTGCCCAAGCTGTGTAGGAGGTGGAATGGGACTGGAATACTGAGTTGAATTGGTCTTTGAGGGATTTGTGGAGTGATTTTAGGAGAATTTTGGGGAATTTGGATAAGTGGTTTGTTGGTTAAGGATTTAGGGAGAAAAAGGAGTTTCAATGTAATGGGTGTATTGTGCCAAATTTGAGTGTGCACTTCTCAGAATTTCGAGATTGGTGAGTTTGAGTACACCATTTCGAGTTTTGGGGATTTGCTAATATTATCTTCTCATTTTTGATTTCGGGTTTTTGTATTTTGGGACCTTTTCGCTCATTCTTTGGTGCCGAATTTCTGCTTTAGGTTTTACTACCTTTTTCCTCCTTTCGTTTTTGCTCTCCTTTTTATCGACCGATTGCTTTCTCATCTTTCTCATTTAGTTTCCTTCTGTAGCCGAATACTTTTCTTTATAATTTTGTGTTCTTTGTGACCGATTTCTCTTTTCTCTATTCTTCCCTCCACAATCCATGGCTAAATATTATTGTTTTTTTCTTCTCCTCAAATCAGTTTACTTTAGCTGAACCTCTTCTTTCTTTTCTTCTGAACCCTCTTCCGGGTATTCTGCAATAACGGTTTCCCATTCCAATCCACACTGTAACCTTGACCGATTGTCCTTGCTCTTTTTTTCTTTTCAATCTTTTATTGTAGCCGAATACCCTGTTCTCCCCTTCTATACTTTCGGTTCTGGACTATTGATATTCAGCTAGTCAGGTGTGAGGATACAAGTGTGCCATTTTGCCTCTATCAATTGGGTACCTCCGACTCTTGTGGGTATACGCCAATTTCTTCTATCAACTGTTTTCAGTTTTGTGTGGTGGTAAGATAGCTGTTCATTTGGCTCTAATTATTCTCATTCATGGTGGTTATTAACGAGTTAGGATGCAATGTAGATTTTCCCAAGGATTTGGTGATCACTAGTTTAAGGGGGGATTAAATCGTATTTGCTTAACTAAGGTAAATAACATGTACCATATTGGGGATTAAGTGTTAGTTAAAGGGTGATTTACTCTAGCGATTAAGGTACTAACATTGGGCCATGTTTGAATCTAGGTTGGTGTACGTGGAGTTTTGCGCTCATCTTGTAAATAGGTGTGTGTAGCAATACCCTGTAACTGATAGTCGGCTGAAAAGCCGAAAGAGTGTGTACAAACACACTGAATAGACTGTAAATCGGCAAAAGTCGAAAAGTCAAGAAACTGGCGATTGATGCCACACCAGCGTGCGACCGCACGTGTGGTGAGCCGAGCCCGCAATCATGGGCGAATGTCTGTGAAGGCCCATGTGCGATCTCATGGGCTTAGTCCATTTAGGGGCCATGTATGACCAAATTACCCTCGAAGGGTAAAATGACCGAGTTACCCTCGAAGGGTAAAAAGACCGAATTACCCCCAGGGGGTAAAATGATTGAATTACCCCTATAGGTAAAATGACCGAATTACCCTCATAGGGTAAAATGACCGCATTACCCCTGTAAGGTAAAATGACCGAATTACCCTTATAGGGTAAAATAACCAAATTACCCTCATAGGGTAAAATGACCAAATTACCCTCGTAGGGTAAAATGTCCAAATTAACCCTATAGGGTAAAATGACTGACTTACCCCCATAGGGTAGAATGACCATAACACCCCCTGTAAGGTAGAATGACTGTTATGCCCTTATATGTTATTTGATTGATTGAGCATGCTATGTGATAATTATGTGTTTGCATACATGCACAGCATACTGCATGGGTTGGGATATTGTTATGGAGGAAGTATTGTACTGATCTATTAGGATCGCACAGGCCGCACGAGACAACTGTGGACCTACCTAAGGTTTTGGGTCGTTCTAAGGCTTATGCCATCACCGAAGGCTTTGTGTCATTACCGAAGGCTTTGTGTCATTACCGAAGGCATTGTGCCGTTACTAAAGGCGTTGTGCCGCTATTGATGGCTGTAAGCCACTTATTTTTCTGGTAGCTTTGTTGCGATTCTAGTTAGTGTCGCAACTGGTGCTAACTCTATAATTGTAGGGATGGGTGGGTCAATTTATTCCCTACAATAAGTGTAGGGTTGGACAGAGGCAAGTGCAGGGTTGGATGGGATAACATGCATCATGCATCATACATACTGCATTCTGGTTCTGTTTCTGTTATGGGCTAAGGCCCAACTGATACTGTAATGGGCTCAAGCCTAGATTGCTTTTGCATTCTGTTTATCTGACTGACTGTTTTTATATTAGGGGATTACACACTGAGTTTTCATAAACTCACCCCACTTTTAACTATGTAGGTAATCCCCAGCGTTAGGTGGATTGGTGTTGCAAGGGACTCGAGGGTGGCCACACAACTATATCTGCTTTACATTCAACTTTTTATTTTCAATAATTTTGGTTTGGGTATTTTATTTAATAAGGCCTCTCTTTAAATTTCTAAATTTTTGTTTGGTATTTTATTTACTATGATTTATGTTTGTTAGAAGTAGAGCGCGGTTTTCCAAAGCATTAAATTTTTCTAAACATCACATTTCCTTAACACAATTTTTTAAGCTTCTGCAACAAGTATTGTTTTTAAAGTGCAACAACGATTGAATATGATTAACAAATTTTCAATTACGTCGTAATAAGGTTTTTAATATAAAGCAGGTTTTCAAATGGAATCATGTTTTCGTAAAACACTTCAAATGGATTAACAAAGAGGCTTTAACCTTCAAACGAGTTTTTATCAACAAGAACAAGGAAAAGAAAAAAAGGGTTTTCAAAAAGGCACTCCAATGTGACACTGCCAAATTCGGCCATAATGTCTAGGCCGGGTTTGGGGTGTTACAGGTTTGATACTTGTTAATAAAGTTATTAACTATGGAAAGATTATGGATTAGTGATTGATTATCATTCAGGGAAATTGATTGTAGTCACAGATACTGGGATCAGAAAATCTTTGTCTGCTTTACGGGTAATGAGTATGTAGTTTATTTTATCAAAAGGTGGTTCGATATTAGCTAAGTTAAAAAGCTAAATCGATGTATATTTAGCAAGTCTAAGGGACTTGGAAATAAGACAGTGAAATTCAAGCTAAAAGAGTACAATGGGAGACGCCTTCTAATATAGAGTTTTAGATTAGAACTAATGACTATTTGTTGTTCCGAGACAGAGTTTGAGTACTGAGGAATCGAAAGATTTTACAGTAATTAATACACGAAGCTTACAATGGTAGTTTGCCTGTTCTTCCAGGAAAAACAAGATGTTTAGTAATCTGAAAATGTTGTATTGATTGACAGGTATGAAAGGAGATATTTCTAACTCTACGCTTAGAACTTTAAAGTATCAGCAAGTTAAACTGTTTGTATGTGCCTTCGGAACTATTACAGTCTAAGATGATATCTGGGTGAAAAATAGGATAATAATATTATGATGGATTCTGTATTGAGATTATTCTTATCACCGAAAAAGAAAGATGTTATCTAGGTTACTTCCAAATGTTTAAAAAGTCTGCACATTTATTTCTATCCGTACAAATTTCTATTTTGATAGACTTGTTGAGTTGTACATATAAAAGATTTTAGATTATAAATGTAACACCCCTTACCCGAGTTCAACGCTGGGACGAGGTACGAGACGTTATCGTACTAAACCTTGCTCAAACTTACTAAATCGGGCCTTGATTCTCGCTCAAATTTAAAAATTTTACAAACATGTTCTTAATATTCTTAACATGGGCCTACAAGGCCCAAAATATACATCAGGAGTGGTTTGAAACCAATTCGAAAACTTTTGAGCATCTTAGAAAAATTTTACTTCAAACAAGGCCACACGCCCATATAAGGTGGGACCCCCGTGTGTGCTGGCCGTGTGGTCACACACGTCCATGTTCCTAGCCCGTACTGAATTTTTTTATTTCAAACCTACAGGTTTGAACACGGCTTGGGTACACGCCTGTGCCTATGGCCTGTGTCCCTCACACGACCTAGACATGCCTGTGTCAATAACCCATGGACCATTCTGTTCGAACACTATGAATTACTTCACTTCACATGGCAAAGACACACACCCGTGTGCTTAGCCCGTGTGCAATACTGACTTAACTACTTAAGATGCAGGGGACAAACGGTCGAGCTACACGCCCTTGGTGCAGACCATGGTTACAAACAGCCTAGACACATGCCTGTGTGCCTAACCCGTGTGGACAAAAATAGGCTATTTTCCAAGCCTTTTTTACCACCCTGAAACACAACCAACTCATACCAATTTCAAACTCACAATTCAACCATAATTATAATTTCTAAACATTCACAATTTAAGGTACTCACATACCACCATACATATCATTCTCATCCATCTTACTCTATTTAAACTTGTAAACTTGCACACTCATGACTTCATCCACATTGCATAAAATATAACTTAATCAGTATTAGCTCATTTCTACAGGCCATTACAACTTGACTCAAGTGATATCAATAGCCAGCATATTTGGCCACTCAAAATAACATATATCAAAATAACCAAACTTCTTATATATGCCATACAACAAAATAACTAACTTTACTATACCAAAATGAATGGCTTGATAGTGTGACTTCGAGCTTTGACTTTGATTGATCCGAGAGCTAATTCAACAAATCTACAAGGAAGAGGGGAAAATAAAGGGGTAAGCATAAAATGCTTAGTAAGTTGCATGGAATAAGGTAGCAACATAAGTCATAAAACATCATTCAAAAAAAGTATTGTGCAATCTCATTTACTTTTCTGCTCATTCTCATAACTGATTCAATCTCATAACTTACTCAATATCATGACTTACTTGTTCCCATAACTTACTTTTCATTTTCACGTAACTTACTCAAGTGTACCTATAACACTCATCATGAAACTCTAGTCTTTCTCGTTAACTAATCAACTTGAATACTTTCTCTATTAATGTACTTATAATATCGAAGGATACCCGTTAGGTCATTCTCATGGGAAGATGCCAAAGCCATATCCCAGATATGGTCTTACATGGGATCTTAAGTCAATGCTGAAGCTATATCCCAGATATGGTCTGACACAGGATCTCATATCGATGACGATGCCATGTCCCAGATATGGTCTTATAAGAGATCGTAAGCTGATGCTGATGCCATGTCCCAAACATGGTCTTATAAGGAATCTCTCTTAAATGCCTATGCCATGTCCCAGACACAGTCTTATATGGGATCTATGTCTCATCTCAGTGCCGAAGCCATGTCGTAGACATGGTCTTATACGGACCTCATGTCGATGCCAATGCCATGTCCCAGGCATGGTCTTACATGGGATCTCATATCGGTGCCAATGCCATGTCCCAAACATAGTCTTACATGGGATCTATGTCTCATCTCAGTGCTGAAGCCATGTCGTAGACATGGTCTTATACGAACCTCATGTCGATGCCAATGCCATGTCCCAGACATGGTCTTACATGGGATCTCATATTGGTGCCAATGCCATGTCCCAAACATGGTCTTATATGGGATCTTAGTTCGATGCCGAAGCCATGTCCCAGACATGGTCTTACACAGGACCTACAAATGCTCATGTCATGACTACGGTACCCTTCGTATTCTTTAACACTTACTGGAATTTCTCAAGTATAACTTCATCTTTTCATGGTAACTTCAAAACCATCAAATTCATGGAAATCATACTAGATTCAATATCATGTCATACCAATAGCTTCATGGAACATCATGACCTCATAGAGAATCATCACAATAAATTTTTATAAACATCATATACAACTTACCTCGGGTCCAAAATGCGGGAGGATGCTCAGTTTAATCCACCACCTTACTTTTTCCTCAGTTTCAATCTGGGCTTCCTGTTTCTTGATCTAAATGACAAATTAAACTTAGTTAATGCTCACATTGGCTAAATATCCCATAATTAACACTTTGGCAAAATTTATAATTTTGCCCTTAAACTTTTGCATATTTGCAAAATGGTCTCTAGGCTCGTAAAATGAAATGTACTAATTTTCTTGACTACCTAAGCCTAGCTGAACCTTTCATATTATCATAACAGCCCCTATTTCTCATCAATTCACGCTTTTACTACACATCTTCATACTTTTACAATTTAGTCCCTATTAGGGATTTTCATGAAAAATCACTTAGAAAAAGATGTTTAGTACACTTCAAACTCTCATATTCTACCACTAGACATCAAAATACTTGCATGTCATGCATGGGTATATTTTTTAATATAAACCCTAGTTCAAATTAGTGGTAGAAATAACTAGATTAAGCTACGAGGATTTTAAAAATACGAAGAAAATTAAAAACGGGCTTGGAGCCACTTACTTGGAGCTTGAAAATGAAAGAAACCCTAGCTATGGAGTGCTTGGAAATTTCAGATTGTACAGGGAGAAGATGAGCTTATTTTTAACTTATTTTCCCTTTTTATACTTAATTTTACCAAATGACCAAAATGCCCTTGCACCCTTTCCTTGAGATTTTTCCCCTCATTGTGCATTTTTGTCTATCATGCTAATAATTGGTCTATTTGCCAAATAAGGACCTCTAATAATTTTTATAATGCTATTTCAAACTGAAACCTTCTAGAAACTCATATTTTGCAACTTTTGAAATTTAGTCCTAAAGGAGAAATTAGTCACTTTTTCATAAAAATTTATTCATGGCATTTTATCACTATTATGCAATCATGTCATAAACATAAAAATAATAATAAATCATACTTTTCTACTTCAAATTTATGGTCTCGAAATGGCTATTTTGACTAGGCCCTAATCAGGGCCGTTACAATTCTCCCCTCTTAGGGATTTTCGTCCCCGAAAATCTTACTGGTGAACAAGTTAGGGTATTGAGCTTTCATGTTTTCCTCTCGCTCCCACGTTACCTCTTCTACCCCATGTCTTTGCCACAAGACTATTACAAGGGCAATACTTTTGTTTCTTAACTGTTTGACTTATGGAGCTAGAATATTAACCGGTTCTTCACCATAAGTCATATCCAGTTGTATCTCAAACTCTGAGATAATCACATGTGAAGGGTCTGATTGGTACTGCCGCAACATGGATACATGGAATACGTCATGAATCTTTTCTAACTCAGACGACAAAGCCAACCGATAAACTACTGGTCATATCCTCTCAATGATCTCATAGGGTCCGATGAAACATGGACTTAATTTTCCTTTTAGGCCAAATCTAAGGATCTTTCTCCATAGAGAAACCTTTAGAAATACTTTTTTCCCGACCTAAAATTCTATTTCTTTCTGCTTCAACTAAGAATACAACTTTTGTCTGTCAAACGCAACTTTCAAACAGTCTCGAATCACTTTTACTTTCTCTTTTGTTTCCTTGATTAAATCAACCCCGTGAATCTGATGTTCTTTGAGCTCTATCCAATATAAAGGCATTCGACACTTACACCCTATAAAGCCTCATAAGGCGCCATTTTCAAACTCGACTGAAAACTGTTATTGTAGGCAAATTCGACCAAAGGTAAGTACTTTTCCCAACTACCTTGGAATTCCAATACACAACATCTGAGCATATCCTCAAGCACCTTTATCACTCTCTCCCACTGACCATCGGTCTTTGGGTGGAAAGTGTTACTAAAGTTTAGCTTTGTACCCAAAGCTTCTTGCAGCTTCTTCTAAAATTGTGACGTGAATCTCATATCTCTATCCAAAATGATCGATAATGGTACTCTGTGTAGTCCCACAATCTCTGAAATATGCAAGTTAGCCAACTTATCAAGTGAATAATCTATGCGTACCGGTATAAAATGGGATGACTTTGTAAGCTTATCAATCACAACCCAAATAGCATCTTTCTTTTTCAGGGTTGTCAGAAAACTCATCACAAAATCTATAGTAACACGGTCCCATTTCCACTCGAGAACCATGATAGGTTGTAATAAGCCAGAGGGTACTTGATGCTCTGCTTTTACTTGTTGACAATCAAGCATCTCGAAACATACTAGGAGATATCTTATTTCATGTTCGGCCTCCAATACCATTTCTTTAAGTTGTTGTACATATTAGTACTACCGGGGTGGATAGACATTCGACTACTATATACTTCATGTAAAATTTTTTGGATAAGCTCATCATCCTTTGGTACACAAATTCGATCTCGGAACCTTATACAACCATCAGAATCGATCTGACAGTCTGAATAGGTACTTGATTCACTCTGAGCTTTCTTGGCTTGTAAACCTTTATCCCTTGACTGTGCTTTACAAATCTCTTGAATAAACATCGGTCTAGCTCTCATTTCTACCAAAACTGAACCATCATCGATTAAGGTTAACTGTGTGTTTATAGCTCTCAAGGTGAATTGTGATTTCCTACTAAGAGGGTCAGTGACAACATTTGCTTTCCCGCGGTGGTAATCGATAACCAACTCATAATCCTTTAATAAATCAAGCCATTGTCGTTGCCGTAGATTTAGGTCTCTTTGTGTCATCAAATACTTAGACTTTTATGGTCGATGAACATTCAGCATTGCTCGCCATATAAATGGTGCTTCCAAATCTTTAACACAAACACTATTGCGGCCAATTCCAAGTCATGGGTGGGATAATTCCTTTTATGAGGTTTTAATTGTCTCGAAGCATATGCAATCACTTTACCCTCTTGCATAAGCACACAACCCAACCCATTTAAAGATGCGTCACATAGATCACAAACTCTTTTCCCGATTCGAGTTGCTCTAAAATAGGAGCCTCAGTCAATAGCGTCTTTAACTTCTCGAAACTTTGCTGGCACTTTTCTATCCACTCGAACTTAACATCTTTTTGTAACAATCTCGTCATAGGAGTGGCAATCATGGAAAATCCCTTAACGAACCTTTGGTAGTAGCCGGCCAAACCCAAGAAGCTTCAGACCTCGGTTATATTCCTCGGAGGTGTTTCTATTCAACAATTGCCGAAATCTTATTTGGATCGACTCTAATGCCATCCCCTGAAACAATGTGGCTCAAAAATCCAACTTCCTTAAGCCAAAATTCACTCTTGCTGAACTTAGCATAAAGCTGCTTATCTCGTATGGTTTGTAAAAGCGTTCTCAATTGCTCACCATGTTCATCCTCATCATGAGAATAAATTAGAATGCCGTCAATAAAAACCACAACAAACTTATCTAGGTATGGCTGAAAGATATGGTTCATTAGATCCATGAATACTGCAGGAGAATTGGTTAAACCGAATGGCATGACAAGAAATTCATAGTGGCCATATCTTATTCTAAATGCAGTCTTAGGCACATCGGCCTCCTTAACTCTTAATTGGTAGTACCCAGATCTCAAATCTATCTTGGAAAACACTATGGCTCCTCTCAACTGGTCAAATAAATCATCGATCCTTGGCATAGGGTACTTATTCTTTATGGTCACCTTAATAAGCTGTCGATAGTCTATGCACAGCCTCATAGAACCATCTTTCTTTTTCACAAATAACACGGGAGCACCCCATAGAGAATGACTTGGTCTTGCAAAACCTTTATCTGTCAAGTCTTGTAACTGAGCTTTCAAATCCTTTAGCTTGATCGGAGCCATTCTGTAACGAGCAATAGAAATAGGTGTAGTGTCGGGAGCTAATCTATCCCAAACTCTATCTCTCTAACTGGAGGTAATCCGGGCAACTCTTCTGGAAATACATTTTGATACTCGCAAACTACTGGCACTGATTCCATTTTCAACTCTGACTCTTTGGTGTTCATCACAAAAGCAAGGTAAGCTTCATACCACTTTCTTATACATTTTCAAGCAATCATGGAAGAAATCACTGTGGCCAAGCTCTAGGATTCCTCTGATTCAACCTGAAGTGTATCAACATTCTCATATTTTAATTCAATAAACTTTCTACTATAATTGACTATCACCTCATGAGTGGTTAGCCAATCCATACCAAGGATTACATCAAATTCCTCGAATGGCAAAAGCATGAGGTTAGTTGGGAAATAATGACCCTTAATTATGAAAGGGCAATCTCTACATTCTTTGTCTACCAACACACATTTGCCCAGGGGATTGGAGACTTTTATTGCAAACTTCATGGACTCTACGGGTATACTCATGATAGACACTAGTTTTATGTAAATATATGAGTGGGTAGAACCCGAGTCTATCAAAGCAATAACAGAAGTTTCATGAAGAGAAAATGTACCTGTGATTACATCGGGTGATGATGCCTCTTCGCGAGGGTGAATGGCGTACGTCCTTGCTGGCGCTCTACCCTCAGGTCTTGCGGTTTGTTCTTTTGGTGCGCCTTTACTACTCGATCTCATTCTCAGATTTTTGTGAAGTTTACCTCTAGTGGGAGCGTTACCCGACCTCGCACTCTGGTCTCTATCTTTTTCGACCATCTTGGGGCACTCTCTAACAAAGTGGTCTTGAGAACCACACTTGAAACAAGCCACTCATGTGCCCGGTATTCGTCGAGGTGACGCCTACCGCACTAAGGGCACTTAGGCCTATAGGGTCGAGTGTTACCCACACTCGCAATAGAGGTGGTCTGAGCTTTGGAGACTGAATACTGTCTACTTTTGCCCTTACTTGAGAACCCCGCTGAAGTAGCTAATCTTGTAGTAAATTCCTCTAACTTCCTAGAAGAGGATTGGAATGACTTACCAAACAGTCTCTTTCTCGAGTCATAAGACTCCATCTCAGCTGTCCTTTTCTCATTGTCTAACTCTTTGGCCTTACAAGCTCTATCTACTAGCACAACAAACTCTTTCAATTCAAGAATACTAACAAACATTTTAATGTCTTCGTTTAATCCATCCTCAAACCTCTTACACATAATGGCCTCAGTGGATGCGCATTATTGAGCATATTTATTGAGTCTCACGAACTCACGCTCATACTCAGTTACAGTCATCCGATCTTGCTTCAACTCTAGAAATCCCTTGCACTTCTGATCAATGAACTATGGACTGATATACTTCTTACGAAACTCCTCTTAGAATAACTCCCAATTAACTTTCTCCCTTGGTACCACTGACACGAGGGTGTTCCACCACTAGTAGGCGGGATCTCGTAGAAAAGATACTGCACACTTCATACATTCCTCAGGTGTGCAAGATAATTTGTCAAATACCCTGATGGTATTCTCTAGCCAAAATTTAGCTCTTTTAGGGTCGTCATCAACCGGGGGCTTTTCTCGTCTTACTACCTTTACAATTTGGAGAGCTGTCGGGGTAGATTGAGGAATAGTAGGGGGTGGAGCTTGGTGTTGAGTAGCTAAGTTCATTCAAACGAACTCTGTGAACCACTCATTCGTCATTTGAAAGAAGGCCTCCCGGGCTTTTCCTCCCTGACTAACTGTAGCTAGTCTATTTTCTGTAGGAGCCGGTGTATTACTTTTTACATCATCTGCGTAGCTCATTCGGGATCCATTTACTATAAGAAAACACATTTAGATTGTCATGAGTTGTCACACTATCATATCACATATGTACATACATATGGAATGTATAGTTAGACTCATGCATGTGCTAGGTTAGTCCAATCGACTAAACACTAGCTCTGATACCACTAAATGTAACACCCCTTACCGGAGTTTGACACTGGGACGAGGTACAAGGCATTACCGTAGTTAACCTTACTCAAACTTACTAAACCAGGCCTTAATTCTCGCTCTAATTTAAAACTTTTTCAAACATGTTCCTAATATTCTTATCATGGGCCTACGAGGCATAAAATATACATCGGGAGTGCTTTGAAACCAATTCAAAAACTTACGAGCATCTTAGAAAAATTTTGCTTAAAACACGGCCACACTCTCATGTGAGGTGGGACACGCCCGTGTGGGCTGGTCGTCTGGTCACACAAGCCCATGTTCCTAGCCCGTGCTGAATTTTTTTATTTCAAACCTTTGAACACGGCTTGGGCACACGCCCGTGTCTATAGCCCATGTCCCTCACACGGCCTAGACATGCTCGTGTCAATAACCCGCGGACCATTCTGTTAGAACACTATGAATTACTTCACTTCACACAGCCAAGACACACGCTCATGTGCTCAGCCCGTGTGCAATACTGACTTAACTACTTAAGATGTAGGGGACACACGGTCAAGCTACACGCCCTTGGTACAAACCGTATGTCACACACGCCCCTGTGCCTAACCCGTGTGGACAAAAATAGGCTATTTTCCAAGCATTTTTACCACCCTGAAACACAACCAACTCATACCAATTTCAAACTCACAATTCAACCATAATTATAATTTCTAAACATTCACAATTTAAGGCACTTACATACCACCATGCATATCATTCTCATCCATCATTACTCTATTTAAACGTGCAAACTTGCACACCCATGATTTTCATCCACATTGCATAAAATATAACTTAATCAGTATTAGCCCATTTCCAAAGGCCATTACAACTCGACTCAATTGATATCAATAGCTAACATATTTGGCTACTCAAAATAACATATATCAAAATAACCAAACTTCCTATATATGCCATACCACAAAATAACTAACTTTACTATACCAAAATGAATGGCTTGATAGTGTGGCTTCGAGCTCTGACTTTGATCGATCCCCGAGCTAATTCGACAAATCTACAAGGAAGAAGAGAAAATAAAGGGGCAAGCATAAAATGCTTAGTAAGTTGCATGGAATAAGATAATAACATAAGTCATAAAACATCATTCAAAAAAGTATTGTGCAATGTTATTTACTTTTCTGCTCATTCTCATGACTGATTCAATCTTATAACTTACTC
The DNA here is from genome assembly GCA_020496765.1 of Gossypium stocksii. NCBI lineage: Eukaryota > Viridiplantae > Streptophyta > Magnoliopsida > Malvales > Malvaceae > Gossypium > Gossypium stocksii. The sequence goes on from CM035621.1 coordinate 53,725,177, forward strand.
AATATCATGACTTACTAGTTTCCATAACTTACTTTTCATTATCTCGTAACTTACTCAAGTGTACCTATAACACTCATCACAAAACTTTAGTCTTTCTCGTTAACTAATCAACTTGAATACTTTCTCTATTAATGTACTTAGAATATCGAAGGATAACCATAAGGTCATTCTCATGGGAAGATGCCAAAGCCATATATGAGATATGGTCTTACATGGGATCTTAAGTCGATGTCGAAGCCATATCCCAGATATGGTCTTACACGGGATCTCATATCGATGTCGATGCCATGTCCCAAAATGGTCTTACACGAGATCTGAGCTAATATCGATGCCATGTCCCAGACATGGTCTTATACGGGATCTCTTTTAGATGCCCATGCCATGTCCCAGACATGGTCTTACAAGAAATTTATGTCTCATCTCAGTGTCGAAGCCATGTCCCATACATGGTCTTATACGGGACCTCATGTCGATGCCAATGTCATGTCCCAGACATGGCCTTACATGGGATCTCATATCGATGCCAATGCCATGTCCCAGACATGGTCTTACATGGGATCCCAGTTAAGTGCTGAAGCCATATCCCAGACATGGTCTTACACGGGACCTACAAATGCTCATGTCATGACTACGGTACCCTTCGTAATCTTTAACACTTATTAGAATTTCTCAAGTATAACTTCATCTTTTCATGGTAACATCAAAACCATCAAATTCAGGGAAATCATACTAGATTCAATATCATGTCATACTAATAGTTTAATGGAACATCATGAATTAATATAGAATCATCACAATAAATTTTTACAAACATAATGCTAAATTATCACATTCAACTTACCTCGGGTCCAAAATGCGAGTGGATGCTCGGTTTAATCCACCACCTTACTTCTTTCCCAGTTTTGGTCCGACCTTCGTGTTTCTTAATCTAAATGACAAATTAAACTTATTTAATGGTCACATTGACTAAATAGCCCATAATTAACACTTTGGAAAAATTTATAATTTTGCCCCTAAACTTTTGCATATGACTAAATAGCCCATAATTAACACTTTGAAAAAAAATTATAATTTTGCCCCTAAACTTTTTCATATTTGCAAAATGGTCCCTAGGCTCGTAAAATAAAATGTACTTATTTTATTGACCACCGAAGCCTAGCCGAACCTTTCATATTCTTATAACAGCCCCTAGTTCTCATCAATTCACTCTTTTACTACACATCTTCATACTTTTACAATTTAATCCCTATTAGGGATTTTTATGAAAAATCACTTAGAGAAAGATGTTTACTACAGTTCAAACTCTCATATTCTACCACTAGACATCAAAAACTTGCATGTCATGCATGTATATATTTTTGAATATAAACTCTAGTTCAAATTAGTGGTAGAAATAGCTAGATTAAGCTACAAGGATTTCAAAAATATGAAGAAAATTAAAAACGGGGCTTAGAGTCACTTACTTGGAGCTTGAAAATGAAAGAGACCCTAACTATGGAGGGCTTGGAAATTTCAGCTAGTACATGGAGAAGATAAGCTTGTTTTTGGCTTATTTTCCCTTTTTATTTCTTAATTTTACCAAATGACCAAAATGCTATTGCACCCTTTCTTTAAGATTTTTCCATTCCTTGGGCATTTTTGTGCATCATGCTAATAATTGGTCTATTTGCCAAATAAGGACCTTTAATAATTTTTGTAATGCTATTTCATACTTAAACCTTCCAGAAACTCTTATTTTGCAACTTTTGCAATTTAGTCCTAAAGGACAAATTAGTTACTTTTTCATAAAAATTTCTTCATGGCATTTTAACACTATTATGCTGTCATGTCATACACCTAAAAATAATCATAAATCATACTTTTCTACTTCGAATTTGTGGCCTCAAAACCACTATTTCGACTAGGCCCTAATCCGGGCTTTTACAATACAGCCTGTCAGTCTCTATTATTTTGGGAACCTGAGGTTTATATTGTGATTCGATAGAAAACTACAGTAAGTTTTGGATACGAGATTGAGTTCTAATATTATATTTCATCCTCAAGCTGATGGTTAATCTGAGACACTGATTCAGATTTTCGAAAATATGTTTTATTACTGTGTTTTAGAATTTGAAAACAACTAAGAAAGACATTTACTGTTGGTTGAGTTTCCATATAATAATAGTTATTAGATTAGCATAAAGATGAAATTGTACGAAGTATTGTATAGTTGCAATTACCGAACTTCGTTGTACTGGATCGGGTTGTGTGAGAAAAAGATTCACTGGGTTGTTTTGATCAGAGAGATTGAAGAGAAAGAAAAGGTAATTCATAACAGTTAGGAAGCAGTTTCAAATCAATTAGTATTTCATGTATCTACGTTGCAATGGTACAGATCAGACCTTTTGCATATGAATTCTCCTACCGAAGTTGAGATACACTTATATATATAGTATAAGCTGATTAGAATTTTGACACGAGAAATCAAAGAATTGAGAAATAAACATATAACTCTTGTGAAGGTTCTTGGACATAAATATGGGATAGAGGAAGCTACATGGGAACTCGAGGAAGCTATGCAAAAACTATACCCTAACCTGTTTACTGGTAAGATTTTCCAGGACGAAAATCCTTAAGGTGAGAGAGTTGTAACAACCAATTTTTAGGGTTAATCGGAACAGTGGTTTTGGGACCACAATCTAAAGTCAAAATAATTATTTTATTATTTTGTTAAGGTTTACAGCACTTTAGAATGATAGTATAAAAATTTTGTTAAGAAATTTTACCATTTAAATGCTTAATTCGGTAAAAAGGATTAAATCGCGTAAACTGTAAAAGTTGAGATCTATTAGTTAAAAGTATTAAATGGCTATAAAATTTATTAGTGGAAGTCCTTAAAGGGTAATTAGACCATTCATAAGTTGAGTGGACTTTCATGGACATGTTATATGTATTTTTAATGGTTTAATTAAAAGGTTAAAATGGTAAATTAGGAAATAAAGGTTATTATAATAAAACAAAATTAAATTATCATCATCTTTCACTATTTTCAACCTAAACCTAAAGAGAAAGAAGTCATTTTTGTCTTCAACTTTTTAAGCAATTTTAATTTCTTCAATTAAAGTACGATTTTTGTTCCGTTTTTGATGATTTTTATGTTTTTGTAATCATTGCAGCTAGAGTAGCTAGCCCATACCTTGATTTTTGAAATTGTTGATGATTTTGTAAAGTTCCATTGATGAATGTTTGAGCTTTTGAATGTTTAATGGTGAAAAATGAATATTTGTTGTCAGATTAATATATTTTGTAAAGTGATTTTTGACAAAAATGTCAATTAAGGACTAAATTGAGAAAAGTGTAAAATTCATGGTTAGATGTGCGATTAAATTGAAAATATGGTCTACTAGTAGTATGGGTAAAATTCGGCTTGCATGGGTTGTCCTTAAATTGCATGAATTTGCAATTTTACGTGATAAGGACTAAATTGTAAAAATGTAAAACATTAGGGGCAACAGTATAATTTTGCCAAAATGTGTACTATATGTTAAATTGAATAATTTGGAAGTTAATATACTAAATTTGATATTATATGTAACAGCTTGAATTTGGGCTTAGCCGGAATAGTGATTTCGAAATCACTTACCCGAGGTTGGAGAAAATTATTTTGGCATTATTTATATGTTGTAGTACTTTCATAAGAATGCAAGAAAATTTTGGTAAATTAATTTATGCGATTGAAGGCTTAATCGCGAAAAAGGATTAAATCGCATAAAGGGTAAAAGTTTGATTTCATTAGCAAATGGTGTAAATTGGTCATAAAACTAAATTGCGGACCTTTGATAGACAATTGCACCCATTTTAATAAGGTTGGTCGGCCATGGGTCATGAATTAAGGAAAAAGGTCAAAGGGTTTGTAGGATTTTTGTGACTAAAATCAAATAAATAATACCTAATGGCCTAGCCTTCAGTTTTGCATCATTTCTTCTTCTTCCTTACCCATTTTATCAGCAAAAAGGAGGGTTTGAAAGCTTCAAAAATTACAGCAACATTTAGCACTTATAAGTAAGTGATTTTAAGGTCCTTTCTTGAATATTTTTACATTTTTAGAACCCTTGTAGCATGAGCTACCTTTTAAGGGATGTATTGTTCAAAATGAGTGAAAGTTTAGAGATTCATCATGATTGAATAAGAGTTTTTTTTCTGGGTTTTTATGGAAAAAAATGAGTCATTGTTGTTAAATAAACAACTTTTTGTGAAAGGGTGTTTAGGAAAAACTACAAATTGGACTAATTTGTAAAGTTGATAAGTTGTTAGTACTTGTGTGAAATAATGAGCATTTGGGGTTGCTATAAGAGTGAAAAGAGTTTAGTTAGGCTTGATTAAGAAGGAAATTCAATAAAAATCGATTTTCGAGCCTACGGTAAAATGGTCATTTTGCCAAAGTCTAGGGCCAAAATGGTCATTTTGTAAAATTATGATTCTTGATTTGTGTGGATTAAATTGGTGATTAAATTAGTGAATTTTTATTGTTATAGATCAAGATTTACCAAATTTGAACCTAGACTGAGGAAAAGCCAAGCAAATCAATTAAACCGAAAAGTCAATTTCCATTTTGTATATCAAGGTAAGTTGTAGGTAAATAATGCAAAATTTCTAATTTTTATGCATGAAATCATTGAATTGTCGTAAAATTATGTGTTGTGATATGAGCAATGTATGCAAATAGTTAATCGAGCATGAATTGTGGAAATGATGATTTTTATTCATGAAATAATGAAAACATGTGTAATAGAGCCTGGTTGAACATTTGGAATAGAATTGAAAATTCATGCCATGACATTGGGTGATGTGTATGCTAGTGTAAGACATGTCTGGGACATGCTTCGGCCACATTATGAGAGCCAGTGTAAGACATGTCTGGGACATGCATAGGCCTCGAGATTTACAAGCCAGTGTAAGACATGTCTGGGACATGCATCGACTTGAGATGAGAGTTAGTGTAACACATGCCTGGGATATGCATCAGCCTCGAGATATACAAGCTAGTGTAAGACCTGTCTAGGACATGGCGTCAGCTTGTTGCGTGTCAGTGTAAGACCTATCTGGGACATGGCATCGACTTGATATGTAAGCTAGTGTAAGACCATGTTTGGGACATGGCATCGACTCGATACCTTACGTTAGAGGCTCATTGATTATCCTTTCGTATTCTACATAGTTCAACGGGACAATCTTAAGTCGTATTAAGCTTGAGAGATAGTATGATGAATTTGTGAGTGGTGCAGGTACCTAAATGAAATGTATGAAATGTGAGATCAATAGCATGTCGTATGATTAATAAAGGATTAAAATGAGTATGTTATGCTTGCGGTCATTTTAGTATCATGCATAATTGATGATGTATTGAGAGCATGACTTAACATGGTAATTGTTGTTATATATTTAGTTATAACTTACTAAGCTTTATGCTTACCCCTTTCCTTTCCATTTTCCCTTATAGTGCCACCTAAGTAATTCAAGGATGCAAGGATGTCGGAGGCATCGTTCACACTACCAATTGAAGCTTTTGGTATAGTTATATTTTGTGTTTTGAGTAATGGCATGTATAGGTTATTTGGTCACTTTGATGCAAGTTACACTAGTTAGCCAGTTGTATTGGTCATTTATTTTATAAAGTTCATTTTGTAAATGGCCATTGGAATTGGCCAAAATTGTTATAGTTATTTTTAATGAAATGAGTTCATGGAAATTGTGGATGGTTGCTTAGATTAATCGTGCATGCATATTATACAATTTGTGGTTGTTAGATAAATGCATAATTATGGAATTTAGATGCATATCGATGTTGAGTCATGATATGAAAGTGTTGGCTTGTGTTTGATCTTGTTTCAGGGAGGCAAAGAGGCTTGGTAGATAGCCTATTTTTGTCCAGATGGGTAGACACACGGGCGTGCGTCTAGGCTATGTGTGACACACGGTCAACCCCACGGGCGTGTGGTTAGGCCATGTGTTCCCTGCACCTTGCATGGGAAGGATTAAATACCCAGTAGTAAACACACAGGCTGAGACATGGCCGTGTGTCTCAACCGTGTGAAGAGCACGGCCAAGCACACAAGCGTGTGCCACGACCGTGTGATTGTTGACGTTAGAAACAGAATACCCAGGTTTTTGCACATAGGCTGCGATACAGGCATGTCATGGCCGTATGAGAGACACGAGTGTGTGCCACGACCGTGTTTCTGCTGATGTTAGAAATAGAATGTCAAGATTTTTACACACGGGCCACAACACGGGCGAGTCATAGCCGTGTGTGGGACACGGACTGGGCACACTAACTTGTGCCAGACTGTGTGAAAACCTTGTAGGTTCAGAGTTAAAAAATATATTTGCACAGACAAAGGGCACGGGCATGCCCATAGGTACTTAGGCCGTGTGAGGCACACGGGCCATCAGTACGGCCATGCCTTGAGGCCACACGGGCGTGTGCCCTATTTTAGTAGATTTTCTTGGAAGTTTCCTAAGTATCCAAAATGGTCCCGGGTTATTTCCCAATCGTGTTTTAGGCTTCTTAGGCTCATATTAAGGTCCGTAGAACATTGTTTGAAAAATGTTTCTTAATTGGGACACATTTCAATGTGTGTAAAGCTAAAGGGTTGTATGTGATTTAGTAAGGTAACACCTCATACCCTATTCCGGTGTCGGATACGGGTAAGGGGTGTTACATTATATCTAGATCAAGATAAGCAATTAGTGGAACTAGATCGAGGAAAACGAAAAGTGGACGAATAGTCGATAGTTTTATTCGAGCAACTCAAGGTAAGTTCGTATTGCTAGAATCAAATTATTAAATACTTGTAATTATTTAAAATGAATGTGTATAAGTTGGATGAATAACCTATTTGAAATTTGAATTACTAGTTATATGATTATATTACTGTTTATATGAATGAAAGTGAAATGTTACAAATGTTATATACGTTATATGGATTCGGTATGATAATATGCATTGGGTCAACAAATTGAGTATTTAAATGTATGACTTAGTTGAATTAAATATATATGATTTGAGAAATTGAATTATTGATTATTAAATGCTAAAAGATGGAATTGAATAATACCGAGCCCCGTTTGAACTTTGCATAACGCGAAAAATTAGAGTCCTAGTTTATAAATGGCTTATTTGATGTTGGCTTTTAAAGTGGAAGGCCTTAAATGGTTATTTTACCATTCCTTATGCTAGCGGACATTTATGTCCTTAATGATATGTTTTTAAGTGGTTTTAGTTAAAGGGAAAAATGGTCAAATGGCATTATTATATGTTTTATTAAATAAATATCATTAAATGTTTTCATTCTTCATCTTCTTCCACCGATTCTTCAGCCAAAAATTAAGGGTTTACAAGCTTTTAACATTTGGCTATTTCAAGCTTCGATTGGAGGTTTGTTTTTGTCCCGTTTTTGGTAATTTTTACGTTTTTGAGGTCGTTGTTTCAAATACTAGCTAATCCTTACCTCAATTTCTGATTTTGAACATGTCTTTAAAAAGTGCCATTGATGAATCCTTATTATATTGATAGATTTTGATGAAATATTGTTTATTAAGTGAGAATATACAAGAATTTTGAAGTAGTTTTTGAAGAAATTGAGTTTTAAGGATTTAATTGTAAAAGGTAGAATTTTTGAAGTTAAATGTGTGATTAATTGAGTTGTATGTGCTTGTATAAATCCCTTGAATATTCGGCTATGATGAATTGGGGGATTTATTATGCAAATTGTCATTTTGTGATAAAAGGGCTTAATTGCAATGTGTTGAAAATATAGGGACTAAATTGTTAACATGCCAAAATATATGTTTTGGGCTTGATTGATCAAGTTAGTGATTAAATAGCTGAAATTTGTATTAATATAGGTAAAGACGACCGAATTCCGGAACTCGATCGGGGAAAAAGAAAAGTTGACGAGTAGATACGGAATTTCGAGGTAAGTCCGTATAATGAAATTTATTGTGTATATGCTCCTATTTGTTGTTAATTGAATACATGAAATACTAGTCGATTAAATGGCCTATCTGTATGTATACATGTGAAATTGAAATGAAATTGTTACAAGAGAAAAATGAATACCGAGCCCCGTTAGAATCGTGGAAGTCGATGGGATACAAGTGACGTGTCACTAGGGTTACAGGGTGGTTAGAGCTCCTGCATTTGTTGCGGACTCACCACGTGCTCATTGAGCTCTCTGATATAGCCCTCCCGAAGAATATATGGATAATGGATTTAGCCCGTACGGGTAATCCAAATTAGGGTCTGAATTTAGCCTGGACTGGAAATTCAGATCCTAGCTCATTAGAGTAATTGTCGTTGCAGGGGATTAAGCCTGGACTGGTAATCCCGACAATACTCTATGAGTTTATATTACAGGGGATTTAGCCTGGACTGGTAATCCCGCTGTAAGAATGAGGTTCGCAGGAGTGTGCTCTCTGTTTAGTCTTCGGACTCTCTGTTCAGCCTTCGAGCTTACTGTTCATCCTTCGGGATTACTGATCAGCCTTCGGGCTTACCGATACTGGCTCGAAAGAGCATATATGATGCATTGACAGATTTCCGATTACATGTATATACACTGTGTGTGTATCACCTGAGTATCCCTCGACGTTCTTAAAGGTTCAATGGGCAATTACCGATACATGTTACATGAAAAGTGAATAAAATCTGTATTACAAGTTATACGAATACTGGAAGATGTGTGAATTACATGTTACATGAGCTACACCTGGATTACTTGATATATGTATTATGAGAATTACATGAATTATATGGATACATGTTATATGAGATTGATATGGATTATACAGCATATGTTATATGAATGACATTATATGTTACATGGACTAACAAGTGTATACTTGTGGATTAGGCAACTTGCTTATATGAATTGAATTGGCAATGTATTGTAATTACTGCATTGATTCGGTAAGGTTTAAATTCTGTACCACGGACTTACTAAGCTTTAGAAGCTTACTCCGTTTATTTCTGTCAATGTTTTATAGATTCGGAAGCTATCTCGATCCTCGGACGCGTCGGAGATTCGCCATCACACTATCCATCAAGCTTTTGGGTACTTTTGAATCTTTTGTAAATGAAATGGTCATGGCATGTATAGGCTAGTTATTTTGTATACATGTTGTATTTTTGTAAGTGTTCAAGCCATGGGATGTGGCTTGGGTCATATATGTTTATAATGAAGTATTTGATTTGTTCTTGGATATGTTGTATTTGGTAAAATTGGCTTGGAAATGTTGTTTATTATTGGCTGAAAAGAAATGACCCTTGTTGGGTGGCAATTTGGCTTAAACCAAGCTTACATTGTGCCACACGGCCAGGGGACACGGGCGTGTGCTTCGACCGTGTGTCCCCTGCACCTTAAATAAATTTTGACAGTTTCGACCACGGGCTGAGAACACGGGCGTGCCTTGGCTGTGGGAAGCACACGGCCCTATCCCACGGGCGTGTGAAATTAACCATTAACCGTGTGGTGTAAGTCAGTAGCTTCCACGGCCTCTAGACATGGGCGTGTGAAGGCCACACGGCCTCATCACACGGCCGTGCTAGAAGTCACACGGGCGTGTGTGACGTCATTTTCAGAAAAAAATTTTTCGAGCTTCCGATGCGATAGGATTTGAATCCTAATCATCCGAAATGACCTTAATTAGCTTGAGAATAATTAATACGGACGTTTATGCAATATTCTGTGTTCACTTTCAATTAAATTTTATAAAGATCCGATAAGTCCGGTAATGCTCCGTACTTGATTCCGGTGACAGTCTCGGGTATAGGGTGTTACAGAAATAATGGAAACTTAAAGAAAAATCTGGTATTGATTGGTCAAACCAAAAATTTTTTAAATTTTATGGATAGAAGATATATGAGTCTATTTCCAGGGAAAATTAACGGCACTTGATTTGGAGTTTTGTAGCCCCAGTTATAAATAATTTAGTGACTATTGCTCAAGAAGACAGCTTATAGTGAATTTGTGATTATGTTGTAAACATTGATAAAACTTGATCAGATGTTATATGGTCCATATGAAAATGAGACGTGATTAATGACAAGGGACTATAATCAAATAAATTATATGAAAAATGTGATATGGTAACTGTGTTCGTAAATATATGATTCTAGTATATGTGAACTATGTATGAACCTTAGAAATGGATCGTGGTTATGTATCGAATGATGAAAATCATACTTAGGTGAATATAATGTTATATCTGTGTATATGTGAATGTTCATTTTTGACTAAATGGTATTGTATCGTGAATAATGCTAAATATTGTATGTGATTTCAATATTTGGTTTTAATTGAGTTCAATTGTGTAAATTGCTTAAAACTTACTAAACTTACGCAAGCTTACTCCGTTTGCTATGTTTCACTGTTTGATAGATCGTTGATTTCAACCATCTACTCGGGAATCGTCAGCAACTCATCACACTATCTAACTTTTTGGTACTATGATGTTTTAGATCTAGCATGGCATGTATAGAATAGACTATATAGTAAATGCTATTTTGGATATTGTATATAATAGCCATGTGAATATGACATCTTTTAAATGTTGGTATAAGTTTCAAAAAAAATATATTGTGATCTCTGGTTGCGTTGATTGTGCATATGAATGTTAATGAGTTTATGTCAATGTGAATGTACTAGTGTAGTGTTTAGTTTGGTAATAGCTCGTAGCCCACTCCGGCGATGGATACGGGTTATAGGGTGTTACATTTTATTGGTATCAGAGCTACAGTTTAGTCGATTCTAGGACTAACGTAGCACGTGTGAGTCTAGCTATACATGCCATAAAGTGATAAAATGATAGTGTGATGATTTTTGATAGTTAAAATGTGTTTTTCGTATAGCAATGAATCCCGATCCTGATCGAGCCGTAGTAGATGATGTTGAGAGTGTTGCGCCTGCTCCCCCGCAAGGGGTAGCGCCGAATGACACTCAGCTGAATTTGAATAATCAAAATGATGAGATGAAACAAACCTTTTATGTTATGACGAACGAATGGTTCTCTGAATTTGTGAATAATAACCTGGCTACACAACCTCCTCCGCCCCCGAATAATCCCCTTCTGATACCTGTTGTGTCTCCTGTGGCCGATCCGTAGAGGTCAAGTAAGTCTCCGGTTGATAAAATTAGAAAACATAGAGCAGAAGCGTTGGGAAAAAGAAAGACAAAATTAGCCGATTAGTTGATCTGTAGTCGTTCAACAACAATTAAGGTAAGGCTTTAAGTATTTGAAATAATTTAATTTCATAGGTCGAATATAGCTAATTAATTTAAGATGTAATGAAATGTTAAAATGTGGCTTTAAGCTTATGACCGAATGGCATTTAGAAACTTTAAGTGAGCTTTGTAATATGTCTTTAGAATGAATGTGAGCTAGGTCTTTATGTTAAAGCTGAATATGTGTTAAGGCTAATGACAATTATAAAAATAATGGCATATATGATGTTATGTTTTAAATATGTGAATGAGAACTTTGAAGTTTGAAATGAGCCTACATGTAAATGATATTGATGTTTAATGTAAGTGAATTAAATGATTGATGTGAATTGTATGTGAAGTAATTATACACATATGTTTATATATGAACATATGGTTTTTGGGAAATCATTCATGTAAGCATATGACTTATTTATGTGATTGTGGACATGCAAATTTCAATGAGGATATGATCTGTAATTTTATACTGATTTGATTGAATGGAAGTTGGTTTTGAAATGTTGAAGTGTTCATTACTATATGAATTCAAAGTTAAATGAAAGGATATGTTTAAAGTGTACATATGTGATGTTTTATAGACTTGGTTAAGTCATTTCAATGTGTAATAACGAGTGAATATAGGCACTGTGTGTGCGAATTCCTTTAACCGAGCACTATGTGTGCGAGATCGGTAATTGAGGCACTGTGTGTGCGAATTCCTTTAACCGAGCACTATGTGTGCGAGATTGGTAATTGAGGCACTGTGTCTGTGAATTCCCTTAACCGAGTACTGTGTGTATGAAATCAGTCATTAGGGCACTAAGTGTGTGAAATAAGTTCATGTAAGACCTCGTCTGGGATGAAGGCATTGATTTGAGATAGTGTGTAAGACCCTGTACAGGACAGTGACATCGACCTCGAATAACATGTAAGACCGCGTCTGGGATGTCAGCATTGTATAAGGCCTATTTGAGATCTATACATATCTGTACGACTCGAAGAGAAAGTCCGTTAAATGGGAAAATACTTACCATATATATGTGATTCAGGTTATAAACCTAGCAGGCAATTTAAACGCCGGTAAATGTGCTTCGGACTGTGAAAGTCTAGTAGGCTTCGTGCCAGTGAGATGTATCAGGCTCTATGCCTAGCAGGCTTCGTGCTGCTGTATTATATTAGGCTTTAGGCTTTGACTAATTCGTACGGACAATAATAACTAAGACTGATTGTGTTGAACAAACCCAAATGGTCGGGTATGTGGATGATGATTTCTTTTTTGGAAATAAGTAAGTTGAATATGGATATGAGATGTTAACGTAATCTTGTATTGGTTTATATATGTTACTCAATTGAGAATTAAAACCTTGAGCTACTATATCAGTGGTCACTTGTAATAGCCGAAGGTAAAGGATAGCATTAAATTCTTATTGATAGTGTTTTATTGATGAATAGGTGTATGAAAGATCGTCTAAGTTATATGTATACAAGTTGACGGCTGTCAAGTTTATTCGAACTTTGGGTCAAGTAGGCCTTGAACCAGTGTGTGGGACTCGAGCCTATACCTAGCAGGTTCATACTGGTGAGTTAAATTATGTTATACCTGTGCGCGTTATTACCAAAATAAAAAGTAAGTGAGTAAATGTGCAATTTTACGGATCTCTGTGATTATCATGATTAAACTAAGAAAATTTTGTTAGTTGAAGTACTGTAGTGTAAGCTCAGAGTTGAGGAAACAATGTGGGATCTAGAGAAACCCTATAAGAGAACGTTACCTTATCTTATTCACTGGTAAGATTTTCGAGGACGAAAAATCCCTAATGGGGGAGAGTTGTGACAGCCTTATTTTGACCCTAGTAGGAAAGTGGTTTCGAGACCACAGAATCGAATCAGAAATATTTTAAAATATTATTTTCAATGTTTTTACTATGTGAATTGCCTGTTGTGTAAGTTTGGTGTTTGAATTTTTGTCTTTTAATGTGGAATTATTAGAAGGGACTTTTGTGAGAAGCATTGAAAATGTGATGGGTTAATTTGTAGTGGCCGAATATTAGGAGGTTTAGAATATAGGGGACTTGCATGTCAAATACCCCTTTCTTGAAATAGTGGACAGCAAGGTTGTTAAGATTGGACAAAATATTTCTTTTATAATAATTATAATTGGTAAATGGTTGATATATGAATTTTATAATTATTTAATAAAGGAAGGTGATAAAAAAAATGTGGCATGTTCTTTCTTCTTCATTTTTAGCCGAAACTAAAGAAAGAAATTAGGAAAGGAAGAACTCTTAAACATTCGGCCATTTGGGGTTTCCCACAAGCTTAAGAGCAAAGAGAGCCAAACTCATATAGGGAAAAGGCGAAAATAGTAGAATAGCTGATTCGTAGTTGTTCGACGACCATCGAGGTAAGTTTTAAATGATTAAACATGTGCTATAATCGTATATTGACCTAGTGAATTAAAGAAAGGAAATAAACTTAAATGTATATGCATATGGAGGTGTAATGCCGAATGTGATAGTGATAAAGATAGATGATTTATTATAGAGTTAATAGAATCTATATAATGTGAGACGAATGACTATTATGTATTGAGCCAATTGGCAGATGCCGAACCTATGTGGTGAGTATATATATATGGGTTTAAATATTTGTAATTATTATGGTGAAAATGTAGCATTGATTAAACATGTGATTTAGGAATTCATGAAATAATGTGTGGTTGTACATATAGTACCATGTTATATGGTATAAGGAAAAGATTAAGGAGATTCGGCTGATTGAGTGAATTAAGCAGGTAAAAATGTTAAATAGCTTTGTGCTTGATTTATATTGATATGAAGTGATGATGAAATGTTATAATGAATTCGATTTCGTAGTTGATGGTTTTAAAATAATAATAATAATAATAGTCTATGAATATGAGTTTTGTACCATACGACGTCGGGATTCATTCGATAGATTAAATTGTCTAGGTACGTATAAATTGTTTATGCATATGAGGATAATGTGAATTGAATTACGAAGTGAAACAAGAAGTATATGTTATATATGTGATTATGATCATTGAAATTATATATGAATGTATTGCTCTGAATTAAACCTATAAAGTCGAATTTAAAGAATTACTTCGAGGCATTTAGATGTTGTGATTTTGAGACTCTGTGCTAACACGGAATGTGGATTCGTTTCATTAATTAAGTTATCCAGGTATGTATAACTTATTTAGGCTCATGAGAATTAAGGGAATTAGATGATGGATGCGAAGTATATGGGAAGTGATTCTATGTTTGAATTCATATATATAATCATTTGGTCCTTGTGGAATGTTTTATGGAATTATATAATTTTTATATGTGATTACGATCATGTGAAATTAAATGTGGATATGACATTGTATTTTGTTCGTTTCAATTAAATTAAAGTTGACAGTGAAGCATTTTAAATGCCTATGTTACATGAGTTCAATCTTGAACAATATGATATACATGTTTAAATGATATGAACGAAACGAATGTGTGAAAGAGTAAAATTGTAATAAATCTGCTTGAGTCAACAGCAGTAACATGATTGTGGAAAATCACCATAAATTGTGGGAGTTTAGTTAGAGGCTAAATAAATTATGTAATTAAAGCATAATGAGTCTAGTTTCTTAAAAAAGAAACCGTGTAAGCAAAAGAATTGCCGATAATGAGATATTTGAAGTGGCGTGCGACAGAGTCAAAATGACTTCGAGGTCCCCTATTCTATTTTTAGAAAATCATTATAAATTGTACAAAAATTATTATAAGATAAAATTTATATGCTTAGACACCTTAATGAGTCTAGTTTCAAATGAAATAAACAATAACCCATTTTGAATTCTGTACAATGAGAAATTGATTCGTAGTGAAGAGTGGTCAGAATAGTCAAACAGTGAAATAAGGGAAACTTCAAGAAAAATCTGGTATTGATTGGTCAAACCAAAAATTTTTTAAATTTTATGGATAGAAGATATATGAGTCTATTTCCAGGGAAAATTAACAGCACTTGATTTGGAGTTTTGTAGCCCCAGTTATAAATAATTTAGTGACTATTGCTCAGGAAGACAGCTTATAGTGAATTTGTGATTATGTTGTAAACATTGATAAAACTTGATCAGATGTTATATGGTCCATATGAAAATGAGACGTGATTAATGACAAGTGACTGTAATCAAATAAATTATATGACAAATGTGATATGGTAACTGTGTTCGTAAATATATGATTCTAGTATATGTGAACTGTGTATGAACCTTAGAAATGGATCATGGTTATGTATCGAATGATGAAAATCATACTTGGGTGAATATAATGTTATATGTGCGTATATGTGAATGTTCATTTTTGACTAAATGGTATTGTATCGTGAATAATGCTAAATGTTGTATGTGATTTCAATATTTGGTTTTAATTGTGTTCAATTGTGTAAATTGCTTAAGACTTACTAAACTTACGAAAGCTTACTCCGTTTGCTATGTTTCACTATTTTATAGATCGTTGATTTCAGCCATCTGCTCAGGGATCGTCAGCAACTCGTCACACTATCTAACTTTTTGGTACTATGATGTTTTAGATCTAGCACGGCATGTATAGAATAGACTATATAGTAAATGCTATTTTGGACATTGTATATAATAGCCATGTGAATATGGCATCTTTTGAATGTCGGTATAAGTTTCAAAAAAAAAATATTGTGATCTCTGGTTGCATTGATTGTGCATATGAATGTTAATGAGTTTATGTCAATGCGAATGTACTAGTGTAGTGTTTAGTTCGGTAATAACTCGTAACCCACTCCGGCGACGGATACGGGTTATAGGGTGTTACAAGCCGAATCACCTATACTTTTCTTTTCTATTTCTTTATTGACTTCTCTTGTACTCCCTAATAACTGAATCTTGTCATCTTTTTGCAAACATTCACCCTTTAGCCGAAAACGTTAAACCTCTTTTTTATCTTCGGGTTTTGGGGTAGATCCATTAGAGATTGAGATTTGGTCTAGGGGAAGGCTACTGTTGTGATATCTTTCAGATCAAGCAACTTCTTGTGTAAG
Organism: Gossypium stocksii; assembly: GCA_020496765.1. Lineage (NCBI taxonomy): Eukaryota > Viridiplantae > Streptophyta > Magnoliopsida > Malvales > Malvaceae > Gossypium > Gossypium stocksii. Next base: position 53,741,493 of record CM035621.1, read on the forward strand.
AATTTCAAATCTCCTCTTACTTAGGGTTAAGAGAAAAGCAGAAACCCCTAACCCTTTTGGGGCTAATCGGTCTAGACTCTCTCTATGGGTTTGGATGGTAGGTTTTTGTTACTAATTGAGTTCTATAGTTTTCGTAAGGTGGATCTCGTGGATGCTAAAGGGGTTGACGATATCAAGGCAATCTAGATCTAGATCTAGTGATCTAGATTTCGACAAAGGTAAAGGATGGTGTTTTATTGATAGTTGCCGAATGTGTAAGTCAATATGGGGTTAATTTCTAATTGAGTTATGGTTTAACGTGAAATTGATGATTTTAGGATATTTACTCGCGGGAGCGTCGGACGTTAATCATAAGCAGATGTGTAATTGACACCCTCTGGTAGACTAGATCGGCAAAAGCTGAAATGCCGAAATACTGAAATACCGGTATTTCGAGGGCTTACGAGCGTACGAGCGCTCGTGGGTCGGTTTGAAACTGTGAAAATGGCAATAATGGACGATACGTATATTCCGGTAATCTAGTTGTTAGATCAACTAAAACGGGTGTAAAATTTGGACTTAGTGGGCCGCAGTAGCTTATGGGCTCCGTCGGGCCCAGTAGGGGTTTTAGTGCCCGATGAATCTGTAAAAATGAAATAGGTTAATTAAGCTGCTCAGGCGACGTTAGGACTGGTAATAGACTGTAATAGGCATTAAACCCTAGAATTTGGAAAAATTACCTAAAATACCCCTAAAGGATGGAAATTACTGTTTTACCCCTAGGAGCTAAAAGACCATTTTACCCCTAGGGTTAAGTTGACTGATTTGCATGCTACCATATTCGATACTCTGTATGCCATGTCATATTATATTCTGTTTGCATGGGGTTGGGTTATTATGATGGAGGAAGTGATAAAGTGGCAATGCCACGTATTCTGCTTAGAAGCTCTACCTCGTATTACTGTTTTAGTGGCTTGGCCATGATATCTAATTAAGCAGCTAAGCTGCCACTGTGGTGTGTAGGGCTGGGTGGGTTGAGTTATTCCCCACGTGGTGTGTAGGGCTGGTATGGGTGGTTTGTAGGGCCGGATTGGGCTTGGGCTTGCATACATGCATAAAATACTGCAACTGATTTGTTACTGTAATGGGCCTAAGGCCATATTGTTTTTTGAATAGGGCTAAGGCCCAGTTATCACTGTATCTGAATAGGGCTTCGGCCCAGTCTGTGCTTTAACTGATCTCTGACTTTGGTTGGGCTAGCTTACACACTGAGTTTTCACAAACTCACCCTCCTTCCTTCATCCTTGCAGGAAATCCCCAACCGTAGAGGACTCGGAGCTATGAGGGATTCAAGGTAGCCACGTGATTTCTTTTTCTGAATTCATTTTATATTTTTAGTTTATCTCTTTTTCTTTTAATTTGGGTTATTCTTTTCAAGCTGTAATAAGGTCGCTTAAATTTTTATTTGGGTATTTCTGTTATTTTCATTAATAACTTGATTAAAACACTAGACTAGTCTGCGCGGGTTTTAATTCAAACTTAACAAATGTTTTCAAAACATACAGCACGTGGCAAATAGGTAATCTAATAACGATGATTAAATAGTAAGATCTTTTAAAAGAAATCTTTAACTGGAAGTGGATGGGGTTTTTATAAACTAAATAAGTTCCTTTTCAAGTGAAGGTAATTTAGGTTCATTTAAGCTAACATAGCAACTAATAAAAAGAACCAAAGCATAATTAACTGTCTATATGACACACCAGATCTGTCCATAACGTCTGGGCCGGGTTTGAGATGTTACATTTAGTGGTATCAGAGCCCGGTTGCAACAACTCGTTGTGGATCGGGTCCAAAGGTTTTCTTAAAATGTAAATTAAGGCCCAAAATGGTATTTTGAAAACTTAGTTTTGAAAACCTCCTTAAGAAAACCCTTTTTAAATTGATTTTTTTCAAGATTTTTATTTTCCTAAAAGTCTAAGGTTTATTTCGAAAATAAAGTTAATTCAAAGGATTTAGTATCACCAAAACTTAGTCTTTTTGAAATCTGGTTTTTGAAGAGTGGCACACTGAATCTCTGGCACTAAGTCTGTAAGTACTCTCTGTAACACCCCGAACCCGGCCTAGACGTTAAGGCCATGTCCGGTGTGCTACATCACCTAGACTATCCTACGCTGCCCTATTTACTAAGTCCGATGGTGAGTTTTGAAAAGTAATGCTTAATTTTTGGAAATTCCCGTTTTAATAATTATTCAACTTAATCTCTATTCCATTTGTTAAGCGATTCATTTTAACCTTATTATCCTACTTAGCCATTTGTAATGTCAGGTTGGTTTAAAAAAAAACGTTTGTTTAATTTTTGAAAACGGTGTGGATTTGTGGTTGAAATAAAACAGTTGAAAATCCCAAATAAAAACAGGTATAGTGGCCTTATTACAACCCATAACAAAATAAAAACCAATAGTAAAAAGTAATTAAATTAATAAACCAATTAAAATGCGAGTTCAGTCTTCGTGGCCACTCTGAATTCCTCCCAGCATCCAAGTCACGCTCTAGGGCTCACCTGCAAGGATGGAAAAGAAAAGGGTGAGTTTGGGGAAACTCAGTGTGTGCAGAGCCCATCCAAAGCCCACATCAGCTCGAGCCCACTAGGCCTGAGCCCTAACCAGTCTCAGTCAGTTACTGGGCCGAAGCCCTATTCAGATAACAGTTTGGCCCATAGGCCCATAACAGTACAGTATAGTATAACAGTATGAATGCAACCCAATTGAGGAGACTACTCAACCCACCAACCGCTACACACCACCCGTACCAGCCAACACACCATGTAGGGAATAACTCGACCCACCAGCCCACACACCACAGTTGTAGCATGGCTGCTCAGATAAATAGTATACGAGGCAAAGTCCCTTTCAGAAACAGTACGAGGCATAGCACCTTTCAGTAACGTGGCAGTGCCACTCACACTTCCTCTAATAATAAACCTATCCCATGCAACAAACATACATATATCATGGTATACAGTAACAAATACAGTCATGTCATCAGTATAGTTGATTCTAGCCCTAAGGGTATAATGGTAATTTTCCACCTAGGGGCAAATCAGTAAATCCTCACCCTAAGGGTATTTCAGCGATTTTGCTATCTCAGTACAGTTTTTATGACTATTACAGCCTTTACTATTTTAGTGGTTGTTACAGAAACTCATTTAATTCAGTTTATCAGTTTTAGCCCTTAGGCCCTAAAATCCCCTAATGGGCCCTACCATGTCAATTAGCCCGTTAAGCCCGTTTAAGCCTTAATCTTTAATCCATTACTCGTCTTAGCAGTTTTTACGGCTATAGTCCACATCATTACCCATAAACCAAATTTCACTCTAAATGGGACCAAAAGTCCATTGGGCCCGTATTCGGCCCACCAAGGCCCAACTTACCGCAGCGCCTAAAATTTCACGGTCAACTCACTTACCAGTGCTGAATCGAATTCCAATGTTTACCTACCGACTCGAGAGCGTTCGCATGCTCACAAGCCCTCGAAATGCTGGAGCTTCGGCATTTCGGCGTTTCGGCTTTTAGAATGGTATGGAAGAAGATGATTCGGTATGGGGAGTTTAGTATAGGTGTTGTCGACAGGGATTTAGAGTGTAGAAGGAATGAGATTTGGCCAAAAGAACGAAAGAAAATTGAGAAATCTTGGTTCAGAGAATTCGGCACAAAGGTGAGTTCTTTTCGGGATTTCAGCTTTTTAAGGAAATTGATTATGGCGATTTTATGGAGGGTGTGATCAAAAGAGAAGATGAATGAGGGGATGAGGAGGTTTCGGCTAAGGACTAAATCAAAGAAGAAGAAGAAAAGTGAAGAAAAGTAATGGTAGAGGTGGAGAGAAAGAATTTGGCTATGAGCTTCCTAGGGAGGCAAATTTTAGCTTTTCTGACAGTAGAAGAGAGAAATAATTCCTAAGGTGGCTAACCCTAACTCTCATGACAGAAAATAGAAAAAGATATAACCCTAATATCACACTTGAGTAATCGGCCCCAGTCCCTAAAAGCCCTTGCCGAAATTCCTACTTAAATTAGTCACATGTCCGGCACATGCTTAAAAATTAAAAAGAGCAATAAGCCTACCTTGCAACTCGAACCCTTGTCCTTTAATACCCATCTAGGCGCCATTTTTTTAGGAGCTTTAGTGGCGCCACCTTGCCACTCTACCAAAGCTCCCTTTGCGATATATTTTACACAGTTTTTCTTAAGGGCCCTCTTGACTCAGTTCCCCCTTTTTACTTAAAACGTACTTAACTATTTTTATCAATTTTTAACCGAAGTTTGGGCTTCCTAAAGGCCCACTAACACATCCAAACACCATTTTAGCAATCAGAACACAAAATTTCCCAACTTCACCTAAAATCTCATTAACCCCAAAAATCCCAAAAATCAGGGCGTTACAAGTCTACCCCCTCAAAGAAATTTCGGCCTCGAAATTTACCTGGTCCAAATAACTGAGGGTATTGTTGACGCATAGTCTCCTCTGGCTCCCAAGTAGCTTCTTCTCTGCCATGATTACGCCATAGCACCTTTACCAATGGAACCAACTTCCGCCTCAAGACTTTGACGTCATGATCCAAGATCTCCACAGGTTCCTCCTCGAAGGTCAAATTGGTATTTACTGCAATCTCCTCCACTAGTACAATATGCGATGGGTCCGACCGATACTGTCTCAGTATAGACACATGAAAGACATCGTGAATATGATCTAACTCTGCTGGCAACTCCAACTGATAGGCTATTGGCCCAATCCGCTTGAGAATCCGATAAGGCCCAATAAACCGGGGACTTAGCTTGCCTTTTTTACCGAATCTCAAGATCTTCTTCCACGGCGACACCTTTAGGAACACCATATCCCCAACAGTGAACTCAATCTCCTTATGCTTAAGGTCAGCATATGACTTCTGCCGATCAGACGCCTCCTTTAACCGATCTCGAATCAGCTTAACCTTACTTTCAGTATCTGCCACTAACTCTGGTCCAAGCACTTTACGTTCTCCTAACTCTGTCCAACACGTAGGAGTACGACATCTCCGCCCATAAAGTGCCTCATATGGAGCCATCTGAATACTCGCTTGATAGCTGTTGTTGTATGCAAATTCCGCCAATGGTAAATAGTCTTCCCAACTACCACGGAAGTCAATCACACATCCTCTTAACATGTCTTCCAACACTTGAATAACCCTCTCAGACTGACCATCTGTCTGAGGGTGAAGTGCAGTACTAAAGTCCAATGGCGTACCTAACGCCTCATGCAACTTCTTCCAGAATCGAGATGTAAATCTAGGATCTCAATCAGAAATTATCGAAATTGGCACCCCATGCAAACGCACTATCTCTGCTACATACAGCTTGGCCAACTTCAGAAGTGAGTAATCGGTTCTAACCGATATAAAATGAGCAGACTTCGTCAATCTACCCACAATTACCCAAACAGAGTCTTTCTTCGAAGGTGCCAAAGGCAACCCACTCACAAAATCCGTTGTTACTCTTTCCCATTTCCACTACAGAATCTTCACTGGCTGCAACAATCTAGAAGGCAATTGGTGCTCAGCTTTAACTTGCTGACATATCAGACATTTCCTAACGAACTCAGTCACCTCTCACTTAAGTCCAAGCCACCAATAAAACTCTCGCAAATCTTTATACAACTTATTACCTCCAGGGTGCATAGCACAAGGTCCACCATGAGCCTCACCCAGAATCAACTGCCTTAAATCAGAGTCCTTAGGAACACAAATTCTCCCTCAGAAACAAAGAACCCCATCAGAATTCAGTCTAAAATCCTTACTCTCACTATTCTTGACTTGCTGAAATCGAGGAATTAATGAATCGTCCTTCAACTGTAACTCTTTGATTCTCTCAGTCCAAGTCGGTCTTACTTGCAACTCTGCTAGCAAGCTCCCATCATCATACAAACTCAAACGAGCAAACATGGCCTTTAACTCAGCAACGGTCCTTCGACTCAGTGCATCAGCCACTACATTAGCCTTGCCAGGGTGGTACTCAATCGAACAGTCATAGTCCTTAAGCAACTCTATCCATCTCCGTTGCCTAAGATTCAACTCCATCTAAGTTAACAGATATTTGAGACTTTTATGGTCAGTGTATATAATGCACTTTTCCCCATAAAGATAGTGTCTCCAGATTTTCAATGCAAATACCACCACTGCCAACTCCAAATCATGCGTAGGGTAATTCGCCTCGTGTGGCTTAAGCAACCGGGAAGCATAAGCAACCACCTTACCCTCTTGCATCAGCACACAACCTAATCCCACATGCGAAGCTTCGCTATAAACCATAAAGTCCTTCCCAGATTTCGGCTGAATCAACACTGGCACCTCAGTCAACACCTTTTTCAGTTTGTCAAAAGCTTCTTGCTGCCTCTCAGTCTAAATAAAGGCCACTCCCTTCCTTAACAATTTTGTTAACGGAGTCGCGATAAGAGAAAACCCCTCAACAAACCTTCTGTAGTAGCCTGCCAAACCCAGAAAACTACGAATTTTTGATACTGACCTTGGCGGCTTCCAGTCCAAGACTGCCTCAATCTTGCGAGGATCCACCCTAATTCCCTCAGCAGAAACAACATGCCCGAGAAAAGTCACTTCTAGCAGCCAAAATTCACACTTACTAAATTTCGCATACAGTTGCTTTTCTCTCAGAATTTGCAGGACAATTCGAAGATGCTCATCGTGCTTCTCTTCTGTCTCCGAATACACCAATATATCGTCAATAAAGACGACCACGAATTGATCCAAGTACGGCTAGAAAACTCGATTCATTAAGTCCATAAAAACTGCCGGTGCATTCGTCAATCCAAATGGCATAACTAAAAACTCGTAGTGACCATAGCGAGTTCTGAATGTCGTCTTATGCACATCCACCTCCTTTACCCTTAACTGATGGTACCCAGACCGAAGGTCGATCTTGGAAAACACTGAAGCTCCTTAAAGCTGGTCGAACAAATCGTCTATTCTCGGCAGAGGGTACTTGTTCTTTATCGTCAGTTTGTTCAACTGGCGATAGTCGATGCACATACGCATCGTTCCATCCTTCTTTTTCACGAACAGCATCGGTGCTCCCCACGGAGACACACTCGGTCTAATGAAGCCCCTATCTAACAACTCTTGAATCTGGGCTTTCAATTCCACTAGCTCCTTTGGTGCCATTCTGTAAGGTGCAATGGACACTGGAGCTATTCCAGGCAACAGATCTATCCCAAATTCAACTTCTCGGTTAGGAGGTAATCCAGGAAGCTCCTCAGGAAATACATCTTGAAATTCATTAACAGTCCTTACTGTCTCCACTGTCACCCCTTCGGGTTTAGTTTGACTTACGAGCGCCAAGTATGCTTCACAACCTTTGCGCATCAACCTTTCAGCCCTTAAGGCAGAAACCACATTGGACAAATAGTCCCTACGTTCACCAATAACCATCACCTCCTCACCTTCGGTTGTTTTCAATACCATTCTTTTGGCTGCACAATCCAGCATTGCCTTGTGCTTGGTTAACCAGTCCATGCCCAAAATCAAGTCGAATTCTCCAAAAGGTAGCTCCATTAGATCTCTAGTAAAGATCCTACCCTGAGTCTCTAAAGGCACTTCCCTAAATAGTTTGTCTACTTTAACAGAGTGACCTAAAGGACTAACTACTGTGACCCCACTCATAGTCTCCTCAGAATGCACACCCAACGACCCAGAAATTTCACAAGCAACATACGAATGCGTCGAACCCATATCAATTAAAGTAGTATATGGTGTATGAGATATTAAGAACGTACCAGTTACAACACCATGTGCATCACCCTCCTCGCGATGGCGAGCAGCATACACTAAGGCTGGCTGACGAGCCTCAACATTACCAGCACCCCTGCCAGGTGCTCCATGACCACGTCCATTACCATTGCCTCCTCTACCTTGACCACAGCCCCTTGGCAGTGGCAGTCCTCCTCACGCAGGCTGAGCAACCCTCTGATCAACAGCTTGAGCCTGAGCTGGCTTCTGTGGGCAGTCCTTAACTTGATGATCCTTAGACCCACAACGAAAACAAGCTCCACTGCGTTTCCAGCATTCTCCTCAATGAACTCGGCCACAGTCTCCACAAGCCTGTGGTTTAACAACATTCACTGGTACAGCTCGCACTGGTTCTTCTACTCTAGCCCTCTTAAAATTCTGGTTTGCAGCTCCTGATGTTCCAGAATCTCTCTTAAAACGGTTACGATCCTTATCGCGATTCTGCCTTTCAGCTTGCTTCACTTCCTCGGCTATCTTAGCCTTCTCCACTAGTGCAGCAAAGTCGCGCTCCCTCTGCGGTGCTATCAATACTCTCAGCTCATCTTTAAGGCCACCTCAAACTGAACACTGCGCTCATACTCGGTGGAAACAATGCCACTAGCATACCGGCTTAATCCTAGAAATTCTGCCTCATATTCAACCACAGTCTTACTACCCTGGGTGAGGTTCAGAAATTCCTTCCTTCGTGCGTCCACATAACTAGCCCCAACATATTTCACCTTGAAAGACTGCTTGAATAATTCCTAGGTTACCCTCTCAGCTGGGGTACCCTCTCTCACGGTGATCCACCATTGATACGCCTCGTCCCTCAGCAACGATACCGCTCCTTTTAACTTCTGCTCCACTGAGTAGTCCAAGTTATCCATAATTAACTCCGTGGCTTCCAGCCAGTACTCAGCCACATTCGGGGCCACTTCAGATATGCCCCTAAAAACTTCCGCTCCATTGGCCCGGAGTCGCTCAGATATGGACCCCCTATTCATGGCCCCGACATTGGCTCCAGCCACCATTTCCAGAACTCTCAGTATGGCCTGGGACAGAGCGTCGTCCCCTGCGGCCCGATCGTACGGCCCATTATCCTCAACCAGTGGTCGTGCCTCTCCAGCTGGCATATGCTCAGAAGACGACGATCCAGCTTGAGCACTAACTTGACCTTGTCCACGGCCTCGTCCACGAGTAGCTCTTGTACTCATATCGATTATCTGATTTATGAATTTTATGACATCAGTTAATGTTTCAGTTGTTTATTATAGAACATCTTATGAACGGATAAAGTTTCAGAGTTCTTTTTGCGCGATCGCAGCCTAGCTACTATCTCAGTTTCCTAGGGTTTAGTTTACCCTACAGTCTCAGTTTTACAGCCTTAATACTACCTTACCTATAGTATTATATCTAAGGCTCAGTACAAACTACAGTTTTATTTTCAGTACAGTACAGAATTTAAAGCATGACATACTTACAACTGGGAGCCGGGGATTCAGTGTGCCACTTTCCGATTTATCAGATCAAATAGTTTGAGGCCTCTTTAAAAATTAATGTTTCAAAACAACTTGCTTTCAAACTACAATTTGAAGGAAAAAAAAACCTTTTTAAAACCAAAAATTTTTCAAAAATCTGATTTTCCAAAAATACCCTTTTGGACTCTAAATTTTTGAAAACCCTTTTTGGACCTGATCCACAGTCGAGTTGTTGCAACCGGGCTTTGATACCACTAAATGTAACACCCCGAACCCAGCCCAGATGTTAAGGCCATGTCCGGTGTGCTACATCACCTAGACTATCCTACGCTGCCCTATTTAATAAGTCCGATGGTGAGTTTTGAAAAGTAATGCTTGATTTTTAGAAATTCCCGTTTTAATAATTATTCAACTTAATCTCTATTCCATTTGTTAAGCGATTCATTTTAACCTTATTATCCTACTTAGCCATTTGTAATGTCAGGTTGGTTAAAAAAAAAACGTTTGTTTAATTTTCGAAAACGGTGTGGATTTGTGGCTGAAATAAAACAGTTGAAAATCCCAAATAAAAACAGGTATAGTGGCCTTATTACAACCCATAACAAAACAAAAACCAATAGTAAAAAGTAATTAAATTAATAAACCAATTAAAATGCGAGTTCAGTCTTCGTGGCCACTCTAAATCCCTCCCAGCATCCAAGTCACGCTCTAGGGCTCACCTGCAAGGATGGAAAAGAAAAGGGTAAGTTTGGGGAAACTCAGTGTGTGCAGAACCCATCCAAAGCCCACATCGGCTCGAGCCCACTGGGCCTGAGCCCTAACCAGTCTCAGTCAGTTACTGGGCCAAAGCCCTATTCAGATAACAGTTTGGCCCATAGGCCCATAACAGTACAGTACAGTATAACAGTATGAATGCAACCCAATTGGGGAGACTACTTAACCCACCAACCGCTACACACCACCCGTACCAGCCAACACACCATGTGGGGAATAACTCGACCCATCCAGCCCACACACCACAGTTGCAGCATGGCTGCTCAGATAAATAGTATACGAGGCAAAGCCCCTTTCAGAAACAGTACGAGGCATAGCCCCTTTCAGTAACGTGGCAGTGCCACTCACATTTCCTCCAATAATAAACCCATCCCATGCACCAAACATACATATATCATGGTATACAGTAACAAATACAGTCATGTCATCAGTACAGTCGATTCTAGCCCTAAGGGTATAATGGTAATTCTCCACCTAGGGGCAAATTAGTAAATCCTCACCCTAAGGGTATTTCAGTGACTTTGCTATCTCAGTACAGTTTTTATGACTATTACAGCCTTTACTATTTTAGTGGTTGTTACAGAAACTCATTTAATTCAGTTTATCAATTTTAGCCCTTAGGCCCTAAATTCCCCTAATGGGCCCTACCATGTCAATTAGCCTGTTAAGCCCATTTAAGCCTTAATCTTTAATCCATTACTCGTCTTAGCAGTTTTTACGGCTATAGTCCACATCATTACCCTTAAACCAAATTTTACTCTACATGGGCCCAAAAGCCCATTGGGCCCATATTCGGCCCACCGAGGCCCAACTTACCGCAGTGCCCAAAATTTCATGGTCAACTCACTTACTAGTGCCAAATCGAATTCCAATGTTTAGCTACTGACTCAAGAGTGTTCACATGCTCACAAGCCCTCGAAATGCTGGAGCTTCGGCATTTCGGCATTTCGGCTTTTAGAAAGGTAAGGAAGAAGATGATTCGGTATGGGGAGTTTAGTATAGGTATTGTCGATAGGAATTTAGAGTGTAGAAGGAGTGAGATTTGGCCAAAAGAATGAAAGAAAATTGAGAAATCTTGGTTTAGAGAATTTGGCACAAATGTGAGTTCTTTTCGGGATTTCAGGTTTTTAAGGAAATTGATTATGGTGATTTTATGGAGGGTGTGATCAAAAGAGAAGATGAATGAGGGGATGAGGGGGTTTCAGCTAAGGAATAAATCAAAGAAGAAGAAGAAAAGTGAAGAAAAGTAATGGTAGAGGTGGAGAGAAAAAATTCGGCTATGAGCTTCCTAGGGAGGCAAATTTCAGCTTTTCTGACTGTAGAAGAGAGAAATAATTCCTAAGGTGGCTAACCCTAACTCTCATGATAGAAAATAGAAAAAGATATAACCCTAATACCACACTTGAGTAATCGGCCCAAGTCCCTAAAAGCCCTTGCCGAAATTCTTACTTAAATTAGTCACATGTCCGGTACATGCTTAAAAATTAAAAAGAGCAATAAGCCTATCTTGCAACTCGAACCCTTGTCCTTCAATACCCATCTAGGCACCACTTTTTTAGGAGCTTTAGTGGCGCCACCTTGCCACTCTACCAAAGCTCCCTTTGGGATATATTTTACACAGTTTTTCTTAAGGGCCCTCTTGACCCAGTTCCCCCTTTTTACTTAAAATGTACTTAACTATTTTTATCGATTTTTAACTGAAGTTTGGGCTTCCTAAAGGGCCACTAACACATCCAAACACCATTTTAGCAAGCAGAAAACAAAATTTCCCAACTTCACCAAAAATCTCATTAACCCCAAAAATCCCGAAAATCAGGGCGTTACACTCTCTCTTTATTGTATTTAATTAAAATACGTTAACATTGAGAAATTACTGTAGATAGTACTAAGACCTTACTGAGATTTTGTAGTTAGTGTATTACTGAGACTGTAGAGGACTGAGACAGTAGGGAAACTAAGAACTCTAGAAGACTGAGACTGTAGCTAGGCTACGATTCTGCAAAAACAAACTCTGAAATACTAGCTATACATAAGACATCTGTAATAAATACTAGAATATTAAACTAATCCATAAAATTTGTAATTAGATAATTCGATATGAGTACGAGGACAGCACTAGAAGAGGCCATGGATGTGGCCGAGGTAGTGTACAAGCTGGGTCTTCATCTTCGGGACATATGCTAGCTGAGGAGGCGCGAGCACCACCGGCAACTGAGACTGGGTCGTATGATCGGGCTGCAGGGGATGACGCTTTGTCCCAAGCGATGTTGCGGGTCTTGGAAAGGGCTGGAGTGAGTATGGGGACTGTGAATCGGGGATCTATTTCTGAGCGACTTCGAGCTAACAGAGCAGAGATTTTCAGGGGCGTATCTGGTGTAGCCCCAAATGTGGCTGAATATTGGCTGGAGGCCAAGGAGCAAAACATGGACGATCTGGACTACTCAGTGGAGCAGAAGCTGAAAGGAGCAGTATTGTTGCTGCATGATGAGGCTTACCAGTGGTGGATCACTGTGAGGGATAGTACCCAGCTGAGCGGGTGACTTGGGAGCTGTTTAAGATGGCCTTCAAAGGGAAGTACGTCGGGGCGAGCTATGTGGATGCTTGAAGGAAGGAATTCCTAAATCTTACTCAGGGAAATAATAATGTCACAGAGTTTGAGGCTGAGTTCTTAAGGTTGAGCCAGTATGCTATTGGGATAGTCGCTATGGAATATGAACGTAGCGTACTATTCGAGGATGGCCTCAGGGATGAACTAAGGGTACTGATTACTCCACAGAGGGAGCGTGACTTTGTTGCTCTGGTGGAGAAGGCTAAAATTGTTGAGGAGGTGAAATGCACGGAGTTGCAGAATCGTGAGAAGGACCCAAATCGATTTAGGAGGGATTTTGGACCCCCTGGTGCTAGGGGCAGGACGGTCAAAAAGGATAGAGTGGACGAGCCGGTTCGAGCAGGTCCAATGAATGTGCTTAGAGTGCATGCCTGTGGGGATTGTGGTAGAGCATGTTTCTGGTGTGGTACCAAAGACCATAGAGTCAAGGATTATCCTCATAGGCCGGCTCAGATGCAAGCTGCTGAATAGAGGGTTGCACAACCACCGAGAGGCCGTGGTTAAGGTAGGGCCAACAATGGGAATAGACGTAGATGTGGAGCACTGAGTAGGGGTGCTGGAGATGTTGAGGCTCGTCAGCCAACATTCGTTTATGCTGCTCGTCGCTGAGAGGAGGGTGACGCACCTGACGTCAAAATCGGTATGTTTTTTATTTCTAGCATGCCATACACTATCTTGATTGATATTGGATCTACACATTCGTATATTGCTTGTGATGTATTTGGGGTGTTGGGTGTGCACTTTGAGGAAACTGTGAGTGGGGTAACTATGATAAGTCCACTGGGTCACTCGGTTAGGGTAGACATACTCTTTAGAGACGTACCTTTAAAGACACAAGGTAGGATATTCTTTGCGAATTTGATGGGGCTACGCTTTGGAGAGTTCGATCTTATTCTGGGGATGGATTGGCTGGCTAAGCATCGAGCGACTTTGGATTGCACTGCTAAGCGGAAGGTGTTAAGGACTACGGAGGATGAGGAGGTGATGGATTTGGGGAGCGAAGGGATTACTTGTCCAACGTTATCTCAGCTTTGAGAGTTGAAAAGCTGATTCGCAAGGGCTACGAAGCATTTTTGGCATATGTGAGTCAGTCTGATTCTGAGAATTTAACCATAGGAGAAGTTAAAACCGTCAAAGAATTTCAAGATGTCTTTCCTGATGAGCTTCCAAGGTTGCCTCTGAATTGTGAAGTCGAATTTGGAATCGACTTGTTGCCTGGAACGGCTCCAGTGTCCATCGTTCCTCATAGGATGGCACCAAAGGAGTTAGTGGAGTTGAAATCGTAAATCCAAGAGCTGTTGGATAGAGGTTTTATTAGGCCAAGTATGTCTCCGTGGGGAGTACTGGTACTGTTCATGAAGAAGAAGGATAGGACAATACGTATGTGCACTGATTATCGTCAGTTGAACAAGCTGACTATTAAGAACAAGTACCATTTGCCAGGGATCGATGACCTATTTGACCAACTAAGAGGAGCTTCAGTATTTTCCAACATCGATCTTCGATCTGGATATCACCAGTTAAGGGTCAAAGAGGTGGATATTCATAAGACAACATTTAGAACTTAGTATGGTCATTACGAGTTTCTGGTGATGCTGTTTGGATTGACAAATACACTAGTGGCTTTCATGCATCTGATGAATCAGGTATTCCAACCCTACTTGGACCAATTTGTAGTCGTCTTCATAGACGATATTCTGGTGTATTTGAAGACTGAGGAGGAACATGATGAACATCTTTGTATTGTTCTACAAGTGTTGAGGGAGAAGCAACTATATGCGAAATTTAGCAAGTGTGGATTTTGGTTGCAAGAGGTGACGTTTCTAGGTCACATTATTTTTGCTGAGGGGATTAGGGTGGATCCTCAAAAAATTGAGGCAGTTCTATAATGGAAGCCACCAAGATCCGTGCCAAAAATTTAGAGTTTTTTGGGTATGGCGGAGTACTATAGAAGATTTGTGGAACGGTTTTCTTTGATTGCGGCACCGTTGACGAAACTTTTGAGGAAAGGAGTATCATTCGTATGGACTGAGAAGCATGAAGAGGCTTTCGAAAGGTTGAAGAAAGTTTTGACTGAGGCGCCTGGCTTGAATCAGCCAGAGTCTAAGAAGGATTTCACTGTGTATAGTGACGCATCACACGTTGGGTTGGGCTGTGTGCTCATCGCGATAGCTTAAGCCTCATGAAGCGAACTACCCTACGCATAATCTGGAGTTAGCAGCGGTGATTTTTACATTGAAGATCTGGAGGCACTACTTGTACGGAGAAAAGTGTATTATATACACGGACCATAAGAGTCTCAAGTATTTGTTGACTCAGAAAGAGTTGAACCTTAGGAAACAAAGATGGATAGAGTTACTTAAGGACTACGACTGTTCTATTGAGTACCACCCAGGCAAAGCTAATGTGGTAGCTAATACACTGAGTCGAAGAGCTGTAGCTGAATTGAGAGTGATGTTCGCTCATCTAAGTCTGTATGACGATGGTAGCTTGTTAGCAGAATTGCAAGTAAGGCCAACCTGGATAGAGCAGATTAAGGAAAAGCAGCTAGATGTTGAGTCACTGGCTCCTCGATTTCAACAAGTGAAGAGTGGTGAAACTTTTGATTTTGGATTGAATAGTGAAGGAGTTCTGTGTTTCTGAGGAAGAGTTTGTATTCTGAAGGACTCTGACTTGAGGCAGTCAATTCCGAGAGAGGCTCATGACGGTCCTTATGCCATGCATCCTAGAGGGAATAAGTTGCACTGGGATATACAAGAGTTGTACTGGTGGCCTGGACTAAGTGTGAAGTAACGGAGTTCGTGGGTAAGTGTTTGACATGCCAGCAGGTGAAAGCTGAGCGTCAACTGCCTTCTGGACTTTTGCAACCAGTGAAAATTCCACTTTAGAAGTGGGAAAGGGTAACCATGGACTTTGTGAGTGGGCTACCCTTGACGCCTACCAAGAAGGACTTGGTTTGGGTGATTGTGGATAGGTTAACTAACTCTCCTTATTTCATATATGTCCAAACTAACTACTAGTTCAAGAGTTGGTGAAGTTGTATGTGGAGAAGATAGTGCAACTCATGGAGTGCCAGTTTCGATTATTTCGTATCGGGATCCTAGGTTCACATCTTGATTCTAGTAAAAGTTGCATGAGGCATTGGGCACATGGTTTGATTTCAACACTGCTTTTCACCCCCAGATGGATGGACAGTCAAAAAGGGTGATTCAAGTTCTAGAGGACATGTTGAGAGGATGTGTCATGGATGTTCGGGGTAGCTTGAAAGATTACTTGCCGTTAGCAGAATTTGCTTACAACAATAGCTATCATGCAAGTATTCGAATGGCATTTTATGAGGTGCTGTATGATCGAAGGTGTCATACGCCCACTTGTTGGATGAAGTTCGGAGAACGTCAGGTTCTTGGGCCAGAGTTGGTGGCAGATACAGAAGACAAGGTTAAGCTGATCAGGGATCGGTTAAAGGAAGCGTTTGATAGGCAATAATCTTATGCTGACTTGAAGCGTAAAGAAATTGAGTACTCGGTGGGAGATAGGGTTTTGCTAAAGGTTTTGCCTTGGAAGAAGATATTGAGACTTGAGAAGAAGGGTAAGTTGAGTCCACGGTTTATCGGGCCTTATCGAGTTCTTAAGCGTGTGGGTCCGATAGCATATCAATTGGAACTACCTCTGGAGTTGGACCGAATTCATGATGTCTTTCATGTCTCCATGTTAAGGCAGTATCGATCTGATCCTTTTCATGTCGTACTAGTGGAAGAATTTGAGGTGAAAGCTGACTTGACGTTTGAAGAAGAACCGTGTTGTTAAGGTATTAAGAAAGAAGTCAGTTCCTTTGATGAAAGTGCTTTGGCACAATCATGGCAGAGAAGAAGCTACGTGGGAGCCAAAAGAGGCGATTCGTCAACAATACCCTCATCTGTTTGAATCAGGTAAAATTTCGAGGCCGAAATTTCTTTAAGGGGGTAGAGTTTTAAAGCCCCAATTTTGGGTTTTTGAGATTTTGCTTGAATTTATTTTTACTTGTCTGGTTGTGTTAAAATATGTATTAAATGTGTTTAGTGGGCCTTTGGAAGGCCAAAGTTTAAGTTAAAGCCTATGAAAATTTTTGAATTTTAGACTTAAAGGAGAAGAGGCATTGGTTAAGTGGGCTTTTAAATAAAAATTGGGAAATTAAGACACAAGTAAGCCTGTGTTAAAGTGGCAAGTTGGCACCACTTAGAGCTTGAGGAGGTGGCATGTAAGGGCTGTGCAAGAGCTAAGGTTCGAATCCCATGGTATGCAAACTATTGTTTTGTTTTCTAATATGTGTGCATGGTAAGTGATGGAACTCAAGTTGAACTCTGAAGAGAAGTGTTTGAACTACTCATGAGATTGAATTAATGAGGGATAAGGGGAGAAAATTTAAGAATTTTGGCTAGGGGTGTTAGGAGACTTCATTTTCGGCAATTTGGTAGAGGTGTGCCGATTTCTTCTTTTGCCTTTTCTTCGGGATTTGCTTTGTGGTGAGCTTTGAGTACTAATTAGATAAGGGCTAGGGGTGCCGACCATACCTCTTTTTTCACTTAGTTCTTCTCTTTTCTTTTTTCCAAAAGCCGAAGTCCCTAAACACCCAAACCTTCTCCTGGCCGATTGTCATAAAGAGTTGAGTCTACCTTTTCTTTCTTCCTCTTTTCTTTTTTGTTCAAGTTGATTCCCCCTTGAACCACCTTGGCCGACTGTCTCAAAACTCGAAATAATCAAGTCTTCTACCGATTCCCTCTCTTGGCCAATTGTCTAGAAGCCGAATCCTTAAAGTTCTCCCTTCCCTCTATTGACATCACTCCTCTTACATAATTTATTCTACCTTTTCTTTTACTTCCTTAAAGACTACCCTAGGCCAGTAATCACACCATAGATTTCCCTTGGCCGATTACTTCAAAAGCCGAAATCCAGAAGCACTTAGAATCTCTTTGTACCATTTTTGTTCAAGAAGCCGAATCTTAGAGAGTTTCTTTACTTCCCCCTTAGTGTAAGTTCTTTTCTTAAATCCAAACCCTACCACCCTTTTCTCTTAAACATTTTTTGGCCAAACCCTCTTTAATGTTCTTTTCTCAACCGAAACCTTTACCCTTCTCTGTTATTCTTTCAACCTCTTGATCCATTCTTCTCCTTCCCTTGTGGTATGATTAGATCGACTGTACTGGGTTTAGAATAGTGGTATCTACTTCTAGTTATCAACTCAATCAAGCGGATCCGTGTGTAAGTACTCTTCATCTTAGATTTTGGTTTCGATATTAGGCTTTTCTCTTTGAGTAAGTTTCGGTTAGAGAGGATAACACTCCTTTAACTTTCATGTGTTGGATTGATTCTCTCCATGGACATAGGTACTCAGATCTGATCTCGCTCGATTAATTCTGGAAGGAAGTATTCAACTTAAGTGATTATAAGTGATATAGATCTAGTAGTTGGGGCTAGATTTTGACAAGGTAAGGATAAGTGATTGATTGGTGGTTGCCGATTATATATGGGGTAAGTTAATGATAGTTCAATTAGTTTATGGATTAACGTGGTGAGTAAACTATTGTAGGTTGATCGCTCGCGGGATCTTGACATAGTTGCAAATAGGTGTGTAATCGACACCCTCTGGTAGACTAGACTGGCAAAAGTCTAAAAGCCGAAATGTCAAAATGCCAACATTTCGAGGGCTTACTAGCATACAAGCGCTCGTGGGTCGATTTGAAACGGTAAAGTTGGTAATCGTAATTCGAAAGACTGTTGTGGGCATGTATTCGTACATTTGGGTGGTTTTGGGCCACGAAGGGCCGAATTTGGGCCCAATGGGCTTACAGGCCCATATGGTTGAAATCGAGCGGTAAGTACATTCTGGTAATCTGGCGATTAGATCTGCTAAAACGAGTGGGAATTTTGGACTAATGGGCCACAGTAGCTTGTCGGCTCTGTCAGGCCAATTAGGGGGTTTTGGGGCCCGATGACTTTGTAATAATGAAATGGGCTAATTAAGTTACTTGGACGAAAATAGGTCTGTAGTAGACTGTAATGAGCATGAAACCCTAAAATCTGGAAAATTTATTGAAATACCCCTTAAGGGTGGAAATTATTGTTTTACCCTTAGGTGCTAAAAGACCATTTTACCCCTAGGGTTAAGTTGACTGATTGCATGCTACCATATACGATACTCTGTATGCCATGTCATATTATATTCTGTTTGCATGGGACTGGGTTATTATGATGGAGGAAGTGCTAAAGTGGCAATGCCAAGTATTCTGCTTAGAAGCTCTGCCTTGTACTACTGTTTTAGTGGCTTGGCCACGATATCTAATTAAGCAACTAAGCTGCGACTGTGGTGTGTAGGGATGGGTGGGTTGAGTTATTCCCCACATGGTGTGTAGGGCTGGTACGGGTGGTGTGTAGGGCTGGATTGGGCTTGGGCTTGTATACATGCATAAAATACTGCAACTGATCTGTTACTGTAATGGGCCTAAGGCCACATTATTTTCTGAATAGGGCTAAGGCCTAGTGATCACTGTATCTGAATAGGGCTTCGGCCCAGTCTGTGCTTAAACTACTCTCTGACTCTAGTTGGGCTAGCTTACACACTGAGTTTTCACAAACTCACCCTCCTTCCTTCATCCTTGTAGGAAATCCCCAACTGTAGAGGACTCAGAGCTGTGAGGGATTCGAGGTGGGCACGTGATTTCTTTTTTTGAATTCACTTTATATTTTTAGTTTATCTCTTTTTCTTTTAATTTGTGTTATTCTTTTCAAGCTGTAATAAGGCCGCTTATATTTTTATTTGGGGATTTCTGTTATTTTCATTAATAACTTGATTAAAACACTAGACTAGTCGCGCGGGTTTGAATTCAAACTTAACAAACGTTTTCAAAGCATACAGTACGTGGCAAATGGGTAATCTAATAACGATGATTAAATGGTAAGATCTTTTAAAAGAAATCCTTAACTGGTAGTGGATAGGGTTTTTATAAACTAAATAAGTTCATTTTTAAGTGAAGGTAATTCGGGTTCGTTTAAGCTAACATAGCAACTAATAAAAAGAACCAAAGCGTAATTATCTGTCTATGTGACACACCAGATCTGGCCATAACGTCTGGGCCGGGTTTGGGGTGTTATAATCCGCGTAGCCTATTTGATTCTGTACGGTTCAACGGGCAATTCTTAGATTTGAATGAGTATACAAATAAGCATCCGATTCTGGTACGTATGAAACAAATGCTTTGTTTGAAATTGAAAGGTATAATATTGTTCATTTGTTAACTTATGACATATGTAAGAGTATATGAGAATAAGATGTGTTAAATGGAAGAGATATATGATCATGTAGATTATATGAGAAATGTGATTTGATAATTGTGTTTTGTCATGAATTACTTGATTAAAATGAGCTATGGTTATGTTATTTGAACAATTTATTTGTATATGGCTTACTAAGCTCTTTGTAGCTTACTTTGTGTGTGTTTGCTTTGTTTTATAGATATCGAAGCTATCGAGAGCTCGAGAATCGTCTAGGATCATCACCACACTATCGAAGTTGACTTTGGTACCTTTTGAAAGTGTAAATGTTTAAGTATGGCATGTATAGTCTAGAAAATTTGAGATATGTTATGAGATGTATATATGTCTTGCCATGTTATATGGCTTGATAATGGATGTGTTTATGCTTGAATTTGGTTTATGACTTGTGATGAAAATTTGTCATGAATTAGTGCATATATGGCCTATTAAGAAACGGTCATTTTAAAATCAACAAAGTTGAAATTTTGTAAGTTTTAGCATGAGATTGAATGTGATATTTGATGAGCTATAAATCATGTGATTTGGTATGTTCTAATATGGAATTTGAGTATGATATTGGTGGTGGATTGTATGATATGAATGATGAATGTTTTGGGCATGATTTGGTTGAAAATGTGGTAAAAATTGCTTTGGTTTTATGCTTGTAGGGATGACCCAAAATTGGGTGGCATATTGGCCTTGTAAATGGCCTATTTTGTGCCCACATGGGCAGGGACAAGGGTGTGTGTCTCTACCGTGTTGCTCGAGGGTCACTTTAAAGTCAGCCTGGGCGCACCACACGGCCTCACACATGGGCATGTAGCAGGCCGTGTGGCTTAAGTCAGTTTACCGTATAGTTTTGGCACGACGTGACACACATGTGTTTCTATTGGTCGTGGGTGGCACACAGGCTGGCACATGGGCATGTGGTCAGCCATGTGACCCAAGTCATGTAACACCCCTCGCCTGTATTCAATGCCGGAATAGGGTTCGAGGTGCTACTGGACCTAAACTCTACCAATCATGTAAAATCGGGCCGTAAAATTTCTTTTTTGATCAATTTAAAACTTTTCAATTCACATACATACTATCCCCTAAACAGGCTTACAAGGCCCAAACATACATTCAAGGTGGTTTGGGACCAAATCAGGGACACTCAAGCACTCAAGAAGCTATTTTTGAAAAATATTGCTAACAATCATGCTATGAACGACATTACAAGAGATAATAACATATAAGCATAAGAATAATTATATAGGTCCATAACATTATTAACAGACATAGGCCAATTTATAAGAATACATACTACCTTAACTACAAGCCAATGCCTTTGGCTAAATCATAAATTGCCTACTCAACTTTATAACCCTATACATGCCATAGAGTCAGAAACACTTGGATTTACTTACGCCGATATCGTAAACTTGTCAGTGTGATAACATCTCTGACAGCCTCCAAACCGAGCTAACCTAGCAACCTAGGGAATATGGGAAAGAAAGGGAAGTAAGCTTTACACTTAGTAAGTTCATATGAAAACAATAAGCAACTCATTAACAAGTTTTATCAATGTTTACAACATAATCACAAGTTCACTACATGCTGTCTTACTGAGCAACAGTCACTTAATTATTTATATCTAGAGCTACAAAACTCCAAATCACGTTTAGTTAATTTTTCCTAAAACTAGACTCATTTACCTTTCTTCCATATAATTTCTAGAATTTTTGGATTTGCCAATTAATACAGTTTATTCCTCAAATTTACTCCTGATTCACTGTCTAACAATTCCGACCCTTCTATACTAGAGTTTAATTATCTCATAGCTCAGGACTCGGATAATGTTCTTGTATATTTCTCTTGAAAATAGACTCATTAAGGATTTCAAGAATATAAACTACAACTCATTGATATTTTTGTACAATTTATACTGATTTTCTCAAAATAGAACAGGAAATTTTGGAGTCATTTTGACTCTATCTCAACCAACTTCAAATATCTCATTATAGGCAATTCTTTTGCTTTGACGGTTTCTTTTATGTGAAACTAGATTCATTAGGATTTAATTTCATATTTTATTCAGTCTATAAATCATCTCCCACTATTTTTAGCATATTTTCAAAGTTACACCACTGCTGTAAACCAAAGCTATCTGGGCTAAATTTACTCATTTACAGTTATTGCTTATTAAAGCAATACTAAATCATTTCATTCATCATGTAAGAACACATAGCTATGCAACATAAGCATAGACCGATAATTTCAATGTCATCAAGAATCAAAGATTTATTCTAAATCATGTTGTTCTCACAATATTCACCATTTCCACATTTAAAACATTTCTTCTTTATTCCTAACCACATACATAGTTAATATACTTCCATGAATAATTTCACATGAATCAATTGTTCACAAATGAACATATTCAAAATCCAATTCGAATTATTCTCACATAAATAGGTAAATATCACATACCTGGGCCCCTTAATACGTAATACGAATTCAATTTGTCATCCTAACATAGGATCTCGTTGTCATATACTTTTATTAAATTCACCGGCACTTGGCCTGCTAGGTATAAAACCTGAGTTTCATCACTGGCTCAAAGCTTGCTAGACTTTTTAAGTCTGAAATTACTTCACCGGCATTACGCCTGCTAGGCTCAAGGCCCGATATCATTTCACTGGCATTACGCCTGCTAGGCTCAAGGCCCGATATCATTTCATCGGCATAAAGCTTGCTAGGTAATAACCTGAATTTGTCACCGGCACAAAGCCTGCTAGACTTTAAAGTCTATATTTATTCATTGGCTTTACGCCTGCTAGGCTCGAAGCCTGATAATAATCACCAGCTTAAAGCTTGCTAGGCCAAAGGCCCAAATAATATAGTACTGTAGTCAATCAACAAAGTTTAGTACGTATCAAATCATATACTTCCAGTTTCCACAGAGCACAAACACATTAACAAAAGTTTAGCATCAATTGATCATAAGCATAGAATATTCACATTATTTAATTTCATAACTTGCCGTCCGGCCTTAACACATAGCAAAGTATAAACTTATGCTCAACCAAATACTCAAGTTCCATTTAGCATGTATATTTACTTATGCCATAAATGGACAAAAGTTATACCCTATATTCATCTATTCATAACTTAATTTCATGCAATACAACTTACTCGATCACATTCGGATACATAACTGTCAAAAAAACACATTTTATATAATGTAATTGCATAATAAAACACTTACGTACTTTATTACGAGCTAACAAAATTTTAGCTCATGTTTAACTTTTCCATATATATTAACTCACGTAATAACACAATTGATCCAAAGTCTCGTAATAACGTTTGAGCATATTGCTCGCTAAGTACCACATTGATTCGAATACGACGGCACAATGCCTGCTAGGCTTAAAGCCTGAAATTCATCACGGGCACAAGGCCTGCTAGGTTTAAAACCTGAAATTCATGACCGATAACTAATATTTACCTCATCGAAGTTCACATTTAATCACTTTAGTATCAAGCCACATTCGGCTACCACATATGACTAATAATAATTTTATACACATCATGGTTTCCTTTAGATATCCAATAATCTCAAATGACAATATCTCTTCCAACGCATATACGGCATAGTTCATTCATTGTAACACTCATTTAGTGCATCAAATTTCCAAATCCAATTCAACTTAAGCATACTAGCCACAACCAGCTTATAGCCTTAAATCAATACATATTCGACACATAAACTAAATAAAATTAACATTCTCTTTGTCATATTAATTTAACTCTTAGGCATATAAGAAGAATCAAGCTTAAACACTTATGAACTTACCTTAAAAGTTGTCGAATGACTACGAATCAACTATTCAATTAGTTTCACTTTTCCCCTTCCTGAGTTATGCTCCTTTTGCTCTTGAGCTAGGTAAAATAAATCGGTTTGTTTAATTACTTAACTATTTTATTTAGGTTCAAACATCAATAATTTCTCATGATATGAAACATACGGCAACTCACATTTTTGAACTCTTATACGAGTATCAAAGTCAACCCATACTCTTTCATTAATCACATTTGACAAAGTTTACAACCGAATTAACAACAATTTACTTACATCATGATCCATGTCCAAATTTGGCTATTTTAATATATATATACACTAACCACTTAAACATTATAGCACAAAAGACATTTTTCAATCCAAACAAAGATAATCTGATATTAACAATTCCCAATCAACAAATTTTATTATAATCATCTCAAATTACTAACAATTCAAACCTCGTATTAACTTAAGCTCATTCAGCCATTATAAGCAAAACAACTAGTTTAGCCTTCAATTTCTTTTAACAATTACTCAAACACTTATTCAAATTATTATTTAGTCTCACATTCGGCAACCACACATATAAACAAATTTAAGCATTCATTTCTAAAATCAAACATTAATCTCATTTTTCTCCAAAATGACCGATTGTCAACAATCTTTTAAGCCATAAATATCAATTTTCTAATGATCGTATGCCATATAGCTCTTAAATTCACATTTCAAAATTTGTTAAACTTTAAACCCAACTTATAACCATCTTCCAATTAAAAACATTCAACACCTATATTTTTTTCATGTATACACCATAGTCGAATATCATTTTAGGCATTTACACATTCATTTCTCAAAATTATCAAAACCACACATTATACCATATTGACTGAATACCAATTGTCCTTGAAACCCCAATTCATCAAAATTTAACAAGTTTAAAATTCATCCAATAACCATTTAAAAATCAAAATATCAAACATTCAAAATCTAGCTCAATATGAGCATGGCCGAGTATATACTTTATCACAACTCAAAAATTCTTACATCCACACTCCATCCTTTCATTTATTACTTAATTCCATTAATCAAAGCTCAATTTAACAATGACCTACTTAATTCAAATAAAAACAATTTCAAAGGTTAAACTAAATTTTCACATTTCCATAATAGCCGAATGCAATTTACTTATTTTAGCCATTCATAGCAAATTTCACTAATTTATACTCACATCAATTTATCAACAATTTAGCACATCTAGATCATGGCCAAATGCATCATTCATCACAAATTCAAAAATTAACACATGGGCCATGTTAAGAACTCAAAAATTAACTCAATTTCACAAAATTGCAAGCAACTACTTGAAATTCATACCTCGATTTGACCTCTCAATGGCCAAATACCCCTAGCTTTTCCCAATTCTCTTTTTCCTCAATTGTTTCGGCAAAAACCAGAGAACATGCAACTAAAATTTAATGTTTTATTCTTTAACAATTATTAGACTTATTAGGTTACAATATTAGCCTTTATAAATTCATTCCTTTTCCACTATCCAAAGGCCAATTTCGTCCATCTATATAATCACACTTACTTTGTTTCTATCACCTATTTTCTTTATATTATTTTATTGACATTTTATAATATAAATAAACATGCACATAATAATATTCACTTACCCCCATTACCGTACACCACTTTCCTAAATGGCTCAATTACCATTCAAGTCCCTTACTTTAAAGAATCATTTAAAATTCAGCACTTGCACATTGTCTCACTAATTTTTTTTTTATGCAATTGAGTCTTCAAATTATAATTCAACATCCAAACAAAAAAATCAAGACACCAAATTTTCACACATAATAATTCACATAATTAAAATCATAGAAAATATATTTAAAAATTTTTTGACTCAGTTTAGTGGTCCCAAAACCTCTTTTTTGATTAGGGCCAAATTAGGGCTGTCGCAAGTCAGTAACCTCCTTCAATTTTACACGGCGTTGTACACGGGCATGCCCTCGGTTGTGTGGTACAAGTTAGAATGTGTGCCGTGTTTTGCCATGGCCTAGATACATAGGCGTGTCTAGTGTCGTGTTAGGCACACGGCATACCCACACGGGCGTGTGACCTTTGTACCTTTGAAAAATGTTTCAGTTTTGAAAATTTTGGTTGGTATTAGAGCTACGGTTTAGTCAATTCTAGGACTAACGTAGCAGGTCAGAGTCTAGCTATGTATGCTATATATCTGAAATGTGATAATGTGATGGATCCTGACATCTGAAATGTGTTTTTCGTATAGTAATGGATCCCATATGAGCCGTAGCTGATGATGTTGAAAGTAATGCACCAGCTCCAGCTCAAAGGGCAGTGTCTTCTAATTCGAGAAATGGGACTAGTAGTCACAAGGGAGAAGCAAAACAAGATTTCTTCTAGATGATGAATGGGTGGTTCACGGAATTCGTTCATACAAATTCGGCTACTCAACAACCTCCGCCCTCGTCTAATCCTCCTCATACCCTTATTGCACCTTCAGTTATGAATCCAATTTTGTTAAATAAACCTCTTGTGGATAAGATCCAAAAGTATGGGGCCGAAGAGTTCAGGACCACAAGTGATGATGATGCTGAGAGAGCTAAGTTTTGGCTTGAGAATACTATCGGAGTTTTTGTTAAAATGTAGTGTACTCCCAATGAATGTGTTAAATGTGTAGTTTCTTTGTTAAGAGACTCAGCTTATTAGTCGTGGAAAGCTCTGACTTCTGTTATTCCAAAAGAATGAATAACTTAGGATTTATTTCAATTTGAATTCCGTAAGAAGTATATCAATTAGAGATTCATTAATCAAAAATGAAAAGAGTTTCTAAAGCTTAAACAGGTCCGTATGTCCGTAACAGAATACAAGTGAGAGTTTGTTTGACTGAATCGATATGCTCAGGAATGTGGTTCAATTGAAGCAATCTTGTGTAAGAGGTTTGAAGATGGCTTAAATGAAGATATTCATCTGTTAGTTGGTATTTTAGAGATAAAAGAGTTTGTTGTGCTTGTTGATCGAGCATGTAAAGCCGAAGAACTCGAGAAAGAGAAAAGAAAAGCTTATTCAGAAACTAGAGATGTGAGAAAGAGATATGCAAGTAAATCATTTCAGTCTACGTCAAAGAAATTTCAAGATGATTATAGCTGTTCAAAGGCTAATGTGGGACATTCGATCAGAGATCGAGCTAGATTGCATTCAAGCTTTAGAGTTCCTACTACTTCTATTGCCAGTGTTGGAAATGTCTGATCCGATTGAGCTGAATGTAGACATTATGGTAAAAGACATCCGAGAAGTTGTAGATTGAATGATCGAGCTTGTTTTAAATGTGGATCATTAGGCCATTCCATATGAGACTGTCTTGAGTCTATTGAGCAAGGGATTGCCCAGAATTCGAGACCGAGTAACACCTCAGCTAGAGGTAGACCTCCCAGAATTACAAGAAATGTGAGTGGTAACCAAAGAGTGACAGAAAATATAGCTATTCGATCTGAGGCTAGGGCACCTACTAGAGCCTATGCCATTTGAGCTCGTGAAGAAGCTCCATCTCTAGATGTGATAACTGGTACTTTTACTCTTTACAATACTTCTATGATTACATTGATAGATCCAGGATCTACACATTCGTATATATACATGAACTTAGTATCCAGTAAGACTTTGCCTGTAGAGTCTACTGGACTCGTAATTAGAAGGTCGAACCCCCTTAGTAAAAGTGTCCTAGTGGATAAAGTCTGCTAGAACTGTCCGTTGATGATTCGTGATAATTGTTTTCCGGCTGCTCTGATGCTATTACCTTTTGATGAGTTTGATATAATTATGGGTATGGATTGGCTAACTTTGCACTATTCTATTGTGAATTGTAAATGGAAAACTATTGATTTGAGATGCATGAATGATAAGATAATCTGAATTAAATCTAATGACTTAAAAGGGTTGCCATTTGTGATATTCGCAATGAAAGCTCTAAAATATATGAATAAGGGTTGTGAAGCCTACTTTGCCTATGTGATTGATTCGAAAGTGACTGAAAACAAAGTTGAATCAGTGCCTGTTGTCTGTAAATTTCTTGATGCGTTTCCTAAAGAACTTCTAGGATTACCTCCGATCTGAGAAGTTGAATTTGGCATTGAATAGTACCAGGAACTACTTTGATTTTGATAGCTCCGTATAGAATGGCTCCGACCGAGTTGAAAGAATTAAAGTCTCAGTTGCAAGAATTGACAAATAGAGGGTTTGCTAGATCAAGTTTGTGACAGCCCTATTTTGGCCCTAATCGGAAAAGTGGTTTTGGGACCACGAAACTGAGTCAGAAAAATACTTAAATATTATTTTTCGTGGTTATTATATGTGAATTTTAATACGTGAAAGTTTCGTGTCTTAATTTTGTCATTTGGATGTTGAATTATTAATTAGGGACTCAAATTGCATAAAGGAAAAAATAGAAGGTTGTTGTGTAAGGGCCGAATTGTAGTTGATCACTTAGGAGAAGGGT
The DNA here is from genome assembly GCA_020496765.1 of Gossypium stocksii. NCBI lineage: Eukaryota > Viridiplantae > Streptophyta > Magnoliopsida > Malvales > Malvaceae > Gossypium > Gossypium stocksii. The sequence continues at coordinate 53,769,782 of CM035621.1, forward strand.
TTAAAATGAAATTAAACCAAGGATATTTTTAATGGACACATTCAGCCATTGAAAGTGGAAAGGACATAAAAGTAAAAAGGCCATTTTGGTAAACTAACACCTAATATATGTGTTAATTAATAAAACATAAAAATTTGACTTCATTTTATCTTGTTTGTGCCAAAACCATTAAAGGAAAAGAAATAGAAAAGAGTGGGATATTCAGCCATTGTTGTGGTGTGATTAAGGTATGATTTTCATGTTATTTTCTTTAAATTTGTGAATTTAAGTTAGTTATTAAGCTCTTGACATAGCCCATGTATTAATTTTTGAGTTGGTGGCAAATGATGCATTCGACCATGGATGTTTTGTGTTACATTGATGGTGTGTTGATGTTTTGGTAATGAGGGATGATGGTAGATGAGTATGAGCTTGGTAAACCTTGAGATTTGTGGCTTAAAAGATTAATGACAATCGGCTATTATGGTGAAGTGTAAGATTTGTGCTTAATATTAGAAATGAATGATTAAATTATTAGTATGTGTATATAGGTTTGCCGAATGTGCTTGATATCAAAGCATGGTTTAGATTGAATGTATATTGAGATGATTGAAATTGAGATTTGCTGTATGTGTCATTAGTAAGGAATTTATCTTTGTTTTGAATAAAGAATGTCTTTGTAAAAAATGAGCTTGTTAAAGCTAGATAAATGCAATTTCAAGGGCTAAATGATATTCAGCCTTTGTGATTAAATTGTGAAATCTTATGCTAAATGTTAAAAGATAGTGCCTTAATGTTAATTTTTGGTTGTTGAGATTTCCGAATGTGTTAATAATAGGGAATGGTTTAATTTGATTACATGTATAAGTGGCTGGAAATAAGAGTTGTCGTGTGTTCCATGTCGTAAGAGATTATTAGTATTTTGTCTATAAATGAGTTGGTAAGGTGATTAAACTAGTTGACTTGTTTAATTTAGCTCAAGAACGAAATGAGCCAAATTTGGATAGGGGAAAGGCGAAAATAGTTGAATAGCCGATCCATAGTTGTTTGACGACATCCGAGGTAAGTTTTAAGTTATTAAATGTAGATTATATTCGATTATGACTTATTATAAATTATGAGAAATAAGTATTCTTTATAAGGTATGGATATAGTCGAAGGGTAAGAATGAAATGATGGTATATGGCATTAAGCTTATATAGTTGAATGGCAAATATTACATGAGGTAAGTTTTGTGATATGCTTTAGGATTGAAGTGAATATGAAAGAAAAGTGATGGAGATGTATGATTATATATAGATATTCGAATGAAGCTTGTACTTAATGGATGTGATTGTGTTATATGAACTTGATTAGTATGTGTTCATAATCGAATGAAGTTAAAGTTCGATTAATGTTGTTGCGTTATGTGATATGCATAAGTATATGATTTTGATATGGTTATGATTTTGTGAAATTATTTTCGAATTGTTATTCGGGCCTTTGGCCTAGAAGCTATAAGCTGGTGCTATAAACAGGCTTCGAGCCTAGCATGCATAATGCCGGTGAGTGAGTATCAGACTTTGAAAGTCTAGCAGGCTTTGTGCTGGTGACAAAATCAGGTTATTACCTAGTAGGCTTTGTGCCGGTGATGAACTCAGGATTTTACCTAGCAGGCTAATTTCTGGTGAGATTATAAAAGTCTAAGACTATGAGGTCTTGTATTAATTCAGAAATTGAATTCGTTCAATAAACTAAGTTATCCAGGTATGTATAAATTATTTATGCACATAAGAATAAAGTGAATTGATTTATTGATGTGAAATGTGAATTGTGGTATGTATAGATATATATATATATACACATTCAGCCATTGTGGAATTTTTATAGAAGTATATGTTATATATGTGATTTGAACCTTGAAATTTTAAATGTGGTAAGGGTGTTATAAACTTGTTCAACTAGGATGAATTGAAGACGACATTGAAAGGTTTAGATGTTTATGACTATATGAATTCAAATTTAAATGAAATAATATGTTATATGTGCATATAGGTGACTATGCATATTCGGCCAAATGGTGATTTGCTTAGATAATGTTATACGTGATTTTGGATATTTGGTTTATAAGTGGAAATTATTTATAAAGTGAAATTTCGAATTGCGAGTTGATATAATAAATTGAATACATATGTAAATAAGGTGTATAAGTGAGTTTAGTTGTTTAAATTATTTAAGACTTACTAAGCTAAATTGCTTACTGTGAATGTTTGTGTTTTGTTCCATATTATAGATCTCGTTCAAAAGCTACGAGCTCAGGGATTCAAGTTCAAAGTCATCCATACTATTGTCTACCTGCGGTACTATTAACAAGTTTTAAAATTCCAAACTTATGGTATGTATAGGCTTAACTCTTTTGTACATAAGTTATATTTTGAATATGTATATATATACAAGCCATGCGAAAATGGCTTGCTCATTAGCTAAGTTTAAATTTATGGTTTGTTGAAATTATAAGGTTGATTATTAAGTAATGATCTTGAAGTTTCCTTAGATGAATGTTTCTATTATTAATGGTCCTTAAAAATGCATGTATATTTGCATGTGTGTTTGGATGATAAAGGTCTTGATGTGATTAACTTTTGAGTATGAATTGGAAGTAAATTCGATTATTAAAATTGTTTAAAATTAGATATACTTGTATATATATATGTATGTGTTTATGCTTCAAGTGTATATGTGCAGATTGAATTAAGGTATATTGTTGATAATATGCGTATATCATGTGTTATAAAGCCTTGCTCATTCATTTCTTATAATGTATGCATGTGATTGAACAGTTATGTTTTGTCCGGTAATACCCTGTAACCCATTCCGGCAACGGATTTGGGTTAAAGGTGTTACAGAGTTTCTCACCTTAGGGTGCTCCGATTTTATTTGTGAAAAAGAAAGATGGCACGATGAGAATGTGCATTGATTACCGTCAGTTAAACAAAGTGACTATAAAGAATAAATATCCTCTGCCTATGTAACACCCTAGATTTTGGGCCTAGAAGAAATGGGTTTCGTGTATCAGAGAAATTGGAGTTTAATTGTGCTTGAGAATTCACAATTGCATGTTTGGTGTGTTGTTTAAGTGATTTGGAGTGTTTGGGGATGTCTGAGAAGTCTTGGGTTTAAACCAGGGCTCTAGCAAAAATTTTACATTTTTCCTTAGGTAGACCTTAGCGTTAGCTTGAAGACTTTATAAATATTTTTGGTTAAAATATGACACAAGAAAGCAAATGGTCTAGTGGCAAGGTGGCGTTAGGGGTGGGCATGTGGTCTAGGGTTCAAGTCTTGGCGTTTGCAAAATTATTATTTTGGCTCCTAAGTGAACCCCTGAAGATTAGAAGTAGACCTTATATTTAATTGAGGATAAAATGTGACACAAAAGGAGTTGATGACCTAGTGGTGGTGGCGTGATTTAGGATTTGAGAGAGCAAGGGTTCGAATCCCCTTGCAAGCAAAATGCATTTATTTTGCTACATGGGGATGGTAAGTGGTTGAGGTGGGTTCAAATTCTGAAAGGTTGTTGGAGACTTGGTAAAAGGGGGAGTTTGAATAGGTCATGATTATTGAATCAAATTTGAGTGGGGAGTTGGAGTGAATTAAGGAGAATCGGTAGAGTTTTTCATAGAATTGGAATGGGGGAAGTTGAAGCCGATTGGGGGGAGCTGTCTATGCAAATTTTAGCTAGGGGTGCATTATGGTGCATTTCAGCAATTTGTATTGGAGTTGTTGCTGAATTCTTCCTCTATTTTCTCGGGTTTATTTTTCTTTCTAGTGTCGTTTTCACAAGTTACCTCTCGTGACCTTTTGAGAGTTGAGTATTCTTTGTGTCGAAATCTTAGCGTCAAATACCGGAGCTTTGAGTTGTTTTCCCAAGCCTCTTCCTTTCTTTTCTATTTCTAATCTTTTTCAAATCACTCTCTGGTGAGTTCTCTTTTCTACCTTTTCTTGCTATTTTCCGAATCAACCTTCTTTTCATTCTCATTTGATCATTCGACTCTCTTTGTAGCCAAACCTTTTTCTTTACCCTCTCCCAACTTAAACAGAATGCAATACATTTCTTCATCATCATCCTATTGATTTGTCTTTCAATAGCCAAACCCCCATTGCGTTTCTTTTAACATTTTACTCTTTCTATTCTGGTTGACTGGAGGCTGACTCTTCCTGCTTTCTTTTGGGCAAGATAAGTATTATACCACCTTTCTCCCTCTCTCCCGTTCTTTGTTTTGCCTCGATATTGGTTGAGGATCATTAATCTTGCTTCGTTTTCCAAACCTTTTTGGATGTTGGTCCATGTCAATCGGTGGAGCTTCAACTGCCTTGTTCTTCGCACGTTTCCGATTTGTTCTTCAAGTATATCTTAGCCAAATACTGTGAGCAGTCGGCAGGAAAAAGGTGTAGGCTTTTCTCAGTTGATATTTAAGTGAACCAAGTCGCACACTTGCGTTAAAGGTTGGTGTTTAGAGATTCCTCGCTTGATTCCACAAAAGGTGTGTACCTTGTGCCCTGTTGTTGTTCGGCTGAAGAGCCGAAGGGGTGTATCTGAATACCCTATTTCTGTGGATCGGCTTAGAGCCGATAAAGTGTGTGTATTTCACATAGTACTAATTTTAGGCCGGCATATGCCAAAAAGCTGAAATATCGGCGAGTGATGCCACACGAGCATGTGATTGCACGTGTGGTGAACTGAGCCCATGAATCGTGGGCATTAGACTATAAAGGCCAACTCGAGCACTCTCGTGGTCGAGGGCTGTTCTAGGCCACGTTGGGCCGTGTGGGCTCAATGGGCTTGTGGGCCCCACACGAAATAAATTTGTATGCTGTGGTAAATGTTTGACCTAGCCGTATAGTCTGCGTGGTTAGAGTTGTTTTGGGCTAAATGGGCCGTGTGGGCCTAATGGGCTTGTAGGCCCACATGGATAAAATGTATGTGATGTGATAAGTGACTGATTTGGGCTATGTTGTTCGTATAGCCGTATTTGTTTCTGGGCTAAATGGGCTACACGAGAGTGTGGGCCCACTTGGGCAGAGTAATTGCCCTTAGGCCCAATTACCCCGTTTTGTCTATTTAGGCTACAAAAGTCGCTCAAGTCGACGAGGGACCTTCAGTTGGGTCGTTAATACCCTCGGTTTACAAAATTATAGAAATACCCTCGGTTTACAAAATTACAAAAATACCCTCAGTTTACAAAATTATAAAAATACCCTTGGTTTACAAAATTACAAAAATACCCTCGATTTACCCCCTGATTTGTAAAATTATCAAAATACCCCTAGTTTGTGAAATTACCGAAACGCCCTTGATTTGTAGAATTACCAAAATACCCCTATAGGGTAGAATTACCGAAATACCCTTGTAAGGTAAAATGACCGTTTTGCCCCTAAGATCTAAAATGACCGTTTTGCCCTTATGGATAAATGACAGACTTGGGCTATGTCTGATATCACCGTTTTGCCATTGTGGGCAAGTGACGGACTTGGACTGTGCTTTAACTGAATTAACTATGATGGTATGATTGTGTTTTAACTTGTTCGACTATGATTATATGACTGTGTTTTAACTGAGTTGACTGTGGTTTTATGAATGATATGTTTTTAATATACGTGTTTAAATGACTGTTGCTGAGCATGGCCATTATGCATATACGTTTGATGATTGAGCATGACATACACGACATTCTGCATGGGATTGGGCTTGATTTGGAGGAAGTTTTGTGCTAGTGGCTATGCCACGTATTTTGATTTTGGTGGCACTACCACATTATCTGTTATTAGCAGAATGGCTGCGTATTGGTGTGTGGCTAGGTGGGTCGAGTTATTCCCCACATGGTGTGCTGGCTGGTACGGGTGGTGTGATGGTTGGACTGGGTTGGGGTTACATTCACATACTATTCTGTTCTATTTTGGGTTGAGTCCCACTTATTCTGTTTTTGGTTTTGGGCTAGGCCCAATTGATTCTGTTATGGGCTGTGACCAAATGATATTGTAGTAGGCTTGGGCCTACGTATGGTCTGAATTGGACTGTACTATTACTGTTAAAGGGCTCTGGCCCTGACTGTTTCTATTTCTATCTCTGTTTTTGTACACTGACTGTTACTCTAGTAAGGGGATTACACATTGAGTTTTCATAAACTCACCCCGTTTGCTAACTATGCAGGTGATCCCTAGCTTTAGGATTGATGTTGTGAGGAACTCGGAGATGGCCACATGACTATTTTCAAATTATGTTTTGGACTTTATTTATGGTTTAGATTCCGTTTTGGTTTTACAATTTTGTAATAAGGCCATTGGGGTTTTAATTTGCTTTTATTTGGGTTTTTGTTTATTTTGATTTATATCTATAAAAGTAAATCATAGTTTTTCAAAAATGTTAACTATTTTTAAAATGACACAACGTTTCCGTAGCATTTTCGAAATGATTTCATGACTTAAACTTTAAACATCACGTTTTCATAAATTGGTTTCTTTTTAAATTGGCTTCCGTATCTAATAAGGGTTTTACAAAGTAATTAATTGTTCATTGTACCACGTTTTAAAGATAAACAAATGTAACTGGGATTTTACTCAAGTTTTTACATAAAGAAGGGTTTTCAATAAAAACATGGTTTTCGATAAACACTTCAATGTGACACGCTAGATTTGGGCCTAACTTTTGGGCCAGGTTTGGAGTGTTACAGCCTAGAATTGACGATTTGTTCAATTAGTTGAAAGGTACTACCGTGTTTTCGAAGATAGATATGAGATCAGGCTATTATCAGTTAAGAGTAAAAGATTCAGATATTTTGAAAACTACTTTTCGAATGAGGTACGGACACTATGAGTTTTTAGTTATGCCTTTCGGACTAACGAATGCACCTACTGCTTGTATGGCAGAATTTTTAGACCATATTTAGATCAATTTGTTGTGGTGTTCATTGATGAGATCTTGATTTATTCGCAGGGTGAAAATGAACATGCCGAGCATTTGAGAGTTGTGCTCCAGACTCTGTGTGGTAAGCAGCTATTTGCTAAATTTAGTAAATGTGAGTTGTGGTTGCAAGAAGTTGGTTTTCTGGGCCACATTGTGTCAGCATTTGGTATCTGAGTTGATCCGAATAAAATCTCAGCTATTCTGGATTGGAAACCTCCGAGAAATGTTTTGAAGCCCATAGTTTTCTAGGACTTGTCAGGTATTATCATCGATTAGTGAAAGGTTTCTCTATCATCGCACCTCCGTTGACAAAACTACTTCAAAAAGATGTGAAATTTGAATGGTCTGAACAGTGTTAGAAAACGCTTTGATTAGTTGAAAGCTCTGTTAACTGAAGCTTCAGTGCTTGTACAACCAGAATCAGGTAAAGAATTTTTCATTTATAGTGATGCTTCATTGAATGGCCTTAGTTGCGTTTTGATGCAGGAAGGCAAGGTTATAGCTTATGCCTCGAGACAATTAAAGCCGAACGAAAAGAATTATTCAACGCACGATCCTGAGTTAGCTGCAATAGTATTTGGTTTGAAAATATGGCGCCACTATCTGTTCAGTGAGAAATGTCATGTGTATTCTGATCACTAAAGTTTGAAATATCTGATGACTCAAAAAGATTTGAATCTGTAATAAAGAAGATGACTTAAACTGTTAAAAGATTACGAACTTGTAATTGATTATCACCCGGGAAAGGTAAATGTTGTTGCTGATGCTTTGAGTTGAAAATCATTGTTTGCATTACGTGCGATGAATACTCAATTGTTTATATCTGATGATGGTTTGATTTTAGTCGAATTGAAAGCGAGGCTTTTACTCTGACAACAAATTTTTTATGCTCACAAGATTGATAATGAGATAATAGAAAAATGAGCTTAGTGTGATTTAAATTCCGATTCTGAATTTTGAATTGATAATAAATATTGTTTGAGATTTCTAGATCGAATTTGTATTCCAAGAAATCCAGAGTTAATCCAGATGATTTTGAACGAAGCTCACAACAGTGGATTATCTGTACATTCGGGAAGTATAAAAATGTATAACGACTTGAAATAGCTTTACTGGTGGCCTGGAATGAAAAGAGATATTTCTGACTTTGTTTCAAAATATTTGATCTATCAGCAAGTTAAAGCTGAACATCAAGTGCCATCCGGTTTGTTACAACCAATTATGATTCTAAAGTGGAAATGGGATAGAATAACAGTGGATTTTATTTTAAGTTTACCCCTATCTCCAAGAAAGGAAGATGTGATCTGGGTTGTAGTTGACAGATTAATGAAGTCAGCCCATTTTATTCTGGTACGATCTGATTTCTCACTTGATAAATTAACTGAGCTTTATATATCCGATATTGTGAGATTACATCAAGTGCCATTGTCTATTATGTCTGATAGAGATCCGAGATTCACTTCGCGATTCTGGAATAAATTACAAGAGGCTTTAGGTACGAAATTGCATTTGCATACTGCTTTTCACCTGGAGGCGGATGGTCAATTTGAGCGGATTATTTAGATACTCGAGGATATGTTGAGATGTTGCATTCTTCAGTTTGAAGGTACGTGGGAACAATATTTTCCATTGATTGAATTCGCTTACAATGATAGTTTCAATCAAGCATTAAAATGGCACCGTATGAAGCCTTATACGGTAGAAAGTGTATAACTCTGTTATACTGGTCTAAGCTCAGTGAAAATAAAATATACGGTGTTGATTTAATAAAAGAAACTGAGCAGAAAATGAAAGTGATCCATAATAATCTGAAAGTATCTTTCGATCGTCAGAAGTCATATGCAGATGTGCAACGAAAAGATATTGAATTTGAGATCGGTGATAAAGTGTTCTTAAAAGTATCTCCATGGAAGAAACTGTTTCTATTCGGTAGAAAAGGCAAATTAAGTCTAAGGTTCATTGGGCCGTATGAAATCATATAGTGTGTTGGACTAGTTGCGTATAGACTATTGCTACCACCTCAGCTAGAAAAGATACACAATGTGTTTCATGTATCGATGCTTCTATGATAAAGATCCAACCTTCACATGTGATTACTCGGTCAAAGATTGAAATTCACTCGGATATGACTTATGAAGAAAAACCTATCTGCATCTTAGCTCGAGAGGTTAAAGAATTATGAAGTAACAGAATTTCGTTAGTAAAAGTATTATGGCATCGGCATGGTATTTAAGAGGCTACGTGGGAGCCTGAAGATGCTATGAGAAAAAATATCTGAACCTGTTCAACGGTAAGATTTTCGAGGATGAAAATCCCTAAGGAGGAATAGTGGTTTTGGGACCACATATCCGAGTTAGAAAAATATTTTAATATTATTTTCTTGCTGATAGTATGTGTAACACCCCAAACTCGACCCAGACGTTATGGCCAAGTCTGGTGTGTCACATCAACGATGGATTAACCATGTTCCTTAGTTATTACGATTAAGGTGAGTTTTGCAAAATCATACTTATCGTTTGGGAAGAAAATCCAGGTTTAATTTGTGTTTGTCCTATCCACTACCAGTTTAAAATTATCTTGTTATCAGATCTTGTTCATTGACTTGTTATCCATTTGTTACGAGTGCTTTGTTTTAAAAACATTGATTAATTTTAAGAAAAAACTCGCGCAGCCATAGTCTACTTATTTGAATAAAATTATAATTAACGAATTAAAACCCAAATTAAAATACATAAAGCGGCCTAATTACAAACCGAAAACCATAATGAAAAATAATTTAAAAATAAATATGAAAGTAAAAAGACTTAATTAAAACCATCAAGTGCAGTCCACATGGCCACTCTGAATCCCTCCAGCTCCAAGTCCACTAGCTTAAGGCTCACCTACATGGATGAAAGGAAGGGGTGAGTTTGGAAACTCAGTGTGCAAAGAAAGCCTATCCAGAGCCCAAAATAGCTCAAGCTTACTGGGCCTAAGCCCTATCTAGCCTCAGTAATAACTGGGTCGAAGCCCTATTTAGTAATAAGTTACTGGGCCTTAGCCCTATTCAGTAAATAGTACGACCCATAGGCCCACAACAATAACAGAACAGAATAACGCATGTATGTAAAGCCGAGCCTATGTCCAGCCCTACACACCACCCGTACTAGCCCTACACACCATGTGGGGAATAACTCAACCCACCTAGCCCTACACACTATAGTCGCAGCATAGCTGCTTAGATAACGTGGCCAAGCCACTAACAGTAAAACGAGGCAAAGCTCCTTTCAGTAAAACTAGGCAAAGCCCCTTTCAGTAAACGTGGCAATGCCACTTAGCACTTCCTCCATCATAAACCCAATCCCATGCAACAGTATAACATGTCATGACATGCAGTGAACATATAAAGGAAAGCATACATTTCAGTCGAATCTAGCCTTATGGGTATAATGGTCATTTTGCACCTAGGGGTAAAACAATAATTTTTCACCCTTCATGGGTATTTCAGTAATTATTCCAATTTTTAGGGTTTCATGCTTATTACAGTGATTAACAGTCCAATTTTTCACCTAAGTGGCTTATCTAGCCCATTTACCAACTTAGAGTTATTAGGCCCTAAAACCCCTAATGGGCCCTACTGTGTCTACTAGCTATTTCGGCCCTCTAAGCCCAAATTCAAAGTCCGGTTCAATAGTTTTAACACCCAGACTATCAGAACCCACGTACCGCTTGTTTTCACCCATATGGGCCCGTAAGCCCATTGGGCCCAAATTCAGCCCATCGAGGCCCAAATTTACCAAGGTGCACAAAATTGCTCACTTACCAACTTTATCAATTGTGATTACAGATCTTACTATTTCCAACCGACCCACGAGTGCTCGCACGCTCGCAAGCCCACAAAATGCCAAAAATTTGGCATTTTGGCTTTTCGGCTTTTGACAATTTAGTCTACTAGAGGGTGTTCGTTTATGCACCTGATTTGCGATAGATGTTGGCGAGATCTCCCACACGTGTATCCTACAATCGGTCACTAAAATATTAGGCAATGAATCACTGATAACCAACACAGCCATACTTACCATATTCGGCCAACATCCTTTAAGGCCCTAGCTACTTACCTTTGCTGAAAATAGTGACTAGATATAGATCTAGTCGTTCCAATGGTCCTTTCTTTCCACGGCTTCTTGATCGATAGCCTTTAGTTCAGACTAGCACAAAACAAACCAAATAATAACACCAATAACTCTTTAGCCTTAGTCGACAGCCACCCTAGGCACATAGGGGTTTTCAGCTTTTCTTAAATCCCAAAATACGAATGGAAAGAAAGGATCTGAGTACTTACCGAAGATCTACTAGACAATAATACTTCCAACCCTTTTCTACCTCAGATCTGACACAGATCTAACCTCAAGGCTTGAGTAGAGAATAGATTTAAGAAATCTTGCAGTTCAATTCCCGAATTACTCTGAATGTGGAGATTTCGGCTTTTATTGTGAGAAGAAGAAGAATATTTGAACTATGGGTTGGAGAAGAGATGTCGACAGAGGTGGGAGTATGATGAGATTTAGTTAATTGGTTTAAGGACGAATGGGGTTTCGACTTGTAGGGAAAATCGACACAGGCTTTAATCTCGGGATTTCAGCTTTTATGGGAATCGGTCAAGAAGAATTTGGCTAGAGAAGATTTAGGTTTAACCTTAAAGCAATCGGCCAAATGAGATTTAAGGGGATCAAATGAAGAAAAGAAAAAGAGAAGAGGGGAAAAAAGTAAGATTAAGGAGTATTGGTTTGGCTAGAGGAGAGAAATCGGCAAGGGGAAGCTTAAGGTGTAAGGTTTCAACTTTTTGGCAAGGAGAAAAGACCCTATATTCGGCTATAATGAAAGAAAATCAAAGGGAAAAATTAAGTATAGAGGTAGAAGATTTATCAAAGAGAAGATGAGCAAAAATAATAAAAAAACAAAAAACCGATTGAAAGAAAAAAGAAAACAAAGTTAGCTAACACTAAAATACTCAAAACCAACCAAAGAAGAAAACGAATCATAAAGGCCAAAATTTTAAGAGCTTTTTTGGCACTTAATTGCCTATAGCCGAATGAGTTCTACTTCGGCACAAAAATCCTTCTCAAATTCAAATTCTCCTTGATTCTTAGCTAATAGCAGAGTTTGAATTTCATTCAAACTTCATGCACCCATTAGTAGCACAGTCCACCGCTTAGCCGACTCAAATTACTGCTAGGAATAGTTTGGGTCCAATTGAATCACTCTCCCCACGCGTGCAGTGAAAAGGCAGCCCATCGCGCGTACAGCGGCCCGAAACAGAGACCTCCAAGCACCCACACACGCTGCTTGCCACTGCGACGCGACTTCTCTTTTGTTATAATACAGTCGCAATTAATTATAAGGCTTATTTGCTTCAGTCACAGGTTACTTAAAAATAAATACCAAAATTTCACCTGCCCAGGGTTCGAACCTGTGCCCATTCTGCATTCCTAGCACGCTGTTGCCACTGCACCACAGGCGCCCTTTGCGGCATTTTTCTTCCCCAACTAACTATAAGTCCCTCTTGGGACAACTCCATTTGCCTTAAAAAAATTTCAGTTTATGTACATGCTGTGACTTAAACCTCGGTCCCCCTTTCTGCTTCCTAGCGCCTCATGCCACTGGGCCAGGCTTTCTCTTGTGTCCAATTTTAACCCAACTTAATTATAAGGCCTAATGCCAGTATCTCCCTAAAGAAGAAAAAATTAAAATTTTTTTTAGCTAAAGCCCTGGGCTAAGCCCAGGACTTTTCCCACACTACAAGTACTTCCAAATTCACTAACCTAAATATGCAACTAATAATAATAACAATTTGTTTAATAATTGAAACATCCAAATTATTCAGGCCATCTTCTACCTGAACCCAAACTCAAGGCCTAATACTTTTAGGCCCAAAATTCAGGGTGCTACTATTCACCCCTCTTAAAAAAATTTCGTCCTCGAAATTTCTCAATAATAAGATAGTCGTGTATCAGCTACTCTACTCCGCTACCGCTGCGCACCCTGATCTAAATAATTTTTAGTAGACCCAAAACATCTAATCACCGAAGTAAATCAACATTTATCAAACACGTACACAATTCGTATCCAAACAAGACACACCTAACTAGAATAAACTAGGCAATCCTGAGCCCGATGCTTCCGAGACCGGCATCTAGGGCATGCTCCTGTCTTCCTATGGCATTCACCCGGATGACACCTGTTGCAGTTCTCGCAGGTCAGAAAGTTTGGTCTTCTCTTAACATGTTTCACAGAATGAGGCGTTGTCCTCTAAGAACTATGCTCCTTCCTCTTCTTACACTTCAAGCACCCCGCTTGAAGCGTTTCCTTAATCTCCTTAACTTTGGTCTCCAATACTTCTTCTACCACTTTCCTTACTAACTCGGCTAGTGCCTCAGTACCAAGCTCTGAGTTACTGATACCCGAAGTTAGCAGACTTTGCTTACCCTCATAATCCATATCAATACTCTACATTACCAGCATACGTATCAAATAACTACAAAGATCTCGATTCAAAAATTTTATTATTTATGTTATGCATAAATAGTATTTGCTTTCGCAGAATCGTTGCCTAGCTGCAGTCTCAGTCTCCTAGGGTTTAGTTTTCATATTGTCTCAGTCTCTATAGTTTCAATATTACCCTAACTACAGTATCATAGTAAAGTCTCAGTACTATCTACGTAACATTATAGTACAGTATAGTACAGTATAAGAGAAGAACACTTACAGACTTGGTGTCGGGGATTCAATGTGCCACTCCTTCAGATACCAGATTTCAGAAAGCCCAGAAAACTTAAACTTTTTAAAATAAAACCTTAAAACGTGTATTCCTTGAAGAAAATGAGTTTGAAAAGGATTTTCATAAAATCTTTCCAAGACCGATTTCAAAAACACCCTTCTTGGGTCTTAAAAATTTTCAAAAACTTTTTGGACTGAAAAACTTTTTAGACCCGCTCCACAGCTGAGTTGTTGCAACTTGGCTCTGATACTACTAAATGTAACACCCCAAACTCGGCCCAGATGTTACAGCCAAGTCTGGTGTGTCACATACGGATTAACCATGTTCCTTAGTTATTATGATTAAGGTGAGTTTTGCAAAACTGTACTTGTAGTTTGGGAAGAAAATCCAGGTTTAATTTGTGTTTGCCCAATCCACTACCAGTTTAAAATTATCTTGTTATCAGATCTTGTTCATTGACTTGTTATCCGTTTGTTACGAGTGCTTTGTTTTGAAAACATTGATTAATTTTAAGAAAAAACTCGCGCAGCCATAGTCTACTTATTTGAATAAATTTATAATTAACGAATTAAAACCCAAATTAAAATACTTAAAGCGGCCTTATTACAAACCCAAAACCATAATGAAAAAAATTTAAAAATAAATATGAAAGTAAAAAGACTTAATTAAAACCATTAAGAGTAGTCCACATGGCCACTCTGAATCCCTCTAGCTTCAAGTCCACTAGCTTAGGGCTCACCTGCATAGATGAAAGGAATGGGTGAGTTTGGAAACTCAGTGTGTAAAGAAAACCCATCCAAAGCCCAAAACAACTTAAGCTTATTGGGCCTAAGCCCTATCTAGTCTCAGTAATAACTGGGCCGAAGCCCTATTCAGTAATCAGTTACTGGGCCTTAGCCCTATTCACATATAGTTTAACTGGGCATTAGCCCAATTCAGTAAACAGTGCGGCCCATTGGCCCATAATAGTAACAGAACAGAATAATACATGTATACAAAGCCCAGCCCATGTCCAGCCCTACACACCACTCGTATCAGCCTACACACCAGTGGGGAATACATCAACCCACCCAGCCCTACACACCACACTCGCAGCATAGCTGCTCAGATAATGTGGCTAAGCCACTAACAATAAAATGAGGCAAAGCCCCTTTCAGTAAAACGAGGCAAAGCCCCTTTCAGTAAACGTGGCAATGCCACTTAGCACTTCCTCCATCATAAACCCAATCCCATGCAATTGTATAACATGTCATGGCATGCAGTGAACAAATAAAGTAAAGCATACATTTCAGTTGAATTTAGCCCTAGGGGTATAACGGTCATTTTGTACCTAGGGGTAAAACAGTAATTTTTCACCCTTCATGGGTATTTCAGTAAATATTCTAGTTTTTAGGGTTTCATCCTTATTACAGTGATTAACAGTCCAATTTTTCACCTAAGTGGCTTATCTAGCCCATTTTAGCAACTTAGTGTTATTAGGCCCTAAAACCCTTATTGGGCCCTACTTTTTCTACTAGCTATTTCGGCCCTCTAAGCCCAAATTCAAAGTCTGGTTCAATAGTTTTAACATTCAGACTATCAGAACCCACTTATCGCTTGTTTCCACCCATATGGGCCCATATGCCCATTGGGCCCAAATTCAGCCCATCGTGGCCCAAATTTATCGAGGTGCACGAAATCCGCAGTCACCAACTTTACCGATTATGATTACAGATCTTACCATTTCCAACCAACCTACGAGCACTCGCACACTCGCAAGCCCACGAAATGCCAGAATTTCAGCATTTCGGCTTTTTAGCTTTTACCGATTTAGTCTACTAGAGGGTGTTTGTTTACAAACCTGATTTGTGACAGACGTTGGCAAGATCTCCGCACGTGTATCCTACAATCGGTCACTAAAATATTAGGCTATGATTCACTGATAACCAACATAACCATACTTACCATATTCGGCCAACATTGCTTAAGGCCCGAGCTACTTACCTTTGCCGAAAATAGTGACTAGATCTAAATCTAGTCGTTCCAATGGCCCTTGCTTTCCACAGCTCCTTGATCGATAGTCTTTAGTTCACACTAGCACAAAACAAACCAAATAATAACACCAATAACTCTTTAGCCTTAGTCGACAGCCACCCTAGGCATATAGGGGTTTTTGGCTTTTCTTAAATCCCGAAATACGAATGGAAAGAAAGAATCTGAGTACTTACCGAAGATCTACTAGACAAGAATACTTCCAACCCTTTTCTACCTCAGATCTTACGCAGATCTAACCTTAAGGCTTGAGTAGAGAATAGATCTAAGAAATCTTGGGGTTCAATTCCCGAATTACTCTGAATGTGGAGATTTCAGCTTTTATTGTGAGAAGAAGAAGATGATTTGAACTATGGGTTGGAGAATAGATATCGACAGAGGTCAGAGCATGATGAGATTCGGCTAATTGGTTTAAGGAAGAATGTGGTTTTGGCTAGTAGGAAAAATCGACATAGGCTTGAGTCTCAGGATTTCGGCTTTTATGGGAATCGGTTAAGAAGAATTTGGCTAGAGAAGATTTAGGTTTAACCTTGAAGCAATCGGTTAAATAAGATTTAAGGGGATCAAATGAAGAAAAGAAGAAGAGAAAAAAGGAAGAAAGAAAGATTAAGGAGTGTAGGTTCGGCTAGAGGAGAGAAATCGGTAAGGGGAAGCTTAAGGTGTAAGGTTTCAGCTTTTTGGCAAGGAGAAAAGACCCTATTTTTGGCTATAATGGAAAGAAAATCAAAGGGAAAAATTAAGAATAGGGGTAGAAGATTTGGTGAAGAGAAGATGAGAAAAAATAATAAAAAAACTAAAAACCGATTGAAAGAAAAAAGAAAACAAAGTCGGCTAACACTAAAATACTCAAAACCAACCAAAGAAGAAAACGAATCATAAAAGCTAAAATTTTAAGAGCCTTTTCGGCACTTAATTGCCTATAGTCGAATGAGTTCTATTTTGGTACAAAAATCCTTCTCAAATTCAAATTCTCCTTGATTCTTAGCCAATAGCAAAGTTTGAATTTCATTCAAACTTCTTGCACCCATCAGCAACACAGTCTACCGCTTGGCCAACTCAAATTACTGCTAGGAGGAGTTTCGGTCCAATTGAATCACTCTCCCCATGGGTGTAGCAAAAAGGCAGCCCATCGTGACCACAGTAGCTCGAAACAGAAACCTCCAGGCACCCACACACGCTGCTTGCCACTGCGACGCGACTTCTCTTTTGTTATAATACCATTGCAATTAATTATAAGGCTTATCTGTTTTAGTCACAGGTTACTTAAAAATAAATACCAAAATTTCACCTGCCCAGGGTTCGAACCCGCGCCCATTCCACATTCCTAGCACGCTACTGCCACTGCACCACAGGCGCCCTTTGCGGTTTTTTTCTTCCCCAACTAAGTATAAGGCCTTCCTGCGGCAGCTCCATTTGCCTTAATAAAATTTAGTTTATGTGCATGCTGTGACTTGAACCTGGGTCCCCCTTCCTGCTTCCTAGGGCCTCATGCCACTGGGCCAGGCTTTCCCTTGTGTCCAATTTTAACCCAACTTAATTATAAGGCTTAATGCTAGTATCTCCCTAAAGAAGCAAAAATTAAACTTTTTTTTTTTTTGCTAGAGCCCTGGGCCAAGCCTAGGACTTTTCCCACACTACAAGTACTTCCAAATTCACTAACCTAAACATGAAACTAATAATAATAATAAATTTTTTTAATAATTAAAACATCCAAATTATTCAGGCCATCTTCTACCCGAACCCAGACTCAAGGCCCAATACTTCTAGGCCCAAAATTCAGGGTGTTACAGTATGTGAATTAATACATGTGAAAGTGTCGTATGAAAATTTGATCGTTTGTGAGCTTAATTTGCAAAAAATGACTAAATCACAAAAAATGAAAAAGTGTCCTTCTATTTATTAAAGTGACAAATTGGGCTTATTAATTATGAGGTCCTTAAGATGCAAATGGACCATTGAATTCATGAATGTACATAGTTAGACATTAGATAGTGGAACTTTAATGAAATTAAAAAGGTTATATTAGTAATTTGGATATTATGGCTAATTAAATAAAATGAAACCAAATGGTGGCCATTATTCATCTTTCTTACACAGATTATTGAAAAAAAGAAATAGGGTTCTATTGTATAAAGCATTCAGCCACTATGAAGATTAATTAAGGTATGAAATTTTGTAACAGCCCAATTTAGGGCCTAAACGGAATGGTGGTTTCGGGACCATGAATCCGGCATAGAAAAATTTATTCCAAGAAATTTTTGGGGTCTAATGTGTGAATGATTGCATGAGTGAAAATTTAGTAAATAAATTTTATTGATAAAGTGCCTGATTGAGTAATAAGAGTAAATTACAAAAAGTTTAAAATGTAAGTTCTAGAAGTATTTGGTGTTTAATAGAAATAAATTGATAAATTAGCGGTCCTTATTTAGCAATTAGACCATTTTTTATCAACATGGACAAAAATAGCCATGCCAGGGTAAAAATCTCAAGGAAGGCCCATAAGGGCATTTTGGTCATTTGGTTATTTTATGAATTAAAAAGGGAAAACAAGGCCAAAATGTGTTCATCTTGCTCTTGTCTGGCCGAAACTTGCAAGTAGTCCATAGCAAGGGTTTTTCATCTTTTTCAAGCCCGAAGTGAGTGCAATTAAGCCTCGTTTTTAATTTTCTTTGTATTTTTGATGTGCTTCAAGCTAGAACTACCTATTTCTACCATTAATTTAAGATAGGGTTCATGTTTAAAAATTTACCCATGTGCGACATGAAAGCATTTTGATGTTTAATGGTAGAAAATGAAGGTTTGATTTGTAATAAACAACTTTTAATAGGTAATTTTTCATGAAAATGCATTAGAGGAAAAAAAAACACAAAAGTTGTAGAATATATGCATAATATATGAAATATTGAAAAATGTAGGTTGCTATAAGAGAGAAAAACAGTCGGTTAGGCTTGGGAATTTAGTAAAATGGATACATTTCATTTTACGAGCATAGGAACTAAAATGTAAAAATTGACAAAGTTAGAGGTAAAATGGTAAAATTTACCATAGGATAATTTTGTGTCAAATTGGGTAATGTATGTATTAAATAAGTTAAATTTGATGTTGTAGATCAAGAACGACACAAAAACGACCTTGATCGGGGGAAAGGCAAGGCCTCAAACTAAGTTGAAAAAGATCACAATTTGACACTGAGGTAAGTTTATGTGTGAATAATGAGTTATATTAATATTATGATTTATTATTTTTAATATTTGTAATATTGTTATGAATTGCAAATTTGTGTATCTTGATAAAATCGTAAGTGTGGAAAACCCCGATTGAACCTTAAGAATCAACTAGGATACAAGTGACATGTCACTAGGAACCCATTGTATATGTGATAAATTGTATATGTGATTCCGAGTGCTGGTTTAGTTCGACTACCAGTGGCTAGGTAATCCTACATTTGTTGTGGATGCCTGTCAGCTTGTTTGAGTAGCACTGAGTATCTTCGACTCTACCGTCAGCTTGTGTGAGCAGGCCTATGAATAGCTCAATGATGAGCATCATGTGATATGTGAAAAGTGGTAGCTTCAGCTATAAATCATTGGTAGCTTCGACTACAATATGTATGGTACTTTTGTGCATCTTATTCCGAGTATCCTTTAGAATTCTGCATGGTTCAATGGGTATTTGAACTGATATGATAAAATTATGATTTGGATGTAAACATATTTGACCGTCTATGAAGAATGTGTATGTATAGGTTATGTGAAATATATCATGTGTGCTAAGTGTTTAATGTGTGTATTGAATCATGTGGTAAGGCCATATGAGTAAGTGATGATCTTATACTCACAAAAGTGATGATCTTATACTCACAAAAGTGATAATAGGGAAACTTATTTTTATTAGATATGTAATTTAAGCTTTAAATGCCCATTATTTGCACATAGACTTACTAAGCTTTATAGCTTACCCCTTCTCTTTTCCATTCCCTTATAGGTTTGTCAAGCTAATCCGAGGTTTGGTGATCAACAGGATTCCATCAACACTATCAACAAGCATTTTGGTATTTTGAAATTGAACTTTGAAATTATGGCATGTATAGATGGTCTAATATTTTGGTTATATGTCATAGTTCTTTTGGGTCCAATATTGTTAATGATGATTTGGTATTTGGCCATTTGAAATGAGCCACATATGGTTAATTTATATTTTGCCAAAGTGATGTAATATATTAAGGTGCAAGCTTGCAATGTTCATGTGGATTGTGGTGTGATGTGTATGCTTGATGATGGTAGATAGAAATTAGTATATGAATGTCATATTCTGGATGTTTCAATGAGTATTCGTATCATGTTGAGTATTGGCAAAATTGGTGTATTTTGTTTGTGTTTTAGGGTGGCAATTGGCTTGGAAAATAGCCTACATTTGTCCACACGGGTAGACACACGGGCGTGTGTCTAGGCCATGTGTCAGCCCCATGGGCGTGTTGGTAGGCCGTGTGTCACTTGCATCTATATTAATGAAAATTAAATGTCCAATAGTAAACACACAGGTGGAGACATGGCCGTGTGCCTTGACCGTGTGACAGACATGGCCTAGCCCATAGGCGTGTGGCTTGGCCGTGTAACGTAAATTACATACTGACGTCAGAAATAGAATACCCAGTTTGGTTTCGGTTCATATCCAATGTATCTTAGGGGCCTCGTAGGCCCCTAGTAAGAATGTTATGAATAAGAATGAAAAGGTTTTAAATTTAGCTGGTAATCGTGTGTCGAAATTAAATGATTGTGTGAGTGTAAGTACGGTAATGCCTCGTACCATAAGTCGGTGACGGATATGGCTGAGGGTGTTACATTTAGTGGTATCAGAGCTATGGTTTAGTCAGTTCTCAGACTAACATATTAAGTGTAAGAGTCTATGTAACACCCCAAACCCGGCCCTGATGTTATGGCCAAATCCAGCGTGCCACATTGAAATGTTTTATCGAAAACCTTGTTTTCATTGAAAAACCCTTCTAGAAGAAATTTCAAATAAAATCCCAGTTTTTCTTTGTTTTTAGAACGAGTTATATTCAAAACTATTTTTTTGTTACGTGTTAATAGCAATTTTTTTTAAAAATATTCTCTTTAACTGCGGAAGCTTAATTTAACAAAAACCAATATTTGATTTCAGAAAAATTTGAAATGTGTGTAAAAGAAATATGTCCATGTTCCATTCTTAAAGCATAATATTGGGTAATAGTAACCAGAGAAAAAGGCCTTATTACAATTCGGACTTAAACAATTAAAATACAAGAACTTTTAATGAAAAAAAAAAGAAGTTTAAAAAGTCTTGCTAGTTGGCCACCTCTGAGTCCCTCCATCCGTCAAACCGCCTATTGAGGTTCACCTGAGAAAAATAAAAGAGGGTGTGTATAACCTTCAGCAACAATATATATTTATCATGCAACACAAGTCATCTTGGGCCTAAGCCCATTACAATAATAGTACAACATCTAGAGCAATCATGTATGCAATAATGCAATTCCCACCCCATCCAATCGATACATATCATCTCTGTCCAACCAAATCACATCATGTGGGGATCACTATATCAACCCACCCATCCGATACACATCAAGGGTAGCGCCGGTTGTGGTACTATCGAACATTGCAGCAAAGTTGCCAATCATATATTGGGCTTAATAGCCTTCGTTGGATCCACAGTCATCATGCAAGTATGCTATCCTCATATAACACTTCCTCCAATATAATTCCCACCCACATGCAACATCATAACACATGAGTGCAACATATAGCATATAGTATTCATAAGTCATACTTATAACACACAAGGGTATTTCAGTAATTCTATCCTACAGGGGTATTTCAGAAATTTACTAATGTATGAGTCTTAATTATGCACTTTGGCCTATCAACAAGTCCTTATTGGCTAAAGTGACCAGACACTATGCACTAGGTAGGATTGCAGAGAAGAGGAGGTGGGTCATTAATACCGCTTAAGTACCTAGCTCTCCCTAGATCCAATCCTAGACAAGCATATGCCCATTGCCACACTCGAACCCTATGAATTGTCCACAGACGCACTTGATAAATTAAGTAAGTCTTATGCCGTTTAAGGATTTATTAGAAACTAGGACTAAAATTCCATTATAAAACCCTAGCAAGTCTACATACTTTCATACATTCATATAGCCCATCCGGCCCAATCACATTCATATAGCCCATTAAGCCCAATCACATTTATACAGCCCATTAGGCTCGATCACACTTATGTGGCCCATCAGGCCCGAATCCATTCCAAACCATTCAACAAGCTTAATCCGCTCATCACATTTTACCAAATTATCAATTTTTGTTTATTTGGGCTCACAGGCCCGTCAGGCCCATTTGGCCGATTCTGGCCTATTTGGCCCATTCTAGCCCAGTTGGCTAAAATGTGGCCCAAGTCCATGAGATCGCTCATGGGGCCTATACTATCATATTGGTCACCTTCAGATGAGTGTTCACGCACTCACGAGACTGTCATAGCCAAACTTTCAGCTTTTCAGCATTTTAGAATTTCGGCATTTCGGGATGTGTCGATCTATCGTGTGTGTGCAGTGTATGTACACACCTGATATCGAAATGTTCTAGGATCTCCTTAGCAACGCTCCTACAATCAATATCGCTCCTCAGTTAATCAAAGGCTTAATACATATCTTGGCCAAAACCGAAATCTTACAGTCAACCTTACCTTACGCGACAAGTCCTAGTAGCCTTTCTTCAACCATAACCGCTAATATTTCCTATTCTGCACCAACCAACCATTAGAGACTGAATAGTAGGTGACTTGTATTCCACACGAGTCACCCTTATAATACTTATAACCATTCGGCCATCCACCAATCCAAATATGAAGATGAGTTACTTACCCTTAAAACTCGAAACGCATATGGTAAACTCAGCAGAGGGTTTGGAGAGCAAAGATTCGACTCAATCCCCTACAAATCGACTATGAGAGTGAGGAAATAAGGGTTGGTTCTTAGCAACACCGATTGAAAGAGTGAGATTCTTACCATGAAGTAATCGGCCCAAGTTGAAGGAGAAGTTGACACGCAAAAAAAGAATAAAAAGAGGGTTTTGACTTTTGAATGCTTTCGAAAGGAAGGTGTTTAAGTGGCTAAAAATCCAAGAGGGCAATTCAATACTTGGCTCTTGCGAGAAAGGCAAATAAACTATTTAAGAAAAGAGATTAAAGGTTTACCTAGGTGCATAGAGGAAAACCGAATTCAAGAGGAGAAAACGCCGAAAAGTGTCTAAAGAATTCGGCAATATACTTTTATAGCCGAAATTGTGATCCCTTAATTGCCAATTTGGCTCCAGCACCTCTCCTATCCGAATCTCCTAACTTTTCTCCAAGATAGCTTCTTAATCCCCTCGTTGAATTTCTCACTTGGACACACCCTTCAGAGTCCATATCCAATGCCACTACTATCCTTTTAAATGAGCAAAAATGAACCTTCCTTTTGAACAAGGAGGGATTCAAACCCCAGACCTCCTTGCCATGCTTGTGACGCCAACCCCATGTCTCACATGTGGCATCCTTTGCCACTCCAACACAAGCTTATTCATGTCAAGATCCTCTTCCATTTATTTAAAAACCAAACTACTTGCCATCAAAGTTCCTTTAACAAACTATATTTTTTTCCCACTTTCAGACTTGAACTCAAAACTTTCTCAATGACTTATTTATACTTTAATAATACGTACTAAAAAAAAAATATCAAACACACACATTCCACAACAAAATTGAAAAAAAAGTTTGTGATTTTTTGGGAGTTACAACTCTACCCCCTAAAAGAAATTTTGTCATCGAAATTAATTGATCCATACAGTTGAGGATATTGACGTCGCATCACTTCCTTAGGTTCCCAAGTAGCCTCCTCAGCATTGTGATTATGCCAAAGCACTTTGACTAATGAGATAGATTTCCTTCTTAGCACCTTAACATCTCGATCAATTATTTGCATAGGCTCCTCCTTGAAAGTTAGATCTAGCCTAACCTCGATTTCTTTGACTGACACGACATGTGAAGGATCCGAGCAATAACGCCTCAGCATGGAAACATGGAACACATTATGGATCTGACTTAGTTCAAGAGGTAATTCCACCTAATAGGCAACTGGCCCAATTCGCTTTAGAAAACGATATGGCCTAATGAACCTAGGGCTTAGCTTTCCCTTTCGTCCAAACCTTAACACCTTCTTCCATGGAGAGATCTTAAGAAAGACTAAGTCCCCCACTGTATACTCAATTTCTCAACGCTTAAGGTCAGCATACGACTTTTGCCTATCTGAGGCCTCATTCAATCGATCCCGGATCAATTTCAACTTATGCTCAGTATCTGCTACTAACTCAGGGCCCAAAACTCGACGTTCGCCCAATTCTGTCCAACATGTCGGAGTACGACACCTCCTCCCATACAAGGCTTCATATGGTGCCATACCAATACTTTCCTGATAACTATTATTGTACGCGAATTCGATTAATGACAAATAGTCTTCCCAACTACCTCGAAATTCAATTATACATCCCCTCAGCATATCCTCCAAAACTTGGATAACCCTTTCTGACTGCCCATCGTTTGGGGATGGAACGCCGTAATAAAGTTCAACCTAGTACCCAACGCCTCGTGCAACCTCTTCCAGAACCGTGAGGTGAAACATGGGTCCCTATCAGATATTATGGAAACTGGCACTCCATGTAATCTTACAATCTCCACTACATACAACCTAGCCAGTTTCTGCAACGAGTAATCGGTATGGACCGGTACAAAATGGGCAGACTTGGTTAACTGATCCACTATAACCCATATCGAGTCTTTCTTAGTAGGCGCCAAGGGTAGCCCACTAACAAAGTCCATAGTCACCCTTTCCCACTTCCAAAGTGGAATGTTCACTAGTTGAAGCAATCCTGAGGGAAACTGCTACTCTGCCTTCACCTGCTGACATGTCAAACATCTACTCACGAACTCCGTCACCTCGCTCTTAAGTCCAGGCCACCAATAAAGCTCACGGAAACTCCGATACATCTTGTTTTCGTCGGGATGCATATCATAAGGACTACTATGCGCTTCCCACAAAATGGACTGCCTTAGTTCCTCATCCTTTGGTATACACATTCTCCCACGAAAACACAGCACTCCTTCACTATTCAACCCAAAGTTTGACATCTCCCCATTCTCCACCTGTCTAAAACGAGAACTCAAGGTCTCATCCAATAACTGTATACCCTTTATCTGCTCAACCCATAACGGCTTTACTTGTAGCTCAGCTAACAAACTACCATCATTAAACAAGCTTAAACGAGCGAGCATAGCCCCTAAGTCCGACACAACCCTACGACTCAAAGCGTCAGCTACCACATTCACTTTGCCAGGGTGGTACTCGATCGTACAATCATAATCCTTCAATAATTCTACCCACCTGTGCTCCCTAAGGTTTAGCTCCTTTTGGGTAAGGAGGTACTTCAAACTCTTATGGTCCGAATAGATTATGCACTTCTTGTAACACCCTACGCCCCTATCCGTCGCCAGATTAGGGTTTAAGGTATTACAAAATCTAAATACAATCTACCGAGGTTCATAGTTACAAAGCTAGACGTGAATTCATTGAGTTCTATAGTTGAATATAACACTTGTAGGTCGGTTCAGTCAGAACATCATATCTCATTAAAATCGTTCTATAAGCATGCTAGCAAATCTCTACCTTGTGGCTACTAACAATTTGGCTAAATCGAACAATTCAATAACCAAATATCACATTAGAAAAGTCATTGCATATTGAGTACTAACTAATTATCATGCCACAACATCGAATCGTATGAGAATCATTTCAACACATATGATCAAACTCGAAGACTAAGCAAGCCATTTTCGCCTGGCTAGAAATATTTACAACTCAAAATGAAGTTTGATTCAACCGAAGGAAAATAGCCTATACATGCCATTGACCCAAAATAACCATCAAATGTACCAAAATAACAGCGATAGTGTAGGTGATTAAGGCTCCAATCCCCGAGTCCGTAGCTTCCAAAATGAGATCTATAAAACAGAGGAAACAAGAGAAACGGAGTAAGCATTACAATGCTTAGTAAGTTTTAAGCAATGTCAACAGATAAAGCATTAAATTATAACATAGTTGTTCGTATCTTTGTTTCCCTCTTCCTTTGGGTAAGTCACCCTCTTTTTTTTTTTTCAAACATATACATTCACATCACATACGAAAGTGGATAGCTTTCACTCATAGTAAGTTCACGTAAACATATACATGTCACAAAAATTCACATAACATTTCACATAGGCCAATTGTACTTTGATCATATTAATAATCTCATTTCATGAACACATAAGAAATCACATAATGACCTTAGTATTCGGTCCAAAATCCAGCTTGCAAATAAGCCAAGGGTACATACCTGTATAACTTAACACTTTCAGCGCAATTCATTAGCGATCGTTACCTTGAAGACCATTAGTCTTAGGCTTTACTCTCATCATCATCGAGATCTTTAGCTCGGGTAAACTCTATACATGGCCATCGGGTCTCTACCCCGGATATAATCTCCGCATATAGCCTTCGGGTCTTAACCCAGACATCATTTCTTCATATAGCCTTCGGGTCTTAACCCGAACATAATCTCCACATATATTCAGCGGGACTTAATCCCGGATTCACATCACATATTCTCATACACATATATATATTCGCATGTTGCCAAGTTTCACATAGCAAGATTGCACTTGTTATTCAATCAATTCATTTGCATACAAACATATAACATGCTTCTCGACTTTATATTATAAATATATATATAATTCAAATCTTATACATGTATACTCTTCTTTTCTAGACTTTCGGCCCAATGATCAAGCATACATAAGCAATGCATTTCAAATCTCAATTTCGGTCCTTTTCTCTATGAGCCATTCGGCTATATAGCAAACATGAATAAGGTTTCCTTCTTAATGGGACATTGTTCAAATATCAGCATGTATGTCATGGCATTTTAACTTAAATACCGAATTCGATTACTCAAAACTTACCTTGAACTTTCCCGAGAAATTACGAGTTGGCTATTCGACCACTTTAGCCTTCCCTTTATCCGAACTCGTCCCTCTATGCTCTTGAGCTAAATAAAACATTTAATTCTATTAATCCTTATCCAAGCCTCTCAATGAATCATTTTCACTTATAGTCAAATAATACATGCATATTCTTCTCATTGCAAACACACACGCACATTCGATCATTTCACATACATATCATAAGTCACAACAAGCTGATTTTCTGAGCAGCATTCAATAATTTACTCATAACTGGAGCTACGAAACTCCAAATGAAGTTCCATTAATTTTTCATGAAAACAGACTCATTTATCTTCCATCCATAAAATTTTCATAATTTTTGGTTCGGCCAATCAATACCAGAATTTTCTTAAAATTTCCCCTATTTGACTGTTTGACTAGACTGACCATCCCATACTACGAATCGAATTTCTCCTTGTACAGAATTCAAAATATGTCTTCACCTATTTCATTTGAAACTAGACTCATTAAGGAGTCTAAGCATATAAATTTTGTCTCATAACAATTTTTTTACAATTTATGGTGATTTTCTAAAAACAGAACAGGGGATTTCGGAGTCATTCTGACACTGTCTCACACAACTTTAAAAATCTCTTTATCGACAATTCCATTGCTTGTAAGGTTTCTTTTATAAGAAACTAGACTCATTAAGCTTTAATTACATAATTTATTCAGCTTCTAATTCATCTCCCACAATTTATGGTGATTTTTCCAAAACACGTTACTGCTGCTGTACCAAGCAGATTTATACAATTTCACTCTTTAGAGTTCTTATTCACATATTTAACAAATGACCACAATCTATTTGTATACATAAAATTTCCTAAAGACCGATTATACATGTAGCCCTAATGTATAACCCAAAACACATACAAAAATTTTCATAAATTTCACTTGGCCGAATGCCAATTATCAATTTGGTCTTATGTCCATATAGATTTTGAGTTCAATTTATCCTCTACCTCTTGTACCATCTTGTTTAAGACCGGAATAACATCAAATTACTAAGATGCAACTAAGTCCCTCTTTAATCATATAATTCACTACTTTCAATTTATGACATTAAGTATTCAAGGCTTAGCTCAATACCATAATGGCCGAATACTCAAATTTTTTTTTTCTTTAAACACCCATTTACCAAAATCAACAAGTCTTGGACTCATTCAATTATTAATTAACCGAAATCGACATACCTCACTAATTCCAATTTACAACAATATAAATATACCGCATGGCCGAATGTTCCTTTGAACAATTTACTCACACAAAGCATAAATAAACAATCAAACTTACAAGCTTATAAGCTCATACATTTAACATTACAATATCTATTAAGCACTTACTTAACAATTCCTATCATTCCATAAAGAAAAACATCATCTAACATGAATTTGCACACTTGAACCATGACCGAATACATGCCTCATCTTCACTTAAACAAATTTATGCTTACCACTCAATTCCATAAATTCAAGCTTAATTTACAAGAACATTTGGCACTTTATTACCATTCACACACACATGAGCACAAAAAGAAAAATCATTTTTATACTAATACATGTCTTTTAACTTAAACCTACATGGATTTAGCACCTTAAAGTTCATCTCATAAACACTCCTAACTTCATGACTTCAAAGCTTCCATCTTTCACAAATTTTACCAAGGCCGAAAACTTCAAACATCCAAGCCTCAAAGAATTTAAACATGGGTCATGAAGAGAAACTCACTATCAACCAAATTTCACAAAGAAATCCAAAGAAATGCATGAAACCTTACCTTAATTTGATGCCCTCACTAGCCAAATGCCTTAAGCTTCAAAAGCTTTCTTTCTTTCTCAATTCACGGCAATGAGAGAACAAAGAAGAAACACTTTTTTTTTTCACCCAATGTACTAATATTAAATTTTATCTTTTCATTTCATAATATTATTTTAATCTTTTATTTTATGATAACTAAATATTAATTTCTTTTATTAAATTAATAATTAACTAAGCTACAAATCACAAAATGCCAAAACCTCATCATTACCATCCACTATCATGAAAGTGGGTAATTTGACATGCAAATCCCTTATTTTGCATGCATGTAATTATTAGTCATCACACACTTGCCTAGCATATTTTCAAAGTTCACTACTAGGTCCTTTTTAGTGAAATTCAAGTTTATAACTCTAAATCAACACACCAAACATGTCACACATGAATTAACACATATTATAGGCATCAAAATGAATATTAAATATATTTTATGCCTCGATTTTGTGGTCCCGAAACCATATTCCGACTAGGGTCGTTTTAAGGCTGTCACAACTCTCTCCCACTTAAGAAATTTTCGTCCCCGAAAATTCTTACCGGAAAATAAGTTTGGGTAACGTTCTCTTATCGAATCCTCAAGCTCCCAAGTAGCTTCTTCAACCCCGTGTTTGACTCACAACACTTTCACTAACGAAATCCTGTTATTCCGCAACTCTTTAACCTCGTGTGCCAAAATACGAATTGGTTCCTCCTCGTAACTCATATCAGATCGAATCTCAATGTCAGACGGATTAATCACATGCGATGGGTCAGATCTATATCGTCGGAGCATCGAAACATGAAAAACGTTGTGGATCTTTTCAAGTTCGGGAGGCAAAATCAATCGATATGCTACCGGTCCAATCCGTTCAGATATTTCATATGGTCCAATGAACCTCAGACTCAATTTGCCCTTACGGCCGAATCTGAGCACCTTTTTCCAAGGTGATACTTTAAGGAATACTTTATCTCCGACCTGATACTCGATATCTTTCTGCTTTAAATCCGCGTATGACTTTTGACGATCTGAAGCTGCCTTAAGACTATCTCGAATCACCTTTACCTTCTGTTCGGCATCTCTAATCAAATCAACCCCAAAGATTTTACTCTCGCTAAGCTCGGTCCAAAACAACGGTGTACGGCATTTGCGACTGTACAAAGCCTCGTAAGGTGCCATTTTAATGCTCGATTGGAAACTGTTGTTGTAAGCGAATTCAACCAAAGGCAAATACCGTTCCCACGAACCACTAAACTCAAGGACACAACATCTCAACATATCCTCGAGTATTTGAATTACTCGTTCCGATTGACCGTCCGTCTGAGGATGGAACGCGGTACTAAAATGTAGCTTAGTACCTAGAGAATCTTGTAGTTTCTTCCAAAACCGCGATGTAAATCTCGGGTCTCTATTCGATACAATAGAGATAGGGATCCCGTGCAATCTGACGATCTAAGAAACATACAACTCCGCTAGCTTATCAAGGGAGTAATCCGTACGCACGGGTATAAAATGAGCGGACTTAGTTAATTGGTCTACGACAACCCAAATCGCATCCTTCTTGCTCGGTGTCAACGGTAGCCCAGATACGAAATCCATTGTGACTTTATCCCATTTCCACTCGGGAATCAAAATCGGTTGCAGCAAACCCGATGGCACCTGATGTTTCGCTTTTACTTGTTGGCATATCAGACACTTCGACATAAAATTTGAGATGTCTCGTTTCATACCATGCCACCAATACTGACGTTTCAAATCATTGTACATTTTAGTGCTTCCCGGATGAACTGACATTCGGCCATTGTGAGCTTCATCTAAAATCACCGAAACCAACTCTGAACTTCTCGGTATACATACTCGGCCTCGAAACCTCAAACAATCATTGTCGTCAACTTGAAACTCAGGATCCGCATTTGCATCGCATTGAGCTCGCTTGGCAATTAAATCCTCATATGCTTTCTGAGCCTCACAAACTTGTCGTAGAAACACCAGTTTCGCTTTTAATTCTGCTATCATCACGCCATCATTAGCTACCGATAAATACACATTCATTGCTCGTAGAGCAAGCAATGATTTTCGGCTAAGAGCATCAGCAACTACATTTGCTTTCCCCGGGTGATAGTCGATAACAAGTTCGTAATCCTTCAGCAATTCAAGCCAACGTCTCTGTCTCAAATTCAAGTCTCTTTGCGACATCAAGTATTTGAGGCTTTTATGGTCGGAGAAGATATGACATTTCTCACCGAAAAGGTAGTGACGCCAAATCTTCAGAGCAAACACAATAGCAGCTAATTCGAGATCGTGAGTAGGATAGTTTTTCTCATGAGGCTTTAACTGTCTTGAAGCGTACGCAACAACTCTGCCCTCTTGCATCAAAACACACCCCAAGCCATTCAAAGACGCGTCACTATAAACCACAAACTCTTTACCGGATTCAGGCTGAACTAATACTGGAGCTTCCGTCAATAGGGCTTTCAATTGGTCGAAACTCTTTTGGCACTTCTCGGACCATTCGAATTTAACATCTTTCTGCAATAGCTTCGTCAACGGGGTTGAGATCATTGAGAAGTCTTTCACAAACCGTCAGTAATACCCGACAAGTCCCAAAAAGCTTCAGATTTCTGAGACATTTTTAGGAGGCTTCCAATCAAGGATAGCAGATATTTTATTCGGATCAACTCGGATCCCCGCAGCAGACACTATGTCCCAAAAAGCCAACCTCGCGCAACCAGAACTCACACTTGCTGAATTTCGCATACAACTGGTTATCACGTAAAATCCGTAGCACAAGTCTTAAATGCTCGGCATGCTCAATCTCATCGCGAAAATAAACCAAAATGTCATCAATAAACACGACCACAAATCGATCTAGGTACTGCTTAAACACTCGATTCATCAGATCCATGAAAACAGCGGGGGCATTTGTTAGCCCAAACGGCATCACTAAAAATTCGTAGTGTCCGTACCTCGTTCTGAATGCAGTCTTGGGCACGTCTGAGTCTCGAACTCGCAACTGATAATAGCCAGATCGCAAGTCAATTTTGGAAAACATTGAGGCTCCCTTTAGCTAATCAAATAAGTCGTCGATACGAGGCAACGGATACTTATTCTTTATAATCACCTTGTTCAGCTGCCGATAGTCAATACACATTCTCAAAGTTCCGTCCTTCTTTTTCACGAACAAGACTGGTGCACCCCAGGGAGAAAAGCTTGGTCTTGCGAAACCTCTATCGGTCAACTCTTGCAACTGAGATTTCAACTCTTTCAACTCTGTTGGAGCCATGCGATATGGAGCAATCGAAATCAGAGTTGTACCCGGAACTATCTCAATGCCGAACTCAACCTCCCTAACAGGCGGTAATCTCGGTAATTCTTCGAGAAATACGTCCGGATACTCACAAACCACAGGTACAGTCTCAAGCTTTAGTTCGGATAATTTGCTATCTAAAACATAAGCAAGATAAGCCTCGCAACCCTTTTTCATAAATTTCTGAGCCAACATAGAAGATATTACCGCCGGTAGCCCGTTTAAATCCGTAGACTCAATCCAAATTATCTCATTAGTCGAACATCGTAAATCAATAGTCTTTCGTTTGCAATTCACTACCGCATCATGCACAGTCAACCAATCCATTTCGAGTATAACGTCGAATTCGTCGAATGGCAAAAGCATCAAATCGGCCGGAAAACAGGAATCCAGAATCTTAAGGGGGCATTTCTTACACACTCTATCAACTAAAACACAACAACCCAAGGGATTGGACACTCGAATCACAAACTCAGTAGACTCAATAGGGAGAGTCTTACTGGATGCCAAAGTTTCACATACATATGAATGAGTTGAACCGGGGTCAATTAAAGCAATTACATCAGTATCAAAAAGAGTGAAAGTACCGGTGATAACATCAGGCGAAGAGGCATCCTCTCGTGCGCGAATAGCGTAAGCCCTAGCAGGAGCATAAGCCTCGGATCTTGTCGTGGCATCTCTAAACGTTCTCTGACCGCCGCTAGCATTTCCTGGATTTCTGGGTGGCCTACCTCGTGCTGAAGTAGTACTCGGTTTCCCACTCGGGTTCACATTTTGCTCAGACCATCTGGGGCAATCTCTTATAAAGTGATCAGCTGACCCGCACTTATAACAGGAGCAATCATGAAATCTGCAGCTCCCCGAATGCCATTTTCCACAATACTTGCACTCGGCTCGGTCTCGACGGTCGTTTCCAACACTACCAACAGAAGTGGCACGTGTACTCATAGGGGGTCGATCACGGTCTCGTCTAGAAAAACCCGAAGTAGCAGATGGTCTGTCCAATTCACTTCGAAACTTCTTTGAGGATTTTTGAGTAGACCTCCCAGATGATCTCTTACGAAACTCTCTGGCTCCGCTATCAGCTTTTCTCTTTTCATTTCGAAGCTCTTCGGCCTTGCAGGCTCGCTCGACAAGAACAACGAACTCTTGAATTTCCAGAATGCCAACCAGCAGTTTGATGTCTTCATTTAACCCATCCTCGAAGCGTTTACACATAATAGCTTCGGATGATATACACTCGCGAGCATATCGGCTAAGTCGTACGAATTCCCTCTCATATTCGGTCACCGACATTCTGCCTTGTTTAAGCTCGAGAAATTCCTTCCGTTTCTAATCGATAAATCTTTGGCTGATATACTTCTTTCGGAACTCAACTTGGAAAAACTCCCAACTAACTCGCTCTCTCGGCACCACCGAAACCAATGTGTTCCACCAATAGTAGGCAGAATCACGCAGCAGAGATACGGCACACTTCAAGCACTCTTCGGGCGTACACGACAACTCATCAAACACACGGATTACATTATCGAGCCAAAACTCGGCCCGCTCAGCATCATCATCAACTGTAGCCTGGAACTCTTCAGCCCCATATTTTTCAATTTTATCAACTGGGGGTTTACTCGACCTCACAGGGTCGGCCTCAGGAGGAGCCACAGGGGTCGGAAGTGGGTTATTCGGGGGAGGAGGTTGTGGAACAGCCGGATTAGTTCGTAGGAATTGAGCGAACCAATCACTCATCATTGCATACAAGTTCTGCCTCATGTCATCATCTCGACGACTGGCATTCGGCTAAGAGTCGGTCAGCGCGGTCCCTTGCGCGGGAGCAGCCGCTACACTCTCAATATCTTCCGCTACGGCTCGATCGGGATCGGAATCCATTACTATACGAAAAACACATTTCAAATGTCAGAAATCACCATACTATCGCATTATCACAAAATGGCATGTATAGCTATACTCACACACGCTACGTTAGTCCGAGAATCGACTAAACCGTAGCTCTGATACCAATAACAATGTAACACCCTACGCCCTTATCCGTCGCCGGATTAGGGTTTAAGGTATTACAAAATCTAAATACAATCTACCGAGGTTCATAGTTACAAAGCTAGACGTGAATTCATTGAGTTCTATAGTTGAATATAACACTTGTAGGTCGGTTCGGTCAGAACATCATATCTCATTAAAATCGTTCTATAAGCATGCTAGCAAATCTCTACCTTGTGGCTACTAACAATTTGGCTAAATCGAACAATTCAATAACCAAACATCACATTAGAAAAGTCATTGCATATTGGGTACTAACTAATTATCATGCCACAACATCGAATCGTATGAGAATCATTTCAACACATATAATCAAACTCGAAGACTAAGCAAGCCATTTTCGCATGGCTAGAAATATTTACAACTCAAAATGAAGTTTGATTCAACCGAAGGAAAATAGCCTATACATGCCATTGACCCAAAATAACCATCAAATGTACCAAAATAACAGCGATAGTGTAGGTGATTAAGGCTTCAATCCCCGAGTCCGTAGCTTCCAAAATGAGATCTATAAAACAGAGGAAACAAGAGAAACGGAGTAAGCATTACAATGCTTAGTAAGTTTTAAGCAATGTCAACAGATAAAGCATTAAATTATAACTTAGTTGTTCGTATCTTTGTTTCCCTCTTCTTTTGGGTAAGTCACCCTCTCTTTTTTTTTTCAAACATATACATTCACATCACATACGAAAGTGGATAGCTTTCACTTATAGTAAGTTCACGTAAACATATACATGTCACAAAAATTCACATAACATTTCACATAGGCCAATTGTACTTTGATCATATTAATAATCTCATTTCATGAACACATAAGAAATCACATAATGACCTTAGTATTCGGTCCAAATTCCAGCTTGCAAATAAGCCAAGGGTACATACCTGTATAACTTAACACTTTCAGCGCAATTCATTAGCGATCGTTACCTTGAAGACCATTAGTCTTAGGCTTTACTCTCATCATCATCGAGATCTTTAGCTCGGGTAAACTCTATACATGGCCATCGGGTCTCTACCTCGGATATAATCTCCGCATATAGCCTTCGGGTCTTAACCCAGACATCATCTCTTCATATAGCCTTCGGGTCTTAACCCGGACATAATCTCCACATATAGTCAGCGGGACTTAATCCCGGATTCACATCACATATTCTCATACACATATATATATTCGCATGTTGCCAAGTTTCACATAGCAAGATTGCACTTGTTATTCAATCAATTCATTTGCATACAAACATATAACATGCTTCTCGACTTTATATCATAAATATATATATAATTCAAATCTTATACATGTATACTCTTCTTTTCTAGACTTTCGGCCCAATGATCAAGCATACATAAGCAATGCATTTCAAATCTCAATTTCGGTCCTTTTCTCTATGAGCCATTCGGCTATATAGCAAACATGAATAAGGTTTCCTTCTTAATGGGACATTGTTCAAATATCAGCATGTATGTCATGGCATTTTAACTTAAATACCGAATTCGATTACTCAAAACTTACCTTGAACTTTCCCGAGAAATTACGAGTTGGCTATTCGACCACTTTAGCCTTCCCTTTATCCGAACTCGTCCCTCTATGCTCTTGAGCTAAATAAAACATTTAATTCTATTAATCCTTATCCAAGCCTCTCAATGAATCATTTTCACTTATAGTCAAATAATACATGCATATTCTTCTCATTGCAAACACACACGCACATTCGATCATTTCACATACATATCATAAGTCACAACAAGCTGATTTTCTGAGCAGCATTCAATAATTTACTCATAACTGGAGCTACGAAACTCCAAATGAGTTCCATTAATTTTTCATGAAAACAGACTCATTTATCTTCCATCCATAAAATTTTCATAATTTTTGGTTCGCCCAATCAATACCAGAATTTTCTTAAAATTTCCCCTATTTGACTGTTTGACTAGACTGACCATCCCATACTACGAATCGAATTTCTCCTTGTACAGAATTCAAAATATGTCTTCACCTATTTCATTTGAAACTAGACTCATTAAGGAGTCTAAGCATATAAATTTTGTCTCATAACAATTTTTTTACAATTTATGGTGATTTTCTAAAAACAGAACAGGGGATTTCGGAGTCATTCTGACACTGTCTCACACAACTTTAAAAATCTCTTTATCGACAATTCCATTGCTTGTAAGGTTTCTTTTATAAGAAACTAGACTCATTAAGCTTTAATTACATAATTTATTCAGCTTCTAATTCATCTCCCACAATTTATGGTGATTTTTCCAAAACACGTTACTGCTGCTGTACCAAGCAGATTTATACAATTTCACTCTTTAGAGTTCTTATTCACATATTTAACAAATGACCACAATCTATTTGTATACATAAAATTTCCTAAAGACCGATTATACATGTAGCCCTAATGTATAACCCAAAACACATACAAAAATTTTCATAAATTTCACTTGGCCGAATGCCAATTATCAATTTGGTCTTATGTCCATATAGATTTTGAGTTCAATTTATCCTCTACCTCTTGTACCATCTTGTTTAAGACCGGAATAACATCAAATTACTAAGATGCAACTAAGTCCCTCTTTAATCATATAATTCACTACTTTCAATTTATGACATTAAGTATTCAAGGCTTAGCTCAATACCATAATGGCCGAATACTCAAATTTTTTTTTTCTTTAAACACCCATTTACCAAAATCAACAAGTCTTGGACTCATTCAATTATTAATTAACCGAAATCGACATACCTCACTAATTCCAATTTACAACAATATAAATGTACCCCATGGCCGAATGTTCCTTTGAACAATTTACTCACACAAAGCATAAATTCACAATCAAACTTACAAGCTTATAAGCTCATACATTTAACATTACAATGTCTATTAAGCACTTACTTAACAATTCCTATCATTCCATAAAGAAAAACATCATCTAACATGAATTTGCACACTTGAACCATGACCGAATACATGCCTCATCTTCACTTAAACAAATTTATGCTTACCACTCAATTCCATAAATTCAAGCTTAATTTACAAGAACATTCGGCAATTTATTACCATTCACACACACATGAGCACAAAAAGAAAAATCATTTTTATACTAATACATGTCTTTTAACTTAAACCTACATGGATTTAGCACCTTAAAGTTCATCTCATAAACACTCCTAACTTCATGACTTCAAAGCTTCCATCTTTCACAAATTTTACCAAGGCCGAAAACTTCAAACATCCAAGCCTCAAAGAATTTAAACATGGGTCATGAAGAGAACCTCACTATCAACCAAATTTCACAAAGAAATCCAAAGAAATGCATGAAACCTTACCTTAATTTGATGCCCTCACTAGCCAAATGCCTTAAGCTTCAAAAGCTTTCTTTCTTTCTCAATTCACGGCAATGAGAGAACAAAGAAGAAACACTTTTTTTTTTCACCCAATTTACTAATATTAAATTTTATCTTTTCATTTCATAATATTATTTTAATCTTTTATTTTATGATAACTAAATATTAATTTCTTTTATTAAATTAATAATTAACTAAGCTACAAATCACAAAATGCCAAAACCTCATCATTACCATCCCCTATCATGAAAGTGGGTAATTTGACATGCAAATCCCTTATTTTGCATGCATGTAATTATTAGTCATCACACACTTGCCTAGCATATTTTCAAAGTTCACTACTAGGTCCTTTTTAGTGAAATTCAAGTTTATAACTCTAAATCAACACACCAAACATGTCACACATGAATTAACACATATTATAGGCATCAAAATGAATATTAAATATATTTTATGCCTCGATTTTGTGGTCCCGAAACAACATTCCGACTAGGGTCGTTTTAAGGCTGTCACACTTCTCCCCATATAAATAATGCATCCATATTTTAAGCGCAAAAACCACTGCAGCTAACTCCAAGTCATGGGTTGGGTAATTCACCTCGTGAGTCTTAAGTTGACATGACGCATATGCAACCACCTTACCTTTCTACATCAATACACAGCCCAAGCCCACATGCGACGCGTCACTATAATCTGTAAACTCCTTCCTAGGTTCTGGCTGAATCAACATAGGGGCCTTCGTTAAAACCTTCTTGAGCTTCTCAAAACCCTCTTGCTGATTGTCCGTCCAAACAAATGGTACCCCTTTTCATAACAACTTAGTTAGAGGTGCAACTATTAAAGAAAAGCCTTCAACAAACTACCTATAGTACCCTGCCAAGCCCAGAAAACTCCAGATTTTAGACGCCGTCTTAGGTGTTTTCCAATCTAACACTGCTTTGATTTTTTGAGGATCCACCCTAATCCCCTCAGTTGACACCACATGTCCTAGAAATGTAATTTCCCTTAGCCAAAATTCACACTTGCTGAATTTGGCATATAGCTACTTTTCCCTTAAAATCTACAACACTATCCTTAAGTGTGCATCATGCTCATCTTCATCTCTAGAGTGCACTAAGATGTCACCAATAAAGACTACCACAATCGATCCAAATAACGTTGGAAAACCTAGTTCATGAGATCCATAAAAGCAGCAGGGGCGTTCGTTAGCCCAAATGGCATCACCAAGAACTCATAGTGCCCATAACGAGTTCTGAAAGCCATCTTATAAACATTTACCCCTTTAACTCTCAGTTGGTGATACCCTGAATGTAAATCAATCTTTGACAAAATTGAGGCTCCCTTAAACTGATCAAAAAGATCATCGATTCTCAGCAGAGGGTACTTGTTCTTAATGGTTAACTTATTTAACTACCGACAGTCGATACACATTCGCATAGACCCATCTTTCTTCTTTACAAACAATACCGGTGCTCCGCACAAAGACACACTTGGTCTAATAAATCCTCGGTCCAACAATTCCTAAATTTGCGCCTTAAGTTCTACCAATTCCTTTGGCGCCATTCGATAAGGGGTGACTGACACTGGAGCCGTACCAGGTAGCAACTCAATTCCAAATTCTACTTCTCTGTTGGGCGATAACCCAGGCAGCTTATCAGGAAAAACATCAGAGAACTCCTTAACTATTTGGAAATCCTTAACAGTAGGACTCTTAGCCTCTATATCACTTATATATGCCAAATAGGCTTCGCAACCCTTACAAACCAACTTCTCAGCCCCTAATGCTGAAATTACATTTGACAAATAATTCCAGCATTCACCAATCACCACCACCTCCTCATCCTCCGCCGTTCTTAACACCATTTGCTTTGTAGCACAATCAAAAGTCGCTCGGTGTTTCATTAGCCAATCCATACCCACGATTAAGTCAAACTCGCTAAAAGGCAGTTCCATCATATCCGCCAAAGAGGTAACCCCTTGAACTACTAAGGGTACCTCCCTAAACAACTTATTCACTACTATCGACTGGCTTAAGGGACTCAACACTGTAATCTCATTTGCAGTAATTTCAAATATACCCAAAGGTTTAGTCATATTGCATGTAAAATATGAATGCGTCGATCCAATGTCAATTAATGCAGTGTAAGGTAACTCATGTATAAAGAACATACCCGTTATCACATCTGGGGTATCCCCATCATCTCGTTGATGAGCGGCATAAACCAAAGCTGGCTGCCTTGCCTCACCATGGCTTGTACCTCTGCCCAATGCTCCACGTCCATGCCCATTGCCATTATCGCCCCTGGCCTGCCCACGGCCCCTTAGCGGAGCCTGACCACTCCTTGGCGGTTGAACATTACCTCGGCCTACGGCTAGTACTTGGCCTGGCATTCTAAGGCAATTTTTGATCCTATGCTTTATAGATCCGCAAGCTAGACAAGCTCCCGTTTTCTTCCAGCACTCGTCTGGATGGCCATTCCCACAATCAACACAAGGTGGCGCCCCTAGATTAGTAGCAGGGGGTCCTGCTCTAACTAGCCCATTAATTCTGGCCCTAGCTCTAGGCTTCTGTCCAACACCAGAAATCTCAGCCTCCCTTTTATTCTTACCCCTTTCTTTTCCTCGGTTTAGGCACTCAGTGCGCTTCACCTCTTCTGCTATCTTTGCCTTCTCCACCAACTCAGAGAAACCTGCTCCCTTTGTGGAGCTATCAATACTCTAAGACTATCCCACAGACATTCTCAAACCTAACGCAATGCTCATAGTCCGTTGCCACCATAACCCTTGCATAACTACTAAGGCGTAGAAACTCCGCCTCATACACAGCCACAGATTTGTTCCTCTAGGTCAAGCTCAGGAACTCCTTCCTCCTAGCATCCACATAGCTTGCACCCACATACTTCTCCTGAAATGTGGTTTTGAAAAACTCCTAAGTGACCTACTTAGGTTGAGTGCCCTCTTTCACAGTCAACCACCATTGATAGGCTTCCTCCCTAAGAAATGACACTGCCCCTTTCAACTTTTGCTCAGGTGTGCAGTCCAAGTCCTCCATTATCCTCTCAGTGGCCTCCAACCAGTACTCAACCACGTTAGGAGCCACACCAGCAACATCCTCAAAAACCTCGGCCCTATTAGATCGTAGTCGTTCCTAAACTGACCCTCGACTACCCATACCATTGTTGGGCCCAGCGATCCTTTCCAAAATCCTCAGCATTTCTTACGACAATGCATCATCCCTAACGGCCCGATCATATGGCCCAATCTCAGCTACAGGTGAGGCTAGAGCATCTCCTACTTCAACATTGGGCATATGGCCCAATGATCCAGCCCTAACACTTCCGCAACCTTGGCCTCGGCCTCTTGCACCTCTTTTAGCGCTCATCGTCGACTCACGTATTTTCTAGATTAGAAGTTTTATGAAGTTTTAGTCAGTTTCAGTAATTAAGCCGATGTTTTATGACAGTATTAAGTAAAAAGTTGTTTCCGCAAATCCTCTACAGTTTTAGGTTCCTACGGGCTTTAGTTCACTAAAAGTCTCAGTATAATCATCTACAATAGCCCACTAGCTATCTACAATATATCAAGTTAAACAAGCTTAGTAATAAAAGAACTTATTCGGCTCGACGTCGGAGACTCGGTGTGCCACACAATAAGAACTTCCAAAATATTTTGACCCAATCAAAATTAACTTTTAAACCCAAATAATAAGGCCCACTTCACAGCCCAAGCTTTGCGATCGGGTTCTGATACCACTAAATGTAACAGCCCAAACTCGGCCCGGACGTTATGGCCGAATCCAACATGCCATATTGAAGTGTTTTATCGAAAACCTTGTTTTCATTGAAAAACCCTTCTAGAAGAAATTTCAAATAAAATTCCAATTTGTCTTTGTTTTTAGAACGAGCTATGTTCAAAACTATTTATTTATTACGTGTTAATAGCTATTTTTTAAAAAAAAAATTCTCTTTCACTACGGAAGCTTAATTTGACAAAAACCAATATTTGATTTTAGAAAAATTTGAAATGTGTGTAAAAGAAATATGTCCATGTCCCATTCTTAAAGCATAATATTGGGTAATAGTAACCAGAGAAAAATGCCTTATTACAATCCGAACTTAAACACTTAAAATACTAGAACTTTTAATTAAAAAAACAAGTTTAAAACGTCTTGCTAGTTGGCCACGTCTGAGTCCCTCCGTCTGTCAAACCGCCTACTAAGGTTCACCTAAGAAAAATAAAAGAGGGAGCGAGTTTCGAAACTTAGTGTGTACAACCCTCAACAACAATATATATTTATCATGCAACACAAGTCATCTTGGACCTGAGCCCAATACAATAATAGCACAACATTTAGAGCAATCATGTATGCAATAATGCAATTCCCACCCCATCCAACCAATACACATCATCTCCGTCCAACCAAATCACATCATGTGGGGATAACTATATCGACCCACCCACCCAATACACATCAAGGGTAGCGCTGGTTGCAGTACTACCGAACGTTGCACCAAAACTGCCAATCATATATTGGACTTAATAGCCTTCGTTGGATCCATGCTCGTCACGCGACTATGCGATCCTCAAATAACACTTCCTCCAATATAATTCTCACCCACAGGTAACATCATAACACATGAGTGCAACATATAGCATGTATTATTCATAAGTCATACTTATAACACACATGGGTATTTCAGTAGTTCTACCCTACATGAGTATTTCAGTAATTCTACCCTACAGGGGTATTTTAGAAATTTACTAACGTATGAGTCTTAATTATGAACATTGGCCCGTCAACAAGTCCTCATTGTCTAAAGTGAACAGACACTATGCACTAGGTAGGATTGTAGAGAAGAGGAGGTGGGTCATTAAGACCGCTTAAGTACCAAGCTCTTCCTAGATCCAATCCTAGACATGCATATGCCCATTGCCACACTCTAACCCTATGACTTGTCCACAGACGCACATGATAAATTAAGTAAGTCTTATACCTTTTAAGGATTTATTAGAAACTAGGCTTAAAAGTCCATTATAAAACCCTAGCAAGTCTACATGCTTTCATACATTCATATAGCCCATCCAGCCCAATCACACTTATATGGCCCATTAGCCCAATCACATTCATATGGCCCATTAGGCCCAATCACATTTATACAACCCATTAGGCTCAATCACACTTATGTGGCCCATCAAGCCCGAATCTATTCCAGACCATTCAACAAGCTTAATCAGTTGATCACATTTTACGAAATTATCAATTTTTGTTTATTTGGGCTCACAGGCCCGTCAAGCCCATTTGGCCCATTCTGGCCCAGTTGGCCAAAACATGGCCCAAGTCCATGATATCGCTCATAGGGCCTCTGCTATCATATCGGTTACCCTCTTACGAGTGTTCACGCACTCGCGAGATACCATAGCCAAACTTTTGGCTTTTCGGCATTTCAGCTTTTCGGCATTTCGGGATGTGCCAATCTATCGTGTGTGTGCAGTGTATGTACACACTTGATATCGAAACTTGCTAGGATCTCCTTAGCCATGCTCCTATAATCAATATTGCTAATCAATTAATCAAAGGCTTAATACATATCTTAACCAAAACCGAAATATTACAATCAACCTTACCTTACGCGACAAGTCCAAGTAGCCCTTCTTCAACCACTAACCGCTAATATTTCTTAGATCTGCACCAACCAACCATTAGAGACTGAATAGTAGGTTACTTGTATTCCACACGAATCACCCTTATAATACCTATAACCTTTCGGCCATTAACCAATCCACATATGAAGATGAGTTACTTACCCTTAAAACTCGAAACGCATATGGTAAACTCGACAGAGGGTTTGGAGAGCAAAGATTCTACTCAATCCCCTACAAATTGACTAAGAGAGTGTGGAAATAAGGGTCGGTTCTTAGCAACACCAATTGAAAGAGTGAAAATCTTACCAAGAGGTAATCGGCCCAAGTTGAAGGAGAAGACAACACACAAAAAAGGAATAAAAAGAAGGTTTCGGCTTTTGAACGCTTTCGAGAGGAAGGTGTTTAAGTGGCTAAAAATCCAAGAGGGCAAATTCAATACTCAGCTCTTGCAAGAAAAGCAAATAAACTATTAAAGAAAAGAGATTAAAGGTTTACCTAGGTGCACACAAGAAAACCAAAATCAAAAGGAGAAAATGCCAAAAAAGTGTCTAAAGAATTCGACAATATACTTTTATAGCCAAAATTACTATCGTTTAATTGCTAATTCAGCTCCAACACCTCTCCTATCCCAATCTCCTAACTTTTCTCCAAGATAGCTCCTTAATCCCCTCATTTAATTTCTCACATGGACACACCTTTCAGAGTCCACATCCAACGCCACTACTATCCTTTTAATTGAGCAAAATGAACCTTCCTTTTGGGCAATGAGGGATTCGAACCCCATGCCTCCTTGCCATGCTTGTGACGCCAACCCCATGTCTCACATGTAGCGCCCTTTGCCACTTCAACACAAGCTTATTCGTGTCAACGTCCTCCTCTATTTATTTAAAAACCAAACTACTTGCCATCAAGGTTCCTTTAAAAAGCTAAATTTTTCCCACTTTTGGACTTGAACTCAAAACTTTCTTAATGACTTATTTATACTTTAATAATACGTACTAAAAAAAAAACACACACACACATTCCACAACAAAATCAAAAAAAAGTTCAGGATTTTTAGGGCGTTATAGTCTAGCTATACATGCCATAAATAAGAATTTGGATAGTGTGATGGTTCTTAATCTTTTAAATTTCATTTTCATTTCATAAATGGATCCCGACCCAGCCGTGGCTGACGATGCAGGAAGTAATGCATCGGCTCCCGCTCAAGGGACCACGCCACTCGAGAGTAGGAATATCAAATCTAGTTAGAGAGGAGAGGCTTGAGAAGCCTTCCTCCATACGATGAATGAATGGTATACAGAGTTCATTTGGGCAATCTGAATGCTCAACTTCCCCCACCTCCTCACATACCTCAACCGATTCCGGTAGCTCTATAAGGTGTGGA
Source organism: Gossypium stocksii (assembly GCA_020496765.1). Classification (NCBI taxonomy): domain Eukaryota; kingdom Viridiplantae; phylum Streptophyta; class Magnoliopsida; order Malvales; family Malvaceae; genus Gossypium; species Gossypium stocksii. The sequence goes on from CM035621.1 coordinate 53,814,128, forward strand.
AATGATGACATTGAGTAAACCCCCTGTTGACAAGATTCGTAAGTATAGGGCTGAGGAATTTAGAGCTAGTGTTGATGATGACCCTGAGAGGGTGGAATATTGGCTCAAAAACACTATCTAGGTATTTTATGAGCTCTCTTGCACACCCGAGGAGTGTTTAAAGTGTGCCGTATTGCTTCTGAGAAACTTGAGTATCAGTGGTGGAAAATGCTAGTCTCAGTAGTACCGAAAGAAAGAGTCACTTGGGATTTCTTCTAGGTATAGTTCTGGAAGAAGTATATAAGTCAACGCTTTATTGATCAAAAGTGAAAGGAATTTTTAGAACTAAAGCAGGGCCGAACGACAGTGTCCGAGTAGGAGCAAGAATTTGTTTGACCCAGTAAGTACGCTTGAGAATGTGTTTCTACAGAAGAAATCATGTGTAAATGATGTGAGGATGGCTTAAATGAAAACATCAAATTGTTTGTGGGGATTTTGGAACTAAAGGAATTTGTTGTGTTAGTTGACCAGGCTTGCAAAGTAGAGGAATTATGCAAGTGATAAATGATAAATTATACATGTTTTTACCTCATGCTTAGCCTAATTTTTGGATGAATTACAATTGAATTTACGGAAATAGGTGCTCTTAATCCCTTTATTTCATGTTTTATACTTAGGTGAGCATAGGGAAGTGAAAAGAACGAGAAACGGGCCAAAAACAGAGAAAATGGGCCAAAGTATGAAAACAACACGGCCTGAAGGTTCGCCACACGGCCGTGTTACACGACCTTGCCACCTTGAGCTCGAACACGGCCCAACCCCGACTTACATGGCTAGACCACACGGCCGTGCCACTTTAACAGGCCCGAGCATGACCTAGGCTTTGATCCACACGGGCGTGGCACACGGGCGTGTCCTTGTCATGAGGAAGTTCAATTTCACTTGGAAAAGGCTACTTAGAGGCTAAGAAAGGTGTTCCAAAACTCTATATAAAGACCCTATGAGGCAACTTCAAGGGCGTGCTTATTTCCCATAAAGGGTGTGCTTGATTCCCCACTAAGGGTGCTATTTTCCTGCCAACATAGAGAGTAGAAGTAAGGAATTACTCCAAGGAAAGCCGATTGATCCATCTCAGAAGCTGAATTCTTCTTCAAAGACTGAAGATCTCCCTTCAAAATCCTACAAGGGTTTTTGGGTTCATTATTTTTTATTATCATTATTCTTTTGAGATGTTTTCTTTTATAATTATGAACTAAATCCCCCAAATACTTGAGGGGGATGAAACCTAAGATAGATCTTGTTATTATTCTCTTGAATTATAAGATAAATATTTAATTTGTTCTTAATTGTGTTTTTAACTCTTAAATTGATATTTTCGGGATATTGATTTAAGTCGAATGTGCTTATGTAGAGGAGCAAAAGTCCCTGCATAGGAGTAGATCCAACGTAATTAAGTAGAGTTGATCACAATTTTAGAGATAGGACAACGAAAATCTACCGGATTAGGGTCAAACCTAATAAGAGAGTCCATAAAATGAGTTAAGGCAACACTAGGGGTTTTAATTAGAAAGAGATTTCAATTAATCAACCTAGAGTTAGTTGTTTCTAGTCTCGAGAGAGATATTAACATAAGTTAGGGACTTTTACGGATCAAGTCAAGTGAATAAATCATCTAGTTCAAGAGTTGATAACAAGTGAAGTCTAGGTGGATTCTCCCTTGAGTATTGTCCAAGTCAATCAGTTTTCCTAAGAGTTTTTCCCCAATTCAATTTTTGTGCATTCCTAGCTTAGTGTAATAATTATTTAGTTTAATAAAATCCCCTTTTATTCTCAGGTTAAATAATAGAAACAAAGTTAGTACTAGTACTTTTGGTTCCTTTGGGTACGATATCTCGGTCTTGCCACTAAGCTATACTACTGTTCAATAGGTGCACTTGCCTTAAATGTGATAATAGTTAGTTTTGGGTACGATCATAGTTTATAAATTTTATTACTTCATATCACGCATATCAAGTTTTTGGTGCATTTGCCGGGGAACTAAGATATTAAGAACACTCGATTTCTATTACTTTAGCCATTTTTTTATTTTTATTTATTTTCAGCCTTTATTTTTATTTTTATTTATTTACTAAAATTTTCTTTGCCTTTTCCCTTCTAGGTGTCTCTAGTTTATGAGTAAAAGAAACCCAGGAGGACCACTACTACTCGACGAAGATTTAGAAGCCATAGTTCATAGAAATCGTAGAGGGACCAGACGAAGCCTACAGTATCTTGAGCAGGATCAAGAACATGAGCCTACTAAAGAGATGAAGCAAATCAAGACAATCTACCACCTCTCGTGATAGCCGTAGAACTGGTGAACCAAAATAATGCTTCTCGTACTATGTATGATTATGCTAAACCTAATTTGGCTGGTACTGAATCTAGTATTCTTAGGCCTACTATTGCTGCAAATAATTTTGAATTAAAACTAACACTATTCAGATGATTCAACAATTTGTTCAGTTTGATGGTTTACAGGATGAGGATCCCAACTCACACTTAGCCAATTTTTTGGAATTTTGTGACACTTTTAAAATAAATGGTGATTCTGATGATGCCATCCGCTTTTGACTATTCCCTTTTTCCCTAAGAAATAAAGCTAAACAGTGGTTAAATTCTTTATCACGAGGGTCAATCACTACATGGGAACAAATGACCGAAAAATTTTTACTTATGTATTTTCCTCCAGCTAAAATGGCTAAATTAAGGAATGATATCTCTTCTTTTGTGCAGATGGATTTAAAGACACTTTACGATGCATAGGAGAGATACAAAGATCTCTTAAGAAGGTGCCCTCACCATGGGTTACCTTTGTGGCTACAAGTTCAAACTTTTCATAACCGTTTGAATCTTTCAACAAGGCAGATGATTGATGCAGCCGCCGGAGGAACAATGAATAATAAAACACCAAAAGCAGCCTACGAATTTATTGAAGAGATGTCACTGAATAACTATCAGTGGCAAGTCATGCGAACAAAGCCACAGAAAGGTGCAGGAGTTTTTAATATTGATGCCGTAACCATGCTTTCTAATCAGGTAGAACTTTTAAATAAAAAGATTAATGGTTTTATTGGTTCTATGCAGGTACATCCAATCATGCAGTGTGACTCACACCTAGGAGGAATGAGCAACCCAGAGTACCATCCCTATGGACATAGCACAGAAAACAAACAAATGAATTACGTAGATAATAATTCTCGACCTCAAAATAATCCTTACAGCAATACTTACAATGCAGGTTGGAAGAATCACCCTAATTTTTCATGGGGCGGTCAAGGCAATCAAAGACCACCACTACCCCTTAGGGAGTTTAACAACCACCGTATCGGCAAGAAAAGAGACTAAACATTGAGGAAATGTTGGAAAAGTTCATATCGGTTTTCGAAACTTGTTTTCAAAACACTGAAATAGCACTTAAGAACCAACAAGCTTCTATTCAGGGGCTCGAAGATCAGATTGGTCAACTCGCAAAGATGATATCTGATAGACCACAAGGTAGTTTGCCGAGTAATACTAAACCTAATCCTAGAGAACGTGTGAAAGTAGTTACCTTAGGGGATGGAAAAGTACTAGCTGAACCTGAAAAGAAGCCTGTTCAAGAATCTGAAAAGAAAAAGGTAGAGGAAGCGGAACCTAAAAACGTGCTCCACTAGTGCTTAAAGAGTATAAACCACCCATACCATATTTAGTAAAGTTAAAGAAAGACCGCATGGATGCTTAATTCGGTAAATTTCTTGAACTTTTTAAACAGTTACATATTAACTTACCTTTTGTTGAAGCAATTTCGCAGATGCCGAAGTACACAAAATGTTTAAAGGAACTTCTTACAAATAAAAGGAAGAAGGAAGAACTTTCCACATTAGAACTCAACGAGGAATGCTCAGCTATTCTCGAAAATAAACTACCAACCAATCTGAAAGATCCAGGAAATTTTACTATTCCTTGCTTAGTTGGCAGTTTAAACGTTGAAAAAGCCTTAGTTGATTTAGGTGCTAGTATTAACCTAATGCCTTACAAAATGTTCAAGCAACTAGGTCTAGGGGAATCGAAACCCACTAGGATGAGCTGATAGATCTGTTAAATATCCTAGGGGAATCATTGAAGATGTATTAGTAAAAGTAGATAAATTTATATTCCCTGTTGATTTTTTTGTGCTTGACATGGATAAAGATATTGAGGTACCTTTAATTTTAGGATGCCCATTCTTAGCTACTGCTAGAGCTGTTATTGACGTAGGGGATGGTAAACTAGTGCTTAGGGTTGGTGAGGAAGAAGTTGTTTTGAAAATTTATGATGCTATGCGATTATCTAGAGAACAAGATGATTCTTGTTATTTTATTGATTTTATTGGTTATTTTGTTCAAGACTCCTTTCAGGAAATCACTCTTGAAGACTCGTTGGAACTGTGTCTTGTCCAAGGTGGGGAGGAAGGTGAAGCCACCACTGAAGAAAAGAAAGTAATAAAGGACTTGAACTCTAATGAACATGCCACAAGGCACATAAGTTATGAGGGTATTAAGATAAATGACGAATTGAGACAAAAATCCTCGATTGATGAACCTCCTAAATTGGAGCTAAAATAATTGCCCGATCACTTGGAATATGCATTTTTGGGAGATGATTCTATACTACCGGTAATAGTTGCATCAGATTTGAGCACTGAGGAGAAAGAGGAATTACTTCAAGTATTAAGAGAACACAAAAAAGCTATAGCTTGGAAGATTTCTGACATTAAAGGAACTAGCCCTTCTTTTTGCACTCACAAAATTTTAATGGAGAATGAATATAAGCCATATGTGCAAACTCAGAGAGATTGAATCCCAACATGAAGGAACTCGTAAAAGCCGAGGTAATTAAACTTTTAGATGCAAGAATTATTTATCCTATTTCTGACAGTTCTTGGGTAAGTCCTGTGTAGGTTGTTCCTAAAAAAGGAGGCATGACTGTGGTAACTAATGAAAAAAAGGAATCAATACCTACAATAACAGTCACTGGATGGAGAGTTTGTATTGATTATAGAAAGTTGAATGATGCAACCAGAAAAGGTCATTTTCCCTTACCATTTATCGATCAAATGTTGGAAAGACTATCAGGACATATGTATTACTCCTTCTTTGATGGCCTCCCTAGTTACTTCCAAATCCCGATAGCTCCAGAAGATCAAGAAAAGACAACATTCACAAGTTCATACGGTACGTTTGCTTATCGTAGAATACCTTTTGGATTTTGTAATGCCCCTGCTACTTTTTAGCGATGCATGTTAGCTATCTTTGACCAACCTGTGGAAGACATCATGGAGGTATTTATGGATGACTTTATGGTTTTCTGTAACTCATTCCAACTTTGCCTTAATAATTTAAAACGTGTTCTAATAAGATGTGAGGAAACAAATCTGGTGCTTAATTGGGAAAAATGTCACTTTATGGTTCAAGAAGGTATTGTATTAAGGCATAAAGTTTCTAGTAAAGGGATAGAGGTAGATAAAGAAAAAGTTGAATCTATTGAAAAATAACCTTCCCCTAATTCGGTTAAGGCTATAAGAAGCTTTTTAGGACATGCTGGCTTTTATCGAAGATTTATTAAAGACTTTTCTAAAATAGACAAGCCTTTAACAAAATTACTAGAAAAAGATGTGCTTTTCAATTATGATCAATAATGTTTAGAGGCTTTTAACACTCTCAAAGAAAAATTAGCTAATGCCTCGATTATAATTGCACCTCATTGTAATTTACCTTTTGAATTAATGTATGATGCTAGTGATTTTGCAGTAGGTGCAGTTCTAGGACAAAGAAGGTACAAGCACTTCCAACCGACTTATTATGCTAGCAAAACTTTGACGGCCGCGCAAGAGAACTATACCACCATGGAAAAAGAATTGCTAGCTGTTATTTTTGCGTTTGACAAATTTAGATCATATTTAATACTGTCTAAAGTCATCGTTTATACTGATCATTCCGCTCTTCATTATCTTTTAACTAAAACTGATGCAAAACTTTGATTAATAAGATGGATTCTATTGTTACAAGAATTCGACTTAGAGATACAAGACAAGAGAGGAGCTAAAAAATTGGTAGCAGATCACCTTTCAAGATTGGAAAATCCACACCTCAAGGACTTCGACAAAGCCAAAATAAATGACTCATTTCCTGAAGAACAACTCCTAGTCGTAACAGAATTTGAAGACCCCTGGTTTGCCGATTTCAAAAATTATTTAGCAGCTAACATAACCCTAAAACGTTTGACCCATCAGCAAAAGAAGCGATTCTTCGCTGATGTGAAAAATTACTTTTGGGAGGATCCTTTCCTTTTTCGTATTTGTGTAGATCAAGTCATTCGAAGATGCGTGACTAAGACAGAAGCATATAAAATTCTGGATCACTGCCATTCCGGACCAACAGGAGGACACCACAGTGGAACTAGAACTGCTCACAAAGTACTCGAATCAGGTTTTTATTGGCCCACCCTTTTTAAGGATGCCAACAGGTATGTGACCTCTTGTGATAAATGCCAAAGGACAGGTAATATCTCTTAGCTTAATGAAATGCCTCAAATGTATATACTCTCATGTGAAATATTTGATGTATGGGGTATTGATTTCATGGGTCCCTTCCCTACTTTGTTTGGGAATAAATACATACTAGTAGTAGTAAATTACATGTCAAAATGGGTGGAAGCCCAAGCTTTACCTACTAATGATGCTAGAATGGTGGTACGTTTTCTAAAAAACCTTTTCTCTCGATTTGGAACACATAGGATAATTATCAGTGATAGGGGTACTCACTTTTGCAATGTTCAATTTGATAAATTTTTAAAACGATGTGGAGTGCACCATAGAACAGCTACCCCTTATTATCCACAAACCAGTGGACAAGTTGAAGTAACAAATAGAGAATTAAAATGCATACTAGAGAAAATATTAGAAACAAACAGGAAAAATTGGCCAAGAAAAGTAGACGATGCTTTATGGGCCTATAGGACTGCATTCAAAACTCCCATCGGAACGTCTCCTTATAAATTGGTTTATGGAAAAAGTTATCATCTACCATTTGAACTTGAACATAAAGCATTTTGGGCTATTAAATTCCTAAATCTTGATTTTAAACTTGCAGGTGAGAAACATCTAATGCAACTAAATGAGCTGGATGAATGGCGCTGCAATGCATATGAAAACTCACGATTATATAAGGAAGCCACACAGCAACGCCATGACTATCATTTAAGACAATCTAAGCAGTTTAAAACTGGCGATCTTGTTCTGCTATACAACTCAAGGCTCAAACTATTCCCTGGAAAACTTAAATCAAGATGGTCAGGCCTATTCACTATTGAAACTATCTTCCCATACGGCACAGTCAAGGTAACTCATCCAAACCACGGCACTTTCAAGGTAAATGGTCATCAGCTTAAACATTATAAAGGTGAGGAATTTAAGAATAATAGGGAGGAGCTTCAGCTCCATGACCCCTCGCAATGACACACGCAAGCAGAGTCGAGCTTAGACTCTAAATAAGCGCTTCTCGGGAGGCAACCCGAGCACTAACTTAGTACATTATTTTATTTCGGCTTTCTAATACATCAACTAACCCTTTGAGTATAGTTTTTTCGAGCCACATGGCCATGGCCACGGGCATGCCTAAGACCGTGTGGACACTACGAGCAGACACATGACCGTGCAATATGGCTGTGTACGAGCAGGGTAAAATTTTTCTAACGCACGAGCTTCGATAAATTGCCACTACCGTACGATGTGGCTGTGGCCGAACCTGTTAATTCAAACATGGGCGTGCGACATGCCCGTGCCCCAAGGCCGTGGTTGAACTTGCCATTTTAGACACGACCACGTGGCCTCCTACATGGACGTGGGAGAAGCGAACATCAAAGGACACGGCCGTGCGATACGGCCATGTTCCCCAACACGCCCAATGAACACGGGCATGTGTTACGAAACCGATGCGCCAAAACCCCTAAATTTGGAACCACACGGGCAAATCCCAAGCCACACAGGCGTGGCACACGCCCGTATACCCAAAAACCTATATAAACAACCCACTATTCACCTTCTTCCTCACCCAAACCCTAAAAATTCTCAACCCAACTCCCATACCCACCATTCCTAACGCCGCTGCCAGCCTCAATAGCATTTCCACACCTGTGCAACGTCGCCACGACCGTGCCCCGCCCCATAACCACCTATTTGGTTCCCCTTTTCTTACTTTTTCTCTTTATTTTAATGTCTTATATCTATTTTATTTGTTCATTTTCTCATTCATTTAGATATTTGCTTTATTGTTAACAAGAAATCCATTCATTTAGCATGATCATTCTAGATTTTTCATAATGCCATTTAGACCCATTCTTTGGCTGCCACTTTTACTTATCTAGAGTAGTATTCACATAGTATAAATTGATCCTATGCTAGTATAAGTACAATATATTAATTAGGTTAGTAAAATCAACATTTCAATACTGTACTTAATAATGTTTTGCTTGAACTTATCTGGAACTCACCCTCGAGTTCTGCTCCACATTCCATCTCCAGACCGTCATGAGCCAATACGATGATCCAAGGACGATCCAATTCCATCTCGGAGGCCTCGTTTGTCATCTCAATGTACCAAAATTTGGTACAGTCGTAGGCCTCTACACGGAGCAGTTCATAGAGGAAGAGGACATTTCTAAGCTCCACCACCACATCTACGTTTCTCCAGTCAACTACTGGCGCACCTTAGTCCCTCGCCAACCCACAAACGACCCTAGTAGCTCCAAGGCGACAGCCCTCGCCCCATCTCTAAGGTACATACATGCCCTCCTTGCACACACATTGACGGGCAGACACGAGAGAATAGGTATCGTCAACACCCACGATGCCTATTTTCTATGGAGCATGGCGAACGCACATGTCATCGACCTTGCTTACTTCATCACTGATACCATCCAGCACCAGACATAGAGGCATCAGAGAGGTGTAATCTCGATGGGTCCGTACATCACTCAATTGGCCTACCACTTCGAATTACTTAACACCGCGGCCCAGACATCCTTCTACACCTTGATCGGCCAGATGTCCTCTAACGCCCTAATTTTTGAGATTTTTCGGGTTTCGGTGATTTTTGGTTAATTTTAAAATTTTGGTCTTCTGGATACTGGAATTGTGTTTAAATGTGTTAGTGGGCCTTTAGAAGGCCTAAGCCTAAGTTAAAGCCTGGTAAAATGTCAAGTTTGGATTTTAAGTGAATAGGAGACTTGGTTAAGTGGGCTTTTAAGAAAAACTTCGTAAATTATGACACAAAAAGGAGCTTTGGCAAAGTGGCAAGGTGGCACCACTAAGTTCCTAAAAAAGTGGCACCTGGGAAGGAATTAAAGGTCCAGGGTTCAAGTTGCAAGGTAAGCGTATAGTTACTTTTAATTTTTAAGCATGTACCAGGCATCTAATTACTTAAGTAGAATCAGCTAGGGCCTTAGGGAGGTTGGGCCGATTGCTCTGTTAGTAATTAGGGTTAGTTTCTTTTCTTTTTCTGTCAAGACAAATTAGGGTTAGCCACCTAAAGATTATTTTATTCTCAACTTCACAAAAGTGACTGAAAACACAAGGTACCACTCCTCTGTGCCGATTTCACTTGTCTCTTCTCCTCTACCATTGTTTTCCTTTCCTTTTTTCTTTCCTCTTTAGCCGAAACATTCTTACCACCTTATTCATCTTCTCTTTCAAATTTATCCTTCTAAAAACCCCCATAGCCGATTGCCATAAAAGCCAAAATCCTGAAATTTACTTCTTGTGCCGATTTCATCTAGCCAACATTCTCTTATTCTCTTCATCTTTTCTAGTTGATTTCTGCATCCTCTAAACCCTTAGGCTCTGTTGACAACACCACTCCAAGATTATAACCCTAAATCATCATCTTCTTCATCAGTCAAAAGTCAAAAACGCCATTCCTTTAAGAGCTTATAGCCGAAACTTGAGATCTTTAGGATTTGATGTCTGCAAGTGTTTAAAGGCTAGATCTACATTAGATCTGAGTAGAAACAGAAGTGAGATCAGTGGTAAGTGCTCGTTAACCCAGATCTATAAGTTATTTTGCAATTTTGAAAAAGCTGAAGTCCCTAAAATCTAGGGAGGCTATCGATTGGGGCATAGGGCTCTAAGGGTCATTAATCAATAATTTATTTTGGTGAATAGTGTGTTCTAGAGGCAGTTGATTGAAGGCTTGGACAAGTGGATCAACTAGATTTAGATTTAGTCACTAACTTCGATAAAAGTGAGTTTTCAATGGCCTTTAATGGCTATGGCTGATTATGGTAAGGGTATATTGAGATTGGTTATACGGATTTGTAAGCTAAAAGTTGTGATAACTGATTGTAGGACATCGTGGGGGATCACTTTAGCAGTCGTCGCGAAACAGGTGTGTACCGAACACCCTTTCGTAGTTCAATTCAGCAAAAGCCGAATTGCAAAAATTTCAGCATTTCGTGGGCTTGTGAGTGTACGAATGCTCACAAGACGTTTAGAAATCATTAGATCTAAAATCGCAAAGTGGTAAACTAGTCGCATGTGGAATTTCGTATACTTTGGTAATTGGGCCTCAATGGGCTGCAAATGGGCCCAATGGGCTTACGGGCCCATATGGGTGAAAACGGGTAATTAAGGTGTACTGATAGATTGTAGGTTTAAAACTACCTAAACTGATAAATTGATCTTAAAATCTGGACTAAATGGGCTTAAATAGCTAATAGACACTGTAGGGCCCCATTAGGGGTTTTATGGCCCGATGGCTAAAAACTGTTAGAACGAGTTAATTAAACTGCTGAGATGAAAATTGGGTTAATAGTGACTGAAATCTGTATAAAACCCTAGAAAACTAATAAAATTACTGAAAAACCCTTATTGGTGGAAAATTACTATTTTACCCTTAGGAGTAAAATGACTGTTATACCCCTAGGGTTAAGTGTGACCAAAATACATGTTTTACTATTACTGTTTACTGCATGCCATGTCATTATTATCTGTTGCATGGGACTGGAATATTGATGGAGGAAGTACTGAAAGTGGCTTGACCATGTACTGGAGGCTTTGCCTCAACTTACTGATATGTGAGCAGCTATGCTACAACTGTGGAGTGTAGGGCTGAGTGGGTTGTGTTATTCCCCACATGGTGTGTAGGGCTGGTACGAGTGGAGTGTATGTAATATCCCGAATTAGGGCCTAATCGGAATAGTGGTTTCGTGACCACAAATCCGAGGTAGAAATAATTATATTATAATTATTTTGATGTTTATGATATGATTTTATGATGGTGTGAAAATTTCGTGAAGAAATTCTAAGCGTAAAGTGCTTAATTTGGAGTTAGGGATTAAATCGAATAAGTTGCAAAACTTGCATTCTAGAAGTTTTCAGTATGAAATTGCTTTGAAATATTAATTAGGAGGTCTTAAATGGTAATTAGACCAATTTTATGTTCATGGACAAACTAGGACATGGAAGGAATTTTTGAAAGTTTAGTATGGAGGGGCATTTTGGTCATTTGGACATTTAATGAAATAAAAAGGGAAAAATAACACAAAATTGGTCATCTTCTTCATTACCACGAAATTTCAAGGGTTCTCCATAGCTAGGGTTTGTTTCAAGCTTCCAAGCTCCATAATCAAGAAAGACGTAGAATCAACCTTGATCGAGGAAAAGAAAAGATTACGGACTAAATTGCAAAAATCTTTGTATTTTGGTACTAAGGTAAGTTCATGTGTAAATAATGTAACATAATTGTTATTTTTAAGTTAATTGATGCTATTTATAGGATATGCTGATTTTTATCATGAAATATATACTTTGTGGTTATTTTTGAACAATATGCAAATTATATGTGTTACTTGTTAAATATAAAATGCTACCAAGCATTGGTTCTGGTATTATGTGGAAGACGGCAAGGAGATGTGATTGCAGGAGAATCCCGTTTGAACCTTGGGAATAGATTAGGATACAAGTGATATGTCACTAGGATGGTTGGGCACCCGAACTCGTTGAGTTGAGTCCGAGTTCACTTATGGGTGCGAATGTCCGAACTCGTTGAGTTGAGTCCGAGTTCGTGAGATGTAACTAGGCATCCGAGCTCGTTGAGTTGAGTCCGAGTTCACTTAGGGATGCGAACGCCCGAGCTCGTTGAGTTGAGTCCGAGTTCGTTTATGGGCGGGTTACATGATTGATTGATTACATATTCAGCACTTATGTGCAAATGATCCGTGTATCCGAGTTGTATTCCAATGTGTTCAACGGGTAAAATTCAAGTGAAATGGAAAGGCACTCAAGATGTAAGTGACAATTCGGTAATGTTGAGAAATGGCCATATTGGACAGGTATGTACTTAACACTTGGGTTGAAACCCGAGACAACAACAAAAATGTGGTAAGATGAAGTATGATGACTAGAATTGTGACATATGTTTTGGTGATGCTATGTTAATGTTGTTTGGCATAATGACTTTGTCATGTTACTTGTTATTTGCATGTGAACTTACTAAGCATTTATGCTTACTCCCTCCTTTTCATTCATTGTAGTTTTGGACAAGCCGGCTCGAGAATCGGGATAGGTCGAAGACTCGTTCACACTATCCAAAGGACTTTTTGGTAAATGGCTTGTAAGATTTAGTATGGCATGTATAGTAATATACCTACTTTGTGTAAATAATCTTGTGATACAGTGGTGGTTTGGTTGAGGAAATGCTTGATAATGTTGAGTCATTGAAGTGGCTAATATAGATTATGTTTGATGTCATGGAAGAATAATAGGTTATCTAGTATATAAAAGCTTTTATGAAAATGAAATTAGCCATAAAATAGAACATTGCAGCCACACTGACGTGAGTTTGAAAATTCACTAAAAATCATATAAATCGAATTTGATGATGGATTAGTTATGAAATTGAATCTTATCATGTCTACTTTCATATGGAAGAAGAAAAATAGGTAAAGGAGTCATATGTTATGAGATATTTGAGTTTTAGTGAAACAGGGCCAGAGCGATTTCTGGATCCCCTGTTCCAACTTTGAAAATTCACCATAAATTGTAAAAAAATAATTAGGAGGATTACTTTATATGCCTAGATTCCTTATTGAATCTAGTTTTAATATAAATAAACGGTATAGTTATATGAAATTTGTACAGGGAGAAAAGTGATTCGTAATGAGTAGAGGTCAGTGCAGTCGAGTTCTGAAACAGGGGAAACTTTAACTAATAAACTGTACTAATCGGCTCAGTCAAAAATTCTAAAAAAAAATTAGTGAATAGATATATGAGTCTAGATTCAGGGAAAATTTACGGATCTTGATTTCAAGTTTTGTAACTCAAGATATGATTTTTTGAGCGACCATGACGCAGAAAACAATTTATTCCGAAAATGAAAATAGATTTTGTAAAGTTGTTTAAAATGGTAAATTGTGTTTAGTAACACCTCAAGCTCGACTCCGGTGACGGTTTCGGGCGTGGGGACGTTACATTTGGTGGTATCAGAGCAGGTTTAGTCGGTTCTCGGACTAACGTGTTTTATGTACGGATTTTGCTATACATGCCATATGTGTATATTGTGATAGTGTGATGACTTCTGACCGTTTAAATGATTTTTTTTATAGTAAGTGGATCCCGACCCAGCTGTGGCTGATGAAGTAGAGAGTAATGCGCCAGCTCCGGCTGAAGGGGCAGCGCCGACTGAAAATCCACCACCTACTGTTGGCCAGGGAGGAGAAAGGGATCGGGAAGCCTTTCTCCAAATGATGAGTGCATGGTACACTGAGTTCGTTCGTACGAACCCGAATGTACGACCTCCCCCACCTCCCCCAATTCCTCAACCTGTACCTCCGATGCCTCAAGATGTGGGTATGATAAAACTTCAAAGAACTCCAGTTGATAAAATCCGTAAGCTCGGGGCCGAAGAATTCAGAGCTAATATAGATGATGACGCAGAAAAAGCAGAGTTCTGGCTTGAGAATTCCATCCGGGTATTTGATGAATTGTCCTGCACACCTGAGGAATGCTTAAAATGTGCTATATCTTTGTTGAGAGATTCAGCTTATAATTGGTGGAAGACACTGATTTCCGTGGTACCGAAAGAGAGGGTAACTTGGGAATTCTTTCAAGAAGAGTTTCGGAAGAAATATATCAGTGAAAGATTTATTGATCAGAAGCGCAAGGAATTTCTCGAGTTGAAACAAGGTAACATGACCGTTACAGAATATGAAAGAGAGTTTATTCGACTGAGTAAGTATGCCAGAGAATATGTTCCTACCGAGGCCAAAATGTGTAGGCGATTTGAAGATGGGCTCAATAAAGAAATTAAAGTATTTGTTGGGATTCTTGAATTAAAGGAAATGGTGGTACTTGTCAACCGAGCTTGCAAGGCCGAAGAACTACTTAAAGAGAAGAAAAAGGCAGAATCTGAGACACGAAACTGGAAGAAAAGACAAATGACTAATGCACCCTCACAGCAATCTGGAAGATCAAGAAATATGAATCCTCGTTCCCAAGTTTCAGCTGGACAATCCTATGGGAATTTTAAGAAGCAAAATGTGGGTCCAAAGTCCCAAACTACTTCAGCAGCCAGTGTAGGGAACACGAGATTTGTTAAACCCGAGTGTCAGCAGTGTGGTAGAAATCATTTTGGTCCATGCAGAGCAAACGAATGTTTCCGATGTGGTTCTCCAGATCATTTTATTAGAGACTGCCCCGAGAGAATTGAAAAAGAAAAATTTCAGAATACAAAAGCTAGTGGTGCAGATTCGCGAGGAAGGTATCCAAGAAAAGCTCGGAGCGAAGCAAGTAGCAAGAATGTAGCCAGAGATGCAGCAGTTAGATCTGAAGGAAGGGCTCCGGCTAGAACTTATGCTGTTAAAGCTCGTGAAGATGCTTCCTCTCCTGATGTGATTACCGGTATATTTTCTCTTTATGATGTTAATGTTACTGCTCTAATTGATCCTGGTTCTACTCATTCATATGTATGCATGAAATTGGTGTCTAGCATGAATATACCTGTTGAGAATACAGAATTTATGATTAAAGTGTCAAACCCGTTAGGCAAATGTGTTATAGTTGATAAAGTATGCAAGAAATGTCCTTTAATGATTCGGGGTTATTACTTTCCGGCCGACTTGATGTTGTTGCCGTTTGATGAGTTTGATGTTATTTTGGGTATGGACTGGTTGACATCGCATGATGCCATAGTAAATTGTAAACAGAAAGTTATTGAACTAAAGTGTGAAAATGGTGAAACTCTGCGGGTTGAATCAGATAAATCAGAGGCATTGTCTAGTGTAATCTCTTCAATGTCGGCTCAGAGATATTTGAGAAAGGGTTATGAAGCTTATCTGGCATATGTATTAAATACAAAAGAAATAGAAAAGAAAGTGGAATCAGTGCCGATTGTATGTGAATTTCCGGATGTATTTCCTGAAGAATTGCCGGGTTTGCCTCCAGTCAGGAAAGTAGAATTTGGTATAGAGTTGATGCCGGGAACAGCTCCAATCTCGATTGCTCCGTATAGAATGGCACCAACAGAGTTGAAAGAATTAAAGTCACAGTTGCAAGAGTTGACAGACAAAGGCTTTGTGAGACCGAGTTTTTCACCTTGGGGTGCTCCGGTATTGTTTGTGAAAAAGAAGGATGGTTCGATGAGATTGTGTGTAGACTATCGGCAATTAAATAAAGTGACAATTAAGAACAAGTATCCGTTGCCAAGAATTGATGATTTGTTTGATCAGCTGAAAGGAGCGACATGGTTTTCAAAGATTGATTTGAGATCTGGATGCTATCAGTTGCGGGTAAAAGAGTCAGATGTGCCTAAAACTGCTTTTAGAACAAGGTATGGTCATTATGAATTTTTAGTTATGCCGTTCGGATTAACAAATGCTCCTGCTGTGTTTATGGACTTGATGAATCGAATATTTCGGCCATACTTGGATAAATTTGTTGTGGTATTTATAGATGATATCTTGATTTATTCGAAAGATGAGACAGAACATGCTGAGCACTTGAGGATAGTTTTGCAAACTTTACGAGACAAGCAGTTATATGCCAAGTTTAGTAAAAGTGAATTTTGGCTTCGAGAAGTTGGATTTTTGGGTCATATTGTTTCGGGTGATGGTATACGGGTTGATCCCAGTAAAATTTCAGCTATTGTTGATTGGAAGCCACCGAAGAATGTAACCGAGGTTAGAAGTTTCTTGGGGCTAGCCGGATATTATCGACGGTTTGTGAACGGATTTTCTATAATCGCTGCTCCTATGACTAGATTACTTCGCAAGGATGTTAAATTTGAGTGGACGGAAGAATGTCAACAAAGTTTCGAAGAATTGAAAAAGTTATTGACAGAGGCACCAATGTTAGTACAGCCCGAGTCAGGTAAAGAATTTGTGGTATATAGTGATGCTTCTCTAAATGTTTGGGATGTGTACTGATGCAAGAAGGAAAGGTTGTGGCTTATGCTTCGAGGCAGTTAAAACCTCACGAGAGGAATTATCCGACCCATGATTTGGAGTTGGCTGCGGTGGTGTTTGCTTTGAAGATTTGGCGACATTATCTGTATGGTGAGAAATGTCGGGTATACACCGACCATAAAAGTCTTAAATATTTGATGTCACAAAAGGACTTGAATTTGAGACAACGAAGATGGTTGGAGTTATTAAAAGATTACGAGCTTGTGATTGACTACCATCCAGGAAAAGCAAATGTAGTTGCTGATGCTTTGAGTAGAAAACTGTTGGCTGCTTTGAGAGTTATGAACACTCAGTTGGAAATGTCAGATGATGGTTCCATTCTGGCCGAACTAAAAGTAAGACCGATGTTTTTACAAGAGATTTGTGAAGTTCAGAAAAGCGATGAAGACTTACAAGCCAAAAGAAAGCAATGTGAGGTGGATACAGAGTCAGATTTCAGAATCGGTCCTGATGGTTGCTTGATGTTTAAAGATCGGATTTGTGTACCGAAAAATGAGGAGTTAATTCAAAAGATTTTGCAGGAAGCACATGGTGGTTATTTGTCGATTCATCCAGGCAGTACGAAAATGTATAATGATTTGAAGAAAATGTACTGGTGGAAAGGAATGAAAAGGGATATATCAGAATTTGTGTCCAAATGCTTAATTTGTCAACAGGTGAAAGCAGAACACCAAGTGCCTTCAGGATTACTTCAGCCTATTATGGTTCCTGAATGGAAATGGGATCGGATTACTATGGATTTTGTTTCAGGGTTGCCGTTAACTCCAGGAAAGAAAGATGCCATTTGGGTAATAGTTGACAGATTGACTAAATCGGCTCATTTCATTCCAGTACGTATGGATTATTCTCTTAACAAGTTAGCTGAATTGTATGTTAGAGAAATTGTTAGACTACATGGAATACCATTGTCAATCATTTCAGACAGAGATTCGAGATTTACTTCGCGGTTCTGGCAAAAGTTGCAAGAAGCGTTAGGTACAAGGTTAAATTTCAGTACTGCTTTTCATCCACAGACGGATGGGCAATCAAAAAGAGTAATTCAGATTCTTGAAGATATGCTTCGATGTTGTGTATTAGAGTTTCAAGGAAGCTGGGAAAGATATTTACCGTTGGTGGAATTTGCTTATAATAACAGTTACCAGACAAGTTTGAAAATGGCACCTTATGAAGCATTGTATGGTCGTAAGTGTCGGACGCCTTTGTATTGGACCGAACTCAAGGAAAATCAGATTTATGGGGTCGATCTAATTAAAGAAACTGAAGAAAAAGTGAAGGTAATTCGAGATTGTTTGAAAGCCGCTTCGGATAGACAGAAATCTTATGCAGATTTGAAACGAAAAGAAATCGAGTTTCAAGTTGGTGATAAGGTATTTTTAAAGGTGTCTCCGTGGAAGAAAGTCCTCAGATTTGGACAGAAGGGTAAGTTAAGTCTGCGTTTTATTGGGCCGTATGAAATAACTGAAAGAGTTGGACCAGTAGCTTATCGGTTAGCATTACCATCTGACTTAGAGAAAATTCATGACGTGTTCCATGTATCTATGTTACGTCAGTATCGCTCGGATCCTTCGCATGTAGTTTCACAGACAGAAATTGAATTACGACCAGATATGACCTATGAAGAAGAACCGATAAAAGTTTTAGCTCGAGAGGTCAAACAACTAAGAAACAAAAGTATTGCTCTTGTGAAAGTGTTGTGGCAAAAGCATGGGATAGAAGAGGCTACATGGGAACCCGAGGAAACTATGAGAAAACAATACCCACATCTGTTTACCGGTAAGATTTTCGAGGACGAAAATCCTTAAAAGGGGGGGAGAGTTGTAATATCCCGAATTAGGGCCTAATCGGAATAGTGGTTTCGTGACCACAAATCCGAGGTAGAAATAATTATATTATAATTATTTTGATGTTTATGATATGATTTTATGATGGTGTGAAAATTTCGTGAAGAAATTCTAAGCGTAAAGTGCTTAATTTGGAGTTAGGGATTAAATCGAATAAGTTGCAAAACTTGCATTCTAGAAGTTTTCAGTATGAAATTGCTTTGAAATATTAATTAGGAGGTCTTAAATGGTAATTAGACCAATTTTATGTTCATGGACAAACTAGGACATGGAAGGAAGTTTTGAAAGTTTAGTATGGAGGGGCATTTTGGTTATTTGGACATTTAATGAAATAAAAAGGGAAAAATAACACAAAATTGGTCATCTTCTTCATTACCACGAAATTTCAAGGGTTCTCCATAGCTAGGGTTTGTTTCAAGCTTCCAAGCTCCATAATCAAGAAAGAAGTGGAATCAACCTTGATCGAGGAAAAGAAAAGATTACGGACTAAATTGCAAAAATCTTTGTATTTTGGTACTAAGGTAAGTTCATGTGTAAATAATGTAACATAATTGTTATTTTTAAGTTAATTGATGCTATTTATAGGATATGCTGATTTTTATCATGAAATATATACTTTGTAGTTATTTTTGAACAATATGCAAATTATATGTGTTACTTGTTAAATATAAAATGCTACCAAGCATTGGTTCCGGTATTATGTGGAAGACGGCAAGGAGATGTGATTGCAGGAGAATCCCGTTTGAAACTTGGGAATAGATTAGGATACAAGTGATATGTCACTAGGATGGTTGGGCACCCGAACTCGTTGAGTTGAGTCCGAGTTCACTTATGGGTGCGAATGTCCGAACTCGTTGAGTTGAGTCCGAGTTCGTGAGATGTAACTAGGCATCCGAGCTCGTTAAGTTGAGTCCGAGTTCACTTATGGATGCGAACGCCCGAGCTCGTTGAGTTGAGTCCGAGTTCGTTTATGGGCGGGTTACATGATTGATTGATTACATATTCAGCACTTATGTGCAAATGATCCGTGTATCCGAGTTGTATTCCAATGTGTTCAACGGGTAAAATTCAAGTGAAATGGAAAGGCACTCAAGATGTAAGTGACAATTCGGTAATGTTGAGAAATGGCCATATTGGACAGGTATGTACTTAACACTTGGGTTGAAACCCGAGACAACAACAAAAATGTGGTAAGATGAAGTATGATGACTAGAATTGTGACATATGTTTTGGTGATGCTATGTTAATGTTGTTTGGCATAATGACTTTGTCATGTTACTTGTTATTTGCATGTGAACTTACTAAGCATTTATGCTTACTCCCTCCTTTTCATTCATTGTAGTTTTGGACAAGCCGGCTCGAGAATCGGGATAGGTCGAAGACTCATTCACACTATCCAAAGGACTTTTTGGTAAATGGCTTGTAAGATTTAGTATGGCATGTATAGTAATATACCTACTTTGTGTAAATAATCTTGTGATACAGTGGTGGTTTGGTTGAGGAAATGCTTGATAATGTTGAGTCATTGAAGTGGCTAATATAGATTATGTTTGATGTCATGGAAGAATAATAGGTTATCTAGTATATAAAAGCTTTTATGAAAATGAAATTAGCCATAAAACAGAACATTGCAGCCACACTGACGTGAGTTTGAAAATTCACTAAAAATCATATAAATCGAATTTGATGATGGATTAGTTATGAAATTGAATCTTATCATGTCTACTTTCATATGGAAGAAGAAAAATAGGTAAAGGAGTCATATGTTATGAGATATTTGAGTTTTAGTGAAACAGGGCCAGAGCGATTTCTGGATCCCCTGTTCCAACTTTGAAAATTCACCATAAATTGTAAAAAAATAATTATGAGGATTACTTTATATGCCTAGATTCCTTATTGAATCTAGTTTTAATATAAATAAACGGTATAGTTATATGAAATTTGTACAGGGAGAAAAGTGATTCGTAATGAGTAGAGGTCAGTGCAGTCTAGTTCTGAAACAGGGGAAATTTTAACTAATAAATTGTACTAATCGGCTCAGTCAAAAATTCTAAAAAAACATTAGTGAATAGATATATGAGTCTAGATTCAGGGAAAATTTACGGATCTTGATTTCGAGTTTTGTAACTCGAGATATGATTTTTTGAACGACCATGACACAGAAAACAATTTATTCCGAAAATGAAAATAGATTTTGTAAAGTTGTTTAAAATGGTAAATTGTGTTTTGTAACACCTCAAGCTCGACTCCGGTGACGGTTTCGGGCGTGGGGACGTTACAGTGTAGCGGTTGAATTTAGGTTGGGTTGGGCTTGCATTCATATTCATTATCTATTCTGTTCTAAAATGGGCCTATGGGTCGTATTGTTTTCTGAAAAAGGCTAAGGCCCAGTGAACTGTATCTGGATAGGGCTTCAGCCTAGTTGACATTGAGACTGCATAGGGCTTAGTCTAGTGGGCTTGAGCTGATTTGGGCTCTGGATGGGCTTTCCTTGCTCACTGAGTTTTCCAAACTCACCCTTTTTTTCTTCCATCCTCGCAGGTGAGCCCTAGATTGGTGGACTTGGAGCTGGGAGGGATTCAGAGTGGCCACATGGACTGGACTGTTGGTTTTGATTAAGTTACATATTTCAATTTAGTCTTAATTATTCTTATTTGATTTTGGGTTTGTAATAAAGCCGCTCTTATTATTTTTATTTTGGGTTTTTAATTATTTAATTTTTTTTTTAGCTTAAGTAGGACATTGTTTAAATCGTTTTGAAATCGGTTAGCTCTACGGCGAATTTTTATAAAAGTTACTTGTTTTCAAAATATTTCGATGACAGAGCAAAGCTTTCACAACATAAATGTTTTCACAAATAAATATCTTAAATACGTTTAAACTTAATTTGTTGTTCGTGGACAAGTCATAAGGTTAAAGTGTGGCAATGGATGTGTGCATGTCTAGGATTGGATCTAGGAAGAGCTTGGTACTTAAGCAGTCTAAATGACTCACCCCCTCTTCTCTTGAATCCTACCTGGTGCGTTGTATCCATTCACTTTAAGCCATAATAAAGAAAGTCTGATTTTCCAATGCTTAAACTGTTTTTAAAATAACATGTTTCCGCAACTACAAAGGTTTACAAGCTTTCACAATTTTTCCATAAGATTTTACAAAGTTGTTTTGATTATTACAATGAATCACGTTTTGGAAAAAAATAATAAACACAAGCTAAGGTTTTATACAAGTTTACCGGTAAAAGTTTCTAAACATTAAGAAAGGTTTTCAATGAAAACATGGTTTTCAAAAAACACTTCAATGTGACACACTAGACTTGGCCGTAACGTCTAGGCCGGGTTCGGGGTGTTACATGTCCCCACAGGGCATCCAAACTATGTTACACATGAGGATGATCTAGCAGGAAGACCCCGAGGACATTACTTATGATGTCCAACCAACAGAGGAGCCACCGACTGAACCACCACCCCCTCGTCGCCCAGTTCATGCGGCAACTTCATATGCTGACATATCTGAGCGCCTCACACGATTTGAGCAGCAATGCTTTCAACGCTTCGATCATATCGATGCTACTCTTCAGCAAATATGCCAACATCTACACATCTCATCACCGCCCCCACCTTGTGAACCATCTGAGGATTAGGACTTCCGAATCCTTTTTTCTTCTCTTTTATTTTCATTTTTCTTTTCCTTTTTTCTTTTCTTTCATCTTATCTTTTTCATTATTTGAATTTTTGCATTTTGAGAACTTAGTTTATTTTTATTTTTTTCTTTATTTCAATTATTTCATATTGGCCATTTCCTAACGAGTACACTCTGCTAATCCAAATTCCCTAAAACCGATAAATGCCTTCGCAGTTTCAAAAGAGCTCTACAGCTCAAATCCAAAATCTAATGGGAACCTTAGCCACCTAATACTGATAAACATAGCCTCTCGGCATGTAGTTATGGACAAACAACCGCTACCACCACCGGAGCATCTATCTCCGCCCCTTCTTTTGTCCCAGACACTCTATAGCCACCACCACCTCAAGGAATTCATCCAATTCAGGGAGTTTCACTTCTTTCCCTATCTTATGATATTATGCTTCTATTGCTACTAATGTATCTTTGTACATTGAGGGCAATGTACATCTTAAGTGTGGGGGGGGGGAACTTACTTTCAGTCATTGCATTCTCTTTGAAACCCCTGAAAATTTTTACAACTAACATTTTGCATTATTCTCAAAAATTTTGAATTCTCACTTTCACTCTCTGCATTATCTCAATCTCCTATTAGGAATTAATTCTGATTGACTTATGATTTTTATTGATGTGTTGAGAATTAAGACATAGGTGCTTATGCTTTGATTATTCAAACTTTAAGACATTAGGGAATCAAGCACGATAAGTTGAAATTTTTGAGAATTTAAATTTTTTCTAGGTTATTTTCCCTAATTTTAAGTGTTATCTTGAGATTTGAAATTCGCAGGATTAACATCAAAAGCCATAATTCTGGTGAGATTTTTAAGCCTTTTAAGCATACATTCTTCCGTGCTCACTTTTATTATTGCGTTGAGTGAGTTAATACTGATTTGTTATACTAGAACTTGCTTCGATTATACATGTCGATACCACATCATTGATTTGATATACTGAGATGATAAAGGCACCTAGGTTTAACCCACTTACTCCATAAAAGCCTACCTTCATAAATTAACCCCTAGTGAACCCCATTGAGCCTAACAACCCATTCTTTGACTTACCTCTAATATTAACCTATAACCCGTTTTTTGTTGAATTCCATTCAATTATTTTGATCCCTATTTTTTGTCGAGATTTGAGTTGAAATTATTATCTAGTGTTGTTCTCTTGTTCAGTTTATAAAGTTTGTAAACATTCAAAGTATTGTATTTGATTTATTCTTAAAAAAATGGTATATACAGTTAATTCAGTTGTAATTCATATTTCAGTTATAGTTTAATATTTTTTTTCATATTTCTACTATAAGCCATCGAATCCAGAACGGTGTCATCATAAGGCTTAGCTCGAGGAATATGTTCTAGTGATAGAGATTTTTATAGCTAGATGATTTTTCAATTCAATCTCGATTCTAACCCTCTTTTTTAGCCTGTGACAACACCCCTAACCAAAGCCTCATTACAACCATTAAAAGACCTTTTGATCGATGTGTCATATCAATCTATAGTGGTGGAGATTTGATTTTCTTACAAGCCTATGGTAATAACTTTTCAGGTTCACTAATCAGTGCTTAATTTTTGAACCCTAAATACTTTGAGTGGATAGAGTGAATCTTTAGTGAGGATGTCAACTCTTGTTGATTTCGATTGAAAGGTAATTACTTAGGAGAAGGGAGAAAACCTATGTTTCAGTGATAAAATTCTCAACTTAGAATGTTTGAAACTTTAATGTTCTTCGGATTGGATTTTCATTGTATGATTACTTGTGGATTAGTTTGAAACATTATTGATAAGGATTGTAAGTTAAAAAGTGTAACACCCTGAACTTGGGCCTAGAAGTTTTGGGCCTTGAGCATGGGAGCAGTTGAAGATAGCTTATAATATTTTGTTGTGCATGTAAATTTCATTAATGAATGCTTGTTTCAGTGGTTAAGTGTGCTGAGAAGTGTTCTGAGAAGTGTTGGAGAAGTCCTGGGTTCAAACCTGAACTCTAGCAAAAATTTTGGTTTTAGGTGAATTAAACCCTGGTGTAGTAGGTAGGCCTTAAGAATATTGTTGGTTAAATTGTGTCACAAAAAGCCTTGTGGTCTAGTGGAAAAGTAGCGCCACATAAGAGGCAGGAAGGTGGCGTCATAGAGTTGGCAAGGAGGTCCACGGTTCGAAACTCATGGCAAACAAAAAGCATTTATTTTGCTAACAGGGGGCGACAAGAGTTGGTGTTGGATTTAAACTCTGATGATGGAGGGATCCCACATCGGGACGCTAACATAAGAGTGGATGAGAAGCTGGCTTTAAATAGAGAGAACCATAAGGAGAGTAAGGGTACCTTTCTTGGCTAATCCCTTTCGCTTTATGGCGTGCTCGTTTGGGTTGGGCGTCAGCTAAGATTGTTCGGAGCGCGGATTAACTCCAGTCCCCTATCAGGTGTGTATTTCTCACTACTCTAACTGTAGGACGGCTACTTCCGGCCACGATGGGCCGAAAGGGGCCATGTGGGCCCAATAACCTACGGGCCCAATTGGATAAGTTGTTTGATTGTGTAGTAAATATTGGACTAGACTAGGTGAATCGCATATTTGTGGCTAGATTTGGGCTAAAGGGCCACACGAGCTTGTGGGCCCATTTGGGCTGAGAATGGGCTTTAGGCCCATTCGCATTGTTATCTTTGTTTAGAATACTTTAGTTTACCAAATTACTGAAATACCCTCGACTTGTAAAATTACCAAAGTACCCCCGATTTATAGAATTACCATTTTACCCTCGATTTACAAAATTATTGAAATACCCTTGATTTACAAAATTATTGAAATGCCCTTGATTTACAAAATTACTGAAATACCCTTTGTTTGGAAAATTACCAAAATACCCCGAGTTTGTCAAATTACAAAAATACCCCTGGGTTGGAAAATTACCAAAATACCCCTAGTTTGTAAAATTATTGAAATACCTTTAATTTATGAAATTATTGAAATACCTGTGATTTACAAAATTACAAAAATACCCCCGGATTATGAAATTATAGAAATACCCCTAATTTACGAAATTACCGAAATACCGCGACTTTTGGAATTACCGAAATACCCCTGACTTTTGAAATTATCGAAATACCCCTAATTTGTGAAATTACCAAAATACCCTCGACTTGTGAAAATTACCGAAATACCCTCGATTTATATAATTACCAAAATGCCCCTGATTTGAAAAATTACCGAAATGCCCTAATTTTTGAAATTACCGAAATACCCCTAATTAGTGAAATTACTAAAATACCCCTGTAGGGTAGAATTACCGAAATACCTCTATAGGGTAGAATTACCAAAATACCCCTGTAGGGTAAAATGACTGTTTTTCCCCTAAGGTGTAAAATGACTATTTTGCCCTTGTGGGCAAGTGACTAACTTGGTTGATGTATTTGATTGAATTGACTGTGTTCGTATGATAGTGATTTGACTGACGTGACCGTGGTTGTATGATTGATATGTTTTAATATGTGTTTAAATGACTGATACTGAACATGGTCATTCTGCATATATGACATGTTGCATGGGTTGGGATTTTGTACGGAGGAAGATCTGATCTGTTAGGATCGCATGGTTGCTTGACGACTGAGGATCCACCGAAGGCTTAAGAGCCATATATTCGTACTGATTTGATAAGGTCGCATAGGTCGCCCGAAACGACTGTGGACCGATCAATGGCTGAGTGCCGATCATGTTACCGAAGGCTGTGTGCCGTTATTGTGGGCTTCGTATCGATATTGCGGGCTTCGTGCCGTTATTGTGGGCTTTGTGCCATTACCAAAGGCTTTTTGCCAATATCACAGGCTTTGTGCCGATTATAGTCCCGTTATCGATGGCTTCTTGCCACGTATTCTGTTAAGTGGCTTTGCGACATTATCTGATTCTGGTGGCTCTGTCACAGTATTCTGTTATTAGCAGCTTTGCTGCATATTGGTGTGTGGGTTGGGTGGGTTGAGTTATTCCTCACATGGTGTGATGGCTGGATTGGGTTGGGATTGCATTTACATTCTGATTCTAATTCTATTAATTGATACTAATTCTTATTATGATTTTATTAACTGTACTGATACTAATTATGATTCTGATTTTGTTACCTGACTCTAATTCTGATTCTGATTCTGTTAATTAATATTGATTCTGATTCTGATCTTGTTAACTGATACTGATACTAATTCTGATTCTAATTCTGTTACCTGATTCTAATTCTAATTTTGATTTTGATTCTAAGTCTGATAATGTTTCTGACTCTGTAATGGGCTAAGGCCCATCTGGTACTGTCTGCTATAGTGGGCTAAGGCCCAATTGATACTGGAACTGTAATAGGGCTTAGGCCTACCTGATTCTGTTAAGGGCTCCAGCCCAGATTGATTCTATTTCTGTTTCTGTTTACTAACTGTTACTCTAATAAGGGGATTACACACTGAGTTTTCGTAAACTCACCCCGTTTATTAACCTCTCAGGTCTTTCCCAGCCTTAGACGGATCGGAGTTGTGAGGGACTTAGAGAAGGCTGCACACTACTTATGATTTCTGTTTTGGACTATTTACTCTCAAGTACTTAATTTTTGGTTTTGGTTTGTAATAAAGCCTTTATAATTTCTAGATTTTAAAGTTAGGTTTTTGTTTATTGTGTTTATTATCTACTCTAAGTAGAACCCGATTTTCCCAAAAACGTTAACTGTTTTCAAATCAACATGTTTCCGCAAGCTACGAAATTTTATAAAGGTTCTGCAAACTTACTTGGTTTTCACTTATGACAGTAATTAAAGTTTTAAAAGTAAATTACTTTTCAATGAACCATGTTTTGGAAGTAACGAAGACAAACTAAAATTTAAGTTTTAAAATAATAAGAAGGGTTTTCAAATAAAAATAAGGTTTTTGAAAAACACTTCAATGTGACACGCCGGACTTGGGCCTAACATCTAGGCCGAGTTTGGAGTGTTACATTTAGTGGTATTAGAGCCAAGTTGCAATAACTCGGCTGTGGATTGGGTTTTCAAAGTTTGAATTTAAGAAAATTATTTTTAAAAATGTGGTATTTTTGAGGTCTTTCTCTTAAAAAGTGTGGCACACCGAATCTCCGGCGCTGAATCCGTAAGTCTTCTGAATACTTTTGTCTATTTAGAAATTGAAATACCGTGGATTCTTTAGATGTTAGCTTGAATTTAAATTTGGTATTTATTCTATGTGGATGTGATGTTTGGATATAGAAATTGTATATATGTGTGATAAATATGTGTCTGCTTTAGTGATTACGTGTTGTATGTATGAGATGTTTCAAGTTCCAGTTGAAGTATGATAGCGATAGTAGGATCAGAGTGCGCAGTGGTAGCATAGTGAGGTAGATGTTACACGACTATCTTGTTAGATGGAATTTCGAGGACGAAATTTCTTTAAGGGAGGTAGAGTTATAACACCCTGAATTTGGGCCTAGAAGTTTTGGGCCTTGAGCATGGGAGCAGTTGAAGACAGCTTATAATATTTTGTTGTGCATGTAAATTTCATTAATGAAGGCTTGTTTCAGTGGTTAAGTGTGCTAAGAAGTGTTCTGAGAAGTGTTGGAGAAGCCCTGGGTTCAAACCTGGACTCTAGCAAAAATTTTGGTTTTAGGTGAATTAAACCCTGGGTGTAGTAGGTAGGCCTTAAGAATATTGTTGGTTAAATTGTGTCACAAAAAGCCTTGTGGTCTAGTGGCAAAGTAGCGCCACATAAGAGGCAGGAAGGTGGCGTCATAGAGTTGGCAAGGAGGTCCATGGTTCGAAACTCATGGCAAACAAAAAGCATTTATTTTGCTAACAGGGGGCGACAAGAGTTGGTGTTGGATTTAAACTCTGATGATGGAGGGATCCCACATCGGGAAGCTAACATAAGAGTGGATGAGAAGATGGCTTGAAATAGAGAGAACCATGAGGAGAGTAAGGGTACCTTTCTTGGCTGATCCTTTTCGCTTTATGGCGTGCTCGTTTGGGTTGGGCATCGGCTAAGAGTGCTCGGAGCACGGATTAACTCCAGTCTCTTATCAGGTGTCTATTTCTCACTACTCTAGCTATAGGACGGCTACTTCAGGCCACGATGGGCCGAAAAGGGCCATGTGGACCCAATAGGCCTACGGGCCCAATTGGATAGGTTGTTTGATTGTGTAGTAAATATTGGACTAGACTAGGTGAATCTCATATCTGTGGCTAGATTTGGGCTAAAAGGGCCACACGAGTGTGTGGGCCCATTTGGGCCGAGAATGGGCTTTAGGCCCATTCGCATTGTTATCTCTGTTTAGAATACTTTAGTTTACCAAATTATTGAAATACCCTTGACTTATAAAATTACCAAAGTACCCCCGATTTATAAAATTACCGTTTTACCCTCGATTTACAAAATTATTGAAGTACCCTTGATTTACAAATTATTAAAATACCCTTGATTTACAAAATTACTAAAATACCCTTTGTTTGGAAAATTACCAAAACACCCCTAGTTTTTTAAAATTACAGAAATACCCTGGGTTGGAAATTTACCAAAATAACCATAGTTTGTAAAATTACCGAAATACCCTTAATTTACGAAATTGCTAAAACACCCCTAGTTTACAAAATTACAGAAATACCCTCAGTTTATGAAATTTTAAAAATACCCCTAATTTGCGAAATTACCGAAATACCCCGACTTTTGGAATTACCGAAATACCCCTAACTTTTGAAATTATCAAAATATCCCTAATTTGTGAAATTACTAAAATACCCCTAACTTGTGAAAATTACCGAAATACCCTCGATTCATAAAATTACCAAAATGCCCCTGATTTGTTAAATTATCGAAATGCCCTGACTTATGAAATTACTAAAATCCCTTAATTAGTGAAATTACTGAAATACCCCTGTAGGGTAGAATTACTGAAATACCCCTGTAGGGTAGAATTACCAAAATACCCCTATAGGGTAGAATTATAGAAATACCCTGTAGGGTAAAATTACCGAAATACCCCTGTAGGGTAGAATTACTGAAAAACCCCTGTAGGGTAAAATGACCGTTTTGCCCCTAGGGTGTAAAATGACTGTTTTGCCCTTGTGGGCAAGTGACTGACTTGGTTGATGTATTTGATTGAATTGACTATGTTTGTATGATAGTGATTTGACTGACATGACCGTGGTTGTATGATTGATATGTTTTAATGTGTTTAAATGACTGATACTGAACATGGTCATTCTCCATACATGACATGTTGGATGCGTTAGGATTTTGTACGGAGGAAGTTCTGATCTGTTAAGATCGCATGGTTGCTTGACGACTGTGGATCCACCGATGGCTTAAAAGCCATATATTCGTATTGATTTGATAAGGTTGCATGGGTCACCCGAGACGACTGTGGATCGATCGGTGGCTGAGTGCCGATCATGTTACCAAAGGCTGTGTGCCGTTATTGTGGGCTTCGTATCGATATTCCGGGCTTCGTGCCATTGTTGTGGGCTTCGTATTGATATCGCGGACTTCGTGCCATTATTGTGGGCTTTGTGCCATTATCGAACGCTTCGTGACAATATCACAGGCTTTGTGCCGATTATAGACTCGTTATCGATGGCTTCATACCACGTATTCTGTTAAGTGGCTTTACGACGTTATCTGATTCTGGTGGCTCTGCCATAATATTCTGTTATTAGCAGCTTTGCTGCAAATTGGAGTGTGGTTTGGGTGGGTTGAGTTTTTCTCCACATGGTGTGATGGGCTGGTATGGGTGGTGTGATGGCTGGATTGGGTTGGGATTGCATTCACATTCTGATTCTAATTCTATTAATTGATACTAATTCTTATTATGATTTTGCTAATTGTACTGATACTGATTCTGATTCTAATTTTGTTACCTGATTCTAATTCTGATTCTGATTCTGTTAATTGATATTGATTTTGATTCTGATTCTGTTAACTGATACTGATACTGATTCTGATTCTAATTCTGTTACCTGATTCCAATTCTAATTTTGATTTTGATTCTAAGTCTGATAATGTTTCTAATTCTGTAATGGGCTAAGGCCCATCTGGTATTATCTGCTATAGTGGGCTAAGGCCCAATTGATACTAGAACTATAATAGGGCTTAGGCCTGCCTGATTCTGTTAAGGGCTCCAGCCCAGATTGATTCTATTTCTGTTTCTGTTTACTAACTGTTACTCTAATAAGGGGATTACACACTGAGTTTTCGTAAACTCACCTCGTTTATTAACCTCTCAGGTATTTCCCAACCTTAGACGGATCAGAGTTGCGAGGGACTCGGAGAAGGCTGCACACTGCTTATGATTTCTATTTTGTATTATTTACTCTCAAGTACTTAATTTTGGTTTTGGTTTGTAATAAAGCCTTTATAATTTCCAGATTTTAAAGTTAGGTTTTTGTTTATTGCGTTTATTATCTACTCTAAGTAGAACCCGATTTTCCCAAAAATGTTAACTGTTTTCAAATCAACATGTTTTCGCAAGCTACGAAATTTTATAAAGGTTCTACAAACTTATTTGGTTTTCACTTATGACAGTAATTAAAGTTTTAAAAGTAAATTACTTTTCAATGAACCATGTTTTGGAAGTAACGAAGACAAACTAAAATTTAAGCTTTAAAATAATAAGAAGGTTTTTCAAATGAAAATAAGGTTTTTGAAAAACACTTCAATGTGACACGCCAGACTTGGGCCTAACTTCTAGGCTGGGTTTGGGGTGTTACATTTAGTGGTATCAGAGTCGAGTTGTTATGGATTGGGTTTTTAAAGTTTGAATTTAAGAAAATTATTTTCAAACATGTGGTATTTTTGAGGTATTTCTCTTAAGAAGTGTGGCACACCGAATCTCCGTAAGACTTCTGAATACTTTTACCTATTTAGAAATGGAAATACCGTGGATTCTTTAGATATTGGTTTGAATTTAAATTTGGTATTTATTCTATGTGGATGTGATGTTTAGATATAGAAATTATATATATGTGTGAAAAATATTTGTCTGCTTCAGTGATTAAGTTTCAAGTTACGGTTGAAGTGTGATAGTGATAGTAGGATCAGAGTGCGCAGCGGTAGCGTAGTGAGGTAGATGTTACACGACTATCTTGTTAGATGGAAATTTCGGGGCTGATATTTCTTTAAGGAAGGTAGAGTTATAACACCCTGAATTTGGGCCTAGAAGTTTTGGGCGTTGAGCATAGGAGCAATTGAAGACAGCTTATAATATTTAATTGTGCAGTAAATTTCGTTAATAAAGGCTTGTTTCAGTGGTTAAGTGTGCTGAAAAAAGTGTTCTGAGAAGTGTTGGAGAAGTTCTGGGTTCAAACCTGGACTCTAGCAAAAATTTTGGTTTTAGGTGAATTAAACCTTGGGTGTAGTAGGTAGGCCTTAAGAATATTGTTGGTGAAATTGTGTCACAAAAAGCCTTATGGTCTAGTGGCAAAGTAGTGCCACATAAGAGGCAGGAAGGTGGCGTCATAGAGTTGGCAAGGAGGTCTAGGGTTCAAAACTCATGGCAAACAAAGAGCATTTATTATGCTAACAGGGGGCGGCAAGAGTTGGTGTTGGATTTAAACTCTGATGATGGAGGGATCCCACATCGGGAAGCTAACATAAGAGTGGATGAGAAGCTGGTTTTAAATAGAGAGAACCATGAGGAGAGTAAGGGTACCTTTCTTGGCTGATCCCTTTCACTTTATGGCGTGCTCGTTTGGGTTGGGCGTCGGCTAAGAGTGCTCGGAGCGCAGATTAACTCCAGTCTCTTATCAGGTGTGTATTTCTCACTACTCTAGCTATAGGACGGCTACTTAGGGCCACGATGGGCCGAAAGGGGCCATGTGGACCCAATGGGCCTATGGGCCCAATTGGATAGGTTGTTTGATTGTGTAGTAAATATTAGACTAGACGAGGTGAATCTCATATATGTGGCTAGATTTGGGCTAAAAGGGCCACACGAGCGTATGGGCCCATTTGGGCCGAGAATGGGCTTTAGGCCCATTCGCATTGTTATTTCTGTTTAGAATACTTTAGTTTACCAAATTACTAAAATACCCTTGACTTGTAAAATTACCAAAGTACCCCCGATTTATAGAATTACGGCTTTACCCTCGATTTACAAAATTATTGAAATACCCTTGATTTACAAAATTATTGAAATACCCTTGATTTACAAAATTACTAAAATACCATTTGTTTGGAAAATTAGCAAAACACCCTAGTTTGTTAAATTATAGAAATACCCTGGGTTGGAAAATTACCAAAATAACCCTAGTTTGTAAAGTTATCGAAATACCCTTAATTTACGAAATTATTGAAATGCCCTTAGTTTACAAAATTACAGAAATACCCCCAATTTATGAAATTATAGAAATACCCCTGATTTGTGAAATTACCGAAATACCCCGACTTTTGGAATTACCAAAATACCCCTGACTTTTGAAATTATCGAAATACCCCTAATTTGTGAAATTAGTAAAATACTCTCGAGTTGTGAAAATTACCGAAATACCCTCGATTCATAAAATTACCAAAATGCCCCTGGTTTGTAAATTATTGAAATGCCCTGACTTATGAAATTACTGAAATACCCCTAATTAGTGAAATTACTGAAATACCTCTGTAGGGTAGAATTACTGAAATACCCCTATAGGGTAGAATTACAAAAATACCCCTGTAGGGTAGAATTACCGAAATACCCCTGTAGGGTAGAATTACAGAAATACCCTGTAGGGTAGAATTACGGAAATACCCTTGTAGGGTAGAATTACCGAAATACCCCTGTAGGGTAAAATGACCGTTTTGCCCCTAGGGTGTAAAATGACTGTTTTGCCTTTGTGGGCAAATGACTGACTTGGTTGATGTATTTGATTGAGTTGACTATGTTTGTATGATAGTGATTTGACTGACGTGACTGTGGTTGTATGATTGATATGTTTTAATATGTGTTTAAATAACTGATACTGAACATGGTCATTCTGCATACATGACATGTTGCATGGGTTAGGATTTTGTACGGAGGAAGATCTGATCTGTTAGGATCGCATGGTTGCTTGACGACTGTGGATCCACCGAAGGCTTAAGAGCCATATATTCATATTGATTTGATAAGGTTGCATGGGTCACCCAAGACGACTGTGGACCGATCAATGTCTAAGTGCCGATCATCTTATCGAAGGCTATGTGCCGTTATTGTGGGCTTCGTATCGATATTGCGAGCTTCGTGCCATTATTTTGGGCTTCGTATTGATATTACAGACTTCGTGCTGTTATTGTGGGCTTTGTGCCATTATCGAACGCTTCGTGACAATATCACAGGCTTTGTGCTAATTATAGACCCGTTATCGATGGCTTCGTGCCACGTATTCTGCTAAGTGGCTTTACCACGTTATTTGATTCTGGTGGCTCTGCCACAATATTCTATTATTAGTAGCTTTGCTGCATATTGGTGTATGGGTTAGGTGGGTTGAGTTATTCCCCACATGGTATGATGGGTGGTACGGGTGGTGTGATGGCTGGATTGGGTTGGGATTGCATTCACATTCTGATTCTGATTCTGATTTTCTTAATTGATACTAATTCTAATTCTGATTCTGTTAACTATACTGATACTGATTCTGATTCTGATTGTGTTACCTGATTCTAATTCTGATTCTAATTCTGTTAATTGATACTGATTTTGATTCTGATTCTGTTAACTGATATTGATTCTGATTTTGTTACCTGATTCTAATTTTAATTTTGATTTTGATTCTAAGTCTGATAATGTTTTTGATTCTGTAATGGGCTAAGGCCCATCTGGTACTGTCTGCTATAGTGGGCTAAGGCCCAATTGATACTGGAACTGTAATAGAGCTTAGGCCCACCTGATTCTGTTAAAGGGCTCCAGCCCAGATTTATTCTATTTCTATTTCTCTTTACTGACTGTTACTCTAATAAGGGCATTACACACTGAGTTTTCGTAAACTCACCCTATTTATTAACCTCTCAGGTATTTCCCAGCCTTAAACGGATCGGAGTTGCGAGGGACTTGGAGAAGGTTGCAAACTGCTATACAAGAGGATAAAGTGGTAGCGTATGCCTCAAGACAATTGAAGCCACACAAGAAGAACTACCCGACACAAGATTTAGAGTTAGCCGCCATTGTCTTTACCTTGAAGATTTGGCGACACTATTTATTTGGTGAGAAACGTCGTATCTTTACTGACCATAAAAGCTTGAAGTACTTAATGTTACAAAAAGATTTTAAATTGCATCAACGAAGATGGCTCGAATTGTTGAAAGACTACGAGTTAGTGATCGACTACCATCCAGGGAAGGAAAATGTAGTTGCCGACGCATTGAGTAGAAAATCCTTGTTTACTTTGAGAGCTATGAATACAAGATTGACCTTGATCGATGATGGTTCGATTTTGGCCGAATTGAGAGTAAGGCCATCATTTATTCAACAAATCTATGAAGTTCAAAAGGATGATACTGAGTTGCAAGCAAAAAGGGCTCAGTGTCAAATGGATAATAAGGCAGATTTCCAATTGATCCAAATGATTGCTTGATGTTTTGAGATAAAGTATGTGTGCCGAAAAATGCTGAGTTGATTTGAAAAATTCTGCACAAAGCTCATAATG
The DNA here is from genome assembly GCA_020496765.1 of Gossypium stocksii. Classification (NCBI taxonomy): domain Eukaryota; kingdom Viridiplantae; phylum Streptophyta; class Magnoliopsida; order Malvales; family Malvaceae; genus Gossypium; species Gossypium stocksii. The sequence continues at coordinate 53,848,752 of CM035621.1, forward strand.
GTTGTTTGTTTGTCCATCCAGGCAGTGTAAAGATATATAATAATTTGAAGAAATTATATTGGTGGCCCAGTATGAAAAGAGATGCCTCCGAGTTTGTATCAAAGTGCTTAGTTTGCCAACAAGTGAAAGCCAAACATCATGCACCCTCTGATTTGCTTCAGCCAATAATGGTTCCCAAATGGAAATGGGACTAAATCACTATGGATTTCGTGATAGGTTTGCCATTAACCCCGAAAAAGAAAGATGTTGTTTGGGTCAGTGCTGACCGGTTGACAAAACCGGCTCATTTCCTTCTGATATGTATGGATTTCTCACTTGATAAGTTAGCCGAATTGTACATTGTTGAAATTGTGATATTGCACGGGGTGTCAATTTCTATCATTTCAGACAGAGATCCGAGATTTACTTTGAGGTTTTGGAAAAAATTGCAAGAAGCCTTGGGTACCAAGTTGAACTTTAGTATTGCGTTTCACTCACAAACAAACGGTCAATCCAAACGGGTGATTCAGACACTCAAAGATATGCTCTGATGCTTTATTCTTGAATTCGCAAGTAGTTAGGAAAAATATCTACCATTGGTTGAATTCTCTGACAACAATAGCCTCCAATAGAGCATCAAGATGGCACCGTATGAGGCATTGTATGGCCGCAAATGTCAGACTCCTTTGTATTGGACTGAGCTCAGTAAAAAGGAAATTCATAAGGTTGATTTGATTAGAGAGACTAAAGAGATGGTAAAGGTAATACATGATTATTTGAAAGCTGCTTCAAATTGGCAAAAGTCTTATGCGAATTTGCAAAGAAAAGAGATTGAGTTTCAAGTGGGCGATAAAGTGTTTCTGAAAGTTTCTCCATGGAGGAAGATTTTGAGGTTTGGCCGAAAGGGCAAATTAAGTCCACATTTCATTGAACCTTATGAAATCGTGGAAAGGATTGGACTAGTGGCATATCGATTGGCTTTACTGACAAAGTTAAAAAAAGATCCACGATGTATTTCACGTATCGATGCTACGTCGCTATCATTCTGATCCATCACATGTGATTTCACCGACCGAAGTGGAAATTTAGCCAGATATGACATATAGTGAAGAGCCAATCAAGATTTTAGCACGAGAAGTGAAACAGTTAAGAAACAAAAGTGTGGCCTTGGTGAAAGTATTATGGCAAAAGCTTGGAGTAGAAGAGGCTGCGTGGGAATCGGAGGAAACCATGAGGAAACAGTACCCAAATCTCTTTTCTGGTCAGATTTTCGGGGATGAAAATCCCTCAAGGGGAGAGTTGTAACAACCTGATTTAGGGCCTAAACGAAGTGGTGGTCTCGGGACCACGAATTCGGCATAGAAAATTTTATTCTGATAAAGTTTTTGGGTCTAATGTGTGAATGATTGCTTGAGTGAAAATTTAGTACATATATTTTATCGATAAAATGCCTGATTGAGTAATAAGACTAAATTGCAAAGTTCAAAATGTGAGTTCTAGAAGTATTTAGTGTTAAATTGAAATGAATTCATAAACTAGAGGTCCTTATTTAGCACTTAGACCATTTTGTATCAACATGGACAAAAATAGCCATACAAGGGTAAAAATCTCAAGGAAGGGCCACAAGGGCATTTTGGTTATTTGGTTATTTTATGAATTAAAAAGGGAAAATAAGGCCAAAATGTGTTCATCTTTCTCTTGTGCTGGCTGAAACTTGCAAGGACTCCATAGCTAGGGTTTTTCATCTTTTTAAAACTCCAAGTAAGTGCAATTAAGTCCCGTATTTAATTTTCTTTGTATTTTTGAAGTGCTTAAAGCTTGAACTACCTATTTCTACAATTAATTTAAGCTAGGGTTCATGTTTAAAAATTTACCCATGTGTGACATGAAATCATTTTGATGTTTATTGGTAGAAAATGAAGGTTTGATTTGTAGTAAACAACTTTTACTATGTGATTCTTCATGAAAAAGCCTTAAAAGACAAAAATGCAAAAGTTGTAGAATATGTGCATAATGTCTGAAATATTGAAAAATGTGGGCTGTTATAAGAGAGAAAAAGAGTCAGCTAGGCTTGGGAATTTAGAAAAATGGATACATTTCATTTTACGAGCGTAGGAACCAAAATGTAAAAATTGACAGAGTTAGGGGTAAAATGGCAAAATTTACCATAGGATAATTTTGTGTCAAATTGAGTAATGTATGTATTAAATAAGTTAAATTAGATGTTATAGATCAAGAACAACATGAAAATGACCTTGACTGGGGGAAAGGCAAGGTCTTGGACTAAGTTGAAAAAGATCGCAATTTGACATTGAGGTAAATTTTTGTGTAAATAATGAGTTATATTAATATTATGAGTTATTATTTTTAATATTTGTAATATTGTTATGAATTGCAAATTTGTGTATATTGATAAAATTGATAAGTGTGGAAAATCCCGATAGAACCTTAGGAATCAATTAGGATATGAGTGACATGTCACTAGGAACCCATTGCATATGTGATCGATTGTATATGTGATTCCGGGTGCTGGTTTAGTTTGACTTCTAATGGCTAGGTAATCCTGCATTTGTTGCGGATGCCTGTCAGCTTGTGTGAGCAGCACTGAGTAGCTCCGACTCTACCATCAGCTTGTGTGAGCAGGCCCGTGAATAGCTCAATGATAAGCATCGTGTGATATGTGAAAAGTGGTAGATTTGTCTACAAATCATTGGTAGCTTTGGCTACAAGATGTGTGGCACTTCTGTGCATCTTAGTCTGAGTATCCTTTAGAATTTCGCATGGTTCAACGGGTATTTGAACTGATATGATAAAACTACGATTTGGATGTAAAAAGATTTGACCGTGTGTTAAGAATGTGTATGTACAAGTTATGTGAAATATATCAAGTGTGCTAAATGCTTAATGTGAGTATTAAATCATGTGGTAAGGCCATATGAGTAAGTGATGCTCTTATACTCACAAAAGTGATAATAGGGAAACTTCTTTTTTATTAGATATGTAATTTAAGCTTTAAATGCCCATTATTTGCATATAAACTTACTAAGCTTTATAGCTTACCCCTTCTCTTTTCCCTTCCCTTATAGGTTCGTTTAGCTAATCCGAGGTTCGGTGATCAACAGGATTACATCAACACTATCAACAATCGTTTTGGTATTTTGAAATTGAACTTTGCAATTATGGCATGTATAGGTGGTCTAATATTTTGGTTATATGTCATAGTTCTTTTGGGTCCAATATTGTTAATGAAGATTTGGTATTTGGCCATTTGAAATGAGCCATATATGGTTAAGTTATATTTTGCCAATGTGCTGCAATATATTAAGGTGCAAGCTTGCAATGTTCATGTGGAATGTGGTGTGATGTGTATGCTTGATGATGGTAGATAGAAATTAGTATATGAATTTCATATTGTGGATGTTTGAATGAGTATTCTTATTATGTTGAGTATTGGCAAAATTGGTGTGTATTTTGTTTGTGTTTTAGGGTGGCAATTGGCTTGGAAAATAGCCTATATTTGTCCACACGGATAGACATACGGTCGTGTGTCTAGGCCATGTGTCAACCCCATGGGCGTGTTGGTAGGCCATGTGTCCCCTACATTTGAATTAATGAAAATTAAATGTCTAGTACTAAACACACTGGTGGAGACACGACTGTGTGTCTCGACCGTGTGATGGACACAGCCTAGCCCACAGGCTGTGGCTTAGTCGTTTGATGTAAATTGCATACTGACGTCAGAAACAAAAGACCCAGGTTTTTCAACACGGGCGAAGACACGTGCATGTCCTCAGCCTATAAAGGACAGGGTCTAGGAAACGAGCGTGTGCTTGGTCATGTGAAAACCCCTATAGGTTCGAATTGAAAAATAATTTCACACAGACTAGGGACATTGTAATAGCCCAATACAGGGCCTAAACGGAATAGTTGTTACGAAACAACAAATCTGAGGTCAAAATATTTATTCTGATTGGGTTTTAAAATTTATTTTGTGTTTTCAATATTTTGTGAAATTTTTGTTACAAAATTTTATTTTGTGTGTGTCCAATTTGATAAATTGGACTAAATTACAAAAGTAGTAAAATGTGCATTCTAGAAGGTAAAGGTGTTTAATTAAAATATGTTTTATTTATATTTTTATGGTTTACATTTTTATGAAATTATTCTATAAAAATTTCGTACGAAAATTTTGACGTTTGGGCACTCAATTTAGTCAAAAGGACTAAATTGCAAAAAGTGTAAAAGTTGAGTTCTACATGTTAGAGGTGTCCAATTGTTATGAAATTTTAAATTGAATGTCCTTAAATGGTAATTAGACCATTGGTTAATTTATTGGACAAAAATGGACATGAAATGGGTGAAAATGAATATTTTTAAGTTAGGGGCATTTTTGTTATTTAATGATTAAATGAATTAAAAATTAAATTAAAAGCCATTTTTTTCTCATCTTCTTCCTCAAGTCCAAATATAGCATGGAGAAACCATGGCTAGGGTTTTTCAAGCTTCCAAGCTCGATTGTAAGTTGTTTTAGCCCCGTTTTTAATGATTTTTACATTTTTAAAATCCCGGTAACATGATTTCTCTATTTCTACCATTTATTTGAGCTAGGGTTTGATTTCAAAAATTGAACTGTGTTGAAAACTTATGCATTTTGATGAATTAAGGTAGATTATTTATATTTATGGTTAGAGAAACGGTTTTTGCCGAGTGATTTTCGATGAAAACATCTAAAAGGACTAAATCGTAAAAGTTATAAAATTGGTCATAAGTGTGAGTTTTAATGAGAATTGTGGGCTGCCATATTTATGAAATGGTTCAGTTAGGTTTAAAATGCAAAGAATTTGAATAAAGATATTTTACGAGCCAAGGGGCAAAATTAAAATTTTGACAGTTTAGGGGCAAAAATGTAAATTTTTCCAAAAAGTAAATTTTAGTTAATTTTAGTTGTATATGGAATAAATGACTGAAATGGGTTATTATAAATCAAGAAAGACGTGGAATCGACTTGAATCAGGGAAAAGAAAAAGTTGTGGACTCGATTGCAAATTTATCATCTTTTGCATTGAGGTAAGTTGATATGTAAGTAATACATTGTTATTATTTATGTTTCAATATTTTGTTATATTATGCAAGATGAAGTTGGATACTGGATGGTTATTTGATAAAAAATGTAACGCCCTAAACCCGGCCTAAAAGTTAGGCCTGAATCTGGCGTGTCGCATTGAAGTGTTTTTTGAAAACCTTGTTTTCATTAAAAACCTTGTTTTCTTTGAAAACCCTTCCTATTTAAAACTTTTTCCCATTTAAAACTTGTGTAAAATCTCCAATTTCATTTGCTTATTATAAAACGTGGTTTATTAAAAGATGTTCTCTTGTAAAACGTTATTACATTTCAAACCTTATTTGTTGCAGAAGCTTAATTTAAGTCAGTTGCGGAAACGTGATATTTTGAAATATAGTTGTTGTTTTGGAAATACCCGAGTTCTACTCCTAGAAATATTAAAGCAATAAATAGAAGTCTAAATTTAAAATCCAGAAATTTATTAAGGCCTTATTACAACCCAAACCAAAATACTTAAATGTAAATAATCGAAGCTGAAAACGTTAGCAGTGTGTGGCCTTCTCCGAGTCCCTCGTAGCACTGATCCTACTAAAGTTAGGGATTTTCTACACAGATAATAAACGGGGTGAGTTTTATGAAAACTCAGTGTGTAATCCCCTTACTAGAGTAACCGATAGTGTATAGAAACAAAAATAGAAACAGTCTAGGCCAAAGCCCTTCAACGGTATTAGTAGCAGATGGGCCTAACTAGGCCCATTACAGTTCCATAATCCATTGGGCTCTAGCCTAATTCAGTAACAGAATCAGAATTAACATCAAAATCAGAATCAAAATCAAAATCAGAACAGTATATGCATGAGAGCCTAACCCAGTCCAACCATCACACCACCCGTACCAACCCAACACACCATGTAGGGAATAAGTCAACCCACCCAGCCCACACACCAATACGCAGTAAGGCTGCTAATAACAGAAAATGTAGCAGAGCCACCAGAATTAGAATACGTGGCGAAGCCACTAATAACAGAACTTCCTCCATATCAAGCCCAATCCCATGCAGAATATCGTGTATGTCATGCTCAATCATCTCACATGTATGCAAAATGGCCATGCTTAGTGACAGTCATTTAAACATATATTAAAAACATATCAATCACGTAACCATGGTCATGTCAGTCAAATCACTATCATACGATCATAATCAAATACACCGTCTAAGTCAGTCACTTGTCCACAGGGCAAAACAGTCATTTTACACCCTAGGGGCAAAACGGTCATTTTACCCCATAGGGGTATCTCGGTAATTCTACCCTATAGAGGCATTTCAGAAGTTCTACCCTATAGAGGTATTTCAAAAATTCTACCCTACAGGGGTATTTCGGTAATTTCACAAACCAGGGGTATTTTGGTAATTTCACAAATTAGGGGTATTTTCGTAATTTCATAAATCAGGGGTATTTTGGTAATTTTGCAAATCAAGGGTATTTTTATAATTTCACAAATTAGGGGTATTTCAGTAATTTCACAAATCAAGGGTATTTTGGTAATTTCACAAATCAGGGGTATTTTCGTAATTTCACAAATCAGGGATATTTTGGTAATTTCACAAATCAGGGGTATTTTGGTAATTTTGCAAATTAGGGGTATTTTGGTACTTTCGCAAATCAGGGGTATTTTATAATTTTTTAAATCAGGGGTATTTCGGTAATTTCGTAAATCAAGGGTATTTCGATAATTTTATAAATCAAGGGTATTTTGTAATTTTGTAAATCGAGGGTATTTCTGTAATTTTACAAATCGGGGGTATTTCTGTAATTTTATAAATCGGGGGTATTTTTGTAATTTTATAAATCAGGGGTATTTCTGTAATTTTATAAATCGGGGGTCTTAATGACCCTACCGTAGGTCCATCGTCGCCTTGAGTGACTTTTGTAACCTAAACAGTGAAAAAGGGGTAATTGGGCCTAAGGCCTATTACTCGGCCCGAGTGGGCCCACACACTCGTGTGGCTCATTTAGCCTAGAAACAACCACGGCTATGTGAACAACACAACCCAAAGCAATCACCTAACACATCACACACATTTTATCCGTGTGGGCCCACAAGCCCGTTAGGCTCACACGACCCATATAGCCCAAAACAACTCTAGCCACCTGAACCACACGGCTTAGTCAAACATTTACCACAGTATACAGATTTAGCTCGTGTGGGGCCCACAGGCCCATTCAGCCCACACGGCCCATCTCAGCCCAACGCGGCCCAAAAGGCCTAAGCCCATGATGACGCTCATGGTGGCCCCTACCACCTTATGCCTATGTTCGTGGGCTCAAATCACCACATGTGCGATCGCACGCTCGTGTGGCATCATTTGCCAGTACATCGGCTTTTCAACCGATTATCAAACATGGCATACAGTTACCCACACTTTTGGCTTTACAGCCGACCATCAAAATAGCATACAGATACACACCTTAATCGTGAAGTGAATCGCGCCCCACTACCCTCGCACCTGACTCACAACATCATACCAATTATTTACCACCTCCAGTCACTAATAGAAAACGACAGAACCAAATCAACTACTTACCACCTAGCAGAATCGATTACAGGCTAAAAGAGTAACACACTAGAGTTTGGGTACTACGTTGAATCTGAAGGTGCAGATGAAAAAAGAGTAATCGATGTAGGGAACCACAAGAACCATAGCTAAATGAAATCAAACCAAAACATAAAGAGTTCAGGAAACACTAATACCTACCCTTATAGTAATCGGCCACAGTCGTATTTGAAGAAGAAGATAGAGATGTGTAGCGAAGCAAAGTAGTCTCAAACAGCTTCAAATTACTCATGTAAGGTTTATTATTTTCGGTCAAAAATGAAAGTAAAATAGTGAAATAAAATAGGGAAAAAAAGAAAATGTTGTTTTCGGCTTACCAAACCTATTGAGATGGAGAGAGTAAGAGGAGAAAGGATGATCAATCGGTCAGAAGAAAAGAATGAAAAGGGAGGAGGAATATTGGGTTATTACTCACACAAGAAGGAAAGGAAATGTAACACCCCAAACCGGCCCAAACGTTACGCCCAGATTTGGAGGGTCACTTGGGGATGACTTTGGAAATCGTCTAGGTAATTTAAGAAAAGTTTGGTCCCTGTTTAAAACGAGTTTGCTTAGTTTGGAAACCACGATTAGGTTTAGTTAGAAACCGTTGCTTTAGTTTGGAAAACGTTACCAAGTTAAGTTGCCACATTGGGTTTTGGTTATTCTTAAAGTTGTTGAAAGCGAGTGAAAAGCAAAGGGCAAGGTATTTCCTCCAAAACTTTCGTTATCAGTTTTTTTAATAGTCCAGTTTTGATTAATTAACCAATTTCATGAGATATCCGTTCGAAACAAGTAAGTAACCAAATTAAAGTTAAAAACCCGTAATGGCCTTATTACATCACTTAAACCAAAATAGAAAACGAGCATGGACATGTAAATAGTAAAAATCCGACTAGTGCAAAGAAAATAAGTGGAAAACATGTGGCCACCTCGAGTCCGTCGTAGCTTCAAATCCGCTAATTTTAAGGGTTACCTACGCATGTTAAAAATTAAAGGAGTGAGTTTGCGAAAACTTAGTGTGCAACCTCCCAACAGAACAAAATGGGCCAAGCCCAAAACAGAAATAGATCAGGCCTAAGCCCATAACAGAAACAGAGCATACATTATGCAAATCCCACCCAAGCTAGCCATCACACCACCCGTACCACCCATCACACCATGTGGGGGATAACTCAATCCATCCAACCCACACACCAATATGTAGCTGTGCTGCTAATAACAGAATATTGTGGCAAAGCCACCAGGATCAGAATACATGGTAAAAGCACGGTTAACAGAATTATGTAGCAGAGCCACTTTAATAGAACTTCCTCCGTAATAACCCTACCCCATGCAGACTCGCAAAACATATAATATCATGCATTCAGACTAACAGATACATATTTAGTTATGCAAACCTTTAATCTAAGCTCTAGGGGTATTACAGTCTTTTATGGACTAGAGGTAAAATGGTAATTTATCCGCTAAGGGTATTTCAATCTTTTTACCAGATTCTAATGTCTTATCTACAGATTTTACCTTTCAGCAGGTCCTACGTGGTTTCTAGCAACTCAGATTCATTAGTAAGGTCACAAGTGATTACGGGCCCACAACTCCTATTGGGCCCGTGTAGCCCCACTCGTCTGTATGGCCCATTAAGCCTAGTTTTATGCCCAGAGTTACAAATTTTACCATCAAGCGTGTTACTAGTTACTTCCAAAAAATTTACCCCAAATAGGCCTGTAGGCCCATTGGGTCCATTTCGGCCCACTGAAGCCCAAAATGTTCTGACTGCGCGAAAAAGCACAATTCGATCTCCTCAGTCCAAAATGCATCACTGTGGCTTCATGTCGGCCCATAAGCGTTCGCACGCCAATGGGGCCTTGAAATGTCGGTGTTCCAGCATTTTGGCTTTTCGACTTTTGCCGATCTACACTACGGAGGGTGCAGTTACACACCTGTTTATGTATAAAGTTGACTAATCCTACGAACGTCCAACCTACAAAATTCCAACCATACCATTAACTGATAATCCATTTGAAACTAATCGTACTTATTCTTAATAGATTCAGCCATTACCACACTACTCTTCACCTACCCTTGCCGAAACCGAGCCAACAAATCCAACTGCTTCTCTTAATCAAATGACTACCCACCGTTCATGAGATCCGACTCCACAAATAGCTGAACCACAATCAATCACAAGGAAAAGAATTCAAATCGGCCTACAAGGAAGGCCCCAAAACCAAAAAGCACAAGGAAGAAAGGAGTTTTTAGCTTTTCCACAAGTCTTCTAAAAGAAAGAAAAAGAGACTAAGTCCTTACCCAAAGTGGTTGCTTGATTGAGTTGATGAAGGGAGAAATCTCCACAGCCCAGATTTAACTAGATTCAATTGAATCACAAAAGGAGGAGTAGAAGGCTAGGGCTTTCGGGTTTGAAAGAGTAGGCCAAATAATGACTCAGGTTTGACTAACAAAGGAAATAAAGGTAGAAAGAAGAAAGAAAATAGTAACATCAGCTACGTTGGTAGGAGGCTAAGAAATAGAGATTCAGCAATAAGGGTAATCAAGAGAACAAGATAATAAGGTTTGGCTCAGATAGAGAACAAGAACAAAGATGAAGGAGAGAAGCTTACTGAGGTTTGGCTAACTATGCAAATAGGGAAAGTTAAGAGCTTTAAGACTTTAGTTTTTCTTTTATCACAATGGGAGATAAATGGAGTCCACCAAGACTATACCTATTCGGCACTAAAAAGGGTAACCAAAAATGCACAAACCCGATGCTAAAAAAGAATGATCCCTCAAGAGGACAAAAGGAAAATCGATAGCCAACCACTACCACAATGCCGAATTACAACACCAAAGTCTCCTAGCAGATTTATCCTAGCTATATTTCCCATTCGGCTACCACTTCTTCCATTTGAAATCATACAATTTTGTCCTCCCAAACTTCACCAACTCTCATCCATATCCTTTGTGAATATATCCCTAACAACTTCAGGAATTTGCATCCCATTCCATCTCTTACCAAGACCATGTGGCAAGAAAGAAAAAAAAATAGGAACACTTCATTCCCAAGGGGATTCAAACCTTAGCTCTCCCATCTGTCATATCACGCCACACTAAGCCCCACATGTGGGGCCTCATGCCACTCCACCACAAGGCTTTTTGTGACTTGAAACCCTATCATTAAATTATAAGCCCCGCTTACCAGAGTCTAAATTTACTTAAGGCTAAAATTAAAAATTTTGCCAGAGGTTGGGCTTAACCTAAGCCTTCCAAAGGCCCACTAGACACACTGTAACCAACAATTCAACACATCCAAACATGAAAAATAATTTATGCACAGAACTCAACACCCTTAAAAATTAGGGCGTTACAAGAAATAAGGTGGGAGCATCCGACCAAAAAGAAACAATAGTATTGAGAGAAGACTTAGAGGTTCAGCACCACTTGGAAAGAAATGGGGAGTAAGAAAAGGAAATACTTGAGTTGAGACTCGAAAGAAAAAGAAAAAACACGCAAAAGGTTTCTTGCAAAAACGTACCAAAGAGAAAAAGAATACGAAAATGCCAAAAGAGCCAAAACCCCAAGCACAAAAAGAAAACTCGACTCCCCCACTTTTACCAATCACAGAATATGCAAATCCCAAAACCCCTAGTCGATTTTTCCTTACTCAAACTGCCTAATTCGGCTATCACACTCTCAAATTCCAACTCCCTAATTTCCTCCATAAAACACTTCACATTTTGATCCTCGATTTCCTCTAACTTCCCAATTTCAAATTCGAAATGCAACCACCAAGACCAAGTCCACCCTTTTACCAAGTCTTTAACAACTTGCCAGAATTCGAATCCAAAACCACCTCTTGCCGCCTCTATGTAGCAAAATAGAAGTCCATTACCTTTAGTGGGATTTGAACCCTTGCCCTCTCACATGCTCCACACACCATTTTTCCACCAAGCCACTAGCTCTTTTTGTGTCTTAAGACAACCACAACTAAACATAAGTCCACCTTGCTAGCATCAGTCTCTCATTAAAAGTAAAAATTGCAAACTTTGTAGATGCCAGGACTTGAACCTCAGACCACAATCATACTCTTAACGCCACCTTGCCACTAGACTACAAGCTTCCTTCTATCATATTTTAACCAAAAATATTCTTAAAGCCTACCTACTAACATTCAGGGCTTTATTCACTTAAAACCCAAAATTTTTGCCAAAGCCCAAGTTTGAAGCCAAGACTTCTCCAACACTTCTCAAGACACTTAACCACTGAAGTAGACATTTAATTGTGTTATTTACTTGCACAACTAAATTCCAATTCCTCTGATACACAAAGCTCATTTCTTCTAGGCCCAAATTCGGGGCGTTACAAAAAATTACAAAATTATAATAAAAATGACTGAATTGGTAAATTGTATATTTTTTGATTGAACTCATGGAATAGAAAAGATACAAATGATTTGTGGTGGGAACACATGTAGTACTATATGTTCAATATGGATTAAGTCAGGTACGTAGTACTAAGTGCAGGCTACTATGTGTATCATATAGTTGGGATCACATGTGTAGTACTATGTGTAGGCTACTATGCATATTCGATAACTTCGATCACATGTGTGGTACTAAGTGCAGGCCACTATGTGTAAGAGATGAAATTAGTTACATGTGTAGTACTAAGTGCGGGCTACTATGTGCACCAATTAACTTCAGCCACAAAGGTGGTACTACATGCAGGCCACCGAACATTTGTTACTATTTCATTCCATTGTGTTCAATGGAAAGTGGCTAAGTGAAAATGAATGAAATTGTAAAATAGCCAAGTGGAAGTGAGTGTATATATTGACTAAGTGCCGGTATATGTGTATATATGTACATGAGTAACGTTGATGAATGATAGAATTTTGGTAAATTTGATGTGGGAAAATGTTATTTGGAAAACCCATATAAGAAAATTTATGGGTGAGGTGAGATTCGAAATAAAACAATTTGTACAACAACAGTGGGGTGAATTTGAAAAATTACCAAAAATGGTAGGAATTGAATTTGAGGTTGAATGAGATATGGAATTAAAGCTTATTGAGTCTATTTTCATATAAAAGAAACAGAGCAAGCAAAGGAATTCTGTATTTTGAGATATTTATATTTTTGAGACTGGTTCAGAATGACTTCGTGATCCCCTATTCTGACTTGGAAAAATCATTAAAAATTGTCCAAAAATAATTATGGAGGATAATTTATATGGTTAGACTCCTTAATTAGTATATTTTCAGAATAAAGAAATGAGAAACTCATTTGAATTTTGTAGCAAAAGATAATTAAATTTTAGTGAAGAGTGGTTAGAATTGTTGAACTACAAAACAGGAGAGAATTCAATGAATAATCTGTACTAATTGGCCAAACCAAAAATTCTAAAATTTTAATGGTAAGAACATATATGAGTCTAGTTTCTAGGAAAATTGACAGATCTTAATTTGGAGTTCTGTAGCTTTGGATAAAAATAATTTAGTGATTGTTACTCAAGTAAACAGCTTCAAAAGGGCTTAAGTAAAAGGTGGGACTATGTGTATTTGTAATTATACTATTATGAGAACATGTTATGAAGTTTTGTAAAAGCTTGGAACAAATTGATTATTATTTACACATTTACTTACTAAGCTATAATGCTTACTCCCTTCCCTTCCTTTTTCTTATAGAGTTTCAGATGCTAGCTCGAGTTGGAGGTCATCGGAGATATTATCACACTATCAGGCTGAGGTTAGTATTAAAAGATTCCAAAATATTTATAAGTTTATGGCATGTATAAGGACTTGAATATATGTATATATGTTACTGAGTTGGCCTAGAATGTTGGCCTAAATTAATGGAAATTTTATTGTTGTATAAGACCATGTGATATGACTAATAGTAGCTATGTCATGAGTCATAATGATACAATACATAAATGAGTATGCTTGCATGTTAGTAAATGAATTAATGTATATATGATAAGAATGTGATTAGATTCTAAATTGAAAGAAATTTTTATAGCCGATTTTGTGTATTTGTAAGTGTAAAAAAAATCCATTGATGCCTCGTACCCTGTTCCGGCATTGAACACAGGTAAGAGGTGTTATAAACATGGGTGTGTGCGACCACACGGCCTGCCCACACGGGCATGACCCTGCACCACATAGGTGTGTGCCCTGTTTTGAGTAAAAAATTTCTAAGTGTCCGAAACATTCCAGTTTGGTTTCGGTTCATATCCAATGTATCTTAGGGGCCTCGTAGGCCTATAGTAAGAATGTTATGAATAAGAATAAAAAGATTTTAAATTTAAGTGGTAATCATGTGTTGAAATTGAATGATTGTGTGACTGTAAGTACGGTAATGCCTCGTACCCTAATTCGGTGATGGATATGGGTGAGGGGTGTTATAATTTTGATATGTTTTTGGTGATTTTTATGTTTTTGAGATTGTTGCTTAGTATACTATCAAGCCCATGTCTCAATTTTTGATTTTGATGAAGATTTCAAGTTATACCATTGATGAAATTATGAGCTTTGTGATGTTAATTTGTGAAATATGAAAGATGTGATAGATTAAAATGTTTTGTATTTGAATTTTTGATGAATTTGAGTAATTTAGGTTAAATTGTGAAAACAAATTTTTAGGGACTAAAATGCAAAATAAATGAAATATGTGGGCTTGTATAAGTTAAGTGAATATTCGGCCAAGTTATGGTCTAAATGAATTTTGTGTATTTTGTGTTTTATGAAATAAGGACTTAAATGTCAAAATGTGAAAATGTGAGGGCTATTTTGTAAAAAGCCCTAAATTTGTGTATATGGATTGAATTGAATGATTTGGTGAATAAAAGAGTTAAATTTGAATGTGTTTAGATCAAGAACTAAAGAAAACGGAATTAGATAGGGGAAAGTCGAAAGTAGTTGATTAACCGATTTCATCCGTCCACTGGCATCGCATTTGATTTCGTGTAAGACCCATTCTGGGATAGAGGCATCAATATTTGATTACATGTAAGACCACGTCTAGGACATTGGCATTGTAAGAGCTTTTCGAGCCATCCGCGTATCCTATTTGATTCTATATAGTTCAACGGACAATTCTGAGTTTTGAATGAGTATACGAATGAGCATCCGATTCTGGTACGTATGAAACAAATGCTTTGTTTGAAATTGAAAGGCATATTATTGTTCATTTGTGAACTTATGGCATATGTAAGAGTACATGAGAATAAGATGTGTTAAATGGAAGAGATATATGATCATGTGGATTATATGAGAAATGTGATCTTGTAATTGTGTTTTGTCATGAGTTAGTTGATTAAAATGAGCTATGATTATGTTATTTGTATATGGCTTACTAATCTCTTTGTAGCTTACTTTGTGAGTGTTTGCTTTGTTTTATAGATATCGAAGCTACTGAGAGCTCGGGGATCGTCCAGGATCATCACCACACTATCAAACTTGACTTTGGTACCTTTTGAAAGTGTAAATGTTTAGGTATGGCATGTATAGTCTAGATAATTTGAGATATGTTTTGAGATGTATATATGTCTTGCCATGTGATATCTTGATAATGGATGTGTTTATGCTTGAATTTCATTTATGACTTGTGATGAAAACTTTTCATGAATTAGTGCATATATGACCTAATAAGAAATTGTCATTTTGAAATGAACAAAGTTGGAAATTTTGTAAGTTTTAGCATGAGATTGAATGTGATATTCGATAGCTATAAATCATCTGATTTGGTATAATTTTGACTTGTGATTTGGTATGTTTTAATATGTAATTTAAGTATGATATTGGTGGTGGATTGTATGATATGAATGATGAATGTTTTGGGCACGATTTGGTTGAAAATGTGGTACAAATTGCTTTGCTTTTATGCTTGTAGGTATGACCCAAAATTGGGTGGCATATTGGCTTTGTAAATAGCCTATTTTGTGCCCACACGGGAAGGGACAGAGGCATGTGTCTCTGCCGTGTTGCTCGAGGGTCACTTCGAAGTGAGCCTGGGCATACCACATGGCCTCACACACGGGCGTGTGGTAGGCCGTGTGGCTTAAGTCAGTATACCATACAATTTTGGCACGGCCTGACACACGAGCATTTCCATTGGCCATGGGTGGCACACAGGCTGGCACATGGGCGTGTGGTTAGCTGTGTGACCCAAGGTAGTAACCTCCCTAAGTTTCACACGGCATGGCAAACAGACTTGTCCTCGGTCCTGTGGTACAAGTCAGATTGTATGCCCTAGTTTGCCATGGCCTAGACACATGGGCGTGTTTAATGCCGTACGCCTCCCACACGGGCCTGTGACTGCTGTACCTTTGAAAAATGTTTAAGTTTAGAAAAATTTTGTACGTGTTCAGTTTAGTCCCGACCCATCTCTAATGCATGTTTAAGGTCTCATAGACCTTCTAAAGGGACTCAATGTGTATGTTTGACTATGATATGTAAATGATATTTGATATGTTTGTGAAATGTTTGTAAAAGTTTCGATATGTCCGGTGATGCCTCTTAACACTAGTCCGGTGATGGATACAGGTTAGGGGTGTTACACTAGCCGTGTGAAGTCTTCACCTAATTTATGAAAATTAATTTTCCACACGGCTTAGCACATGGGCATGTGACTTGGCCGTGTGATCTCAATTTGGTCATGAGATACAAGTCAGAAAGTTACACGGGGTCGGGACATGGGCGTGTGTGACTACACGACCTGCCCACACGGGCATGTGACCTCTGTTTAGTGGAAAATTTTCTAAGTTTTTTAAAATTTTCTAAAGTTCTCAGTTTCATCCCGAACCACTTCCAATGTACGTTTTGGGCCTCATAGGTTCGTATCAGGGACTTGATGATTAATTGTAAGCGATTTTAATTTGGACGCAAATTTACGTCCCAAAATTGTATGCTTGTTCATGTGATAAGTTTGGTAATGCCTCGTACACTGTTCCGACGTTGAATTTGGGTAAGGGGTGTTACAGGGGAAACCTTAACTCTTTAATAGTTTCGCAAATTAGTCTCTGGCTAGCTAGATTAAGTTACAACGACCTCAAAAACATAAAAATCATTAAAAGCAGAATGAAAAATACTCACATGCAAGCTAGGAAAGATGGCCGGATATTTAATCTTCTTCCATGGCTTTCTTTATGTTAATTTTCAGTGGAATATAAGCTTGAAGAAGATGATAATTTTCTTTGTTTTATTTATTTTAAATTTAATTACCAATTACCAAAATTAACCTTTGTTAATCGCATTAATAATGTCCATATTTGTCCATTCAATATAACAATGGTACAATTACCACATAAGGACTCATACACATTAATTCTATAGCAATTTAGTGCATTTAACTTATAGAACTCTAGTTTTGCACTTTATGCGATTTAGTCCTTTTTCACAAATTAAGCACTCAAACGATAAAATTTCTTAACAAAATTTTCATACAACTCTACTATCATGCTGTAGACGTTAAAATAATAATAAAATAAATTTTTTGATCTTGAATTTGTGGTTTCAAAACCACTATTCTAATTTTGCTAAAAATGGGTTGTTACAATTATCATAAAAAACTTTCAAGATTCATTAATAGCAACTTTTACAATTTTTAAAATATTCAAAAACGAAGGTACGGGTTAGATGGATCTAGTTGTAATGAGCTCAAAAACATATAAATTACAAGAAATAGGTAAAGAAATCACTCACATGCAAGGTGTTGAATTTGGTTGATTCTCAAAGTTCAAACAACCATGGAGATTTAGTTTTAGCATGAAAATAAAGGAAAAGATGATAGATTTCATGTTTTATTTTTGTTTATTTATTACTTATTTACCTTTTTAACCTTTAAAGTCAATACAAATTTCATTAAATACCATACCAGACCGTTCACTTAATTTATATAGGGTCTATTTACCTATTAAAACCCTCTAATATTTATACCATGCTGAATTAACACATTTAACTCTATAGCAATTAACCTTTTTTACTTTTTTATAATTTAGTCCTTTTTCTTTAATTAACTCTCTAAATGTTAAAATTTCTTAACTAAATTTTAATACGACTCTAATGACTCAGTAAATATTGTATAAATAAGGTTTATGGACCGACATGATAGAAATTTATGGTCTCGGTACCACTGTTCCGTCACCACTGAAAAACTGGTACATATATCATGTTTAGATTCTTATACTTTCTATGATTTCGCTTCAAGAAAGTTTCTAAGTCAATTCTAAAGGCTTAAATCTTCATGCATGTATATTTCTAAAGAAATCAAATTTTCATGGCAAATACTACATAAGACTAAAGAACATACAAGCATTCCATGACTTAAGATAACACAAGAATTATTGAGATAAAATAGAAATCATGCTTGCATTTGAACAAACTTAAGAACAAAAATTCTATCTGAACATTCATTTATTTCAGCATACTTAGGTAAAAAGATTGAAACATACTTGCAAAATTTAAAATTTCACGCTATAAAATGTTTGCCTTACCCCCTTTAAAAAGAAACAATGTCCTCATTACAAAAACAAAGTAATGAATGAAATTTGAACACCAAGTAGGGTTGTGAGAAAATAGAGATGAGTCATAAAGACTAATTAAGTACCAAGTCTTTCTCAACAATCCAATCCTAGACATGTTCATTCCCATTACCAAATCATTTTGCTTTTCCTAACGAAGAGGGATAAAGCTTATTTTATTCATGCTTGCAATTTATTATGCTAAAGCAAAATTCTAACTAGAAAATAAAATAAGAACTTAAAAAGAAATCAATACTAAAGAAAAGGAATTCCCTTGTTTATTTATTTGACTTATCCCCATCATCTTCATCCTCACTTTCATCATTATCTTCCTTTCATGACTTGAAGATATAATATGGGAACTCAAGAATTAAATTGTTAGAGATATTTTTTAAAGTAATTCTTACAGAATCATCTTTAATCTCCGCATATTTTCAACAAGCATGTTGCTGGTTATGCATAAATTTCATCATATTCATCATAATTGAAAATTCTGATTTCTTCATAGTGTATCAATAAGTGGGCATAGGAAGGGTCAACTCAGAATCAACACTTGGTTCAATGGGCTCATCAGTATTCAGCTCTTCTCTTGGTTCAGAAACTTCTGGTCCTTCCTCAAATTCTGTTTCTTCTTTCTAATCGACTGAGTCAGCTTTCGGTTCAGATTTTTTCGATAACTCATCAATTTTTGGTTCAAGTGGTTCACTCAGTTTAGTTGGTTTAGCTCATGAGCATTCTCTATTAATGTAACACCCTTAACCTAAATTCATTGCTAGAACAGGGTTACGAAGCATTACCGAATATTACGAATCAAACAAATAGAAATTTTAAACATTTAATAACATTTAAATATTCATAATAAAACCAATCAAATTCATACATATTTTTCCTTGTACGAGCCTTCAAGGACCTAAATACGCGTTAGAAATAAGTCGAGACTAAACTAAAAACTCAAAAAATTTTTTGGAAAAAATTGAAAATTTTTAAATCTGCAGGGGTCACACGGCCATGTAGGCATTTGAAATGGCGACAAACAGCCGAGTCCCAATCCGTGTCCACTGACTTGGGCAACATAGCCAAGCCACACGCTCATGTGCTAGGCCATGTACCCTTCGAAGTAACCTCACACGTCAGTGTGCCAGGCCATGTAACAGCCGGACTTGCAACCCTATGAAAGCTATAGGGGACACACGGCCTTGTCACCTAGCTAGGTGTCATACACGGCTAAGACATAAACCCATGTGGACGAAAGTAGTCCATTTTACAAGCTATACTTCTTACCCAATTGGGTATAAACCAACACCTAGAAATGCTCATATACACAAGCTATAATAAGGCATCCAAAACAAGTATAATCAATCCTTAGAAAAATGGTATAATCACATACAACCTCTCAAATGACAACTTATAAACATGACTAATCATGTGTTCAATATAACCAATTTTTCAACTAAAATATATGTAAATTTACACCAAAACTTACCATGTAGATCATTTAACAAAATATACCATTTGATACCAAAACTCCATTCTAAAACTAGCATCATATGACTATATAAATCATTTCCACAAAAATACTAATTTATCATAATTACGTCGTACCACAAAGCACATATTCAATATGCATACTCATACCACAATTTTCATCTTCCATAATTCAACCATACCAAGTTATTTATCAACCATTAGAAAGCAAATATTTACATACCATATACTAGACTTATACTATCATTACAGTGCCAAAACACTAGCCAAACAAATGGCCAAATTATCAACAAAGCATATAGGCTAACTTCTGCCAAAATAACATACACATGCCATTATAACCAAACTTAAACCAACTAAATGTATCAAGTGAGACGATGGATAGTGTAATATAGCTCCAACAAGCTTCCAATCTGAATGAGCTTCTGAATCACTAAAACGCGAAAAATACACCGAGTAAGCGTTTAAGCTTAGTAAGTTCATATAACATAGAATTTAACTTACCATATAGTCACAATTTAGGTAAGTAAACATAGCATATCCCAACTCAGTTTGGCCAAATGTCTAAGCACATATGCACCAACATGTTAGCCATGTAAAACACATATAATAGCCAATAAACATGGATGAACACAATCACTAAGTAAGTTTCATATACATGTATCATCCATGTTTCAATATATCATGTAATATCATTTCCATGTATTTCATGTATATACCTGTAATAGTTCAAATTGAACTCATATCATCTCGTAACAGAACATTGTTGTTGAACCATTTAAAATATCATTGGATACTTGGGATAGATTACACATAGTGTGCTAAACTGTAATCCGTCAATTCTTATACATGTATGCTCATACGAACTATGTGTAATGCCCTAATTTTTGGGTTTTTCTTAGACTTATCTTTATCTGATAAAATGTGTATATGCTAGTAATTAGGTGTGTAATGCCTGTTTGGGATATGTTAATGGGCCTATGGAAGGCCCATGAGTTGGTGGGAAGCTCGGCAAAATTTTGTGTTTTTGACTTGGGAGATAGGGGATCAGTGAAAATAAGGGTCTTAAGAAATTGTGTGCGAAATGTAGCACAATTGAACCAGTGGTAAAGTGGCAAGGGAGACGCCACTAGGCTCCTTAAAAGGTGGCACCTAAGTGAGCTTAGAGGTCAAGGGTTCAAGCGCCAGAGGTTGCAAGGTAGTGTTTTATTTTTGAGCTTGAGCAGGTAAGAGTTTGAAGCCGAATTGAACTCTGCTTGGAAGGGATTTGAATCGGTCAAGGGGAGCAAATCGAGGAGGAGGTTGAGGAGCAAATCTAGGAATTTCGAATTTTGAAAGGAGGTAGCCGATTGTAGGACTTTGCTAGTGCAATTCGGCTAGGGGGATAGAGTGTGAACATTTCGGCAAATAGGTGTTGAGGGTACCAAATTCTTCTTTAGTTTGTATGATTTTGGTGCCGATTTTTCTTAAGTAAGAAAAGCTTCCCTTTTTCTGTCAATTTTGTATAGTGTATTAGGTACCTTTCTTTTGCCATTTTGTTCTTCTCATCAACCTAATAGCCGAACCCTTAACCCACTCTTGAGCCGAATCTTCATTCGACTAAACACCTCCCTTGTTCTCTCTTCTACTCTCATCTTCTTCTCGTCTTGCTTTCTCAAAACCAAAACCTATCTTGTTACCTCCTTTCTGGCCGAAACGAATAAGCTTTCTCCTACTTCTTTTCTTCAAGCCCTAAACTGAGTGCTCATTTGATCAAAATCCCCATGGCCGAATACCTTCTATGACCGAAACCACACTTCCTTTGTTACCGATTGATCAAAATCTTCTTCTTCTTCTTCTTGATTCTTTAGCAAGCCGAACCCTATTCTTCTATCTCTTCTAGTTGCCGATTTACCCCACCTGCTTTGTTGATTAAAACAGCTAGAGCCCCATATCACTTCCTCAAAAGCCGAAAGCACCTCTTTCTAACCCTTCTAAAGCCGAATACCCTAGAGATATTCTTGTGATGCTAGCGTTAGATCTGTGGTGGATTTAGATTAGACCAGAGATAGTAAAAGCGTGGAAGCGATACTCTGCAAGTGGTGGTATTGGTAAGTGATCTAATCACTACGTATCTTTGTCTATCAAATATCTTAAAGGGAGACCGAAACCTATAGAGGGCATGTCGGCATTTCGTGTAAGATTCTAACTCATGGGTTGTTTCTTTTGCGCATGGTATAGCAAGGAGAGGTGATCAAGCGAGGAGTTTTAGAGACTAACATCGAGATTTAGTCTCTAATCGACAAAAAGGGGTAAGACTTCGATGCTTAGGCCATGTAGGCCGATCTTGGTAAGGGGTTTATAACTCTTTGATTATCGATTATTAGGCTAATAGTTAGCGTCCGATTGTAGGTTCTTCGTACGTGGATTTCGTCAACGTTTCATCAGTAACAGGTGTGTAACGTATCTCCATCATAGATTAGGAAGGCTAAAAGCCGAAACAATCGAAACTAGGCTAAGTGACCGATCAAAAGTGACTGAAAAATCAGTCTTGGAAGGAAATAAGAGTAACCGAATACTCTGTTGTGGTCGCATTGGGAATTGGCGATGGTGAAATTGCAGAAGGTGCAATTTCGAGCGTTTTGGTAAGTTGGGCTTCAATGGGCCAAAGCGGGCCCAATGGGCTTCCGAGCCCAAATTTGAATATGTTCATAAAAGACTTTCGGGTAACTTGAATAATAAAAACTTGGTTAAGGTGGCAAACTGGAACCTAAAATTGGGCTTAACGGACTTATCGACGATATTGGACCTAGTAAGGCCCATTAGGGGATTTAGGCTAAAAAGGGCAAAATTGGAAATTTGGCTTAAGTGGACTTCCGTGGTTATTGAGGGACTGTTAATTTATCAGACTTGCATAAAGTCACTGAAAATATGAAAAAGGACTAAAATACCCTTAAATATGGAAAATTACCAAAATACCCCTAGGTGTAAAAAGACTATTATACCCCTAGGGTCAATTCTGTATGAAATGTATGATGTTATGTATCTGCATGAGTGAATTATTAGTATGAATATATCTGGTGCATGAGATGATATATATTGCATGCTAGTATGATTATCTGTTGCATGGGGTATGGGTTTATGATGGAGGAAGCGTTCTGGCAGCCTCGCTGCAATCTGGTGGCCTCGCCACAATATGTATATCTGGTGACCTCGTCACAATATCTGGCAGCCTCGCTGCAAATATATCTGGCAGCCTCGCTGCAAATGTTATCTGGCAGTCTCACTGCAAATTATATCTGGCAGCCTCGCTGCAAATATCTGTGGTGTGTAGCGGTTGGGTGGGTCGAGTAGTCTCCCCACATGGTGTAAGGCTGGTACAGGGGTGTTAAGGATGGATCTGGGTTGGGTTTCTGTTTGCATAGTGCTTATATCTGATCTGTTTCTGTTATGAGCCTTTTGGGCTTAACCTGATTCCTGTAATGGGCCAAGGCCCAACTAAATCTGTTTCTGAGGCTTGATCTGTTTTGGCCTATGGTTGAGATAATGTTGCACACTGAGTTGTCAAACTCACCCCTTTTTTTAATTAATCTCTGCAGGTAACCCTCAACCATAGTGGGCTTGGAGCTACGAGAGGTTCGGAGTGGCCACAGCGACTGCAATAAAACTGGTTTTCATTTATGATTTAGTATTTTAAATTTTATGTTAATTTTTGGGTTTTAACTTTCTAAAGGGTTTGGTTCGTACTTTATCGAAACTGCTAGATGCAGGCTGCGCGGGTTTTCAAAACCTTAATAACGTTTTCAAAATAATGTTTATAAAGTTTAAACAATCTTGAATAATGACAACTTAAAGTAGTTTTAACAAGAACTTTTCTCACCTTGCTAGTTTTATAAAATATCACCTAAGTCTCAACGCGTATTAAAGGTTACATTCGTAGTTTAGGATCATGTGACACACCAGATCTGGTCATAGCATCCAGACCGGGTTTGGGGTGTTACACTATGAATCAGTATGCTCTCATGAGCTGCAAACCAATAAGCTCATACGAACTGAGAATCGGTAAGCTTTCACGAGCTGCAATCGGTAATCCTTAATGACATGTCATTTGTATCCTACGAATTCTTGAGGTTCAAACGGGACTCGATAATCATCATACGTCATTGGATATGCGATCGGTATTTATAGATGGCAATTATACAAATCACATACATATAATTCAATTAAAACATATAAATACTTAATTTAATTACACGAACTTACCTCGACGAGTATAGTACATACAGAGGCGATTAATACGAGATTTTCTATTTGCCTCGATCTAAGTTCGTACGAGGTCTGACTAGATCTATACAGATAAATTTAACTCAATTTAATATATATTTCATTCAATTTAGTCCAACACATATTTTTGGTAAAATTACCATTTTATCCTTATACTTTTAATTTCTTTGCAATTTAGTCCTTAGGCTCGAAAGATGAAACTCTTACAATTTTAACCCTACCCAAGCGTAGCCAATTTTTATACATACTAATAGCAACCCATATATTTCACAAATTCACAAATTTTACCATGAATTTATCACATTTTTCAGTTTAGGCCCTAATTGATAATTTCATCAAAAATTCATTTACAAAAGTTGTTTATCTAACACCAACCATTGATTATCTATCATCAATCTTCAAAACTCATGTATATTCAACAATGGTAAAACCCTAATAGTTTAATAGTTTCACAAATTAGTACTTGGGCTAGCTAGATTAAGCTACAACGATATAGGAAACATAGAAATCATAAAAAGGGACAAAAACGCATGCGTAATTGAGCTTACAAGCTTGGCCGAATGTTTAGCACAAAAATGGATTCTTTCCCTTGTAAAAATTGGTGGAAGATGGTAATGATAGATGATGATAATTTTGTTTTGTTTATTTTTATCATTAATTACTATTTTACTTAATTAACCTTAATAATTCATTCAAATTTTAATATTGCCAAGCCATTATCATCCACTAACATACAAAATGGTTTAATTCCATATAAGGACCTCCAATTTAAAGTCTAGCTATTTAATACCTTTAGCTATTAGAACTCAACTTTTGCATTTTATGCGATTTAGTCCTTTTTATCAAATTAAGCATGTAAACGGTAAAATTTCTTAATAAAATTTTTATATGATATTTCTATCATGTTGCCAGTAATAAGATAATAATAAAATAAATTTTCCAACTTTGGATTTGTCTTCTCGAAACCATTATTTTTTATTTCACTAAAAACGGGTTGTTACAACTCTCCCCAAAAGGGATTTTGGTCCCCGAAAATCTTACCAAAAAAGAGGTTCGGATATTTCTTTCTCATAGCTTCCTCAGGTTCCCAAGTGGCTACTTCTATTTTGTATCATTGCTAGGGAACTTTTACTAAGCTATGTTCTTGCTTCTCAATTCTTTCACCTCTCGTGCTAGAATTCTGATTCTTTCAGTAATCTCGTACGGCTTGATAAATCGTGGAGTCATCTTTCCTTTGTGACCGAACCGAAGAACATTTTTCCAAGGTGATACTTTCAAGAATACCTTGTTCCTAACTTAGAATTCTATATCTTTACATTTAAGATTCACATACGATTTCTAACGATATGAAGCTACTTTCAAGTTATCTCAGATTACTTTCACTTTTTCTTCAGTCCACGAATCAAATCAACCCCGTGTATCTTTTTCTCACTAAGCTCAGTCCAATATAATGTAGTTTAGCATTTATGACCATATAGAGCCTCACAAGTTCCTATTTTTATACTCGACTAAAAATTGTTATTATATGCGAATTCGACTAATAGTAAATATTTCTCCTAGTTGCCACAGCAGCGAAGCATATCTTTGTGAATCTGAATCACCCGTTCAGACTGACCGTCGGTCTGAGGGTGAAATGTAGTGCTAAAATGCAACTGTGTACCAAGAGCTTCCTGTAACTTTCTCCAAAATTGTGATGTAAGCCGTGGATCTCTATTCAAAATAATGGAGACTAGCACTCCGTGTAATCTGACAATCTCAAAGACATATAACTCAGCCAATCTTTTAAGGGAGAAATCTATACGTACCAAAATAAAATGTGTAGAATTCGTCAAACGGTCAACGGTAACCCAAATGGTATCTTTCTTTCTCGGTGATAGGGGTAACCCCGATACAAAATCTATAGTAACTCTATCCCATTTCCACTCTAGTATCATCACTAGATGTAACAGTCGTGAAGGTACCTGATGTTCAACTTTAACTTGCTAACATATCAAACATCTCGATACAAAATAAAAAATCTCACGTTTCATTCCCGGCCACAAGTACATTTGTCTCAAGTCACTATACATTTTATTACTTACTGGATGAATAGATAACCTACTACTATGAGCTTCATGTAAGAATCTTTGAATAAGCTCTGGATTCTTCGATATACAAACTCTACCTCTAACCAGTAAACAATCATCAGGTTCTATCTGAAATTCTAAATCAGAAGTCGATTCACACTCTACTCGTTTAGCTAGCAACTCAGTATCATATTTCTGAGCTTCGCAGATTTAATGTAAAAACATTGGTTTAGCTTTTAACACGGCTAAGATTGAGCCATCATTAGATAATGTTTGTTCTGTATTCATCACTCGTAGAGCAAACAAGAACTTTCTACTTAAAACATCAAAAACTATGTTTGCTTTTCCTAGATGATAATCAATGATCAATTCATAATCTTTTAATAGTTCGAGCCATCTGCACTATCTCAGATTCAAATCTTTCTACAACATTAAATACTTTAAACTTTTGTGATCGGTAAATATGTGACATTTTTCATCGAGCAAATGGTGTCACCAAATTTTCAACACAAACACAATAGCTTTCAACTCTAGGTCATGTGTCTGATAATTCTTTTCATGCGGCTTTAACTGTCTGGAAGCAGAAGCTATCATTTTTTCCTTCCTGCATCAAAACCATTTAAAGATGCATCACTAAAAATCACAAATTCTTTACTCGATTAAGGCTGAATCAAAATTGGTGCCTCGGTCAATAGTGCTTTCAACTGATTAAAACTTTGTTGACATTTCTCAGACATTCAAATTTCACATCTTTCTGTAAAAGTCGCATTATCGGTGTAGCTATCATTGAGAACCCTTTGAGGAATCTTCAGTAATAACCAGCTAATCCCAAAAAACTTCAAAGTTCAGATACGTTTCTCGGTGGTTTCTTATCAGCAACTGTGAAAGTTTTACTCGGATCAACTTTGATGCCTTCAGCTGGCACTATATGTCCCAAAAAACTAACTTCTCGGAGCCAAAACTTGCATTTGCTAAATTTAGGAAACAATTGTTTATCTTGCAGAGTTTGCAAAATAATTCTCAAATGCTCAGCATACTCAGATTCATCTCGGGAATATATCAGAATATCATCAATAAATACTACAACAAATCTATCTAAATACGGTCTGAGGATTCTATTCATCAAATCCATAAATACCACAGGTGCATTAGTTAAAGTAGATGGCATCACAAGAAATTCATAGTGTTCTAAAGGTAATTTTCAGCACATCTAAAGCTTTCAATCATAGCTTATAATAACCAAAAAGAAGATCAATCTTCGAGAATACTGCGACACCTTTCAGCTGATCAAATAGATTGTCAATACGAGGTAATGGATATTTATTCTTGATTGTAACCTTGTTGAGCTGATGGTAGTCTATACACAATCTCATCGATTTGTCTTTTTTCTTAACGAACAGAACCAGTGCACCCCAAGGTGAAAAATCGAGTCGAGCAAAACCCCTATCTATCGACTCTTGCAATTGTGCTTTTAACTCTTTTAACTTGGTAGAAGCCATTCTGTATGGTGCTATTGATATCGGCGGTGTTCCTGGTACAAGGTCAATAGTGAATTCAACCTCTTTGATTGGCTGTAATCCAGGTAATTCCTCTAGAAACACATCAGGATACTCGCAAACCACTAGCATTGGTTCAAGTTTCAATTTAGATACTTTAGTATCTAATACATAAGCAAGGTAAGCATTGCAACCTTTTCTCACATATTTCTGCGCTGACATAGTTGACATAACCATAGGTAACCCACTCAGACTATCTGATTCGATACAGAGCGTCTCACTATTCTGACATTTCAATATAATAAGCTTACATCTATAATTCACAACAACACCATGTAGAGTTAACCAATCCATGCCAAAAATCACATGAAATTCATCAAACGATAACAACATCAAGTCAACTGGAAAACTGTAACCTCGAGTCATCAAAGGACAATTCTTGTAGACTTTATCAACTACCACATACCGACCTAAGGGGTTCGATACCTTAACCATGAATTGAATGGATTCAACAGGTAAATTCTTACTAGACACTGAATTTGTGCACACATATGAATGAGTGGATCCCATATGAATCAAAATAGTAATACCAGTATAAAAAATATAGAAAATACCGGTAATAACATCTGGTGCAGAAGCATCCTCTCGTGTGCGAATAGCAAAAGCCCTAGCTAGTGCTCGTGCCTCAGATCTCATAGCAAAATCTTTCATTACACCACGACTACCACTCACATTTCCAGGATTACGAGGGGGTCTACCTCTCGCGGTTGTGTTGCTCGGTCATGTAGTTTGAACTTTCTCTTTTTCGAATTTCTCTAAAATAGTGGTCGAAGGAACAACATCTAGAACACACTCCATTCTTCACTTGACACTCACTATAATGTGATCTATTACAGTGCTAACACTCGGGTCTAGTGTTTCTAGCACTACCCACATTTGTTACAGATGTAGCCTGAGGTTTAGGACTGGAGCATCGGGTACCTTTGTCCCTACTAGAATATCCAATAGAAGCAGTAGAACAATTATAATGTTCTTTTGACCTCTTTGATGCTGACTGGTATGACTTTCCCATCAATCTCTTTCTCGAATCTCTAGCTTGAAATTCACCGTGTCTTTTCTCTTTACTCAGTTATTTAGCTTTATGTGCCCAGTCAACCAGTCCAACGAATTCTTTCAACTCAAGAATTCTAACCAGTGGCTTTATGTCTTCGTTTAACCTATATTCAAATCTCTTACACATAGTAGTCTCAGTCGAAATACACTTCCGAGCATATTTGCTCAATTTGACAAATTCCCACTCGTATTCTAATATAGTCATATGGCCCAACTCAAGATCTAGAAATTCTTTACCTTTCTGATCCGAAAACCTTTGACTGATATATTTTGTAACACCCCTTACCCGTATCTGATGTCAGAATAGGGTACGAGGCGTTATCTCACTAAAACACGTGTAGTTTTTCAATCTTAAACCACTAAAATACGTCCCAAATTTAAAACATTTTCAAACGTTGCCCTACGGTCCTCCGTATGGGCCTACGAGGCCTCAAACATGATCTTGAAATAATCTAGAACCGTTTTGGGTGCTTAGAAATCTTTCAAGAAATTCCACTAAAAATAGGGCACACGCCCATGTGGCCTCGAGACATGGCCATCCTCATGGCCTGTGTATCTCACATGACCTAAGCAATCTAGGGACACGCCCGTGCCCCTTGACCATACGGATTTATTTTCTAACATTGAACCTTAAGGGGTTTACACACGGCCTACCACATGCCTGTGCACCCAGCCCGTGTCCCTCCCACTGTCATGACATGCCCGTGTCGCAGCCCATGTGGAATAACCTTGACATTCTATTTTTGACGTCAGTAGACACACGGTTGTGGCACGCGCCCGTGTGCTCAGCTCGTGTCATCACATGGCCATGACACACCCGTGTCTTAGCCCATGTGCTAAAACCTGGGTATTTTCTTTTTGATGCCAGTGATCACACATCAGTGATCACATTAGTAGACACATTACCCAATGTCATGGCATGAATATCCAATTCTATCCCAATTGTTCAACCGAGCTCTATTACACATGTTCTCATAAATTCATGAGAACAAGTCATATTTCAACAAATCATGCTTGAATAAACATTCTCATACATAGCTTAATTCATAATGCATTATCTTATGACCAACAATGTTTTCATACATGATATTTAATAGTGTTGTATTATTTACATACAACTTACCTCAGTATACAAAATGAAGATGACGATTTGTTTTACTCGATTTGCTTGGCTTTCCCCTAGTTGAGGTTCGAATTGGGTAAATCTTGATCTATAACCATGAAAATTTACTAATTACTTACCATTTGAATAAGCAATCCAAAATTCACAATTTGGAAAAAATGACCATTTTGCACCCTAAACTTTGGCAAAATGACCATTTTATCCCTAGGTTCAGAAATTGATTTTTATTGAATTTCCTCCTTAACCAAGCCTAACTAAGCTCTTTTTACTCTTATAGTAGCCCAAAATTCTTAATTTCACACAAATATCATTTACTTAGCAACTTTACAAACTAGTCCATTTTAGGTGTTTTTCCTAAACACCATTTTCACAAAAGTTGTTTATTACACAACTATAACTCATTTTCTTTCATAAAAACTCAATAATCAACATAATTTCATTCATGGAAACACCCTAAACTTTGCACCATTTTGCAAAATACACCCCTCAATAGTTAGCTCATGCTACAAGGGTCTCAAAAATACAAAAATATTCAAGAAAAACTTCAAAAATCACTTACTTATGAGTGCTATGAGTTGCTGAAATTTTGAGCTTGAAAAACCCCAAAATGGATGGTAAAAATCGGTGAAGAAGAAGTCCAATATTAAGAAAAGTGGAAGCTACAAATAATACGTATTATTTTATCCTTTTAATCACTTAAAATTGCACCTACTCCTTGACTTTTCTTCATTTCTATTGTCATGGCCGCCTGTGCTACTAAGAAGCGATCTATTTGCCCATTAAAACCCTCCAATTTTAATCCTCTAGCTATTTAACTAAATTTACTACTAATTTGCAACTTTTACCTTTTATGCGATTTAGTCCTTTTTCGAGATTAAGCCTTCAATCGCGTAAATTAATTCACCAAAATTTGTATGCATACTTATAAAATTACTAGAACACCTAATTTAATGCTAAAATAATTTTTTCTCAATCCTCAGGAAGTGACCTTGAAATCGCTACTCCGACTAAGCCCAATTTTGGGCTGTTACAAGTCTCCCCCATAGGGATTTTCGTCACCGAAAATCTTACTGTTGAAGAGGTTTGGGTACTAATCTCTCATCATCTGTTCTGGTTTCCATGTGACTTACTCAACTCCATGTCGATGCCATAACACCTTCACTAATGCTATACTCTTGTTTCTCAATTACTTGACTTCTCGAGCCAAAATCTTAACCTACTCTTCACCATAGGTCATATCCAGTTGAATCTCAATCTCGATCGGTGCAATCACATGTGAAGGGTTAGAGTGGTACTAGCGTAACATAGATACATGAAACACATCATGAATTTTCTCTAGCTCTTGAGGCAATGCTAGTCGGTATGTAATCGGTCCAGTTCTCCCAATCACCTCATAAGGTCCAATAAATCGTTAACTCAACTTGCCTTTCCTACCGAACCGAAGGATTTCTTCCACGGGGAAACTTTCAAAAACACTTTGTCCCCTACCTGAAATTCGATCTCTTTTCGTTTCAAATCCGCGTAGGATTTCTGTTTATTCGAGGCAGCTTTCAAGCAATCTCGAATCACCTTAACCTTCACTTTAGTCTCTTTAACGAAGTCAACCCCATGTATCTGATTCTCTTTAAGTTCTGACCAATACAAAGGTGTTCCCCACTTACGCCCATATAAAGCCTCATAAGGTGCCATCTGAGGACTCAACTGATAACTATTACTGTAGGCAAACTCGACAAGCGGTAAATACTTCTCCCAACTGCCTTGGAACTTAAGAAACAACATCGTAACATGTCTTCAAGGATCTGAATTACTCTCTTTGACTGGCTATCCGTTTATGGATGAAAAGTTGTACTAAATTCAACTTTGTCCCTAATGCCTCTTGTAACTTTTTTCCAAAACCGAGATGTAAATCTCAGATCTCTATTTGAAATTATTGACAAAGGCACTCCGTGCAACCTCACTATGAGATGTATAATTCGGCTAGTTTTTCAAGTGAATAATACGTGCGAATTGGTTTGAAATAAGCTGACTATGTTAGTCTATCTACGACGACCCATACTGCATCTTTCTTCTTTGGCGACAAAGGTAGCCCTGACACAAAGTCCATGGTGAGTTAGTCCTATTTCCACTCGGGAACCATTACTGGCTGAAGTAAACCCAAATATACTTGTTGTTCGGCTTTTACTTGCTGACAAACTAAGCACCTAGAGATGAACTCTGATATGTCTCTTTTCATTCTTGTCCACCAATACAATTGCTTCAGGTCATTATACATCTTTAAGCTGCTCAGGTGAATAGATAGGCGACTACTATGCACCTCTCACAAGATCCTCTAAATAAGTTAAACATCTTTAGGTACGTAGATTCTGTCTCGGTGCATCAAGCAACCGTCGAACCAACTCTGAAACCTGATTCATTACTCGTCTCACACTGAGTCAATCTAGCTCGCAAATCCCTGTTATATTCTGGGCTTCGACAATCTCTTGTAAAAATACCGGTTTGGCTCTCATTTCGACTAAGATCGATCCATCATCACTTATAGTCAATTGATCATTCATAACCCTCAAGGCAAATAATGATCTCCTACTTAATGCATTGGCAACTATATTCGCCTTTCCGGGGTGGTAGTCAATTTCCAACTCGTAGTCTTTTAATAGTTCCAACCATCTTCATTGTTGCAAGTTCAACTCCTTTTAAGCCATCAGATACTTTAAACTTTTGTGGCCCATGAACACTTGGCATATCTCACCATACAAATAGTGTCTCCAAATTTTCAATGCGAACACTACGATGGCTAACTCCAAATCATGGGTCGGGTAATTTTTCTCGTGTGGCTTTAGCTGCCTCGAGGCATAAGCTATCACCTTGCCTTTTTGCATGAGCACACACCCTAATCCATTTAAGGAAGCGTCACTAAACACCACAAATTTTTTCCCGATTCTAGTTGCACCAATATTGAAGCTTCAGTCAACAAAGCCCTTAACCTTTCAAAGCTCTATTGGCACTTTTCTGTCCACTCAAACTTAACATCTTTATGAAGTAGCCTCGTCATCAGAGTAGTGATCATTGAAAACCCCTTGACAAAATATCGATAATAACCTACTAAGCCCAAGAAACTCCTAATCTCTATTACGCTCCTTGGCGGTTTCAACTTAACAATTGCTGATATCTTGCTCGGGTCGACTCTGAATCCATCTCTCGACACAATGTCTCCCAGGAATCTGACCTCTCGTAGCTAAAATTCACTCTTGCTAAATTTGACGTACAGCTGCTTATCTCTCAATATCTGTA
Organism: Gossypium stocksii; assembly: GCA_020496765.1. Lineage (NCBI taxonomy): Eukaryota > Viridiplantae > Streptophyta > Magnoliopsida > Malvales > Malvaceae > Gossypium > Gossypium stocksii. The sequence continues at coordinate 53,881,738 of CM035621.1, forward strand.
ATAAGGTCCTCAAGTGCTCCGCATGCTCCCTCTCGTCATGAGAATAGACGAGTATATCATCAATGAAGACAACAATGAACTTGTCTAAGTAGGGTCAGAAAATGCGGTTCATTAAATCCATGAATACCCTAGGAGCATTTATCAAGCCAAAGGGCATGACTAAGAACTCATAGTGGCTGTACTTCATCAGAAAGGCAGTTTTTGGCAAATATTGCTCCTTGACTCTTAACTGGTAATACCACGACCTTAAATCTATTTTAGAAAACACAGTTGCTTCTCTTAATTGATCAACCAAATCATCGATCCTCGGTAAAGGATACTTATTCTTCACTATAACCTTATTCAATTGACGATAGTCTATGCACAATCTCATCGAGCCATCATTTTTCTTGACAAATAAAACTGTTGCTCCCCACAGAGAATAGCTCAGTCTCACAAAACTGTTATCTATCAACTCTTGCAATTGGGTCTTCAATTCCTTAAGTTCCATCAGAACCATTCTATATGGAGTGATCGAGATAGGCTTTGTGCCTAGAACCAACTCGATACCAAACTCTACTTCTCTCTCAGAAGGTACTCCAGACAATTCTTCCGGAAATACATTCGAGTACTCGCATACCACAGGCACTGAATCAATCTTCTTTTCAGACATTTGGGTGTTCAACACAAATGCAAGAAAAGCTTTACGCCCATTTGTCAAATATCTCTGAGCTATCATAGAAGATACCACTATAGGTACACCATCTGATTCACCTAATTCAATCTAGAGAACTTCCCCATTTTCACATTTCAGCTCAATAAATTTCTTTCTACAATTTACCACTACGTCATGGGCGGTCAACCAATCCATACCAAGTATTACATTAAACTCGTCAAACGGTAATAACATTAAGTTAGCCCAGAAGCAATGACCTCTAATTATCAAAGGACAATTCTGACACACTTGGTCAACTAGCACATACTTGCCTAGTGGGTTCGACACTTTCACCACAAACTCGATTGACCTAACTAGCATTTTCATTTTAGACGCGTATTTCATGAAGAAATAAGAATGGATAGAACCCAAATCAATCAAAGCTATCACAGGAATGTCATGAATAGAAAAGGTACCCCTAATCACGTCGGGGGACAAAGCCTCTTCATGGGCACGAATAGCATAGGTCCTCATAGGCGCTCTTTCCTTGGACCTCACAGCAGCATCTCTAGGGGCACCTCGACTACTAGTCCCATTGCCCAAGTTCTTCTATGGTTTGCCCCTCGTAGGAGCACTACTTGATCTCACCTCTTGCCTTTTATTTCCCTCATCTGTCTCAGGAAAGTCTCGAATGAAATCATCAAGTGAGCCACATCAAAAACAACCTCTTTGGTCTACCACACTGTGAGCACTTTAGTCTATTCGATCGAACGCTACCAACACTCGCAACCGAGGTAGTCTGAGCATTGGATGTCACATGTTGCTTGCTCATGTTCTTACCCGACAATCCCACTGAAGCATTGGATCGGGCATTAAACTCTCTCGATCTCTTGGATGGGGATTGATACAATTTCCCCATCTGTCTTTTCCTCGAGTCCTTAGACTCCATATCCGCTTTCCTCTTTTCCTTAGCAAACAATTTTGGCCTTGCACGCCCTCTCAACGAGCACAGCAAACTCTTGGATCTCTAGAATACCCACCAACAAACGGATGTCCTCATTTAAGTCGTCTTCAAATCATTTACACATGGTGGCTTCGGAAGACACACACTCTCTAGCATATTTGCCAAGCCTTACAAACTCATGCTCGTACTTAGTAACTGCCATTCAACCTTACTTTATGTAACACCTTGAATTTGGGCCTAGAAGTATTGGGCCTTGAGTCTGGGTTTGGATAGGAGACGGCCAGAATAATTTAGACGTTTTAAATACTATTATTGAAAAAATTATTATTATTATTATTAATTTCTTATTTAGTTTAGTATTTAAATAAATTAAGAGGGACTTATTGTGTGGGAAAAGTCCTGGGCTCGGCCCAGGGCTATAGCAAAAAAATTAATTTTTGCTTCTTTAGGGGAATCTGGGCAATAGGGCTTATATATAAGTTGGGCTAGGTTTAGGCACAAAGGAAGTGCCTGGCCTAGTGGTTAAGCACCTAAAGAAGCAAGAAAGGGGCCTGGGTTCAAGGCACGAAGCACGCAAAATGGAGTGTTTTTTTTAAATAAATTGGTTGCATTAAAATAGCCCTTAAGAGAAGTTGTGAACATAGTTCAGCACAAAGAGCGCCTGTGGCGTAATGGCAGCAGCGTGCTAGGCATGCCAAGAGGACGTGAGTTCGATCCCAAGAGAAGGCGAAATTTTGGCATTTATTTTCAAGTAGCCGTGACAGCAGCAGGTAAGTCTTATAATTTAATGTGACCGTATTATAGTAAAGAAAAAGCTGTGGCATAGTGCCAGCAACGTTTAGGATGCCTGGAGGTCCCATGTTCGAACTGCCGTGCGTGCAGGAGGACTACCTTTTTGCTGTGCATGCGTAGAGAAGAGTTGTGCTGGATTGAAACTCCTCCTAGCAGCAAATTGAGTCAACTGATCATTGGGGGAAGTGGATACGGCTGTTGGACGGTGGTTGGATGGAATTAAAATGTTAAATTCAAGGAGCAAACAAGGAATTTAAATTGGAGAGAATTTTTGTGCGCCGAGTAGGATTCATTCGGCTTAGGCAATTGAATGCCGAATTGCTTTTAAAATTTTAGCCTTTATGAATTGTCTTCCTCCTTATTGATTTAGGGTATTGTTTTTAGTTTTTTTAATATTAGCCGACTTAATTGGGGAGCCATCCACCTCTGTTGCTATTTTGAAATCAATTTCCATTCTTTTTGTTTTTATTGTTTTCACCCTTGCAAAACCGAAACCTCAAGCCTCTCTTTTGTCGACCACCTTCATTTTTTTTACACAATTTCTTTTTCTTCTTTCATCTCTTCTTTCAAAGCCAAACCCTTAATCTTCCATTTTATGCTCTGTCGATTTGTTCATTCACCTGTGAACTTCACTACTTCATCTATTTTCTCTTGAATCAAAATAGTCTTAGATTAGTACAGATTCAAAAGCTGAAATAGTGGGACTCGTTCTCTACTTGTGTTGAAGGTTGGATTTACGTCAGAACTGAGTGAGAAACGGGATGGGAAGCATTCGGGATTAAGGAATCTTTCGTAAGTACTCGGATCTCTTCTTTCTATTCGTTTATTTTGGGATTTGTGAAAAGCCGAAAACCCTATATGCATAGGGTGGCTGTCGACTAAGGCTAATAGGGTTTTAGTGTTATTATTTGGATTGTTTTGTGCTAGAGTGGACTAAAGGTTACTGATCGAAGGCTTGGATCATTGGAGCGACTAGATCTAGATCTAGTCATCAGTTTCGGCAAAGGTAAAGATTTTAGGGCCTTATTTAAGGTTAGCCAAAATGGTAAGTGGGAAGTTGTTAGTTTCATTGATTCAATAATAATAAGTGTATTCTTAAATGGTTGTAGGATATCATGGGAGATCTTGTTAGCATTCGTCGCAAATCAGGTGTATATCAAACACCCTTCTGTAGTCTAAATCGGCAAAAGCCGAAAAGCTGAAAAACCGAAATGCCAAAATTCTGGCATTTCGTGGGCTTGCAAGCGTGTGACTACTTGTGGGTCAGTTGGAAGTGGTAGATCTATAATTGAAGTCAATAAGGTTGGTGAGTGCGCAATTTCGTGCACTTCGGTAAGTTTGGGCCTCGATAGACCGAATGTGGGCCCAATGGGCTTATGGGCCCATATGGGTAAAATAAGCAATAAACATGTTCTGATAGACTGTAAGTCCAAAATTGCTAAAACTGGTAAGTCAATCGTAAAACTTGGACTAATTGGGCTTAAGTAGCTAATAGACACTGTACGGCCCATTAGGGGGTTTTAGGGCCCAGTAACTAAAAGCTGCTAAAATGGGCTAGATAAGTTACTGTAACGAATGCTAAATGCATAAAATCCTAAAAAGTGGAATAATTACTGAAATACCCCTTTAAGGGAGAGAAATTACAGTTTTACCTCTAGGTGCAAAATGACCGTTATATCCCTAGGGCTAAATTGGACTGAAATGCATGCTTTACTATTTTTGTTTACTGTATGCCATATCATGATTATCTGTTGCATGGGATTTGGGATTATTGATGGAGGAAGTGCAAGTGGCATTGCCACGATTATTGAAAGAGGCTTTGCCTCATACTGTTTACTGAAAGAGGCTTTGCCTCATACTGAATACTGAAAAGGGCTTTGCCCATACTGTTTACTGAAAGAGGCTTTGCCTCGTATTACTGTTAGTGGCTTGGCCACCTTATCTGAGTAGCGATGCTGCGACTGTGGAGTGTAGCGGTTGGGTAGGTCGAGTAGTTTCCTCACATGGAGTGTTTATGGTTGGTACGGGTGGAGTGTAGCGGCTGGATTTGGGCTGGGTTTGGGCATACATGCATAATCACTAAATTGTTACTATAATGGGCCAACGGGTCGTACTGTTTACTAAAAAGGGCTAAGGCCCAGTTTACTGTATCTGGATAGGGCTTTGGCCCAGTTAAAATACTGAGACTGGTTAGGGCTTAAGCCCAGTCGGCTTGAGTTGATTTGGGCTCTAGATGGGCTTCTTTGCACACTGAGTTTCCAAACGCACCCATTTCTCTCCATCCATGCAGGTGAGCCCTAGATTGGTGGACTTGGAGCTAGGAGGGATTTAGAGTGGCCACGAAGACTGCATTTCTGGTTTAACTAGATTACTTATTTTATTATTTATTTCAATCATTTTATTTTTAATTTGGGTTTGTAATAAGGCCGGTTTAAATATTTTGATTTTGGGTTTTTAATACTTTACATATAATTTTTTTTAAACGTATAGACTAGGGTTGCGCACGTTTTCTCAATAATTAATCAAATATTTTCAAAATCAGTCACGCGATTGAATCGAGTAACAAGTTGAATTTTATAATAAGGAGTCTCTTAATAACTGGTAGTGGATAGGACGTTCACCAATAAACTGGGAATTTCCCTTACAACTTTAATAACGGTTTTGCAAAGCTCACCGTAATATTATTAACTACGTAACATGGTTAGTTTTAGGTGATGTGACACACCAGACTTGGCCGTAGCGTCTGGGCCGGGTTTGGGGTGTTACACTTTAATTCAAGGAACTCCTTTCTCTCTGGTCGATAAACCTTTGGCTAATGTAGTTTTTACAGAATTCCTCTAGAAAGAAATCCCAAGTCACCCTCTCTCTCGGTACCACTGACACGAGAGTGTTCTACCACTGGTAGGTTGCGTCTCGCAAGAGTGACACCACACACTTTGTGCACTCCTCGGGTGTGCATGACAACTCATCGAATACCCTAACGGTATTCTCCAACCAAAACTCTATTCTCTCTGGGTCATCATCTTTGTTCGCCCAGAATTCTTTGGCCCAATGTTTTCTAATTCGATCTACTGGAGGTTTGTCTCTCCTACCCATTTCTGCTCCTTGAAGAGCTACCAAGGCATGGTGATAAATTGGAGGAGGTGGGGGAGGTGGAGTGTTCAGGTTTGTACGAACATACTCCGTGTACCATGCATCCATCATTTAGAGGTAAGCTTCTTAGCCCCTCTACCTTGACTCATCATCACGGGCCTAGTCTCGACTGGCGCTGTCCCTTTAGCGGGAGCCGGCGCGTTACTCTTTACATCATCTGCCATAGGCCGATAGGTATGCACTGCTATAAGAAAAACATAATTTATTATCATCAGGAGCCGTCATAGTATCACTAAACAATAATGGCATGTATAGCTAGACTCATACACACTCTTGGTTAGTCCTAGGATTGACTAAACCATGCTCTAATACCACTAAATGTAACACCCCTTACCATTATTTGACGCCGAAATAGGGTACGAGGCGTTACCTCACTAAAACACGTGTAGTTTTTCAATCTTAAACCACTGAAATATGTTCCAAATTTAAAACTTTTTCAAACGTCGCCCTACAGTACTCCATATGGGCCTACGAGGCCTCAAACATGATCTTGAAACAATCTAGAACCGTTTCAGGTGCTTAGAAATCTTTCAAGAAATTCCACTAAAAATAGGGCACACGCTCGTGTGGCCTCGAGATATGGTCGTGCTAATGGCCCGTGTAAGACCCGTGTATCTTACACGGCCTAAGCAATCTAAGGACACGCTCGTGCCCCTTGACAGTACGGATTTATTTTCTAACATTGAACCTACAGGGGTTTTCACACGACCTAGCACATGCCCATGTGCCCAGCCCATGTCCCTTACACGGCCATGACACGCCCATGTCGCAACCCATATGTAACAACCTTGACATTCTATTTCTGACCTCAGTAGACACACTACTGTGGCACACATCCATGTGTTCAGCTCGTGTCACTCACATAGCCATGACATGCCCATGTCTCAGCCCGTGTGCTAAAACCTAGGATTTCTATTTCTGACGTCAACGAACACACGGCCGTGACACACGCCTATGTCTCAGCCATGTCCCTCACACGGTCGTGTCTCATGTCAGTGTGGAAAATTGGTGGGCATTTAATTCTATCCATGCAAGGTGTAGAGGACACGCGACCTAGTCACACGCCCATGGGCTAACGCACGGCCTAGGCACATGCCTGTGTGCCTACCTATATGGATAAAATAGGCTATTTACCAAGCCTCTTTGCCACCCTGAAACAACACCAATTGTAACCCAACACTTTCATATCAGGATTCCATATTGAGATGTATCTAAATGACCACAGCTCTGCCTTTATCAAACAACCACAATTCACATTATATGCATGCACAATTTACCCTAAACAACCATCCACAAGCTTTCATGAACTCATTTTCATTTTATTAAAAATGACTATAACAATTTTGGCCAATTCCAAAGACCATTTACAAAATGAACTTTATAAATAAATGGCCAACACAATTGGCTAACTAGAGTGTCTTACAAAAAAATAACCAAACAACCTATACATGTCTTTACTCAAAAACACAAAACATAACTATACCAAGAGCTTCAGTTGATAGTGTGTACGATACCTTTGATGGCCTTGGATCCTCAAATATACTTAGGCGGCTCTATATGAAAATGGAAAGGAGAGGGCTAAGCAATAAGCTTAGTAAGTTATAGGCAAATAAATAACAACAATATTGCCATTCTAAGTCATATTCTTAACACATCATGACTCATGTATGATACAAAGAATAACCATAACAGGACTTACTCATTTCCAACATTTACTAACCATACAATATAATAGTGAGCTCACAATTCATACAATTCATTAGGTAGCTGCAACACTCGTAAAAATCATCATAACAACTCTCTAACTTAACATTTACTAAGATTTCTTGTTGAACTATTTAGGATACGAAAGGATATTCAATGAGCCTTCAATGTAGGGTGTCAAGCCGATGCCATGTCCTAGACATGGTCTTACACTAGCTCACATATCAAGTCGATGCCATGTCCTAGACATGGTCTTACACTGACTCTCAATGTATCGAGGCCGATGTTGTGTCCCAGACAGCTCATACACTGGCCCTCATCTATCAATGTCGATGTCGTGTCCCAAATAGGTCTTACACTAACATGCAACAAGCGGACGCCATGTCCCAGATAGGTCTTACAGTAGCTTGTACATCTCGAGGTTGATGCATGTCCCAAACATGTCTTACACTGGCTCTCGTAATGTGGCCAATGCATGTCCCAGGCATGTCTTACACTAGCGCACACATTACCCAATGTCATGGCATGAATAACCAATTCTATCTCACTTTTTCAACTGAGCTCTATTACACATGTTCTCATAAACTCATAACTACAAGTCATATTTCAACAAAGCATGCTTGAATAAACATTCTCATACATAGCTCAATTCATAATGCATTATCTTATGACCAACAATGTTTTCATACAAGATATTTAGTAATGTCTTCTTATTTACCTACAACTTACCTCGGTATACAAAATGAAGATGACGATTTGTTTTACTCGATTTGCTTGGCTTTCCCCCGGTATAGGTTCAGATTGGGTAAATCTTGATCTATAACAATGAAAATTTACTAATTAATTACCATTTGAATTTAAGCAATCCAAAATTCATAACTTGACAAAAATGACCATTTTGCCGCTAGATTTTGGCAAAATGACAATTTTACCCCTAAGCTTGAAAATCGATTTTTATCAAATTTCCTTCTTAAGCAAGCCTAACTAAGCTCTATTCACTCTTATAGCAGCTCAAAATTCTTATTATTTCACACAAATATCATTTACTTAGCAACTTTACAAACTAGTCCATTTTAGGTATTTTTCCTAAACACCCTTTTTACAAAAGTTGTTTATTACATAACCATAACTCATTTTCTTTCATAAAAAATTTGCAATAAACATAATTTCATTCATGGAAACACCCTAAAATTTGCACCATTTTGCAAAATACACCCCTCAATAGGTAGCTCATGCTATAAGGGTCTCAAAAATACAAAAATATTCAAGAAAAGCATCAAAAATCACTTACTTATGAGTGCTATGACTTGCTAAAGCTTGAAAACCCCCAAAATGGATGGTAAAAATAAGTGAAGAAGAAGACCAAAATGCAGAAAAGTGGAAGTTAGGCATAATAGGTATTATTTTATCCATTGAATCACTTAAAATTGCACCTACTCTTTGACTTTTTTTCATTTCTCTTGTCATGGCCGGCTATGCTACTAAGAAGGGGTCTATTTTCCCATTAAAACCCTCCAATTTCAATCATCTAGCTATTTAACTCAATTTACTAGTAATTTGTAACTTTTACCTTTTATGCGATTTAGTCCTTTTTCGCGATTAAGCCTTCAATCGCGTAAATTAATTCACCAAAATTTTAATGCGCACTTATAAAATTACTATAACACCTAATTTAATGCTACAATAATTTTTTCTCAATCCTCGAGAAATGATCTCGAAATCACTATTGCGACTAAGCCCAATTTTGGGTTGTTACATATTTCTTTTGAAACTCAGTTTTGAAAAATTCCCAGGTGATCCACTCTCTCGACACAACTGAAATCAATGTGTTCCACCACTTATATGCTAAATCTTTTAGTAATGATACTACACATTTAACGTACTCGATCGATGGACAAGATTGCTCATAATAAACCTAGATTGTATTCTCTAACTAGAATTCAACTCTCTCGAGATCATCCTCAATAGTAGCTTAGAATTCTTTAGCCCCATACCTATGAATCTTATTGATAGGCAGTTTACTAATTCGGATTGGTTCCAAACCTTGAGGAATAACTGGAACTAGTTGGGGAATAGGAGGGGTTGGAAGTTGTTGAGTAGTCGGGTTTGTCAGTATGAGCTCAGTGAACCATTCATTCATCATTTGGAAGAAAGCTTCCTTAACCTCTCCTCCCTGGCCCTCGGATACGAGTCCCATACCACTCGAAGCTACTCCATGAATGGAAGCTTGAGCGTTGCTCTCAACTTCATCAGAATCAGCACTGTTGGATGTCATTTCTATATAAAAACATGTTTTAAAATGATCAGGGTTACGGAGCATATTAGAGATTAGGAATCAAAGAAACAGAAATTTTAAACATTTCATAACATATAAATATTCATAACAAAACCAATCAAATTCATACATATTGTTCCTTATACAAGCCCTCGAGGCCTTAAATATGCGTTAGAAACAAGTCGGGACTAAATCAGAAACTTAGAGAATTTTTTAAAAAAACAATAAAAATTTTCAAAGCTACAGGGCTCAAAAGGCTGTGTGGCTAGGCCATGTGGGCATTCAAAATGGGGATACACGGCTGTGTCTTAGCCCGTGTTTGTGTCCATGTAACTCACTAACTTGGGCCACACGGCCAGGCCACATGTAACAGCCTGAATTAGGGCCTAAACGAAATGGTGGTTTCAGGACCATGAATTTGACATAGAAAAATTTATTCCAATAAAATTTTAATTTGTATTGAGTGAATGATTGCATAAGTGAAAATTTAGTAAATAAATTTTATCGATAAAGTGCCAGAATGAGTGATAGGACTAAATTGCAAAAATTTCAAAATGTGAGTTCTAGAAACATTTAGAGTGTAATTGAATTGAATTCATAAATTGGGAGTCCTTATTAAGCAATTAAACCATTTTATGGCATGATGGACAAAAATACCCATGGAAGGAAAACTTTGCAAAGAAGGTCATTAAGGGCATTTTGGTCATTTGGATATTAAAAGAAATAAAAAGGGAAAATAAGGCAAAAAATGTGTCCATCTTCCTCCCTTAGTGCCGAAACTTGAAGGGCAACCATACCTAGGGTTTTGTCACCTTTTCAAGCTCAAAGTAAGTGACTCCAAGCCCTATTTTTCATGTTCTTACTATTTTTGAAATCCTCGTAACTTGACCTAGCTATTTCTACCACTATTTTAAGCTAGGGTTCATGTTTAAAAATTTACCCATGTCTGACATGAAAGCATTTTGATGTTTAATGGTAGAAAACGAAAGCTTGATGCGTAGTAAAGAACTTTTGCTAGGTGATCGTTCATGAAAATGCATTTAGGGACTAAAATGTAAAAGTTGTAAAACATGTGCATAAATAGTGAAATATTGAGAAATGTGGGCTGCTATAAGAGAGAAAAAGGGGCCGACTAGGCTTGGAAATGTAGAAAAATAGATACATTTCATTTTATGAGCCTAGGGACTAAAGTGTAAAAATTGACAAAGTTAGCGGTAAAATGGTAAAAATTACCATAGGATGATTTTGTGCCAAATTGAGTAATGTGTGTATTGAATTAGTTAAATTTGATGTTATAGATCAAGAACAATGCGAAATCGACCTTGACTAAGGAAAAGGCAAGGTATCAAAGTAAATAAAAAAGATTAGCATTTTGTACCGAGGTAAGTCTTATATGTAAATAATGAGTTATTTAATCATTTTGATTAATTATTTAAATTATGTTGAATTATCTTAATTATTTGATATCTAAAATGTCATAACGAATTATTGAGTATGCGATGTGATAAAATCAATAAGTGAAGAAAATCCCCGGTTGAACCTTAGGAATCGTTTAGGAAACGAGTGACATGTCACTAGCAAACCATTGATAGTGACCAATTGTTTATGTGAATCCGGGTGCTGGTCTAGTTTGACTACCAATGGCTAGGTAATCCTGCATTTATTGTAGATACCTGTCAGCTTGTGTGAGCAACACTGAGTAGTTTCGACTATACCGTCAGCTTTGTGAGTAGACCCGTGATTAGCTCATCATTGAGCCTTTATGTGATATGTGTTAAGTGGTAGCTTCGACTACAAATCATTGGTAGCTTCGGCATTATGTGTGGCACTTGTGCCTTATTCCGTGTATCCTTTAGCATTCCACATGGTTCAACATGTTATTTGAATCGATATGATAAAATGTGACTGTATGTGAAATGATTTGACCGTGTGTTGAGAATGTGTATGTGCAGGTTACATGGAAAAAGAATGTTATGTATGCTAAGTGCTTAATGTATGTATTGAAATGTATGGTAAGACCATAAGAGTAAGTGATTATCTCAAACTAAATGTGGTAATAGGGAAGCTTATTTTCATTAGATATACATTTTCAGTTATGAATTATTAATTTTAACTGCTCATTATTTTGCATATAGACTTACTAAGCTTTATAGCTTACCCCTTCGGTGTAACACCCAAACCTGGTCTAGACGTTATGACTAGATCTGGTGTGTCACATGAACCCAAAACTAAGTCTATGGCCTTTTGAGTGATTTAAGTGTGATTTTCAGTAAAGCAGTAAGCTTGTGAAAAAGTCAGTTTGTTACTCTTTTTAAGTTGTCTAAATTTTTAAAACTTGTTGAGTTGTGAAAATATTCTTAAGAATTTGAAAACCCGCGCAGCCTATACTAGCAGTTTCAACCAAATACAATTTAAACCATCCATGAAAATAAAACCCATAAAGAAAATTTAAACAGCGGCCTTATTACAATTAAAACCCAAAATAATTGCAAAATAAAATTACTAAAAATAATATGAAAACCCAAACTTGCAAATGTTGTGGCCACTCCGAATCTCTCCCAGCTCCAAGCCCACTATGGTTGAGGGTTACCTGCAGAGATGAAATAAGGGGTGAGTTTGACAACTCAGTGTATAACATAATCTCAACCATAGGCCAAAACAGATCAAGCCTCAGAATCAGATTAATTGGGCTTTGGCCCATTACAGAAATCAGGCTAAGCCCATAGGCCCATAACAGATACAGATCAGATATAATATGCAAACAGAAACCCAACCCAAATCCATCCATAACACCCCCGTACCAGCCTTACACCATGTGGGGAGACTACTCGACCCACCCAACTGCTCCACACCACAGATATTTGCAGCGAGGCTGCGAGATATAATTTGCAGCGAGGCTGCCAGATATTATGACGAGGTCACCAGATACAGATATTATGGCGAGGCCACCAGAATTGCAGCGAGGCTGCCAGATAATAATGTGACAAAGTCACCAGATTGTAGCGAGGCTACCAGATAATAATGTGACAAAGTCACCAGATTGCAGCGAGGCTGCCAGAACGCTTCCTCCGTCATAAACCCATACCCCATGCAACAGATGTAATCATACTAGCATGCAACATATAGCATCTCATGCATCAGATATATTCATAATAAAGATTACTCATGCATATACATAAAATTATACATTTCATACAGACTTGACCCTAGGGGTATAATAGTCTTTTCACACCTAGGGGTATTTTGGTAATTTTTTCCAGTTTCAAGGGTATTTTAGTCCTTTATCATATTTTTAGCGTTTTTATGCAAGTTCAATAAATTATCATCCTCATATAACCACGGAAGTCCATTTAAGCCAAATTTCCAGTTTTGCCTTTTTAGCCTAAAACCCCTAATGGGCCTTACTATGTCCAATGTCGTCTCGAGCCCGTTAAACCCAATTTTTAGGTTTGGTTTACCAACTTAACCATGTTTTTACTATTCAAGTTACCAGAAGGTCTTTAACGATCATTTTTCAATTTGGGCTCGGAAGCCCATTGGGCCTATCTTGGCCCATCGCAGCCCAACTTACCAAAACGCTCGAAATTGCACCTTCTGCAATTTCGCCACCGTCAATTTCCAATGTGACCACAATAGAGTATTCGGCTACTCTTAGATCCCTCCAAGACTGATTTTCGGTCACTTTCGATCGGTCACTTTAGCACAGTTTACGGTTATTACGGCCTTTAGCCATCCTAGTCTATGATGGAGATACGTTACACACCTATTAATGGATGAAACAACGACGGAATCCACGTACGAAGAGCCTACAATCGAACGATAATTTTTAGTCTAATAATCTATAACCAAAGAGCCATAAACCCTTACCATAATCGGCCTACGTGGCCTAAGCATCGAAATCTTACCCCTTTTTGTCGATTGTGGACTAAATCCCGAAGTCCAATCGCGTTTAGCCTTCCAAGTCCTTAGTTGCACAACCTCTTGATCGCACTAACATAATCAAACCAAAAGAAAACATCCAACAAGCCCTTAGTCATTAACGTTAGCCTCCCCATAAGGGGTTTCGGCTTTTCATGCCCTAAATATGAATGATTAACGAAAAAGGGTACTTACCACTATGATATCGACCCAAGAAAGATCTTAGATACGAGTGTAATCTTGATTCACAACTACTCTTTCTACGAACTCGCAAGATAAAAGAGTTGGATTGAGATTCGGCCCCTAATGAAGGTTTTCGGCTCCAAAGAGAAGAGATGAAGTTCTGACCCTCAGGATATTCGGTTTAGTACGGAACAAAAGGGTTTTATGAAGTGAAAGAAGAAGAGAGAGGAAGGAGAGTGATTCGGCAGGTAGAAGGGATGAAGGGATAGGGGTTCAGCTAATTGAAGGCTTTGTAGGAGAAGAGGGTAATCAGTTTAGCAAAAAGGAATATTCGGCCACAATGAGTTCGGCTTCTTTCTCTTGTAGGTGTCGACAGGTTTAGAAAGGAGAGACAAGAGAGAGTGGATCGGCTAGAGAAGAAAGAATACTAAACTTAAGGGAAATCGGCACAAAACTCTCAGAGAACTAAAGAGAATTCGGCCCCCACTAGAGCCTAATTGCCGAATATGCAAGCACTAATCCCCTAGCCGAATTGCACTTGCAAAGTCCCAAAAATCGGCTACCTCCTTTCAAAATTCGAAGTTCCTTGATTTGCTCCTCAACCTCCTCCACGATTTGCTCCTTGACCGATTCAAATTCTCCCAAGCAGAGTTCAATTCTGCTTCAAACTCTTACCTGCTCAAGCTCAAAAATAAAACACTTACCCTTGCCACCTCTGGCGCTTGAACCCTTGACCTCTAAGCTTATTTAGGTGCCACCTTTTAAGGAGCCTAGTGGCGTCTCCCTTGCCACTTTACCACTGATCCATTTGTGTCTTATTTCGCACACAATTTCTTAAGACCCTTACTTTCAATGGTCCCCTATCTTCAAAGTTAAAAATACAAAATTTTGCCGAGCTTCTAACCAACACATGGGCCTTCCATAGGCCCATTAACACACCCCAAACATGCATTACACACCCAAATACTAACATTTAAACATTTTATCAGATAAGGATCGATCTAAGAAAGACCTAAAAATTAGGGCGTTACATTCGGTGCTCCCTTCCCTTATAGGTTCGTCACGCTAACCCGAGGTCCGGTGATCAAGTTGGGATTCCGTCAACACTATCAACAACAATTGAGTATTTTGCTAGTAAACTTGAAATTATAGCATGTATAGGTGGTCCAATGTTTTGAGCTATATGTCATAGTCTTTTGAGTCCAATGTTGCTAGTATTGTTTTGGTAATTGGCCATTAGAAATGAGCCAAATTTGGTTTAAGTTATATTTTGTCAAAGTGTTGTAATAGATTAATGCAAGTGTGCTAAATATTTGTGGAATGTGGTGCTGATGTGTACGTTTACTTAGAGTAGATAGAATTGGTTGTATAAATGTCATAATATGTATGTTTGAATGAGTTATTATGCCATATTGAATGATGGCAAAATTGGTTGGAATTGGTTTGTGTTTCAAGGTGGCAATTTGTAATGCCCCTCACTTGTAACTGTCGCCGGACACAAGTATGAGGCATTACCATACTTATTCTCATACGAACCTTTGATTACGACATCAAATTTCCTAGTCAAATTTAAAACTTTTTCATTCTTAATCATAACAGTCATATCATGGGCTTACGAGGCCCAAGAGACGTGTTGGGTGTGATCCGGGATCAAACTGGAACTTTTCGGACACTTAGAAAAAATTTCACTTTATACAATGTCACACGCCCGTGTGACTTAGGACACACCCGTGTGACTTAAGACACACCCTTGTGGGCAAGCCGTGTGGCCAGACACAGTCATGTCCCAACCCATGTTAAAAACATCGAGCATTCTGTTTATGACGTTAGCATACCATTTAAGGCACACGTCCAAGTCACACACCCTTGTGCTAGGTCGTATACTCCACACGACTGAGACACACGTCCATGTCTCTACCCATGTGGTCAACACTTAGAATATTTTCCAAGCTCTTTTGTACTCTTAACACTTCACACTCAATACAATTCATAGACGCATATCATACCCTTAATTATCCCTATCTGAACCATCAAACACATGTAATATACCCAACTTCATCAAAACATTTCCACATATAAGTATAAATTAGGCTTACATACTCATAAACATTATGGGCCACACCTCGTGGCCTTATACAAGAAGCAACATAAGCCAATACATTTGACCAATTCACAATAATACATACCACCAATAACTGAATCATAATACATGCCACTCACTCGAAAGCAATTAAGGTTTATTGGTAACCTGACTTGATAATTTGATAGTGTGATGCTGCCTCCGATGATCTCCAACCCCGAGCCAACCTGACAACACTAAAAGAAATGGAAGGGAGGGTGTAAGCTTTAAAGCTTAGTAAGTTGGCATATAATAATAAGCAATTTAATTCACAAGATATTTCCATTCCTCAATGGGTGTTCTTAGGAAAATAGAATCATTAATCACATGATTTCACTTTTTACTCATGTTCAGCTTAAGCTCTTTTCCTAAGTCACAGTCGCTAAATTAATTATATCTTAAGCTACAGAACTCTTACAGCTTCTTGCCATAAAATTTTTAGAATTTTTGGTTTAGCCAATTAGTACAGTTTATTCATTAAAGTTTCCCCTATTTCGCTATTCTACCGTTCTAACTCCTCTTCACTAAAAATAAATTTTCTCATTATACAGAATTCAGATGACCTTCCCGTTTGTTTGTATTGAAAATAGACTTATAAAGGATTTTAACAATATAAATTACACACCATAAACATTTTTATACAATTTTTAGTGATTTTCCAAAGTTGGAACAAGGGATTCCAAAACCCACCTAACCTTGTCTCACAGTAATGTAGATATCTCATGAATTGAGAATTTTTTGCTTACTCTACTTCTTTTATGTGAAAATATACCCAATGGGCTTTAATTTCATATCTAATTCAACTTCTAATTCAATTCCCATAATTTTTGGTGATTTTCCAAAGGCACATGACTGCTACTATCTAAATCTGTTTTATTTTTAAGTTTCACTCTTCATGCTTTCTCTAAAGTGGCTTTAATGATAGCACTTACCTCTTACCAACCTTACCAAAATTCGATCATATAACGAGCATATCACTCATAATTTACCCATACATTCCTGCACTTACTCATAAGATTTCACATTCACACTTACACTTATAAATGTATCATGGTATGAAACACATTTATACATTAATTCATCACAACACATGCTCATTATCACTCTCTATTGCACTTTATCATACCATTTCGTTACCCGTTGAACCGAGTGGAATTCTAAAGGATACTCGGAACAGATGCACAAAGGTACCACACATATTGTAGACGAAGCTACCATTGATATGCTCACTATCAAGCTATTCACGGGCCAGCTCACACAAGCTAATGGTCAAGTCGAAGCTACTCAATGTTGCTCACACAAGCTGATAGGTATCCACAACAAATGTAGGATTACCTAGCCACTGGTAGTCAAATGAGACCAACACCCAGAATCACTTATACAATTGATCACATATACGATTGTTCCTAGTGACATGTCACTCGTATCCTAGTCAATTCCCAAGGTTCAATCGAGGCTTTTTCACACTTGTCGAAGCTTAGTCACTATACACTTAATCACATCTCTTATGATGATAACCAATCTCACAACGTCACATAATAGCTGTATTCATGAAAAGCACTTTGAACACAAGATTTTAATCCAATTACGTGACATCTCGTATCATAGTTATATTTTTAATTCAATTCACATACATAGCACTTTAAACATTAAATTCACAAAAATCAAATTGACATACTAATTTAAGCTTCAAATATAAACTACAAAATCATTGCGTTATTATTAACACATCAACTTACCTTGAATGCAAAAACAGCTATTATTTTCGACTTAGCCCATAACCTTGTTCTTCACCGTTCTAAGCCCGAATTTCGTGTTTTCTTGATCTAACATATCAAATAACACTCATTTAACATTCACATTATCCAAATTAGTCCAAAAATCATACTTTGAAAATTTTCCATTTTTGCCCCTAAAGTTTGTCAAAATTACACTTTTGCCCTTAGGTACGTAAATGAATTATTATTCAATTTTCTTGTATTTTGGACTTAGCTGAACCATTTTCATAACTATGGTAGTCCACAATTACCACTAACTCATACACTTATGACCAATTTTATAACTTTTACAATTTAGTCCTTTCGAACGTTTTCACCGAAAATCACTTAGTGAAAACCGTTTCTCTAACCTTAAACATGCATAATCTACCATAGTTCATCACAATTCACAATTATTCAACATGGGTCAATTTTTAAACATAAACTCTAGCTTAAAATAATGGTAGAAATAGGTAGATTATGTTGTAAGGATTTCAAAAATACGAAAAACATTAAAAAGGGGCTCGGAATCAATTACTATTGAGCTTGAAAAGCGTGAAAACCCTAGCCATGGAGAAGATGAAGGGTTCGGCCAAACAAGAAGAAATATGGACACTTTTTGGCTTTTATTTTATGTTTTAATTCATTTAATGGCCAAATGACCAAAATGCCCTTCACTTAAAACTTTGATATTTTTACCTTCCTGTCCATTTTTGTCCAAATTTTTAGAATTTGGTAAAATTTCTATTTAAGGACCTCTAATTAATATCCCAATTCACTTTCATGCTAAAAGCTTTTAGAACTCAACTTTTTCAACTTATTCAATTTAGTCCCTAAAATCAAATTGAACAATTTTCGCATAAAATTTCTTCACGAAATTTTCACACAAGCATGTAAACATATCATATACCTTACAATAAACATAATAAAATTATTTCTACTTTGTATTTGTGGTCTCAAAACCACTATTCCAACTAAGCCCTAATTCGAGATGTTACACAATTGGTTTGGAAAATAGCCTATAATTGTCCACATGGGTAGACACACGGGCATGTGTCCCATAGGCGTGTTGATAGGTCGTGTGTCCCCTGCACTTGAAATTATGAAAATTAAATGCCCAGTAGTAAACACATGGGTGGAGACACAACTGTGTGTCTCAACCGTGTGCTTGACACGGCCTAGCCCACGGGCGTGTGGCTTGGCCATGTGATGAAAACCTCATGATGATGTCATAAAATGAATACCCAGAATTTTTTACAAGGGCTAAGACACGGGCGTGTGCCAGGCCGTGTAAAGGATACGGACCAAGGACTTAGGCATGTGCTCGGCCGTGTGAAAACCCTTGTAGGTTTGAGTTGAAAAATAAGTCCACACGGGCAAGGGACATGAGCGTGTGTGACCACACGGCCTGCCCACACGAGCGTGTCCTTGTCCCACATGGGCGTGTGCCTTGTATAAGGTGGAAAATTTTGTAAGGGTCTGAAAGTTTTGGATTGACCCTGAATAATACCCAACATATCTTCTGGGCCTCGTAGGCCCATAATAAGAATGTTTTGGATAAGAATGAAAAATTTTTAAATTTGACGTGGAAATTACATATCATACTCGAATGTTCGTGTGAGTGTAAGTATGGTAATGCCTTGTGCTTACGTCCAGCGACGGTTACGGGTGAGGGGCGTTACACCACACGTCTGTATGCTAGGCCGTGTGCACTTCGAAGTAACCTCACATGTCGTGTGCCAGGCTATGTGCTATGCCATGTAACAGCCTGACCACACGTCCTTGTCTCTGCTTGTGTGGACAAGAATAGGCCATTTACAAGCCATATTTCTCACCCAATTTGGTATAAACCTACACCCAAAAATGAACAAATACACATGCTATTATAAGGCATCCAAAACAAGCATAATCAAGCCTTATACAAATGGTAAAATCACATACAACCAATATGCCCTTAGGCACCTCAAATGATAACTTAGAAACATGACTAATCATGTGTTCAATACAACCAATTCTTCAACTAACATATATGTAAATTTACACCAAAACATAACATATGATACCATTTGATACCTTAACTCCATTCTAAAACTAGCATCAAATGACCATATAAATCATTTCCACCAAAACACCAATTTACCATAATTACTATAGCAAATCGTTTTTAGTCAAATCAGAACAGTGGTTTCAGGACCACAAATTTAAGGTTAAAAATTTTATTTTTTTTATTATTTTAATGTCTACAATATGGTATTATGATTGTGTAAAAATTTTGTTAAGAAAATTTACTATTTGAGTACTCAATTCGATAAAAAGGTCTAAATCGCATAAAGCGTAAAAGTTGAGTTCTATTAGTTAAAGGTGTCAAATAGCTATAAAACTTAAACATGAAGGTCCTTATGTGACAAATAGCCCATTTATGAGATAGTGTATTATAGTGGAATGGCATTTGGTGTAATTACTAATGTTTTCAAATGTTAAATAAGTAAATAGTTAATAATGGTTAATAATTAAAGAAAAAAATAGCACATGCATTTTATTTTTCTTATTTCTTAAACTGAAAATGGAAGAAGAGAAAACCATGGAAGCTGGTTATTTGGCCATCTTTATGTTTTCAATTAGGTATGAATTTTAGTCCCTTTTTTTGATAATTTTTATGTTTTTAATATCGTTGCAGCTTAGTCTAGCTCTCCCAGGGATGGATTTGAGAAACTGTTAAAGTTTTTGAATATTGCCATTGATGAATGTATGAGTGTTTTGATGATTGATGATAGAAAATGCATCCTTGTTAATTAAACAACTTTTGTTAAGTAATTTTTAATAAAAATGTTAAATAGGGATTAAATTGAAAAAATGAAAATTTTGAGGTTAAAATGTGAAATAAATAAATAAAATATGGCCTGTTATGGCAATAAAAAATTTTAGCTAGCGTGGGCTGGTACTAAATTGCATGAATTTGTATTTTTATGTTATAAGAACTAAATTGTAAAGAAGTTAAAATATTAGGGGTAAAAGTGTAATTTTCTAAAACTTGTGTATTTTGGGCCAAATTGATTAGACTGTATAATAAATGGATTGAATCTAATTATTTAGATCAAGTTAAGCCTCATACGGGTTTAGATCGAAGGAAAAACAAAGTTCTGGACTATTCGATCCATTTCATCGTTTTGACGATCGAGGGAAGTTCGTATGTTAATAAGCATTGTTATATTGTATTTTTAAATGCTTTACTATTAAATTAAATTGTGAATACATTGGATACGATCCTACGGATACGATTGACAAAGATTCGAAAATGTGAAGTCCCGTTTGAGCCTTAAGAATAGTTAGGATAAGAATGTCATGACATTAGGGATTATCGTGATGATGTGATTAGGGAGCTGGTCTCGTATGTCCTATCTGTGGCTGGGTTTCCGGCATATGTTACGGTACCTAATAGCTTGTGTGAGTAACACCGTGTAGCTACGTCTTGACCAATAGCTTGTGTGAGCAGACCCTGTGATAGCTCGAGAGTGAGCATTATATGTGACATGAGATTGAGATAGCTTTGGCTATATATATGTGGCACCTAGGGTGCCAGATTTCCCGAGTATCCAATAGTATTTCGAATGGTTCAATGGAAAAAGATGATTGAGCATGGATATAAGTGATGGTACGAATAAGTCACGGTACTCATCACAGACATCGACAAGTAAGTGATAGTTGTGAAATTCATATGATGAGTAAGTGGAAATTGATGATATTTTACATGATACGTTTGGTTATAGAAATGTGATGGTCATTGGATTGAATGTAATTTGTCTTTATTTGCTTATGCATATGTAACTGTGAATGAATTAATAAGATGTTCTCAAACCATACGAGCATTGAATCGAGTACTAGTGAAATTCATGGCAAACTATGTGAATGAATACGTGATAGAATGGTGAAATCATATGAGTTACATTACGATATGTGTAATTACTTAAAATATGTTTATTTGGTAAGATTAGTTTATTACCATACGAGCTTACTAAGCTATATAGCTTACTTTGTTTTCTTTTTCTATGTTTTATAGTGTTTCGGAAGCTCTTTCGGATCGGAACTCGTCGGAGATTTCACCACACTATCCATCGGTATTTTTGGTATTTTTGAACTCTTATAAATGCGGTAATATGGCATGTATAGGCTAGTTGTTTATGATTGTATAAGTCTGTAACGTCTTGATTTTCGGGATTTTTTGGGTTTCAGTGATTTTTGGTGAATTTTAAAATTTTGGTGTTCTGGATACTGGGATTGTATTTAAAGGTGTTAGTGGGCCTTTAGAAGGCCCAAGCCTAAGTTAAAACCCGGTAAAATATCAAGTTTGGATTTTAAGTGAATAGGAGACTTGGTTAAGTGGGCTTTTAAGAAAAACTTCATAAATTATGACACAAAAAGGAGCTTTGGCAAAGTGGCAAGGTGGCGCCACTAAGTTCCTAAAAAAGTGGCGCCAGGGGAGGAATTAAAGGTCTAGGATTCAAGTTGCAAGGTAAGCATATAGTTACTTTTAATTTTTAGGCATGTGCCGGGCATGTGATTACTAAAGTAGAATTGGCTAGGGCCTTAGGGAGGTTGGGCCGATTGCTCTGTTAGTTATTAGGGTTAGTTTCCTTTCTTTTTCTGTCAAGACAAATTAGGGTTAGCCACCTAAAGATTATTTTTTTCTCAACCTCACAAAAGTGACCGAAAACACAAGGTACCACTCCTCTGTGCCGATTTCACTTGTCTCTTCTCCTCTACGATTGTTTTCTTTTCCTTTTTACTTTTTTCTCTAGTCGAAACCTTCTTACCACCTTATTCATATTCTCTTTCAATTTTATCCTTCTTAAAACCCCCATACCCGATTGTCATAAAAGTCAAAATCCCAAAATATTACTTCTTATGCCGATTTCTTCTAGCCAACAGTCTCTTATTTTCTTCAACTTTTCTAGTCAATTTCTGCATCCTCTAAACCCTTAGGCTCTGTCGACAACACCACTCCAAGATTATAACCCCAAATCATCATCTTCTTCATTAGTTAAAAGTTAAAAACGCTATTCCTTTAGGAGCTTATAGCCGACACTTGAGATCTCTAGGATTTGATCTCTGCGAGTGTTTAAGGGCTAGATCTACATCAGATCTAAGTAGAAACAGAAGGGAAATCAGTGGTAAGTGCCCATTAACCCATATCTATAAGTTATTTTGCAATTTAGAAAAAGCCGAAGTCCCTAAAATCTAGGGGGCTATCGATTGGGGCATAGGGCTCTAAGGGTCATTAATAAATGATTTCTTTTGGTGAATAGTATGTTCTAGAGGCAGTTGATTGAAGGCTTGGACAAGTGGATCAACTAGATTTATATCTAGTCACTAACTTCAACAAAGATGAGTTCTCAAGGGCCTTTAATGGCTATGGCTGATTATGGTAAGGGTATATTGAGATTGGTTATACGGATTTGTAAACTAAAAGTTGTGGTAACCGATTGTAGGATATCATGGGGGATCACATTTGTAACACCCTACAGCCCTATCTGTCGCCGGAATAGGGTATAAGGTATTACAAATCTAAATACAGCCTACCGAGGTTCATAGTTACATACTAATATAGATTTATTTAGTTCAAAACGCGAATGTATAACACTTGCAATTTAGTTCGGACGGTACGTCATATCTCATTAAAAGAGTTTCGTAAACATATCATGCTAGTATATTTCTACCATGTGGCTACTAACAACTTGGCCGAATTAAACCTTTCATTGACCGAACTCCCTATTAGCAACTCTTTGCATATGGGGTACTAACTAAATAGCATGCCACAACATTAAACCATACAAGTATCATCCACACACATATTCAACACAAAGACTAAGCAAGCCATTTTCGCATGGCTAGAATAGTTACAACTCAAAATGTAGTTTGAATCAACAAAAGGAGATTAGCCTATACATGCCATTGACCCAAAATAACCATCAAAAGTACCAAAATAACAGCGATAGTGTAGGTGATTAAGGCTTCAATCCCCGAGTCCGTAGCTTCCAAAATGAGATCTATAAAACAGAGGAAACAAGGGAAACGGAGTAAGCATTACAATGCTTAGTAAGTTTTAAGCAATGTCACAGATAAAGCATTAAATTCTAACATAGTTATTCGTATCTTAGTTTCCCTCTTCCTTTGGGTAAGTCACCCTTTTTCCAAATATATACATTCACGTCACATACGGAAATGGATAGCTTTCACTCATAGTAAGTTCACGTAAACATATACATGTCACAAAAATTCACATAACATTTCACATAGGCCAATTGTACTTTGATCATGTTAATAATCTCATTTCATGAACACATATGAAATCACATAATGACCTTAGTATTCGGTCCAAAATCCAGCTTGCATATAAGCCAAGGGTACATACCTGTATAACTTAACACTTTCAGCGCAATTCATTAGCGATCGTTACCTTGAAGACCATTAGTCTTAGGCTTTATTCTCATCATCATCGAGATCTTTAGCTCGGGTAAACTCTATACATAGCCATCGGGTCTTTTCCTGGATATAATCTCTGCATATAGCCTTCAGGTCTTAACCCGGACATCATCTCTGCATATAGCCTTCGGGTCTTAACCCGGACATCATCTCTGCATATAGCCTTCGGGTCTTAACCCGGATTCGCATCACAATTTCTCATACATATATATATATTCGTATGTAGCCAAGTTTCACATAGCAAGATTTCACTTGCAATTCAATCAATTCATGTGCATACAACATATAACATGCTTCTCGACTTTATATCATAAATGTACATATAATTCAAACTTATACACGTATACTCTTCTTTTCTAGACTTTCGGTCCAAAAATCAAACATACATGAGCAATGCATTTCAAATCTCATTTCGGTTCTTTTTCTCTATGAGCCATTCGGCTATATAGCAAACATAAATAAGGTGTCTTTCTCAATAGGACATCGTTCAAATATCAGCATGTATGTCATAGCATTTTAACTTAAATACCAAATTCGATTACTCAAAACTTACCTTGAACTTTCACGAGGAATTACGAGTTGGCTATTCGACCACTTTAGTCTTCCCTTTATCCGAACTCGTCCCTCTATGCTCTTGAGCTAAATAAAACATTTAACTCTATTAATCCTTATTCAAGCACCTCAATGAATCATTTTCAGTCATAGTCAAATCATACATGCATATTCTTCTCATTGCAAACACACATGCACATTGGAGCATTTCACATACATATCACAAGTCACAACAAGCTGATTTTCTGAGCAGCATTCAATAATTCACTCATAAATGGAGCTACGAAACTCCAAATGTAGTGCTGTAAATTTTGCATGAAAATAGACTCATTTATCTTTAATCCATAAAATTTTCATAATTTTTGGTTTGGTCAATCAATACCAGAATTTTCTTAAAGTTTCCCTATTTCACTGCTTGATTAAACTGACCACTCTATACTACGAACCAAATTTCTCCTTGTACAGAGTTCCAAATATGTCCTCACCTATTTTATTCGAAACTAGACTCATCAAGGAGTCTAAGCATATAAATTTTGTCTCATAACAATTTTTATACAATTTATAGTGATTTTCCAAAAACAGAGCAGGGGACTTCGAAGTCAATCTGACACTGTCTCACTCTACTCTAAAAATCTTTTTATCGGGAATTCCTTTGCTTGCAAGGTTTCTTTTATAAGAAACTAGACTCATTAAGCTTCAATTACACAGTTTATTCAGCCTTTAATTGAACTCACACAATTTATGGTGATTTTTCCAAAACACGTTACTGCTGCTGTACCAAGCAGATTTTTATACAAAATCCACTCTTTAATGTTCTTATGCACATACTTAAAACATAGCATTTCCTAAGGCACCATTTAGAGTTGTCATTAACCTTAACATATATATACATACACAATTCACATCCATTCAACCTACAACATCAACTAACAAAGAATTTGCACACTTACTACCCAATTCATTCAAATTTCACATTCAACTAATACAAAATCATATATGAATAATTTAATTATAGGATCCGAAAATTAAACAAAATTTCATACTTTACCACATTAACCAAATGCAATTTACTCAAGATAGTCACTCATAACAAAATTTTTAACTAATCTAGATTCACATATTTTCATCCCTTGGTACACAACATCAATCAACAACAACCTAAACTCATCAAGGTCATGGCCGAATACCTTAGCTACACTTTCTCTTATTTCCAAATACAAATAACCTCATTTACAAAGGCATTTGGCACTTCAATACACTCCTAAATTTCAAGGCTTCAAAGCTTTCATTTTTAACCAATTTATTACCCATCTAATTGCTCAAATAGATTTCTAATACAAGAATTAAACCAACCTACTAACCTTAATACCAATTTCGGCAAGTAACCACACACATTCCTTTCAATCACTTCTATTTAAGCTTCCAACTCATGGAACATAAAGAATAGAAATCTCCTTCTAACATTTCTATCTTAGCCGAATGCCCCATGGTCCCCAAGAACCAAAATTTACACATGGGCTAAGTCATAGACCTAACCATCTACCAAAATTTCATCAAATCTCAAAGAATTAACCAAAAACTTACCTTAATCAAGCAAGAAGAAGACCAAATGCCTAGTTTCTCTTCCCCCTTTTTCTTCTTTTGGTTCACGGCAATAAAGAAAAAAAATGAAAGGCACATTGTTCTTTTCACCCTTTATTTTATTATAAATCATCTTTTATTTTTATGACAACTAATTACAATTTCTTTTATTATTAATATTAGACTAAATAACAATTCACAAATTGCCAAAATTTCATCATTACCTTCCACTATCATAAAAGTGGGCAATTTGACATGCAAATCCCTTATTTTGCATGCATTTATTAATTAGTCTTTACACATTTGTCTAACACATTTCCAAAGTTCACTACTAAGTCTTTTTTAGTAAAATTCAAATTTATAACTCTAAATTGACACACCAAACATGTCACACATGAATTACCACATATTATAGGCATCAAAATGAATATTAAATATATTTTATGCCTCGGTGTTGTGGTCCCGAAACCACATTCCGACTAGGGTCGTTTTAAGGTTGTCACAACTCTCCCCCACTAATGAAATTTTCGTCCCCGAAAATCTTACCGGAAAATAAGTTTGGGTAACGTTCTCTTATCGAATCCTCAAGCTCCCAAGTAGCTTCTTCGACCCCGTGTTTGACCCATAACACTTTCACTAACGAAATCCTCTTATTCCGCAACTCTTTAACCTCGTGTGCCAAAATACGAATTGGTTCCTCCTCGTAACTCATATCAGATCGAATCTCAATGTCAGACGGATTAATCACATGCGATGGGTCGGATCTATATCGTCGGAGCATCGAAACATGAAAAACGTTGTGAATCTTTTCAAGTTCGGGAGGCAAAATCAATCGATATGCTACCGGTCCAATCCGTTTAGATATTTCATATGGTCCGATGAACCTCGGACTCAATTTGCCCTTACGGCCGAATCTGAACACTTTTTTCCAAGGTGACACTTTAAGAAATACTTTGTCTCCGACCTGGTACTTGATATCTTTCCGCTTTAAATCCGCGTAAGACTTTTGACGATCTGAAGCTGCCTTAAGGCTATCACAAATCACTTTTACTTTCTGCTCGGCATCTCTAATTAAATCGACTCCAAAGATCTTGCTTTCACTGAGCTCGGTCCAAAACAACGGTGTACGGCATTTGCGACCGTACAAAGCCTCGTAAGGTGCCATCTTAATGCTCGATTGAAAACTGTTGTTGTAAGCGAATTCGATCAAAGGCAAATACTGTTCCCACGAACCACTAAACTCAAGGACACAACATCTCAACATATCCTCGAGTATCTGAATTACTCGTTCCGATTGACCGTCCGTCTGAGGATGGAACGCGGTACTAAAATGTAGCTTAGTACCCAAAGAATCTTGTAGTTTCTTCCAAAACCGCGATGTAAATCTTGGGTCTCTATCCGAGACGATAGAGATAGGGACCCCGTGCAATCTGACGATCTTAGAAACATACAACTCCGCTAGCTTATCAAGTGAGTAATCCGTACGCACAGGTATAAAGTGAGCGGATTTAGTTAATCGGTCTACGACAACCCAAATCGCATCCTTCTTGCTCGGTGTCAACGGTAGCCCAGATACAAAATCCATCGTGACTCTATCCCACCTCCACTCGGGAATCAAAATCGGTTGCAACAAACCCGATGGCACCTGATGTTCCGCTTTTACTTGTTGGCATATCAGGCACTTTGACACAATATTTGAGATGTCTCGTTTCATACCATGCCACCAATATTGACGTTTCAAATCATTTTACATTTTAGTACTTCCCGGATGAACTGACATTCGGCTATTGTGGGCTTCCTCTAAAATCATCGAAACCAACTCCGAACTTCTCGGTATACATACTTGGCCTCGAAACCTCAAACAATCATGGTCGTCAACTTGAAACTCAGGATCCATATTTACCCTGCATTGAGTTCG
The DNA here is from genome assembly GCA_020496765.1 of Gossypium stocksii. Taxonomy (NCBI): domain Eukaryota; kingdom Viridiplantae; phylum Streptophyta; class Magnoliopsida; order Malvales; family Malvaceae; genus Gossypium; species Gossypium stocksii. Next base: position 53,909,768 of record CM035621.1, read on the forward strand.
CTTGGCAATTAAATCATCATCTGCTTTTTGAGCCTCACAGATTTGTCGTAGAAACACCGGTTTCGCTTTTAATTCCGCTATCATCACGCCATCATTAGCTACCGATAAATGCACATTCATTGCTCGTAGAGCTAGCAATGATTTTCGGCTAAGAGCATCAGCAAATACATTCGCTTTCCCCGGGTGATAGTCGATAACAAGTTCATAGTCCTTTAGCAATTCAAGCCAACATCTCTATCTCAGATTCAAGTCTCTTTGCGTCATCAAGTATTTGAGGCTTTTATGGTCGGAGAAGATATGACATTTCTCACCAAAAAGGTAGTGACGCCAAATCTTCAAAGCAAAAATAATAGCAGCTAATTCAAGATCGTGAGTCGGATAGTTTTTCTCATGAGGCTTTAACTGTCTCGAAGCATACGCAACGACTCTGCCCTCTTGCATCAAAACACACCCCAAGCCGTTCAAAGACGCGTCACTATAAACCACAAACTCTTTACCGGATTCAGGCTGAACCAATACTGGAGCTTCCGTCAATAGGGCTTTCAATTGGTCGAAACTCTTTTGGCACTTCTCGGACCATTCGAATTTAACATCTTTCTGCAGTAGCTTCGTCAATGGGGTTGAGATCATCGAAAAGTCTTTTACAAACCGTCGGTAGTACCCGGCAAGTCCTAAAAAGCTTCGGACTTCCGAGACATTTTTAGGAGGCTTCCAATCGAGGATAGCAGAGATTTTATTCGGATCAACTTTGATACCCGCGGCAGATACAATGTGTCCCAGAAAGCCAACCTCGCGCAACCAGAACTCACACTTGCTAAATTTCGCATACAACTGGTTATCACGCAAAACCTGTAGCACAAGTCTTAAATGCTCGGCATGCTCAATCTCATCGCGAGAATAAACCAAGATGTCATCGATAAACACGACCACAAATCGATCTAGGTACGGCTTAAACACTCGATTCATCATATCCATGAAAACAGCGGGGGCATTAGTCAGCCCAAACGGCATCACTAAAAATTCATAGTGTCCGTACCTCGTTCTGAAAGAAGTCTTGGGCACGTCTGAGTCTCGAACTCGCAACTGATAGTAGCCGGATCGCAAATCGATATTTGAAAACATGAGGCTCCCTTTAATTGATCGAATAAGTCGTCGATACGAGGCAACGGATACTTATTCTTTATAGTCACCTTGTTCAACTGCCGATAGTCAATACATATTCTCAAAGTCCCGTCCTTCTTTTTTCACGAACAAGACGGGTGCACCCCAGGGAGAAAAGCTCGGTCTTGCGAAACCTCTATCGGTCAACTCTTGCAACTGGGATTTCAACTCTTTCAACTCCGTCAGAGCCATACGATATGGAGCAATTGAAATCAGAGTTGTACCCGGAACTAGCTCAATGCCGAACTCAACCTCTCTAACAGGCGGTAATCCCGGTAATTCTTCGGGAAACACGTCCGGATACTCACAAACCACAGGAACAGTCTCAAGCTTTAGTTCGGATATTTTGCTATCTAAAACATAGGCAAGATAAGCCTCGCAACCCTTTTTCATAAATTTCTGAGCCAACATAGAAGATATTACCGCCGGTAGCCCGTTTAAATCCGTAGACTCAATTCGAATTATCTCATTAGTCGTACATCATAAATCAATAGTCTTTCGTTTACAATTCACTACCGCATCGTGCACAGTCAACCAATCTATTCCGAGAATAACGTCGAGTTCGTCGAATGGCAAAAGCATCAAATCGGCCGGAAAACAGGAATCCCGAATCTTAAGGGGACATTTCTTACACACTCTATCAACTAAAACACAACGACCCAAGGGATTAGACACTCGAACCACAAACTCAGTAGACTCAATAGGGAGAATCTTACTGGATGCCAAAGTTTCACATACATATGAATGAGTTGAACTGGGGTCAATCAAAGCAATTACATCAGTATCAAAGAGAGTAAAAGTACCGGTGATAACATCGGGCGAAGAGGCATCCTCTCGTGCGCGAATTGCGTAAGCCCTAGCAGGAGCATGAGCCTCGGATCTTGTCGTAGCATCTTTAAACCTTCTCTGACCACCGCTAGCATTCCCCAGATTTCTAGGTGGCCTCCCTCGAGCTGAAGTAGTATTCGGTTTTCCACTCGGGTTCATATTTTGCTCGGACCATCTGGGGCAATCTCTTATAAAGTGATCAGCCGACCCGCATTTATAACAAGAGCGATCATGAAATCTGCAGCTCTCCGAATGCCATTTTCCACAATACTTGCACTCGGCTCTGTCTCGACGGTCGTTCCAAACACTAACAGTAGAAGTAGCACGTGAACTCATAGGGGGTCGATCACGGTCTCGCCTAGAAAAACCCAAAGTAGAAGATGGTCTGTCTGACTCACTTCGGAACTTCTTTGAGGATTTTTGAATAGACCTCCCAGAAGATCTCTTACGGAACTCTCTGGCTCCACTATCAGCTTTTCTCTTTTCATTTCGAAGCTCTTCGGCCTTGCAGGCTCGCTCGACAAGAACAACGAACTCTTGAATTTTCAGAATGCCAACCAGCAGTTTGATGTCTTCATTTAACCCGTCCTCGAAGCGTTTACACATAATAGCTTCGGATGATATACACTCGCGAGCATATCGGCTAAGTCGTACGAATTCCCTCTCATATTTGGTCACCGACATTCTGCCTTGTTTAAGTTCGAGGAATTCCTTCCGCTTCTGATCGATAAATCTTTGGCTGATATATTTCTTACGGAACTCAACTTGGAAAAACTCCCAACTAACTCGCTCTCTCGGCACCACCGAAACTAATGTGTTGCACCAATAGTAGGCGGAATCACGCAGCAGAGGTACGGCACACTTCAAGCACTCTTCAGGCGTACTCGACAACTCGTCAAACACACGGATTACATTATCGAGCAAAAACTTGGCCCGCTCAGCATCGTCATCAACTGTAGCCCGGAACTCTTCAGCGCCATATTTTCTAATTTTATCGACCGGGGGTTTACTCGACCTCACAGGGTCGGCCTCAAGAGGAGCCACAGGGGTCGAAAGTGGGTTATTCGGGGGAAGAGGTTGTGGAATAGCCGGATTATTTCGTAGGAATTGAGTGAACCAATCACTCATCATTGCATAAAGGTTCTGCCTCATGTCATCATCTCGATGACTGGCATTCGGCTGTGAGTCGACTAGCGCGGTCCCTGGTGCGGGAGCGGCCGCTACACTCTCAATATCTTCCGCCACGGCTCGATCGGGATCGGAATCCATTACTATACGAAAAACACATTTCAAATGTCAGAAATCACCACACTATCGCATTATCACAAAATGGCATGTATAGCTATACTCACACACGCTACGTTAGTCCGAGAATCGACTAACCCGTAGCTCTGATACCAATAAAAAATGTAACACCCTACAGCCCTATCCGTCGCCGGAATAGGGTATAAGGTATTACAAATCTAAATACAGCCTACCGAGGTTCATAGTTACATACTAGATATAGATTTATTTAGTTCAAAACGCGAATGTATAACACTTGCAATTTAGTTCGGACGGTACGTCATATCTCATTAAAAGAGTTTCGTAAACATATCATGCTAGTATATTTCTACCATGTGACTACTAACAACTTGGTCGAATTAAACCTTTCATTGACCGAACTCCCTATTAGCAACTCTTTGCATATGGGGTACTAACTAAATAGCATGCCACAACATTAAACCATACAAGTATCATCCACACACATATTCAACACAAAGACTAAGCAAGCCATTTTCGCATGGCTAGAATAGTTACAACTCAAAATGTAGTTTGAATCAACAAAAGGAGATTAGCCTATACATGCCATTGACCCAAAATAACCATCAAAAGTACCAAAATAACAGCGATAGTGTAGGTGATTAAGGCTTCAATCCCCGAGTCCGTAGCTTCCAAAATGAGATCTATAAAACAGAGGAAACAAGGGAAACGGAGTAAGCATTACAATGCTTAGTAAGTTTTAAGCAATGTCACAGATAAAGCATTAAATTCTAACATAGTTATTCGTATCTTAGTTTCCCTCTTCCTTTGGGTAAGTCACCCTTTTTCCAAATATATACATTCACGTCACATACGGAAATGGATAGCTTTCACTCATAGTAAGTTCACGTAAACATATACATGTCACAAAAATTCACATAACATTTCACATAGGCCAATTGTACTTTGATCATGTTAATAATCTCATTTCATGAACACATATGAAATCACATAATGACCTTAGTATTCGGTCCAAAATCCAGCTTGCATATAAGCCAAGGGTACATACCTGTATAACTTAACACTTTCAGCGCAATTCATTAGCGATCGTTACCTTGAAGACCATTAGTCTTAGGCTTTATTCTCATCATCATCGAGATCTTTAGCTCGGGTAAACTCTATACATAGCCATCGGGTCTTTTCCTGGATATAATCTCTGCATATAGCCTTCAGGTCTTAACCCGGACATCATCTCTGCATATAGCCTTCGGGTCTTAACCCGGACATCATCTCTGCATATAGCCTTCGGGTCTTAACCCGGATTCGCATCACAATTTCTCATACATATATATATATTCGTATGTAGCCAAGTTTCACATAGCAAGATTTCACTTGCAATTCAATCAATTCATGTGCATACAACATATAACATGCTTCTCGACTTTATATCATAAATGTACATATAATTCAAACTTATACACGTATACTCTTCTTTTCTAGACTTTCGGTCCAAAAATCAAACATACATGAGCAATGCATTTCAAATCTCATTTCGGTTCTTTTTCTCTATGAGCCATTCGGCTATATAGCAAACATAAATAAGGTGTCTTTCTCAATAGGACATCGTTCAAATATCAGCATGTATGTCATAGCATTTTAACTTAAATACCAAATTCGATTACTCAAAACTTACCTTGAACTTTCACGAGGAATTACGAGTTGGCTATTCGACCACTTTAGTCTTCCCTTTATCCGAACTCGTCCCTCTATGCTCTTGAGCTAAATAAAACATTTAACTCTATTAATCCTTATTCAAGCACCTCAATGAATCATTTTCAGTCATAGTCAAATCATACATGCATATTCTTCTCATTGCAAACACACATGCACATTGGAGCATTTCACATACATATCACAAGTCACAACAAGCTGATTTTCTGAGCAGCATTCAATAATTCACTCATAAATGGAGCTACGAAACTCCAAATGTAGTGCTGTAAATTTTGCATGAAAATAGACTCATTTATCTTTAATCCATAAAATTTTCATAATTTTTGGTTTGGTCAATCAATACCAGAATTTTCTTAAAGTTTCCCTATTTCACTGCTTGATTAAACTGACCACTCTATACTACGAACTGAATTTCTCCTTGTACAGAGTTCCAAATATGTCCTCACCTATTTTATTCGAAACTAGACTCATCAAGGAGTCTAAGCATATAAATTTTGTCTCATAACAATTTTTATACAATTTATAGTGATTTTCCAAAAACAGAGCAGGGGACTTCGAAGTCAATCTTACACTGTCTCACTCTACTCTAAAAATCTTTTTATCGGGAATTCCTTTGCTTGCAAGGTTTCTTTTATAAGAAACTAGACTCATTAAGCTTCAATTACACAGTTTATTCAGCCTTTAATTGAACTCACACAATTTATGGTGATTTTTCCAAAACACGTTACTGCTGCTGTACCAAGCAGATTTTTATACAAAATCCACTCTTTAATGTTCTTATGCACATACTTAAAACATAGCATTTCCTAAGGCACCATTTAGAGTTGTCATTAACCTTAACATATATATACATACACAATTCACATCCATTCAACCTACAACATCAACTAACAAAGAATTTGCACACTTACTACCCAATTCATTCAAATTTCACATTCAACTAATACAAAATCATATATGAATAATTTAATTATAGGATCCGAAAATTAAACAAAATTTCATACTTTACCACATTAACCAAATGCAATTTACTCAAGATAGTCACTCATAACAAAATTTTTAACTAATCTAGATTCACATATTTTCATCCCTTGGTACACAACATCAATCAACAACAACCTAAACTCATCAAGGTCATGGCCGAATACCTTAGCTACACTTTCTCTTATTTCCAAATACAAATAACCTCATTTACAAAGGCATTTGGCACTTCAATACACTCCTAAATTTCAAGGCTTCAAAGCTTTCATTTTTAACCAATTTATTACCCATCTAATTGCTCAAATAGATTTCTAATACAAGAATTAAACCAACCTACTAACCTTAATACCAATTTCGGCAAGTAACCACACACATTCCTTTCAATCACTTCTATTTAAGCTTCCAACTCATGGAACATAAAGAATAGAAATCTCCTTCTAACATTTCTATCTTAGCTGAATGCCCCATGGTCCCCAAGAACCAAAATTTACACATGGGCTAAGTCATAGACCTAACCATCTACCAAAATTTCATCAAATCTCAAAGAATTAACCAAAAACTTACCTTAATCAAGCAAGAAGAAGACCAAATGCCTAGTTTCTCTTCCCCCTTTTTCTTCTTTTGGTTCACGGCAATAAAGAAAAAAAATGAAAGGCACATTGTTCTTTTCACCCTTTATTTTATTATAAATCATCTTTTATTTTTATGACAACTAATTACAATTTCTTTTATTATTAATATTAGACTAAATAACAATTCACAAATTGCCAAAATTTCATCATTACCTTCCACTATCATAAAAGTGGGCAATTTGACATGCAAATCCCTTATTTTGCATGCATTTATTAATTAGTCTTTACACATTTGTCTAACACATTTCCAAAGTTCACTACTAAGTCCTTTTTAGTAAAATTCAAATTTATAACTCTAAATTGACACACCAAACATGTCACACATGAATTACCACATATTATAGGCATCAAAATGAATATTAAATATATTTTATGCCTCGGTGTTGTGGTCCCGAAACCACATTCCGACTAGGGTCATTTTAAGGTTGTCACAACATTAGCAGTCGTTACGAAACAAGTGTGTATCGAACACCCTCTCATAGTCTAATTCGGCATAAGCCAAAATGCCGAAATTCTGGCATTTCGTAGGCTTGTGAGTGTGCGAATGCTCACAAAACATTTAGCAATCATTAGATCTAAAATCGCAAAGTGGTAAGCTAGTCACGGGTGGAATTTCGTGTACTTCAGTAATTAGGCCTGATGGGCTGCAATGGGCCCAATGGGCTTACGGGCCCATATGGGTGAAAACAGGTAATTAAGGTGTACTTGTAGATTGTAGGTTCAAAACTGCCTAAACTGATAAATTGATATTAAAATCTGGACTAACTGGGCTTAAATAGCTAATAGACACTGTAGGGTCCATTAGGGGTTTTAGGGCCCGATGGCTAAAAACTGTTAGAATGAGTTAATTAAACTGCTGAGATGAAAATTGGATTAATAATGACTGAAATCTGTATAAAACCCTAAAAAACTGATAAAATTACTGAAAAACCCTTATTGGTGGAAAATTACTATTTTACCCTAGGAGTAAAATGACTGTTATGCCCCTAGGGCTAAGTGTGACCAAAATACATGTTTTACTGCTACTGTTTACTGCATGCCATGTCATTATTATCTATTGCATGGGACTGGGATATTGATGGAGGAAGTACTGTAAGTGGCTTGACCACGTACTGGAGGCTTTGCCTCAACTTACTATATCTGAGCAGCTATGCTGAAACTGTAGAGTGTAGGGCTGGGTGGGTTGAGTTATTCCCTACATGGTGTGTAGGGCTGGTACGGGTTGAGTGTAGCAGTTGGATTTAGGCTGGGTTGCGCTTGCATACATGTTAATATCTGTCCTGTTTTGAAGTGGGCCTATGGGCCGTACTGTTATCTGAAAAGGGCTAAGGCCCAGTTTACTGTATCTGGATAAGGCTTTGGCCCAATTAACACTATGAACTGGCTAAGGCTTCGGCCCAGTAGGCTTGAGTTGATTTGGGCTCTGGATGGGTATTTTATAGACATTGAGTTTTCCAAACTCACCCCCTTTCTTTCCATCCATGCAGGTGAGCCCTAGTTGGTGGACTTGGAGCTGAGAGGGATTCAGAGTGGCCACGAAGATTAAATTTTTGGTTTTCAATCATTTTATTTCATTATTTTATTTAGATTATTTTTTTTGGTTTCTAGGTTGTAATAAAGCCGCTCTATTTATTTTGGGTTTTTAATTCTTTACATATCTAATTAATTTTAACTTAAGAGTAATATTGTTCAAATTGTTTTTGAAATCGATTAACTTGTTTTCAAAATAACACAATAACGAACGTTTTCCAAACCAAATGCACTTTCCAAAGAATATCAAAAGTCACGTTTTTAAATAAACCTTTCACGACTGGTAGTAAATAGGACATTTACTAAGTAAATCGGTAATTTCTCTTAAAATAACAAAAACGGTTGTGCAGAGCTCACCCTAATCTTAGTAACTAGGTAACATGGTTAGTGTAGGTGATGTGACACACCAAATTTGGCCATAATGTCTGGGCCGGGTTTGGGGTGTTACATTTAGTGGTATCAGAGCCCGATTGCAACAACTCGGCTGTGGATCGGGTCCAAAAAGATTTTCAAAAATTTTTAAAACTTAAGCCCAAGAAGGGTATTTCTGGAAATTAGTTTTTTGAATATTTGGGAAAAACTCTTTCAAGCTAGTTTCTTCGAAATATACATGTTTTGGATTTTGAAAATTTTGAGTTTCCTGAAATCTGACAACTGAAGAAGTGGCACATAGAATCCTGGGTACCAAGTTTGTAAGTATTCCTGCTTTATGTACTGTACTGTACTAAAACAATAATATAGATAGAACTGAGAACCTACTATGATACTGTAGATAGGGTAGAACTGAAAACTATAGAGACTAAGACTGTAGGGAAACTAAACCCTAGAAAGAATTGAGACTGTAGCTAGGCAACGTATTCGTAAAAACAACTCTGAAACTCTATCTTTGCATAAGACATTTGTAATAAATAACTGAAATGTTAACCTACTGTCATAAGATTCTAAATCAGTTAAGTCGATATGAGTACGAGAGCTGCTTGTGAACGAGGCCGAGGACGTGGCCAAGGTAGTGTGCAAGCTGGGTCTTCATCCTCGGAGCATATGCCAGCTGGTGGGGTACGACCACCATTGGTAGCTGAAAATGGGCCACACGATCGGGCCGCAAGGGACGACGCTCTGTCTTAGGCTATGTTGAGGGTTCTGGAAATAGTTGCTGGAGCTAATGTCGGGCCTATTAATAGAGGGTCCATTTCTGAGCGACTCCAGGCTAACGGAGCAGAGGTTTTTAGGGGTGTATTTAGAGTAGCCCCGAACGTAGCTGAGTATTGGCTAGAAGCTACAGAAAGGATTATGGACGACCTGGACTGCTCGGTGGAGGAAAAGCTAAAGGGAGTAGTGTCTCTACTGTGAGACGAAGCATACCAATGGTGGATTACTGTGAGAGAGAGTACCCCAGCTAAGCGGGTAACCTGGGAATTGTTTAAGACAGTTTTCAAGGGAAAATACGTCAGAGCCAGCTGTGTGGATGCACATAGGAAAAAATTTCTGAACCTGACCCAGGGCAGTAGGTCAGTTGCTGAGTATGAGGCAGAGTTTCTCAGTTTGAGCCGATATGCTAGCGAAATTGTTGCTACTAAGTACGAGCGTAGTGTTCACTTTGAGGATGGCCTCAGGGATGAACTAAAGGTGCTGATAGCTCCGCAGAGAGAGTGCGATTTTGCTGCATTGGTAGAGAAGGCTAAGATAGCTGAAGAGGTGAAGCAAGCTGAACGAAAGAACTGCGATAGGGATCGAAACCGATTTAGGAGAGATGCTAGACCAGCTGGTGCTGCAAATCGAAATGTTAAGAGAGCTAGGGTGGAGGAACCGGTCCGAGCAGTTCCGGTGAACACGGTTAGACCACAGCCTTGCGGAGACTGTGGTAGAGTGCATATGGAGGAGTGCTGGAAATAAACTGGGGCATGTCTTCATTGTGGGTCAAAAGAACATAGGATCAAGGATTGTCCTCGGAGGCCAGCTCAGGCTCCAGTTGCTGACCAATAGGCTGTGCAACTAGTGCGAGGTGGACTGCCATCGCCGAGAGGGCGTGGACAAGGTCGAGGTGGCAATGGTCGTGGACGTGGAGCACCTGGCAGGGGTGCTGGTAATGCTGAGGCTCGTCAACTAGCTTTGGTTTATCCTGCTCATCGCCGAGAGGAGGATGATGCACCTGACATCATAACTGGTACGTTTTTCATCTCTAGCGTGCCTATACTGCTCTGATAGATGTGGGATCAACCCATTCATATGTTGCATATGACATTTCTAGGACATTGGGTGTGCATTCTGAGAAAACTGTGAGTGGGGTAACTGTGATAAGTCCTCTAGGTCGCTCGGTTAGGGTAGATAAACTCTTTAGGGAGGTGCCTTTAAAGACTCAGGATAGGATTTTCTGTGGAGATTTGATGGAGTTACCATTCGAAGAGTTCGATCGGATCTTAGGAATTGATTGGTTAACCAAGCATAAGGCAACTTTGGATTGTGTGGCTAAGAGGATGGTGTTAAGGATTGACGACGATGAGGAGGTAATGGTTATTGGAGAACGAAGGGACTACTTGTCCAATGTGGTATCGGCTTTAAGGGCTAAGAAACTAATTCGCAAAGGATGTGAGGCATACTTGGCTTTCATAAGTTAAGCTAAAATAGAGGATCTGACTGTGGGGACAGTCAGAACTGTTAGGGAATTTTAAGATGTTTTCCTAAAGGAGCTTCCTGGATTACCTTCGAATCGAAAAGTTGAGTTTGGGATTGATTTGTTGCCTAGAAGGGCTCCAGTGTACATCGCACCCTATAGGATGGCACTAAAGGAGTTGGTGGAACTGAAAGCTCAAATCCAAGAGTTGTTGGATAGAGGCTTCATTAGACCAAGTGTGTCTCCGTGGGGAGCACTAGTGTTGTTTGTGAAGAAGAAGGATGGGACGATGCGTATGTGCGTCGATTATCGCCAGTTGAAATAACTGACGATAAAGAACAAGTATCCTCTACCTAGAATTGATGATCTGTTCGATTAGCTTAAAGGAGCTTCGGTATTTTCCAAGATCGATCTTCGATCTAGATACCATCAATTAAGAGTAAAGGAGGTGGATATTCACAAGACAGCATTCAGGACTCGGTATGGTCACTACGAGTTTCTGGTTATGCCATTTGGGTTGACGAACACACCTGCAACTTTTATGGATCTGATGAATCGAGTGTTCCAACCTTACTTGGACCGATTCGTGGTCGTCTTTATAGATGATATCCTGTTATATTCAGAAACTGAGGAGAAGCATGATAAGCATCTTCGTATTGTGCTGCAAGTGCTGAGAGAGAAGCAACTCTATGCGAAGTTTAGTAAGTGTGAATTTTGGTTGTGAGAAGTGACTTTTCTGGGGCATGTTGTTTCTGCTAAAGGAATTAGAGTAAATCCACAGAAAATTGAGGTAGTTTTGGAATGGAAGCCACCGAGGTCAGTATCAGAAATCTGGAGTTTTCTGGGTCTGGTAGGCTATTATAGAAGATTCGTAGAGGGATTTTCTATGATTGCTGCACCATTGACGAAACTGTTAAGGAAAGGGGTAGCGTTTGTTTGGACTGAGAAACAACAAGAGGCATTCGTTAAGCTGAAAAAGGTGTTAACTTAGGCGCTAGTGTTAATTCAGCTAGAGTCTAGGAAGGACTTCATGGTGTACAGCGATGCATCACATGTGGGATTAGGCTGTGTACTGATGCAAGAAGGTAAGGTAGTGGCTTATGCTTCACGACAGCTGAAGCCTCATGAAGCAAATTACCCTATGCATGATCTAGAATTGGCCACAGTGGTCTTCGCGTTGAAAATTTGGAGACACTATTTGTATGGAGAAAGGTGTATTATCTACACAGATCATAAAAGTCTAAAGTATCTGTTGACTCAGAAGGAGTTAAACCTTAGGCAACGAAGATGGATAGAGTTGCTTAAAGATTACAACTATTCGATTGAGTATCACCCAGGCAAGGCTAATGTGGTGGCTGATGCATTAAGTCGAAGGGTTGTTGCTGGTTTTAGAGCTATGGTCGCTCGTTTGAGTCTGTACGATGATCAAAGTCTGTTGGCGGAGTTGCAAGTGAGACCTACTTGGACTGAACAGATTAACGAGAAGCAGTTGAAGGATGAATCCTTAGTTCCTCAATTTCAACAAGCTAAGGATGGGGAGAATTCAGATTTTGGACTGAATACTGATGGGGTTCTCTACTTTCGTAGAAGGGTTTGTATTCCAAATGACTCTAAATTGAGGCAGGCAATTCTGAAAGAGGCTCATAGTGGACTTTGTGCTATGCATCTTGGAGGGAATAAGTTATATAGAGGCTTGCGAAAGGTGTATTGGTGGCCTGGTTTAAAGCGAGAGGTAACTGAATTTGTTGGGAGATATCTGACATGCCAGCAAGTTAAGGCTGAGCACCAACTGCCTTCTGGGTTGCTTCAATCGGTGAAAATTCCACTCTAGAAGTTGCAGAGAGTAACAATGGATTTCGTGAGTGGGCTACCTTTGACACCCTCCAAGAAAGATTCTGTGTGGGTGATTATCGATAATTTAGCGAAATCTACCCATTTCATACCTGTCCGTACCGATTACTCACTTTGGAAGTTGGTCAAGTTGTATGTGGTAGAGATAGTGCAACTACATGGGGTGCCAGCTTCAATTATTTCTGATCGAGACTCTAGGTTCACATCTCGATTCTGGCAGAAGTTGCATGAGGCGTTGGGTACACGATTGCACTTCAGCACTACTTTTAACCCTCAAACAGATGGACAGTCGGAAAGGGTTATCCAAGTTCTGGAGGATATGTTAAGAGGTTGTGTCATCAACTTTCGAGGTAGTTGGGAAGACTACTTGCCATTGGCAGAGTTTGCGTACAACAACAATTATCAAGCGAGTATTCAAATGGCTCCATATGAGGCACTTTATGGGCGAAGATGTCGTACTCCTACGTGTTGGACGGAGTTGGGAGAGAGACAAATTCTTGGACCGGAATTAATGGCAGATACTGAAAGTAAAGTTAAGTTGATCAGGGATCGGTTAAAGGAGGCCTCTGATTAACAGAAGTCATATGCAGATCTGAAGCATAAAGAGATTGAATTCGCTGGTGGGGATATGGTTTTCTTGAAGGTTTCACCTTGGAAGAAGATTTTAAGGTTTAGCAAGAAAGGCAAACTGAGTCCGCGGTTTATACGGCCTTATCGGGTTCTTAAACGGGTGGGGCCAGTACCGTATCAATTAGAGTTACCACCGGAGTTTGATAGAATCCATGACATCTTTCATGTGTCCATACTGCGTCGATATCGATCAGATCCATCACATATTGTACCAGTGGAAGAGATTGAAGTAAAGACCGATTTGACTTTTGAGGAGGAACCTGTGCAAATTTTGGATCAAGAGGTTAGAGTCTTAAGAAGGAAGATAGCTCCATTGGTAAAAGTACTGTGGCGCAATCATGGAAGGAAAGAGGCTACTTGGGAGCTAGAAGAGACTATGCGTCAAGAATACCCTCAATTATTTGGACCAGGTAAATTTCAAGGCCGAAATTTTTTTAAGCGGGATAGAGTTGTAACGTCCTGATTTTTGAGATTTTTCGGGTTTCGGAGATTTTTGGTGAATTTGAAAATTATGGTGTTCTGGATACTGGAATTGTGTTTAAAGGTGTTAGTGGGCCTTTAGAAGGCCTAAGCCTAAGTTAAAACCAGGTAAAATATCAAGTTTGGATTTTAAGTGAATAGGAGACTTGGTTAAGTGGGCTTTTAAGAAAAACTTCGTAAATTATGACACAAAAAGGAGCTTTGGCAAAGTGGCAAGGTGGCGCCACTAAGTTCCTAAAAAAGTGGCGCCTGGGAAGGAATTACAGGTCTAGGATTCAAGTTGCAAGGTAAGCGTATAGTTACTTTTAATTTTTAGGCATGTGCCGGGCATGTGATTACTTAAGTAGAATTGGCTAGGGCCTTAGGGAGGTTGGGCCAATTGCTCTGTTAGTAATTAGGGTTAATTTCTTTTCTTTTTCTGTCAAGACAAATTAGGGTTAGCCACCTACAGATTATTTTTTTCTCAACTTCACAAAAGTGACCGAAAACACAAGGTACCACTCCTCTGTGCCGATTTCACTTGTCTCTTCTCCTCTACCATTGTTTTCTTTTCCTTTTTGCTTTCTTCTCTAGCCGAAACCTTCTTACCACCTTATTCATCTTCTCTTTCAATTTTATCCTTCTAAAAACCCCCATAGCCGATTTCCATAGAAGTCGAAATCCTAAAATATTACTTCTTGTGCCGATTTCTTCTAGCCAATAGTCTCTTATTTTCTTTACCTTTTCTAGTCGATTTCTGCATCCTCTAAAACCTTAGGCTCTGTCGACAACACCATTCCAAGATTATAACCCCAAATCATCATCTTCTTTATCAGTCAAAAGCCAAAAATGCCATTTATTTAGGAGCTTATAGCCGAAACTTGAGATCTCTAGGATTTGATCTCTACGAGTGTTTAAGGGCTAGATCTACATTAGATCTGAGTTGAAACAGAAGGGCAATCAGTGGTAAGTTCTCATTAACCCAGATCTATAAGTTATTTTGCAATTTAGAAATAGCTGAAGTCCCTAAAATCTAGGGAGGCTGTCGATTGGGGCAGAGGGCTCTAAGGGTCATTAATCAATGATTTCTTTTGGTGAATAATGTGTTCTAGAGGCAGTTGATTGAAGGCTTGGACAAGTGGATCAACTAGATTTAGATCTAGTCACTAACTTCGACAAAGGTGAGTTCTCAAGGGCCTTTAATGGCTATAGCCAATTATGGTAAGGGTATATTGAGATTGGTTATATAGATTTGTAAACTAAAAGTTGTGGTAACTGATTGTAGGATATCATGGGGGATCACGTTTGCAGTCGTTGCGAAACAGGTGTGTATCAAACACCCTCTCATAGTTCAATTCGACATAAGCCGAAATGCCGAAATTCTGGTATTTCGTAGGCTTGTGAGTGTGCGAATGCTCACAAGACGTTTAGAAATCATTAGATCTAAAATCGCAAAGTGGTATGCTAGTCGCAGGTGGATTTTCGTATACTTCAGTAATTGGGCCTCGATAGGCTGCAAATAGGCCCAATGGGCTTACGGGCCCATATGGGTGAAAACGGGTAATTAAGGTGTACTTATAGATTGTAGGTTCAAAACTGCCTAAACTGATAAATTGATCTTAAAATCTGGACTAAATGGGCTTAAATAGCTAATAGACACTGTAGGGCTCATTAGGGGTTTTAGGGCCCGATGGCTAAAAACCTGTTAGAACGAGTTAATTAAACTGCTGAGATGAAAATTGGGTTAATAATGACTGAAATCTATATCAAACCCTAGAAAACTGATAAAAATATTGGTGGAAAATTACTATTTTACCCCTAAGAGTAAAATGACTGTTATACCCCTAGGGCTAAGTGTGACCAAAATACATGTTTTACTGTTACTGTTTACTACATGCCATGTCATTATTATCTGTTGCATGGGACTGGGATATTGATGGAGGAAGTACTGTAAGTGGCTTGACCACGTACTGGAGGCTTTGCCTCAACTTATTGATATCTGAGCAGCTATGCTGAAACTGTAGAGTGTAGGGTTGGGTGGGTTGAGTTATTCCCCACATGGTGTGTAGGGCTGGTACGGGTGGAGTGTAGCAGTTGGATTTAGGCTGGGTTGCGCTTGCATACATGTTAATATCTGTTCTGTTTTGAAGTGGGCCTATGGGCCGTACTGTTATCTGAAAAGGGCTAAGGCCCAGTTTACTGTATCTGGATAGGGCTTCGGCCCAGTTAACACTGTGGACTGGCTAGGGCTTCGGCCCAGTGGGCTTGAGTTGATTTGGGCTCTGGATGGGCATTTTATACACACTGAGTTTTCCAAACTCACCCCCTTTCTTTCCATCCATGCAGGTAAGCCCTAGTTGGTGGACTTGGAGCTGGGAGGGATTCAGAGTGGCCACGAAGATTAAATTTCTGGTTTTCAATTATTTTATTTCATTATTTATTTAGATTATTTTTTTTGGTTTCTGGGTTATAATAAGGCCGCTCTATTTATTTTGGGTTTTTAATTCTTTACATATCTAATTAGTTTTAACTTAAGAATAATATTGTTCAAATTGTTTTTGAAATCAGATTTACTTGTTTTCAAAATAACACGATAAACGAACGTTTTCCAAACGAAATGCACTTTCCAAAGAATATCAAAAGTCACGTTTTTAAATAAACCTTTCACGACCGGTAGTAAATAGGACATTTACTAAGTAAATTAGGAATTTCTCTGAAAATAACAAAACGATTTTGCAGAGCTCACCCTAATCTTAGTAACTAGGTAACATGGTTAGATGTAGGTGATGTGACACACCAGATTTGGCCATAACGTCTGGGCCGAGTTTGGGGTGCTACAAAGTCATTTTGGTTATTGAAGCCTATATAAGATTGATAAGTGTATAGCCAAGTGATTTGGCTTATTTTGTGTATGTTTTGGTTTGTATATGTTAAGTATAAATGATCTATGACATGTGAAGTCTAATAGTTGCCTGGGTATGCTTGGTGACATATTATATAGATCAAATATCTATTTTGATATGTGGTGTATAAAAGCCTTGGAAATGGTCCATTCGTGAATTGGTAATATGGCACCTATTAGATGAATTGATGAAATGATATACACATGATGTTTGCTGCATATTTGAAGTTTTCCATTTAGGAACATTTGGATATTGGTATGGAAATTGAATATTTATGCTTGTTTTTTAGATGGCTTGAAGGCCTAAATTGATTGTGATATATGTCAATTGTTTTGTTTTAGGTGAATGTGATTTGGGTGAGAAATATGGTTTGTAAACTAGCCTATTTTCCTCTACACGGGCAGAGCACGCGGGTGTGTGTCTCCACCGTGTGTGACGCATGGTCAGATAGCATGGCCGTGTGTCCCCTGATGCTCAATTTGAAACCAAGTCAGTATGCTCCTCACATCCCAGCACACGGGCGTGTGCCTTGGCCGTGTGGCATGAGTTAGTTTACCCTATAGGATTGGTACAGCTCAGCACATGTGCGTGTGAGGCCATTTTGAAGGGCACATAGGCCAAACACACGAGCAGGTGGTCAGACGTGTTACCCAAGTCAATAAGTTACATGGGGTAGGACACGATCTAGGACACGGCCATGTGATCCCATTTTGAATGTCCACATGGCCTAGGACACGGGTGCGCTTGTTGGTCCTGTAAGACGCATGGCCTGGTCACCCCGACGTGTGTCCCCTATTTTGTGAAAAATTTTCTAAGTTTCCCAAAAGTCTCCTGAGTTATCGATTTAGTCCTGAACCACTTCTAAAGCATGATTTGAACTTTGAAAGCTCATATTAGGGACTCTATGAATATATATGAATGATGTGTGTTTACAAATGAGAAATGTATGTGAATGGTATGTTATTTGATGTGATATGTTCAGTAATGCTCCGTAACCATAATTTGGTGACATATACGGGCTAGGGGTGTTACAATTACGTCCTATCACAAAGCACATATCAATATGCATACTCATACAACAATTTTTATCTTCCATAATTCAACAATACTAAGTTATTTATCAACCATGAGAGAGCAAATATTTACATACCATATACTAGACTTATACTATCATTAAAGTTCCAAAACACTAGCCAAACAAATGGCCAAATTATCAATAAAGCATGTAGGCCAACTTTAGCCAAAATAACGTATACATGCCATTATAAGCAAACTTAAACCAACCAAATGTACCAAGTGAGCCTATGGATAGTGTGATATAGCTCCGACATGCTTCCAACCCGAACGAGCTTCTAAATCACTAAAAACATGGAAAATACACCGAGTAAGCATTTAAGCTTAGTAAGTTCGTATAACATAGAATTTAACTTACCATATAGTCATAATTTAGGTAAGTACATCCCAATTTCAATTTGGCCAAATGCCTAAGCACATATTCACCAACATGTTAGCCATGTAAAACACATATAATAGCCAATATATATGGATGAGCATAACCATTAAGCAAGTTTCATATACATATATCATCCATTTCATGTTTCAATATATCATGTAATATCATTTCCATGTATTTCATGTATATACCTGTAATAGTTCATATTGAACTCATATCATCTCATAACAGAACATTGCCCGTTGAACCATTTAGAATATCATTGGATACTCGAGATAGCTCACACATAGTGTGCAAAATTGTAATTTGTCAATTCCTATACATGTATGCTTGTGAATCAGTATGCTCTCACGAGCTGCAAATCGGTAAGTTCTCAAGAGCTGCAATCAGTAATCCCTAATGACATGTCATTTGTATCCTACGAATTCCTAAGGTTCAAACGGGACTCGATAATCATCATACATAGTCGAATATGCAATCTGTATTTATACATGGCAATTATACAAATCACATACATATAATTCAATTAAAACATATAAATACTCAATTTAATTACACAAACTTACCTCGACGAGTATACGTAGATACGAAGGTGATTAATCCAAGATTTTCTCTTTGCCTCGATCTAACTCTATACGAGGTCTGGCTAGATCTATACGAATAAATTTAACTCAATTTAATATATATTTCATTCAATTTAGTCCAACACTTTTTTGGCAAAATTACCATTTTACCCTTATACTTTTAATTTCATTGCAATTTAGTCCTTAGGCTCGAGAAATGAAATTCATACAATTTTACCCCTACCCAAGCCTAGCCAATTTTTATAAATACTAATAGCTGCCCATATATTTCACAAAATTTACGATGAATTTATCACATTTTTCAATTTAGACCCTAATTGATAATTTTATAAAAAATTCTTTTACAAAATTTTTTTATCTAACAACAACCATTCATTATCTATCATCAAAATTCAAAACTCAGGTATATTCAATAATGGTAAAACCCTAATAGTTTAATAGTTTCACGAATTAGTCCCCGGGCTAGCTAGATTAAGCTACAACGATCCCAAAAAACATATAAATCATGAAAAACGGGACAAAAATGCATACCTAATTGAGCTTACAAGCTTGGCCAAATGTTGAGCACAAAAATGGCTTCTTTCGCTTGTAAAAATCAGTGGAAGATGGTAATGGAAGATGATGATAATTTTGTTTTGTTTATTTTTATCAGTAATTGTATTCTACTTAATTAACTTTAATAATTCATTCAAATTTCAATATTGCCAAACCATTATCATCCACCAACATACAAATGGTCTAATTACCATATAAGGACCTCCACTTTAAATTCCTATAGCTATTTAACACCTTTAGCTATTAGAACTCAACTTTTACACGTGATTTAGTCATTTTTATCAAATTAAGCATGTAAATTGTAAAATTTCTTAACGAAATTTTTACACGGTATTTCTATCATGTCGTAGGTAATAATAAAATAATAAAATAAATTTTTTTACTTCGAATTTGTGGTCTCGAAACCACTATTTTTTATTTCACTAAAAATGAGCTATTACAATTAACCTTTCAAGATCATGGGCTGTGATGCAACCTTGAACATATGGGCCTTTCAGGTTTGCTTTTGTTTTAGCTTGGGCCCTTAAGCAATGTAAAGTTATCAGTGATGGGAAGTAAGCACTTCCTGTCTTCTTTCTAGCACAATCATAGATCTCCTTGAGAATAATCTTCTTAACATTGATAGATCTTTCTATCATAATTACATACAACAAAAGTATTTGCTCCATCGAGATTGTAAAACTATGTGAAATAGGCATGAAACTATATCAAACAAAGTAGAACCATACCTTAGCCACTATTTTTAAATAATCCATTTGGCAAGAATGACTACCATACTTTCTTATAATACATTGGAATCCCAGATTTGCCATCATAGCAAAGGACTCATCTTCTTCAACATCAAGTAGGTTAAACAAATCATTAATGGATTTAGAAGTTAGTGTGACAACCCTAACTTGACCCTAGTCAAAAAGTCGTTTCGGGACCACAAAATCGAGTCATGAAAATAATAAATTGTTGTATTCTATGCCTATTATTTGTGGATATGCATGTGTGAAAATTTCATGCTTTGATTTTGTCATTTGGATGTGGAATTAATTAAAAAGGACTTATGTGAGAAACTTTGAAAATGCGATAGGTCAAATTGTAGTGGCTAATTATTGCATGGATTAAAATGTGAGGATTTGCATGTCAAATTCCCCATTCTTAAATTAGTGGCCGGCCATGATGTATTGGGTAAGACATTTATACATTTTTATGTTAGAAAAAAAATTTTATTATTAATGGTTTTATATTATTATAACATAAATGGGTGAAAAAAAAAACAAGCCTTTGTGGTTTGGTCATTTGAAGCTCAAGAATTCAAGGTGAATTTCATGCTATTTCTTGTTAATTTTGATGTATTTGTGAGCTATATGCAATCCTTTATAAACCCCATGTTGAATTTTTTATTTTGGTCAAGGAATGTGCATTCGGCCGTGGGAGGTTTGAGTGTCTTTAATGGTGTTTAAGGTTTTTTTATTAAATGTGATGATAGATGAGTTTATTCTTTGAATTAGTGATGCTACATATTCGATCTTGGATTGAAAGTTATGGAATTTGATAAATATTGATAGAATTTGATGAATGAAGTATTAGTGATTGTAATGATGCTAAAATTTGTGTGAAATTGAGTTTGTGAGTTAAATTATGAGATTTTGCTTGGTTTGGTCAAATTGTCTATGAGGGCATTCGGCTAGGATTTAGTTATTTAAAGGGATTAAGTTGATACTTCAAATGATGTATTTAGATTTGTTAAATTAGTATATTTCCATACTGAATGTGGTAATTGATCCAGGGATATTTTAATTGAATGAATAAGTTGAAGATGTGGGCAATCAGTGATGATTGTTGAGTGATTTAATGTTCTAAATTATATGCTGATTGTCCATATTGAAGTTATGATAGATGTTTTAAATTGTGTATACTCATATTGTTATAAATTTGAATTAAGGCTTGTTAATTGGTTCCTTGCCAAAATACAAATTTAAGCAGCAGCTTGGTAGTATTTGTAAACTCACTTGTTAATCTATACTTGTTAGATGCCGAATGACCCCTTTAGTTACTCAATTATGTATGTGTTTGTAAATGGAGATGATTGAAGGTGAATTAGATGATAGGTAACCATCGACTAATGTGTTTTTGCTTAAATGATTGCTGATTTTGGACTTAAGCATTTAGTTGGGAATTTGTTGATTGAATAGGTGAATATTGGTTTAGTGAATGTGCATTGAAATGACGTGAATGAGTTATAAACGTGAATATGTACTTATATCCTTAAGTAAATACTTATCTTATGTCTTGAGTAAATAAAGATATATCTAAGTATAATATTTAAGTAATGAGTGTAAGTAGTTAAATTATTGATTAAAAGAATCAAATTGTTTAATTTAGCACAAGGGCAAAGAGGAGCTAATTTCGGATAGGGGGAAGGCGAAGCTAGTCGATCCGTAGTTACTCGATAATTTTTAAGGTAAGTTCTTAAGAGTTAAGTTCGATTCGATATGCTTAATGGTTAAACGAAAGTAGCTAAAAAAATGTTGTTTTTATTTCGTCAATATGCCGAATGAGTATGGAATGGAAATTATTAACCGAAGATAGATATTATATATATTTATATATATCAATTGGATTGGATGTGAAAAGTGAGGTGTTTAATGAGTATGTTAACGGATATATTATGTCATATGTGTAATAAAAGAGATTGTCACAAATTGTGATTAGTTGAGAACTAAAAGAAATTACGTTTATATATGTTATTATTAATTATGTGGGAAAGCCAAATGTAATATGAAGTACTGAATTTTGGTATTAATCGAAAGTGAATTGAATGTGGGCCATAAGCCGTATGTGACTTGTGCTTATAAATGAATTTGATGACTGTGTGTCACGATGCCTAAATTGTACCTATGTGGTTTAATTGAATGATGAAAGCCTTTGCGTAAATGTATATATGTTATGGCCATATATGAATTGATTTACGTAATGTGATTTCGGGCTTTGAGCCTAGCAGGCGTAATGCCGGTGAGGTGGTAGCAGGCTAAGTACCGTTGAACTATTTTGAGCATGAGATTAATGGTATCCCTATATTGTAATGTTACAATTCGCTATTTGAAGGCCTATCAAATTAAGTTGCATTCGGCCAAATATGCACGTGCAAGGTATGGAGTATATTCGGTTACTTTATATGTGTGACAAGAATATGAGTGATTTCTTATGTTCTTTTAGGGAAATCTAATAGTTGTCTGAATGATTCATTTGATGATAAAGAAATATTGATGAATTAAACTACTATATGTACATATGTTTATATATATATATGTGTGTATGAAAGGAGTGCATCGAACAAGTAATTAGAAGAATTGATATGTTAAGTGCAATTATAAAAATGTGATGAAGTTGATTGGTGATATACATGTTTAAGTAATATGAATGCAAAGAATGTGTTAAAGAGTAAATTTGTAGTAAATCTGTTTGAGACAATAGTAGTAACATGATTTTAAAAAATCACTATAAATTGTTGGAGTCGAGTTAGAGGCTGAATAAATTATGTAATTAAATCTTAATGACTCTAGTTTCTTATAAAAGAAACCGTGTAAGAAAAAGAATTGCCGATAATGAGATATTTGATGTGGTGTGGGACAGAGTCAAAATGACTTCGAGATCCCCTGCTCTATCTTTAGAAAATCATTATAAAATGTAAAAAAATGATTATAAGATAAATTTTATATTCTTAGACTCCTTAATTAGTCTAGTTTCAAATGAAATAAACGAGAACATATTTTGAATTCTGTACAATGAGAAATCTGATTCGTAGTGAAGAGTGTTTAGAATAGTCAAACAGTGAAACAGGGGAAATTTTAGGAAAAATCTGGTATTGATTGGTTAAACCAAAAATTTTGTAAATTTTATGAATAGAATATATATGAATCTATTTTCAGGGAAAATTAATGGTACTTGATTTGGAGTTTCATAGCTCCAGTTATAAATAATTTAGTGACTGTTGCTCAGGAAGATAGCTTGCAGTGAATTTGTGATTTTGTTGCAAACATTGATAAAACTTGTTAGCTAGTTGCCTATTGTTTTCTTATGAACTTACTAAGCTTTAAAGCTTACTCCCCGTTCTCTTTCCCTATTTTTTTTATATAGGTCTATACAATAGCTCGTGTTGGAAGGGCCGGAGATAACATCACACTATCGAGTTAACATGTAAGAAGTGTTACATGGCATGTGTAGATAAACCTGTCTTTGGAACAACTTTGATTTTGGTGTTTATTTGAAGGCCGTACGAAAATGGCTTGACCACGTTTCTTAATTGCAAATTCATAAAATGTCCATGTGTAGTCAATGTTTATAAATATGAATTGTTTAATCGATTTACTTTATTAGTAAATGGCTAATATGCTTATATTATATTGAACATGATAATAAAATAGTTATTAGTTGACATCTTGAAGCTTGAATCAGTAGAATGCCGAATCTTATGTTTGTCTGTAAAAAAAATTCAAAAGCGTATGATTTTGAATGTCGTACTTATATGAATTGAATGTCTGACGGTTGTGTTTTGTTGAGTAATACCTTGTAACCCTATTCTGGCGACGGACAGGGGTTCAAGGGTGTTACAGTTAGGGGTACCTTCTTCTTGGGAACAAGAACTTCAATATAATCAAGCATAGTAAATTACCATAGAACTCTCGAACTAACTCCTCTTTAGAAAATAATCATGCATCACAAAAATAGTTACAATTGAAGGCATCAATTGTTTTTGTATTAGCCAAAGCACAACAATATGGTCATTACTCTCCAAATTGAAACCTTTTTTTGGCATCATGGGTTGATTTTTAAAGATGGAATGGAACCTTTCTTTTTATTTCTTATCTTGGATCACAATTGGATTTTCAGCAGAGGTCTTTAAAGATCTAGTTATTTTGCGAGACATGGTGATTTTTCCTGAAAAATAGGTAAAGTTTTGGCAAAAGGAAGAGAAAAGAAATTAGAAAGGGATGGTAGCAAGAGAAGAAAATTGGGGAAATTCTTCGAGATTTAGGCCTACGGCTAAGAGGAAAAAGATTGAGTGGCTAGGGTTAAGCTAATTTCTTGAAAGGGTGTGAAAATTATAGTGGTAGAGAAGGGTTTATATAGTGGTGAATTAGGGAAAACTTATAGCAAAAATTTAGCTACAAGGGTGACTTGGATGGCAATGTGGGGTAAATTTCTCCTCTTCGTTGTTTTAGGCCTTGACCTCGAACTATATTTACAAACTAGGGTGATTAAGATAAAATAAACTTGTAACGCCTCGAATTTTGGGCCTAGAAGTAATGGGCCTTGAATTTGGGATCGATTAGAAGGTGGTTTTAAATAATTTAATTGTGTAAAAAAAATAGAATTGCATGCTTAGTTAATAATTAAGTGTTTTAGAAAAGCAAGGTAGTGGCGTTGGTATGGACTCTGATAGGAAGTGATTAGGAGAGAATTTTAAGGTATGGATAAAAGAGAAAAAGTAGGAGATTGGGAGAGGGGAAGTGATAGTGTCGAATTGGAATTTAGGGAAGGCTAGGTTCAACTATTGGCTATTTAAGGAGCGCCGAATTTCATAGTAGGGTTTTCCTTACTTTCATATAGTTTATTTTCTCTCCTCCTCTTGTCGAATTCTTCTTCTCCCCTTTGTTCCATCTTTGCCGAATTTTTCCTTTGCCAAATAGCCATCTATTGTTTGCCAAAACCCTTAGTAAGTCCCTTTCTTTTTCTTAAAAGCCGAATACCTATGGTTCCTTGTCGATTTTTTTTCCTTCACCACTATCCGTCTTTGATTACCATCCTTAAGCTAGTGTTGAAAAGCCAATTGCTTAATCAGCAGATATCTAGGCCGTTAGTTTGAAGGCGAGTTTTGGTAAGTGTCTCATTCTCAATTTCGGTTTCTTAAGGGGGTGGCCGAGTATATGTGTAGCCTATAAGGGTGACTCATGTGGAAGACGAGTCACCTGATGCTGATAAAATATGTGTGTTGATGCAGATCTAAGAATATTCGAGACTATTTGCTAAGGAAGGCTAGAAAAGCCGAAGGTACACGGTAAGGTTACGGTAAGGCTTTAGGATTTGATAAAGTTGTTGTTTAAGGTATAAAATTGATTCGAAAGTGGTTTTGATTGTAGGTCAAGGCTGAGAATAGAGTAGTGCAGGTCGTGAATTAGGTGTGTACATACACTACACACACGAAAATCGTCAAAAGCTGAAATCTCGAAATCCCAAATAGGCCTGACGAACTTGTGGGCCCAAAGTGGCAAAATTGTGATATGAAATTGTATGATGAATTGACATGCATGATTGTATGATTGGATTATGATCGGGCCTAATGGGCTACATAAGCATGTTTAGGACTTAGTGGATTTAATGAATATGATTGGGCCTAGCTAGTGGGCCTAAAGGGATTGTAGAAATGCATACTAGGGTTTTAATGGACTATAGGCCTAGTTCTGATCTCTCAAATTTTACATAACACTTAATTAAATAATTAAACAAACCTGTGGACAAGTCGCTAGACTAAGGTGTGGCAATGGATGTGTGCATGTCTAGGATTGGATCTAGGAAGAGCTTGGTACTTAAGCGATCCAAGTGACCCACCTCCTATTCTCTTGAATCCTACCTGGTGCATAGTGTCCGGTCGTCCTAGCCGCGAGGACTTAAATATGTGTCATTAGGAAATTACGAAAATACCCTTCTAAGATAAAATTACGAAAATACCCTTATGAGGTAGAATTACGAAAATGCCCTGTAAGGTAGAACTACTAAAACACCCTCGTAGGGTAGGAGTACCGAAATACCCCAGTAGGGTAGATTTACGAAAATAACCCTGGGTAGTGAAATGACCAAAATACCCCTAAGTGCTTAATATGTGAAAATGTGTGAAAATGAGTATGATGCATTCATGAATTGTATGTTGCACTTGGGTGGGTTTTGATGATACGGAGGAAGTGTTTTGTGGATCACATAGTCGCTTGACGACCGGTGGATCCACTGTAGGCTTTTAAGCCACCGAGTAGCTTTGCTACACCGTACTTATATAGCAGCCTTGCTACAACGTGAGGAGTGCCGCAATCGGTGCTACCTTTGGAGTGTAGAGGATGGGTGGCTTGATGTAGACATCCCAACAGGTGTGTTGGGCTGGTACGGGCATTGTGTAGCGGTTGGATTTGGGATGGGAACATTTGCATACATGTAATTCTGGTATGATATGAGGTCAATGTGGGCTAAGGCCCAGACCACCGATATTGTTAGTGCTTAGGCCCAATGTGATATGTATATAATGAATGGATTTGATTGCCAAGGGTCGTACAGACTGAGTTGTGAAACTCAAACCCTTATTATTAATATTTCAGGTGATCCACAATAGACGACTCGACGCGGGAGAGGACTCAGAGATAGCCACACTACAAGTTACTTAGGAATTTTCAATATAGATTTATTAAGTGTTATGATAATTACTTTTAAATCTCCACTGTGATGTAATAAGGCTATGTATCTTCGATGTCATTATTTACTTGGGATTTTATTTAGTTACTGCTATAGTTAATGAACATTTTTTTTTCTAATTATTCATTTAATTTAATTCTTCAAATTTTTAACTAAGTATTCCTATCAAGCATATTTCGTATCGAACTAATTTTTTAACTAAACCTTTTTTTGAAAGCAACCCTTCAATATGATATCGCCAGATTCGAGCCTAACTTCTAAGCTGGGTTTGGGGTGTTAAAAAACTTATTAGTACTTGGGCTAATTTGACCCCTTTATTAAACATAAACAAATAAAATTAACATTAAAACTAAAAATAAAAATAAAAATTTCAAAGTTAATTAGAAAATTTCTTCTAAGAAGATTACACTAAATTAATTCCCAGAAAAGGTTAGAGAGGTCACACTGGTCCCGCTTAAGCTCCAATCTCCTAGGACAGAATTAATTAAATGTACTAATTTAAGAAAATAACTTCTAATTATTTATTAAAAACTAAGATCATAAAAAATAAAAGGTTTATTATTTTGAACGAGGTTTTAATTCGCTCAACTTCACTATCCCAATAGTGCTTGAGACGTTGACCAGTAACGTTAAATGTACCTCTATGGTCATCGTACAATTCTACAACTTCATATGGATAAATTTTGTAGATGGTATAAGGTCCTCTCCATCAGGATTTGAGCTTCCTAAGGAATAACCTTAGCCTTGAATTAAACAAAAATACTTTTTGACCTTCTCTGAATTCATAAGGTTGTATACGACTATCATGCCATCTCTTAGATTTTTCTTTACACATCTTGGCATTCTCGTGTGAAAATAACCACAACTCTTCCAACTCATCAAGCTGTAGCATCTTTCTCTCACCTACTTGTTTAAGATCCAAATTTACTTGTTTCAAGGCCCAATGAGCTTTATTTTCCAATTCAAGAGGCAAATTACATGCCTTTCCAAAAACTAACTGATAGGGAGTCATTCCTAATGGTGTCTTAAAAGTAGTTCGATAGTCCCACAGAGCATCTTTGAGTCTTTGAGACCAATCTTTTCTGTTAGGGCGCACTACCCTCTCAAGATTATCTTTGGTTTCACGATTCACCCTTTCAACTTGTCCATTTGTTTGTAGGTGATAGGCGGTAGAAATTTTATGTTGCACATTGTACTTGTCAAGAAACCACTTAAGCCATTTATTTACAAAGTGAGATCCTTCATCACTAATTATAGTTCTAGGAGTCCCTAACTGTATAAATACATGCTTATGTAGGAATCGCATGACTACCTTAGCATCATTTGTTAAGTATGCCTCAACTTCAACCCACTTGGATACATAACCCACAGCTACCAAAATATACTTGTTCTCATAAAAGAAGGAAACGAGCCTAGAAAATCAATGCCCCATACATCGAATCGTTTTACCTCTAAAATATTTGTCAAGGGCATCTCGTTCCTTTTTTATATGTTTTCGATTCTTTAGCATCTATCATAGTTTTTCACATATGTATACACATCCTAAAACACTGTAGGCCAAAAGAATCTTGCTTTTAAAATCTTCGTTGCTGTGCGAGAACCACCAAAGTGTTCCTTACTTGAAGATGAATGGCAGTGGTACACAATCTCATCAGTCTCACTTTCAGCTATGCACTTCCTGATTATGCTATTTGCACATTGTTTAAACAAAAATAGATGCTACCAGAAATAATACTGACTACCATTAAGGAATTTATTCCTTTCTTGGTATGTCATTTCTCAAGGAATTATTCCACATGCAAAATAATTGGCAAAATTAGCAAACCAAGGTGTTCCATGAATTCAACTTTCCTCGAAGATATGCTCATCAGGAAAATTCTCATTAATTGGAACAAGTGAAGAAGTTACCTCATTTTGTTCCAACCTTGACAGATGGTTAGCTACTTGATTTTCAACACCTTTTCTGTCTTGGATCTCAAGGTCAAATTCTTGTAGTAAAAGTATCCAATGAATTAGCCTCGGTTTAGCATCTTTCTTTGTAAGTAAATACTTAATAGTAGCATGATCGGTAAACATTGTAACTTTGATATCTATAAGATATGAACCCAACTTGTCAAAAGCAAAAGCTATAGCAAACAGTTCTTTTTCAGTTACTGTATAATTGAGTTGGACTCTTGTCAAAGTTGTGCTTGCATAGTAGATAAGATGAAACACTTTATTTCTTCTTTAACCCATCACAACTCCAACAACAAAATAGCTTGCGTCACACATCAACTCAAATGGTGAGTTCCAATTAGGTGTAACAATTATTAGGGCTCAGATTAACCGACTTTTTAATTCCTCAAAAGCTTCTAAACATGCTTTGTTAAAATAAAAAATGATATCTCTTTCTAGAAGCGTACACAAAGGTTTAGATTTTTTTTTTAAAAAATCTTTGATTAACCTACGATAAAAACCAGCATGGCTCAAGAAACTTCTAACTCCTTTCACACTAACTGAAGGTGGTAATCTTTCAATTACGTCCACATTTGCTTTATCCACTTCAATTCTGATTTTGGAAATTTTCTGTCCTAAGACAATTCCCTCATTAACCATAAAATAACATTTCTCCCAGTTAAAGACAATATTCATCTCATCACATCCTTGTAGTACCTTTGCCAAATTACTCAAACAAATATCATAAGTGTTACCAAAAATAGAAAAGTCATCCATGAAAACCTCAACAAAATTTTCAACCATATTACTAAAAATTCCCATCATAAATGTGGCAAGTGCATTACATAATTCGAAAGGCATTTGCTTAAAAGCAAATGTATCATACGGGCAAGTAAAAGTTGTTGTGACAGCCTTAAAACGGCCCTAGTCAGAATGTGGTTTCGGGACCACAAAACCGAGGCATAAAATATATTTAATATTCATTTTGATGCCTATAATATGTGTTAATTCATGTGTGACATGTTTGGTGTGTCGATTTAGAGTTATAAATTTGAATTTTACTAAAAGGGACTTAGTAGTGAACTTTGAAAATATGCTAGACAAATGTGTGATGACTAGTTAATGCATGCATGCAAATTGAGGGAATTGCATGTCAAATTTACCTTTTTATGTGAGTGGATGGTAATGATGATTTTGTTTGGCATTTTGTGCTTTGTAAGTTAGTAAATAATGATAATAATAAATTTGGTTATATTAAATAAAATTGGTTTCATAAAATGGAAATAATAAAAGTTAATAAATCAAATGAATAAAATAATGTTGAGGTGATAATAACAAGGCCATTTTCTCCTTCTTCTTGCTGTGAGTGGAGAAAGAAATAGAAAACCCTTGAGTTAGGGCATTCGGCAAAGGGAGGCACAAACAAGGTAAGGTTCATGTTATTTTCTTTAAAAACTTGTTAATTTAGTGTGTTTTGAAGCTCTCTTCTTTGTCCATGTTTGAATTTCTTGAGCCTTTAGTGTTAGAAGCATTCGGTTGTGGGAGAAGAATTTGTGAATTTTGAATTTGATAGTTAAAATTGATAAATGAGTATGTGAAGGGTATTATGAGGTTAAATTCATGTGATTATAGGCTTATAAGCCTAAATTAAACAATTGGTGTTTTCAAGGGCTTAATCTTTTGTAAGAAAGGATATTCGGCCATGGATGTTGTGTTTCTTGGTAGGTGTTTTGATGTTTTTGGTATTAAGATTGATGATAGATGAGTTGAGATTGTTAAACTAGGATGGATGTGGCTAAATGAAATTGTTGACAATTTGCTACTATGTGAAATGCAAGATTAATGTATGATTTAGAAATTTTTTTGCTTAAAAGTAACATTCTATGTATGTGTATTAGCCGAATTTGAACTTAAAGTGGTAAGTATAATTAGTGAAATTATGCTTGGTAAGGGTAAATTGTTCAAAGGAACATTCGGCCATGGGGTATGTTTACATTGTTATAAGTTGGAATTAAGGTTTGTCATTTGGTCCTTATTATGGCCGAATGTGATAAAGGTTAAAGAAAAATTGGTTAAAGGTGGAGTTAATTAAGTTTCGGCTAATAGTATGTGGTATGAAATTTGTCGAAAATGCCTTCTATGATGTTCGGCCTTAAGAAAATTTAGAACTAAGAAGCTTAATGTTCAATGCTTAATACATGCTTATACAATTTCTCAATGTGGCCTTGAAGACTTAGCATTCTTAAATTGCATTGTTAATTTGATTATTAAATAAAAGGCCGATTGTGTACAAGGGCTATCTCATGACCATTTGATTAAGTGTGTTAGAAAGACTTGATTAAATAGCTTTTCCATGAGACATTTGCATATTCGGCTATAAGGTTGGATCTTGTATAGGGGAGTGTGAAATTAACGCATGGTGCAAAATTGAGTTGTGAGTTGATTATTACTGACTTGTATGATTCATCTAGTTAAATGAAATGAATATGAATTATGCATATATATGATAAGATCAATGACTTCTTTAAATGATGCCTTGTAATGTTATGTTTTAATTATGTGAATAAGTACATTAAAGAGTGAATTTTGTATAAATCTGCTTGGTACAGCAGCAGTAATGTGTTTTGGAAAAATCACCATAAATTGTGGGAGATGAATTAGAGGCTGAATAAATTGTGTAATTAAAGCTTACTGAGTCTAGTTTCTTATAAAAGAAACCTTACAAGCAAAGGAGTTTCTGATAAATAGATTTTTAGAGTAGAGTGAGACAGTGTCAGATTGACTACGAAATCCCCTGTTCTGTTTTTAGAAAATCACCATAAATTGCATAAAAATTTTTATGAGACAAAATTTATATGCTTAGACTCCTTAATGAGTCTAGTTTCGAATAAAATTGGTGAGGACATATTTGGAATTCTGTACAAGGAGAAATTCAGTTCGTAGTATAGAGTAGTCAGTTTAATCAAACAGTGAAATAGGGGAATTTTAAGAAAATTCTGGTATTGATTGGCCAAACCAAAAATTATGAAAATTTTATGGATGGAAGATAAGTGAGTCTATTTTCATGCAAAATTAACGGCACTTAATTTGGAGTTTTGTAGCTCCAGTTATGAGTAAATTATTGAATGCTGCTCAGAAAATCAGCTTGTTGTGACTTATGATATGTATGTGAAATGACCGAATGTGCGTATGTGTTTGCAATGAGAAGAATATGCATGTATTATTTGACTATAAGTGAAAATGATTCATTGAGATGCTTGAATAAGGATTAATAAAATTAAATGTTTTATTTAGCTCAAGAGCATAGAGGGACGAGTTCGGATAAAGGGAAGGCCAAAGTGGTCGAATAGCCAACTCGTAATTTCTCGGGAAAGTTCAAGGTAAGTTTTGAGTAAACGAAATTGCTATTTAAGTTAAAATGCCATGAGATACATGCTGATTTTTGAAAGATGTCCCCTTGAGAAAGAAACCTTATTCATGTTTGCTATATAGCCGAATGGCTCATAGAGAAAAGGGCCGAAATTGAGATTTGAAATGCATTGCTTATGTGATCACTGGGCCGAAAGTCTAGAAAAGAAGAGTATACGTGCATGAGTTTTGAATTATATATATATATGTATGAGAAATTGTGATGCGAATCCGGGATTTAAGTCCCACTGACTATATGTGGAGACTATGTCCGGGTTAAGACCCGAAGGCTATATGCAGAGACAATGTCTGGGTTGAGACCCGAAGGCTATATGCAGAGATTATATCCGGGGTAGAGACCCGATGGCTATGTATAGAGTTTACCCAAGCTAAAGATCTCGATAATGAGAGTAAAGCCTAAGACTAATGGTATTCAAGGTAACGATCGCTAATGAATTGCGCTGAAAGTGTTAAGTTATACAGGTATGTACCTTTGGCTTATATGCAAGCTGGATTTTTGGACCGAATATTAAGGTCATTATGTGATTTCATATGTGTTCATGAAATGAGATTATTAATATGGTCTAAGTACAATTGGCCTATGTGAAGTGTTATGTGAATTTTTGTGACATGTGTATGTTTAAGTGAGTTACTATAAGTGAAAGCTATCCACTTTCGTATACGATGTGAATGTATATGTTTGGTTGAAAGGTTACTTACCTAAAAGAGGAGGGAAACAAAGATACGAACAACTATGCTATAATTTGATGCTTTATCTGTTGTCATTGCTTAAAACTTACTAAGCATTGAAATGCTTACTCCGTCTCCCTTGTTTTCTCTATTTTATAGATCTCTTTTTGGAAGCTACGGACTCGGGATTGAAGCCTTGATCACCTACACTATCGCTGTTATTTTGGTACATTTAATGGTTGTTTTGGATCAATGGCATGGATAGGCTAATCTCCTTCTGTTGAATCAAACTACATTTTGAGTTGTAAATATTTCTAGCCATGCGAAAATGGCTTGCTTAGTCTTTGAGTTTGATTATATGTGTTTGGATGATTCTTATATGATTCGATGTTGTGGCATGATATTTGGTTAGTACCCAATATGCAATGAATTTCCAATATGGTGATCGGTTATTGAAATGTTCGATTTAGCCAAATTGTTAGTAGCCACAAAGTAGAGATTTGCTAGCATGCTTATAGAAGGATTTTAATAAGATTTGATGTATTGATCGAACCGACCTACAAGTGTTATATTCGACTATAGAACTCAATGAATTCACGCCTAGCATGTAACCATGAACCTCGGTAGATTGTATTTAGTTTTGTAATACCTTATACCCTATTCCGGCGACGGACAGGGGTGTAGGGTGTTACATTTTTATTGGTATCAGAGCTACGATTTAGTCGATTCTCGGACTAACGTAGCGCGTGTGAGTATAGCTATACATGCCATTTTGTGAAAATGCGATAGTGTGGTGATTTCTAACTTTTAAAATGTGTTTTTCGTATAGTAATGGATTCCGATCCCGATCGAGCCGCAGCGGAAGATATTGAGAGTGTAGCGGCTGCTCCCGCGCAAGGGACTGCGCCGACCGACTCTCAGCCAAATGCCAGTCATCGAGATGATGACATGAGGCAGAACTTCTATGCAATGATGAATGATTGGTTCACCCAATTTCTTCGAACTAATCCGGCTGTTCCACAACCTCCTCCCCTGAATAACCCACTTCCGACCCTTGTAGCTCCTCCTGAGGCCGACCCTGTGAGGTCGAGTAAACCCCCGATCGATAAAATTAGAAAATATGGGGCTGAAGAGTTCCGGGCTACTGTTGATGATGATGCTGAGCGGGCCGAGTTTTGGCTCGATAATGTAATCCGTGTGTTTGATGAAGTGTCGTGTACACCCGAAGAGTGCTTGAAATGTGCCGTATCTCTGCTGCGTGATTCTGCCTACTATTGGTGGAACATATTGGTTTCCGTTGTGCCGAAAGAGCGAGTTACTTGGGAGTTTTTCCAAGTTGAATTTCGAAAGAAGTATATCAGCCAAAGATTTATCGATCAGAAACGGAAGGAATTCCTCGAGCTTAAACAAGGCCGAATGTCAGTAACCGAGTATGAGAGAGAATTTGTACGGCTTAGTCGATATGCTCGCGAGTGCATAGCATCCGAAGCTATTATGTGTAAACGCTTCGAGGACGGGTTAAATGAAGACATCAAACTACTGGTTGGCATTCTGGAAATTCAAGAGTTCGTTGTTCTTGTCGAGCGAGCCTGCAAGGCCGAAGAGCTTCGAAATGAAAAGAGAAAAGCTGATATCGGAGCCAGAGAGTTCCGTAAGAGATCTTCTGGGAGGTCTACTCAAAAATCCTCAAAGAAGTTCCGAAGTGAATCGAACAGACCATCTGCTACTTCGGATTTTTCTAGACGAGACCGTGATCGACCCCCTATGAGTACCCGTGCCACTTCTGCTGCTAGTGTTGGGAATGACCGTCGAGACCGAGCCGAGTGCAAGTATTGTGGAAAATGGCATTCGGGGAGCTACAGATTCCATGATCGCTCCTGTTATAAGTGCAGGTCGGCTGATCACTTTATAAGAGATTGCCCCAGATGGTCCGAGCAAAATATGAATCAGAGTGGGAAACCGAGTACTACTTCAGCACGAGGTAGGCCACCTAGAAATCCGAAAAATGCTAGCGGTGGTCAGAGAAGGTTTAAAGATGCCACGACAAAATCCGAGGCTCATGCTCCTGCTAGGGCTTACGCTATTCGCGCACGAGAGGATGCCTCTTCGCCCGATGTTATCACCGGTACTTTCACTCTCTTTGATACTGATGTAATTGCTTTGATTGACCCCGGTTCAACTCATTCATATGTATGTGAAACTTTGGCATCCAGTAAGACTCTCCTTATTGAGTCTACTGAGTTTGTGATTCGAGTGTCAAATCCCTTGGGTCGTTGTGTTTTAGTTGATAGCGTGTGTAAGAAATGTCCCCTTATGATTCGAAATTCCTGTTTTCCGGCCGATTTGATGCTTTTGCCATTTGATGAATTTGACGTTATACTCGGAATGGATTGGTTGACTGTACACGATGCGGTAGTGAATTGCAAACGAAAGACTATTGATTTACGATGTTCGACTAATGAGATCATTCGGATTGAGTCTACGGATTTAAACGGGCTACCGGCAGTAATATCTTCTATGTTGGCTCGAAAACTTATGAAAAAGGGTTGCGAGGCTTATCTTGCTTATGTATTAGATAGCAAAATATCCGAACTAAAGCTTGAGGCTGTACCTGTGGTTTGTGAGTATCCGGACGTATTTCCCGAAGAATTACCGGGATTACCGCCTGTTAGGGAGGTTGAGTTTGGCATTGAGCTAGTCCCGGGTACAACTCCGATTTCGATTGCTCCCTATCGTATGGCTCCAACAGAGTTGAAAGAGTTGAAATCTCAGTTGCAAGAGTTAACTGATAGAGGTTTCGCAAGACCGAGCTTTTCACCCTAGGGTGCACCAGTTTTGTTCGTGAAAAAGAAAGACGGGACTTTGAGAATGTGTATCGACTGTCGGCAGTTGAACAAGGTGACTATAAAGAATAAGTATCCGTTGCCTCGTATCGACGACTTATTCGATCAGTTAAAGGGAACCTCAGTGTTTTCGAAGATTGATTTGCGATCCGGCTATTATCAGTTGCGAGTTCGAGACTCAGACGTGCCCAAGACTGCTTTCAGAACGAGGTACGGACACTATGAATTTTTAGTGATGCCGTTTGGGCTGACTAATGCCCCCGCTGTTTTCATGGATTTGATGAATCGAGTGTTTAAGTAGTACCTAGATCGATTTGTGGTCGTGTTTATCGATGACATTTTGATTTATTCTCGCGATGAGATTGAGCATGCCGAGCATTTAAGACTTGTGCTACAGATTTTGCGTGATAACCAGTTGTATGCGAAATTCAGCAAGTGCGAATTCTGGTTGCGCGAGGTTGGCTTTCTGGGACATATAGTGTCTGCTGCAGGGATCCGAGTTGATCCGAATAAGATATCCGCTATCCTTGATTGGAAGCCTCCTAGAAATGTCTCAAAAGTCCAAAGCTTTTTGGGACTTGCCGGGTACTACCGACGGTTTGTGAAAGACTTCTCAATAATCTCAACCCCATTGACGAAGCTCTTGCAGAAAGATGTTAAATTCGAATGGTCCGAGAAGTGCCAAAAGAGTTTCGACCAATTAAAAGCCCTATTGACGGAAGCTCCAGTATTAGTTCAACCTAAATCCGGTAAAGAGTTTGTAGTTTATAGTGACGCGCCTTTGAATGGCTTGGGGTGTGTTTTGATGCAAGAGGGCAGAGTTGTTGCGTACGCTTCAAGACAGTTAAAGCCTCATGAGAAAAACTATCCGACTCACGATCTCGAATTAGCTGCTATTGTGTTTGCTCAGAAAATTTGGCGTCATTACCTTTTTGGTGAGAAATGTCATATCTTCTCCGACCATAAAAGCCTCAAATACTTGATGACGCAAAGAGACTTGAATCTGAGACAGAGACGTTGGCTGGAATTGCTAAAGGATTACGAACTTGTCATCGACTATCACCCGGGGAAAGCGAATGTAGTTGCTGACGCTCTTAGCCAGAAATCATTGCTTGCTCTACGAGCAATGAATGTGCATTTATAGGTAGCTAATGATGGTGTGATGATAGCGGAATTAAAAGTGAAACCAGTGTTTCTACGACAAGTTTGTGAGGCTCAGAAAGCAGATGATGATTTAATTGCCAAGCGAGCTCAATGCGATGTAAATGCGGATCCTGAGTTTCAAGTTGACGACAATGATTGTTTGAGGTTTTGAGGCCGAGTATGCATACCGAGAAGTTCAGAGTTGGTTTCGGTGATTTTAGATGAAGCTCACAATGGCCGAATGTCAGTTCATCTGGGAAGCACCAAAATGTACAATGATTTGAAACGTCAGTATTGGTGGCATGGTATGAAACGAGACATCTCAAATTTTGTGTCGAAGTGTCTGATATGCCAACAAGTAAAAGCGGAACATCAGGTGCCATCGGGTTTGTTGCAACTGATTTTGATTCCCGAGTGGAAATGGGATAAAGTCACGATGGATTTCGTATCTGGGCTACCGTTGACACCGAGCAAGAAGGATGCGATTTGGGTTGTCATAGACCGATTAACTAAATCCACCCATTTTATACCCGTGCGTATGGATTACTCACTTGATAAGCTAGCGGAGTTGTATGTTTCTCAGATCGTCAGATTGCACGAGGTCCCTATCTCTATCGTATCGGATAGAGACCCGAGATTTACATCGCGGTTTTGGAAGAAACTACAAGATTCTCTGGGTACTAAGTTACATTTTAGTACCGCGTTCCATCCTCAGACGGACGGTCAATCGGAACGAGTAATTCAAATACTCGAGGATATGTTGAGATGTTGTGTCCTTGAGTTTAGTGGTTCGTGGGAACGGTATTTGCCTTTGATTGAATTCGCTTACAACAACAATTTCCAATCGAGCATTAAGATGGCACCTTACGAGGCTTTGTACGGTCGCAAATGCCGCACCCCGTTGTTTTGGACCGAGCTCAGCGAAAGTAAGATCTTTGGAGTCGATTTAATTAGAGATGCCGACCAAAATGTAAAAGTGATTCGTGGTAGTCTTAAGGCAGCTTCAGATCGTCAAAAGTCATACGCGGATTTAAAGCGGAAAGATATCGAGTATCAAGTCGGAGATAAAGTATTCTTTAAAGTATCACCTTGGAAAAAGGTGCTCAGATTCGGCCGTAAGGGCAAATTGAGTCTGAGGTTCATCGGACCGTACGAAATATCTAAACGGATTGGACCGGTGGCATATCGATTGATATTGCCTCCCGAACTTGAAAAGATCCACAACGTTTTTCATGTTTTGATGCTCCGACGATATAGATCCGACCCATCACATGTAATTAACCCATCTGACATTAAGATTCGATCTGATATGAGTTATGAGGAGGAACCAATTCGTATTTTGGCACACGAGGTTAAAGAGTTACGAAATAAGAAGATTTCATTAGTGAAAGTGTTGTGGGTCAAACACAGGGTTGAAGAAGCTACTTGGGAGCTTGAGGACTCGATAAGAGAACGTTACCCAGACTTATTTTCCGGTAAGATTTTCGGGGACGAAAATTTCTTAAGTGGGGGAGAGTTGTGACAGCCTTAAAATGGCCCTAGTCGGAATGTGGTTTCGGGACCACAAAACCGAGGCATAAAATATATTTAATATTCATTTTGATGCCTATAATATGTGTTAATTCATGTGTGACATGTTTGGTGTGTCGATTTAGAGTTATAAATTTGAATTTTACTAAAAGGGACTTAGTAGTGAACTTTGAAAATATGCTAGACAAATGTGTGATGACTAGTTAATGCATGCATGCAAATTGAGGGAGTTGCACGTCAAATTTACCTTTTTATGTGAGTGGATGGTAATGATGATTTTGTTTGGCATTTTGTGCTTTGTAAGTTAGTAAATAATGATAATAATAAATTTGGTTATATTAAATAAAATTGGTTTCATAAAATGGAAATAATAAAAGTTAATAAATCAAATGAATAAAATAATGTTGAGGTGATAATAACAAGGCCATTTTCTCCTTCTTCTTGCCGTGAGTGGAGAAAGAAAATAGAAAACCCTTGAGTTAGGGCATTCGGCAAAGGGAGGCACAAACAAGGTAAGGTTCATGTTATTTTCTTTAAAAACTTGTGAATTTAGTGTGTTTTGAAGCTCTCTTCTTTGTCCATGTTTGAATTTCTTGAGCCTTTAGTGTTAGAAGCATTCGGTCATGGGAGAAGAATTTGTGAATTTTGAATTTGATAGTTAAAATTGATAAATGAGTATGTGAAGGGTATTATGAGGTTAAATTCATGTGATTATAGGTTTATAAGCCTAAATTAAACAATTGGTGTTTTCAAGGGCTTAATCTTTTGTAAGAAAGGATATTCGGCCATGGATGTTGTGTTTCTTGGTAGGTGTTTTGATGTTTTTGGTATTAAGATTGATGATAGATGAGTTGAGATTGTTAAACTAGGATGGATGTGGCTAAATGAAATTGTTGACAATTTGCTACTATGTGAAATGCAAGATTAATGTATGATTTAGAAATTTTTTTGCTTAAAAGTAACATTCTATGTATGTGTATTAGCCGAATTTGAACTTAGAGTGGTAAGTATAATTAGTGAAATTATGCTTGGTAAGGGTAAATTGTTCAAAGGAACATTCGGCCATGGGGTATGTTTACATTGTTATAAGTTGGAATTAAGGTTTGTCATTTGGTCCTTATTATGGCCGAATGTGATAAAGGTTAAAGAAAAATTGGTTAAAGGTGGAGTTAATTAAGTTTCGGCTAATAGTATGTGGTATGAAATTTGTCGAAAATGCCTTCTATGATGTTCGGCCTTAAGAAAATTTAGAACTAAGAAGCTTAATGTTCAATGCTTAATACATGCTTATACAATTTCTCAATGTGGCCTTGAAGACTTAGCATTCTTAAATTGCATTGTTAATTTGATTATTAAATAAAAGGCCGATTGTGTACAAGGGCTATCTCATGACCATTTGATTAAGTGTGTTAGAAAGACTTGATTAAATAGCTTTTCCATGAGACATTTGCATATTCGGCTATAAGGTTGGATCTTGTATAGGGGAGTGTGAAATTAATGCATGGTGCAAAATTGAGTTGTGAGTTGATTATTACTGACTTGTATGATTCATCTAGTTAAATGAAATGAATATGAATTATGCATATATATGTTAAGATCAATGACTTCTTTAAATGATGCCTTGTAATGTTATGTTTTAATTATGTGAATAAGTACATTAAAGAGTGAATTTTGTATAAATCTGCTTGGTACAGCAGCAGTAACGTGTTTTGGAAAAATCACCATAAATTGTGGGAGATGAATTAGATGCTGAATAAATTGTGTAATTAAAGCTTACTGAGTCTAGTTTCTTATAAAAGAAACCTTACAAGCAAAGGAGTTTCTGATAAATAGATTTTTAGAGTAGAGTGAGACAGTGTCAGATTGACTACGAAATCCCCTGTTCTGTTTTTAGAAAATCACCATAAATT
The DNA here is from genome assembly GCA_020496765.1 of Gossypium stocksii. Classification (NCBI taxonomy): domain Eukaryota; kingdom Viridiplantae; phylum Streptophyta; class Magnoliopsida; order Malvales; family Malvaceae; genus Gossypium; species Gossypium stocksii. The sequence goes on from CM035621.1 coordinate 53,949,827, forward strand.
GTATAAAAATTTTTATGAGACAAAATTTATATTCTTAGACTCCTTAATGAGTCTAGTTTCGAATAAAATTGGTGAGGACATATTTGGAATTCTGTACAAGGAGAAATTCGGTTCGTAGTATAGAGTAGTCAGTTTAATCAAACAGTGAAATAGGGGAACTTTAAGAAAGTTCTGGTATTGATTGGCCATACCAAAAATTATGAAAATTTTATGGATGGAAGATAAATGAGTCTATTTTCATGCAAAATTAATGGCACTTCATTTGGAGTTTTGTAGCTCCAGTTATGAGTAAATTATTGAATGCTGCTCAGAAAATCAGCTTGTTGTGACTTATGATATGTATGTGAAATGACCGAATGTGCGTATGTGTTTGCAATGAGAAGAATATGCATGTATTATTTGACTATAAGTGAAAATGATTCATTGAGATGCTTGAATAAGGATTAATAAAATTAAATGTTTTATTTAGCTCAAGAGCATAGAGGGACGAGTTCGGATAAAGGGAAGGCCAAAGTGGTCGAATAGCCAACTCGTAATTTCTCGGGAAAGTTCAAGGTAAGTTTTGAGTAAACGAAATTGCTATTTAAGTTAAAATGCCATGAGATACATGCTGATTTTTGAAAGATGTCCCCTTGAGAAAGAAACCTTATTCATGTTTGCTATATAGCCGAATGGCTCATAGAGAAAAGGGCCGAAATTGAGATTTGAAATGCATTGCTTATGTATGTTTGATCACTGGGCCGAAAGTCTAGAAAAGAAGAGTATACGTGCATGAGTTTTGAATTATATATATATATATATGTATGAGAAATTGTGATGCGAATCCGGGATTTAAGTCCCACCGACTATATGTGGAGACTATGTCCGGGTTAAGACCCGAAGGCTATATGCAGAGACAATGTCCGGGTTGAGACCCGAAGGCTATATGCGGAGATTATATCCGGGGTAGAGACCCGATGGCTATGTATAGAGTTTATCCAAGCTAAAGATCTCGATAATGAGAGTAAAGCCTAAGACTAATGGTATTCAAGGTAACGATCGCTAATGAATTGCACTGAAAGTGTTAAGTTATACAGGTATGTACCTTTGGCTTATATGCAAGCTGGATTTTTGGACCGAATATTAAGGTCATTATGTGATTTCATATGTGTTCATGAAATGAGATTATTAATATGGTCTAAGTACAATTGGCCTATGTGAAGTGTTATGTGAATTTTTGTGACATGTGTATGTTTAAGTGAGTTACTATAAGTGAAAGCTATCCACTTTCGTATACGATGTGAATGTATATGTTTGGTTGAAAGGTTACTTACCTAAAAGAGGAGGGAAACAAAGATACGAACAACTATGCTATAATTTGATGCTTTATCTGTTGTCATTGCTTAAAACTTACTAAGCATTGAAATGCTTACTCCGTCTCCCTTGTTTTCTCTATTTTATAGATCTCTTTTTGGAAGCTACGGACTCAGGGATTGAAGCCTTGATCACCTACACTATCGCTGTTATTTTGGTACATTTAATGGTTGTTTTGGATCAATGGCATGTATAGGCTAATCTCCTTCTGTTGAATCAAACTACATTTTGAGTTGTAAATATTTCTAGCCATGCGAAAATGGCTTGCTTAGTCTTCGAGTTTGATTATATGTGTTTGGATGATTCTCATATGATTCGATGTTGTGGCATGATATTTGGTTAGTACCCAATATGCAATGAATTTCTAATATGGTGATCGGTTATTGAAATGTTCGATTTAGCCAAATTGTTAGTAGCCACAAGGTAGAGATTTGCTAGCATGCTTATAGAAGGATTTTAATGAGATTTGATGTATTGATCGAACCGACCTACAAGTGTTATATTCGACTATAGAACTCAATGAATTCAGGCCTAGCATGTAACCATGAACCTCGGTAGATTGTATTTAGTTTTGTAATACCTTATACCCTATTCCGGTGATGGACAGGGGTGTAGGGTGTTACAGTTGTTTTATGATGGTCTTCCGAGGCTACAACTATTTGGTTGTATCCTAAGTTGTAACATCCCTAAACCCATTCCCACCGCCGGAGGGTTAAGAGGCATTACACGACTTTCATGAATCGATTTGATGATCATACACAACCATTACTCTATTTGTGGTAAAATATCCAAGCTTAGCCAATTTCAACAGTTTAACATCTATATGGAGTTACCGAATGATCACATTTAATTCCACATTTCAGCCTTCGTTTATCTTGTTCACATACAAGTCATACGTCTCTCAATACGTAGATATCAAGATATATATATAATACTTCAAACATATTTACAAAATGCATGACTTAACTGCCATTCCCATATAACGTAACCAAGTTTAAAACCATGGACATGGATATAAGGTATTCGGGTAAGCCATTTTCGCATGGCTAATTTACTTACAAATTCAAAATCATAATTATTTAACAACAAAATGTCAAGTCTATACATGCCATTCTCAAGGTTTAGTTACAAAAATACCGAAAGATGTTTTGATAGTGTGGATGACTTCAACCCTGGAATTCCCGAGACCGTAGCTACCGAGTGAGATCTATAAAACAAAAAGTAAGGGCAACGGAGTAAGCAATCATTTGCTTAGTAAGTTTTTGAATAACAAAATCATTTAAAAACAAATGGCATAGTAATATCTAAACTTGTTCAATTCATTCTTTAGCCGAATAAGAACATAACCAAAATACTACTTATATCATTCAAATCACCAAGGAAAGATTAATGTATTCAAATGACTTCAATTCTATAGCCGAATACGCCCATTTCGTTTTCCATGTCAGTCATGTATATACACATACATTTCATTTTCATATATCAAAATCAGATCATAAATGTTCGAGTGATTCTAACCAATGGTTTAAATATCTCTACCGGATTTCAAAATCAAAAATCGAAAGTAATCAAAGTCCCATCGAGAGTAGAATGCGTACCTGGTTATCTTATGGGAGGTAGTACATTTATTATATGATGAACACTTTCAATAGCTATTCAAGTACTTTCGCCTTTCCCTTATCCAAATTCGGTGTCCCTTGTTCTTGAGCTTCAATTAAACAAAGTTTATTATTTAATAAACCACTCTCAATATTACAAATTCATCATTTAATTAAAAATTCATACACAACCGAGAGTAGAAATCTTTTAATCAAATTCATTATTCAAGATATAAAAGTCATCTAAAGCCGAATATGTTATCACTTAGTAAGCTCAAATTCATGTGAGCTTAAGTGTCCAAAAAGTCTATGAAATATTTGTTCACTATCTTCTATCCTTAACTCAATTTCCTAACTCCCATTCGGCCACTAGGACCGTCTTAATTCATTTCTCATTTTGGTTAATAAAACATGGCAAAGCTAATTTCCATAAACAATTATCAACAATTCATTTATTCATTCCCTAGAGACAGAGCCGAATGTTCACTAAACAAGCAAGGCACCAAAAGCATGACTTCTTCTATCAATTCAACCAATCCACCTTGTCATACTATTATTTTCTCAACACCATCTAAACAATGCCATTCAACAAATACATATATGTATATATTAATACCAAGACTGAATGTTTATTTTCTTAACATCAAATTTTCTATTCGGCTAGCATATATGCCTACACCAAAACAAATGTTAACCTATAAACCCAACATCAATTGGCATGAGTTACCGAATGTCTTCATGCTCTTAATTTAAGCACTTAAACTACCTTAACCGATTACTCAACTCAATTTGAGCTACACATATATATATATAATTAATCAAATTTATTAATTCTTGTTCAATTTCATCATTCTTTCATGCTTAACTCAATTTAACAATAATTAAATCTATAAAATGTCATAGCTGAATGCTCCAAACAAAAAGGGTTAAGCCACACAATTTTCCTCAACTAAAAACCACATTCACATTCGGCAATTGTATCATTTCCCATACAATTCACAACCAATTATTCACTTGTTACAAAATCCTCAAAACCATCCTTTATAACACCTAATAACTCCATTAACACTTATCATTATCAACCATCAAGGTTTCATACAACCACACTCATGGCCGAACAAGATTCTTGCAATTTAACTAAATTATAAGCCATGGGCTAGATAAAATGCTAACTAACAACTAAAATGCACTGAAAATTTCAAAGAAAAATAATCATGCATACCTCAATCTAGCCTTATGAGATGCCAATTGTAAGAAGCTTGTTTCTCCCCTCTTTTCTCTTAAAAATTGGCAAGGATGAACAACCAAGAACAACTTTGTTCTTTTCACTCATTTCTTTTATTATTTTATTAACTAATATGTAAACAACCAATTACACATTTCTTAATATTATAAAATGCTAAAATAATCATTAAAATGTTGCATGGCCGGCCACTAATAATGAAAAATGGATATTTGACATGCAAATCCATTCAAATTACAACATTTCCATAATCACTCTCTTAAATTAGACATGCATTCGTTCAATCCTTCCACTTAAGTCCCTCTTATTTCGAAACACATTCAATTAGCAAAAATCAAAGCATTAAAAATTTACACATGCACAAGCACATATTCTGACACGAAATATTTTATTTAATTATTTCAGTGACTCAGTTTAGCGGTCCCGAAACCACTTCCCGACTAGGGTCGAAATAGGGCTGTCACATAAGTATACATTTAAAAAGTAGTAAAATTCATTACCTGCCAGCCGATTTAACATTTGATCCATAAAAGGCAACGAAAAATGGTCCTTACGAGTGGCTTTGTTTAATTTTCTATAGTCAATATAGATTCTCCAACCTGTGATAGTTCTCGTTAGGATTAACTCGTTACGTTCATTCTCGACAATCATGATTCCATCTTTCTTTGGTACACATTGTACCAAACTTACCCAAGAACTATCTGAGATGGGGTGGATAATTCCCGCATCTAACCATTTGATCACTTTCTTCCATACTACCTCTTTCATGATAGGGTTAAGTCTCATTTTCCCATCGATTTTACTTTGCTCACCTTTCTCTAAAATAATCTTATACATACAGAAGGAAGAGCTTATACCTCGAATGTCAATTATGGTCCAACCAATTGCCTTTTTAAATTTATTTAAAATAGTAGTCAGTTGCTCCACTTAATGGTCTGTCAAGTCTATTGAAACAATCACATGAAAAGTAGAACAATTACCTAAATAAATGTATTTTAAAGAGGATGAAAGTATCTTTAGTTCAAGCTTAGGCGGTTCCTCAATTGACAACTTAGGTTATGTACATTCTCGAACTTCCAACTCTAGCGATTTGAACCGTAGTTGTTGAACATAACTCCTCAAATTGGCTTCCATCAAAGCCATGTTTTCATTACCTTTTTCATCTTCCAATGTTTCAAACACTAAAGTATTCTCCAATATGTCTTCTTCAAGTTTTCTCTCCCATTCCATAGAAACTAAGGTTTCTAATTCCTCCATTACTTAACATTCCTTTGTCAGATTGGGAAATTTCATGGCCTCCAGAATGTTAAATATTACCTAGTTGTCTTGAACCCTCATTGTGAGTTCTCCTTTTTGTACATCTATCAACATTCTTCTTGTGGGTAGGAAAGGTCTCCCTACAATGATCAAAACTTCTTTATCTGCATCAAATTCTAACACAATAAAGTTAACGGGAAAAAAACTTATCAACTCTTACCAAAACATCTTCAATCTTTCCCTTGGGATATGCTAACGAATGATCTGCTAGTTGAAGTATCACAGCAATGGGTTTTACTTCACCTATTCCCAATAGTTTGAAAATAAAATTAGGCAACAAGTTGATGCTTGCCCCAAGGTCACACAAAGCTTTACTACATAAGATTCTTTGATGTTACAAGGTATCGTAAAGCTTCTAGGGTCTTTTAATTTCGAAGGTACCTTGTTCTATATGAATGCATTACACTCGTTCGTTAGAGCAATAGTCTCATACTCACTAAGCCTTTACTTCATGGACAGAATATCCTTCGTAAACTTCATGTAGTTGGGCATTTGCTCTAAAGCCCCTACAAACGAGATGTTAATGTGCAGTAACTTTAGAACATCCAAGAACTTCTTGAATTGCACCTATTGTTTTTATGTCACTCAGAAAGGCTCATTGTGGTCTACTATGAAGCTTAGTAGCTAACCCATCTGGTTGTCTATATTTTTCAGTGTTGCTGCTTGAGTTTTGATGAAAGCGTCATTTTTGGCCATATACTCCTTCAACGATTCCTCCAAATTATTAGATAACTCAAATTAAGGTGATTTTGGAGCTTGTTGACCAAACCCTTGCCACTAGTTAGGTCTATGCTGCATATGATTTTTGTTACTCTAGAAAAAGTTTAGATAATTTTACCATGATATATTGTAGAAGTTGGACTGTTGTCCTTGTCCACTTCTATTTTGATGCTAATTCCTTACATAATAAATGAACTCAAGGTTTGAAGGGAAATTCTCAAAAGAATGATCATCCCCACAATACACACAGGAACCAACATAATACTGACTTGGTGATTAAGCTGCAAAATTATTCAAACCATTATGGTAAACTATTTTAACATTGAGGAAATAGAAAATACCTGAGCAAAGAGTGAAGTCAATGCGTCCACTTCATGCACTGCAGCTACTGGTCTTTCAAAAAAATCTCGATTTGTCAGCCATTGGTAATTGTTTATCACTAGGTCTCATAATCCTTGTTATAAGACTTGGACAAAATCACACCATTAGCAAAAGCATCTACCATTAACATTGTATGTGAGTTGAGACCATTATAAAACATCTCCAACTGGATGCAATGAGGAATCCCATGATGAGGAAACTTACGAAGCAATTCCTTAAATCTTTCCCATGCCTTGTATAAGGACTCGTCATCCAATTATTGGAAAGTAGTTATCTCATTTCGCAACTTTATGTTCTTACTCGGTGGAAAATACTTTACGAAAAACCTTTCTACTAATTCTTGCCAAGTAGATATTAAACTTGGTGGCAATGAATTTAGCCAGGCTCATGCTCGATCTCGCAACGAGTACAAGAATAGCTTCAACCTTAATGAATCTTCAGTCACACCAGTTATCTTAAATGAATCACTCACCTTCATTAATAATCGAAGGTCAAGATGTGGATCTTCTATGGGCATACCACTGAACTGGCCTACCATTTGGAGCATTTGAAACATCACTAGTTTCAACTCAAATTAGGGTGCCTCGATATCTGACCTCTTAATTTCTAGATTTAATCAATTAAAGAGTGGCACAACGTATTGTCTTATGGCACAATCCCTATCATCAATAACAAGGATTGGGTTGTACATATGATTGAATCCATTACCTTATCCATAATTTTCATTTCCAAGGTCTATCTCGACTTGTCTTTAAGCAAATCTCTCATGTCTTCTTTGTCTAAATGTCCTCTCACTTTTAGGGTCTACAAGTAATAAACTTATGATTCAATCTATGCCCATAAACACCTGGTAAATAAATCACAAATAAAGAATAAAGAATAATTTAGTAATGTTAGAAATTAAATAAAACCAAACTACAAAGCAATTTCACAAAGAATGATTAAGGTAACAATCCCTGACAACTTCACCAAAAACTTGTAACGAGATTTTTGTGCAAGTGTATACAGTCGTTCACGTAATAAGTAAGTAAAATGGTTATCATCTCCATAGGGACTATATATGTTAATTGATTATTTGTAAATTTAAAAGTTAACAATTTGGTGGTAGAAACACAATATTTTGAGCGGTGGATAATTAAATTAAATTATCTAGATGCAAAATAATCCCTATGTAATTAAATCTAAATGCAAATGATCTAAATGTATGAATGGATTATAGCAACAAAAACACAATTTCAACAATCAATAACATGACTAGGCTAGGATAATCATATTAATAAATTTAATTCATTTTCATCATGCTTAACAATGTTCAGAAAACATTCCATGGCAACTCAATCTTTCATGAGTTTGGAAACCAAATTAAGTCACAGATCTTTTACTGAGTGAAACGTACATTTTACTAATCATATTAAACTAAGGGTTTCTTAGTATTTATGAGAGTTAACATGGACAATTAAGTTTGAAACATTTTAATCACATAAACCTAAAAACTATGCAAGATAATAAAGCTAACTAAAGATATTATGAACCTCTAATTTAGTCAGGTTTAATGATCTAAATTGAGCATTGCACTTTTCAATTATGTGTCTACTAGTCATTGTCTGGTTAGGATCGCTCAATGAATCTAAATGCATCTAATCATGTATGAATAAAATACATCTTAATTTTAATTGGAAACATGTTTGACTGAGGCACAAACACGGTAAACATGATTCAAACAAATATTATTGAATTAACATAGTCACCCTAGCTAAACAGAATAAAGTTATCATTTTTCATTCCAAGATAAATAATACTTAACAAACATGTTTCAATTAAACAACAAGGAGGAAAGAGTAGAGTCTAATTCAATTCAATAGCCTTTCGGATCTTTCTGGCTAAGATGTTTCTCTGATCTGCCCATTGCTCCTTTGCTAAGGGTTCCTCAAGATGGTCGACAAAGAGATGGTCTTGACAAGGCTTTTGTTGGCTAAAGAATGGAGAGGGAGATGGAATGGCTTGGCAGGGGAGAAGAGAGCAAGAGAGAAAATGAGAGAATGCTTAATGAATGAATGGATTAAGGGATGATTTGAAAGGTGAAAGGTGTGTGGTATTTATAGGTGAAGTTGGTGGCTGGTTTTGCTAAAAATAGCATCACATATCCCTTGATTCTCTCCATTCTATGGCCAGCCATGATGTGCAGAAAGGTGGGTGATTTATTTACTTGATTTGAGCACAAGATCATGTTATATTTAGCCAAGGTTGGATGGTTTCTCAAGCAAACCTTGTGTCCCAATTTCAAACATTCTTCCAAAGTGTAGGGACCTCTAATAATTGTCCCAAAGTTAATTTTTGGTTGTCCAAGTGTGGTTGCCGAATTGGGCTTCTCTCCTCCTGGATTAGATCGTTCCATGATCCAGTAAACCTGTAGATTAATCCAACATATATCACCCTTTTTATTGGGTTAAGATTGTAATTAATGTCCCAATTTTGCATGGTTGTTGTCTTCCAATACATGAGAAAGTAGCCTATGTCCATGGACATTATAATATACTCACTATATTGAATCAACTTTATGACCCCACTGCATGATAAAAATCAACACATTGATAAATGACATGAAATAATGTAATTTATGCTAAAAAAATCATGTAATAAAACACAATTTCTCATATTTTATAAATTCATGTCTATTATTAACATTTAAGCAAAATCCACTTAATTTCTTAGCAATTACTCAAGATTAATATAATTATTAAGTCAAAAGGTGGTAAAAATATATAAAAAAATCCTATATAATTTTGAGTTTACAAATATATAGCTTCTTTTGAGAAGATAGAAGAAGCAATATGGCATCAAAAGTTCCTCATGGGTCTCAAAGTCGTTCCTTAAGTGGAAAAAAGTTATCACATTGTATTGTGATAATAGTGCGGTAAAAGCTAACACCAAGGAAACCAAAAACCACAAAAGAAAAAACACATTGGTAGAACGTATCACATCATTAGAAACACAAAAAATTTTAGATTTTTTCATACCTATTTTTACTTAAAATTGTGCAGTTTCGGTAAAATTCTTGTCGAAAAATAATTAATTTTATTAAAATAATTAAATTGTATTAAAAATATGAACATATTAAAATTTAGTCAATTTTATAATTATTTTTAGTGAATTTTGATTATTTTTGATAGATTCGCGCAAAGGACAAAAATTGGCTCAGCAGACACCGCTAGAAGCACAAAACCAAGAAACAATTTGAACTATCGAGGCGAATTAATTTCTAGCCCAAGATGGTCCAAATATGTACGTTAATTCATAATATAATTAAGTTTAATTTATTCCCAATTAAATTTGGGTTAAATAAATTATTTTTAATTAATTATGGGAAAAGGGTCTAGTTGAATCGCACTAGTAGAACCGAATTAAGTGAACCAAACCAGCCATCAATTGGGCAGCCCAGAACCATCCATATGCTAACCCAAATCATCATTTTAGCTGGTAAATGAGCTTGCAAAAAGATCCTTGAAAGACTTACAAATTGCATTCAAACCCCTTCTTTAATTATGGCTTCTTGTATTTGCCCAGACTATTTTTAGCAAAGTTGAAAGCCACCAACTTTGCCATGTGTGTGGCTGGCCAAGAGGGGGCTCTTTGGCTGCTAAAATATTCTATTTTTAGCATCCATACTCAGCTATATAAACCCCCCTTTGCTTCCCATTCAAAGCATCCCTCAATACTCTCTCATTCTCTCACAAATCTCTTCTCCTCTCTCACTTTTCGTCTCCATTTTCCACTCATTTCCCCTTGTTCTTGTGCTGATTTCTTCTCTTGGAAAAGAGGCCTTTCTTCAGCCATTTTAGAGTAGAAATTAGGTGTTCATAGAAACCTTGGTCACCAAGGGCAACGAAGAGCGAAGAACGGAGCAACCAATCTAGCCACGGAGAAACACTAGATTTGATTCTAGTTCCCTATCTTTTTAACTTTTTGTTATTGTTTGATGAACATGTTTATGAATATTTATGCTATTGAAATGGTTAATTTAATTAATTTAGCTTGAATTTAATTCATGTTGGGTTGATTGCATTTTGTCTGCGTGAATTATTAAAATTGTGTATATGTTGTTATAGGCCTCGGTAAATTGCTTGATTAAGTAAAATCATGCCTAAGTTATTTTCTCATTATAAATGTGAGATTACTAATGAATTAATTATTTAATCGTATTGAAATTATAATTAATCGATACAATACTTAATCAGTGCATGTTTAACCATCTAAGGTAGTTGATGATTGAATTAGCATTATATTTGTCGATACTAGTGCCTTCCATAACTTGCAAGATAATTGTGATTAAATTGTTTCAAAGTAGGGACACTTTGTTACCTCACTTAATCTTTTACATGCTTATGAAGATTGACCAATAGTCTGGATTAATTGTAACGCCCTAAAATTGGGCCTAGAAGTATTCGGCCTTGAGATGGGATGGTTAGAGGATAGCTCTTAAATATGTAATTGTGCTTGAAAATATCACAAATTTCATGTTTTCCTTGTTGGCTAAGTGATTTGGAGTGTTTGGGGATGTCTGAGAAGTCTTGGGTTTAAAATAGGGCTTTAGCGAAAATTTTAGTTTTTCTCTTAAGTGAACTTGGCATTAGGTTGAAGGCTTATTAATATTTATGGTGTATTTATGACACAAAAGGAGCTTGGGCTTTAGTGGTAAGTGACGCCAAGGGCGGGATAGGAGGACTGGGGTTCAAGTCCTGGCATTTGCAAAGTTTTGAATTTTTCGTCTTTATGGGAAATCGATGCTAGCAAGTTGGACTTCTGTTTAATTGTGGGTGTTTCATGATGCAAAGAGACCTTAGGGCTTGGTGGCAAGAGGGGTGACTGGGCATTAAGGGAACTTAGGTTCGAATCCCATGGTAAGCAAAGAATTATTTATTTTACGGGTCAAGCTAAGCAAGAGGTGGAGTTGGACTAGAACACTATGGTTGACTTGGTCATGGGGTGGTTGGATTGAATTTGAATTGGATGGATGAGATAATGGAGAGATTTTAGGAAGGATTTGGAGAGTGAATCAGGGAATTTGAATGTGGAGGATGTTGGAGCCGAAATTTGAGTATAGCACTCAAGAAATTCGGCAAAAGGGGATTGTGGTGCATATTTTGGCTTTCTTCAGTTTGGTTTTTCTTTTGATCAATTTAGTTACCAAACCGAAGCTACTTTTCTCTTTTTCTAGATGTTACCGAAGCTGCACTAAAAGTGACCTCTCGTGCATTCTTTTTTGCTCGGGTTCACTCTACTTTCTTCTTAGCTGTTTCTGTGTTACCATTTAGGATCTTTTTGTACCTTTTCTGCCTATTTTTCCCTTAGCTCTCTCTTCTCTTCTTCTACATCTTTTCCTCTAGTTTGTCCCCATTTATTTCTCTTCAGCCGAATTTCCCTTTTGTTTAACACTGTTATCATTTATTCATAAGCGTGTAAAAGCCGATTACCCTACTATCTCTTTCTCATCTATTACCAAATCTATTCTCATTTCTATTCTCCTATCATAAGGCTACAGGTTCTTCTTATCTGTTTGCCGAGTTTTGCCGAGTTTGAGTGTAAGTTATGGTGTTTCCTTAAATGGATTTTTGTTGCTAGTGTGGTTCTTTTTCCCTTCTACCGAATCTTTTCTTTCTCTTCCCTTAGTACTAACGTTGGTTGATACCTAGGCGTGCTCAAGGAGGGGTGCGTATTGCAAAAATGGTTGAAAGCCTACTCTCAGTTTTGATTATAATTGCAACAAGGGGACCAATCCTTGCTAAGTAGTTAATGGGGACTTATCAAGTCTCGATCGACTAAGGTTCGGTGCTAGGGGCTCATAATGCACTTTGTAATCAAGGTGTGTAACTCTACCTATATCTAATAGCTGGCGAAAGACCCGAAAGGGTGTGTAGTAGTATAACTGTATACCCTATTCTGATGGTTGATCAGCTGAAAGCCGATAGAGTATGTATTCCACATATTCAATTGTAGATCGGCAAAATGTCGATAAAGCCAGAATACTGGCAAATGTTGTCACACGAGCGTGCAGACGCTAGTGTGGTGAAGCGAGCCCACGAACATGGGCATTAAATGATTGAGGCCACGTTGGGCTGCGTTAGGCCAAAATGTGTTGTGTCGGCCCAATGGGCCTTTGGCCCCCACACGGATTAAATTCGCATATTATGGTGGATTTTAGATCGAGTTGTGTAGTCCACGTGGTTAGAATCGTTTTGGGCTAATGGGCCATGTGGGCCCATGGGCTTGTGGGCCCCACACGATTGAGATGTATGTTATATGGCTACTATTGGTTTAGAGTGTGTAGTTCATATAGTGGAGGCTATTTCTGGGATAATTGGGCCACAGGAGTGTGTGGTTTCACTTGGGCCGGATAATGAGTATAGGCCCATCTGCACCGTTATGTCAGTTTAGGTTGCTATCGTCGCTCGAGGTGTAATGCCCCAAATTTTGGGCCTATAAGAATTGGGCCTCGGGCATGGGTGTGTTACATTTAGAGAGTAAGATAGCGACTCAGATTACATGTTTGGCACTGTTAGAATATTAATTTTAAGATATTATAATGATTATTTGAAGTTTTAGGGATAGGGAATACCATAGGAAAATTTTAATTTTTGCCTTAGTGAAACCCTAGTCTCAGGTAATAGGCCTCTTAAACAAATTAAGGGGAAAATAGGACACAGTTGGGCTTGTGGCTCAGTGGCAAGGTGGCGTTACATAGGGAGCTATAAGGTGGCGTTACAAGCAGGGAAAGGGGTCCAATGTTCGAGGCTTAAGAGTGATAAATTTAGGACTTTATTTTTGCTTATGGAAGGAAGGTAGTGGCACTAGAGTGGACTCTGGAAAGGAGTGTTCAGGAGAGAATTTTAAGGTAAGGATAAAAGAGAGAAAATAGGAGATTGAGAGAGGGGAGATGATGGTGCGGAATTGGACTTTAGGGGAGGCTATAATCGGCTTGTGGTCTATTTAAGAGTGTGTCAAATTCTCTTGAAGGTTTTTTGGTTTTGCTGAATTCATTCCATTGCCAACCTCTCTTCTCCCTTTCATGCTTTTACCGAAATTCCATTGAGTTGTGTTTATTTTTCTCTCAAAAGCCGAATACCATCCTTGATTCCTTGAAAGCCGAATACCATCCTTAAAAGCCAAATACTCATATCTCCTTTGTCGATTTCTTTCTTTAATCTCTTAAAAACCAAATACCCATATCCCTTTTCCAATTTCTTTTACTTTTCTCCATTACAAATTTGCTTTTGTTATTTACAACCCTTAATCAAGATAAAAGCCAATCGTACACTTAGTAGCTATCTAGGCCGTAAGATCAGAGACTAGTTTTGGTAAGTACTTAGTTAACCATCTTTTAGTGCATTTTGGTAAAAGCCGAAGGGCTATCTAATCTTTTTCTTGTCGTTAACTCTATATTAACAAGGGGTAGGGTTCAAAGATTTCAAGCGTGGTAAGGATCTCTAGCAAGTGGTAAGTGTACTCGTTCCCAATTTCAGATTCGTAGGTGGCCGATTATAAGTGTGGTTTATTAGGGTGACTAGTGTGGAATATGAGTCACTTGATGTTAATAGTATATGTGTTGATGCAGATCTAGAGTATATTCAAGAATAGTAGCTAAGGAGAGGCTATTAGAACTGGTGGTATACGGTAAGGTTACAGTAAGGCTTCGGTTTTTGGTAAAGGTTCTGATTAAGTATGGAATTGATTCGAGGTTGGTAGGTTGAGGTTGAGGATAGTGTAGCGCGGGTCATTAACCAGATGTGTACATACATGACACATACGACAAATCAGTAAAAGCCGAAATCTCGAAAAGCCGGAATGCCAAAAAGCTGAAAGGTTGGCGCCGGCAATCACACGAGGTGTGAACATTCGTATGGAAACAATGATACAATTATCGAGGCCTAGAGAGCGATCTCATGGTCTCGGGCCACTGTTTGGCCAACCGGGCCTAACGGGGCTAAATGGGCCTGCCGAGCTTATGTGCCCAAGCTGGCAAAAGTTGTTATGTGAAATTGAATGATGTATTGATATGGATGATTGTATGATTTGATTATGATCGGGCCTAGTGGGCTACAGAAGCATGATTGGGCTTAGTGGGCCTTATGAGATTGTAGAAATGCATGCTAGGGTTTTAATGGACTATAGGCCTAGTTTTGATAAATTCACAAGTTGCATAAGACTTAATTAAATAATCAAACACGTCTGTAGGCAAGTCGCTCGGCTAGGGTGTGGCAATGGATGTGTGCATGTCTAGTATTGGATCTAGGAAGAGCTTGGTACTTAAGCGGTCCGAGTGACCCACCTCCTCTTCTCTTGAATCCTACCTGGTGCATAGTGTCCGTTCACTTTAGCCGCGAGGACTTGTTGATGGGCCAAAGTTCATAACTAAAACCTGTACTATTAGGAAATTACAAAAATACCCCTCTAGGATAGAAATTACGAAAATACCCTCTAGGGTAAAAATTACGAAAATACCCCTCTAGGGTAAAAATTACGGAAATACCCGTCTGGGGTGGAAATTACGGAAATACCCCTCTAGGGTAGAACTACTAAAATGCCCCTGTAGGGTAGAACTACTAAAATGTTCTCGTAAGATAGAATTACCGAAACACCCTTGTAGGGTAGAAATTACCAAAATACCCCTAGGTAGTGAAATGACTAAAATACCACTAAGTGCTTAATGTGTGGAAAAGTTTGTATGTTGCATTCATGAAATGTATGTTGCATTTGGGTGGGATTAATGGTACGGAGGAAGATATGTGAGGATCGCATAGTCACTTGACGACCGTGGATCCACCAGTGGCTTTAAGCACATTATATGAATAGCAGCCTTACTGCAACGTTTCAGTAGTGCCACTGTTGGTGCTACCTTTGGAGTGTAGGGATGGGTGGGTTGATATTAATATCCCTACAAGAGTGTAGGGTTGGAAGGGAAATGGAGTGCAGGGTTGGATTTGGGATGGGAGCATTGCATTCATGTGATTCTGATATGATATGAGGTAAATGTGGGCTAAGGCCCAAGACCACCAATATTGTTAAGGCTTAGGCCCAATGTGATAATTGCATATTAATTTGATTGCCAAGGGTCACACTGAGTTTTGAAACTCACACCCTTTAATTTAATGTTTCAAGTGACCCTCAGTAGACGGCTCGACGTGGGAGAGGACTCGGAGATGGCCACACTGCAAGCTAGTTAGAAGTTTTAAATAGCTTTCAAATTACTTTATTTTAATTCCTTGTTTTTCAATGGGTTGTAATAAGGCCTTGTATCTCTGATTTGACTTTTCATCTTACAACTATCGAATCATCAAACTTAAATAATTTTTTTAAAGTTAAACGTGGTTTTCTAAGTAACCTTAACATGTGAACATTTTCTTAAAACGTGGGCTTTCATTATAACTTAACAAGTTTCAAGGATTTTGATTTTCTAAGTCACAAATTTAAGTTTTTAACCAAGCAACTTTTCCGCCAAACATAATTTTAACTAAACAAAGTTGTTTTAGAAATAGTCCCTTCAATGTGACATCGCCGGATTCGGCCATAAGGGTCTGGGGTGTTACACAAGGCGACGATGGACTTTCACTTGGGTCATTAAGACCCTGTTTTGTAAAATTACTGAAATACCCCTAGTTTATAAAATTATTGAAATAACCCTGATATGTAAAATTACCAAAATGCCCTCGATTTGTAAAATTACTGAAATACCCCTAATTTGTGAAATTACTAAAATACCCTCGATTTGTAAAATTATCGAAATACCTCCAATTTGTGAAATTACCAAAATGCCCTCGATTTGTAAAATTACCAAAATACCCTTGTAGGTTAGGATTATCGAAATACCCCTGTAGGGTAAAATGACCGTGTTGACCCTAGAGTGTAAAATGACTATTTTGCCCTTGTGGGCAAATTACTGACTTGGACTATGAACTTGACTGAATTATTTGTGATCGTATGACAGTATTTTAACTAACACAACCGTGGTTGCATGATAGATATGTTTTTAATATATGTTTAAATGATTGTTACTGAGCATGGCCATTATGCATACATGTGTGTTGATTGAACATGACATTTTGCATATACGACATACTGCATGAGGATTGGGATTCTGTTATGGAGGAAGTTTTATGCTAGTGGCTTTGCCATGTATTCTGATTCTAGTGGCTCTGCCACATTTTCTATTATTAGCAGCCTTGCTGCGTTATTGGTGTGTTGGCTGGATGGGTCGATTTAATCTCCACAAGGTGTGCTGGTTGGTACGGTTGGTGTGCTGGTTGGATTGGGTAGGGATGCATACCCACACTGTTGCAAATTTGTTTATGAGATCTGTCACTATTTTGGGCTTAGGCCCATTTGTTCTGTTATCGGTTTGTGCTAGGCCCAATCGATTCTGTTATGGGCTGTGACCCAAATGATATTGTAGTGGGCTTGGGCCTATGTATGCTTTGAACTGGACTATACTATTACCGTCAAAAGGGCTCTGGCCCAGACTGTTTTTATTTCTGTTTTTGTATACTAACTGTTATTCTAGTAAAGATGATTACACACTGAGTTTTCATAAACTCATCATGTTTATTAACTGTGCAGGTAATCCCTAGCGTTAGGAGGATCAGTGCTGCGAGGGACTCGGAGGTGGCCACATGACTACATTTATTATGTTGGATTTTATATATATTTTAAATTCCAATTTGGGTTTTAACTTATGTAATAAGGCCTCTCTGGATTTTGTTTTAAGTTTGGGATTTTATTATGCTTTGTATCTGTTAGACGTAGATGAGTTTTCAAACTAATTTTTGTTTTCAAAAATATAGTTTTAAACTTCTTTACCTCAAATTAGCTTCTGCAACTATAAAGGATTTTCAATGATTAATAATGTTTTTAAAAGTGATTAACTTTTTAATAAACCACGTTTTAAAATTCAACGAACACAAACTAAGTCTTTACACAAGTTCTTAAATATCAAGAAGGGTTTCAATGAGAATAAGGTTTTCGAAAAACACTTCAATGTGACACGCCAGATTCAAGCCTAACTTCTAGGTCGGGTTTGGGGTGTTACATTGAGATTGAAAAATGTTCAAGAGATTAGTTAATTTAATAAGTATGTATGAGCAGTAGTTAGCAAATTACCGAGTTGCCATTGATTTATTCGTAATAGCATAAGCATGAGTTGAATAATTCTAAGTTTAGAAACGTAATTAATCCAACACAATTATGTCATCTTGATTAAATCTTACTTGAAATCATGCATTAGAATTTCTTTGTTTTATTTTAATTATTTTATTTAGTTTTTAAACCTTAGTCTTTAATCATCTTTTTAAAACCAAAATATTTTTCATCACCAAAGTGTTTTACTATTAATTTCATAAATAGTCCTTTTTACAGTCCCTGTGGGTACGATAACTCGACATTTACTTATCACTTTATTACTTGTTGCGATTATGTACACTTGCACATTTCCGTCATTCCAATCATATAGGAGGTAGTAGTACATGGAATGGTGGATGTAATCAAATTCAAATCAAAAGATAACCTTACGAATCCATTTACCAAGACTCTATTAGGTAGGAGTTTTGAGAAGTGTGTAAAGGGCATGGGAATGTGAAATTTGAATCATCTATTTCACTAGGGCAAGTGGGACACTGTTGGATCTAATGTCCTCAATGTAGTATTTATGTACTTGTATTTTTCAAACAAATTGGTTTAATAAAGTATCCATCATTACATTAATATTCTTTGTATATTGTCCTCAACGGGTTTTGCACGCAAAGGAAAGTCAAAGCAAATATTGGATCACTAATTATCTAACATTTAACTAAAACTAAGTAGTATTATGTGCTTAGATTGTAATACAAAAAGACAACTTACATTAGAAGATAATCTAAACATGTCATTAGTCTAATTCAAAATGATCAAATCATTTTAAAGACTAATATGTGTCTATCAAGTCCAATCATGGAGATACCTTGTCTTGGATATTGGATGTAACCCTTCAAACCGGGCCTAGACGTTATGGCCCAATCTAAGTGATCAAATGGGCAATGGAAATGGCCAAAACGCGAGTTGAAATAAATAGATTTAATTTTTAAAAGACGTATTTAATATTTCTTTAAAATTTGCTTGTTTAAAACATAATCTTGAGAAGTAATCTTGTTTATTTTTAGAAAGATGTTAGAATTATTTTAAAAATTTAGATTCGATAAAGCAAGTTTACGGAAAATGGATTTTATTAAGAAAACATCAAAACAATTTATCCATATTAAAAACCCATGCAGAAAGTTCAATCGTCCATAGTTTTTAAAATAAAATATTTATGTCATAGTTCAACTATAAAACACAAATTAAAGTCCCAAAATAAAATTTAAAAGTCCATAAAAGTCCCAAAATAATAAAATTGTCCGTAGCCATAAAAATCATCTATTTCCGAGAGCCTCTCCGATGTTAGAATCTGAGTCCTACCCATGAGGATTATCGAAAACACATAAGTAACTTGGGTAAGCCTTTTAAAGGCTCGATGCAAGATCACCACATAATATACATATAATTGCATACACATCAACTCATATAACAAACATGACATAATCATACATAAAAATTATGGAATTTATCACTGATAACTATGCATGAACATACTGATGCACATTTAAAATCGATTCACATTTTATAAAAATCCCTACCCATCTTCGCCACACACTAATACTGAGTTCCCCAAAACTCATCCATCCAAATTCCATTTGTAGACATGTCACCACTGATTTGCAGATAAACTGCCACTAATAACACTGATGTGGACAAGCCAACATTGATTTGAAAATTTACTAAAATTGCTTCCACCTTTCACATAACCCCACCCCATGCATGTGACATGGCGATTTCACTTATTACACATATAGATCACTTTATACACTAATACATAAACATGCTCTCATAATCACTTATCACATAATATACACTTTTAACATGAATAACATGTTTTTTCACATTAGATCATATAGCTTGATTCATTACACATATATACACATATATCACATATATTTAAATCACATATAACACATGAGCCATACATCACATATCATGAGCATGAGATCTACAAATATAACAAAATCACAATCATTAGCATATCGTTTGTCATGTATTTCATAGATCCACTTGGTTAGAACACTTACCTAGTATCCATCTCGATGAGTCATACATCTCTTTATACATATTTAATGTCTTCATAGTTTAATATAATTATTTTGTTAATAATAAAATATTGATATCACACAAACAAATAGTATCAATCCCACACTTTAGATTGTAGATTCGATTTGCTTCAGCCTTATTAATTGGATCCACTCGATCTACCTTGCAAGAGGATCTATCACATAATCAACACATATTAGTATGGATATTTGAAAACGTTTCATCAATTTAGAGTTCTATCATTAATAGTCTCATTCCTTACCTTCGCAATCTAAGACTTCTTAAAAGGAGAATTCTCGTTGTGAAGTTTAAAGTCTCCCCTATGATTATTGTTTGGTCCTTCAAAATGATACGATGTAGCATTAGCACTATAGTACATAAATAATTAATATTAACAAAATACCTCTATGACTCATAGCACTATAACATTCGGCCATGTCAAGAAATACTAGGAAAAGGATTTTTATGACTTAAAAATGACCCATACTTACACTTGATCAATTCAAATCAAACAATGAATTGAGAAGGGGTGATTTTGATGAATCGAGTAATCTAGAAAGTATCATTGAGATAAAGAATAAGTTTGATTAATTTAAAATGAGAATCGATAGAAATAGAGGAAAATAAAAAGAAAAAAAGATTTTGATCATCACTGATAATAGTTCAGCGGTAGAAATCTGACGATGGTTCAACAGTGGTGGAGTTTGGAGGTTTAGCTAAAGAGAGCAGAAGAAAGAAGAAGGAGAAGAAAATAGAAGAATAAGTGGAAGAGAAAGTGGACTCATGGTGGCCCACGGTGACGACCACAACAACGCTCATGGAGAAGATGAGAGGGGGGAGATGAGAAAAGAGGAGGAGCAGCAGCGACGAGAGTTGGTGATTGGTGGAAGGTTGTTAGGTTCAAGGTGGAGGAAAAAAAGTGTTTTGGAGGAAAGGTGGTGGTTGTTTGAAAAAATAGAGAGAATAAAGGTGAGAAAGAAATGAAAAATGGAATCAAATGAGAGGAAGAGGGGTATGGATGGTATAAGGTAGGGAGGAGCTTGGTGAATTATGGCCAAGTTCAATGTATCAAGCTACATGGTAAGAGGTGAGGTCATGGAAAAGGAGGTGGACATGGAGCAAAAAGGGAATCATGTACCCCCTAACTGTGGTAAGTTTGACCGTCAAATTGAGGAAACAAATTCTCCTCATTATGGTGTAGAAGGTGGACGGCAAGCATGTAACACCCATAACCTGTATCCGTTACCATAATAGGGTTACAAAGTGTAACGCCCAGAAATCTAAGCTTTTAAAGTTTGTGTGTTTTGTGACTTATATTGCATGTTAGCACTGCTGTGTTAGTTATTTTAGAGTGTTTGGAGGTCTCTGGGAAGCCCTGTGTGCAAGCCTTGGCTTTTGGAAAATTTTTGTTTTTAGCACTAGGGGAACCCTGACTCTAGGATGTTTACTTCTTAGAGTTTGATGAGTAAAACCTGACAAAAAAGAACCTATGGCATAGGTGGTAAGTGACGTCTCATAAGGGTTAGAGGACTTGTGTTCGAGGCTTGGATGGTTCAATAGAGGTTTTATTTTGCATCAGTGCCATGTAAGCGGTTGAGATTGACCAAAACTCTTCAGGATGGAAGGTTGAATAAGTCTTAGAGAGATATAAGGAGGAAGTTGAGGAGATATTATGGATTGTTCGGAGAAAATCAATGAAAGATTTGAATATTGAAGAGTTCCAGTCGAATGAGGACTTTGTTGACACAAGAGTTTCGGCTAAGGGGGAATTTGGGTCATTTTCGGCTGAGGAGTGTTGTTTTGATGATAGCTGATTCCTACTAAGAGCAGTTTTTTCGTCTTCTTCTCTCTTTTTGTCCCTTTGCCATTTTGGTTTCAAGGCTTTCTACTCTCGGTTTCTCTCTGCATTTTAGCCAATTTTGCATTACCATTTAAGCCAACTTTTGTGCCAAACTTACTTTTCTAACTATCCGTCGATTTCTCCCTAACTTGTTCTCTTTTCGATTCTTGCATTTCCTCTTTGATCCTTTCACTTCTAAACCGAGCACTCTTTTCTTACTTTTTTGAAATTCTCCATTTCCTTTTATTTACCAAAAAACCGATTACCTTGTTCTTGTTGGCCGAACATCTCACGTTGACAATTGAGTTTCTCTAGTCGACTTCTACACTCCTCTTTCTCCCTTTTTTCTCTTTTCTCTTCAGTATTAATTTTAGTTTGGCTTGGCTGAATATAGCATTGAACTTCTCTTAGGGGTTTTGTCTCTAGATTCGCAAGAGATCTCTAATATCCGGTAAGTTGTTCACCACTCTCCTTGTTCTTTCTAGATGGCTTTTCATGACACCTTCCCTTCCATTGATTTAATTGAGTATCTATTCTCTTTTTCTCACCAACTATTCTCTTAAAGGGGTTTTTGTGGATTCTAGCCTCGCAAGAAGTGAAGGGGCATCCTACCGCTGCCGCTAGAGTAGTGAGAAATACACAGTCTGTTATAGTGGGCTAAGGCCCAATTGATACTGGAACTGTGGTAGGGTAAACTTTTTAATTCTTTTACATGACTGACTGTTTGTATTTGTAGTAGGGGATTACACACTGAGTTTTTATAAACTCACCCTGATTATTAACCTTTCAGGTAATTTCTAGCCTTTGACGGATCGGAGCTACGAGGGACTCAGAGGTGGCCACACTACTGCTCCTGTTTTCTTTTATTTAGCTTTTATTTACCATTTAATTTCATCCTGGGATTTTATTTTTGTAATAAGGCCTTTTATAATTTCTGAATTTTAAGTTTGGTTTTTATCTACTCTAAGTAGAACTCGATTTCCCAAAAACGTTAACAGTTTTCAAATCAACACGTCCCTACAAACTACTAATTTTTTTTAGCTTTCGCAAACTTACTTGGTACTCACTTATGACAGTAATTAAGGTTTTAAAAGTAAATTATTTTTCAATGAACCATGTTTTGAAAGTAGCGAACGCAAACTAAGATTTAAGTTTTTAAATAGTAAGAAGGGTTTTCAATAAAATAAGGTTTTCGAAAAACACTTCAATTTGACATACTAGATCCGAGCCTAACTTCTTGGCCGGGTTTGGGGTGTTACATTTAGTGGTATCAGAGCCAAGTTGCAACAACTTGGCTATGGATTGGGTTTTCAAAGTTTGAGTTTCAGAAAATTATTTTCAAACATGTGGTATTTTTGAGGTATTTCTCTTAAAAAGTGTGGCACACCGAGTCTCCGGCGCCGAATCCGTAAGTCTTCTGAATATTTTTGTCTGTTTAGAAATTGAAGTACTGTGGATTTTTTAGGAATTGGTTTGAATTTAATTTGGTATTTATTTTATGTGGATATGATGTTTGGATATAGAAATTGTATATATGTGTGATAAATATGTGTCTGCTTTAGTGATTAAGTGTTGTATGTATGAGATGTTTCAAGTTCTAGTTGAAGTGTGATAGTGATAGTAGGATCAGAGTGCGCAGCAGTAGCATAGTGGGGTAGATGTTACACGACTATCTTGTTAGATGGAAATTTCGGGGAGGAAATTTCTTTAAGGGAGGTAGAGTTGTAACACCCTGAATTTGGGCCTAGAAGTTTTGGGCCTTGAGCATGGGAGTGATTAAAAGCAGCTTATAATATTTTGTTGTGTATGTAAATTCCGTTAATGAAGGCTTGTTTCAGTGGTTAAGTGTGCTGAGCAGTGTTGGAGAAGTCCTGGGTTCAAACCTGGACTCTAGCAAAAATTTTCGTTTGAGGTGAATTAAACCCTGGGTGCAGTAGGTAGGCTTTAAGAATATTATTGGAGAAATTGTGCCACAAAAAGCCTTATGGTCTAGTGGCAAAGTAGCGCCATATAAGAGACAGGAAGGTGGCGTCATAGAGTTGGCAAGGAGGTCCAGGGTTCGAAACTCATGGCAATCAAAGTGCTTTTATTTTGCTAACAGGGGGCGGCAAGAGTTGGTGTTGAATTTAAACTCTGATGATGGGGGGATCCCACATCGGGAAGCTAACATAAGAGTGGATACGAAGCTGGCTTTAAATAGAGAGAACCATGAGGAGAGTAAAGGTACCTTTCTTGGCTGATCCCTTTCGCTTTATGGCAGGTTCGTTTGGGTTAGGCGTCAGCTAAAAGTGCTCGAAGCGCGGATGAACTCTAGTCTCCTATCAGGTGTGTATTTCGAGGCCGAAATTTCTTTTAGGGGGTAGAGTTGTAACGCCCCAAAAATCTAATTTTTTAAATTTTGTGTGTGTCGTGACTTTTATTGCATGTTAGCACTGTTAGGTTAGTGATTTTGAAGTGTTTGGGGGTCTCTGGGAAGCCATGGGTGCAAACCCTAGTTTTTGGAAAAAAAATTTTAGCACTAGGGGAACCCTGACTCTAGGATGTTTGCTTCTTAGAGTTTGATGAGTAAAACTTGACACAAAAGAACCTGTGGAATAGGTGGTAAGTGACGCCTCATACCGGTTAGAGGACTGGGGTTCGAGGGTTGGATGGTGCAATAGAGGTTTTATTTCGCATCAGTGCCGTGTAAGTGGTTGAGATTGACCAAAACTCTTCAGGATGGAAGGTTGAATGAGTCTTAGAGAGATATGAGGAGGAAATTGAGGAGATATTATGGATTGTTAGGAGAAAATCAAGGAAAGATTTGAATATTGAAGAGTTCCAGCCGAATGAGGACTTTGTTGACACAAGAGTTTCGGCTAAGGGGGGAATTTGGGTCATTTTTGGCTGAGGAGTGTTACTTTGATGATAGCCGATTCCTACTAAGAGCAGTTTTTTCGTTTTCTCCTCTCTTTTTGTCCCTTTGCCATTTTGGTTTCAAGGCTTTCTACTCTTGGTTTCTCTCTGCATTTTAGTCGATTTTGCATTACCATTTAAGCCAACTTTTGTGCCAAACGTATGTGTCTAACTATTCGTCAATTTCCCCCTCACTTATTCTCTTATCGATTCTTGCATTTCCTCTTTGATCCTTTCACTTCTAAACCGAGCACTCCTTTCTTACTTTTTCGAAATTCTTCATTTCCTTTCATTTACCAAAAAACCGATTATCTTATTTTTGTTGGCCGAACATCTCACGTTGACAATTAAGTTTCTCTAGTCGACTTCTACACTCCTCTTTCTCCCTTTTTCTCTTTTCTCTGCAGTATTAATTTTAGTTTGGCTTGGCCGGATATAGCTTTGAACTTCTCTTGGGGGGTTTTATCTCTAGATTTGCAAGAGATCTCTAATATCAGGTACGTTGTTTGCCGCCCTTCTTGTTCTTTCTAGATTGTTTTTCATGACACATTCCCTTCCATTGTTTTAACTGAGTATCTATTCTCTTTTTGTCGCCAACTCTTCTCTTAAAGGGGTTTTTGTGGATTCTTGTCTCGCAAGAAGTGAAGGGGCTTCCAAGGGATATAATTGTGGTGGAGATCTACTTATCTTTTGATCAATTGGCTGAGGTAAATGGACTTGTGGTTCTAGTGTGGGCCAATTGTTATTTCTATCTTGGACGTGTATCTTTTCTTTAGATTAGCGGAGGAGTAACTTTGTTTTAGACATTGATTAATTGATGGTTTGCGCTTGTGATTTAGATAATTCACAAGGAGGTGAGATCGATTCGTAATCAAAAAGTCTAAGAAAAAGTTTAAGCCGATTCAGACAAGGTCGGTATCGGTTAACAATTCAGGAATAAGTGTTTAGGATCTTTAACGATAGGAAGACTAATTGTACCTCTTTTCTGATTATAGGTTCGGAGCTCAGAGATTTCAGTGCGGCTTTGCAAAAGGTGTGTATTTGTACTAATTGATTGTAGAATGGCAAAAAGCCGAAATGCTGAAAAACCGAAAGTACGGCATTGGTTGCCACACAAGCGTCTAAATGCTCATGTGGAAAATCCGATACGATAGTAGAGGCCACAAGGAGCGACCTCATGGGCTTAGGTCAATTTTGGGCCGAAGTGGGCCATGTGGGCGCAATGGGCTCATGGGCCCCACACAGACAATTATCATGGTTATGAGGAAATATTGGACCTGGCTGCGTTGTTCACATGGCTAAGGTCAATTTTGGGCTTAGCCGGCCATATGAGCATGTGGGCCTCACTTGGGCTACATAATGGGCTTTTGGCCCAATTGTACATTTTGATTGGGCTACGAATAGGTTGGTAAGTGTACCCAGACCCTGAATTACGAAATGACCGTTATGAAAATGACTAAAATACCCCTATGTGATATGTGATTGTTTTTGCATGCTATCTAATATTATGTTTGCATTCATATGTCCCATTATACTGCATAGGGGTGGGTTCATTGATTGGAGGAAGTAATTGATATGTTAGGGTCGCACGGGTCGCACTAGACGACTGTGGACCCATCAATGGCCTTGAGCGATTATGTGACTGGCAGCTTTGCTGCGATATTGGTTAGTGCCGCAACCGGTGCTACATTGGACTGTAGGGATGAGTGGGTCGATTTAATCCCCACAGGAGTGTGGGGTTGGACAGGAGACGGAGTGCAGGGTTGGTTGGGTTTGCATGCATTACATATTCTGATTCGGATATTGGTATGAGCTAAGGCCAAACCGAGGCTATAGCGGGCTCAGGCCTAATTGCCTCCAATCCTGATATCGGCTTAGGCCTAGATTGATGTTATACGTGTTATTTGATTGATGGGGTTACACACTGAGTTTTCGTAAACTCACCCCTCATTTAAATTTTTTAGGTAATCCCCAGTAATGTGGCGGTTCAACGTAACGGATGATTTAGAGGTGGCCACACTTTGGACAAATGGATTTTAAGTACTTTAAATTATATTGCTTTACTTACATTTCGTTCGTTTGGGTTTTTATTGTAATAAGGCCTTTCTATGGTTTTTTATTTTAATTTCAAGATTTTTTTATGTTTGAATTGCTTAACTTCTAGTTTTTAAGTCTCGTGTTTTAAAAAGAAAACAACGTTTTTCAAAACTAGTGCAAGTACATAAACTTTTTCAAAGAATTGCTTCCGCTGTAAACAAATGTGAAGGTTTAATAATGTTTTTAAAATAATAATGGTTTTTGTTAACAATATGAGGTTTACAACCAATTCTTAATGTTTTAAAAGAATTTAAGCTGAGCTTAAAATTTCGGATTACATATGTGTTAAAAGCTAATAAACAAAGGTGTGTGGTTTTTAAAAGGGAAACCTATTTAAAATCTCGGTTTAATAACGTTTTTGATCATATGATCCTAAAGTTTTCCAAACATCGAAATTTATGATACGCCCCTCAATGTGACACTGTTAGATTCGACCATAACATTTGGGCCGGGTTTGAGGTGTTACACAGAGCATTGTTGGAGTTTATGTTTCAAAACTAACAAATTTTTAAACATTTTAATTCACAACATCAATCATATCAAAACCAATAAATGACATATATATTATCCCATACACGAGCCCTCGAGGCCCTAAAACACATTAGAAACAAGTCGGGACTAAATAAAAAACATATAGAATTTTTAGGAAAGAGATGAAAATAATCAAATTACAGGGGTCACACGACCATGTGGCTAGGCCGTGTGACTCACACGGCTAAGACACATGCCCGTGTCTCAGGCCGTGTGGGCATTCAAAGTAGGGACACACGACCTTGTCCTAGCCTGTGTACGTTCCTATACAACTCTCTGACTTGGGCCACATGGCCAAGCCACGTGCCCGTGTGCCAAGCTGTGTACCCTTGGAAGTGGCCTCACACACCCATGTGCCAAGCCGTGTAACTGCCTAACTCGTAGCCCATTGAAAGCTACATGGAACA
This sequence comes from Gossypium stocksii, assembly GCA_020496765.1. Classification (NCBI taxonomy): domain Eukaryota; kingdom Viridiplantae; phylum Streptophyta; class Magnoliopsida; order Malvales; family Malvaceae; genus Gossypium; species Gossypium stocksii. The sequence goes on from CM035621.1 coordinate 53,977,412, forward strand.
CACAACCGTGTCACATGGCCATGTGTCACACACCAATGATACAAACGCTCGTGTCCCTAGCCATGTGGACAAAAAATACGCCATTTCCAAGCCATTTTTATCACCCAACCATGCACACACCTACAACCAGTTTTCTACATGTAAATAAGCATTCAAAATGTACCAAATAATGCATCCACAAGCTAGACCAAAAAGGTAAATGTGCATACAACCAATATGCCCAAAAGGCACCTCAATCACAACAATCAAACATGTATAACCATAAGCATAGTTTAGCCAAAAGTTCAATTAACTTATAACTAAATTTATGTCAAAACTTACAACTTTATTTACCTATCAAATTCACACCAAAAATACCAAATTGGCCATTTGACATTTAGCACCATTAGCCATGTATGTCTACTACATTCCAAATAACAAAATGACCATATTCAACTATGTCAAAGAACATTGCATTACACACATTTTAAATACAATTTCAACTTACATCATTTAAGCATAATAAAGACTATAAAATCAACCATCATAAGGTCACATATATATATATCATATTTACAAGCCAAAACATAATGGTATAACATCAACCAAAACGACTATACATGTGCATATTTAACCAATTATCACTTAACTTGTTTTCATGCAAAAATATAACATAATTGATACATAACAACCATACCAACTTTGGTCATTTCAAAACATACACCAATTTTAACCATATTAACCACATCCAACAAGCAATCAATAGTACTTAAGTACCTTAAATCCAAGGCAACAATTCATGCCATAATCATCAACCAAAATGACATATATATACCAAACTCATCAATTAAACATTAGACATGGTCCACCTATACATGCCATTATAATCGTAACCAAAGCATAGAAATCTATCAATAAAATTGATGGATAGTGTGATAGATATCCAACTAGCTTTCAACCCGATCGAGCTTTCGATAATCTGAAAAGTAAAGGGAAAACAACGACGTAAGTAATGAATTCTTAGTAAGCTTGTATAAACATTAATCATATCAATCCATTTCAAATATGAAATTTATACATATCAAGAATAATCCCATACCAATACCACAAGATTCATGAAACCATATTCAACAATTCATCAAGTGAATAAATCCACTGCATCACATATACATATCATCCCTAGCATAGTAGGATTTTATAAATCTTTTAACCCTTTCAAATTTTCTTATTTTCATTTGCATTTCATTACTTTCCATTGCATTTACTTTAAATAACAACATCAATTCAACTCATCATTCCCTTTTACATCATTTTACACTTCAAGTATGAACTTACTATTTCATTACCTTTCCACACCCATTTCATATGCATATAACACAAGACATAAGTGTATCTTCAACCATAACCACAAGCTAGTGCATTTAAATATAGCTCTTTTGGAATTAACCATATGATAAACCATTTCATAAGAAATTACATAATTTAAAACTTACACTCTTTCATGAACACAAGCATATTTCCATTTGGGCCTATACCATTTCCAAGCATAACTTTACATACTACAATCCAACCAATAGCTTGGCACATGCTTAAGCATCAAACAACCAAACATGTTAGCATACTTGAATATATTTCATATGAATTCAACATGGATAACCATTATACTTGAATATGATTCAATTGGATATAACATCCTTCATAACATAACATGCTTTCCATATATCTCATCATTTTAATGCATTTCATATATGCATGTATTTGTTTGTATTGAACATTTACTGTTTTCCTTTCCAATTCATGCTCGTTGAACCATTTAGAATACTGTTGGATACCTGGGATAGCTCTCACAATGTTTGCTAACTCATATGATCGTAATATGTCAATTCCTATACATATATGCTTACACAAGCTATGAAAATGGGCCTCCGCTCACATGAGCTATGGGTTGGAACATAGCTACACGATGTTGCTCACGAGCTGTGGAGTATTCGCAACACATTCCATACCTTAGCCATCAGTAGGACATTCAAGACCAGCACCTAAATCATGTAAACCCTAATGACATGTCATTTGTATCCTATGAATTCTTAAGGTTCAAATGAGGCTCAATAATCGTCATACGTCGTTGAATTTCTATCGTTTCATAACATAATAAATTGCATAATAACATCTATATATTAATTCATGTACAATAGAATAGCACATTAAATAGTTAATTTAACTCACATTTCAGTGTTTATAGTTCATACGAACTTACCTGGCTAAATTGCAGAAATGTCAAAGTACAGGGGCATTTTAGTAATTTTTCATTCTCTTTGATTTTTCACTCGATCTTGATATAAATTAATAATTTCATTCAATCTATTAATTTAGACAGTAAAATAATATATTTTATGCAATTTACACATTTTTACAAAATTACCTCTAAAGTTTTACTTTTATTCAATTAAGTCCTTTAGCCCAAAACAAGCAAATTAACCATTTTAATGCCAATTATTATAGCCAAATATTCATGGTACCCATATCAGCCCATATTTGCAACAATTTCCCATCAAATCCTTGTACTTTACTATTTTAACAATTTAGTCCCTAATTAGAAAATTCATCAAAAATCACTTAATAAAATACTTTTAAATAACAAATAATATCTCAAATTCAGCATTTAACATCTAAAATCAGAAGGTTCATCAATGAAAACATTCAAAATCTTTAACAGTTTCAAAATTGATGGTACGAGCTAGCTAGACCTAATTTAACGATCTCAAAAACATAAAAATTTCAAGAAACAGTGCTAAAATCACATCCTAATTTAGCTTGTGAAGTTGCCGAAACCTCCAAGCAAAAAAAATGGCTTCTTCCCCCATTTACAATCGGTGATGAAGCTTTGAAAAAGATGATAAAACTTTTGTTTTATTTATTTCAATATAATTACCAAATTACCATATTAACCTTAATTAATTAAATAAAACATCAAATTCATGTCCATTATTGTTCACTAACACCTTGAATGGTCCAATTATAATTTAAGTCCCTTTTCCTTTATTCAGTTAACCATTTAATCAGTCAAATCAAACAGTGATCAACTTTTTCATCTTTTACGATTTAGTCCATTTTAATTAATTAACTTTCGAAACGTTAAATTTTTTCCATGAAACTTTAATACCACCTTAATGAAACTTAAAAAATATTTACAGCTCGGTTTACAAAAATGAGGTCTTGATACCTCATTTTCTAAAACTACTTGACCTTAAGGTCTAACCACTTGAACTTAATAAATCACTTATACAACATAATTTATCAAATCAAAAACCTTTTTAAAACCATATTTGACTCATAAATGGTGGCTTTGAAACCACTGTTTTTGACACTACTAAAAAATAGGCTGTTACAAAGCACATTAAATAGGGGAAAATTTGTCAAAAAAATATAAGAGCGTGAACAATAAGGCTTGAACCTTAGACCACTAAGATAGATAATTAGTTACTAAACCACTTGAACATTAATTCCCTTGTGTCTGATCTTGCACATTTAATTTAAAACATAGGAGATGACATGTAATGCCCCTCACCCGTAACCATCGCTGAACACGGGTACGAGGCATTACCGAACATACACTCGCACGATCATTTGATTTTCACACATAAATTTCACGTAAAATTTGTAACTTTTTCATTCATATGTATAACATCCACATTATGGGCCTACAAGGCCCAAACGACACATTAGTATGATCCAGGACCAAACTGGAACTTTTCGAACACTTATGAAAATTTGACTCAAAACAGGGCACACGCCCATGTGGGATAGGAACACACCCGTGTGGGCAGGCCATGTGGTCGTACACGCCCATGTCCCTAGCCGGTGTAGAATTATTTTTCATTTTGAACCTCAGGGGTTTTCACACGGCCGAGCACACGCCCGTGTCCTTAGCTGGTGTCCTTCACACGCCTCAACACGCCCGTGTTCTCACCCCGTGTGAAAAGCTACGATATTCTGTTTGGGACGTTATTGCGAAGTTTTCGTCACACGGCCAAGCCACATGCCCGTGGGCTAGGCCATGTCTATCACACGGTCGAGACACACGACCATGTCTCCAACCATGTTTTTACTACAAAACATTTAATTTTCATAATTTCAAGTGCAGGTGACACACGGCCTATCAACATGCTCGTGGACTGGCTGTGTGTCGCACACGGCCTAGACACACGCCCGTGTGGATAGGCTACTTTCCAAGCCAATTGCCACCCTGAAACACAAACCAATATCAACCAATTTTGCCAATTCACATTATAACATCAAAACTCATCAAAACATACATGATAAGCCCTCCACACCCTAACTTTATCTAGCATTATCAAAATTGTGCATCCACACACATTTTACTCATACTAGGTAAGCTTGCACATTAGTAGATTATAATAGTTTTGAAAAAATATGACTTAACCATTCATGGCTCATTTCTCATGGCCAAAGTACCAAAACATCACTATCAACAAATGGACCCAAAAGAACTATGACACATAACCAAAACCATAGACCACCTATACATGCCATAATATACAAAGTTCATAACCAAATACCCAAAATGATTGTTGATAGTGTTGATGGAATCTCGATGATCACCAAACCTTAGACTAGCTTGATAAACCTCGGTGCAAAAATGCAAATCTTTTCGATTTAGTCTAATACCTTGCCTTTTCCACAGTCAAGGTTGATTTTGCGTCGTTCTTGATTTGGAGCTTGAAAAAGAAAGAAACCCTAGCTATGGAGTTTTTGCAATATTCGGCCAAGGGTAGGAGAAGATGGAGACATTTTTTTGGCCTTATTTTCCCTTTTTTATTTTTTTTAATGTCCAAATAACCAAAATGCCCTTAATGGCATTCTTTGCAATTTTTTCCTTCTATGGGTATTTTTGTCCCTCTTGCCATAAAATGGTCTAACTGCTAAATAAGGACCTCTAGTTTAGGTTTCCATTTCAATTTCACACTAAAAGCTTCGAGAACACATATTTTGAAATTTTTACAATTTAGTCCTATCACTCAATCGGGCACTTTATCAATAAAATTTTATTTATTAAATTTTCTCTTATGCATTCAATCACACAATAGACCTGAAAACTTTATCGAAATAAATTTTTCTATCTTAGATTTGTGGTCCCGAAACCACCATTCCGTTTAGGCCCTAATTCGGGCAATTACAACTCTCCCCCTTAAGGGATTTTTGTCCCCGAAAATCTTACCAGTAAAGAGATGTGGATATTGTTTCCTCATGGTGTCTTTCGACTCCCACGTAGCCTCTTCTACTCCAAGCTTTTGCCATAACACTTTTGCTAAGGCTACACTTTTGTTTGTTAGTTGTTTCACTTCTCGAGCTAAGATCTGGATTGGCTCTTCACTATATGACATATCCGGTTGAATTTCCACTTCGGTCGGTGAGATCACATGTGACGGATCAAAACGATAGCGTCATAGCATCGATATATGAAATACATCACGGTTCTTTTCTAACTCTATCGGTAAGGCCAATCGATATGCCACTGGTCTGACTCTTTCTACAATTTCATACAGTCTAATGAATCGCAGACTCAATTTGCCTTTCCGGCCAAATCTGAAAATCGTTTTCCATGGAGACACTTTTAAAAACACTTTATCACCCACTTGAAATTCAATCTCCTTTCTCTTCAAATCCGCATAAGACTTTTGTCTGTCGAAAGCAACTTTCAGATAGTCACAGATTATCTTCACTTTCTCTTCTGTCTCTTTAATCAAATCAACCCCATGAATTTGCTTTTCACTAAGCTCAGTTCAATATAATGGAGTCTGACATTTGCGACCATACAATGCCTCATACGGTGCCATTTTGATGCTTGATTGAAAACTATTATTGTAAGCAAATTTAACCAATGGTAGATATTTTTCCCAATTAACTTTCAAATTCAAGAACACAACATCAAAGCATATCTTTAAGGATCTGAATCACTAATTCGGATTGACCGTCTGTTTGTGGGTGAAAGGCGGTACTAAAATTCAATTTGGTACCCAAGGCTTCTTGCAACTTTTTCCAAAACCTCAAAGTAAATCTTAGATCTCTGTTTGAAATGATAGAAGTCGGTACTCCGTGCAATCGTACAATCTCAGCAATGTACAGTTCAGCTAGCTTATCAAGTGAAAAATCCATACGTACCAGAATGAAATGAGCTGATTTCATCAACTAATCAACAATGACCCAAACTACATCTTTATTTTTCAGGGTTAAAGGCAAACCCGTAACAAAGTCCATAATGATTCGGTCCCATTTCCATTCAGGAACCATTATTGGCTGTAGTAATCCGAAGGGTACTTGATGTTCAACTTTCACTTATTGACAAACTAAGCACTTTGACACAAACTTAGAAACATCTCTTTTCATACCGGGCCACCAATACAATCTCTTCAAATCATTGTACATTTTTACACTACCCGGATGGATAGACAAACAACCATTATGAGCTTCATGTAGAATACTTCGAATTAACTCAAAATTTTTTGATACACATACTCTATCTCGAAACATCAAACAATTGTTCGAACCAACTCGAAAATCTATCTCACCATTCTTTTGACATTGATCCCTTTTTGCTTGCAACTCACTATCACCCTTTTGAGCTTCATAAATTTGTTGGATAAATGATGGCCTAACTCTCAGCTCTGCCAAAATCGAGCCATCATCGGATAGGGTCATTCTCGTGTTCATAGCTTTCAAGGCAACTAGGGATTTTCTACTCAAAGCATCGGCAACCACATTTGCCTTTCCTGGATGGTAGTCGATCACTAACTCGTAATCTTTCAATAACTTAAGCCATCTTCGTTGCCACAAGTTTAAATCTTTTTAGTGTCATTAAGTACTTCAAGCTTTTATGGTCGGTAAAGATACGACACTTCTCACCATACAAATAATGCCACCAAATCTTCAAGGCGAAGACTATGGCGGCTAACTCCAAATCGTGTGTCGGGTAATTCCTCTCATGTGGCTTCAATTGTCTTGAGGCATACGCCACCACCTTATCTTCTTGCATCAATACACATCCAAGGCTATTTAGCGACACATCACTGTAAATCAAAAATTCCTTACCAGACTCAGGTTGCACTAGCACTGGCGCCTCTGTCAACACTGTCTTTAACTTCTCAAAACTTTGTTGACACTTCTCCGTCCACTCAAACTTAACATCTTTTTTGCAACAACTTGGTCATAGGAGAAGCAATCATTGAAAATACTTTTACGAAGCACCGGCAGCAACCAGCCAAATCCAGAAAACTTCTAACTGCCTCCAATCCACTATTGTTGAGATCTTACTTGGATCCACTCAAATGCCATCTCTTGAAATAATGTGACCCAAAAACCCAACTTCACTGAGCCAAAACTCGCTTTTACTAAATTTTGCATACAACTATTTATCTCGCAAAAGTTGTAAAATTGTCCTCAAATCTTCAGCATGCTCGTTTTCACCACGAGAATAAATTAAAATGTCATCAATGAAGACCACAACAAACTTATCCAGGTACAGTCTAAAAATTCAGTTCATTAAATCCATAAACACAGCTGGGGCATTAGTAAGACCGAAAGGCATTACGAGAAACTCATGTGTCCATACATTGTCCTAAAAGAAATCTTCAGCACATCGGACACTTTCACCCTTAGTTGGTAGTATCTGGACCTCAAGTCAATCTTTGAAAACACCGTTGCTCCTTTTAATTGATCAAATAAGTCATCAATTCTTTATCGTCACCTTGTTGAGTTGCCTATAGTCGATACAATGTCTCATCGATCTATCTTTTTTCTTCACGAACAATACAGGAGCACCTGAGGGAGAAAAATTAGGCCTTGCAAACCCTTTGTCTGTCAATTCTTGTAGCTGCACTTTCAATTCTTTTAGCTCAATCAGAGCCATTCTATAACGAGCTATAGATATCAAGGTAGTCCCTGGCAACAAGTCGATAGCAAACTCAATTTCTCTAACAGGAGGTATACTCAGAAATTCCTCAGGAAATACATCCGGGAACTTACAAACCACTAGCACTGACTCCACTTTCAATTCAAATTCTTTCGTATTCAATACATAAGTCAAATACGCTTCACAACCCTTTCTCAAATACTTCTGAGCAGTCATTGTCGAAATCAAAGCAAGAAACTCGCTAGATCATTCTGAGCAGTCATTCTCAACCCGGAGGATTTCACCATTTTCACATTTTAGCTCAATAACGTTCTGTCTACAATTTACTTTTGCATCATGCATCAATAGCCAATCCATGCCCAAAATAGAATCAAACTCATCAAATGGCAATAGCATTAGATTGGCTAGGAAATAGTGAACTCGGATCACTAGAGGAGAATCCTTACAAATCTTGTCAATTAGCACATATTTGACTAGAGGGCTTGACACCTTAATCATAAACTCGGTTGACTCTATAGGCAATTTCATATCATTCACTAATTTCATGCAAATGTAAGAGTGTGTGGACCCGGGATCAATCAGTGCAACTATATTAACATCATAAAGAGAGAATGTACCAGTGATCACGTCAGGGGATGATGCCTCCTCCCGGGCATGAATAGCATAGGTTCTTGCAGGTTTTCTGGCCTCTGATCTTGCAGCTAAATCTCTAGCTATGCCTCTGCTACTAGCTTCCTCTTTCACATTTCTGGTAGGCATCCCTCTAGCGGATACATTGCTCAGTTTATTACTTTGAGTAGTTTCTTTCGCTACCAGTTTCAGACAGTCTTTGATGAAGTGGTCTTGGGAGCCACATTTGAAGCAAGCCTCGGTAACCATCCAACACTCACCTGATGTCTCCTACCAAAGTGTTGACATTCAGGGTTACTTGGCTTGACATTGCCAACACTAGTTACAAAAGTAGTCTGAGCCTTAGAACCCGTATTTTGTCTCCCACAAGTTCTACCCAGATTTCCAGCTGAAACAATCAAACAGTTTGGCACATTTCTCATTTTCTTTGATGACGGTTACAAGGACTTACTCATCAATCTCTTCTTCACATCCCTAGCCTCCGATTCAGCTTTCCTCTTTTCTTTGCACAATTCCTCAACTTTGCATACCCAATCAACTAACACAACAAATTCCTTCAATTCCAAAATCCCCACATATATCTTAATGTTTTCATTTAAGCAGTCCTCAAACCTGTTACACATAATTTCTTCAGTAAAAATACATTTCCGAGCATACTTGCTAAGTCAGACGAATTCTCGCTCATATTTGGACACGACCATGCGGCTTTGTTTCAGGTCTAAAAACTCCTTTCACTTTTGATCAATGAAGCGCTAACTTATATACTTCTTCCGAAACTCTACTTGGAAGAAGTCCCAAGTAACTCTTTTGGTAGGCACTACTGAACTAGCGTTTTCCACACTGATACACTGAGTCTCTCAAAAGTGAGACGGCACACTTTAAACACTCCTCGGGTGTGCAAGAGAGTTCATCAAATACTCAAATTGTGTTCTCTAACCAAAATTTCACCCTCTCAGGGTCATCATCAACACTAGCTCTAAATTCTTCAGCCTCATACCTACGAATCTTGTCAACAGGGGGCTTACTTAGTCTTGTCATTTCCACACTTTGTGGGGCTACCGAATCGGTTGAGGGATGGGAAAGGGTGGGGGAGGTTGAGCATTTGGGTTCGCCGGAATACCACTCATTCATTCTATAGAAAAAGGCCTGTTGAGCCTCTTGTCCCCGACTAGATTCAACATTTCTACTCTATGGTAGCGCAGTCCCTTGAGCAGGAGTCAGCGCGTTACTTTCAGCATCATCAGCTACTGCTAGATTGGGATCCATTTACTATATCAAAACACAATTTAAGGATTAGAAACCATCACACTATTAATATTCACTATTCACAATTATGGCATGTATAGCTAGACTCTCATACTTTCTCTGTTAGTCCGAAGACCGACTAAACCATAGCTCCGATACCACTAAATGTAACCCCCTCACCCGTAACTGCGTTGGACACGAGTACGAGGCATTACCGAACATACACTCGCATGATCATTTGATTTTAACACATAAATTTAACGTAAAATTTATAACATTTTCATTCATACATATTGTGACAGCCCTATTTCGACCCTAGTCGGGAAGTGGTTTCGGAACCACTAAACCGAGTCATAAAATTTATTTGATGTCATGATTTATGTGTTTGATATGAGAATTAGTATGTGCAAAAAAATTTGTGTGGAAATTTGATCCTCAAAGTGACTAATTGCTTAAAGAGGGCTTAATTCCCAAACTTTAAAAATCTAATAGACAAAAATCATAGTGGCTAAATAGTATAAATTACAAAGAAATGTCTTTGCATGTCAATTTACCCAATTCCACTTTAGTGGACGGTAATGATGATGTTTAAATCTATTATATGCATTTTTGTTTTATTAGAAAATAAGATATAATGCATAAAATGAATTCAATATTAAAATTAAGAGATTTTGGGAGAAAAAAAAAGGTGAAACCATTTTTTTCTTTCTTTTGCCGTGAATGAGGAAGAAATAGAAGCTTTTGAAGCTTGAGCATTCAGTCACTTTTAAACCATAATAAGGTATGAAATTCATGTTGGTTTTTCATGTTTTTGAGAAATTGGAATGGTTAGAACATCATTTAGCTAGCCCACGTTTTGATTTTTGTAAATTTGAGAGTGTTTTGAGCATTCGTTAATGTAGAAAATTTATGGAAATGGTTGTGGCTTTACTTGTTATTTTCTTTGGGATTATGGATAGGGAAGATTTTAAACAAGTTAAAACGAGTTATAATGGAGGTTTAAATGAATGTGAGTATATTGGTTAACATTTTGGTGTTGGCCGAATAGAGAAATAGGAGGAACTTGGGGAAAATGTGGGTGTGTGCTAAGAGTATGCATGGCTATTAAAGAATATATATTAGCATGTTTTTATATGATTATTATGTGGGGTACCGAATTGTGCAATGAACTTAAGGTACTGTAGAGTTTAATACATACTATTAATAATTACCGAATGAACCAATTGTGTGTTAATTGGAAATTGAAAATAGAAAATAGTGAACTATGTTTGTTAACTCATAAATTCGTTTATGATATTTAGAAAATGAATTTTTGGATAAGTCATAGAGGCATGAGTAAAGATAATCGAATGTTGGATTGGTTGTTTTATTTGAATGACCGAATGTGCTTAGATAATGCAAGAGTAAGTTCTTTGCTTAATTATGATTGATTGATGGATAATCTTAATAAAGCTTGAAGCATTCGGCTATAAGATTTATTTGCTTTAAAATGGTGTTATAATTGTTTAAATACCAAAAGGAAGTAAAGTCTTTAGTCACCCTTGTTAATTAGATAATTGAGATGTTTTGATTTGAGTCATTTTAGCATCCGACAATGGGGTATGATGTGTTATTGAAAATGTTTATTGATGGTTGGTTGAAGTTTATGTACATAGGGTCTAAGGATGTTTTAATTGTGACTAATGGTGTATATGAATTGGGCCGAATGTGTGTGGAAAATGTTAAGTATGTGCTTCTTGTGTTAAATGAAAGAGAATTGATCAACTGAGTTGATAAATAAGGTTTAATTTAAATTAAATTGTTTAATTTAGCTCAAGAGCCTAAAGGGACAGCATCGGACAAGGGAAAAGCTAAGATTACGGAATAGTCGACCCGTACATACTCAGAAAATCACGAGGTAAGATTTAAGTAACGAAACTTAGCCTATTATCTGATTAAGCGTGATGACTATGTCTAGTTTAATTATATTGGTATTGGTTATTGTAAATTATGTGAGGAAAATGGCAACAGAGCCGATAATTCATTAGAAATAAAGCTTTATGTACATCAATTTGATATGGAAAATACTTATGTGCTATTAAGCAAAACATTTAGTGGACATGTTATGCTATGTGTTAATGGAAGTAATAGGCAAGTGAATGTTAAATTGAAAACAAAGGTTTGAAATGTATGTTTGATAGATCCATTATATAAAGATATAGTGGAATATCCGGGATAAGTTCCGAAGGGCCTTTGAGCCAACAATATATCCGGGCCGAGTCTCGAAGGGCCTTTGTGCCAGAGAAATATCCGGGCTAAGTCCCGAAGAGCCTCTGAGCTGGTGTTATATCCGGGGTGTGTCCCGAAGGGCATTTATGCCAGAGTTATGTCCAGGTCAAGCTCGAAGAGCCTTAAGGCTAAGGTATAATTGGTTTAAGAAAAAAAAGTAATAATGTTAAAATATGAGCTATGTTGTAATCATCTCAAATGAAGGTAATTATTTCCGTAAGTAAATCAGGTACGTATCCATACTCATTATGAAATGGAATTCGTTTAGATTTTTGCCACAAATTTGAGTTGAGATGCTCTAATTATTATTTGAAGTTATATGTGAATGAATGACATACATAGGAGGTGTGAACCTCACATTTTAATGGGTTGTACTAAAGTGAACCATGGGTTTTGCGCATATTAGATTTTGGGATGAAGAGATAAGCTATAAGAGTACATGTGTAAATACATACTTAGCCTTGAGTAATAGTGCATGCTTCGACCAAAGGAAGGATGATATATATATATATATATAATATGAATTTCGATTTTGAGAAATGAATTGGTTATGTATGTAAGATGATAGCCCCATTTGACCATATAAATGTTCGGTCATTTAGAAAAGTTTTTAGCTTAAATGAATGAATGCTTAAAATTTAGATGCATTAAATTCTTAAACTTACTAAGCATATAAATGCTTACTTCGTTACATTAGTTTGTCTGTTTTATAGATTTCGGTAGCTACGGTCTCAGGAGTTCCAGGGTTAAAGTCATCCACACTATCACAAACTTCTTTCGGTATTTCGTAATTTAAACCCTGATCATGGCATGTATAGGCTTGACATTTTGTTGCTAAACAAATATATTTTGAAGTTGTAATCAAGTATAGCCATGCGAAAATGGCTTTCTCAATACCTTACTTCAATGTCAATGGTGTTAAACTTGGTTATGATGTATGTGAATGGAGTTTATATGAGATTCATTGAAATGGTTCGGTAGTATAAACTTAGAATTAGGAATAAAGTTGTTTAATGTTTTAAATTGCATAGGAGATCAAATGTTCATGGAATTTTTACGAAAAGTAAACAATAAAATTTGGTACCAATTGTCTGAGGCTTAACAGGGGGTATGTTATGTTGTACATTATTTTGAGCATGGTAAGCTAGCTTAGTTGATTTTGGGTTTACCTTTTTGCTAAATTTTGACACTCTTTTTACCATATGAATAGTTATGGTCATATTGTATGCAAAGGTGGTCTTATATTAATTGGTCATGTGTGATCATTGATTCGATTTGGAGTGTCAAAATTATGTCTGAATTATGGTATGAATTGTGCGAGTGAGCTTACGATTAATTAATTGATTGCTTAGTGATGCCGCTTGACTCTCCTGCGAAGGGTACTAGTCTAGGGGTGTTACACATATAACATCCACATTATGGGCCTATAAGGCCCAAACGACACATTGGGTATGATCCGAGACCAAACCGAAACTTTTCGAACACTTATGAAAATTTGACTCAAAACAGGGCACACGCCCATGTGAGACAGGAACATGCCCGTGTGGGCAGGCCGGGTGGTCGCACACGCCCATGTCCCTAGCTCATCCGGAATTAATTTTCATTTCGAACCTACAGGGGTTTTCACACGGCCAAGCACATGCCCGTGTCCTTGGCCCGTGTCCTTCACACGGCCTTAATACGCCCATTTGAAAAACTGCGGTATTCTGTTTATAATGTCATCGCGAAGTTTTCGTCACATGGCCAAGCCACACGCTCGTGGGGTAGGCCGTATCTATCACATGATCGAGACACACGACCGTGTCTCCACCCGTGTTTTTACTACATAACATTTAATTTTCATAATTTCAGGTGCAAGGGACACACGGCCTATCAACATGCCCGTGGACTGGCCGTGTACTCCCATGTGTCTACCCATATGGACAATTATAGGCTATTTTTCAAGCCAATTGCCACCCTGAAACACAAACCAATATCAACCAATTTTGCCAATTCACATTATAACATCAAAACTCATCAAAACAGACATGATAAGCCATCCACACCCTAACTTTATCTAGCATCATCAAACTTGTGCATCCACACACATTTTACTCATACTAGGCAAGCTTGCACATTAGTAGATTACAACATTTTTGACAAAATATGACTTAACCATTCATGGCTCATTTTTCATGGCCAAAGTACCAAAACACCACTATCAACAAATGGACCCAAAAGAACTATAACACATAACCAAAGCCATAAACCACCTATAAATGCCACAATATTCAAAGTTCATAACCAAATTCCCAAATTGCTTATTGATAGTGTTGATGGAATCCCGATGATCACCGAACCTCTGACTAGCTTGACGAACCTCGGTGCAAAAATGCGAATCTTTTCTATTTAGTCCGATACCTTGCCTTTTCCACGGTCAAGGTCGATTTTGTGTCGTTCTTAATTTGGAGCTTGAAAACGAAAAAAACCTAGCTATGGAGTCTTTGCAATATTCAGCCAAAGGTAGGAGAAGATGGACACATTTTTTTGGCCTTATTTTTACTTTTTATTTCTTTTAATATCCAAATGACAAAAATGCCCTTAATGGCCCTTTTTGTAATGTTTTTTCCTTCCATGGGTATTTTTGTCCCTCTTTCCATAAAATGATCTAATTTCTAAATAAGGACCTCTAGTTTAGGATTCCATTTCAATTTCACACTAAAAGCTTCTAGAACACATATTTTGAAATTTTTACAATTTAGTCCTATTATTCAATCGGGCACGTTATCAATAACACTTTATTTACTAAATTTTCTCTTATACATTCAATCACACAATAGACTTGAAAACTTTATCGGAATAAATTTTTCTATGTCAGATTCGTGGTCTCGAAACTAACATTCTATTTAGCCCTAATTTGGGCCATTCCATGATAGTTTCACTATTGCTTAAATAATCAAAATGTAGGATGAGACAACTCTACCCTCCTTAAAAGAAAATTTCGGCCTCAAAATTACCTGATAAGAAAAATGTGAGGATATTGTTGTCTTGTCGCATCTTCTGGCTCCCAATGTAATGCCCTGATTTTCGGGATTTTTTGGGATTTTTGCGATTTTGGCGTAATTATGAAATTTGTTGTTTGATTATGAAATTTATGTTTTAAGTGTGTTAGTGGGCCTTTAGAAGGCCCAAGCCTAAGTTAAAACCCGGTAGAAATATCAAATTTTGGACTTAAAGAAAAGGGGACTTGAGTAGGTGGGCTTTTAAGAAAAAGTAAGTAAATTAATACACAAGTGAGCCCTTGGTAAAGTGGCAATGTGGCGCCACTTAGAGCCTAAGAAAGTGGCATGTGGATATGCGCAAAGGCCAAGGTTCAAGTCACAAGGTAAGCAGTATGGTATTTTATTTATTTTATGCATGTGCCAGACATGTGATGGATTTCAAGTGGAATGCTGCTGAGGAGAGTTTGAGTTGCTCATGAGATTAGATCAGGTAGGATAAGGGAGAGAAATTTTAGGATTTTTGAATGGAAGTTGGTAGTGGCCGATTGTGGGGGTCTTGGAAAGTTTGGGGTTTTGAGGTTTCAATTTCGGCAATTGGAGTTAGTGTGTGCCGATTGTGCTGAAGGTGTTCTTTTAGGTTTTGTTGATCTTTTCTTGGCTACCGAATTGGTATAGGAATTAGACTCATACACTCTTTCTTTTCTCCTCACTTGTTCTAGAAGCCGAAAACGTGAACCACCTATTCTTTCTTTTACCGATTTGTGCAAGTAAGCAAGTAAGCCAAACTTTCTTTCTTTCTTTTCTTTTCTCCTTAACTGAAAGCTATACTCTTTTCTCTTCTTTTCTTCTCCCTTTCTCCCCTACTCTCTTTTAAAACCAAATCCAATTGAAGTAATCCCTTCTTCTCAAGCCTACTAGTCGACTTTTACAAAAGTCGAAACTGAACCTGTGTTGCCAATTTCTCCTTTGACTGAAACCCCATTCTTTTTTCAATCTAGTTAGCCGAATCTCACATTCCTATAACCCATGTCGACATATCCTCTTTTCCAATACAACTTATACCTTTCTCTTCTTCATTATATCAGAAGCCGAAATCTCCATATTCAAGGTAGTTCGGGAATTAAATCCCTAGATCTCTTAGATTCATTCTCTACTCGAGTCTTGAGGCTAGATCTGCGTCAGATCTGAGATAGAAAATGATTGGAAGCATTCTTGTCTAGTAGATCTTTGGTAAGTGTTTGAAACTCTTTTCTATTCATTATTTCGGGATTTAAGGAAAAGCCGAAAACCCCTATGTAGAGTGACGTCGATTAGGGCTAAAGGCTCTATAGATCTTATCATTCGGTTTGTTATGTGTTAGGGTGGATTAAAGGTTATCAAACGAGGAGTGTTGGAGGCTTGGATCATTGGAACGACTAGATCTAGATCTAGTCACTGTTCTCGGTAAAGGTAAGTAGTTTAGGGCCTTAAAGGTTGTCGGTCGAATATGGTAAGCATAGTTACGTTAGTTGTTATTGATTCTTAAGTCTAATATGTTAGTAATCAATTGACGTGGGAGATCTCGTTAACGGCCGTCGCAAATCAGGTGTGTAAACACCCTCTAGTAGACTAACTCGGCAAAAGCTGAAAAGTCGAAATAGCGAAATTCAGGCATTTCGTGGGCTAGCGAGCGTGCGAGCGCTCGTGGGTCAATTGAAAATGGTAAGATCTATAATCGCAATCGGTAAAGTTTGTGAGTGTGCGATTTCATGCACCTCAGTAAATTTGGGCCTCGATGGGCTAAATATGGGCCCAATGGGCTTACGGTCCCATTTGGGTGAAAACTAGCGGTAAGTGGGTTCTGGTGATTCGTATGTTAAGACTGTTAAAACCACTGTAAAATTTGGGGCTTAGTGGGCCAAAATAGCTAATTGACACTATAGGGTCCATTAGGGGTTTTAGGGCCTGATAGCTCTAAAGATGGTAAATGGGCTAGACAAACTGTTAGGATGAAAATTGGATTGTTGATAACTGTAATAAGCATGAAACCCTAAAACTGGTAGATTTACTGAAATACCCCTTAAGGGTGGGAAAATTAATGTTTTACCCCTAGGTGCAAAATTACCATTATACCCCTAGGGCTAAATTTGACTGAAATGCATGCTATATTTTATCTGTTCACTGTATGCCATGACATATTTTACTATTGCATGGGACTGGGTTTATGATGGAGGAAGTGCTAAGTGGCATTGCCACGTTTACTGAAAGGGGCTTTGCCTCGTTTTATGTTATGGGCTTTGCCTCGTATTACTGTTAGCGGCTTGGCCACGTTATCTGAGCAGCTATGCTGCGACTGTGGTGTGTAGGGCTGGGTGGGTTGAGTTATTCCCCACATGGTGTGTAGGGATGGTACAGGTGATGTGTAGGGCTGGACATGGGCTGGGCTTTGCATAAATGCATTATTCTGTTCTGTTACTATCATGGGACTACGGCCCTCACTATTTACTGAATAGGGCTAAAGCCCAGTTAAACTGCATCTGAATAGGGCTAAGGCCCAGTAACTGATTACTGAATAGGGCTTCGGCCTAGTTATTACTGAGACTGGATAGGGCTTAGGCCCAGTGAGCTTGAGCTGTTTTGGGCTCTGGATGGGTTTTCTTTGCACACTGAGTTTCCAAACTCACCCCTTCCTTTCATCCATGTAGGTGAGCCCTAGCTAGTGGACTTGGAGCTGGAGGGATTTAGAGTGGCCACGTGGACTGCGTTTGATGGTTTAATTAAGTTTTTTCTACTTTTGCATCTATTTTAATTAAGTATTTTAATTTCGACTTTTAATTCGTTAGTTATATTTAATTAAGTATTTAGGCTGCGCGAGTTTTTCTTAAAATTAATCAATGTTTTCAAAACAAAGCACTCGTAGCAAACAGGTAACAAGTCAATGAACAAGATCTAATAACAAGATGAATTTTAAACTGGTAGTGGATAGGACAAACAAATTAAACCTGGATTTTCTTCCCAAACTACAAGTACGGTTTTGCAAAACTCACCCTAATTGTAATAACTAAGGAACATGGTTAATCCGACATTGATGTGACACACCAAACTTGGCCGTAACGTCCGGGCCGGGTTTGGGGTGTTACACCCAAGTTGCCACACTAGAATTGTGATTCCTCCATATAACTTTTTCAAGTGGAATCTGCTTCTGTAACACCCCTTACCCATACCCGACGCTGGGACAGGGTATGAGGCGTTACCTTACTTAAACACATACAACATACAATTCTAAGTCGTAAAAGTTCGTTCAATTTTAAAACTTTTCAACTTTATCACAAAGTCCCTAATATGGACCTATAGGGCCCAAAACACACTTTAGGAACAATTCAAGATTAATCCGAGCACTATCGTAAACATTAGAAAATTCCATTAAAAATAGGGCACACACCCATGTGGAAAGGCGACATGCTTATGTGATCTCATAACATGGCCATGTTGAAGGCTCGTGTAGCTCACACGGCCTAGGCATTTAGGGACAAGCCCGTACCCCGTGCCCCATACCCGTGTGAATTTACTTTCTAACATCCAACCTACAGGGTTTTCACACAGCTTGGCACATGCCCGTGTCCATGGCTCGTGTCCCCCAAAAGGCCATGACATGCCCGTGTCTCAGTCGGTGTGCAAAAATCTTGGTATTCTATTTCTGACGTCATTAGCTCTTGAGGGTCACACGGCCAAGGGACACGCCCGTGTGCTAGGCCGTGTGGTGAATCTAAATTTCACATTCAAGGTGTAGACTTCATACGGCCTGGGCACATGCCCATGTCCTACAGTCGTGTCTTCCACACAATTGAGATGCATGGTTGTGTCTCAGCCCGTGTGGTTACTACTGGGCATTCTGTTTTGCAAACTTATGGTGCAAGGGACACACAACTGAACTACATGCCCATGGGGCAGACCATGTGTCACACATGGCCTAGACACACACCCGTGTGTCTACCTGTGTGGACAATATAAAGCTATTCTCAAAGCTTTATTACCACCCTTACTTGCAACAACTTAAACCACACCCAACAAAACCAATCCACACACAAATACATAACTAAATTAGCCACAACCAAGGTTTCCACACATCAAGGTTAGTACACTTTATTCACAATCAACACTTATCACATAATTCTCCAATTTGATCTGACATTGACATACCATATGCTTAACAAAGCAAATTGCACTTTCATGAATAACATCAACATTTTCATATATCAATAGCAAGTATTAGTCATCACCCTTGGCTTTGCACAAAATGAATAATTTCATATCAAGCCAACACATTTAGCCAAATTAAAAATGACACATAACACAAAAAGACTAAGTCCCTATACATGACATTACTCAAAATATTAAGACTAGCTATACCCAATGTTCTTGTAGATACTGTGATCGAGCCTCCGACGTTCTTTGATCCCTGAGCTAGCTTTGTTGCACTATAAGAAAATGGAAAGGATAGGGAGTAAGCATAAGCTTAGCAAGTTGCATGTAAATAATTAACAACAATTTACCATGCATTATCATACTCGTAACATATTATAGACTTGCACAAATTTCTCAAGAGGTCATAAGCATAACTTACTCATTGTCATCCTTACTAATCATACAACATACATCAAGCTCATTTCTCATGAGTTTCGTGTAGGTACCTGTACCACTTACAACATAGTCATAACTTTTCTCATTTTTAACATAAACTTAAAGTGACCTATTAAACCATTAGGAATACTAAAAGATACCTGATAAGCCTCATACAAAGGGTAAAATGCTGATGCCATGTCCCAGACATGGTCTTACACTGACACATATCGAGACCGATGCTATGTCCCAGACATGGTCTTACACGAGCTCTCATATCAATGCCGATGCCATGTCCCAGACATGGTCTTACGCTGACGCATATCGAGGCCGATGCCATGTTCCAAACATGGTCTTACACTGGCTCACATATAACCCAATGTCATGGCACGGATATCTGATCTATTCCTAAGGTTCAACCAGGAGTTTACCACATGAATTTCGTCATGCTTATTCATAACAATAATCAAACAACTTATGCAATATCAATTGCTCAATGCATATTAACAATAGAGTTGTGTTATTTACATACAACTTACCTTGATATACAAAATATAGGCAACTAGTTCGACTAGTCCAAGAGCTTGGTTTTTCCACGGTCTAGGTCTGGGTTTTGTATTTTCTTGATCTATAATGACAAATTGCATTTATTTAATCATCACATTAATCAAGAAAATCCATAATTCTTACTTTGGCAAAATGACCGTTTTGCGCTAAAACTTTCACAAAATTCTGATTTTGCCCTTAGGATCGTAAAACGATTTTCACCAAATTTTCTCATCAACCAAGCCTAGTCGAAACTAATTTAAGCTTATAGCATCTCACAATTTCAATTATTTCACACATTTAACCCCCATTTTATAACTTTTACAAAAAGGTCCATTTTAAGTGTTTTCATGTAAAATCCTTTCACAGAAGTTGTTTATTAAACAATCAAGATTCATTTTCTTTTATAAAATTCCAGTAAACAACATTAGCACTCTCATGGTAAAACCCTAGACTCTTAAAAATTTTGTAAATTAGTCTCCCCATTAGATAGATTAAGCTATAAGGGTCTCAAAATTACAAAAATAATCAAGAAAGACCATCAAAATCACTTACTTGCAAGAGGAATAAGTGGCTGAAATTTTCAAGCTTCAAAACCCCCCTCTTTGCTGAAATTTTCAGTGGTGAAGAGAAGATGATAGCCTCCTCTCTTTTTGTTTTATTTTTTTATTAAAGAAGTCACCTAATGTCACCTAATTTTTGACCATTTTATGACTTTGTCTCCAATTAAAAATTTCATGTTCAGTTACCATAATTTTATTAGTCTATTTACTCAATAAGGACCTTTACTTTACTGTTCCATAAGTATTTAACACCTTTAGCTTGTACAACAAAACTTTCACACTTTATGCGATTTACTCATTTTTCAAAATTAAGCATGAAATCAGTAAAATTAATTTACCAAAATTTTCCAACACTAATATAATCATGCCATTAAACTTCAAATAATATTAAAATAATTTCTGACCTCAGATTTATGGTCTCGAAACCAATGTTGCGACTAGGCCCAAAATTGGGTTGTTACAGCTTTGACCTTTCTATTTGGGATATATCTTGGTTCCTCTTCAAATGACAAGTCCGATTAAATCTTAATCTATTTAATTGGAACAATATGATAAGGGTCGGATCGGTATTGCCTTATCATGGACACATGATATATGTCGTGGATAAGATCTAACTCTGGAGATAACTCTTGCTGATACACCACTCGTCCCACTCTCTTAATGATGCGATAGGGCCCAATAAACGTCGGACTCAGTTTCCCCTTGCGACCAAATCTCAACACTTTCTTTCAAGGCAAAACCTTAAGGAAGACTTCATCACAAACATTGAACTCAATATCCTTCCTTTTCAAGTCAGAATATAATTTCTGCCTATCTGATGCTGCTTTCAAATGGTCTCAGATAATTTTTCTACACTTGCATCCATAAATAGCTTCATAAGGAGCCATGTGGATGCTCAACTAGAAGCTATTATTATACGCGAATTCTGCAAGCGATAAATGTTCCTCCCACCTATCTCTATAATCAATAACACAACCTTTCAACATATCCTCAAGAATCTGGATAACTTCCTCAAACTGCCTATCAAACTACAGATGAAAAGTGGTGCTAAAATTTAACCTTGTACTAAGAGCTTCATGTAGCTTCTTCCAAAACCGAGATGTAAACCTAGGATCCAGATGAAAAATGATGGAAATTGATACCCTATGAAGTCTCACGATTTCAGAGATCTACAATCTCACCAACTTCTATAATGAATAATTGGTACGCACTAGTAGAAAGTGGGCAAACTTGGTCAATCCATCAACAATCACCTAAACAGAGTCTTTCATCGAGGGTGTCAAAGGTAAACCACTCACAAAATTCATGGTGACGTGTCCCCATTTCCACAGAGGAATCTGAATGGGTTGGAGCAAACCAGAAGGAAACTAGTGCTCAGCCTTGACCTGATAGCACATCAAGCATCTTGCCACAAAGTCAATTACATCACGCTTCAATCCTGGCCACCAATATTGCTAACGAAGATCTCGATACATCTTACTCCTTCCGAGGTGTATAGTGTAAGGACTACTATGCACTTCCCTCAAAATGGATTGCCTCAATACACAATATCTCCAATAATAGCATAAAACTTTTTAGAATTAAAGGCAAAATTTGACGTCTTACCTTCCCCAATAAGTTTCACATGAGGTGCAATAAATGTATCAGACAACTGCTTTAACTTAATCTCCTCCAACAAAAAAGGTTGTACTTGTAATTCCACGAGTAAGCCATCATCCTCAAACAAACTTAATCTAGTAAACAATGCCCTTAACTCACCTATCGCCTTCTTTCTCAGAGCATCGACCATGACATTAACTTTACCCAGATGGTACTTGTGTAACACCCCAAACCCGACCTGGACGTTATGGCTGAATCTGGCGACATCACATTGAAGTGCTTTTCGTAGTTCAAGTTGTTACTGAAGAAAATTCCCATTTCCTTATTAGTCCTCTTTTCACTGCCTTCTATTGATTTTAAGATGTGTCCTTAATTTCCAAAACGTAGGTCATTATCGAAAAGTTATTTACTTTTAAAAACGTTATGAATTGTCGAAATCTTATTTTATAGCGGATGGTTTTATTAAAACAGTTGGCGCATTTGTTTAAAAGATTACTTATTTTGAAAACTCGAGTTTCCTAGTACTAACAAGTATAAACCAACACATCAATAAAATCCCAATTTAAAAGTTAAAAATTTAAAGAGGCCTTATTACAAAACAAAAACCCAAATTCAACCCATAATTATTATAAAGTACTAAATCCAATTTTACGAGTTGTGTGGCCACCGCTGAGTCGTCTGATGCACCGATCCGCCTAAGGTTGGGGATTACCTGTACAGTTAAAACAAAAGGGTGAGTTTATGAAAACTCAGTGTGTAATTACCCAAATATACAAACAGTCAATATGCAACAGAAACAGACTGGGCGTCAGCCCTTCACAGTAACAGTATCAGTTGGGCCTTAGCCCTTAACAATATCAGTTATCAGTATGTGATGTGCATGATGCATGTTTTCCCAACCACCACCTATATATCTTCTCCTATCAAACCCTGCACTCATGTGGGGACTGAATCACCCACCAATCCCTACACTTACAAAGTTAGCACCGGTTGCGGCACTAAATAGTATTGCAGTAAAGCTGCCAGCAATATGAGCGGCATAAAGCCATCAGTAGGTCCACAATCGTCTCGGGCGATCCGTGCAACCTTTCCAGTACAGTACACTTCCTCCAAATATAGTAAACCCAACCCCATGCAATGTCATGCATAGTATCATAATATCATACATGTATGTAATATATATAAAATGGCATGCTCGATTATAGTCATACTTAGCATAAAGGCATAAAAGGCATTATATCATTTTAGGGCCTAGGTACACTTACCGACCCATCAGTAGGTCCATAGTCTTCTTGGGCGACCCGTGCAACCTTAACAATCAAACAGTGATAATGGGCCCAAAGCCCATAATGCAGCCCATGTAGGCCCACACGCCCTATGGCCCACAAAGCCCAAAAATGACCTTGGCCATATGTAGTACACAGCCTAGCCCAATATCTTCAACACATCCATGTGGTTTACATCGTGTGGGACCCATTAGCCCATTGGGCCCACATGGCCCATTCGACCCAACTTGGCCCAAAACGACCTAAGCCCATGGAAACGCTTATGGTGGCCTCCACATCCATACATTCGAATTACCACACAGGCAAGCGTACGCCCATGTGGCATCAAAGATCACATTTTTTGGCTTTTGCCGATCTAAAGTTTGGGCAGTGTGATTACACACCTGTTTGCGAAACGCACAGAAGCCCACCAGCACCAAACCTATATTCAATCAAAACGTTCTGTCAATCCTTTAATCAATAGGGTTAAACACCCTCTTTTTAACACTTATTCCAAAATCATATTTGATACATGCCTTGTTTGAACACATGTGGTTTAGCCCATTTACACTGCTGATGACGGTTGACTACAAACTCCTTGACGAATATCTGCGTTACAAGTAGATTTTTATTAATTAGGGTTGTTTAAACACATGACTTAAATCCACATAAGATAACTTACAAGAACTCAAAACCCAAAAGCAGGGAAAAGAGCATTCAGCCTATACCCAAGAATGCAAAGCAAAATACTCAGGTTGCACACGCTAACTAAGAATATAGTTACCTTCGTTTGTGTGACGCAAGAAAGGTTTGAACTCTTCAATACTACTCGCAAACTCCTTCACATGCCAAGAAGTTCTAAAAATCGAAAGGAACACCACACATAAGGAAAAGAATACATAAATCGACCATAAGAGAATAGCATAATCGGCTATTAACAATGTGAGAGAGGAAGAAGAGACAAGTCAAGAGCACTTACCCCAAAACCAAAACAAAAGGGATAGAAAAGAGTGATGAGTATTCGGCCTAGGTAACAAAGTGAAAGGGAAAGATATTGAGAGAAAGAAAGGAGAGATGAAGCAATTGGCCAAATCAGAGAGGGAGAGTTGTTAAAACTAAAAGAATTAGGGGAGAAGGAGAAAGGTCATTTGGCCAAAAAGAAAAAAACACTTGAGAGAGGGAGAGAAGAAAAGAGTATCGATAGTTAGAGGATTGAAGAAAAAGGAAAAATCGAAGGCAAAACAAAACCGAAAGGTACCTATAATCCCTAGCAAAAATTTGGCAAAAAGGAAACAGGTAACAAGAAATGATGACACAAACCAAAATAAAGAGAAAAGAAAAACCAAAACCCGAAAAACGCACAGCCACTTGAACTCACCTCCAAGCCGAATTCTTTGAGTGCCTAGAATTCAAATTCGGCAGACTGTCTCTTCACACCCCAACTTCCCACGATTTCCTCCTAAAATTTCTCCAAAAATCCCTCCTCAAATCTCTCCAACCGACCGCACCTCCCTCAACTACTCAATTTGAATTCCCCTCAACCACTTCAGTGTTTCAATCAACTTCTACTTCTCATATGGCAAGTGAAGCAAAATAAAACACTCTTTGTGCAAAGCGGGACTTGAACTCAAGACCCTCAGTAACAGTAACACGCCACTATTCCCTGTCCAGCAAGCTTTTTATATCATAACTTAAACATATTTATTTAAAAAGCCTACTGACTAGAGACAGGGTTAATTCAAGTAAGAACCAAAATTTTTACACCAATCAAGGCTTGAACCCAAGACTTCTCAGACTCTTCCTAGAACACCCAACCTCTCAAGCAGTCAATTATTTGTGTCACTTTCTTACACCACTAAACATTTATGTCTAGCCTCCTATTTGCTCCCATACTTAAGACCTAATACTTCTAGGCCCAAAATTCGGGGCGTTACAACTCGATAGTGTAGTCATAATCCTTTAAAAGCTCTATCCAACACCTCTATCTCAAGTTTAGCTCCTTCTCGGTAATGAGGTATTTAAGACTCTTATGATCTGTATGGATGATACACTTCTCTCCATAGAGATAGTGTCTCCAAATCTTAAGATCAAAGACCACTGCTATCAATTCATGCATAGGATAGTTGCACTCATGCGGTTTAAGTTATCTCGAAGCGTAAGCCACTACTTTCCTATCTTGCATCAATAAGCAGCGAAGACCCATATGAAAAGTGTCACTATAAACCACATAATTCTTACCTGATTCAGGTTGGATCAATACAGGACCTTGAGTCTGTAACACTCCTAGACTCGTATCTGTCGCTGAAAAGGGGTCACAAGGTATTACAAACCCAACTCAACATTTGAACATCTCAATACATATAAAGGAGCACTTAAAATATAATACACATCTCATTAAAATTTCCTTCAATTCAATTCATATCTTAACAATAAAAAATAATATAATCATACATTACAAATGTTAAAAAATATCCGTATCTCATTCTAGTAAATTTTCTATTCAATCATCATGACATGGAGTTCATAAATTAATCAATCATAATATGTTATGATGCTAAAATAACATTAACATATGCGTAAATATGATTAAATTTCCCTAAACCATTCTACTTTCATACTAATAAAGAAATTACTATTTATTTGGTCAATTGACATTTCTTTAACCAAAAACAAGCAAGCTTATGACTACTTCACCTTTAATCCAAAAGTCATCATCTAACCAATATGCTATCTAAAATATATATATATAATTGTTTACTATAATTTGCATTAACTTTTCAACTAATACATTTGGCTAAGTCCCCACAAATAATTCCATCTTTCTCTAATAGTACTAATATAAGATATATATACACCTACTCAAAAACATGTACAACCATTTATATCATTTAATGATTACTTCATATAAGCACCAATCTAGCTATTAATATTAACAAAAGGACTTACACGCATACCATTTGTACCAAATAGATCCTAACCATAATCGAATAATTCCAAGGTTAAAGACATCCACATTTCAAAGCATACAATAAGTAGCCATACTTAACTATCATACCGTAAACATTTCGAATTCACACAATTAGATAATAAGCCATTTTCGCATGGCATATTTTATACATATCATCTAAAATATGACATTCCAACCTTGTCTAACCTATACATGCCGTAGGTTCAAGTTTAAGTAGATATTACCGAAACAAAAGATAGTGTGACAAGGCTTCTGTAGGTTCCCGAGCTTGTAGCTAGATCCAAAAATCTATAAAACAAAGAAAGTAATCACTAAAGTAAGTCTTCAAAACTTAATAAGTCATTAGCTAAAATAATCAAATTACTAATAGTTGATTTCGAGTAGTAAAATAACCAATCAAAATTATATCATACTTGAATGGCAATAAGTTAAGTACTTAACCTTTGCTTCTTTATACATCTATTTAAATACCAGCTCCAATAAGAACTATTCTTTACACATATGCTCAAATATGTATACCAAAAGTAACGAATATCTCATTATAAGTCCATATGATATTCGAATAGTTAGCTACTAAACATTCAATACTAAATTACAATAATTCAGCCCTTCATTTCCAATCATACAATATTTAACTATCTTTTAGAAAAATATGCCTTCATGGCCGAATATACACATGTATATAAACATGATTAATCAACTCACATTCCATTTGAAATTTTATAGGCAAATTTTGAAATTTAATCATCGGCAATAAGCCTGCTAGGCACAAAGCCTGATATGTTCACCGGCACTAAGCCTGCTAGGCACGAAGCCTGATTAAATTCACCGACACTGAGCCTACTAGGCATGAAGCCTGATTTATTTTCAAATTTCAAAACTCCACACTCCCACATTTAAAATTTAACAGCCCACTTTAGACCCTAGTCGGAACGGGTGGTTTCGGGACCACTTAACCAAGTCAAATTATTATTTTTATTTCTTTAATATGTTTTACAGCATGATAGAATTACAGTGTGAAAGTTTGGTTTAGAAATTTTATCGTTTGACTAGTTAATTTGATAAAAAGGATTAAATCGCGTAAAGCGATAAATTAGAGTTCTATTTTATAAATGACCTATTTGAGCATGGCTTTATAAAAGGAGGTACTTGCATGGAAATTATGCCATTTTTATTTGGAGTGGTTGGTGATGGACCATTATGTCCATATTTTATAAGGTTTTATAATAATTTTACAAAGGGTAAAATGGTCAAATGGCTTTATAATATGTTTTAATTAAATAAAACAAGAAAAATGGCTTCATATTTCTTCTCTTCCACCGATTCTTCAAACAAAAATAAAGGGTTCAAAGGTTTTCTTCATTCAGCTACTATTTTGCTAAATTGAGGTATGTTTTGACTTCGGTTTTTAGTGATTTTTACGTTTTTGTAATCGTTGCTTCGTATATTAACTGACCTGTACCTCAATTTCTGATTTTGATTATGTTTTTGAAAAATGCCATTAATGAATCCTTGATATATTGATAAATTTTGATGAATTATTGTATATTATGTGGAAATATACAAGAATTTTAAAGTAATTTTTGAAGAAAATGGGTTTTGAGGATTTGATTGTAAAAAGGTAGAATTTTTGAGGTTAAATTTGTGATTAATTAAAAGATATATGCTTGTATAAGTCCCTTGAATATTCGGCTATAGTGAATTGGGGGATTGATTGTGTAATTTGTCATTTTTGTGATGAGAGGGCTAAATTGCAAAGTATTGAAAATATAGGGGCTAAATTGCAAATATGTCAAATTATATGTTTTTGGATTGAATTGAATATGTGAGTTAGTAAATAGCTGAATTTTGCATTAATATAGATAAAGACGATCGAATCCCAGAACTTGATCAGGGAAAACGAAAAATAGACGAGTAGATACGGGATTACTAGGTAAGTTCGTATAATGAATTTAATGTATTTATATATGTTCATACGTATTGTTATTTGAAAATATGAAATGCTAGATGATTAAATAGCCTAATGGAACGAGTATATATGAGATTGAAATAGAAATGTTAAATTGTTACAAGTGATAAATTGAATACCGAGCCCCGTTAGAACCGTAGAAGTCGATAGGATATGAGTGACATGTCACTAGGGCTACAGGGTGGTTCGAGCTCCTGCATTAGTTGCGGACTCCCCACGTGCTCATGAGCTATAGGTTTATCCTTCGGGATTACATGTTCAGCCTACGGGCTTACCGATTATCCTTTGGGATTATATGTTCAGCCTCCGGGCTTACCGTACAGGCTCGAAAGAGCATATATGACGCATTGACGGATTACAGGTTATATGTATATACGTTGTGTGTGTATCACCCGAGTATCTTTCGATGTTCTTATAGGTTCAACGGGCAATACCGATACATGTTATAGGAAAGGTTAATTGATATTTGAATATATGAGAGAGATGTTATGTGAATACATGAATGGTATAAGGTACATGTTATAAGAGTTATGTGCTATACATGAGATAATGAAGTATATGAAATACATGACATATGAATTGTATGAATGGAATGATACTAGTTACATGATCAACATGTTATATGAGAAAGTGCAAAATGAAGGCATATTATGCCATATGATTTACAAGATTTGTATATGTTACTTGAAATGAAGTACTTGATAAGCTTTTATATATGATATGTTATGAAACTACATGAACTAATGAGTGTGAGCTTGTGCAATAGGCTATAAGATCATATGTTTGTAATGGCCTTACTTATGGATACCTCATTGAAATGGTAAGTTTCATTTCATGTTATATGGACTTACTAAGCTTTAGAAGCTTATTCCGTTTATTTATTTCACTGTCTTCTAGATTCAGAAGCTAGCTCGGATATCGGACGAGTCCGGGATTGCTATCACACTATCGATAAAGCTTCGGTACTTTTGAGTATTTTGCAAACGTTTGGTCATGGCATGTATAGGCTAGTACTTTTGTGAACATGATATATTTTGGTAAATGATCAAGCTATGAGATGTGGCTTGGGTCATATGTGTTTATAATCAAGCATTTGAGTTGTCCTTTAGCTATATGTGCTTATGGAAAGATATGTGATTTTGATGAGGTTATAAGCTTGCATAATTGATATGTATATATGTATGGATGAGTGCATGGAAATGGACATTTAGGCCTTTGAGTTGGTGTGCTTGATTTGTGAATGAATTGAGATGATTTTGGGTCCATTTTGTGCTTGAATTGGTATGTTTTAGGTTGGTAGAATGGCATGAAATGTTGTTGGTTAATGGCTAGTAGAAATGACCTATATTGGGTGGCAAATTGGCTTAAACCAAGCCTATATTTGTGCCACACGGCCAGGGAGCACGGGCGTGCGCTTTGACCGTGTGTCCCCTGCACCTTAATGTTTTGGTCAGTTTTGGTACACGGTCTAGACATACGGGCGTGTCTGGTAATTTGTAGCCGTGTGAAATTTGATAATATAGTCACACAGTTTGCTCTGTTTTGTACACGGGCGTGTCTGGCAGCCGTGTGATATTTGACAGTTTCGACCACAGGGTAAGGGCACGGGCGTGCCTAGGTCGTGGGCGACACACGGCCTAACCCCATGGGCGTGTTCGATAGCCGTGTGGGATAAGTCAGATTCGACCACGGGCTGAAAGGTTTGGGCGTGTCTAGAGGGACACGGCCGTGTGAGAAGAAAACGGGCAAGGGGGCACGGCCGTGTGTCCCTAACTTAAAAATTTCGCAAATTTTCCCTATCTTTTAGCATGTTTCCAATTAGATTTCCAATAATTCTATACATCATTTTATGATCAATTGAAGCATGCTCTAATGAGAGATGATACGTGATGGTTCCTGATTAAAAAATTTAAAATTTTACTGCTCCGATATATGTTACAAGTCCGTTAATGCCCCTTACCTATTTCGACGACGGTTACGGGATAGGGCTGTTACATTTGGTTGGTATCAGAGATACGGTTTAGTCGATCCTAGGACTACCGTAGTGAGTATTAGTCTAGCTATACATGCCATGTACATGAAATGTGATAGTGTGATATCTCTTGACATCCTTTGAAATCTGTTTATATAGTAATGGATCCGAATCGAGCTTTAGCTGATGATGTTGAAAGTATTGCGCCAGCACCCGCTCAAGGGGCTGTGCCTTCTGAATCGGGCCCTGCTGTGGCCAATCAGGAAGAAATTAAACAAGCTTTCTTCCAAATGATGTCTGGTTGGTTTAGTGAGTTTCTGCGATCAAACACGGCTGCTCCGCAGCCTCCACCCCCTTCCGTCCCACAACCTAACCCTGATAATGTACGAGTTGTGGATCCTCTGAGATTGAACAGACCTCCTGTTGATAAGATACGAAAGTATGGTACTGAGGAATTCCGAGCTTCAGCAGGTGATGATACTGTAAGGGCCGAATTTTGGCTTGAGAATACGATCAGAGTTTTTAATGAACTGGCTTGTACTCCTGATGAGTGCCTGAGATGTGCTATTTCTTTGCTTCGAGATTCAGCATATCAATGGTGGAATACATTGACCTTGATTGTACCACGAGAACGAGTCGATTGGGATTTCTTCCAGACGGAATTCAGAAAGAAATACATTAGTCAATGATTCATCGATTAGAAAAGAAAAGAGTTTTTAGAGCTAAAACAGGGTCGAATGT
This sequence comes from Gossypium stocksii, assembly GCA_020496765.1. Taxonomy (NCBI): domain Eukaryota; kingdom Viridiplantae; phylum Streptophyta; class Magnoliopsida; order Malvales; family Malvaceae; genus Gossypium; species Gossypium stocksii. The sequence goes on from CM035621.1 coordinate 54,008,667, forward strand.
CTGTAACTGAATACGAGAGAGAGTTCGTTCGACTCAGCAAATATGCTCGCGAATGTGTTTCTACCGAAGCAACAATGTGCAAAAGGTTCGAAGATGGGCTAAATGAAGAAATTCGACTATTAGTCAGAATATTTGAGCTGAGAGAGTTTGTAGTTCTCGTTGATCGGGCTTGTAAAGCCGAAGAGCTTGCTAAAGAAAAGAGAAAAGCTGATTCTGAATTCAGAGAAGCTAGAAAAAGGTTTGCGGGAAAACCGTATCAGTCTGGATCCAAAGATCAAACGATTTTCATCCTCGTCCTGCTGCTTCTACGGGCACATCTTTTCGAGAGAAAAATGTTAAGACTTCTCATTCGAAACCTCAGACGACTTCTGTAGCTAGTGCGGGTAGTGTGAGAATTCCCGGATCAGAGTGCAAGCATTGTAATAGAAGGCATTTTGGCGAGTGTCGACTGATGAGTGGGGCATGTTTTCGATGTGGATCGTTAGATCATTACTTGCGTGATTGTCCTGAAAGATCTGTACCTGATAGAGAACAGTCGACTAAGACAAATAATGTTGCATCAAGAGGTAGACCGTCGCGAAGTGTTGGGAACCAAAGTGGAAATCGCAATGTGGCGAGAGATGCTAATGTGAATCTGAGATGCGTACTCCTGCGAGAGCTTATGCAATACGTGCACGCGAGGAAGCCTCGTCGCCTGATGTTATTACCGGTACTTTTTTTCTCTATAACACTGATATTGTTGCATTGATAGATCCTGGATCAACTCATTCATATATCTGTATGAAATTAGTGTATGAAAAGAATTTAAGTGTTGAGTCTACGGAATATGTAGTTAAAGTATCGAATCCGTTAGGAAGGTCTGTGTTAGTTGATAAGATATGTAAGAAATGTCCGTTGATGACTCGAGGATATTATTTTCCGGGTGATCTGATGCTCCTCCCTTTTGACGAATTCGATGTAATACTGGGCATGGGCTGGCTAAATGTGCATGAAGCTATTGTGATTTGTCGAAGTAAGAGTATAAAATTGAAATGTCAGAATGGTGAGATTCTTCGGATTGAATCAAATGATTCGAATGAATTACCGATAGTGATTTCTGCCATGAGGGCTCAGAAGTATGTCAGAAAAGGCTATGATGCGTATTTAGCGTATGTGATGAATTCTAGCAAAACAGAATTAAAAATTGAGTCTGTACTAGTTGTTTGTGAGTTTTCAGATGTTTTTCCGGAAGAATTACCGGGTTTACCGCCGATTAGAGAAGTTGAATTCGATATTGAATTGTTACCGAGCACTACTCCGATATCGATAGCTCCATACAGAATGGCACCGACTGAGCTAAAGGAGCTGAAAGCACAGTTACAAGAATTGACGGATAGAGGTTTCGCGAGACCGAGCTTTTCACCTTGGGGTGCTCCCGTATTATTTGTGAAAAAGAAAGATGGAACGATGAGAATGTGTATTGATTACCGACATTTGAACAAGGTGACAGTGAAGAATAAATACCCTCTTCCGTAGATTGATGATTTATTCGATCAGTTAAAAGGAGCTACTGTATTTTCAAAGATTGATTTGAGATCGGGTTATTACCAGTTGCAAGTTAAAGATTCAGATATACCGAAGACTGCTTTTAGAACACGATACGGACATTATGAGTTTCTGGTCATGCCTTTCGGTTTAACAAATGCTCCGGCAGTGTTTATGGACTTGATGAATCGTATTTTCAGACCGTATTCAGACAAGTTCGTTGTAATATTCATTAATGACATTTTGATTTATTCGCGTGATGAGGTAGAGCATACTGAACACTTGAGAACTGTGTTACAAATTCTGAGAGATAAGCAGTTGTTTGCCAAATTCAGCAAATGTGAATTTTGGCTTAGAGAAGTAGGATTTTTAGGTCATATTGTTTCTGCGGAAGGCATCAGAGTAGATCCGAGTAAAATATCTGCTATTATAGACTGGAAACCCCCGAGAAATGTATCTGAAATTAGAAGTTTTCTAGGATTAGCGGGATATTACTGAAGATTTGTTAAAGGATTCTCGATGATTGTAGTGTCGTTGACCTGAATGCTACAAAAAGATGTGAAATTCGAGTGGACTGATAAATGTCAGCAGAGTTTCGAACAGTTGAAAGCCCTGTTAACAGAAGCTTCGGTTTTAGTTCAACCCGAATTGGGGAAAGAATTTGTTATATATAGTGATGCATCTATTATCGGACTGGGCTGTGTATTGATGCAAGACGGGAAAGTCATAGCTTATGCCTCCCGACAGTTAAAGCCGCATGAGAAGAATTACCCGACGCATGATCTTGAGTTAGCTGCTATAGTATTTGCATTAAAGACTTGACGGCATTACTTATATGGTGAGAAATGTAGAATTTTTATCGATCATAAAAGTCTGAAGTATCTAATGTCACAGAAAGATTTAAATATGCGACAGCTGAGATGGCTCGAACTACTAAAAGACTATGAATTTGTAATTGATTATCATCCAGGGAAAGCTAATGTTGTAGCTGATGCGTTAAGTCAAAAGTCTCTATTTGCTTTGCAAGCTCTAAATGCTCAAATGACGTTATCTGATGATGGATCTGTTTTAGCTCAGCTAAAGGCTAAACCGTTGATTCTGCAGCAAATTTTCGAAGCTCAAAGGACTGATCCCGATCTGCAAGCTAAACGACTTCACTGTGAGTCTAATTCTAATTCTGACTTTTTTATAGGGAATGATGATTGTTTAATGTTCCGAAATAGAATATGTATACCGAGAAATATTGAACTCATTCAGAAAGTTCTACATGAGGCACATGACAATTGATTTTCAGTTCATCCGGGTAGCACTAAGATGTATAACGATTTGAAACAGCAATACTGGTGGTCAGGAATGAAACGTGACATATCAGAATTCGTATCGAAATGTTTGATCTGTCAGCAAGTTAAAGCTGAACATCATGTACCGTCAGGTTTATTACAGCCTATTATGATTCCGAAATGGAAATGGGACAGAGTCACTATGGATTTTGTATCTGGACTACCTGTGTCTCCGAAGAAGAAAAATGCAATCTGGGTTATCGTTGACAGGTTGATGAAGTCTGCACATTTTATACCGGTACGTACTGATTATTCTCTGGATAAATTAGCGGAACTATATGTATCTGAAATTGTGCGATTACATGGTATATCGTTATCCATTGTGTCTGATAGGGATCCGAGGTTTACCTCGAGGTTCTGGAAAAAGTTTCAAGAGGCTTTGGGAACGAAATTGAGTTTCAGTACAACATTTCATCCCCAGACCGACGGTCAGTCTGAAAGAGTTATTCAGATTCTGGAAGACATGTTACGGTGTTGTATTCTTGAATTCGAAAGTAATTGGGAGAAATACTTACCTCTAATAGAGTTTGCATACAATAACAGTTTTCAGACGAGTTTAAAGATGGCTCCATATGAAGCATTATATGGTCGTAAATGTCGAACACCGCTATACTGGATAGAATTGAGTGAGAGAAAGTTACACGGGGTTGATCTAATCCGAGATACAGAAGAAAAAGTAAAAGTGATACGCGATAATTTAAAAGCAGCTTCAGATAGACAGAAATCATACGCAGATTTGAAACGGAAAGAAATAGAGTTTCGAGTCGGAGACAGAGTATTTCTGAAAGTATCATCGTGGAAGAAAATTCTTCGTTTTGGCAGAAAAGGAAAGTTAAGTCCTCGTTTTATCGGGCCATATGAAATTGTGGAACGAATTAGACCTGTAGCTTACCGGTTATCGTTACCGTCTGAGCTTGAAAAGATTCACGACGTATTTCATGTTTCAATGCTTCGACGATACCGATCTGATCCGTCTCATGTCATTTCTCCCATAGATGTGGAATTACAGTCTGATCTATCGTACAGCGAAGAACCGATTAGAATTCTGGCCCGAGAAATGAAAGAGTTGAGAAATAAGCGTATAGCACTTGTAAAAGTTCTCTGGTGTAAACACGAAATAGAAGAAGCTACGTGGGAACTCGAGGAAACTATGCGAAAACAATACCCTAACTTGTTCACTGGTAAGATTTTCGGGGACGAAAATCCCTAAAGGGGGGAGAGTTGTAACAGCCCACTTTAGACCCTAGTCGGAACGGGTGGTTTTGGGACCACTTAACCGAGTCGAATTATTATTTTTATTGCTTTAATATGTTTTACAGCATGATAGAATTACAGTGTGAAAGTTTGGTTTAGAAATTTTATCGTTTGACTAGTTAATTTGATAAAAAGGATTAAATCGCGTAAAGCGATAAATTAGAGTTCTATTTTATAAATGACCTATTTGACCATGGCTTTATAAAAGGAGGTACTTGCATGGCAATTATGCCATTTTTATTTGGAGTGGTTGGTGATGGACCATTATATCCATATTTTATAAGGTTTTATAATAATTTTACAAAGGGTAAAATGGTCAAATGGCTTTATAATATGTTTTAATTAAATAAAACAAGAAAAATGGCTTCATATTTCTTCTCTTCCACCGATTCTTCAGACAAAAATAAAGGGTTTAAATGTTTTCTTCATTCGGCTACTATTTTGCTAAATTGAGGTATTTTTTGACTTCGGTTTTTAGTGATTTTTACGTTTTTGTAATCGTTGCTTCGTATATTAACTGACCCGTACCTCAATTTCTGATTTTGATTATGTTTTTGAAAAATGCCATTAATGAATCCTTGATATATTGATAGATTTTGATGAATTATTGTATATTATGTGGAAATATACAAGAATTTTAAAGTAATTTTTGAAGAAAATGGGTTTTGAGGATTTGATTGTAAAAAGGTAGAATTTTTTAGGTTAAATTTGTGATTAATTAAAAGATATATGCTTGTATAAGTCCCTTGAATATTCGGCTATAGTGAATTGGGGGATTGATTGTGTAATTTGTCATTTTTGTGATGAGAGGACTAACTTGCAAAGTATTGAAAATACAGGGGCTAAATTGCAAATATGTCAAATTATATGTTTTTGGATTGAATTGAATATGTGAGTTAGTAAATAGCTGAATTTTGCATTAATATAGATAAAGACGATCGAATCCCGAAACTTGATCGGGGAAAACGGAAAATAGACGAGTAGATACGAGATTACTAGGTAAGTTCGTATAACGAATTTAATGTATTTATATATGTTCATACGTATTGTTATTTGAAAATATGAAATGCTAGATGATTAAATAGCCTAATGGAACGAGTATATATGAGATTGAAATAGAAATGTTAAATTGTTACAAGTGATAAATTGAATACCGACCCCCGTTAGAACCGTAGAAGTCGATAGGATACGAGTGACATGTCACTAGGGCTACAGGGTGGTTCGAGCTCCTGCATTAGTTGCGGACTCCCCACGTGCTCATGAGCTACAGGTTTATCCTTCGGGATTACATGTTCAGCCTACGGGCTTACCGATTATCCTTCGGGATTATATGTTCAGCCTCCAGACCGTACAGGCTCGAAAGAGCATATAAGACGCATTGATGGATTACAGGTTATATGTATATACACTGTGTGTGTATCACCCGAGTATCTTTTGATGTTCTTATAGGTTCAACGGGCAATACTGATACATGTTACAGGAAAGGTTAATTGATATTTGAATATATGAGAGAGATGTTATGTGAATACATGAATGGTATAAGGTACATGTTATAAGAGTTATGTGCTATACATGAGATAATGAAGTATATGAAATACATGACATATGAATTGTATGAATGGAATGATACTAGTTACATGATCAACATGTTATATGAGAAAGTGCAAAATGAAGGCATATTATGCCATATGATTTACAAGATTTGTATATGTTACTTGAAATGAAGTACTTGATAAGCTTTTATATATGATATGTTATGAAACTACATGAACTAATGAGTGTGAGCTTGTGCAATAGGCTATAAGATCATATGTTTGTAATGGCCTTACTTATGGATACCTCATTGAAATGGTAAGTTTCATTTCATGTTATATGGACTTACTAAGCTTTAGAAGCTTATTCCGTTTATTTATTTCATTGTCTTCTAGATTCAGAAGCTAGCTCGGATATCGGACGAGTCCGGGATCCCTATCACACTATCAATAAAGCTTCAGTACTTTTGAGTATTTTGCAAACGTTTGGTCATGGCATGTATAGGCTAGTACTTTTGTGAACATGATATATTTTGGTAAATGATCAAGCTATGAGATGTGCTTGGGTCATATGTGTTTATAATCAAGCACTTGAGTCGTCCTTTAGCTATATGTGCTTATGGAAAGATATGTGATTTTGATGAGGTTATAAGCTTGCATAATTGATATGTATATATGTGTGGATGAGTGCATGGAAATGGACATTTAGGCCTTTGAGTTGGTGTGCTTGATTTGTGAATGAATTGAGATGATTTTGGGTCCATTTTGTGCTTGAATTGGTATGTTTTAGGTTGGTAGAATGGCATGAAATGTTGTTGGTTAATGGCTAGTAGAAATGACCTATATTGGGTGGCAAATTGGCTTAAACCAAGCCTATATTTGTGCCACACGGCCAGGGAACACGGGCGTGCGCTTCGATCGTGTGTCCCCTGCACCTTAATGTTTTGGGCAGTTTTGGTACACGGTCTAGACACACGGGCGTGTCTGGTAATTTGTAGCCGTGTGAAATTTGGCAGTATAGTCACACGGTCTGCTCTGTTTTGTACACGGGCGTGTCTGGCAGCCGTGTGATATTTGACAGTTTCGACCACAGGGTAAGGGCACGGGCGTGCCTAGGTCGTGGGCGACACACGGCCTAACCCCATGGGCGTGTTGGACAGCCGTGTGGGATAAGTCAGATTCGACCACGGGCTGAAAGGTTTGGGCGTGTCTGGAGGGACACGGCTGTGTGAGAAGAAAATGGGCAAGGGGGCACGGCCGTGTGTCCCTAACTTAAAAATTTCGCAAATTTTCCCTATCTTTTAGCATGTTTCCAATTAGATTTCCAATAATTATATACATCATTTTATGATCAATTGAAGCATGCTCTAATGAGAGATGATACGTGATGGTTCTTGATTAAAAAGTTTAAAATTTTACTGCTCCGATATATGTTACAAGTCCGTTAATGCCCCTTACCTATTTCGGCGACGGTTACGGGATAGGGGTGTTACATAAAACATTAGCAAGTGTATCCTTAATTGCCAAATACAAAATTCTCCTATACTTAAGACTATTACAAATCCATTTCATGCCCATCTTCCACACAATTTCCATCATCACCAACTACCAGCATATTTTTACTAATACATTTCATCAATTCACATCACTAGTAGAAAGTTTTACATCTCATAACGAGAGCAACTAGCTTACTAATTTTACAATCAGCAACCATCCTTGAAACATTGAAATTATTATCGAAAACAAAAAAATTTACTCAAACCACTTTCAACAAGTCTCTATTGAAACATTAAATCATTATCCATCCTAATAATCCCCATTCAGCAATATTTAGATTAAAATCTTATAAAATCAATTTAGTGCATAAATTATAATCATATTAAACAGTTAGTGCATATAAAAGCTTAATGACTTACCTCGGATGTCAATGAACGGTAATTTCAACTACTCGGTTATTTTAGCTTTTCCCCAATCTGAAATTGATTTCTTTTCTTCTTGAGCTTCAAATTTACAAATAAAATCCATTCAAACTAAATTTTTATTCAATTCAATCCAAATGTACATAACTAAACCAATTAACATTTAACCCTTTTTACTTTATACAATCGACATTTCAATCCCATTACACAAAACATCAATTTAATCACAATTTACCTACATTAAATTAAAGCTGAACATTCCAACATCAATGCAAGCCCTCCCATTTAACTCATTTCATGATCTAGTCCCCTTTTTATAATTTAAATTTCATGAATTTCACAAATTCACCCTTATTTAACAACTCACCTGAAACTCAATGAAATTCTGTAGTAATTTAACACAAAATCTTCATTTTCTAACATCATCCATAGCCAATTTAAAAAAAATCTTCCGTGGCCGAATACCATAATGCACATACATTCCAAAATTAATACATGGGCTATGTGTATATCTTAGCAACAAGCTCAAAAATACACATTTTACCAAATTATACACAAAACTTACCTTGAATTTTAACCTCCAAGTGACCGAACAAGAGAGAGCTTTTCCCTTTTATTTTTCTTTAAGTTTCGGCAATGTAGAGAAGAACATGCAATTCCCTTGTTCTTTTCGCCCTTTTATTCTTTTATTATTATTGTTTCTTATTTTAACATAAATTAAATTTCATAACATTATTATGAAATACATATAATATCATATACTTACCCCCACTACCGTACACTAATTTCAACAAATGGCTTATTTGCCATTTAACACCCTAATATTAAAGAAACATGACACTTAAGAAATTTCATGATAGTATGCATATAATTTATTTGATGCAAATTAATCTTTTCTTAGTAATTAAGCACCCAAACCTCAAAAATTAAACACAAAACTTTAACACATCAAAGTTCACATATTCAAAACACAGAAAAATAATATTTGAATATTTTTCGACTCGGATTTGTGGTCCTGAAACCACTGTTCCGTCTAGGGTCAAATTCGGGCTGTTACAGAGTCAACATTGCTTTAAGCTTCCCAAAACTAGCTTGCTGTTCCTCAGTCCATTTAAATGGTGCACTCTTTCTCAACTTCATCATTGGAGCAACAATCAAGGAAAATCCCGCAACAAACCTCCAATAATATCCAATAAGTTCGAGAAAACTCTTAATCTCACTAACATTTTTAGGCTGTTTCCAATCTAGAATAGCCTCAATCTTCTTGGGATCAACTCGAACACCCTCAACAGATACCACATGACCCAAAAATATCACTTCTTTTTACATACAATTTTTTCTCACGCCAGTTTTAAACTCAGACTTGGAGTAGATCAGAATGTCATTGATGAAGACTACCACAAGCTGATCTAGATAAGATTGGAAGACTCTATTCATGAGGTCCATGAAAGCAGTGGTAGAAATTATATGTCTAAAGGGCACCATTAAGAATTCATAATGCCCATACTGAGTTCTGAAGGTCGTTTTCAAAACATCCATGTAACACCCCTATCCCGTCACCATCACCAGAATAGGTAAGGCATATTACCGGACCTATAACTCAATTTAGAACAGTATTTAATCAAAGCATTCAATAAATGTCAGCTCATTTCAGTGATTATCATTCATTTACACTCAAAACATGCTTAATTCGAGCATACAAAGTACTATACATGTATTTAGGACAGATTTGATAACATATGAAAAGGATAGGAAAACTTAGAAAATTTTTCGAACAAGGGTCACACAGCCATGTGCCCAGGCTGTGTGCTTCACACGGTCACCAGACACGCCCATGTGTCTAGCCTGTGGGAGAACAAGGCATACCTAATAACTTGTCCACACAGCCACTAGACACACCTGTGTGTCTGGCTGTGTAAAAATTAAGGGGTATGCTGACTTGGCCACATGGCTGACCACACGCCCATGTGCCATCCCGTGTGCCATACACGGCCAATAGACACACCCGTGTGTCTAAGCCATGTAACTCACTGACTTGTTTTAGCTAAGGTGCAGGGATCACACGGTCGAGACACACGCCCCGTGCTCAGACAGTGTGGCTCAAAAATAAGCCACATTCCTCACCCAAAATCCTTGTACCTACAAGCATCAATTTGGCACAAAATCATACTCATAATAAGCAACCAATTCAACTAAAGAATGAACATTTTGAACCATCTATTAACCAACCATTTCATGAATCAATATCCACATTTATTTCCATTTACAAATTCAAATAAAACCTACCAATTTCCATGTATCAATTTCATGCCAAAAACATATATTTCATATCCCAAAATAAACCAATTCATGCCTATTCAAAACTTACCAATTCATTCACAACAAATCATACCAAATTGCCAACATTCAAGCATCATTTAAACCAAAATATCATTCATCAAATTTTCCCCAATATAGACATGCCATTTAAAGTTTTTATACCAAACCATCCATTACTATTTCAAGTCATATCACATAGCTTGTTTAGGTACCAAAATTCTCATCACATCATTAGCATATATAACCATATAACTCAACCTTTAAACTATCCTATACATGCCATATTTACATCATTTACAAAAGTTTCAAAAGTACCAAAAGACCATCTGGATAGTGTGATAGCAATCTCCGACTTCGTCCGAATCGAGCTAGTTTTTGTAATCTATAAAACATAGAAAAATAAACAAACTAAGCTTAAAAGCTTAGTAAGCTCGTATAATATAGAATTAAACTTTCCATTGTGACATAAACCATTAAAACAACTTAAAATCCAACTCATTTGCTCATAATGCCTATTCACAACACCATTTACAAGTTAGTCATCTAACATCCATATCTTCAGCCATTCATAAGGATGAAACCAAACATATAACATACATATAACATCAAATTCTTCTCTCAATTCAAGTAAACTAAGTATCATTGTATTATTACAAATCATATATTTCATGTATCATGTCATCCATGTAAATCATGTACTCATGTAACCTATAATCCATATAAATCATGTAATTCATATAGCATATATCCATGTAAATCATGTAATCCTTGTAGCATATAATCTTTATAATTCATATCGGTATAATACTCGTTAAACCAAAGGAAAAATTGAGGGATACTCAGGTGATACACAATAAGTGTATAAATCGATAATCCGTCAATTCATTATCATTTCTGCTCTTTCGAGCCATGATCGGTATGCTCCTCCTGAGCAGGTAAATGGTAAGCTTTAGCGAGCTGAATGGTAAGCTCTGTAGAGCTGAAACGGTAACCCACGAAAAGCTGAATGATAAGCTCATAAGAGCTAAAACTGTAAGCTCATATGAGCTGTGGTGAGTCCGCAACAAATGCAGGAGCTCAACCAAAATGGTAACCCTAGTGACATGTCACTTGTATCCTACGACTTTCTACAGTTCAAACAAGACTCGATATTTAATTAGAGCACATATTAAATAGGCAATTCAATTCAATCTCTCATTATACAATCATACAAATAGTCAAATTCAACAATTTCAAATATAAAATTGAAGTTCAATTCTAATTATATGAACTTACCTCGTATTTGCTCGTATAATCGTCGTCTACTCGTCTACCTTTGGTTTCCCCAGATCAAGTTCCGGTATTTGTTTATCTTGATCTATATAAATTCAAATTTAACATATTTATTCACCACATCATTCAATTTAATCCATATACTTATAATTTGGCCTTTTTACAAATTAGCCCTCATATTTTCACATTTTGACACTTTAGTCCCTAATTCACAATTACACAAAATACACAAAATTTCCTTATACCCATGCTTGGCTGAATATTCATGTATTCCATATAAACCCATACCTTTCATTTATTTCACATTTTAGCCCCTCAATTTCTCATTTTCACAAATTAGTCCATAATACTCAAATTCATAAAAAATCTTAATATAAAACATATTAATTTCACACTAAGCTTTCATAATTCATCAATTTACATCACAAAGCTCACATATTCATCAACATCATCTCATGAAAATATCAACAATTTTCTGAATTATGTCATGGGCTTGATAGATTACTAAGCAACGATCTCAAAAACGTAAAAATTATCAAAAATGGAAGTAAAACATACCTTAATCAAGCCAAAACCCTAGTCGAAACCTAAAGAACTCTTTTCCTTTCTTTTTCTTTAATATATTTGACCAACAAGATGATAATGGCTACATTTTATGCATTTGTTTTATTTTAATTCATATTAATTAACCTTTTACCATTTTAACCTTAGTTAATTAATAACATAAATCATATAACACATGTCCATTAATGTCCATTGACTAAAGCAATGGTCTAATATCATCATAAGGGCTCCCACTATTAATTGTAAAGCCAATTGAGTCATTTAACTTATAGGACTTATATTTTATGCATTATGCAATTTAATCCTTTTTATCGAATTAACCGTTTAATCAGAAAAATTTCTTTAAGAAATTTTTATACTATCATTCTATCATGTTGTAAAACTCATTAAATAATAAAATAAATATTTTGACTTAGTCAAGTGGTCCCAAAACTACTGTTCCAGTATGACTCAAAAATGGGCTGTTACAATCCACCTCCTTTACTTGCAACTGATAATAACTCAACCTCAAATCAATATTGGAGAAAATAGTGGCACCCCTAAATTGATTAAAAAGGTCATCTATCATTGGCAATGGGTACTTACTCTTTATAGTCAACTTGTTTAACTGACAATAATTGATACGAATCCTTATAGACCCATCATTCTTCTTTATGAACAATACTGGAGCTCCCTAAAGCGATTCACTTGGCCTTATAAAGTCACAATCTAGCAACTCTTGCAACTACATCTTGAGCTTTTTTAACTCCTTTAGTGCCATGCAATAGGACGCAACAGACACCATTGTTGTCCCAAGTAGCAACTCAATACCAATTTCAACCTCACGCTCTGGAGGTAAATCGGGTAACTCTTCTAGAAAGACATCGAAAAATTCCTTTACCACATGGGTATTCTCTAACACTACACTATCCATATTCGTATGTAGGATGTACGCTAAATATGCCTCACACCCTTTACGAATCAAATTATCTATTACATAAGTAGAGATCACATTCGATAAGAATTTTTGATAGTCCTTAATCATGATTATTTCACTTTCCTCTAGAGTCCTTATGGTGACCCACTTCATATGCAATCAAGGCTAACCCGATGCCCACTTAACCAATCCATGCCTAAAATGAGGTCAAATTCTCCTTTAGGCAACTTCATTAGATTAGCAGGAAAAACCTCACCCTGGAGTTGCAACGGACACCTCTTATTAATTTTGTTCACATGTACTGATTGTCCTAAGGGACTAAAGACAGTTACATCGCTTACGATTTCCTCTACTTGAATTCCTAATTTATCAACCATTTTACAAGACACATACGAATGGGTAGATCCAATGCCAATTAATACAAAATAGGAAGTAACATGAATGGTAATAGTACCTGCTATCATATCGGTCACATCTTGATCCTCTCTGCATCTAGCCGTATACACAAGTGTTGGCTCTCTTGCATCTGCTCCATTACCACCCTGACCTGGCGTTCTTTGGTTCTGACCACATTACCACCATAATTTTGACCTTAATCTCTACGGGGCTACTATTCAGCTCTCTGGTTTGGGGCTTGGTTCTATCCCTGTGCTTACATCTAATCATTAAGTTATGGACAGTCTCAAACCTTATGATACAGCGACCTACACTTCAAGCATGCTCTGATACTCCTCAAACAGTCACTAAAGTGCCTTTTTCCACAAGTGGCACAGTTTTGAATTCTACCTCCTGCTGCAGCAACATTTTGGCAAGGTCAATCATCTCTAGCCTGCTTAATTAGGCGTAGAGCCTAAACATTAGGGCCTAATTCCTTCTTTGTAAGGAATCTCACCTTCTCCTTCATCCCATGCTCATTGCGCCTAACTTTCTTATAGATTTTGGTTTTCTCTACCAAAGCTTCAAAAACTACCTGTATCACCAGCTCTAAACTTAGCCCAAACTCAAATCGAGCGCACTTACCTTGTTCCTTTACTGCCATACCCGGAGCATATCGGCTAAGCCTCAAGAACTCAACCTCATATTCAGCCACTAACATGTCTCCCTATCTCAACTCAATAAACTCCAGTCTTTTGGCCTTAATGTACCTTGCGTCCACATATTTCTTCTGGAAAGCATCTAGAAAATAATCCCATGTCAATCGTTTAGCTTGGGTACCACTCACTATGGCCTACCACTAGTGATAGGCCTCATCACATAACAATGACACTATCCCCTTAAGCTTCTATTCAAGGGTGCACTCCATATCATCTAAGATATTTTCTATAACCTCCAGCCAGTATTCAAGTATAGTAGGAGTCTTCCCAACAATGCCTCAAAATAATTCGACCCTACTCGAACAGAGTCTCTTAGCTATAGTGATGTGACTATTAGATCCAAATTGAGGAACCACCACTCTCTCTAACACTCGTAGCGTGGCCTGTGATACGGCCTCATTCACATGCTCCTACTAACTTTCCTTAGTATGGGTACGCATTCTACATTCTCTACCACTGGCTTAGAAGTTCGCACTTAAGATGCGGACGAGTCAACTTGGGTCCCTTGACCTGGCTCTCCCTGAGCTCTCATCCCTCGAGTGCTAACTCCAAGTATTCAGTTTTTAGTTTTATGAATATCTATCAATAAAGATGTGTTATCACTTGAGTATTTTAAATCGCAACTTTATTTAGTTGATTTATTCGAGTCTCACTATCTATTACATAAAGTTTATCTCAATCTAAAGTTTCTATTGTTTTCACAATCTATAGTTTTTCACAGTTCTATAATTTTCACATCTAAAGATCACTTACCTTGGATCAACTTCGGAAACTCTTAGATTTTACTAATAGATAACATGTGGCATGTTTTCTTCCCAAAATATCCTTTTTATGATGCATGAAGTTTTTCCAAAACATATTACCCATAGTCCAAGTTTTGAACGGAACTTTGATACAACTAAATGTAACCCCTCAAATTGGGCTTAGATGTTATGGCCTAATCTAAGTGATCACATGGCCATGGAAATAGCGAAAACACTAGTTGAAATAAAAGTATTTAATTTCTAAAACACATATTTAATATTTCTTTAGAATTCATTTCTTTAAAACATAGACTTGAGAAGTAATCTTGTTTATTATTTGTAAGATGTTATAATTAAAAATTTAGATACGATAAAACAAGTTACAGAAAACGGATTTTATTACAAAAACATCAAAACAATTTATCCATGGCCATAAAAATCATCTATTTTTGAGAGCCTCTCTGATGTTCGAATCTGAGTCCTAGCCACATGATTATTTGAAACACATAAGTAACATAGGTAAGCTTTTTAAAGGCTTAGTGTGAGATCACCACATAATATACATATATTTGCATACACATCAAATCATATATCAAACATGACATAATCATACATCATCAAAATCACGGAATTTATCACAAATAACTATGCATGAAAATATCGATACATATTTAAAATCAATGCATATTTTATAAAAATTCCTACCCATATATGTCACACACCAATTCCAAGTTCCCCAAAACTCGTCCATCCAAACATCGTTTGTGGACATGCCACCACTGATTTGCAAATAAACTACCACTACTTCCACCTTTCACATAATCTTACCCCATGCATGTGATATGGCGATTTCACTTATTACACATATAGATCACTTTATACACTTATGAATGTAAACATGCTCCCATAATTACTTATCACATAATATTCACTTTTAACATGAATAACAAGCCTTTTCACATTAGATCATAGATCATGATTCATTACACATATATAAACATATATCACATATTTTTAAATCATCACATATAAAACATGTAACATCCCAAAATAGAGCCCGAACGAAACAGTGGTTGCAAAACTACAAACCTGAGATAGAAATAATTATTTTATAATTATTTTGAGGTTTATGATGTGATTGCATGATTTTGTGAAAATTTCGTGAAGAAATTCTATGCATAAAGTGCTTAATTTGAAATTAGGGACTAAATCGAATAAGTTGCAAAACTTGCATTCTAGAAGCTTTTAGTATGAAATTGCCTGGAATATTAATTAGAGGGTCTTAAATACCAATTTGACCAATTTCTAAAATTTTGGACAAAAATGGACATACATAGGTAGAAATAACCAAAGTTTTTAATGAAGGGTATTTTAGTCATTTGGTAATTAAAAGATTAAAAAAGGGAAAAAGATGGCAAAATATGTCCATCTTCTTCATTAGCATGAAATTTCAAGGGTTCTCCATAGCTAGGGTTTGTTTCAAGCTTCCAAGCTCCATAGTAAGTGATTCCAAGCCCCATTTTTAATGTTCTTTACGTTTTCGGAGTCCTAGTAACTTGATTTAGCTTATTCTAGCAATAATTTAACCTAGGATTCATATTTGGAAAGATACCCATAGGTGAAAAGTGTTTATTTTGATGTTTTATGATAGAATATGAGGTTTTAAATTATGTTAAACAACTTGTGCTACTCGGTTTTAAGTAAAAACGAGTAAAAGGGCTTAATCGGTAAAAATACCTATTGTTCATAAGTACATGTTATAGTGGGAATTTGAGGTTGCTGTTGGTAAATAAATGATCAGCATGTCCTAAAACATAAGAATTTTGGATAAAGTTTAATTTCCGAGCCTTGGGGCAAAAGTGTAAATATGCAAAAGTTTAGGGGTAAAAATGTAATTTTTGCCAAAGTTTGAGTTAAGGGCTGTTTTGATAAATGTGAGTATTAAATAAGATAAATTGCTATTATAGATCAAGAAGAACGAAATTCGAGAGTAGATCGGGGAAAGGAAAAAGTAAAGGACTAAATTGTCAAGTTTAACCGTATTTTGTATCGAGAAGTTTACGGTAAATAAATGCAATATTTCTTTATTTTACATTAATGTTGTTAATATCCAGCATATATACATTTATTTTATGAAAATATTCGAAGTTGAACCAAAGACGAGATGACAAAGAAATAGTATTAGAAAGCCTCGTTTGAACTCTAGGAATGTTGGGATACGGAATGTCATGACATTTTGGGGTATCAAGCAGGACAAGAATATCTCATGTAAGTCCATATTAAAAATATGGCTTTGGTAGGACAGGGAACATCTCATGTAAGACCATGCCTAGAATATGGCATTGACAGGTTATTATCAAGCAGGAAAACCTGAGTATCCTTAGTATTCTGAGTGGTTCAATGGGCTATTGTACAGGTTAAATTAAAGGAAATTCTCAGCAAAGGAAAGGTAAGTTATATTCATGAGTTTATTGAATAATCAAGTAAGTGAATAAGGAAGAAGGTAAGAAATGAGGTGTAAGGAAAACTTATGATGCTTGATGATATTATGATTAACTATTATTTAGGGTGAATGTTGTGATTTATTTACTTGTAAACTTACTAAGCTTAGTGCTTAATCTCTTTATTTTCCTTCTTTTTATAGTTCTTACCAAGCCAACTCGGGAATCGCAAGGAACGTCGGAGATCTTGTGACAGCCCTATTTTGGCCTTAATCGGAAAAGTGGTTTCGGGACCACGAAACCAAGTCAGAAAAAAATTTTAAATATTATTTTCTGTGATTATTATATGTTAATTTTCAAACGTGAAAGTTTCATAATTTAATTTTGAGGTTTGGGTGCTTAATTGCTAAGAAAGGGCTAAATTGCATCAAATAAATTATATGTATGCTTCTATGAAAAGGCTTAAATATCATGTTTCTTTAGCATGGGGTGTTAAAAGGCAAATAAATCATTCTTTGAATTAGTGCACAGTAATGGTGGTAGGTGATTGCTATGACATGCATGTTATAATGATGTTGTAAAATTTAAATTATTTTATAATAGGAAACATGTTATAATAAAACAAAAAGGGGTGATAAAAAAAAAGTTTTTATCATATTCTTCTCCCCATTTTGCCGAAAATATAAAAGATAAAAGAATTAGAAAGCCATTTTTGTTCATTTCTTCTTTGCATGGCCGGTTATGAAAGAAAAGAAGAAGCTTGAGGTATTCGGTCATTTGGTAGCTTAAATTAAGGTATGTTTTTCATGTAGATTTCATTAAATTTTATGAATTTGAGCTAATTGCTATGTCCTTTACAGAGCCCATGAATTAATTTCTAAGATTATGGTAAATTGTGCATTTGGCCATGGAAGAGATTGAATGAAATGGTTGGTGTTTTGATGCTTTAAAATGGAAAATGATTGTAGTATAAGAATAAGCTTGTTAAATTGTGGTAAGTAGGACTTTATGGACTAATGGTATTCAGCCATGGTGGTTAATTAGTGAAACCGTATACTAAATGCTAGATGATATGGTTTGAATGTTAAATTTGTTTATATCATTACTGAATATGCTTAATATTAACGAATGGTTATTATGAAATTGAGGTATGGTAGTAAAATACCATATTGCTGTATGGACATTGGAGTGAAAATGTCTTTGTGCTATAATGTTTAAATGGTTAGAAGTGTATGCCGAATATGAACCTAAGCAATGAATTGAGTAATGTTTGTGTATTAAGATGATAATAAGTACAAATTTTCCGTATGTGTGATTTGAAAGGAATTTCCTCATTTTTTAGATTAAGGTACATTGAAGTAATTGAGCTAAAATTTTAATGTGGATAAAATTGTGCTATGTTTTCTTTGTAAAGGCCGATTAGTAATGAAATTATGGGAAATGAGTTTTTGCCGTGTATATATATATGTGGTTTAAATAACAAATGGTAATCGGCTAAGTGATTAATATGTATTTATAATTGCCGAATGTGGTTTTAAATAATGATTTGAACAATTTATTACATGTTGAGATGAGGGAAAGTGAGATTGCCGTATGTGTGTGTACTTGAATAAGCAAAGTTGTTGTGGTATATATGTGCCTAATGATGAGTAAGTTTATTTTTGATTGAGTTAAAAGTGGATAGTAAGGCCTGTTTAGTTTCCTTGTTATTCGATTATAGGTTTGAATAATTGAGTTGTCATAAGTTAAAATTTGTCTAATTTAGCTCCAGAGCAAAGAGAGCAAAATTTAGATAGGGGAAAAGCGAAACTAATTGAATAGCCGATCCGTAGTCGTTCGACGACATTAGAGGTAAGTTCTTAAGTGTTTGAGCTTGATTCTTTTTGTATGCTTTAGAGTTAAATGAATATATCAAAGAAGATGTTTGATTTTATATAGTCAATGTGCCGAATGAGTATTGATTTAAGGTTATAAGCCGAATGTGGCTAGTAGATCTAAGTTGAAATGGATATGATGATATGATATGCTAAAAGATGTATTATGAAGAGTGATCTATACTGTATGTGCTATATTCGAATTATGGGAAACTTTGTATATAGATATATGTTCGGCTATATGCAAATTTGAGGTGTAGATTATGAAAATATGAGAAAATATGTGTTTTGGTTATCGTAATGTGATATTCGGGCCTTGGCCTCACAAGCTTTAAGCTGGTGAATATTATCAGGCTCCTAGCCTAGCAGGCGTAATGCCGGTGAAGTGGTATCAGACTTAAAAGTCTAGCAAGCTTTGTGCCGGTGATAACTCAGGTTATTACTTAGCAGGCTTTGTGCCGGTGATGAATTCAGGTTGTTACCTAGCAGGCTAATTGCCGGTGAACTAATAAAAGTCTAATACTATGAGGCTTTGTGCTAACACGGCATTGGATTCGTTCAATAAATTAAGTTATACAGGTATGTATAATTTATTTATGCACATGAGAATAAAGCAGATTAATTGATCAATGTGAAATGATAAGTATATGTGAAGTGGTTGTATGTATATATATATACATATATACATTCGGTCATTGTGGAATTATATACATGAAAGTATATGTTATATGTGTGAACATGAACATTGAAAATTATATGTGGATATGATGTTTTAAATTAATTATATTAGGTGGAATTAAAGAATGACATTGAGGTAATTAGATGTTGTGACATTGTAATTTCAAATTTAAATGAAATGATATGTCAAAAAGGTGTACAATGTGGCTATGCATATTCGGCTAAATGGTGATACACTTAGATTATGTTATATGTGATTTTGGATATTTGTTTATTAAGTGGAAATTGTTTTATGAAGTGAATACATATGTGAATAAGATTCACAAGCGAGTTTAATTGTTTAAATTACTTAAGACTTACTAAGCTAAATTGCTTATTGTGAATATTTGTGTTTTGTTTTATTTTTATAGATCTCGGTTGAGAGTTACAAGCTCGGGAGTTCAAGTTCAAAGTCATCCACACTATCGTCACTGTTTGGTACTTTTAACAGTCTATATTTTGAAAGATGGCATGTATAGGCTTAAATCTCTTTTGAAAACAAGTTATATTTCGAATATGTATATATTCAAGCCATGCGAAAATGGCTTGCTCATTTACTAAGTATGAATGTATGGTCTGATGGAATTGTGTGGTTGATTGCTATGTGAATAACCATTGAAGTTTGATTTGATGAATGGCTTAAGTTTTAGCTGTCCATGAAGATGCATGTACATTTACATATGTTTGCATAGGTAAAGGTCATAGGGTGATCAACCCATGCATTTGTTCGAAATTAAATTCGGTTATTGAGTTAGTATAAGTCTTGATTATAAGTGAAATTTATACTTAGCATGTGATTTTATATATATGTTATATTATAATTGTAGATGTGTGATCTTTATTCATGACCGAATGTATAAAAAGGGTTCATATGGTTGTCGACTAAAAATTTTGAATGTACATATGTTTTAGACTAATGCACATACGGTTGTTGGCTTTATAAATATACCAATTGAATAGTATGTTTGAACTTAAATGGTAGACATTTTTGAAATTGAAACTTAAAAATTTTAGTTATAAATACGAGTATGTTTCTATTGATAAATTTAGGCTCTGAGCGGTAATGCCTTATAACCCTTCCGGCGACGGATTCGGGTTAAGGGTGTTACGGATCCGGTCACACTATCAACAGGATCATTTTGGTATAGCTAGACGTTTCATTTCACGTATGACATGTATAGGGACTTGGTTTCTTTTGGTATAAATGTCCTTAGGTTATGTTTAATGAATGGTATGTAAGTACTTGTTGATGATTAGTTATTGGAACGACTAATCAAACATAGGTTTAATACTATGTATGCCTAAATGGTAATTATCACATGGAAACCATGAAAAAGGTGAAAATAGCTTTAAAACATATTCGAACAGCAGTAGTGACGTGATTTTAAAAAATTACTAAAAATAGTAGAAATAGAATTGAATAGTGAATGAGACATGAAGTTAAATTTTAATGAGTCTATTTTCATGTGGAAGAAACAGAGTAAGCAAAAGAGTTGTATATTATGAGTTATTTGCAATTGAGTGAGACTGCTCCAGATTGACTTTGTGATTCCCTGTTCTAAATTTAAAAATTCACCATAAATTGTACATAAATAATTAGGTGTCATATTTATATGCCTATATTCCTTATTGAGTCTAGTTTCAAATGAAATAAACAGCATGCCTATTTGAATTTTGTACAGAGAGAAAACTAATTTGTAGTGAACAGAGGTCAGAGTAATCAAACTGCGTAACAGGGGAGACTTTAACTAATAAACTGTACTAATTGGCTAGACTAAAAATTCTATAAAAAATTAGTAAGAATATATATGAGTCTAGTTTTAGGGAAAATTTACGGAATTAAATTTCGAGTTTCGTAACTTGAGTTATGATTTATTTAGTGACTGTGATGCAGTTGGACAGCTTTATAAGGAATAGAGAAATAATTTTATTTGGGTTCGTTTAAGCAATCGGAAAAATTTTATTGATCTCGGTTTAGCCCCGAACCATTTTAATAGCATGATTTAGGGTCTCGATGACCCTTTTTAGGGATATATTGAATGAATGAAAATAAATTAATTTTAAAAGCAAATTTCTATGCCCGAATGAGTAAGTTAAGTCCAGTAACGCCTCGTGCTCGACTCCGGCGACGGTCTTGGGTAAAGGGTGTTACATTTATTGGTATCATAGCAAAGGTTTAGTCGGTTCTTGAAATAGTTAGCATGAGTAAGAGTCTAGCTATACATGCCATACTTATGTTTTGATAGTGTGACGACTCCTGACGATTTTAAAATGCTTTTCTTTTATAGTTATGGATCCTGAATGAGTTGATACAGATGATGTAGAAAGTAATGCGCCTACTCCTGTAGAAGGGATGGTGCCACCAAATAATAATGAAAGGCCAATTACAGTTAGTCAGGGAGGAGGGGCTCAAGAAGCCTTCTTCCAAGCTATGAATGAATGGTTTGCCGAGTTCATTCGTACGAATCTGGCTGTTAGACCTCCACCCCCTCATGATTCTCAGGCCACCCATGTTGCTTAAGCTCCCCCAGTCACAGGTACGGTGATAAGAGAAAAGCCACCAATTGACAAGATCAGAAAACAAGGAGCCAAAGAGTTTCGGGCTACTAAAGATGATGATGCAGAAAGAGCAGAATTTTGGCTCGAAAATACCATCAAAGTCTTTGATGAATTATCCTGTACACCTGAGGAATGTATGAAATGTGTAGTATCACTCCTTAGAGACTCAGCGTACCACTGGTGGAAGACGCTTGTATCAGTTGTACCGAAAGAGAGGGTTACATGGGATTTCTTTCAGGAGCAATTCCGTAAAAAGTATATCAGTCAGAGGTTTATCGACCAGAAAAGAAAAGAGTTTCTAGAATTGAAACAGGGCAATATGACAGTAACTGAATATGAGCGTGAATTTATCAGACTAAGTAATTATGCTTGAGAATGTGTATCTACAGAGGCGATCATGTGTAAAAGGTTTGATGATGGGCTTAATGATGATATTCGATTGTTAGTGGGTGTCCTAGAAATAAAAGAGTTTGTTGTTCTAGTTGACAAAGCCTGTAAGGTAGAGGAGCTGTTACAAAGAAAAGGCAAAGTTGAAATTGAGACGCAGGATACGAAGAAAAGACAGATGAGCAAGTCGTTTTAGTCTACATCTAAGAGGCCTAGAGAGTTCTCTACTAGATCTAGCTTTTCAACCGGGTATTCTAGTCGAAATAGGGGTAACAGATTTAAAGATTCGAAAGCTCAAACTACTTCGATTGTGAGTGTAGGTATTGTTCGACCGGGTAGATCAGGGTGTCCATGGTGCGGTAGACTTCATTTTGGCCCTTGTCAAGCAGACGAGATTGTTTATTATAAGTGTGGTGCTCCAGATCATTTTGTGCGAGAATGTCCAGAAGTGGTTAAACGAGAAGAAATACAGAGTGCTAGATCCGGAAATGCTCCTATTAGAGGCAGATCACCGAGGAACCTGGGAGTAGGAGCGAGTAACAGAGGCACCTCTAGAGATTCGGTAGTGAGACCAGATGTTAGAGCCCCTGCGAGGACTTATGCTATCCGTGCACGGGAAGAGGCATCCTCCCCCGATGTGATTACGGGTACATTTTCTTTGCATGATATTAATGTTATTGCTTTAACTGATCCGGGTTCGACCCATTCCTATGTTTGTATGAAATTGATGCCTAGCATGAGCACACCTATAGAATCCATAGAATTTGTGATTAAAGTATCGAATCCATTAGACAAGCATGTATTAGTAGATAAAGTATGTAGAAATTGCCCCTTGATGATTAGAGGTCACTATTTTCCGGTCGATCTCATGCTATTGCCGTTTGATGAGTTTGATGTTATTTTGGGTATGGATTGGTTGACTGCACACTATGTGGTAGTGAATTGTGGAAGGAAATTCATCGAGTTGAAATGTGAAAATGGTGAAATTCTTCAGGTTGATTCAGATGAGTTAGATAGTTCATTTGCCATGATTTCCGTTATGTCTGCTCGAAAATGTTTGAGAAAGGGGTATAAGGCTTATCTTGCTTTTGTGTTGAATACTAAAGATCCAGACTTGAAAGTTGAATCAGAGCCCGTGGTGTGCAAGTATCCAGATGTATTTCCAGAAGAATTACCAGGTTTGCCTCCTATGAGAGAAGCTGAGTTTGGTATTGAGCTGATTCTAGGTACCACACCCATTTCTATTGCTCCTTATAGAATGGCCCCGTTGGAATTGAAAGAATTGAAGGCTCAGCTCCAGGAATTAACTGATAAAGGCTTTGCAAGACCTAGTAGTTCGCCATGGGGTGCACCAGTGCTATTTGTGAAAAAGAAAGATGGTTCGATGAGATTGTGCATAGATTATCAGTAGCTTAACAAGGTAACTATTAAGAACAAATACCCACTGCCCAGAATTGATGATTTGTTTGATCAATTGAAGGGAGCCACTGTGTTTTCCAAGATAGATTTAAGATCTGGATATTATCAGCTGCGAGTTAAAGAGTCAGATGTTCTGAATACTACATTTCGAACTAGGTATGGTCATTATGAATTCCTGGTGATACCGGTTGGCTTAACTAATGCTCCTGCCGTTTTTATGGATTTAATGAACTGAATATTTAGACCGTATTTGGACCAATTTGTAGTTGTGTTCATTGATGACATCTTGCTTTATTCTCATGATGAGACTGAGCATACAGAGCATTTGAGAACAGTTTTACAGATTCTAAGAGATAATCAGTTGTATGCTAAGTTCAGTAAAAGTGAGTTTTGGCTCTAAAAAGTTGGATTCATTGGACATATTGTTTCAGGTGAAGGCATTAGAGTTGATCCAAGCAAAATTTCAACCATTGTCGATTGGAAGCCTCCTAGGAACGTTTCAGAGGTCAGAAGCTTTCTTGGCTTAGCTGGTTATTATAGACGATTTGTAGAGGGATTCTCTATGATAGCTACCCCGTTGATGAGATTGCTACGGAAAGATGTTAAGTTTGAATGGACTGAGAAGTGCCAGCAGAGTTTTGACAAGTTAAAGGCATTGTTAACTGAAGCTCCTATCTTAGTACAACCAGAACCAGGTGAAGAGTTTGTGATTTACAGTGATGCGTCCTTGAATGGACTAGGTTGTATACTTATGTAGGAAGGAAAGGTAATTGCTTCTGCCTCAAGACAGCTAAAGCCACATGAGAAAAATTATCCGACACATGATTTAGAACTAGCTGCCATTGTATTTACGCTGAAAATCTGGAGACATCACTTGTATGGTGAGAAATGTCAAATATTTACTAATCATAAAAGTTTGAAATATTTGATGACACAAAAAGATTTAAATTTGAGGCAGCGCAGGTGGCTTGAACTGATTAAGGACTATAATTTGGTTATTGATTATCATCCGGGTAAGGCTAATGTTATAGCTGATACATTGGGTAGGAAATTTTTATTTGCTTTGCGAGCTATGAATACTCAGTTATCATTGTCTAATGATGGTTCTATCTTAGTTTGTAATGCCCTGATTTTCGAGGTTTCTCGGGTTTAGTGTGATTTTGGTGAAGTTGTGAAAATTTCTGTGTTGTGATTGTTAAAATTGTGTTTAAGCATGTTGGTGGGCCTTTAGAAGGCCCAAACTTAGGTTAAAACCCGATAAAAATAGCAAAAGTATGTTTTAAGTGGAAGGAGGAACTTAGTCAAGCGGGCTCTTAAGAAAAACCTAGGGGAACTTGTCACAAAAGGAGCCTTGGCAAAGTGGTAGGGTGGCGCCACTAAGCTCCTACAAAAATTGGCACCTAGGAGGTAAGTGAGGTCCATGGTACGAGTCACAAGGTAAGCTTAAGGTGCTTTTATTTTTTATGTGCATGTGTGGTCAAGTGTTGGCACTCAAGTGAAACTCTGGCTTAAAGAGTTTGAACTGTTCATGAGATTGAATCAAGGAGGAATTTTAGGAGTATTTGAATTTTGAATTGAGAAGTTGTGGCCGGCCAAGGGACTCATGATGTTGCAATTTCGGCACTTAGCATTAGGCATAGCATTTTCGGCAATTGAAGGTTAGTGTGCTAATTTCTTTAGGGTTTGAACCTCCTTCTTTTGTGCCGATTGTGTATAACATTTTAGGTCTCCCTTTTTACCATTCTTTTGACGATTCTTTTTCTCTTTTCTGAACTAGTACCCGAACCTTACTACCCCAAAAACCCTCATAGCTGATTTCTCCATCAAAGCCAAACCTATTCTTCTTTTCTTCTTCTTCACCCATTTTTCTTTCCCTTTTTGTTTCTCTTGCACCATAAACCGAAACCATCCCATCACTCTCCTTTCAAGCCGCATCCATTTTCTTCTTTTTCACTTCTCTTCAAACCTCTGTCGACAACCATTGAAGGCCAACCCCTATCATTGCCGAATACCCCATTTGACCAAAACTATACCCTTATCATTCATCTCTTGACCGAAACTAACCACTTCTCCTCCTTCTCTTGAATTCTCTAGCAAGACCGAATCCCTCATCATCTATACCTCTTGTCATCGATTCATTGCCCCTATTCTTCTTTAATGTCGACAAGAGTACCTAAGTAGTAGATCTAAAAGCTGAATATCCTATATCCTTTTCTCTGCTAGCGTTTGGGGATAGATCTATCATAGATCTAGGTTAGAGAGGGCGTGGAAGCAATACTCCTCAAGTAGAATCATCTGTAAGTGATCAAAACCCTAAGTGCATTTGTATTCTTCAAAGTTATGGAAAAGTCGAAATCCCTTGTACCTAGGGAGGCTGTCGACATAGTTTATAGATAAATTAGTTTTGTATTTTGGTTCTTATACGTTTTAGTTAGCAAAAGAGGAGAACCAACGAGGAACTGAAGGCATCGACACAACCAGATCTAGATCTAGTAGATCTGAGTCGACAAAGGTGAGAACGTTAGGGCCATTATAAGTGATGGCCGAATGTGTAAGTTGGGTTATTGGTGAGTTTTCGATTCGGATTTAGTATTATCATAATCTAATCGATTAAGTGATGGATTGTAGGAGTTATCGCATAGAGGACTTCGTCGGTGGAATTCCAAATAGGTGTGTGTATCGAACACCCTTTCATGGTTCAAATCGGTAAAAGCCGAAAAGTCGAAATGCCGAAGTTATGGCATTTTGTGGGCTTGTGAGCGTGCGAACGCTCTCAAGTCGATAGGAGTAAGATGGATCTGAAAATGATACTGGTAGGTGAGTCGACTGCGTAATTTCGAGCACCTTGGTGAGTTGGGCCTCGGTGGGCCAAATGTGGGCCCAATGGGCTTTTGGGCCCATTTGGATAAAAATAGGCTTTAAGGGTACTTTGAGGGACTATAAGACTAAAACTGCCAAAACGAGTAACTCATTATGAAACATGGATTAAATGGGCTTTATTGGCTAATTGACACTGTAGGGCCCATTAGGGGTTTTAGAGCCCAGTAACTGAAACTGCTAAAAACTGTTAAAACGATGATTGGGATGGAAATAATGACTGTTGGTGACTGTAACATGCTTAAAACTCGTAATAATAGTGTAAATTACTAAAATACCCCTTAGGGTGAGAAATTACTATTTTACCCCTAGGTATAAAATGACCGTTATACCCCTAGGGCTAGATATGTTTGAAATACATGACTTGACTGATACTGTTACTGTATGCCATGTTATATCTATTGCATGGGTTGGGATATTGATGGAGGAAGTGTGAGTGGCATTGCCACATTTACAGAAATGGGCTATGCCTCGTATTACTGAAAAGGGGCATTGCCTCGTTATACTGTTTATCTGAGCAGCCATGCTGCGACTGTGGTGTGTGGGCTGAGTGGGTTGAGTAATTCCCCACATGGTGTGTTGGCTGGTACGGGTGGTGTGTAGCGTTTGGGTGGGTTGAGTAGTCTCCCCACATGATATGGGCTTGCATTCATACTACTTATCTGTACTATTCTGTTTTGGGCCTATGGGCCATACTGTTATCTGAATAGGGCTTCGGCCCAGGTTACTGAGACTAAATAGGGCTTCGGCCCAGTATCTAACTGAACTGGATAGGGCTTAGGCTTAGTGGGCTCGAGCCGACTTGGGCTTTGGATGGGCTTCTGCACACATTGAGTTTTCCAAACTCACCCTTTTCTTTCCATCCTTATAGGTGAGCCTTAGTACGTGGACTTGGAGCTGGGAGGGATTCAGAGTGGCCACGAAGACTGAGTTTGGTTTTAAACTTGCTTTAATTATTTCACTATTTTAATTACGCGCTTTACTTTTATTCTGGGTTTGTAATAAAGCCGCTTTAACTACTTTTATTTGGGGGTTTTTATTTCTTTTACTTATGCATGGTTTACTTCAACTACAACGACGCACGTTTTTCAAACTTAAACTAATGTTTTCAAAACCAATCTTGCAAGACAATTGGTTAACCAAGATAATAATAAAGAAGTAGATCGTTTGACAAATGGATAGAGAGTAAGATGATTATCAAATGGACCGGGAATTTTTATTAAACTATAAGTATTGTTTTACAAAACTCATCACCAGACATAGTGACTAGATTATGTGGATTGGTTTGGGTGATGTAGCACACCAGATTTGGCCATAACGTCTGGGCCGGGTCTGAGGTGTTACATTGTTGAATTAAGAGCTAAAGCAATGTTTCTTGAAGACATTTGTAAAGTTCAGAAATATGACAGTGAGTTACAAGTAAAAGAGTTCAGTGTGAGTCAGGTATAGAGTCAAATTTTTAGATTAGTTCTGACGGTTGTTTGATGTTTAGAAATCAGGTATGTGTACCAAAGAATAATGAGCTTATTCGGAAGATTTTACAGGAAGCACATAGCAGTTCCTTGTCTATTCATCCAGGTAGTACAAAAATGTATAATGATTTGAAGAAAATGTACTAGTGGGTAGGAATGAAAAGAGATATTTTAGAGTTTGTTTCTAGATGCTTGATCTGTCAACAAGTAAAGGCCGAACATCAGGTACCCTCAGGTTTATTGCAGCCTATGCTACTCCCTGAGTGGAAATGGGACCGAGTTACTATGGATTTTGTGACAGGGTTGTCGCTGACATCGAAAAAGAAAGATGCAGTATGGGTAGTGATTGATAAGCTAAATAAGTCGGCTCATTTTATCCCAGTTCGTATGGATTATTCACTTGAAAAATTGGCCGAGTTGTATATTATAGAGATAGTCAGACTACATAGGGTACCGTTATCGATCATTTCAGACAGAGATCCGAGATTTACTTCACGATTCTGGAAGAAGTTACAAGAAGCTTTGGGCACAAAGTTGAGTTTTAGTACAGCTTTCCATCCTCAGACCGATGGTCAACCAGAGAGAGTTATTCAGGTACTTGAGGATATGCTTAGATGTTGTGTCTTAGAATTTCAAGGTAGTTGGGAAAAATATTTACCGTTAGTAGAGTTTGCCTATAATAATAGTTATCAGTTGAGTTTGAAGATGGCACCTTATAAAGCTTTGTATGGACGTAAATGTTGCACACCTTTGTATTGGACGGAGCTTACAGAAAATAAGATTTACGGGGTTGACTTAGTTAAAGAAACTAAAGAGAAAGTGAAGGTTATCAGAGATTACTTGAAAGCAGCTTCAGATAGACAGAAGTCTTATGTAGATTTGAAAAGAAAAGAGATTGAGTATCAAGTTGGTGACAAAGTGTTCTTGAAAGTATCCCCGTGGAAGAAAGTCTTTAGATTTGGGAAGAAAGGCAAACTAAGTCCACGTTTTATTGGACCGTTTGAAGTGATTGAGAGAGTCGGGCCATTAGCATATCGGTTAGCTTTGCCGACTGAGTTAGAGAAGATTCATGATGTTTTCCATGTGTCGATCTTACGACATTATCGTTCAGATCCATCACATGTGATTTCTCAGATAGAGGTTGAGATTTAGCCAGATATGACTTATAGTGAAGAACTGGTAAAGATTCTAGCTCAAGAGGTAAAGCAATTAAGGAATAAAAGTATTGCTCTTGTGAAAGTCTTATGGAATAGACAAGGGGGTTGATGAGGCTACATGGGAGTCCGAAGAGGTCATGCGAAAATAGTACCCAAATCTCTTCACATGTAAGATTTTCGAGGACGAAAATCCCTAAAGGGGGAGAAATGTAACATCCCAAAATAAGGCCTGAACGGAACTGTGGTTGCGAAACCACAAATCTGAGATAGAAATAATTATTTTATAATTATTTTGAGGTTTATGATATGATTGCATGATTTTGTGAAAATTTCGTGAAGAAATTCTATGCATAGTGCTTAATTTGAAATTAGGGACTAAATCAATTAAGTTGCAAAACTTGCATTCTAGAAGCTTTTAGCATGAAATTGCCTTGGAATATTAATTAGAGGGTCTTAAATAGAATTTGACCAATTTCTAAAATTTTGGACAAAAATGGACATACATAGGTAGAAACAACCAAAGTTTTTAATGAAGGGTATTTTAGTCATTTGGTAATTAAAAGATTCAAAAAAGGGAAAAAGATGGCAAAATATGTCCATCTTCTTCATTAGCACGAAATTTCAAGGGTTCTCCATAGCTAGGGTTTGTTTCAAGCTTCCAAGCTCCATAGTAAGTGATTCCAAGCCCCGTTTTTAATGTTCTTTACGTTTTTGGAGTCCCAGTAACTGGATTTAGCTTATTCTAGCAATAATTTAACCTAGGGTTCATAGTTGGAAAAATACCCCTAGGTGAAAAGTGTTTATTT
Organism: Gossypium stocksii; assembly: GCA_020496765.1. Taxonomy (NCBI): domain Eukaryota; kingdom Viridiplantae; phylum Streptophyta; class Magnoliopsida; order Malvales; family Malvaceae; genus Gossypium; species Gossypium stocksii. The sequence goes on from CM035621.1 coordinate 54,038,853, forward strand.
TGATGTTTTATGATAGAATATGAGGTTTTAAATTATGTTAAACAACTTGTGCTACTCGGTTTTAAGTAAAAACAAGTAAAAGGGCTTAATCGGTAAAAATACCTATTGTTCATAAGTACATGTTATAGTGGGAATTTGAGGTTGTTGTTGGTAAATAAATGATCAGCATGTCCTAAAACATAAGAATTTGGGATAAAGTTTAATTTCCGAGCCTTGGGGAAAAAGTATAAATATGCAAAAGTTTAGGGGTAAAAATGTAATTTTTGCTAAAGTTTGAGTTAAGGGCTGTTGTGATAAATGTGAATATTAGATAAGCTAAATTGCTATTATAGATCAAGAAGAACGAAATTCAGGACTAGATCGGGGAAAGGAAAAAGTAAAGGACTAAATTGTCAAGTTTAACCATATTTTGTATCGAGGTAAGTTTATGGTAAATAAATGCAATATTTCTTTATTTTGCATTAATGTTGTTAATTTCCAGCATATATACATTTATTTTATGAAAATATTTGAAGTTGAACCAAAGACGAGATGACAGAGAAAAAGTATCAGAAAGCTCCGTTTGAACTCTAGGAATGTTGGGATACGGAATGTCATGACATTTTGGGTTATCAGCCAGGACAGGAATATCCCATGTAAGTCCATATTAAAAATATGGCTTTGGTAGGATAGGGAACATCTCATGTAAGACCATGCTTAGAATATGGCATTGACAGGTTATTATCAAGCAGGAAAACCCGAGTACCCTTAGTGTTCCGAGTGGTTCAACGGGCTATTGTACAGGTTAAGTTACAGGAAATTCTCAGCAAAGGAAAGGTAAGTTATATTCATGAGTTTATTGAATAATCAAGTAAGAAAGAAAGTAAGTGAATAAGGAAGAGGGTAAGAAATGAGGTGTAAGGAAAGCTTATGATGCTTGATGATATTATGATTAACTATTATTTAGGGTGAATGTTGTGATTTATTTACTTGTAAACTTACTAAGCTTAGTGCTTACTCTCTTTATTTTCCTTCTTTTTATAGTTCTTATCAAGCCAACTTGGGAATCGCAAGGAACGTCAGAGATCCGGTCACACTATCAACAGGATTATTTTGGTATAGCTAGACGTTTCATTTCGCCTATGGCATGTATAGGGACTTGGTTTCTTTTGGTATGAATGTCCTTAGGTTATGTTTAATGAATGGTATGTAAATACTTGTTGATGATTATTATTGGAATGACTAATCAAACATAGGTTTAATACTATGTATGCCTAAATGGTAATTATCACATGGAAACCATGAAAAAGGTGAAAATAGCTTAAAAATAGATTCGAACAGCAGCAGTGACGTGATTTTGAAAAATAACTAAAAATAGTAGAAATGGAACTAAATAGTGAATGAGACATGCTTAATGAGTTTATTTTCATATGGAAGAAACAGAGTAAGCAAAAGAGTTGTATATTATGAGTTATTTGCAATTGAGTGAGACTGCTCCAGATTGACTTCGTGATCCCCTGTTCTGAATTTAAAAATTCACCATAAATTGTACATAAATAACTAGGCATTATATTTATATGCTTAGATTCCTTATTGAGTCTAGTTTCAAATGAAATAAACGGCATCCTATTTGAATTTTGTATAGAGAGAAAACTAATTCGTAGTGAATAGAGGTTAGAGTAGTCCAACTGCGTAACAGGGGAGATTTTAACTAATAAACTGTACTAATTGGCTAGTCTAAAAATTCTATAAAAAAAGTGAGTAAGAAGATATATGAGTCTAGTTTTAGGAAAAATTTACGGAATTAAATTTCGAGTTTCGTAACTCAAGTTATGATTTATTTAGTGATTGTGATGCAGTTGGACAGCTTTATAAGGAACAGAGAAATAATTTTATTTTGGTTTGTTTAAGTAATAGGAAAAATTTTATTGATCTCGGTTTGGCCCTGAACCATTTTAATAGCATGATTTAGGGTCTCGATGACCCTTTTTAGGGATATATTGAATGAATGAAAATAAATTAATTTTAAAAGCAAATTTCTACGCCCAAATGAGTAAGTTAAGTCTGGTAACGTCTCATGCTTGACTCCGGCGACGGTCTCGGGTAAGGCATGTTACAAAACATGAGCCATACATCAGATATCATAAGCATGAGATCTACACATATAACACAATCACAATCATAAACATATCATTTGTCATGGATTTCGTAGATCCACTTGGTTAGAACACTTACTTGGTATCCATCTTGATGAGTTGTACATCTCTTTATAAATATTTAATGTATTCATAATTTAATATAATTATTTTGTTAACAATAAAATATTGATGTCACACAAACAAATAGTATCGATCTCACACCTTAGGTTGTAGATACGATTTGCTTCAACCCTTATTAATTGATTTCACTCAATCTACCTTGAAAGACGATCTATCACATAATTAATACATATTAGTATAGATCTCTGAAAAATTTTCGACACTTTAGAGTTCTATCACTAATAGTCTCATTGCTTACCCTTGCAATCTAAGACTTTTGAAAAGTGAATTTTTGTTGCGAAGTTCGAGGTCTCCCCTACGATTATTGTTTGGTCTTCAAAATGATATGATGTAGCATTAGTACTATAGTACATAAATAATTAATATTAACAAAATACCACTATGACTCATGGCACTATACCTTTTAGCCATGTTAAGAAAATACTAGGAGAACGATTTTATGACTTAAAAATGATACATACTTACACTTGATCAATTCAAATCGAACAATGAATCAAGAAGGGGCGATTTTGGATAATCAAGTAATCTAGAAAGTATCATTAAGATAAAATAATAAGTTTTATTAATTCAAAATGAGAATCGGCACAAGGAGAGGAAGATAAAAAGAAAAGAAAGATTTTGATCATTGGCGATGATGATCCGACAACGACGAAGGTGGTAGTCTGACGATGATGATGCTTTGTTTGACGGTGGTAGAGTTTAGAGGTTTGGCTAAGGAGAGGAGAAGAAAGAAGTAGGAGAAGAAAATAGAAGAAAAAGTGAAGGAGAAAGTGGACTAACAGTGGCACACGATAGCGACCACGGTGACGCTCACGGTGGTGATGGGAGAAGGGAAATAAGAAAGGAGGAGCAACGGTGGCCATTAGAGGTGGTGATCGGTGGAAGGTTGATCGGTTCATGGTGGAGGAAGAAAAGTGTTTTGGAGAAAAGGTGGTGGTTGTTTGCAAAAAGGAGAGAAAATTGTGAGAAAGAAATAAAAAATGGAACAAAGTGAAAGGGAGAGGGAGTATAAACGGCAAAAGGAAGGGAAGAGCTTGTTCAACTATGGTCACGTTCAATATATCAAGCTACATGGTAAGAGGTGAGGTTTTGGTAAGAGAGCATAGAGCAAAAAGAGGATCATGTACCCCCTAACTATGGTAAGTTTGCCATCAAATAGAGAAAACAAATCCTCCTTAGTATGGTGCACAAGGTGGACAACAAGCACATTAGACAAGGGGGAAAAATTGTAAAAAAAATGTAAGATTGTGAACAATGAGGCTTGAACCTTGGACCACTAGGATAGATAATTAGTTACTAAACCACTTGACCATTAATTCCCTTGTGTTTAATCTTGAGCATTTAATTTAAAATATAGCAAATAACAGGTTCACTATTGCTTAAATAATCAAAAAGTGGGATGTGACATCGAAACAGATGATTCTCAAAAGATAGAGACATATATGTGATTGACTAAATTGACAATACATCAGGTAGGACCCAGGTAGCACCCCTTACTCGTGTTAACACCGGAATAGGATACGAGGTATTACCAGAATAGCACACATGTAATCATAATAAATCGAGTCATAAAATGATCATTTAAATTACAACCCTTCACCTATTCATTCATCTTTTAGTCACTAAGTTCATATATATCATAAACTGGTAACTTAACTAGTGTTAAACCGCATCAATAGCATAATACAAGTGATATATCAAATATTAGAGATTAGTATTTCAAGTAATATTACTATAACATACAAAAAAATACTCAAGTCTTCTATACATGCCATAGTTCCAAAATATGTTTACAAAATACTAAAAGGAATGATGGATAGTGTTGGTGAGCCTCTGACAATTTTTCCAAGTCACGAACAAACTTGATTACACTATAAAATAAGACAAGAAAGAAAAAGAAAATAAAGTAAGCTCATAGCTTAGTAAGTAATATCTAAATAATAAAAATAATAAACTATTTATGGCATTTATAAATACCAAAATATGTTTCCACAATTATACAATCTTAATCTCACATGAATTTACTATTTACTTAAATTCAGTACAAGCTGTCCATTCGAGTCTCAGTCACTAAATTATTTTTATTTGTAGCTACAGAGCTCCAAATTAAGATCCGCTAATTTTTCTAGAAACTAGACTCATATGTCTTCTTACCATAAAATTTCAGAATTTTTTGTTTAGCCAATTAATATATTTTATTCATTAAAGCCTCCCCTATTTCGTTGCTTGATAGTCCTGACCACTCTTCACTAACATTTCAATTTCTCTTTATACAGAATTCAAAAGATGTTAATGTTTGTTTCTTATAAAAATAGACTCAATAAGGAATCTAACCATATAAATTTTGTTCCATAATTATTTTTTTACAAATTTTAATGATTTTTCCAATTTAGAACAGGGGATCACAAAATCATTCTGAACCAGTCTCACAAGAATTTAAATATATCAGAATATAGAAAGATTTTGCTCGTTCTATTTCTTTTATATGAAAATGGACTCAATAAGCTTTAATTCTATCTCTTATTGAACCTCTAATTCAATGTTTACCATTTTTGGTGATTTTTCAAAGTCAACCCACTGCTGCTGTTATAAACTGTTTTATTTCTTATTTCACCTTTTCCATAATTTCCTCATATAAATTTTCCAATAACACTTGTCCACATCAAATTTACCGGATTTCGATCATTTATCGAACACATTACTCACATACTTATATACACATATATCTGCACTTAGTATTTACACAATCGCACTCATTTTCACTTGGTTACTTTCCCATTGAACACATTGGAATAGAACAATAATAAATATTCAATGGCCTGCACATAGTATTACCTTTGAAGTTGAAATTAATTGGTGCACATAGTAGCCTTCACTTAGTACTACACATGTGACCAAAATCATCCCTTACACATATTGACTTGCACTTAAAATCACACATGTGATCGAAGTTATCAGGTATGCATAATAGCCTGCACATAGTACTACACATGCGACCCCAACCATATGGTACACTTAGTACTACACACGTGACCTAAACCATCTTGAACACATAAGAGCCTACACATAGTACTACACATGTGTTCTCACCCTGAATCATTCATATCTTTTCTATTCTGAAAGTTCAATAGAGAACTATTCATTTTACCAATTCATTCTTATTCAAATACAATTCATAATTTACATCAAATAATTATTCCATGTCCAATCCCATCTCATAAGATATGATAAAAATATTATAACATAAATAAAAACAATGCTTTATATACATATTAACTTACCTCGATGCAAAATATGACGAATTTATACTCTAATCCATCACTTTTTCTTTTCCCCGATCGAAGTTGATTTCGCATCTTTCTTGATCTAATAATAGCACAGTTAGCTCATTTAATACTGATACTATTCAATTTGATCCAAAAATCACATTATGGCAAAATTACATTTTTGCCCCCTAAATTTCACAAAATTACGATTTTCCCCTAGGCTCGTAAAATAATTTTTATTCAATTTTCTTGCATTATAAGCCTAGCTGAACCTTTTTCCCTCTAATAGCAGCCCATAATTCTCACTAAATCATACATTTACACACATTTCACAACTTGTTACAAACTAGTCCTTTTACGCGATTTCGTCAAAAATCGCTTGGTAGAAGACGTTTATTACACTCCAAACATTCATATTCTTTCATAAAACATCAAAATACATGCATATCATTCATGGGTAAATTTTTAAACATAAAGCCTAACTCAAAATAATGATAGAAATAGGTAAACCGAGATACGAAATAACTCAAAATTTTTAAACATAAAGCCTAACTCAAAATAATGATAGAAATAGGTAAACCGAGATACGAAGATTTCAAAAATACGAAAAACATTAAAAAATGGGCTAAGATGCACTTACAATCAAGCTTGAAAGATGACAATACCCTAGCTATAGGGGACTAACAATATTCGGCCAAGAGGTAGGAGATTATGAACAAATTTTGGCTTATTTTCCCTTTTTATTCTTTTATTTACAAAATGACTAAAATGCCCTTACAAAAAAAATCCTACCTCACCTATTCCATGTCCATTTTTGTCCAACAATTTAATAAATAGACTAATTGCTATATAAGGACCTCTACTTTAAAAACCCATTACTTACTACCTTTATGAACTAGAACACACATTTTTCACCTATTTCAATTTAGTCCTAAATATCAAATTGAGCACCCAAATGATAAAATTTCGCAACGAGATTTTCACAAAGTCATTCAATCACATAGTAAATATTAAAAATTAATCGCAATAATTTTTTCTACTTCGAATTTGTGGTTTTGAAACCACTATTTCATTTAGGCCCTAAATCAGGCTGTCACAACTCTCCCCCCTTTACAGATTTTCGTCCCTGAAAATCTTACTGTTAAAAAGGTTTGGGCACTATTTTCTCATAGCTTCCTTCAGTTCCCATGTTGCCTTTTCTACTCGATGTTTTTGCCACAATAGTTTTACTAACTTTATCTTTTTATTTCTGAGTTCCTTGGTCTCCTATGCCAAAATCGTAACTAGTTCTTCACTGTAACTCATATTTGGCTAAATCTCCACTTCTGTAGGAGAAATAACATGTAAAGGATCCGATCGATATCATCGTAGCATAGATACATGAAAAACATTATGAATTCTATCGAGTTCCAGTGGTAATGCCAATCGATAAGCAACCGGTCCAACTCTTTCTATGATTTCATACGACCAAACTGGAGAATTTTCTTCCAAGGTGATATTTTCAATAATACTTTGTCCTCGACCTGAAATTCAATCTCCTTTCATTTAAGATCGGCGTATGATTTTTGACGATCAGAAGCAGCTTTTAAACTTTCCCGAATCACTTTTACTTTTTCTTCTATTTCCCAAATCAAGTCAACCCCATATATCTTCTTTTCACTAAGTTCTATCCAATATAACGGTGTTCTACATTTTCTACCATATAAAGCTTCATACGGAGCCATTTTAATACTTGACTAATAACTATTATTGTAAGCAAATTCAATTAAAGGTATATACCTCTCCCAATTAACTTCAAACTCTAGTATACAACATCGGAGCATATCTTACAGTACCTAAATTACACGCTCAATTTGCCATCAGTTTGAGGATGAAACGTAGTGCTAAAATACAATTGAGTACCCAAGGCTTCTTGCAATTTTTTTCGAAAACGAGATGTAATTGGGCATCTCTATCGATATGATAGAGACAGACACTCCATGTAGCCTAACAATCTCAGATATATACAATTCAGCTAGTTTATCTAAAGAATAATCCATACATATTGAAATAAAGTGAGCTGACTTTGTTAATCCGTCAACAATCACCCAAATGGCATCTTTCTTCCTTGGAGACAATGGTAACCCAGATACAAAATCTATAGTAACTCTTTTCCATTTCCATTCCGGTATAGTAATTGGCTGAAGTAACCCCAAAGGTACCTGATGTTTAGCTTTAACCTGCGGACATATCAAACACTTTGATACAAATTCAGAGATATCACGTTTCATACCTGGCCACCAGTACATCTTTTTCATATCATTATACATTTTATTACTCCCTAGATGTACAGACATAGTACTGTTGTGAGCCTCGTGTAGAATCTTCTGTATGAGCTTTGAATTCTAAGGTACACATACCCTACCTCTGAATAACAAACAACCATCGATCCCTACTTGAAATTCAGAATCAGTACCTGACTCACATTGTGCCTGTTTAGTTTGTAACTTTTCATCATTTTTTTGAACCTCACAGATCTGCTGTAGAAACACTAGTCTAGCCTTCATTTCAGCTATAACTGAACCATCATCAGACAATGATAACCAGGTATTCATAGCTCGCAAAGCAAATAAAGATTTCCAGCTTAAAGCATCAGCTACAATATTAGCCTTACCCAGATGGTAATCAATAATCAAATCATAATCCATTATCAATTCAAGCTATTTGCGCTATCTCAAATTCAAATCTTTCTATGTCATCAAACATTTTAGGCTTTTATGATTAGTATAAATATGACATTTCTCACCGTACAAGTAATGCCGCCATATCTTCAATGCAAAAACAATAGCAGCTAATTCGAGATCATGTACCGAGTAATTTTTTTCATGGGACTTAAGTTGTCTTGAAGCATGGGCTATTACTTTACCTTCTTGCATCAAGACACAACCTAAACCATTTACTAATGCATCACTATAAATAATAAATTCTTTACTCAGTTGAAGCTGTACCAACACAGGTGCTTTTGTTAACAATTCTTTCAATCGATCAAAACTCTGCTGACATTTTTTGGTCCACTCGAATTTAACATCTTTCTGCAATAAACAGGTCATCAGAGAAGCTATCATAGAGACCCCTGTACAAATCTTCGATAATAACCAACTAAACCCAAGAAACTTCTAACTTCAGATATATTCTTCGGTGGACTCCAATTCATAATAACTGAGATTTTCCTTGGATCTACCCTGATGCCTTCAACGGATACAATATGTCCGAGAAAACCCACTTCTCGAAGCCAAAATTCACGTTTACTGAATTTAGCATATAACTGTTTTTCTCACAGAATTTGTAACACAATTCTTAAATGTTCTACATGTTCTTTTTCATCCCAAGGATAAACCAGAATATCATTAATGAATACTACCACAAATATGTCTAAGTACAGTTTTAATATCTAGTTCCTCAAATCCAAAAATACTGTAGATGCATTAGTTAGCCCAAACGACATAACCAGAAACTCATAATGCCTGTACCTGGTTCTAAAAGTTGTCTTTGGCACATCCGACTCCTTACCCATAACTGATAGTAACTTGATCAGAGATCAATCTTCGAGAATACTGTGGCACCTTTCAGCTGATCAAATAAGTCATCAATCTGGGGCAATGGGTACTTATTCTTTATGGTTACCTTATTAAGCTACCGATAATAGATACACAATCTCAAGGACCCGTCTTTCTTTTTCACGAACAGAACCGGAGCACCTCAAGGTGAATGACTTGGTTGAACAAAACCCCTATCAACAAGTTCTTGTAATTGTGTCTTTAACTCCTTTAATTTTGTAGGAGCCATCCAGTACAGAGCTATGGAAATCAGAGTAGTTCCTGGAATCAAATCTATAAAAAATTCCACTTCTCTTTCTAGTGGTAACCCTGGTAATTCCTCTGGTAACACATCAGAAAATTCACATACCACCGGCACTACATGAATCTTCGACTCTGATACCTTTGTGTCAAGTACATAAGCCAAGTAAGCATCATACCTTTTTTTTAACATACCTTTGTGCTGCCATCACCGAAATCACATCAGATAACCCCTCGGTCTGATCAAACTTAACCCGGAGCAACTGCTGCTCTAACATTTTAACAAAATATATTTCTGTCTACAGTTTACTACTGCATCATGCTGAGTTAGCGAATCCATACCCAAAATAACATCAAACTCATCAAATTGCAACAACATCAGATTAGCTGGAAAACAGTAGCCTTGAATCATCAAAGGACAATTCCTGCAAACCTTATCTACTAATACATGTTTGCCTAAAAGGTTTGATACTTTAACCACAAATTTAATTAATTCTACAGGCAATTTCTTATCATGTACTAAATTTTCACAAATATAAGAATGAGTGGACCCGGGGTCAATCAATACAATAACATCAATATCATAAAATGAGAAAGTACTAGTGATCTCATCAGGAGAGGATGCCTTCTCACGAGCTCGTATAGCATAAGCTCTAGCAGGTGTTCTTGTTTCTGACCTTGTAGCTGAGTCTTTTACCATGCCTTTACCACTAGTCCCACCTCTGACATTCCGTAGGGGTCTACCTCTGCCAATAGTATTACTCTGCCTAATACTTTGAGCTTTCTCTTCTTCCACTTTCTTGGGACAGTCTTTAATAAAATGCTCTCTGGAGCCACATCTGTAACAGACACAACTAATCATATAACACTCACTGAAGTGTCGTCTACCACAATGCTGGCATTCGGGTCTATTAGATCTCACATTACCCACACTTGCCATTGATGTAGCTAGAGTTCTAGAACCCGAATAGGATTTCCCACGATCTTAGCGTGAATAATCAACTGAAGTTGTCTTTCAAGGATTTATCTCTCTAGACCTCTTTTTCTGGGATTGAAATGACTTGTTCATTGGTCTCTTCCTTTGATCTCGGGCTTCAATAGCAGCTTTTCTCTTTTCTTTATTCAACTCCGTAACTTTACAAGCTTTTTCAACCAGTACCACCATTTCTTTTAATTCTAGAATTCCCACTAACACCTTGATGTCTTCATTAAGTCCATCTTCAAACCTTCTGCACATCATCGCTTCGGTAGAAACACATTCTTGTGCATAATTACTGAGCCTTACAAACTCGCGTTCATACTCAGCCACTGTCATCTTACCTTATTTCAACACAAGAAATTTCGTCTATTTCTGATCGATAAATCGGTGACTAATATATTTCTTTCGAAACTTTTCCAAGAAGAAATCGCAGGTTACTTTTTCCTTTGGAACTACAGATATCAAAGTCTTCCACCAACGATAGGCTGAATCTTTCAATAATGATACATCACATATTAAACACTCCTCAGGTGTGTAAGATAATTCATCAAATATCCACATAGAATTCTCAAGCAAAAACTCTACTTTTTCTAGATCATCATCAATGTTTGCTCTAAATTCTTCAGCCCCTTGTTTACGAATCTTATCCACCGGAGGTTGTGTCAATCGTACCATATCAATACTCTGTGGAGCTGTGGGGATCAGTTGTGGTATAGGTGGGGAGGAAAAGGTTCAGCATTAGGGTTTGCTATAATAAAATTAGTATACCAGTCATTCATCATTTGAAGAAAAGCATTCCTAGCTTCGTCTTCCTGACCCGATATGTCATGTCTAGTTTCTACATGCCATAGTGTCGGTATTTCAAGTAATATTACTATAATATACAACAAAATAATCAAGTCTTCTATACATGCCATAGTTCCAAAATATGTTTACAAAATACCAAAAAGGAAGGATGGATACTGTTGGTGAGCCTTTGACAATTTTTTCCAAGTCACGAACAAACTCGATTACACTATAAAACAAGACAAGAAAGACAAAGAAAATAAAGTAAGCTTATAGCTTAGTAAGTAATATGTAAATAATGAAAATAATAAACTATTTATGGCATTTATAAATACCAAAATATGTTTCCACAATTATACAATCTTAATCTCACATGAATTTACTATTTACTTAAATTCAGTACAAGTTGTCTATTCGGGTCCCAGTCACTAAATTATTTTTATCCGGAGCTACGGAGCCCTAAGTTAATATCCATTAGTTTCCAGAAACTAGACTCATATGTCTTCTTACCATAAAAATTTCAGAATTTTTTGTTTGGCCAATTAATACAGTTTATTCATTAAAGCCTCCCCTATTTTGCTGCTCGACAGTCCTGACCACTCTTTACTAACATTTCAATTTCTCTTTATACATAATTCAATAGACGTTCATGTTAGTTTCTTATAAAATATACTCAATAAGGAATCTAACCATATAAATTATGTTCTATAATTATTTTTTTTACAAATTTTAATGATTTTTCCAAATCAGAAAAGCGGATCACAAAATCATTCTGAACCAATCTTACAATAATTTAAATATCTCATAATGTAGAAAGTTTTTAACTGGTTTTATTTCTTTTATATGAAAATAGACTCAATAATATTTAATTCCATATCTTATTCAACCTCTAATTCAATGTCTACTATTATTGGTGATTTTTCAAAGTCAACCCACTACTACTGTTATAAACTGTTTTATTTCTAATTTCACCTTTTCCATAATTTCCTCATATAAATTTTTCAATAACACTTGTCCTCATCAAATTTACCGAAGTTCGATCATTTATCAAACACATTACTCACATACTTATATACACATATATCTGCACTTAGTCTTTACACAATCGCACTCATTTTCACTTGGTTACTTTCCCATTGAACACATCGGAATAAAACAATAATAAATATTCGGTGGCCTGCACATAGTATTACCTTTGAAGTTGAAATTAATTGGTTCATGTAGTAGCCTTTACTTAGTACTACACATGTGGTCGAAGTTATCAGGTACGTATAGTAGCCTGCACATAGTACTACACATGCGACCCCAACCATATGGTACACATAGTAGGCCACACGTAACCTAAACCATCTTGAACACATAGTAGCCTGCACATAGTACTACACATGTGTTCTCACCCCGAATCATTCATATTTTTTCTATTCCGAAAGTTCAATAGAGAACTAGTCATTTTACCAATTCATTCTTATTCAAATACAATTCATAATTTACACCAAATAATTATTCCATGTCCAATCCCATCTCATAAAATATGATAAAATATTATAACATAAATAAGAACAATGCTTTATATACATATTAACTTACCTCGATGCAAAATATGATGAATTTATACTCTAATCCACCACTTTTTCTTTTCCCCGATCCAAGTCGATTCTGCGTCTTTCTTGATCTAATAATAACACATTTAGCTCATTTAATACTCATACTATTCAATTTGATCCAAAAATCACAGTATGGCAAAATTACATTTTTACCCCCTAAATTTCACAAAATTATGATTTTGCCCCTAGGCTCGTAAAAAAAATTTTATTCACTTTTCTTGCATTTTAAGCCTAGTTGAACCTTTTCCCTCTAATAGCAGCCCATAATTCTCACTAAAGCATACATTTACACACATTTCACAACTTGTTACAAACTGGTCCTTTTACGCGATTTCGTCGAAAATCGCTTGGTAAAAGACGTTTATTACACTCCAAACATTCATATTCTTTCATAAAACATCAAAATACATGCATACCATTCATGGGTAAATTTTTAAACATAAACCCTAATTCAAAATAATGATAGAAATAGGTAAATCGAACTACGAGGATTTCAAAAATATGAAGAACATTAAAAACAGGGCTAAGAAATCAAGCTTGAAAGATGACAAAACCCTAGCTATGGAGTGTAACACCTCTTACCCGTGTTCAATGCTGTAACAGGGTACGAGGCATCACTAGATTTTTACACTTACAAATACACAAAACCAGCTATAAAATTTCTTTCAATTTAGAATCTAATCACATTCTTATCATATATACATTAATTCATTTACTAACATGCAAGCATACTCGTTCATGTATTGTATCATTATGACTCATAACATAGCTACTTTTAGTCATATCACATGGTCTCATACAACAATAAAATTTACATTAATTTAGGCCAGCATTCTAGGCCAACTCAGTAACATATATACATATATTCAAGTCCTTATATATTCCATAAACTTATAAATATTTCGGAATCTTTTAATACTAACCTTAGCCTGATAGTGTGATAGTATCTCCGGCGACCTCCAACTCGAGCTAGCATCTGAAACTCTATAAGAAAAAGGAAGGGAATGGAGTAAGCCTTATAGCTTAGTAAGTAAATATGTAAATAATAATCAATTTATTACAAGCTTTTATAAAACTTCATAACATGTTCTCATAATATTATAATTACAAATACACATAGTCCCACCATTTACTTAAGCCATTTTCAAGATGTTTACTCGAGTAATAGTCAATAAATTATTTTTATCCAGAGCTACGAAACTCCAAATTAAGATCCATCAATTTTCCTAGAAACTACACTCATATATCTTCTTACCATAAAAATTTCAGAATTTTTTATTAAGCCAACTAATACAGTTTATTCATTAAATCTTCCCCTATTTTGCTACTTGATAGTCCTAACCACTCTTCACTAATATTTCAATTTATCTTTATACTGAATTCAAAAGATGTTCTTGTTTTTTTATTTTAAAAATAGACTCAATAAGGAATCTAACCACATAAATTATGTTCCATAACTATTTTTTGTACATTTTTTAATGATTTTTCCAAATCAAAACAGGGGATTACAAAAGCAATCTGAATCAGTCTTACAAAAATTTAAATAACTCAAAATATAGAATTCTTTTACTTTCCATGTTTATTTTATATGAAAATAAACTCAATAAGATTAAATTTCATATCTTATTCAACTTCTAATTCAATTTCTACCATTTTTTGTGATTTTTCAAAGTCACTCATCTGATGCTGTTTTAAGTTGTTTATCTCATATTTTACCTCTTTCACTAAAATTCCTTATTATCAACTTGCAAAATAACACTTTTCCATATTTATCTTATCAAAGTTCAATCACTTATCTAACTCATGGTTCAAAACCCATATATTTATATCCCAGTATGTATTTCCACATTTTTCGCATAAATCTCCATTTAACAAACTTGTTTCTCCCGTTGAACACTTCAGAATGTAACAATATCCTGTGATTTTAGCACATAACTCCACCCTCTATAATTGATGCCCAACTTTGTAGTATACGCACATAGCACCACACTATTGGGCTAACATATGTATTCGTGGCATACGCACTTAGCGCCACTTTTCGAATCAACATGTATAACCGTGGCATATCCACTTAGCACCGCGTTATATGTATAACCGTGGCATATCCACTTAGCACCACATTAATGAATCAATATGTGTAATCGTGGTATATCCACTTAGCACCACGTTACACGTATAACCGTGGTATATCCACCTAGCACCACGTTTTTCCATTCTGAAGGTTCAACCGAGATTTCCTCATTTAATCCCAATTCATCAACCACAATTCACCGTTTATATCCATTAATTGTACAATACTAAAACTTATTTCACATGTCACACAATAAAATATCATAACATAATAAAAACAATACATTATTTACATATAAACTTACTCGGTGCAAAATATAGAAATTTTGTAATTAAGTCCACAATATTTTCCTTTCCCTAATCAAGGTCGATTCCACATCTTTCTTGATCTAAAATAACACATTTAGCTTATTTAATACTCACATTTACCAAAACAGTCCTTAACTCTAACTTTGGAAAAATTACAATTTTGCCCCTAAACTTTTGCATATTTACACTTTTGCCCCAAGGCTCAGAAATTAAACTTTATCCCTAATTTTTATGTTTTAGAACATGCTGATCATTTATTTACCACCAGCAACATCAAATTCTCACTCTAACATATACTTATGAACATTAGGTATTTTTACCAATTATGCTGTTTTACTCGTTTTTACTTAAAACCGAGTAGCACAAGTTGTTTAGCATAATTTAAAATCTCATATTCTATCAAAAACATCAAAGTAAACACATTTCACCTATGGGTATTTTTCCAAATATGAACCCTAGGTTAAATTATTGCTAGAATAAGCTAAATCAAGTTATCGGGACTCCAAAAACGTAAAGAACATTAAAAACGGGGCTAGAACGGACTTACAATCGAGCTTGGAAGCTTGAAAAACCCTAGCCATGGTTTCTCCATGCTATATTCAGCCTTGAGGAAGAAGATGAGCAAAAATTGGCTTTTAATTTGATTTTTAATTCATTTAATCACTAAATGACCAAAATGCCCCTAACTTAAAAATATTCTTTTTCACCCATTTCATGTCCATTTTTGTCAAATAAATTAACCAGTGGTCTAATTACCATTTAAGGAAATCAAATTTAAAATTTCATAACAATTGAACACCTCTAACATGTAGAACTCAACTTTTGCATTTTTTACAATTTAGTCTCTTTTACTAAATTGAGTGTCCAAACATCGAAATTTTCGTACGAAATTTTTACAAAATAATTTCATAAAAATGTAAACCATAAAAATATAAATAAAACACATTTAAATTAAATACCTTTACCTTCTAGAATGCACATTTTACTACTTTTGCAATTTAGTCCAATTTATCAAATTGGACACACAAACAATAAAATTTTGTAATGAAAATTTCACAAAATATTGAAAACACAAAAAAAAATTTTAACATTCAATCGGAATAAATATTTTGACCTCGAATTTGTAGTTTCGTACCACTATTCCGTTTAGGCCCTGTATCGGGCTATTACATGGAGGACTACCAATATTCGGCCAAGAGGTAGGAGATTATGAACAAATTTTGGCTTAATTTCCCTTTCTATTCTTTTATTTACAAAATGACTAAAATGCCCTTACTAAAAAAATCATACCTCATCTATTCCATGTCCATTTTTGTCCAACAATTTAATAAATGGACTAATTGCCATATAAGGACATCTACTTTAAAAACCCATTACTCACAAGTACCTTCATGAACTAGAACACACATTTTTCACCTATTTCAATTTAGTCCTAAATATCAAATTGAGCACCCAAACGATAAAATTTTGCAACGAGATTTTCACACAGTCATTCAATCACACAATAAATATTAAAAATTAATCGCAATAAATTTTTCTACTTTGGATTTGTGGTTTCGAAACCACTGTTTCGTTTAGGCCCTAAATCGGGCTGTCACAACCTAAGTAGAATAGATCCTAGATCTGTTTATAGATTTATTCATTTGTGATGTTCGTAGTGTGATATACCTTAATCCTAAGTGGATGATGGATTATGTATGTGTGACTCATATACTGATGTAAATGAAAGCTTGAGTTCAAATAGATGAGGAACAAAAAGTTAGTGCGTTGTGTATACAACTTTTGTAGTATATAGCATCATTCCACAATAGTGAAATTCAATTCCCAACTAAAGGTAAATGATATTCTCTCATTAGCATCACATGATAGATAAAAAGTAAACATGGCCATCAGTCATTTGTCTTTGTGATAATTATTAGGGCAACACACTTATGACAAAGTCATTAGACGAGCACTTATTAAGTAGCTTTCGTAATGGTATATAATAAGAGAGGGTTCAATCATGATATCTTAGTGAAATGACTTCTTGACTAAATAGTGTTATAATTAATAGGCAAAAAGCTAGAACCTAATTATAAATTATTTTAGCCCTAATTATATATTTCTAGTTGGTCTCTCTACTAGCTTGAGATAACTAGAAATGAATTGCATGTAGAACCAAAGAATAGAAATGAATGGAAACAATGAAGTAAGAGAAATAGATCGCATGTATCATTATCTATAGTGAATGCGTTTTCTTGCTAAGTATAAGAAATTACTTAGGAATTAAATTAAGGTTCTTTAAATTATTGTTTAACTACTTGCAATTAAATAATTGTAGTTTGAAAATGAAATTAATTTAATTAGTCATTATAAATATATTGAATAAGAAAATTAAATATATTTTCCTCATAGATAAGGTAAAGTTGCTATGACTTTAACAAAATTAGAATTGGGTTAAGAGATTTATTTAATCAAGAAATTAATTGAGTTAATTTAAATAATTAAATTAATTATTTAATTTAAACAATTAAATTAATTATTAAATAATATTTATTTTTGGTAATAGAAAATAGATATTGGTTTGGATAAAATTATAAGTGCTAAAACAAAAGTCTAGGAAACACATATAATTGAACTCGATACATGAGAGATCTAATTAGGCCTCATATAACACATTAGGGGTGGCAACGCTAGTAGAAAACAAGGGCATGTTGTCACCCCCTCTACTCTAGTTAGAGTAGGAGTGTATTTTCTATTAAAATAAAATTATTCATTCAGGACATTTTCAACCAGAACTCTTGTACTCTTCTCTATAATAGAGACCACCGGTGAAGCTATTTACACATATTTCAAACATTGTTATTCTACTATAAAGTAGTGCTAATTTATTTATAAAGAATAAATTCCATTTTTTGGGAATATTGAATAATTACCGATTTATAGAGAAAATTTACTTTCCTTTTAAAAGTAAAAAAAATTATTTTTATTCTATGATTTGGTTTGTGTTGCTAGAGCCCACATTTGAGGCAATTCGTGTTACTCAGTTTAAGAAAAAATTTTAAACTTCTGCTGTAACTAAACAACTATTTTCTTAATCATTTTTTTCCAACACATGGGGGCTTGCACATAGAGATAATTCACTATCTTTAACCTTGTACAAATAGTGATTTAAGTTTTATCATAGCTCAGTATAGTAACCTTAATTTTGCACCAAATATATAGATTTCTCTCCTCTAAATTTTCCCACTAAAAAATCTGTTTGTAAAATCAATTTTAATGTTTACTAAAGTACCTATCAATTACAATCAAGATCTCACTAAAATAGCCTTATAAAAAGGCTTTATAAATATCCCCCAAAAATTTATAATAAATAAATTATCTCCAAGATATGTCTTCAAGTCTTATCACACCTCAATATAACAATCTTAATTTTGCATATAAGATCTAGATCTCTCTCCTCTAAATTTTTCCCATGAAAATTTTGTTTGTAGAACAACATTCTTATTTTACATACAAAAATGCACACCCTAACAAATTCATTACTAAATAAAATGTGTTAACTCTCTATTCCTTTCTAACTAAACAAGCCTCTAATTTATAAGAGTTTTAAGGCTTGCTACAGTACCTATTAATTATAATCAAGATGGCACTAAAATAACATGATAAAAAGACTTTACAAATATTCTCATAAAGTTCAGAATAAATAAAATGTAAAACCCCTATCCCGTAACTGTCATCGGAATAGGTAAAGGGCATTACCAGACCTATAACTCAATTCAGAATGGTAATTCATCAAACATTTATCAAACTCATTCCATTTCAGTAAAATTTCAAACATTCATACGCATAACATGCATAAATCAAACGTATAAAACTTAATATGTATAATCGGGACTGAAATGGTAATGTTTGAAAGTTTTAAGAAAACTCAGAAAATTTCTCAAGTAAGGGTCACACGGCCGTGTGCCAAGGCCGTGTGCCTCACACGGTCACCAAACATGCTCATGTGTCTAGGCCGTGTGAAAATAGCGCATACATACTGACTTATCCACACGGTCACCAGACACGCCTGTGTGTCTGGCCGTGTGAAAATTAAAGGGTATACTGACTTGGCCACACGGCCGACCACACGCCCGTGTGCTAGCCCATGTTCCATACATGGCTAGAAGACACGCGCGTGTGTCTAAGCTATGTAACTCACTAACTTGTTTTAACTAAGGTGCAGGGGTCACACGATCAAGTCACACGCTCGTGTGCTCAGACCGTGTGGCACGAAAATAGGCTTGGTTTAAGCCACTTTTCACACCCAAATTGCCATGTACCTACAAGCCTTAAAATGGATCAAAAATCACATTTAAAATAGGCAACCAATTCTGCCAAAACAATACACATATTAAACCATTTCATAACCAAATAATTCACGAATCAATCCAACATCATTTACACAACCAAACACAAGCTAAATGAACATATTTCATATACCTCATTGCATCCATATAACACATTACAATTTATCTTCAAATTTCATACAAGATTATTCATACCATCATTATTAAATACCAAGCATCATCCATCACATTTAACATAATATAGACATATCATATTATGCAAATATATCAAACTAACCATTGCCAACCCAAGCCATATGACATAGCTTGATTATGTACCAAAAATCATTAACATAAGTGACCATACAATCAACTTATAAACTAGCTTATACATGCCATATTTACACATTTTCCTTTAGTTCCAAAAGTACCGAAAATTCGTCTAGATAGTGTGATAGCAAATCTCTGACTTTGTCCGAATCGAGCAAGCTTCTGTAATCTATAAAACGTAGAAAATAAACTAAGTAAGCTTAAAAGCTTAGTAAACCCGTATAATATAGAATTAAACTTACCAAAATGACATTTAACAATAAAACAGTTTAAATTCAACTCATTTGCCCAAAATGCCTATTCACAACATCCATCCACAAGTTAGTCACATAGCTGCCATATAATCATCTATTCACAAGGATGAAATCAATCATATAATATATATTCATTTGACATTCAATTCATCTATCATTCCATCTATACAACCCATATAAATCATGTCATCTTCTATCCATATAATTCATATAAATAATGTATCATCTCATCTATATAATGAATATAACTTCTATCCAACTCATTTACATGTACATTTCATTTGACTCATATCACATTCCATTCCTTGTCATGTAATCCATAACAATAATAAGCCCGTTGAACATAATGAAATATCGAGGGATACTTGGGTGATACACACTAAGTGTATGAATCGGTAATCCATCAATTCATCATCATTTTTGCTCTTTCGAGACATGAACGGTAAGCTCCTCCTGAGCTGGTAAATGGTAAGCTGTATCGAGCTGAACAGTAAGCTTCGTAGAGCTGAAACAGTAAGCTCCAAAGAGCTGAACAATAAGCTCATAAGAGCTGAGTCGGTAAGCTCATACGAGCTGTGGTGAGTCCGCAACAAATGCAAGAGCTCGACCAAACGGTAACCCTAGTGACATGTCACTTGTATCCTACGACTTTCTACGGCTCAAACGAGATTTGGTATTTAGCCAATGCATATAACCAATAGGGAATTCAAACCAACATCCCATTTAAATGATTATACAAATATTCAATTTAGCAATTTCAAATATATAAAAAAGTTTGATTTTATTTATACAAACTTACCTCGTATTTTTTCGGATAACCGCCGTCTACTCGTCTACCTTTCGTTTCCCCCGATCTAATTCCGAGATTATTTATCTTGATCTATATATTATCAAATTCAATACTTTTAGTAACTATTCAATTCAATTTAATCCATAATCCACATATTTGGAAAATTACACATTTGCCCCTATATTTTTAACTACTTTGCAAATTAGTCATTTTCATACAAAATGGTAAATTTATGCAATTTAACCTTAGCCTATGTACAGCCAAATTTCATACTAAATACTAGCACCCATATTTTCATTTATTTCACATTTTCAACCACAATATTTCTATATTTCACAATTTAATCCCTAATTCTCATTTTTGTAAAAAATCACCTTATAAAACTTGTATATCTTTCAACAACAATCAATAATCTAACAAGAAACTTCAAAATATACAATATTCAAAAATGGCATAACTCAAAATCATCAATAAATTTAGAAATTAGGGCATTGGCTAGCTAGATTGAGCTACAACGAGCTCAAAAATGTAGAAATCATTAAAAATGGAACAAAAATCGTACCTTAATTGATGATCTAAGCTTGGTCAAATGTAAATGCCCTAAAATGGCTATTCTTGCTTCTAGTTCCAGTTGAAAAAGATGTGTGGAAATTATGAATTAACTTGATTTTGTTAATTAGTCATATAATTACTACATTCTCGAAATAACCTTGGTTATATAATATGAAAATCACATAATAAATGCCCATATTTGTCCACTCAACTTTCTAATGGTCAATTTATTGCATAAGGACCTTAACTAATAAATTCATAATCATTTGATGCTTTTACTAATAGAACTCATATTTTTTGCTCAACGCGATTTAGTCCTTTTTGCCAAATTAACTATTTAAACGGTAAAATTTCTTTATGAAAATTTTATACTATTATTCTATCATGCTGTAAAGCTCATAAAATTAATAAAATAAATATTTTGACTTGGTTAAGTGGTCCCAAAACCACTGTTCTTATCTGACTAAAAACGAGCTTACATAAAAAATCTCCAAGATGTCTCCAAGTTAGTCAAGTCAATCTTTACAAATTAAGGGATCTAATTTGCTTAATTCGAATTGATCCAATCTTCAAGGGTTTGTTGGTCCACAAGACCAATCTTTAAACATGACATAACATGCATTTGTAATGACATCTAAGTCATTACCCAACTATTTTTGTTTAAAATATTGTAACTCCTATAATGACCTGATAGTCACGGGTATCGAAAAGTGTGTTTTCGGGTCTCCATTTTTGTAAAACGGACGAAGTTAGTTGTGTAGTTAATTAGGTTTTGGTTAGGTGAATCAGCTTGAATTGAGAATAATTAGGTAAAAGGAAAAAATTGCAATAGTGGTGAAAGTTTAATTATAGATTAAAGAAAAATTCAAGGGACTAAAGAGGCAATTATGCCATTTACTTTAGTTGAGGCGACATAACTATAAAATATCATAGATTTTTTTTTAGTTAAAATATTTATTAATATGTTTACTAAAGTATATTATATTATTATTATTATAAAACAATAAATAAAAGAAAGAAACAAAATTAAAACAAACAAAAGAATCGAAACAGAAAAGGAAAGAAAGAAAGAAAAAGAATGAAATAAAAAGAACAAAGGCAAACAAAATAGAGGGGAAAAGAAAAGAAAAAGAAAGGAGAAAAGAAAGAAGGAAAATTAGGGCTTTTAAGGTTCAAAGCTTGATTGCTAACGTTGAGCTGGAGACCTCGGTTAAGAAAGGAAAAGACAAGATTAACAAGGAGCAGCTCGAGAATTACGGTTTGTATTTCTATAATCTGAATTTAATAATTGTTGTTGTATTTATTATTTAATATGTATGGTAAGTGGAATTGAGGTAAGTATTGGTTTTGTTTAATGAAATGAAATGAATTGAATTGAATTATAAGTATATGTGAATATTTGAATTGAAATGTATATTATTTGGAAATTGAAAAGTGATTTGAAATCGTATTAACTATATCGGGCTGAGTTGGATATAGTTGGCATGCCATAGGATAGGAACTGTTCAGGGATACTTCGACCTTAAGTTGATGAGACACTAGGTTTCAAATTATTACTTCGGATAAATTCAATGAGGTACTGGGTACCAACTTACTTCGGCATGACCGATGAGACACTAGGTATCAACTTATTACTTCGAATTGGCACTAGGTGCCATATGTAACAGCCCAATTTCGGTGAAATCAGAACAGTGATTTTGGGACCATAAATTCGAGTCGAACATAAAATTTATTTTTATTTTATTACATGGTCCGTAATATGATAGAAATGTCATGTGAAAATTTTGATAAGAAAATTTTACCAATTTTGTGTTTAATTACAAGAAGGACAAAATCGCATAAAATGCAAAAGTAGAATTCTTGCAGCTATAAAGATTAAATAGCTATGAAATTCAAAACTAGAGGTCCTTATATGGTAATTAGACCATCAATAAAAAGATGGAAAATATCTTTGTTGAATCATCCATTGAATCCCGTGACTGATTTTCAAAATGTTTGATTAATTTTTTAGAAAACTCGCGTAGCCCTAGTCTATCCGTTTAAAGTATTAAAATCCCAAAATCCAAAATATTTAAAGCGGCCTTATTACAAACCCAAATTTAAAAATAAAACGATTAAAAATTTAAGTAATGAAGAGAATAACTTAATTAAACCAGAAAATGCAGTCTTCGTGGCCACTCTGAATCCCTCCCAGCTCTAAGTCCACCAATCTAAGGCTCACCTGCATGGATAGAGAGAAAGGGGTGAATTTGGAAACTCAGTGTGCAAAGAAGCCCATCCAAAGGCCAATTTAGCTCAAGCCCACTAGGCCTAAGCCCTAACCAATCACAGTAATAACTGGGCCGAAGCCCTGTTCAGATACAATAAACTGGGCCTTAGCCCTTTTCAGATAACAGTATGGCCTATAGGCCCATTACAGCAACAGATCAGTGATTATGCATGTATGCCCAAACCCAGCCTAAATCCAGCCGCTACACTCCACCCGTACCAACCATAAACACTCTATGTGGGGAAACTACTTGACCCACCCAACTGCTACACTCCACAGTTGCAGCATCGCTGCTCAGATAAGGTGGCCAAGCCACTAACAGAAATACGAGGCAAAGCCTCTTTCAGAAAACAGAATGGGCAAAGCCCTTTTTAGATATCAGTACGGGGCAAAGCCTCTTTCAGAAAACGTGGCAATGCCACTTGCACTTCCTCCATCAACAATCCCAAATCTCATGCAACAGATAATCATGATATGGCATACAGTAAACAGAAATAGTAAAACATGCATCCCAGTCAAACTTGGCCCTAGGGGTATAACGGTCATTTTGTACCTAGGGGTAAAACTATCATTTCTCATCCCTAAGGGTTATTTCAGTAATTATTCCAATTTTTAGGGTTTCATGCACCTTTTAATCAGTAATAGTCTAAACTTTATCTCAGTAGCTTATTTAGCCCATTTTAACAGATTACAGTCATTGAGCCCTAAAACCTCTAATGGGCCCTACAGTGTCTACTAGCTACTTAAGCCCATTTAGTCCAAGTTTAATGATCGGTTTACCAGTCTTAGTAGTTTTGGACCTACAACCTACCAAAACACGTTTATCGCTTATTTTACCCATATAGGCCCATAAGCCTATGGGGCCCACATTCGGCCCATCGAGGCCCAAACTTACCGAAGTGCACGAAATTGCACACTCACCAACCTCATCGATTTCGATTACAGAACTACCACTTCCAACCGACCCACGAGTGTCCGCACGCTCGCTAGCCCACGAAATGCCAGAATTTCGGCATTTTGGCTTTTCGGCTTTTGTCGATTTAGACTACAGAAGGGTGTTCGTTTACACACCTGTTTTGCGACGAATGCTAACGAGATCTCCCACGGTAACCTACAATGGGCACTACAGTCTTTAGATTACAAAACACTACCAACAAATCTTAAAACTCCTTACCACATTCGGCCATGATAGGGTGTTCTTAGCCACTTACCCTTGTCGATCTAGTCTACAAGATCTAGATCTACCAGTCATTTCAAAACCTTTAATTCACTGCTCCTAGATCGATAGCCCTTAATCCATCCTACTCATAAAAGAATGATAACCAATGAATCTTTAACCTTAGTCGACAGCCACCCCCTACTCAAAGGGGTTTCGATTTTTCTTAAATCCCGAATAATGAATGGACGTAAAAGATTTGAGTACTTACCAAAGATCCACTACCCAAGAATGCATTTAACCCTTCTTTAATCTAGATCTGACGTAGATCTAACCTTGAACACAAGCAGAGAATGAATCTAGCTATCTAAAGATTTGGCCACCAAGTCCCTAAGACTGTGGTGTTTTCAGCTTTTGAAGTGATAAAAAAAACAAATAATTTGAGACTATGGTTTGAAAGGTGTTTGTTGAAAGAGACTAAGGGTTTGAAGAGTGTGAAATTTGACTAAAAGAGATGAAGAAGAATAGAGGGGTTTGGCTAAAAGAAATCGGCACTAAAAGCAGCATTTCGAGATTTCAGCTTTTAGTAGTTGATGGGTTTTAGAAGAAAAGAATGGCAGATTCGGTTTTTGAAACAAAGAAAAGGGAAGATAAGTGAGGAGGAGAGGTGGTTTCGGCTTGAAAAGAAAAGAAGAAGGAAAAATATTGGAAGAAGAGAGGAGAAGAGAAGGGAGAATTCAGCATAAAGGAGAACTTTTTCTTACTTTTCAGCTTTTTGGTACACTACGAGGAGAATAGAACAAAGATGAGAATCCTAGGTGGCTAACCCTAATTTGGCAAGACAGTAAAAAGACATTAGAACTTACCCTAATGGCTATTCAAACCAACGGCCTAACCTCCCTAAAGCCCTAGCCTAATGCCCCTATCCAGATGACCAAATTGGCAAAATTAAAAGTATCACCCACTTACCTTGTGACTTGAACTTTGGCCTTTAAACTCAGTCTACACGACACTTTTTTAGGAACTTAGTGGCGCCACATTGCCACTTTACCAAGGCCCTCTTTGTGTCTTAACTTGCTAGCTTTTTCTTAAAGGCCCACTTAACAAAGCCCCCTTCACTTAAAATCCAAAATTGATATTTCTACCGGGTTTTAACTCAGGCTTGGACCTTCTAAAGGCCCACTAACACACTTAAACATAATTTCAGCAACCATAACACTAAAATTTCAAGATTTAACCAAAGTCACAAAAATCCCGAAAATAAAAATCCTAAAAATTAAGGCATTACAAATTTGATGGAAAATTCTAAATTTTTATGAATACATGTGCTATAAATTTTGTGATGGAATTTTGGTTTGGCTTGGAATAGCGAGTAAATTGCATGGATTTCATTTTTCGAGCTTAGGGACAAAATATGAATTTACGAAAAAGTTAGGGGCAAAATGGTAATTTTGCCTAGAATGTAAATTGAGTCCAAATGAGTATGAAATATGAGAAATTGATGTAAAATTTACTCGTACAGATCTGGATAGACCAAATTCGAAGCTAGAATGAGGAAAGAGGAAAATGTTGGGAGAAGCGAACCTGCCAATTCAGACACGGCTGTGTGACCCCCTACACGGCCGTGGGAGAAGCGAACATCGAAGGACACAGCTGTGCAACACGGCCGTGTGTCCCAACAAGCCCTAGGAACACGGGCATGTGCCACGACTTAGGCGCGCCAAAATTCTCAAATTTTGAACAACACGGGCAAAACCTGATTCACACGGGGGTGTGACATGCCCGTGTGACCCAAAATACTATATAAACCCCCACTATTCATCTTCTTCTCCATCAAAACCCTAAAATTCCCTCACCCACAACCCATACCAGCCCTTCAAAGCGCCACCGCCGACCTAAGCCACGCCTCCACGCCCATTAACCCTCGCCACGACCGTGTTCTGCCACCCCAACTGCCATTCGGTTCCCCTTTCTATCTTTCCTCTTTGATTTTAACTCTTATTTTACTTAGTTTTTATTTATTTTTATAATGTTTTTCATTCATTCATGTTCTAATTACTTTTAATGATTCTTTGATATCCATGCAATACCTATGATCTATTAACTTAGAAAAATGCCATGTAGAACCATTATCTTGCTACCATCTCTAGTTATCTTAGGCAATTAATTTTTAGTACATTTTGCTATTTAAACACTCACATTCTGTCCAAACTTCATGCTTAGATAAATCAAATTGTTTTCTTAATATTAACTTTTGCATTAAACAAGGTATTAGTCTTTGATCGAATAATCCAATCTTGATTATCGTTAATCCTCACTTAGTTATGCATAATGACAATACTTGTTTATTTTTATTCTTTTTCGTTTTGTTTTATTTCAGGAACAATGTCATCATCTCCGGAAAGAAAGCTACCGTCCCTGTTTCAAAAAAAAACAAAAGGAGGCTAGTGGTTCCTCTTCCGAACCCACCACTGAAATTCGACATCCCTTCCTCCAATTCCCGCAAAGTTCCCAAGAGGAACTATTCCAAATATTACGAGTGAGACCACTCAGAGTGGGGAGAAGCATCGATTGGGCCACACTAACAAGTCCAACTAGCAGACGCAGTTCAGGCCTTATTGACAATGGATCTATAGGCCCAATTCTTCCAAATCATGAAGCCCACTTACCTCGAGCTCACCCTAGCGTTCTGCTCCACGTTCCATCTCCAGACGGTCATGAACCGACACGATGATCCAAGGACGATCCAATTTCGTCTAAGAGGCCTTGTTCGACAACTCAGTGTGCCAGAGTTCGGTACAGCACTAGGCCTATATACCAAACAATTTTTAGAAGAGGAGGACCTATCTGAGCTCCACCGCCATATTCACTTTTCTCCAGTCAAATGTTGGTAGGCTTTAGTCCCTGTTTCGGCCACTTACGACCCCGGTCGCTCTAAGGCGACAACTCTCGCCCCTTCATTGAGGTACATTCACGTCTTACTCGCGCATACATTGACAGGAAGATGCGAGAGCACCGGCGTCGTCAACACCCACGACGCCTATTTTTTGTGGAGCATGGCCAACACACACGTGGTCGACCTCGCTTATTTCATTGCCCATGCCATCCAACACCAAACAGAGCGGCACCAGAAAGGTGTGATCTCGATGGGCCCGTACGTGACCCGCTTGGCCCGCTACTATGGCCTCTTCAACACAGTAGTCCGGATATCCTCTTATACTCTCGTTGGCCAGATGTCCTCACAGGGCATCCAGAGCATGCTTCACATGAGGATGATTCAGTGCCGACATGGGACCGATCCTCCACAATACCGCCTATTCCAGAATGCCGAGCAGGAGGACCCCGAGGACATTACTAATAATGTCCCACCACAAGAGGAGGCACCGACTAAGCCACCACCGATTCGCTACCCAGTTCATGCGGTAGCTTCAGGCTACGCTACTTCTGAGTAGTTCACCCAATTCCAACAACAATGTTTTCAACGCTTTGATTACATTCATGCTACTTTAGCTCAGATTTGTCAGCACCTTCATCTTGCACTGCCCGCCCCCACCTCACGAACCATCTGAGGATTAGAATTTCCTAACCCTCTTATCTTTTTTTTTATTTTCCTTCTTGATCTCTATTTTCACCTTATTTTTCACTTTATTTTCCTTTTTAGGATCTTTAGATTTTTCTTTACCTTTTTTTCGATCTTTATGTTCTAACAATCTAACTTTTATTGAACATTTTATTTTATGTTTTCATTTTATTTTCAGTTTTATATTGGCTTTTCCTTAAGGAGTATACTTTGTTATCTTAAATCCCTAAAAATTTATTTATGCTATCGTAGTTTCAAAGGAGCTTTACAGCTCAAATCCATCTCTAATGGGAAAACCCTGCCACGACTGCCATGTCCTACTTGGCCATAACTCTAGCCACCACAACACCAATCATCATATACTTTTGGCATAAAGATTGTGGATTAACACCCTTCCTTCTAAATCTTCACACCTCCAACTCAAGGAATTCATCCAATTATTTAGGGAGTTTCACTTCTCTCCCTATCTTATGATTTTATGCTTCTATTGCTACTAATGTATCTTTGTACATTGAGGGCAATGTACATCTTAAGTGTAGGGGGAATTCACTTTTATTCTTTATATTATCTTTGAACTTCTAAAAATTTTCGCCACTAACTTGTTGTATTGTTCTCAAATTTCGAATTCTCACTTTCACTCTCTGCATTAGTCTCAATCCCCTATTAAAATGAATTCTGATTGATTATGATTTTTATTAATATGTTGAAAATTAAGACATAGGTACTTACGCTTTGATTATTCAAACTTTAAGATATTAAAGAATCAAGTAGGGGTGAGCATTCGATCGAATCGAATCGAGTCGAATCAAAAATTTTCGAGTTAATCGAGTTTTCGAATCATAATTTATCATTCAAACTTTATTTGAAATTTTCTCGAATCGAGTCGAGTGAGATAGAATTCGAATCGAATCGAATCGAATATATTTGTTTGAGTTAAATTTTAAAAAATAATTTTGCGTTCTTGTAACCATTATCACCCATCGTAATAAAATTTTTTCACTATAATCAATTTTTTTATTAACTTTCATCACCTCATAATTTATTTATTAATCTTCTATATACGGGTTAGCTTTTTTGTTTGCTTAGTTATTTCAATTATCTTCAGATTCTTGTCACTATGTATTTTGGAATTAAAAAATATATTAAATGTAATAATGTGACTTTTTAATAAAAATTATTTTAAAGATAAAATGTGAAATTAATACCAATATAAAATTTTAACACGAATAATTTATGGCATCATTAATAATTCAATTTTAATAGGAATATTCAATATGAATAAACAATCAATAATATAAATAATATAAAATGTGAAATTTAATTTAATAATATAAATAGTATATATAAATAAAATTATTACTATTTACGTTTATGGGTTTTTTTTTGGATAATTTTGATTTTTTATTTGGGAGTAAATAGTGAGAAGTAAAAGTTTAGAGGGAAAATAAAAAGTTTTGGGTGTAAAAGTTTGAGGGAAAGTAAATAGGGAGAGTAAAATTTTGGAGGAAAAATATTAAAAAAAATTTTGGGGAGATGAGTTTGGGGTAGATGGGGGGTGGGATGAAAAGGGAATAAAAGTTTTAAGCGGAAAGTGGGAGGGACTAAAAATTTTGGGGGAAAATAAAAAGTTTTAAGGGGTTTTGGGAGTAAAATTTTGAGGAAAAGTAAATAGGAGGGTAAAATTTTGGTGGGAAATGGATTTTGGGTAGATGGGGGGTTGGGATGGGAGATGAGTAAAAGTTTTGGGGAGAAAGTGGGAAGGAGTAAAAGTTTGGAGGAAAAAGTAAAAAGGTTTGGAAGTTTGGGGTAAAAATGTAAAATATTATAGTTTGATATTCGAATTATTCGAGTTATTCGAATTTAAAAACTCAACTCGATTTGAACTAGAAATTCGAAAAAAATTCGAGTTGACTCGAATAACTCGAATAATTCGAATAACTCGATTCATTTAACTCGAAATTCGAATTTTTTTATTTTTTTGAGTCGAATCGAGTTTTGCTCGCCCCTAGAATCAAGTATGATAAGTTGAAATTTTTGAGAATTTAAATTTTCCTAGGTTGTTTTCCCCAATTTTAAGTGTTATCTTGAAATTTGAAATTCGCAGGAGTGACATAAAAAAGCCATAATTCTAGTGAGATTTTTGAGCCTTTTAAGCAAACATCCTTTCGTGCTCACTTTTATTATTGCTTTGAGTGAGTCAATACTGCTTTGTTATTCTAGAACTTGCTTCGATTATACATGTCGAGACCACATCATTGATTTGATATACCGAAATGATAAATGCACTTAAGGTTTAACCTACTTACTCTATAAAAGCCTACCTCCATAAATTAACCCCTAGTGAACCCCATTGAGCCTAACAAATTATTCCTTGACTTACCTTCAATATTAACCTATAACTGATTTTTTGTTGAATTCCCTTCATGTAAGACCCCAAACCCAGCCTAGAAGTTAGGCCCGAATCTGGAGTGTCACATTGAGGTGTTCTTCGAAAACCTTGTTTCCATTGAAAATCCTTCTTATTAAAACTTGTTGCCATTTAAAACTTGTGTAAAATCTTGAATTTCATATGCATATTTTTAAAACGTAATTTATTAAAAGACGTTCTCTTGTAAAATGTTATTACTTTTAAAACCTTAATTGTTACGGAAGCCTAATTTAAAACAGTTGCGAAAACGTGATATTTTGAAAAATAGTTATTGTTTTGGAAAAACCGTGTCTGACTTCTAGCAATTATAAAACAATAAATAAAATCCCAAATGTAAAAACCAGAAAGTTTAAAAGGCCTTATTACAACCCAAACCGGAATAAAGTACTTAAAAGTAAATCAATACAGAGGATAAGCAATATGTGGCCTTCTACGAGTCCCTCGCAGCACCGATCCTCCTAAAGCTAGGGATTACCTGCACAATTATTAAACGGGGTCAGTTTTATGAAAACTCAGTGTGTAATCCCCTGCCATATAAAATGATTAGTCAGTCATACAAATGAATTAAAAGTCTAAGCCTCAGCCCTACTACAATTCCAGAATCAATTGGGCCTTAGCCCACTATAACAGACAGTACCTGATGGGCCTTAGCCCATTACAGAATCAGAAACATTATCAGAATTAGAATTAAAATTAGAATCAGAATCAGGTGGGCCTAAGCCCAAAATAGAATCAGTAACAATATAATGTAGATATGCAAAATAGATCAGTCTGGGCCCTAGCCCTATACAGAATAGTGTGGGCCAAGCCCATAGCAGAATCAAAACAATATGCGAATACAACCCCAACCTAGTCCAGCCATCACACCACCCGTACCAACCCAACACACCATGTGGAGAATAACTCGACCCACCCAGCCCTACACACCAATGACATAGCCATGCTGCTAATAATAGAAAACATGGCGAAGCCACCAGAATCAGAATACGTGGCAAAGCTACAGCACAGAACTTCCTCTAAATCGATGTCCCAACCCAATATGTCGTGTATGCTATGCTCAATCATCACACATGTATGCAGAATGGCCATGATCAGTATCAGTCATTTAAACACATATTAAAACATATCAATCACACAACCACGGTTATGTCAGTCAAATCACTGTCAAACAAACACAGTCAAATCCGTCAAACACACAGTCCAAGTCAGTCACTTGCCCACAAGGGCAAAATAGTCATCTAACACCCTAAGGGCAAAATGGTAATTTTACCCACAAGGGTATCTCGGTAATTCTACCCTACATGGGTATTTTGATAATTTTACCCTACAGGGGTATTTCGTTAATTCTACCCAACAAGGGTATTTCGGTAATTCTACCCTAAAGGGGTATTTTGACAATTCTACCGTACAGGGCTATTTCAAAAATTTTGCAACCTAGGGATATTTCGGTAATTTCACAAACCAGGGGTATTTTGGTAATTTCACAAACCAGGGGTATTTTGGTAATATTGTAAATTAGGGGTATTTCAGTAATTTGTAAACTGGGGTATTTCTGTAATTTTGTAAACCGAGGGTAAAACAATAATTCTTACAAATCAGGGGTAAAATGGTAACTTTACAAATTAGGGATAAAACGGTAACTTTACAAATCAAGGGTAAAGCGGTAACTTTACAAATCAGGGGTAAAATATTAATTTTACAAATTAAGGGTAAAATGGTAATTTTATAAATTAAGGGTAAAATAAAAATTTTGCAAATTAGGGGTAAAATAGTACTTTTACAAATCGGGGGTATTTTTGTAATTTTACAATTCGGGGGTATTTCTGTAATTTTACAAATCGAGGGTATTACAGTAATTCTACCCTATAAGGGTATTTCAGTAATTTTATCAATCCCTCAGAAACTCTACAGTCGCCTCGAGCGACTCAAGTATTCTAAACAGAGAAAACGTTACGAATGGGCCTAAGGCCCGTTCTCGACCCAAGTGGGCCCACACGCTCGTGTGGCCTTTTAGCCTAGAACTAACCACAGATATGAGATTCACCTAGTCTAGTCCAATATTTACTACACTATCATACAATTTGCCTGATTAGGCCCACGGGCCTATTGGGCCTACATGGCCCATTTCGGCATTCCGGGATTTGCCGTTCTACAACTAAAGTAGGGTGAAGTATACACCTGATAGGTATCTGAAGTTAATCCATGCTCTGAATGCTGCTATGCCTAGAAGCCAACAATAATCGCACCCTTGACTCCCCGGGGGGTGTGTCGATCAACTACGGTCACCACCACCGTGACCGAACAGCATACAGATCAATGAATGATCCAACGTCTAACCCAAACGAACACGCCACAACGTGAAAGGGATAAGCCAAGAAAGGTATGCCTACTCTCCTCACGGTTTGCTCTATTTAAAGCCAGCTCCTCACCTATTCTCATGTTAGCTTCCCGATGTGGGATTCTCATCAATCCCCCAAAACTAAAGCATTAGCAAAATAATCAACCTTTTAGTGCAAAGGGATTCGAACCATAGTCCTCTCAATAACCATGTCACGCCACCACCACTAGGACACAAGCTCCTTTGTGTCATAAGTCCAACATATTTAACTTTAAAGCATGCCTACTCGCTTCCAGATTTATTTAAAAGAAAAACCAAAATAAATTGCAAGAGCCAAGACTTAAACCTTGGACCCCCTTGCTTCCTTTATGGCGTCACTTACTTGTCCCCTAAGTAGTGCCACTTTGCCATTACACCACACTCCTTTTTGTGCCTTATTTTATCCTGATTTATTTAAGAGTCATACCACTTGAGATCAGGGTTCCACTAAGGCTAAAAATCAAAATTTTTCCTATGGCCTAACTTGAACTCGAGACTTCATAGTACCCTCCAAACACTCCAAAAATCACACATTTGAATTATTTAAGCCGCCTTTTAACCGATCCAAAACTCAAAGCCCAATATTTCTTGGCCCAAAATTCGGGGCGTTACACTTCAATTATTTTGATCCCTATTTTTGTCGAGATTTGAGTTGAATAATTATCTAGCTTTGTTCTCCTTTTCAGTTTGTAAAATTTTTAATTATTCAATTTGTTGTTAATTGATTTGTTCTTAAAAAAAATGCATATACAATTAATTTAGTTGTAATTCATATTTCATTTGTAATTCAATATTTTTGCATATTTCTATCCAAAACAATGAAAGAAGATGCTTAGCTCTAGGAATATGTTTCAGTCATAGAGATTTTTCTAGTTAGATGATTTTTCAGTTCAATCTCGATTCTAACCCTCTTTTTCAACTTGTTACAACACCCCTAACCAAAGCCCCATTACAACCATTGAAAGACCTTTTTATCGATGTGTCGTATCAATCTATGTGGTGGAGATTTGATTTTCTTGCAAGCTTATGGTAATAACTTTTCAAGTTGACTAATGAGTGCTTAATTTTTGAACCCTAAACACTTCGAGTGGATAGAGTGAATCTTTAGTGAGGATGTCAGCTCTTGTTGATTTTGAGTTCAAGGTAATTACTTAGGAGAGGGGAGAAAACCTATGTTTTTGTGATAAGATTCTCAACTTAGAATGTTTGAGACTTTAATTTTCTTTCGGTTGAATTTTCAATGTATGATTACTTGTAGATTAGTTTGAAACTTTATTGATAAGGATTATAAGTTGAGAGGAATGATTTTTAATTGTGAATTGAGATTTTGCTTGAGGACAAGCAAAGGCTTAAGTATGGGGGTATTTGATAAATCGTAAATTATACATATTTTTACCTCATGCGTAGCCTAATTTCTGGATGAATTATCATTGAATATGTAGAATTTGGTGCTCC
Source organism: Gossypium stocksii (assembly GCA_020496765.1). Classification (NCBI taxonomy): domain Eukaryota; kingdom Viridiplantae; phylum Streptophyta; class Magnoliopsida; order Malvales; family Malvaceae; genus Gossypium; species Gossypium stocksii. The sequence continues at coordinate 54,073,462 of CM035621.1, forward strand.
TAATCCTTTTATTTTATGTTTTATTCTTAGGTGAGCATAAGGAAGAGAAAAGAGCAAGGAACGGGCCAAAAAGGGCAAGTTAGGCCCAAATCAATAATCAAACGGCCTGGAAGTTTGTCACACGAGAGTGTCACATGGCCCTGCCACTTTAACAGGCTCAAGCATGGCCTCCACATCGACTCACACAGGCGTGGCACACGGGCGTGTCCCTATGTGATGAAGTTCAATTTCACTCGGAAAAGGCTACTTAGGGGATAAGAAAGACATTCTAAACTCTATATAAAGACCCTAGGAGGCAATTACAAGGGTGTACATTATTCCTGCCAAGACGGGGAGTTAAAGGCAGGGAATTACTCGAAGGAAAGCTGATTGATCCATCTCAAAAGCCAAGATCTACATCAAGACAAATGATCTCCCTTCTATCCTTTCAGGAATTTTTGGTTTTCTTATGTTTTGTTATTTTATTTATTCTGAGATGTTTCTTTTTAAAATTATGAACTAAAACCCAAAATATCTAAGGGGGATAAAACCTAAGACGAATCTTGTTATTATTATCTGAACTATATGATAAATATTTGATTTGTTCTTAATTGTGTTTTTAACTTTTAAATTGATATTTTTGGGATATTAATTTAAGTCGAATATGTTTATACAGAGGAGCAAAAGTCCCTGTATAGGAGTAGATCCAACAAAATTAAGTGGATTTGATCGCAATTGTAACGCCCCCACGCCCGAGACCGTCACCGGAGTCGAGCTTGAGGTGTTACTGAACATAATTTTCCATTTTAAGAACTTTGAAACATTTAATTCTACATTCCCAGCATACTGTCTACCTGCATTACGGTTACAAAAAAAATCATATCTCGAGTTACGAAACTCAAAATCAAGATCCGTAAATTTTCCCTGAAACTAGACTCATATATCTATATACTAATTTTTTTTCTAGAATTTTTGGTTTGGTTAATTAGTACAGTTTATTAGTTAAAGTTACCCCTGTTTTAGGACTCGACTGCACTGACCTCTGCTTACTACGAACCACTTTTCTCTCTCTAAAAAATTCATATGACTATGCCGTTTGTTTTTATTAAAACTAGACTCGATAAGGATTTTGAACATATAAAGCATACCTCCTAATTATTGTTTTACAATTTATGGTGAATTCCCAAAGTTGGAACAGGGGATCCAGAAATCGCTCTGACCCTGTCTCACTAAAACTCAAATATCTCATCACATATAACTTCTTTATCTATTTAGCTTCTTCCATATGAAAGTAGATACAAAAAGCTTTAATTCCATATTTAATTCATCACCTAATTCGATTTCTACTATTTTTAGTGATTTTTTCAAACTCACGTCATTGTTACTGTAATGTTCTGTTTTATGGCAAATTTCATCTTTTTATGAATTTTCATGAACTACAGAACATATTAGTCTCACATAGCATTTTCTTAACCAAACCTCAACCATATCATAAGATTATTTACAAAAAATAAGAGCATTGCTATACATGCCATGCTTAAGTTATACAAGCCATTTTACCAAAAAGTCCTTTGGATAGTGTGATCGAGCCTTCGACCTATCCCGATTCCTGAGTCGGCTTATCCAACACTACAATGAATGGCAAAGAGGGAGTAAGCATAAATGCTTAGTAATTCCATATGCAAATAACAAGTAACATAACAAAGCAATTATACCAAACAACAGTAGCATGTTATCACCAACACATATTCCACATTTCTAGCCATCGTGTATCAAGTTTCAACCCGAGGGTTAAGAACATACTTGTCCAAAGTGTGCATTTCGCGACACTTACCAAAATATCATTTGCATCTCAAGCATTCTTCCATTTCGCTAAAATTTTACCCATTGAACACATCGGAATATAACTCGGATACATGGATAATTTGCATATAAGTGCCACATATGTAATCAAGCGACCATGTAACCCGCCCATAAGCAAACTTGGACTCAACTCAACGAGCTCGAGCGTTCGCATCCATAAGTGAACTCGGACTCAACTCAACGAGTTCGGATGCCTAGTTACATCTCACGAACTCAGACTCAACTCAACGAGTTCGGACATTTGCATCCATAAGTGAACTGGGACTCAACTCAACGAGCTCGGATGCCCAACCATCCTAGTGACATGTCACTTGTATCCTAATCTATTTCCAAGGTTCAAACGGGATTTTCCTCAATCACACATTTCCCAGTCGTTCTCCTCGGAATATCGAAACCAATACGTTGCTTGCATCTCATACTTATCAATTTAATCGTATACTTTTCATACCAATACATAATATTTCACAAAGCATAATATTCATAATAACAAGTATCATATCATATAAATAGCATTAAATCACTTAAAATAGCAATTATGTTACATCATTTACACATGAACTTACCTCGGTACAAAATATAGCAATTTTGCAATTTAGTCCATAATCTTTTCTTTTCCTCAATCAAGGTTGATTCCACGTCTTTCTTGATCTAAAATAACACATTTAACTTATTTAATACTCACATTTATCAAAATAGTCCTAAATTCAAATTTTGGAAAAATTACAATTTTGCCCCTAAACTTTTACATATTTACACTTCTGCCCCAAAGCTCGGAAATTAAATTTTATTTCAAATTCTTATGTTTTAGGACATGCTGATCATTTATTTGCTATTAGCAAGCTCAAATTCCCACTATAACACATACTTATGAACAATATGTACTTTTACCAATGAAGCCATTTTGTTCGTTTTTACTTAAAATCGAGTAGCACAAGTTGTCTAACATAATTTAAAACCTCATATTCTATCATAAAACATCAAAATACACAAATTTCACCTATGGGTATTTTTCCAAATATGAACCCTAACTTAAATTATTGCTAACATAAGCTTTATCGAGTTACCGGGACTACGAAAACGTAAAGAACATTAAAAACGGGGCTTGGAATCACTTACTATGGAGCTTGGAAGCTTGAAACAAACCCTAGATATGGAGAACCCTTGAAATTTCATGGTAATGAAGAAGATGATCAATTTTGTGTTATTTTTCCCTTTTTATTTCATGTTAATATCCAAATGACCAAAATGCCCCTCCTTACTAAACTTTCAAAAATTCCATCCATGTCCAAATTTTGTCCATGAACTTAAAATTGGCCAAATTACTATTTAAGACCTCCTAATTAATATTTCAAAGCAATTTCATACTAGAAACTTCTAGAATGCGAGCTTTGCAACTTATTCGATTTAGTCCCTAATTTTAAATTAAGCACTTTACGCATAGAATTTCTTCACGAAATTTTCACACAATCATGCAATCATATCATAAACCTCAAAATAATTATAAAATAATTATTTCTACCTCAAATTTGTGGTCACAAAACCACTATTCCGATTAGGCCCTAATTCGGGATATTACATTACATGTAGCTGTAATTTTCATTTTGTTTTGCACATTGTCGTTGCATTTTTATTGTCATTGCATTTTAATGTTAGTACATTGGGGACAATGCAAGCTTTAAGTTTGGGGGAATGCATATAGGTTTTGGAAATACACCCGTATTTCAAAAAGAAATTGAAACATGTAAGGTCTATCTGTGGTTAATGCAAATGTGTTTAAAAATTTTGTTACATTCGATGCTTAATTCTTGAATCATGTGAACTGTCAATGAAAGAGTTGGATAAATTTGACTGAATGTTGTATCTTCAATTCTTTGATGAATTATTTAGGTTGCATTAGTAATGGATGACTAGTAGCATTCCTCGAATATTGAATGAATTTGCCTTTTACAGTTGCTTATATAATTATGAATAAGAGATACTCCAAAGTGGGTGTGTTGTGAAATGTTAAAGAGGGAACACCCTAATGCAAGCGTTAGAAAAATGAATCTGGCCAAAGGCTGTCGCTGCATAGGTGTGTGTCGGTGCAATTATGTACCTTGCACTCTATCATTACTTCTCAATAACAAAGGTATAGTAAGGCAACGATATCCCTTATTCACACAAAAAAAGGAAAAGAAAAAAAAGAGACATATATTGTACAATAAATGTTGTATTGGTAGATAAAATTTAGGATTTAAAGCATGATGTTGGTTCTGATGAAGTTGCAATCTTATTCATTCATACTATGTAGTGTCGATGCGATATTCTATCATCTTGAGGTGATTCAAGTTGCTAAAATGATCATTTATCTTAGTGAATTTTGTGTAGCCTTTCTAGTTTCTATTTTACTTGAGAAAAAGTAAAAACTCAAGTTTGGAGGTGTGATAGTACTAGAAAGAACATATGTTTTCTCCCTACTTATTGGTTAATTTGTACCCACTTAGTTACTTTAGCACATATTTTAGCATTTTCTGTTCAGTAATTTGTATTTTATAACTTAGTGGATCTTAGCCTATTTATCCTTAATTTGGTCATGTTTTGGTACTGATGTCGCTGCATAAGTATTTTCAGATTGCGCCCAGAATTATCGTCACACCTGGCAGCTATCCATATGAGAACAAAAATGTGTAAGCTATCTAGTTCGATATAACCAACTTGTATGTAGAGAGGCAGCATGATTTTGATGAAAGGACACCTATACTATTTGGAAGACGAAAAAAATTCACGTAAAAAGAAAAAAAGGGGAGCTTTTTGGGGATTATTGTAACAGCCCACTTTATACCCTAGCTGGAACGAGTGGTTTCAGGACCACTTAACCGAGTCAAAATATTATTTTAAATGCTTTAATATGTTTTATGGCATGATAGGTATATGGTGTGAAAGTTTCGTATTGAAATTTTACTGTTTGATCGGTTAATTTGATAAAAAGGATTAAATCGCATAAAGCAATAAATAGGAGTTCTATTTCATAAATGGCTTATTTGATGATGGCTTTTTAAATGGAAGGCCTTAAATGGTTATTTTTACCTTTTCTAAAGCTAATGGACACATATGTCCTTATTATTATGGTGTTATAAATCATTTTATAAAGGTTAGTTATGTTTTTAATTAATATATGTTATAATAGATTGAATAAAATAAAATAACACTCATTTTCATTTGTTCCTTTACCGATTCTTCATCAAAATATTAAGGGTTTTCAAGCTTTTAACATTCGGTCACTTTGAGCTTCAATTCAAGGTTCGTTTTTGTTCCGTTTTCGATAATTTTTACATTTTTGTGATCGTTGCTTCGTATACTAGTCGACCCATACCTCAATTTCTGATTTTGAACATGTCTTTGAAAAATGCCATTGATGAATTCATGTTATTTTGATGGATTTTGATGAATTATAGAATATTATGTGGAAATATACAAGAATTTTAAAGTAAGTTTTGATGAAAATCAGTTTTGAGGATTTGAATATAAAAAGGTAGAATTTTTGGTGGTTAAATTGTGATTAATTGAAAGATATATGCTTGTATAAGTCCCTTGAATATTCGGTTATGGTGAATTGGGGGATTGATTGTGTAATTTGTCATTTTTGTGATAGAAGGACTAAATTGCAAAGTGTCAAAAATATAGGGGCTAAATTGCAAATATATCAAAATATATGTTTTTGGATTGAATTGAATATGTGAGTTAGTGAATAGCTAAAATTTGTATTAATATAGATAAAGACGATCGAATCCCAGAACTTGATCGTGGAAAACAGAAAATAGATGAGTAGATATCGAGATTACGAGGTAAGTTCGTAGAATTTGAATTTACCTTATAAATGCTTATAAATGTTGTCTAATGATTATGTGGATGTATACAGTTGCTGAATTGGATTGCCTATTGAGTATATACATGTGATTTGGAATGGAAATGTTAAATGTTACAAGTGATACATAGAAACCGAGCCCTATTAGAACCGTAGAAGTCGTAGGGATACAAGTGACATGTCACTAGGGCTACAGGGTGGTTTGAGTTCCTGCATTTGTTGCGGACTCACCATGTGCTCATGAGCTGCACATTCATCCTTCGGGATCACATGTTTAGTCTTCGAACTCACCGTTCTGCCTACGGGCTTACCGTTCATCCTTCGGGATTATATGTTCAGGTTTTGAGGCTTACCGTACAGGCTTGTAAGAGCATACATGACGTATTGACAAATTTCAGGTTATATGTATAAACACTATGTGTGTATCACCCGGGTATCCTCGATATTCTTATAGGTTCAACGGGCAATACTGATATAAGTTACATGAATTACAAGATGATATAGATATAAGTATATATGATACCTGTTATATAAACTACATGAAAGGTATGATCTAACTCATATGATTTATATGTTACATGAGATATATGAAAGTGAATGCACTATATGTCATTATGATGTTTATATGTGCTAATGGATATGAATTATATGGTAAACTCTTGTATAAGATGGTATACGAAGTCTTATAAACTAACTTGTGTGAGCTTGTGAAATAGGCTACAAGAGCATATAAATAGAATTGGCCTTACTTGTATATGTAGGGATTACCTTAATGAATTGGTAAGTTAAATTCTAAGTTTTACGAGCTTACTAAGCTTTAGAAGCTTACTCCGTTTATTTCTTTCACTGTCTTATAGATTCGGAAGCTAGCTCGATAATCGGACGAGTCAGAGATTGTCATCACACTATCTATCAAGCTTTGGTACTTTTGAACCTTTTGTAAATGAAATGGCCATGGCATGTATAGACTAGTTATTTAGTGAATATGGTATGTTTGGGTAGATGATCAAGCTATAAGATGTGGCTTGGCTTATACATATGTAATTAAGTATTTTGAGATTGTTTCTTTCTGATTATATGTGCATATGGTAAACTATATGATCAAGATGGATATATGAGCTGATATGGTAAGAAATGAAATGTTGATAAATGAGCTCATTAATGAGGTTGTTAGCCGTTGAATTATGATGCTTAGTTGATGCAAGATATCATGATTATTATAGGTTCATATTATGCTTGAACTTATATGTTTTGGTTGCCAATATTGGTATGAAATGTGGTGGTTATTGACTTGTAGGGAATGACCCATTTTGGGTGACAAATTGGCTTAAATCAAGCCTACATTTGTGCCACACGGCCAGGGGACATGGGTGTGTATTTCGATCGTGTGTCCCCTGCACCTTAAACGTTTGTGGACACTCTTGCACACGGCCTAGACATGGGCATGTTTGGTAGCCGTGTGGCTAGGACAGTTTCAACCACGGCCTATACACATGGGCATGTTTAGTAGCCGTGTGAGGTAAGTCAGATTCGACCACGAGTTATGTGATTTGGGCATGTTAGATAGCCACGATCGTGTGAGAGAACACGGGCAAAGGGGCACGGCCGTGTGTCCCTACCTTGAAAATTTATGATTATTTTCCTATCTTTTACTATGTTTTCAATTTGATCCTTAATAGTTATATGCATCATTTTACGATCATTTGAAGTATGCTTTGATGGTTGAAAATACATGATGGTTAAAGATTAAAAAGTTCAAAATTTTACTGGTTCAGTATGAGTATATGTCCGGTAACGCTCCTTTCCTGTTCCGGCGACGGTTACGGGAAAGGGGTGTTACATTTGGTTGGTATCAGAGCTACGGTTTAGTCAATTCTAGGACTACCGTAGTGGTATAAGTCTAGCTATACATGCCATGTACATAAAATGTGATAGTGTGATATCTCCTGACATCCTCTGAAATCTATTTTAGATAGTAATGGATCCGAATCGAGCTTTAGCTGATGATGTTGAAAGTATTGCTCTAGCACCCGCTCAAGGGGCTGTGCCCTCTGAATCGGGCCCTGCTACAGCCAATCAGGAAGAAATTAAACAAGCTTTCTTCCAAATGATGTCTGGATGGTTTAGTGAGTTTGTGCGAGCAAACCTGGTTGCTCCACAACCTCCAACCCCTCAAGTCCCTCAACTGAACCTTGAAAATGTGCGCGTTATGGATCCTCTGAGATTGAACAGACCTCCTGTTAACAAGATACCGAAATATGGTGCAGAAGAGTTCAGAGCTTCAGCATATGATGATGCTGAGAGGGCCGAATTCTGGCTTGAGAATACGATCAAAGTTTTTAACGAACTGGCCTGTACTCCTGATGAGTGTTTGAGATGTGCTATTTCTTTGCTTCGGGATTCAGCATATCAATGGTGGAATACATTGACCTCAGTTGTACCATGAGAACGAGTCGATTGGAATTTCTTTCAGACGGAATTCAGGAAGAAATACATTAGTCAACGATTCATTGATTAGAAAAGAAAAGAGTTTCTAGAGCTAAAACAGGGTCGAATGTCTGTAACTGGATACGAGAGAGAGTTTGTGCGACTCAGCAAATATGCTAGCGAATGTGTTTCTACCGAAGCAATAATGTGTAAAAGGTTCGAAGATGGGCTAAATGAAGAAATTCGACTATTAGTCAGAATACTTGAGTTGAAAGAGTTTGTAGTTCTCGTTAACCAGGCCTGTAAAGCTGAAGAGCTTGCTAAAGAAAAGAGAAAAGTGGATTTCGAATTCAGAGAGGCTAGAAAGAGGTTTGCGGGTAAACCGTATCAATCTGGATCCAAGAGATCAAAGGATTTTCATCCTCGTTCTGCTGCTTCTACAGGCATATCTATCCGAGAGAAAAGTGTTAAGGCTTCTCATTCAAAACCTCAGACGACTTCTGTAGCTAGTGCGGGTAGTGTGAGGACCCCCAGACCAGAATGTGAGCATTGTAACAGAAGGTATTTCAGAGAGTGTCGACTGATAAACAGGGCCTATTTTTTATGTGGATCGTTAGATCACTACTTGTGCTATTGTCCTGAAAGATCTGTAGCTGATAAAGAACAATCGACTAAGATAAATAATGATGCATCGAGAGGTAGACCGTCTCAAAATGTTGGGAATCAAAGTGGAAATAGCAATGTGGCGAAAGATGCTAATGTGAAATCTGAGATGCGTACTCCTGCGAGAGCTTATGCAATATGTGCACGCGAGGAACCCTCGTCACCTAATGTTATTACCGGTACTTTTTCTCTTTATAACACTGATATTGTTGCGTTGATAGATCCTGGATCAACTCATTCATATATCTGTATGAAATTAGTGTTTGAAAAGAATTTACATGTTGAGTCTACTGAATATGTAGTTAAAGAATTGAATCCGTTAGGAAAGTCTGTGTTAGTTGATAAAATATGTAAGAAATGTCCGTTGATGACTTGGGGATATTGTCTTCCGGCTGATCTGATGCTCCTCCCTTTTTACGAGTTTGATGTAATACTGGGTATGGATTGGCTAAATGCGCATGAAGCTATTGTCAGTTGTCGAAGTAAGATCATAGAATTGAAAGGTCAGAATGGTGAGATTCTTCGAATTGAATCAAATGATTCGAATGAATTACCGATAGTGATTTCTACTATGAGAGCTCAGAAGTATGTTAGAAAAGGCTATGATACATATCTAGTGTATGTAATGAATTCTAGCATGTCAGAATCAAAAATTGAGTCTGTACCAGTTGTTTGTGAGTTTTTAGATGTTTTTCCGAAAGAATTACCGGGTTTACCGCTGATTAGAGAAGTTGAATTCGGTATTGAATTGTTACCGGGCACTACACCGATATCGATAGCTCCATACAGAATGGCACCGGCTGAATTAAAAGAGCTAAAAGCATAGTTACAAGAATTAACAGATAGAGGTTTCGCGAGACCGAGCTTTTCACCTTGGGGTGCTCCCGTATTATTTGTGAAAAAGAAAGACGGATCAATGAGAATGTGTATTGATTACCGACAGTTGAATAAAGTAACTGTGAAGAATAAATATCCTCTTCCACAAATTGATGATTTGTTTGATCAGTTAAAAGGAGCTACTGTATTTTCAAAGATTGATTTGAGATCGGATTATTACCAGTTACAAGTGAAAGTTTCAGATATACCAAAAACTGCTTTTAGAACACGATACGGACATTATGAGCTTCTGGTCATGCCTTTCGGTTTAACAAATGCACCTGTAGTGTTCATGGACTTGATGAACCGTGTATTCAGACCGTATTTAGATAGATTCGTTGTCGTATTCATTGATGACATTCTGATCTATTCACGTGATGAAGTAGAGCATACTGAACATCTGAGAATTGTGTTACAGATTTTGAGAGATAAACAGTTGTTTGCCAAATTCAGCAAATGTGAATTCTGGCTTCGAGAATTCAGATTTTTGGGTCACATTGTTTTTGCGGAAGGCATCAGAGTAGATCCGAGTAAAATATCTGCTATTATAGACTGGAAACCCCCAAGAAATGTATCTGAGATTAGAAGTTTTCTGGGATTAGCGGGATATTACCAAAGATTTGTTAAAGGATTCTCGATGATTACAGTACCGTTGACTCGGATGCTACAAAAAGATGTGAAGTTCGAGTGGACTGATAAATGTCAGCAGAGTTTCAAATAGTTGAAAACCCTGTTAACAGAAGCTCCGATTTTAGTTCAACCTAAACCTGGTAAAGAATTTGTTATATACAGTGATGCATCTATTATCGGACTGGGTTGTGTATTGATGCAAGATGGGAAAGTCATAGCTTATGCCTCCCGACAGTTAAAACCGCAGGAGAAGAATTACCCGACGCATGATCTTGAGTTAGCTGCTATAGTCTTTGCATTAAAGATTTGGCGGCATTACTTATACGGAGAAAAATGTAGAATTTTTACCGATCATAAAAGTCTGAAGTATCTGATGTCACAGAAAGAATTGAATATGCGACAAAGGAGATGGCTTGAATTACTAAAAGACTACGATTTTGTAATTGATTATCATCCAGGAAAAGCTAATGTTGTAGCTGATGCGTTAACTCAAAAATCTCTGTTTGCTTTACGGGTTTTGGGTACTCAAATGACGTCATGTGATGATGGATCTATATTAGCTGAGCTAAAGGCTAAACCGTTGATTCTGCAGCAAATCTGTGAAGCTCAAAGGACTGATTCTGAACTACAAGCTAAACGACTTCACTGTGAGTTTAATTCTGATTCTGACTTTTCTATAAGGAATGATGATTGTTTAATGTTCCGACATAGAATCTGTATACCGAAAGATATAAAGCTCATGACAGTCGATTTTCAGTTCATCCGGGTAGCACTAAGATGTATAACGATTTGAAACAACAATACTGGTGGTCAGGAATGAAACGTGACATATCATAATTCGTATCGAAATGTTTGATCTGTGAGCAAGTTAAAGCTGAACATCAGGTACCGTCAGGTTTATTACAGCCTATTATGATTCCGGAGTGGAAATAGGACAGAGTCACTATGGATTTTGTATCTGGACTACCTCTGTCTCTGAAGAAGAAAAATGCAATCTCGGTTATCGTTGACAGAGTGACGAAGTCTGCACATTTTATACCGGTACGTACATACTATTCTCTGGATAGATTAGCGGAACTATATTTATCTGAGATTGTGCGATTGCATGGTATACCATTATTCATTGTGTCTGATAGAGATCCAAGGTTTACCTCGAGATTCTAGAAGAAGTTTCAAGAGGCTTTGGGAACGAAATTGAGTTTCAGTACAGCATTCCATCCCCAGACCGACGGTCAGTCTGAAAGAGTTATTCAGATTCTGGAAGACATGTTACGGTGTTGTATTCTCGAATTTGAAAGTAATTGGGAGAAATACTTACCTCTGATAAAGTTTGCATACAATAACAGTTTTCAGATGAGTTTAAAAATGGCTCCATACGAAGCATTATACGGTCGTAAATGTTGAACACCGCTGTATTGGACAGAATTGAGTGAGAGAAAGTTACACGGGGTTGATTTAATCCGAGATACAGAAGAAAAAGTGAAAATGATATGCGATAGTTTGAAAGCAGCTTCAGACAAACAGAAATCATATGCTGATTTGAAACGAAAAGAAATAGAGTTTCAGGTCAGAGATAGAGTATTTCTAAAAGTATCACCGTGGAAGAAAATTATTCGTTTCGGCAGAAAAGGAAAGCTAAGTCCTCGTTTTATCGGGCCGTATGAAATTGTGGAATGATTTGGACCTGTAGCTTATCGACTATCATTACCATCTGCACTTGAAAAGATTCATAATGTATTTCACATTTCAATGCTTCGTTGATACTGATCTGATCCATCTCATATCATTTCTCCCACTGATGTAGAGATATAGTCCGATTTATTGTACAGTGAAGAACCGATTAGAATTCTGGCTCGAGAAATCAAAGAGTTGAGAAATAAGCGTATAGCACTTGTAAAAGTTCTCTGGTGTAAACACAGAATAGAGGAAGCTACATGGGAACTCGAGGAATCTATGCGAAAGCAATATCCTAACCTGTTCACTGGTAAGATTTTCGGGGACGAAAATCCCTAAAGGGGGGAAAGTTGTAACAGCCCACTTTATACCTTAGCCGGAACGAGTGGTTTTGGGACCACTTAACCAAGTCAAAATATTATTTTAAATGCTTTAATATGTTTTATGGCATGATAGGTATAGGGTGTGAAAGTTTCGTATTGAAATTTTACTGTCTGATCGATTAATTTGATAAAAAGGATTAAATCGCATAAAGCGATAAATAGGAGTTCTATTTCATAAATGGCTTATTTGATGATGGCTTTTTAAATGGAAGGCCTTAATTGGTTATTTTACCTTTTCTAAAGCTAATGGACACATATGTCCTTATTATTATGGTTTTATAAATGATCTAACTCATATGATTTATATGTTACATGAGATATATGAAAATGAATGCATTATATGTCATATGAATTATGATGTTTATATGTGCTAATGGATATGAATTATATGGTAAACTCTTGTATAAGATGGTATACGAAGTCTTATAAACTAACTTGTGTGAGCTTGTGAAATAGGCTACAAGAGCATATGAATAGAATTGGCCTTACTTGTATATGTAGGGATTACCTTAATGAATTGGTAAGTTAAATTCTAAGTTTTACGATGTAACGCCCTAATTTTCGGGTTTTTCTTAGATTTATCATTTATCTGTTAAATGTCTAAATGTTGGTAATCAGGTGTGTAATGCATGTTTGGGATGTGTTAATGGGCTTATGGAAGGCCCATGAGTTGGTTGGAAGCTCGGCAAAATTTTGAATTTTTGCCTTAGGAATTAGGGGATCAGTGGAAATAAGGGTCTTAAGGAATTGCGTGCGAAATGTAGCACAAATGAATCAGTGGCAAAGTGGCAAGGGGGACGCCACTAGGCTCCTTAAAAGGTGGCGCCTAAATGAGCCTAGAGGTCAAGGGTTCAAGCGCCAGAGGTTGTGAAAGTATTGTTTATTTTTAAGCTGGAGCAGGTAAGAGTTTGAAGCCGACTGGAACTCTGGTTGGAGGAGATTTGAATCGGTCAAAGAGCAAATCATGGAGGAGGTTGAGGAGCAAATCAAGGAGAGTTTGAATTTCAAACTGATGGCCGGCCAAAGGACTCTTGAGGGAAGGCAAATTCGGCATTGTGCCTAGGTAGCATTTTCGACAAATAGGTGTTTTGGTGTGCCGAATTCTTCTTTGGTCTTTTTATGATTTGGTGCCGATTTTTCCTAGGTGAGAAAAGCTTCCTTTTTCTGTCAATTTTGCATAGTGTATTAGGTACCTTTCTTTTGCCATTTTGTTCCTCTCATCAACCTAATAGCCGAACCCTTAACCCACTCTTGAGCCGAATCTACATTCGACTAAACACCTCCCTTGTTCTCTCTTCTACTCTTATCTTCTTCTCATCTTGCTTTCTCAAAATCGAAACCTATCTTGTTGCCTCCTTCTTGGCCGAATCGAATAAGCTTTCTCCTACTTCTTTTCTTCAAGCTCTAAACCAAATACTCATATGATTGAAATCCCCATGGCCGAATACTTTCTATGACCGAAACCACACTCCCTTTGTTACCGATTGATCGAAATCTTCTTCTTCTTCTCCTTCTTGATTCTTTAGCAAGCCGAACCCTATTCTTCTATCTCTTCTATTTGCCGATTTACCCCACCTACTTTATTGGTTAAAACAACAAGTGCACCATATCACTTTTTTTTTCAAAAGCCGAAAGCATCTCCTTCTAATCATTCAAAAAGCCGAATATCTCTAGGGCCACTCTTGTGACGTTAGAGTTAGATTTGCGGTGGATCTAATATAGTCTCGAGTTAGTGGAAGCGTGGAAACGATACTCTTCGAGTGGAAGCAACGGTAAGCGATCTAAACATTAAGTACATTCGTTTATCAACATCGGAAAGAAAAGCCGAAACCCCTAGATCTTTAGGGGGCATGTCGACATTGCTTTTAAGACTCTAATACTATGGTTGTTTCTTGTGTGCTTTCGATAGCAAGAGTAGGAGATCCAGCAAGGAGGAGGAAGTTGCGATTCATCTAAAGATAGATCTGAGAGATCTAAAACAATTAAGGTAAGGTTGTAAGGCTATTTGAGGGTATGGCCGAATGCAATAAAGGATTTTTGACATTAGTTTGTAAAGCTTGTTGGCTAACCAATTAGGGAATGGATTGTAGGAATAAGCACGTGGAGGATTTTGTTGGCAGAACTGCAAAACAGGTGTGTAACGTGTCTCTATCATAGACTAGGATGGCTAAAGGCCGTAATGACCGAAATTATGCTAAAGTGTCCGATTGAAGTGACCGAAAAAGTTATCTTGAAAGGATCTGAGGGTAACCGAATACCCTGTGGTGATCAAACTAGTAAATGACAGTGGCAAAATTGCAGAAGGTGCAATTTCGAGCTTCTCGGTAAGTTGGGTTTCAATGGGCCAAAGATGGGCCTAATGGGCTTCTGAGCCCAAATAGGTAAAATGGCTAATAAAGACTATCTGGCAACATAGTTAGCAATAACATGTTAATTTGGTAAACTAAACCTAAAATTTGGCTTAAAGGGCTTGAGACAATATTGGACTTAGTAAGGCCCATTAGGGGTTTTAGGCAAAAAGGGCAAAACTGGAAATTTGGCACAAATGGACTTCCGTGGTTAATTGGGAACTAATAATCAGCTGTACTTGCATAAAATTTCTGAAAATATGAAAAAGGACTAAAATACCCTTAAATATGGAAAATTACCAAAATACCCCTAGGTGTAAAAAGACTATTATACCCCTAGGGTCAATTCTGTATGAAATGTATGATGTTATGTATCTGCATGAGTTAATTATCTATATGAGTATATCTGATGCTATATCTTGCATGTTAGTATGATTATCTGTTGCATGGGGTATGGGTTTATGATGGAGGAAGCGTTCTGGCAGCCTCGCTGCAATCTGGTGACTCTGTCACATTATATCTGGCAACCTCGTTGCAATCTGGTGGCCTCGCCACAATATTTATATCTGGTGACCTCGTCACAATATCTGGCAGCCTCGCTGCAAATATATCTGGCAGCCTCGCTGCAAATGTTATCTGGTAGTCTCACTGCAAATTATATCTGGCAGCCTCGCTGCAAATATCTGTAGTGTGTAGCGGTTGGGTGGGTCGAGTAGTCTCCCCACATGGTGTAAGGCTGGTACGGGGGTGTTAAGGATGGATCTGGGTTGGGTTTCTGGTTGCATAATGCTTATATCTGATCTGTTTCTGTTATGGGCCTTTGGGCTTAACCTGATTCCTGTAATGGGCCAAGGCCCAATTAACTCTGTTTCTGAGGCTTGATCTGTTTTGGCCTATGGTTGAGATAATGTTGCACACTGAGTTGTCAAACTCACCCTCCTTTTTAATTAATCCCTGCAGGTAACCCTCAACCATAGTGGGCTTGGAGCTGCGAGAGATTCGGGATGGCCACAGCAACTGCAATAAGACTGGTTTTCATTTATGTTTTAGTAATTTAATTTTATGTTATTTTTGGGTTTTAATGTGTAATAAGGCCGCTATTAAATTTTCTTTTTGGGTTTTAACTTTCTAAATGATTTGATTCGTACTTTCTCGAAACTGCTAGATATAGGCTGCGCGGGTTTTCAAAACCTTAATAACGTTTTCAAAATAACGTTTATAAAATTTAAACAATCTTGAGTAATGACATCTTAAAGCAGTTTTAACAGGAACTTTTCCCACCTTGCTAGTTTTAAGATATCACCTAAGACTCATCGTGAATTAAAAGGTTACAAGCGTAGTTTAGGATCATGTGATACACCAGATCTGGTCATCACGTCCAGACCGGGTTTGGGGTGTTACATACGAGCTTACTAAGCTTTAGAAGCTTACTCCGTTTATTTCTTTCACTGTCTTATAGATTCGGAAGTCAGAGATTGTCATCACACTATCTATCAAGCTTTGGTCCTTTTGAACCTTTTGTAAATGAAATGGTCATAGCATGTATAGACTAGTTATTTAGTGAATATGGTATGTTTGGGTAGATGATCAAGCTATGAGATGTGGCTTGGCTTATACATATGTAATTAAGGATTTTGAGATAGTTTCTTTTTGATTATATGTGCATATGGTAAACTATATGATCAAGATGGATATATAAGCTGATATGGTAAGAAATGAAATGTTGATAAATGAGCTCATTAATGAGGTTGTTAGCCGTTGAATTATAATGCTTAGTTGATGCAAGATATCATGATGATTATACGTTCATATTATGCTTGAACTTGTATGTTTTGGTTGCCAATATTGGTATGAAATGTGGTGGTTATTGACTTGTAGGGAATGACCCATTTTGGGTGACAAATTGGCTTAAATCAAGCCTATATTTGTGCCACACGGCCAGGGGACATGGGTGTGTATTTCGACCGTGTGTCCCCTGCACCTTAAACGTTTTTGGACAGTCTTGCACACGGACTAGACACACGGGTGTGTCTGGTAGCCGTGTGGCTAGGATAGTTTCGACCACGGCCTGGACACACGGGCGTGTTTAGTAGCCGTGTGAGGTAAGTCAGATTCGACCACGGGTTATGTGATTTGGGCGTGTTAGATAGCCACGATTTTGTGAGAGAATACGGGCAAAGGGGCACGGCCGTGTGTCCCTAACTTGAAAATTTATGATTATTTTCCTATCTTTTACTATGTTTTCAATTTGATCCTCAATAGTTATATGCATCATTTTACGATCATTTGAAGTGCGCTTTGATGATTGAAAATACATGATGGTTAAAGATTAAAAAGTTCAAAATTTTACTGGTTCAGTATGAGTATATGTCCGGTAACGCTCATTTCCTGTTCCGGCGATGATTACGGGAAAGGGGTGTTACATAAAGGCTTTATAGAACTTATCATTCGATTTGTTATGTGTTAGGGTGGATTAAAGGTTATCAAATGAGGAGTGTTAGAGGCTTGGATCATTGGAACGACTAGATCTAGATCTAGATCTAGATCTAGATCTAGATCTAGTCACTGTTTTCGACAAAGGTAAGTGGTTTAGGGCCTTAAAGGCTATCGGCCGAATATGGTAAGCATAGTTACGTTAGTTGTTATGGATTCTTAAGTCTAATATGTTAGTAACCAATTGTAGGATACACGTGGGAGATCTCGTTAACAGGCATCACAAATCATGTGTGTAAATGAACACCCTCTAGTAAACTAAAATTGGTAAAAGCCGAAAAGCCAAAATGCCAAAATTTTGGCATTTCGTGGGCTAGCGAGCATACGAGCACTCGTGGCTAAGTTGGAAACGGTAAGATCTGTAATCGCAATTGGTAAAGTTGGTGAGTGCGCGATTTCGTGCACCTCGATAAATTTGGGCCCCGATGGGCTAAATATGGCTCAATGGGCTTACGGGCCCATTTGGGTGAAAACTAGCGGTAAGTGGATTCTGGTGATTCGTATGTGAAGACTGTTAAAACCACTGTAAAATTTGGGGCTTAGTGGGCCAAAATAGCGAATTGACACTGTAGGGCCTATTAGGGGTTTTAGTGCCCGATAGCTCTAAAGATGGTAAATGGGCTAGACAAACTGTTAGGATGAAAATTGGACTGTTGATAACTATAATAAGCATGAAACCGTAAAACTGGTAGATTTACTGAAATACCCCTTAAGGGTGGGAAATTACTGTTTTACCCCTAGGTGTAAAATGACCATTATACCCCTAGGGTTAAATTTGACTGAAATGCATGCTTTACTTTATCTGTTCACTGTATGCATGACATATTTTACTGTTGCATGGGATTGTGTTTATGATGGAAGAAGTGCTAAGTGGCAGTGCCACGGGGCTTTGCCTCGTTTTACTGTTAGCGGTTTGGCCACGTTATCTGAGCAGCTATGCTGCAACTGTGGTGTGTAGGGCTGGGTGGGTTGAGTTATTCCCCACATGGTGTGTAGGGCTGGTACCGGTGGTCTGTAGGGCTGGTACAAGTAGTGTGTAGGGCTGGACATGGGCTTGGCTTTGCATACATGCATTATTCTGTTCTGTTACTGTCATGGGTCTATGGGCCGCACTATTTACTAAATAGGGCTAAGGCCCAGTTAAACTGTATCTGAATAGGGCTAAGGCCCAGTAACTGATTACTGAATAGGGCTTCGGCCCAGTTATTACTGAGACTGGATAGGGCTTAGGCCCAGTGAGCTTGAGCTGTTTTGGGCTCTGGATGGGTTTTCTTTGCACACTGAGTTTCCAAACTCACCCTTCCTTTCATCCATGCAGGTGAGCCCTAGCTAGTGGACTTGGAGCTAGAGGAATTTGCAATGGCCACGTGGACTGCGTTTGATGGTTTAATTAAGTTTTTCTACTTTTTCATCTATTATAAATTATTTTTCATTATGGTTTTGGGTTTGTAAGAAGGCCGCTTTAAGTACTTTAATTTGGGGTTTTAATTCTTTATTTACAATTTGATTTAAATAGGTAGATTAAGGCGGCGCGGGTTTTTCTTAAAATTAATCAATGTTTTCAAAACAAAGCACTCATAACAAACGGATAACAAGTCAATGAACAAGATCTGATAACAAGAAGAATTTTAAACTGGTAGTGGATAGGACAAACACAAATTAAACCTAGATTTTCTTCCCAAACCACAGGTACAGTTTTCTAAAACTCACCCTAATCATAGAACTAAGGAACATGGTTAATCCGACGTAGATGTTACACACCAGACTTGGCCGTAACGTCTGGGCTGGGTTTGAGGCGTTACAGGTTTAGTTTACCATAGTTGTGAATAAGGATTATGTTCGAAAATAGTGGTTCAAATAAAAATAGCCCATTCAATTATGTACAATCTGGTTCTGTTCCTTACGTGAAGTAGTCTTTCTAGAAACGAAGCCAACTTTCAGTTTGCTGATTATAACTAATTTGAGTGAAATTAGCATATTTTTATTCGAGTTCAGATAAAAAATCAAGCATATCAAATTAGCATATTATTATAGTGTAACTAATTTTATATTATAGCACATAATTTGAAAACATATATATTTAAAAATATTTCCAAAAGCAAAATATTTATAAATATTTTGAAAATAAAATAGTTCTGCTCCAAACAGAACCAGCAATTAAATCTATACAAAATTACAGCCCTAAAATATTAATTTTTCCAAAATCATCATGATAAAACTATTATTGATTAGAATTTTTAACTAAAACGTACCTTAATAATGTCAACAACCCAGTCTACTCCACTCTCAGCAGCAAACAGAGGCTAGAGTTAGAAAAGTTGTATATGTTAAGCAATTTAAAGCAAAAATGCATAGAAATAAGGAAAAAAATTTAGCAACGAAACATGTACCTAGAATAGATGTCAATGGCTGTGGTGCATTCAGTTGTACTAAATATTAATTCAGGTGCTCGATAGTACCTAGAACAGATGTAAGATTATATGAGTAGCACCAAATATTAATTCAGTTGAAGCAAATATAAAAACATCATCAATATCAGTACCAAATATTTATTCAAAGATTAAATGGTAGCTTGAGTTGAACCAATAGTTGCAGGAGGACCATGAAGCAGAAACTGAACTACAGAGAACATTAATTCACTAATATTTTAATTTATAAATAAAAAATAAAAAATAAATATATTTTCAAACAACATTAAACCACTAATACTATTTAAAAAAAGAACTTATAGTATGGCAGGTAACAGGAAACTGGATGGCAGAAAATTGGAGAAGCAGCATAAGGCTGCCGATGGAGATGCAGCAGAGGGCTACCGAGAATTCCACATGTGATTTTAACGACCACAGCCAAAACCCAAAGCAGTTGTTAACTAGATTAACTCACTATCCCTGTAATAAATATTAAGCATATAATGATCAAAGATGCCACTCTTGTCAAATACTTTTAAAACTGCACAACTTATGCTATTCAGGAATAAAAACAAAGCATACAACAGAAAGTGTTACCAAATTTGCAGTGGAAACAAGTTAAATGACAACAACCTAAATCTATTACCAAAATTTTCCTTTTCTGGATGAATTACCCAACCAATACGGAGATATAAACAGAATTTAAAATTTAAAAATTATTCAAGGCATAAAATAGCGTTGCACCTTAAGTCAATTGTAAAAAAGTCATGCCCATATTTAAATAGCAAATTAACAAGTTCAAATAGTGCAACTAAATGATTTCAAAAATAAGATAAAATGCAAAACTTCAAAATGTATAGAAAATAGATCATAGATGCCACCCTGATCCACTAATAATTTCAACTAAAACATGTCTACTCCACTCTCAGCAGCAAACCGAGACTGGAGTCAGAAAAATAGTTTTTGTTAAGTAATTTAAAGTGAAAATGCATATAAATAAGCAAAACAAATTAGCAATGAAACAAGTACCTGCCCAAGCAATAGCTCAGCCAAAACACAGCCAGCAGACCAGATGTCAATGGCTGTGGTGTATTCAGTTACACCAAAAATTATTAAGGTGGGATGTCTCAACTGCAATAATTAACACAACCATTTTAAGCACTAGTTGTATCCAGGGTTAAACTTAAGTTTTTAGGACATTTCATAATTTCAGCCTAATAATTAGTTTCAATCTCAGGGAAATTTGTAATGCAAATTTTAACACATAAAAACAAAAGAATAGATAGCCGGAAAGGTGACAAACAAGCAGAAAAGAACATTGACGCAAATTTTGATTTGCAAGTGTTTTCTATCCACGGAATATTAGGACAAAATGCCTTGATAGATTATTAGTGTAATAATATGAGAAAAAGCCTATTTATTGCTAACATATATACTAAATTTTTTTCCTATATACTAAAACATGTGTAAAAAATAAATGAAAATTTTACCAATTGAATTAGTTTATTGCTAACCTATATACTAAAATGAAAAACTTTCCTATATACTAGAACATGTGAAAAAAAAAACGAAAATTTCTATCTTTGCTAAATGACACTCAAGGGAGTGGCTAAAACTTACCAATTGAATTAGTTTATTGCTAACCTATATATAAAAACATGTGTAAAAAATAATACTCCTATGCTAACTTTGTCCCCTATTCTGTTAAATATCAAGGCAAACACCACAACATGAAGCCTTTGAAACAGACAGCAGTCCTAACAGCTTCTAGTCAAGCAATATATAGAAAGAAGACCAAATGAATCTCGAATAAAGGTTAATAATGCGTGCCTAACTACACAAATGCATGCATCTACATGTAGAGTACACAACAAAAATATTTTTGTAATGTTTAGATTGAATATATTTGGCAGTATTGCTTGCTTAATAATCCTAAAAAGGTTTTTTTTAGCAGATTATGAAGTCCATGAACTAAGGAACAAAATTTCACCTGAGAGGTAGTGTTTTTTTGCTATTTCTATTGTAGTGTCACCAGCATTATAAACTAGAATGACACAGACAAAAAATGCACTATTCATTCTTCCTGACCAAATTTTCTCTCCTCAAGATACAGCCGTCATTGGCCGATTGCCTTTAGCCTTCACATCCCAACATTAGGAATAAGGCCAATAGCCAAGACAAACAAATTCGTAAAAAAAATTAGGAATAAGCACAAAAATTAATATCATAACAAAGACAAACCTTGCCTTTAGTTTCTGATTTCAGACCAGAATATGTCAAAGGTGCAAATGAATAGATTGCTGCAAATGAACATGTAGAATCCGTGTACAATGTGCAAGAGATGTTGCTAATCTTTAAAGTAGAAACTTTTAGGGATATACGGAAAATTTTAGGAGAAAACAATTGGGGATTTCGGGGATGGAGGGGGAATAAAACCGAGCATAGCGAAACGACAATGTTGTGCTCAAAATAATATTATGTTTAGCGGTGTTTCTAAAATAGTGCCACTAATTGTTGATAAAACAAAGTCGTATCTGAAACATATTTGCGGCGTTTATAATAAAACACCACTAATATATATGCTTTTGCAGCGTTTTCGGTAAAATGCCACTAACAACAAAGACAAAAACGCAAATGTTTTGATAAATCTAATACGTATTTGCAGCGTGTAACACCCCAAACCCAGCCCAGACGTTATGGCTAGATCCGACGTGTCACATCGAAATATTTAAGAAATCCCACGCTTCATCCAAAATCTTTCTTAGTGTTTAAAAAGGTTGTCCTTGCTAAGTCAATAAAGTGAATGGAAGCTGTGCACTAGGTAGGTATCCAGAACAGAAGAGGTGAGCCATGTAGGCTGCTTAAGTACCAAGCTCTTGATTGGATCCAATCCTAGACATGCCCACAACCATTGCCACACTTTAGTTCAATGATATGTTTTGGATAAAAAGTTGAGTTGGAATTCATTTAGGTAGAAATATTTGATAAATTGTTTTATTGTATCATTGCGTTACTTTGAAAACAAGTATCATTTTGGAAAACGCATCCTATGTCTAGCCCATTTTAAGTCAATATCAGTCAATTAAAATAAAAAGTATAAAATAAAATAATTCGGGAAAAATATTTAAAATGGCCTTATTACAACCCAAAACGAAATAATAATACTTAAATTAAGAGTTATAAAAACCAATTACTTTATGAAAATAGTCCGAAAGCGATCACCATGGCCACTCTGAATCCCCTCCGGCTCCAAGTCTCCACCTCAAGACTCACCTGCAAAGTTAAAGAAAGGAGTGAGTTTGGAAACTTAGTGTGCAACAAGCCCTTTTAGAGCCCCAAATCAATATCAGCATATTGGGCCTAAGCCCTGGTTCAGTCTCAACATATACTGGGCCGAAGCCTTTTGTTTAACGGTTACTGGGTCGAAGCCTTTTCTGTAAACGGTATGGCCCATAGGCCCATTTCAATATCACATATAATATCAATGCAGGGATGCAACCCATATCACTGTGGGGAAACTATCGACCCACCCAACTGCTACTCTCCACCCGTACCAACCAGGCTCTCTATGTGGGGAATAACTCAACCCACCCAACCAAACTCTCCACTGGCAACATAGCTGCTTTATCATATAACTGGAGGCCTAGCCTCTTTTATTAACTAGGGTAAAGCCCCTTAAGCACTTTCTCCATTCATATAAAACCCAACCCATGCATGTATGAATATATCATGGCATATCATGTGCATATCATGGCACATCATGTACAAAAAAACAGTATAACATGCATCTTAATCATAACATAACCTTAGGGGTATAATGGTCATTTCCACCTAGGGGCAAAATAGTCATTTTTCATATTATAAGGGTAATTTCGTTATTTTATCAATTATTAGGGTTTTCCATACTCTTTATCAATTATCAACAATTTCGAGTGTTTAAACAATAATTTTAATCCATTTCAACCAATTCGGCTTTTGGGCCCAAAACCCCTAATGGGCCCTACGTAGCCAATTTAGTTATCTAGGCCTATATAGTCTATATTCCATAACAGTTTTAACAGTCTTAACATGCACTTTATCCAGATTTTGTTTTCTACCAAATTTATCCAAATGGGCCCGAAAGCCCATTGGGCCCAATTTCAGCCCCTTTGAGGCTCAACTTACCATCTTGCACAAAATTGTGCTCTTACCTATTCTATCGATTCCGTTTACCGAGCCCATCGTATTCTAGCCAATCCACGAACCCTCGCATATTCACAAGTTTTAAAGATGCCGGAAATCGACATTTTGATTTTCAGCATTTATTAACCTAAGCTACCGAGAGGGTTTAGTACACACTTGATTAGTGATGGTCAATTTCCAAAATCTGCTACGCACTTGTCCTACATTCATTTACTTGACATATCAGACTTTGAAATCCAAAGATAACAACACAGTCTTACCAAGACCATTCGGCTACCAACCCCTATGTCACTGATATCATACATTTGCCGAAAGTTGTAACTAGATCAAAATCTCATTACTTCCCTTGTCCAAGTTCTAAAAAGACCGCTTTAGAATGCACTAGCACCAAAATAAATTAGTTGTTAAAACCTATAGAGCCCTAAACCCCCAAATCGACAACCACCAAAGCATCTAGGGGTTTCAGTTTCCTTAATCCAAAGTACTAAAATATAATCAAGGTTTCGAACACTTACCAAGGGTTCACCTACCAAAACGATTCCAATCCTGAACTAACACAGATCTAACGCAGACCAAGCTTCCAAACACTAGTAGAAATCGCACCATAAGGATCTTAGGATTCGACCACCAAGTCCCTCAAAGGTGTTGTGCTTTCGGCTTTTGAGTCAAGGAAGAAGAAGATGATTATGGACCGAAGGGGTGTTCATAATGGAGTTGAGAGTGTCAGATTCGACAAAAAGGAGAAAACAGGGTGTATCAATCAAAGAGAAGTCGTCTCCCCTTGAACTTTCGGGATTTGGATTTGCTTGGGGTATTCAGCTAAAAGAGAGGAAGAGAAGGGTTCGGTTCTTTCTAGAGATTAAAGAGGAGAAAGAATGAGAGAAAATAAAGAATATGGAAAGGAAAAATGAAAGGAAAGAGAGGGGTTTTGGCTTATGAGCAATCGGCATAAATGAAACAAAAACTAAAAACAACAAAACTACAATTCAATAGCTGAATTTGCACTATACACACCCTTGGCCGGCCATTCCTTTTCCAAATTCAAATTCTCCTAAAATCTCTCCTAGATACACTCCCCCTTATCCCTCCATGATCCATGCTCTTGACTGCTTCAAGCTCTTCAACCAGAGTTCCAGCTGACTTCGAACTCTTGCATGCTCATGACATAAAAATAAACCACACTAATACCTGTTAGGGAATCGAACCTTGGCCTCCTTCCCTTCCATTTAAACGCCACTTTCTTAGCAACTAAGTGGCGCCTTCAAGCCACTTTGCCAAAGCCCTTTTTCTGACACAAACTACCCACATTTTTTAATAAGACCACCTATCCAAGACCCCTAACTCCTTAAGCCCAAAAATTTAAAATTTCTACTGGGTTTTGCCAACTCATGGGCCTTCTATAGGCCCATTTACACACTCCAAATATGAATTGCACAACCAAATACCAAAATTTAAACTTTTACCCAAAATCACACGAAAATCACTAAATCCCGAAAATTAGGGTGTTACACGGCGTTTTTACTAAAACGCCACTAAATAAGACCTATTGCGGCGTTTCTACATTAACTCTGCTAAAGCCGATAATACAATCGAAGGAAACGATGTCGTTTTGAATAATATTTAGTGGTGTTTTCAAACCAAATACCGCTATTGTTAATTTTTAGTGGCGTTTTATATGAAGCGCCACTAATGCCACTACAATTTCCACCAAAAACGACGTCGTTTTCTATTAATATAAATTACTTTTTGTGGTGTTTTTGTAGAAACGTCGCTATTGTCTATGATTAGCAGCATTTTTTTTATAAACGCCGCTAATGGTAGTAATAAATATTTAAAAATTAAACAAAATTTAAAACTGTTTATAATTTCTTTTCTATTATATCTAAGCCGACAATAGAATTAAAAATATATATATTTTATGTACTTATAGTTGGAACACACAATTTTGATTTAATCATACACATTTTAAAAAATAAATACATCAATATATTTTTTATATTGAATAAATTTAAATATTTATGTATGCAATATATATAAATAAAAAAATGATGTTAATTATATCAATAATTGTGTTAATATATATTTTACAATATCTGGATCAAAATAAAGTTCATGTATACAATTGCAAACTAAACCCATTGCAAACTAAACCAAACCTCAAATCTAAAACCCCAAATCCTAAATCCTAGAGTACCATAAACCTACACTTTAAACCCCAAATATATATTACAAGGGACAAAAGTAATTAAAATAGAATCTTATTACTTACCTAAACCCTAAAATAAATTTTTTTTGTCCTTTTATCAAAAACCCTAACCCTTAAACCCTAATAGCCTAACCTCTAAAACCATGAACAGTACTAATTAATTCCCTAACTATAAAACAATAAACCATAAATCACAAACTATAATTCACAAACCTTAAACCACTAACCCCAACCCCTATTCAGCCTAAACACTAAACCACAAAACATAAATCATAAAGCCTTAACTCCTAAACTCTTAACCCCTAACCACTAATCCTTAAACCTTAATACTGCTAAATACTAAGATCTTAAATCCTAAACACTAAACCCCGAATAACAAACTTTAAAATACTAAACCCTAAACCCAAAATAACAAACCCTAAACTATAAAATTAACATACTAAACATTAAACCCTAAATCATAAAACCTTAAACCATAGACCTTAAACCTTAAATATTAAACCCTAAACCCAAAAATAAATTTAATCAATATTAAGTACTGCTTCCACACAATTTATTATAAACATAAGCTTCTACATTAGTCTATATTAAGTTACACATCACCATCCATATGAATTTTTGAGGGTTTATATATGATTTTAGGGTTTATGCTTTATGTTTTTAGAACTTAAGGTTTAAGGTTTAGAGTTTAGGGTTATGAGAAAGCCATACGACATTGATTTTAACAGCTTGGTAACTTAAATGAAAACTTTTAAAAGTTATTGCTCAATTTTTTAGCGACGTCTGTACCAAAAAAAGCCACTATTGCTCTTGATTTTAGTGACGTTTGTATAGAAACGCCGCTATTGCTCTGGTTTTTAGCGGCGTTTGTACAAAAATGCCGCTATTGCTCTAGTTTTTAGAGGAGTCTCTACAAAAACGTCGCTATTGCTCTTATTTTTAGCAGTGTCTCTACAAAAATGCTATTATTGCTCTTGTTTTTAGCTGCGTTTGTACAAAAACGCCGCTATTGCTCTAGTTTTTAGTGGCGTTTGTCCAAAAATGCTGCTATTGCTCCGGTTTTTAGCGGCGTTTGTACAAAAATGCCGTTATTGCTCTGGTTTTTAGCGACATTTGTAAAAAAATGCCGCTATTGCTTATTTTTAGCGGCATTTGATCCAAAAACGCCGCTATTGTTCAATTTTTAACAGCGTTTTCTAGCAAACACCGCTGAAGCCTTGTTTTGCTGTAGTGTAATTTAATAATAACTTATTATATAATAATAATAAAAAACATAAACTAAGGTTTGCATATTCATCTTATGATCAAAACTATCAAGGAAAAAGAAACAAGAAAGGTGTTTGAACATTCAAACATGGTTTGATTCAATTCAAGGTGAGTTTTGCTTTAATTTTTGATAATTTTTATGTTTTTGAGATTGTTGTAGTGAAATCTATAAAGCCCATATTGAAATTTTTGAATTTAATGATGATTTTGTATTTTGCCATTAATGATAGCTTGATGAATTTGTTGTTTGATGATGAAATATAAATCCTTGTTGTTAGATTATCATGATTTACTAAGTGAATTTTGGTAAAAATGCCGAATTAGGACTAAATTGTAAAATTTGTAAATTGAGGGACTTTAATGTGAAATTGATGAAATATGTGGGCTTATTTGAGCACTAGTAAAATTCGGCCAGGCTTGGGCATTGTGAAATTTTGAATATTTTATGTTGATTTGAATTAAGGACTAAATTGCAAAGATGTGAAATGCTAGGGGCTAAAATACAAATTGCCCAATTTTGATGAAATTTAATAGAAATTTTGAATAAGTAAGTTAATTTTGATATTAATTAGATTGGCAAAAAGTGGAATTCAGATTTGGATCGGGGAAAGTAAAAAATTATCAAATAGTCGTTCCGGTATGTTTGTGTCCGTACGAGGTAAGTCTATAAGCAATTAAACATCGTTAATTTTGAATGTAAATTAGTTTAATATGTTGTTTTGAAATTTATAGACTTATATTTGAGATAGCAAAATATGAGTATGCATGGAAATAGTATATTTGAGACTAATTCCACTGAGTTATGATATTTGAAAGTTTGTATGAACTTTATGGAATAGTTAAAAATTTCTATATATGAATATTGTACAAGATGACTTTGTAATAGTGATGTTCAGGCTTTAAGCCTAGCAAGCCTTGTGCTGGTGAGATAAATCGGGCTTTGTGCCTAGCAGGCTTTATGCCGGTGTATTAAATCAGGCTTTGAGCCTAGCAGGCTTTATGCCGGTGCATTAAATCAGGCTTTGAGCCTAGCAGGCCTTGTGTCGGTGCAAGATACAGGCTTGTGCCTAGTAGGCTTTATGCCAGTGAATTATTCTGAGCTTTATGCCTAGCAGACTTTATACCGATATGGCATTGATATGTGATTACATGTAAGACAACTCTGGGACGTTGGCATTATACAAGCTTTTTAACTATCCGAGTATCCCTATTAATTTCAAATGGTTCAATAGGCAATATCGAGAAATGAATGATTATGTGAAAGTGTATCCAATTTAGGCACGTGTGAATTGTATTTGAAATTCAAAGATGAAAGGTAAGTATGTTCTAAATGACGTTATGAGAAATATATGACAATGAATGAAATAAATGTATACGAATGACTGTTATGTTACATGTACTCGTTATATAAAATTGTGATCCTAGGATTCAAACATGAGAATTATGAAACATGAAACATGGATTTGAGGTATGATAATTTGGTTTGAAAGATGATTAGATAAATGTTACTGATAAGGTTAAATTATTAAATATATTATGTATATATGAAAAAGTTACATACGCATGTTTTGATTTGTTGGTTATGTGTTTTGTATGACCAAATGTGAGATATTTGAATAAGGAGCATATATGGTTCGAATAGTGGATTTATGAAGCAAGGGTAATATGAATTTGTTGTATGGTAACTATTTTGAATTTTGAATTTATAAATGAGATTGAAATAGTTAAGTTTTAAAGCATGATTGATATATTCATTGATAAATAAGATAAGAGAAGTTATTTAATGTGGTACATGAATCTACGAGTACAAAGAATGTATATGTGATTGAGATTTCTTAAATTCGATTTAATGATATTGATTTATAAAAATCATTGTAATAATTTATTTGCTTATGGCTTATTAAGCTTTCAAATCTTACTTTGTATATTTTTCCTATGTTTACAGAGTTTCAGAGATTTGCTCGGGTTGGAGGTCGTAGGAGACGTCATCACACTATCCGATTATCGCTTCGGTAAATTAAAGCTTTGAGTTTTTGCTTATGTGGCATGTATAGGCTAGTTTCAATTAGGTTCTTTTTTATTTGTATATATATATTTAGCCAAATATTATGGTTTGTGTGTATTTGGTCATGGTTTGTGTAACACCCCAAACCCGGCCCAGACGTTATGGCCAGATCTGGTCTGTCACATGAACGTCTCATTCACTTGCGACCCTCTTTTAATAAAGCATTATATTGTTTGATGGGAAAATCCATGTTTAGTAGCTTGTGCTTAAGAATGGATCTTAATTTTAAAATCGTATCTATTACTGCATAAAATTTACTTCTGAAAAGATCATATTGTTGTGCTATCGTTGTTAAGTAATCCAATCGTCACGTAATGTATGTTTTGAAAAAGTTTGATTAAGTTTGGAAAACCCGCGTAGACTGGTCTACTATTGTAAAACAAACAATAAAGAAAACCCAAAACAAAATACCCGAGCGACCTTATTACAACTTAAATTGGAAATTTAGGAATGAAATATAAATAAACTAGACTTAAGAAAACATTAGAAACCGAAAACATGAACCTCGTGGCTACCCCAAATCCCTCGAAGCTCCAAGTCCTCTATGGTTGGGGGTTACCTGTATAGATAGAATTAAAAGGGTGAGTTTGTGAAAACTTAGTGTGTAAAGTAACCCAACCAGTGTCAAAGTTTAGTCAAGCTCAGTCTGGGCCAAAGCCCTATTCAGATAAAGATTAAACTGGGCCTTGGCCCTTTTTAGAAACAGAGTGGGCCCTGGGCTCATTACAGAAACAAATCAGAGTATATATATATGCATGTATGCAAAGCCCAAGCCCAATTCAGCCCTACACACCACTCGTACCAGCCCTACACACCATGTGAGGAATAACTCAACCCACCTAGCCCTACACACCATAGTCGCAGTAGAGCTGCTAATACAGAAATCGTGGCAAAGCCACCAGAACAAAAATACAAGGCAGGGCCTCTAAGCAGATTACGTGGCAATGCCACTTTTAACACTTCCTCCATATCCATAACCCAACCCCATGCAAATTAGAGTACTACATGACATGGCATACAGAATATCAGATACAGTAACATGCAAATCAGTCAGCTATTTCTCAGGGTAAAACAGTCATTTAGCATCTAGGGGTAAAATGGTAATTTTCACCTTTTAGGGGTATTTCGGTGATTTAGTTATGTCTCTAAGTTTCATGCTTAATATGACCTTCTAGCAAGTCTAACGTCGCTCTGAGCGATTCAAATAGCCCATTTATTCATACAGTGCTGTCGGGCCCAAAAATCCCTAATGGCCCCAAGGGAGCCCACATGCTACTGTGGCCCGCTAAGTCTAAGTTTTACACATATTATCGCAGATTTAAATTCAATTTATCACAAATCACTTACCGCATACTTTTACCCATATGGGTCCGTAAGCCCATTGGGCCCAATTTCGACCCATCATGGCCCAAAATAGCATAAGTGGACGAAAACGCGCACGACAGCCCTTACCGTCAATTAATCTAGATTCACAATTTCGGGTTGACCCACGAGCGTTCGCACACTTGCAAGTCCACAAAATGTCGGCATTTGGGCATTTCAGCTTTTCGACTTTTGCCGATCCAAGCTACTAAAAGGTGTCATTACACACCTGATTACGAACTATGTCGAGATCCTGCGAATGATCAACCTACAACAGTTTTCATCACTACGTTAATCCATAATATAATAAAAACTACTAACACCATACTCCACACATATTTGGCCATCATAGCAAATCACCCACTCCTTACCTTTGTCGAAATCTGGCCCCGAACATTAGATCTAGCCTGCCTTGGTAACGTTAACTACCCTAGCCTCCACAAGATCCACCTTACGAAAGGCCACGAAACTCAGTCAGTTAACAAAAGCGTCCATAAATAGGTTCCTAAAGAAGGGATCCAAACCGATTATCACAAGGAGATCTAAAACCTTCGCCTTTTCTTTATTCACAATAATATGAAGAAATAAAATCGAATACTTACCATAGGGGTTTGCTAGATTGATTTGATATCGCCAAGAGTTAATCCACTATACTAGGCCCAAATCTATACTTGATCTAATCGAAGCACAAGGGGAGAGAATGAATAGATGAAAAGGATGAATAATCGACAAAGAAAAGAAATTGGATTTGGTTTGAGAAGAGAACACTGGAGAAGGTTTGGCCAAGAAGTGTTTAAGAGAAAAGAGTGGTAGGGTTCGGCTCTTTGGGTAAAGCAACAAAGGGGAAGGCTAACTATTTTGAGATTTTGACTTTTAGAGAAATTGGCCAAAAGAAATCAGCTAGAAGATGAAGTGTTTCAGGTTTCGACTTTTGAAACAATCGACCAAGGAGGGTTCTAGGTGAGTCGATTTCACCTAATGAAGAAAAGAGCAAGAAGATGAATAAGATCGGTTCGGTTAGAAGAAGAAAAGAAATGGAGAGGTTCGGTTCTTGCACCAATCAGCCAAGGGAGAGGTTGAGAGCTTAGGGACTTTCGACTTTTTAAACAACAAGGGGAGAAGAAGTGAAAGAAAGGAAAGAGCAAAAAGGCAATTCTCAACTTACCTAATCGGCACTAAGAAGAAAATGACCAAAAGTAAATCCTGAAGGGCATACTCCACAACAAAAATTCGGCTCACTTTAACCACATATGCCGAAAATGCATACTCTAAAGACCATTAGCCGATTTGGCTCTTCCCAGTCTCCCATAATCGACTAACTCTCCCTTCATAACTCAATCCCTAAGTTTTCTCCTTGATAAACTCCCCCTTATCACTCCTTAATCCAATCCTATGAGCATTTCAAACTTCTTCCTTCAGAATTTAACTTGGAGTCC
This sequence comes from Gossypium stocksii, assembly GCA_020496765.1. NCBI lineage: Eukaryota > Viridiplantae > Streptophyta > Magnoliopsida > Malvales > Malvaceae > Gossypium > Gossypium stocksii. The sequence continues at coordinate 54,105,567 of CM035621.1, forward strand.
AACTCTTACCATGCACCTGTAATAAAATAAAATAAACACTTTGCTCAAAAAGGGATTCGAACCTTAGCTCCCTCACAAGCTTCCACACGCCATCATCCTGCTCTAAGAGGGGCCACCTTGCCACTTTACAACAGGCTTCCTTATGCCTTAAATCCCCAACATTTATTTAAAACCCCACTTTGCCAAATACATTCTGACTTAAAGCTAAAAATTAAAAATTCTGCCTGGCTTTAGACTTAAACCTAAGCCTTCTAAAGGTCCACTAAATACACCCTACACATCAATACAACACATCAAGCCATAAAGATAAATTCAAGCAAAAATTCAAAAACTCTAAAAATTGAGGCGTTACAACTCTACCCCCTTAAAGAAATTTCAACCTCAAAATTTACCTAGTCCAAACAGGTGAAGGTATTGTTGTCGTATCGCCTCCTCTGGCTCCTACGTAGCTTCTTCTTTACGCCACAGCACTTTTACCAAATGGACTGATTTCTTTCTTAACATCTTGACATCATGGTCCAGAATTTGCACAGGCTCTTCTTCAAAAGTCAAATCGGCTTTAACCTTAATTTCATCAACTAGTACAATGTGGAAAGGATCAGACCGATATCGCCTTAACATGGAGACATGAAAGACATCGTGAATCTGATCCAACTTTGGAGGTAGTTCCAACTGGTATGCCACTAGACCCACCTGTTTAAGAACTCGATAAGGCCCGATGAACCGTGGACTCAACTTGCCTTTCTTTTCGAGCCTTAAAATTTTCTTTCAAGGAGAGACCTTCAAGAAAACCAAATCTCCCATTGAGTACTCAATTTCCTTATGCTTTACGTCGGCATAAGATTTCTGCCTATTAGATGCCTCCTTTAACCGATCCCTGATCAGCTTAACCTTATTTTCGGTATCTGCTACCAACTCTGGCCCAAGAACCTAACGTTCCCCCAATTCTGTCCAACAAGTAGGCGTACGACACCGACGACCATACAGCGCCTCGTATGGTGCCATTCGAATACCCGCCTGGTAACTATTGTTGTATGCAAACTCCGCTAACGGCAAGTAATCTTCCCAACTACCTCGAAAATCGATAATACACCCTCTCAACATATCTTCCTAAACCTGAATCACCCTTTTTGACTATCCATCCGTATGGGGGTGAAAAGCAGTGCTAAAGTCTAGCCGAGTGCCCAACGTCTCTTGCAAATTCTACCAGAATCGAGATGTAAACCTAGGGTCCTGATCAGAAATAATCAAAACTGGCACTTCATTAAGTCGTACTATCTTAGCTACATACAGTTTTGCCAATTTCTGAAGTGAGTAGTCAGTTTGGACGGGTATAAAATGAGCAGATTTGGTCAGCCTGTCCACAACCACCTAAACCGAGTCTTTCTTGGTAGGTGTCAAGGGTAGCCCACTCACAAAGTCCACGGTTAACCTTTTCCACTTCTAAAGTGGAATCTTCACTGGTTGCAGAAGTCCAGATGGCAGTTGATGCTCAGCTTTCACCTGCTGGCATGTCAAACACTTACCCACAAACTCCGTTACTTCCCTCTTAAGTCCAGGCCACCCATACAATTCCTGTAAATCCCGATACAACCTATTCCCTCTGGGATGCATGGCACAAAGTCTGCCATAAGCCTCTTGCAGTATAAACTGCCTCAAACCAGAGTCCTTTGGGACACAAACTCTCCCACGAAAACACAAAATCCCTTCACTATTCAACCCAACCCTCTTCAATCAGTCGAAACTGAGGAACCAATGACTCATCTAATAATTGCTTCTCCTTAATTTGCTCCAACTAGGTCGGTCTTACTTGTAGTTCAGCTAACAAGCTACCAACATCATACAGACTAAAACGAGCAAACATCACTTTCAGCTCAGTTATAACTCTTCGACTCAGTGCATCAGCTACCACTTTAGCTTTGCTTGGGTGATACTCAATAGAACAGTCGTAATCCTTAAGCAACTCTATCCATCTTTTGCCTAAGGTTCAACTCCTTTTGAGTCAACAGATACTTGAGGCTCTTATGATCCGTGTATATGATACACTTTTCTCTATACAAGTAGTGCCTCCAGATCTTTAGCGCAAAAATTACCGCTGCCAATTCTAGATCATACGTAGGGTAATTCACTTCATGAGGCTTAAGCTGTTGCGATACATAAGCAACCACTTTACCCTATTGCATCAGCACACAGCCCAATCCAACGTGCAACGCATCACTATACATAGTAAAATCCTTCCCAGACTCCGGTTGAATCAATACAGGTGCCTTAGTCAAAAATTTCTTCTACTTTTCAAAACTCTCTCGTTGTTTTGCAGTCCAAAAAAATGGTACTCATTTTCTCAAGAGTTTCATTAGCGGTGCCGCAATCAAGGAAAATCCTTCCACAAACCTCCTATAGTACCATGCCAAACCTAGAAAACTCTGAATTTCTGACACAGATCTCGGTCGCTTCCATTCCAAAACCGCCTCGATCTTCCGAGGATCCACCCTAATCCCCTCAGTAGAAACAACATGACCCAAGAATGTCACTTCTTGCAACCAAAATTCACACTTGCTGAATTTTGCGTACAGTTGCTTCTCCCTCAACACTTGTACAACAATTCAGAGATGCTCATCATGATTCTCCTCAGTTTTCGAATACACCAGAATATCATCTATAAAGATGACCACAAACTGGTCTAAATAGGGTTGAAATACCCAATTCATCATATCCATGAAGGCCGCTGGCGCATTCGTCAACCTGAACGGCATCACGAGGAACTCGTAATGACTATACTGAGTCCTGAACGCTATCTTATGAATATCCACCTCTTTGACCCTTAGTTGATGATATCCAGATCGAAGATCGATCTTGGAAAATACCGAAGCTCCTCTTAGTTGGTCAAATAGGTCGTCGATCCTTGGCATAAGGTACTTGTTCTTAATAGTCAGTTAGTTCAACTGACGATAATCAATGCACATGCGCATCATCCCATCCTTCTTCTTAACGAACAAAACCGGTGCTTCCCATGGAGACACACTTGGTCTAATAAACCTCTATCCAAAAGTTCTTGGATTTGCGCTTTCAACTCCACCAACTCCTTCGGTGCCATCCTATAAGGAGAGATGGACGCCGAAGTCGTTCCAGGCAACAAGTCGATTCCAAATTTAACTTTACGGTTCGGAGCAACCCGGGAAGCTCCTCCAGAAAAACATCTTGAAACTCCTTGACAGTTTTCTCAGTTTTCTCGGGTTGTACACCCAACATCCCAGACACATCACAAGCAACATGCAAATGGGTAGATCCAATATTAATCAGAGTAGTGTATGGCGTGCTATAAATTAAAAATGTACAGGTTATGTCATCAGTGCGTCACCTACCTCTCGGCGACGAGCAGCATAAACCAACGCCGGCTATCTTGCCCCAGCATTTCTAGCACCCCTACCCGGTGCTCCACATCCACGTCCATTTCCATTGTCGCCCCTCATCTGTCCATGTCCTCTCGATGGTTGTTGACCACCTCTCACTGGCTGAGCAACCCTAGGCTCAGTAGCTTGCATCTACGCTGGCCTCTGAGGGTAATCTTTAACTCGATGATCTTTGGACCCACAATGGAAACATGCTCCTAAATGTTTCCAACAGTCGCCCAAATGTACTTTACTACAATCCACGCAACCTTGCGGTCTAGCCACATTCACCAGAACTACTCGAATCGGCTGGTTCGCTTTAGCTTTTTTAACAGACCTTCCTGCAGCACCCGAGGGCCCTGAATCCCTCCTGAATCGGTTTGTCTTTTTCACAATTCTGACACTCCGTGTGCTTTACCTCCTCAGCAATCTTGGGTTTCTCCACCAAAGTAGCAAAGTCACGCTCCCTCTGTGGAGCAATCGGTACTCTTAATTTGTCTCTGTGGCCATCCTCAAATCACACACTGCGTTCATACTCCGTAGCAACTATACCACTGGCATACCGGCTTAACCTTAAAAATTTAGCTTCATACTCCGTAACAGTCTTGCCACCCTGAGTTAGATTCAGGAATTCCTTCCTTCGGGTGTCCACATAACTCACCCCGACGTACTTCCCTTTGCAAGCCATCTTAAATAGCTCCCAAGTCACCCGTTCAACTGGGGTTACCATCCCTCACAGTGATCCACCACTGGTAGGCCTCGTCACGTAGCAAAGATATGGCTCCTTTCAGCTTCTGCTCTACTAAGCAGTCCAGGGCATCCATGATCCACTCCATGGCCTCCAACCAATACTCAGCCACATTCGGGGCTACACCAGATACACCCCTAAAAATTTTTGATCTATTAGCTCGAACCCGTTTAGAAATCAATCCTCGATTCACCGTTCCAGTACTCACTCAAGCAACACTTTCCAGAACTTGTAGCATTACCTGAGACAAAGCATCGTCCCCTACAGCCAGATCATAAGGCCTCGTCACAGTTGCCGGTGGCGCTCGTACCTTTCCAGCTGGCATATGTCTCGAAGATAAAGATCCAGCCTGAGCACTTTCTCGGCCATGTCCATGGCCTCTTCCACGTGCTGCCTTCGTACTCATATCGTATTATCTAATTTACGAATTTTATGAATTAGTTCGGTATTCTAGTATTTATTACAGATGTTTTATGTAGAGATAGTATTTCAAAGTTTTGTTTTCGCAGAATCGTAGCCTAGCTACAGTTTCAGTCTTCTAGAGTTTTCAGTTTTTTTCCTACTGTCTCAGTCTTCTACAGTCTCAGTGTTACCCTAACTATAGAATTTCAGTAGAGTCTTAGTACTAACTACAGTAATGTTCCAGTTTTACAGTATAACAGTTAAGTATAGTAAGGAAAAAGATACTTACGGACTTGGTGTCGAAGATTCGATGTGCCATTTCTTTAAAAACCAAATTCAGAAAACCCAAGTTTTATCAATGATAAATACTTCTAATAAACTTTTTTGGAAACTTTCAAAAACCCTAGAATTTTTTAGAACAATTACCTAAAAACATTTTGGAAAGAAAATTTTTAAAAGAATTCTTAAAGAAGTTTTTCAAAACTGATTTCAAAACAAGTTAGAACTTAAATTTTAAGAAAGTGTTTGAACCCATTACACAGCCGAGTTGTTAAAGAAAGTGTTAGAACTTAAAGAAGGGTTTGAGTCTGAAACTTGCAAAATTATTAATAGTTGGAAATTTATGTTAAAGAAAGATTATGTGTGTGATTAAAATTGAATTACATGTTGCTATAGATGATTAATTAAGCAAATTATGCATTCGGTCAAGGGACTTGGAGTATTTATTGATGAGTTTTGAAGAATTTGTGTTATAGGGAAAATTTACGATGAATTTGAGTTGGTATATATGGATTTTGTGACTTTCAGCCTTGAATAAATTTTTGGTAGTGGTTAAAGTAGCCGAATACTCAATGTGATGGAATTTTGATTAGTGAATTCTTTCTTTGCAAAAATCATAGCTCAAGAACCTAGAGGGGCACACTCGGATAAGGGAAAAGCTAAGGTGACGGAATAGTCGACCCGTAATTATTCAGAAAAGTTTGAGGTAAGTTTTAAGTATTGAAACCTAGTTATGAGTTGATTTAACATGATGTACACATCTAGTTATTCATGTGGATAGTATGCCGAAGCATGTCGACTATGGTTGATGCAATGTACCAGTGAAAATGGCAATATAGCCGAAGTTCATTAGAAATATGAAGGCCTTAGTAATCATTTTGATGTGTGACTTACATATGTGCCTATTGACCGAACATATAGTGAAATTGTTATGCTATGCGTAAATGTGAGAATAAGGCAAATGAATGTTGACTTGTAATAGACTATGTAAAAAGGTATACTTGATTGGATCCAAATGCATAAGTTTTAGTGCTATAATCCGGGTTAAGTCCCGAAGGGCATTCGTGCCAACGTTAAATCCGGGCCAAGTCCTGAAGAGCCTTAGGGCTAGTGTTATAATCTGGGCTAAAATCGAAGGCATTCATGCTAGAAATAACGCAAATCATTGGCCTTAATAACTGTAACTAAAGAGATTATTACCCTAAATTAGCCAGGTACATGCCGTATACAATTTGTGAACTAGCTGCTGTTTGAATTATGATTTATCCATCGAGTAATACCGTTTCTGGCCATTGAATGAAGTGGTATAAAGGCATGTGGCTTATTTACTATACATGAAATTCGATTTATGTGGAAATGTGTTAAGTTGGTATGAAACATATGAATATGCATTATGTGACAAATTTAGCTTTGTAATAGAATTGGAAGTGTTTGACCAATTGATGAAACTTTGTTTGATATAATGAGATCCTTTATTTGATTTGAAACTTTTGTTAAGGAAAGTTGCTGACATGTTCGTACTATGGGGATAAAATCTAACCTTCAATACTTTCGGTTAAAGAGAAAATTAGATAAATATGGAGAGCACTTTGTTTGATCTTTAAAATGAATTTTTTTTATTGCTTAATACTTACTAAGCATACGAATGTTTACTCCATGGCCTTTGATTTGTTTGTTTATAGATCTCGTTCATTGCTACGGTCTCGGAACTCCTAGTCAAAGTTGTCCGCACTATCAAAGCCTATTTCGGTACTCTTAGTATCTAAACTTGATAATGGCATGTATAATCTTGACTTTGATGTTTAATAAGTATCATTTTGGATGATGTAATTAACCATAGCCATGCGAAAATGGCTTTCCAAGATGCTTTACGTCTATAAGTGAATTTAAGTTTGGTATATGATGACATTGTATGAGGTACATCGTTTTGAGTATGGTCAATCAGCTAAGACAAACTTCTAAATGTGTGTGATGGATAGAAGAATGTTTTGTAGTGAATAAATTGTTTGAAATGTAGTACGTTTAAATGCCATGTATAAATCGGCCTAGTTGATAAACTTTGACATTTATACCATATGAATAGTAATGGTTATAATATATGCGAAAGTGGTCTTAAAGTGAAATCGTTGCGTATGATCATTAAACCGGTTTATGAGGGTCAAAAATTAGATTGAGTTGGTGATGTATGTACAGTTATGTTTATATATGTATAACTTAGACTTGGAAATCCGATATACTTTTAAGCCGCTATCCATAAGTATTAATATCATGAGTTGTGCAAGTGAAGTGGTGTTAAATTAAATGAATATCGTGTAATGCCTCTTAACCCTCCGGCGACGAGTACAGGTCTAGGGGTGTTACACAACCAATTCATAGAAGATTTTCAATACCAACATTTCATAATATTCATTAGAGTTATTAATGTAAAAGTAAAATGGACTCATTACTTACATATAAACTTACCTCGACAACAAAAAGCGATAATTTGTAACTTAATCCGAGACCTTGCCCTTGCCCTGGCCAAGATTGATTCCTCGATCTTCTCGATCTATAATGACACATTTAACTCGTTTAATGCACACATTACTCAATTAGACACAAAATCATCCTATGGAAACTTTTACCATTTTACCCTTAACTTTGTAAATTTTTACAACTAAGTCCCTAGGCTCGTAAATTGAAATGTATCAATTCCTTTGGTCACCCAAACCTAGCCGAATATTCATGGCACCCAAAACAGCCCACATTTCTCAAATATTCATACTTTTACCCTTCAATTTATTAACTTTGCAATTTGGTCATTTTTAGGGACTTCCATGAAAAATCATCTAGTACCACACCATAAATCTTCATATTCCACCATTATACATCAAAATACTCACATGTCATAAATGGGTAAAATTTTAAATATCAACCCTAGCTTAAAATAATGGTAGAAATAGCTAGAGCAAGCTACGAGGATTCCAAAAAATACGAAGAAAACTAAAAAAAGGGGGCTCGATTGCACTTACTATGAGCTTGAGAAGTTGTCAAAACCCTAGCTATGGTTTCCCACCGTGTTCGGCCAATAAGAAGAGGTTATGGACACATTTTGGCCTTATGTTTTTTCCTTTTTGTTCTTTTATTAACCAAATGACCAAAATGCCCTTCATTAAAAACCTTTAGTATTCCACCCTTCCTTGGGCATTTTTGTCCAAACTAAGTTAAAATGGTTTAATTACCATATAAGGACCTCTAATTTCAAAACCTAACTCAATCAAGTACTTTATGAAATAAAACCCATATTTTTCACCTATTGCAATTTAGTCTAAATACCAAATTGGACACGTAACCAATAAAATTCACACACCAAAATTTCACATATTTATCCAAACACCCAATAAATATCAAAACTAAATCAGAATAATATTTTAAACCTCGGATTCATGGTTTCAAAACCACTTTTCTGTTTAGCCCCTAGTTCGGGCTGTTACAACTCTCCCCCCTTTAGAGATTTTCGTCCCCGAAAATCTTACTGGTAAATAGGTTTGGGTACTATTTTCTGATAGCTTCCTCTGGTTCCCACGTAGCCTCTTCCACACCATGCTTTTGCTACAACACTTTCACCAAAGCTACACTCTCGTTTCTTAACTGTTTAACCTCTTGAGCCAAAACCTTAATTGGTTCTTCTTCGTAGGTCATACTCAGCTAAATCTCAATATCCGTTGGTGAAATCACATGAGAGGGATCTAAACGATACCATCGTAACATTGACACAAGAAACACATTATGTATCTTCTCCAATTCTGATGGTAAAGCTAGACGGTATGCCACTGGCCCTATTCTTTCCGTAACCTCGTACAGTCTAATAAAACGCAAACTTAACTTGCCTTTCCGACCAAATCTTAATATTTTCTTCCTTGGCGACACTTTCAAAAATACATTATCACCAACCTTGAATTCAATCTCTTTCCTTTTCAAATCAGCATATGATTTTTGTCGTCAAAAGCAGCCTTTAAACAATCCTGAATTATCTTCACCTTTTCCTCAGTCTCTCTAACCAGATAAACACCATGGATCTGTTTCTCACTCAACTCAGTCCAATAAGGGAGTTCGACATTTTCGGCCATACAATACCTCATAAGGCGCCATCCTTATGCTCGACTGATAACTATTGTTGTAGGCAAATTCCACCAAAGTCAAATATTTTTCCCAACTACCCTCGAACTTTAGAACACAACATCGAAGCATATATTCAAGAACTTGAATTACCCTCTCGGATTGGCCATCCGTCTGTGGGTGAAATGCCATACTAAAATTTAACTTCGTACCTAGTGTATCTTGTAACTTTTTCCAAAATCTCGAACTGCACCTCAGATCCCTATCCGAGATGATAGACATAGGTACTCGATGTAACCTCACAATATCAGCAACATATAATTCAGCTAATTTATCAAGTGAGTAATCAACACGTATTAGAATGAAATGAGCTGACTTGGTCAAACTATCCACAACAACCCATACATCATCTTTCTTTTTCGGTGTCAAGGGTAATCCTGTCACAAAATCCATGGTAATCCTATCCCACTTCTACTCGGGAATCATTACTGGCTGAAGCAAACCCGAAGGTACTTGATGCTCTACCTTTACCTATTGGCAGATCAGACACTTTGCTACATATTCTGATATGTCATTTTTCATGCCCGGTCACTAATACAATTTCTTTAAGTCATTATGCATTTTTGTATTACCAGGATGAACTGATAAACAACCACTATATGCCACAAGCAATATTTCCCTAATCAATTCCTCATCTTTAGGAACACAAATCCTATCATGAAACATCAAGCAACCATCCAAGGCAATTCAAAAATTAGAGTTACCATCTGTTTCACATTGAACTCTCTTGGCTTGCAATTCGTCATCATTCTTTTGAGCTTCACAAATCCATTGTAGCTACAATGGCTTAGCTCTCAACTCAGCTAATAGGGAACCATCATCCAACAAAGTCATACTCGTGCCCATAGCTCTCAAAGCAAACAACGACTTTCTGCTCAAAGCATCCGCAACCACATTTGCCTTTCCGGGATGATACTCAATTACTAGCTCGTAATCATTTAACAATTTAAGCCACCTCTGTTGCCACAAATTCAATTCTTTTGGCTCATCAAGTATTTCAAACTTTTATGGTTAGTAAAAATCTGACATTTCTCACCATACAAATAATGGCGCCAAATCTTCAAAGCAAAGACGATAGTGGCCAACTCTAAATCATGTGCCGGGTAGTTCATTTCATGCGATTTTAATTGCCTCGAAGCATAGGCCACCACCATGCCCTCTTGTATAAGTACACATCCAAGGCCATTTAGTGACGCATCACTATAAATCACAAACTCCTTTCCCGACTCAAGTTGCACTAGCACTGGTGCCTCAGTCAATTTAGCTTTCAACCGATCGAAACTTTGTTGACATCTTTCAGTCCACTCGAATTTTACATCCTTTTGCAGTAGCTTGGTCATAGGAGAAGTAATCATCGAAAAACCCTCAACAAATCATCGGTAATAGCCAGCTAAACCCAGAAAGCTTCTCACCTCGGTTACATTCTTTGGTGGCTTCTAATCAACAATTGCCGAAATCTTACTTTTATCAACCCGAATACCATCGCCCGAGGCTATGTGTCCTAAAAATCCAACTTCATGTAGCCAAAATTCACTCTTGCTAAATTTAGTAAATAACTTCTCTTGTCTCAAAGTCTGCAATACCATTCTCAAATGCTTAGCATGTTCTGACTCATCCCCAGAATAGATCAATATATCGTCTATGAATACTACTACAAACTTGTCCAAATATTGCCGAAAAATCCGGTTCATCAAATCCATGAACATAGTCAATGCATTAGTTAAACCAAAAGGCATAACAAGAAATTTATAATGGTCGTACCTCATTTTAAATGCAGTTTTCGGTACATCGGATTCCTTAACCTGCAACTGGTAATAGCCAGATCTCAAATCAATTTTAGAGAACACCGTTGCTCCCTTTAATTGGTCAAATAAATCATCAATTCTTGGCAATGGATACTTATTCTTGATAGTCACCTTGTTGAGCTGTCTATAATCAATACAAAACCTCGTCGACCCATACTTCTTCTTTATGAACAATACAGGTGCACTCCAACGAGAGAAACTCGGCCTCCAAATCCCTTTTCTGTTAACTCTTACAACTGAGTCTTTAACTCTCTGAATTCTATCGGAGCCATCTTATATGGAGCAATGGAAATAGGTGTAGTCCCAGGTCACAAGTCAATAGCAAACTCAATTTCTCTGACAGGAGGTAACTCAGGTAACTCTTCCGGAAACATGTCTAAAAATTCACAAACTACGGGCATAGATTCAAGTCTCAATTCTAACACCTTACTATTCAACACATATGCTAGATAAGCCTCACACCCTTTTCTCATACATTTCAGAGTAGACATGCAAGAAATTACCGTCGGCATTTTAATCAATTCATTTGTTCCAATCCATAGAATTTTACATTTCAGGTCAAGAGTTTTCTGTCTACAATTTACCTCAACATCATGTAATGTCAACCAATCCATGCCCAAAATAATATCAAACTCATCAAATGGCAACAACATCAGATTACCCAGAAAATAGTAACGCTAAATCATCAAAGGATAATTCCTACAAACCTTATCTACTAGTACAAATTTTCCTAACGTGTTCGAGACCTTAATAACAATTCAGCCAACTCAACATGCAATGTCATACTATGCACCAATTTTTCACAAATATAAGAATGAGTGGAGCATGGGTCTATCAATGCAATAACATCAATATTATCAAGTGAGAATGTACTGGTAATCACGTCTAGAGATGATGCCTCTCTATGAGCTCGCATAGCATAAGTTCTACCAGGTGTTCTCGTCTAGGATCTCACTGCTGTGTCTTTCACTTTACCCTTACTACTAGTTCCACCTCCGACGTTCCTTGGTGGTCTACCCTTACTAACAATGTGACTTGATCTAACACCTTGAAATTTATCATCTCCCGCTCCTTTTGGGCAATCTTTAATAAAATGATCTATGGAACCATACCTGAAACAAGCCGGGTTAGGTCCCCAGCACTCACCAGTGTGTCTTCTCCCACAGCTCTGACACTCAGGTCTATTAGTCCTCACGTTACCCACACTAGCCATCGATGTAGCCTGGGTTTTACAACCCGAATATGCTTTACCCCAATCTCAGTGTGACTGTCCAGCTGAAACTGTCGTTCTAGGATTCATTTCTTTAGGCCTCTTTGACGAAGATTGGAACGACTTACTCATCAATCTCTTCCGAGCATCTCGAGCCTCTATAATTGATTTCCTCCTCTCTTTATTTAACTCCTTAGCCTTGCAAGCTCTGTCTACTAATACCATAAATTCCTTTAATTCCAAAATTCCCACTAACACTTTGATATCCTCATTGAGCCCGTCCTCAAACCTTCTACACAACATCACTATGGTAGAAACACATTCTTGTGCATGTTTGCTAAGTCTGACAAATTTATGTTCATACTTAGCCACGGTCATCTTACCTTGTTTCAACTCGAGGAACTCTTTCCGTTTTTGATCCACAAACCTCTAACTTATATACTTTTTGTGAAGTTCCTCAAAAAAGAAATCCCACGTCACTTTCTCCCTTGGAACCACAGAATGTCTTCCACCAACGATAAGCCAAATCTTTCAACAGGGACACAACACATTTTAGACACTCCTCAGGTGTACAAGATAATTCTTCAAATACTCTGATAAAATTTTCAAGCTAAAACTCCGATCTCTTTGAATCATCATCCACACTAGCTCTAAAATCTTCGGCACCTTGTTTTCGAATTTTATCCACCGAACGTTTTGCCAACCTTACCATATCAACACTCTATAGGGCTACGAAAACCAGTTGTGGTATAGGCAGGGGAGGAGGGGGTTGAGCATCAGGATTTGATCTAATAAAATCAGTGTACCAATCATTCATCATTCGGAGAAAGGCATTCCAAGCCTCATCTCCTTGACTCATAGTCGCATTTCTACTTTCTACTAGCGCTGTCTCTTGCGCGGGAGCCGGCGCATTGCTAGCAGCATCATCAGCCGCAGCTCGTTCAGGATCCATTACTATATAAAACCAAAACATAGTTTAGAAAAGTCAGGAGTCACCACACTATCACAATATACCTATCCATAATCACCCACCAGAGTCGTTCTTGGAGGGTGTCAAGGGTAGCCCACTCACGAAGTCCATGGTAACTCTTTCCCACTTCCAAAGTGGAATTTTCATTAGCTGCAACAATCCAAAAGGCAATTGGTGCTCAGCCTTTACTTACTGGCATGTCAGACATTTCCCCACAAATTCAGTCACCTCTCGCTTAAGTCTAAGCCACCAATACAATTCCCTCAAATCTCGGTACAACTTGTTCCCTCCAGGATGCATGGCACAAGGTCCACCATGAGCCTCTTTCAGAATTATCTGCCTCAAGTTAGAGTCCTTCGGAATGCAAACTCTTCCACGAAAGCACTGTACTCTATCAGTATTCAATCCAAAATTCAAATTCTCACCATTCTCAGCTTGTTGAAACCGAGGAACCAACGAATCATCCTTCAACTGCTTCTCTTTGATCTACTCGATCCAAGTTGGTCTCACTTGCAATTACGCTAACAGACTTCCATCATCATATAAACTCAAACGAGCAAGCATAGCTCTCAACTCAGCAACAGTCCTTCGGCTCAATACATCAGCCACCACATTCGCCTTGCCTGGGTGGTACTCAATCAAAAAATCGTAATCCTTAAGTAACTTTATCCATCTTCGTTGCCTAAGATTCAACTCCTTTTGAGTCAACAGATACTTGAGACTATTATGATCTGTGTATATAATACACTTTTCTCCATACAGGTAGTGTCTCCAGATTTTCAACGTGAAGATCACTATTGCCAACTCTAGATCATGCATAGGGTAATTCACTTCGTGAGGCTTTAGTTATCACAAAGCATAGGCGACTACTTTACCCTCTTGCATCAGTACACAGCCTAGACCCACATGTGATGCATCACTGTACACAGTAAAATCCTTCCCAAACTCTGGCTGGATCAACACTGGCGCCTCAGTTAACACCTTTTTCAACTTGTCAAAAGCTTTTTGCTGCTTCTCAGTCCATACAAACGCTACTCCCTTCCTCAACAATTTCATCAACGGTGCAGTAATCAGAGAGAATCCTTCTACAAATCTTCTGTAATAGCCTGCTAGACCTAGAAAACTCTGAATTTCTGATACTGTCCTTGGCGGTTTCCATTCCAGAACTACCTCAATTTTTTGAGGATCTACTCTAATCCCTTCAGTAGAGACTACATGGCCTAGAAAAGTCACTTCTCACAACCAAAATTCACACTTACTGAACTTTTCATAGAGTTGCTTCACTCTCAGCACTTGCAGCACAATACGGAGATACTCATCATGCTTCTCCTCAATTTCTGAATATACTAGAATATCGTCGATAAAGACGACTACGAATCGATCCAAGTACGGTTGGAATACTCGATTCATCAGATCCATGAAAGCTGCTGGTGCATTCGTCAGTCCAAACGGCATAACCAGAAACTCGTAATGACCATACCGAGTTCTGAATGCTGTTTTGTAAATATCCACTTCCTTTACCCTTAACTGATGTATCCATATCAAAGATCGATCTTGGAAAATATCGAAGCTCCTTTAAGCTGGTCAAACAGATCATCGATTCTTGGCAGAGGATACTTGTTGTTTATCATCAGTTTGTTCAACTGGCGATAATCGATGCACATACGCATCGTCCCATCCTTCTTTTTCATGAATAGTACTGGTGCGCCCCACGGAGACACACTCGGTCTAATGAAACCTCTATCCAACAACTCTTGGACTTGCGCCTTTAGTTCCACTAACTCCTTCAGTGCCATCCTATAAGGTGCGATAAACGCTGAAGCCGTTCTAGGCAACAAGTCAATCCCAAACTCGACTTCTCGATTCGGAAGTAATCCAGGAAGCTCCTCAGGAAAGACATCTTGAAACTCCTTAAGAGTTCTCACTGTCTCCACAGTCAAAGTCTCAATCTTAGTCTGACTTACAAAAGACAAGTACGGCTTGCAACCCTTGCAAATTAGTTTTTCAGCCCTTAAGGCCGAAACAACATTGGACAAGTAGTCCCTTTGCTCCCCAATAACCATCACCTCCTCATCCTCAGTAATCCTTAACACCATCCTCTTAGCCGCGCAATCCAGAGTTGCCTTATGCTTAGTCAACCAGTCCATTCCCAAAATCAGGTCGAACTCCCCGAATGGTAACTCCATTAAGTCTCCAGAGAAAATCCTACCTTGAGTCTCTAAAGGCACCTCCCTAAAGAGTTTATCTACCCTAACTGAGTGACGCAGTGGACTTATCACAGTTACCCCACTCACAGTTTCCTTAGAATGCACACCCAACGACCCAAAAATATCGCAAGCAACATATAAATGTGTTGAACCCACATCAATCAGAGTAGTGTATGGCATACTAGAGATCAAAAACGTACCAGTTATGACGTCAGGTGCATCACTCTCTTCTCTACGGGGAGCAGCATATACCAATGCTGGTTGGTGAACCTCAGCACTACCAGCACCCCTGCCAGGTGCTCTACGTCCACATCCATTTCCGTTGTCTCCTCTTCCTTGACCATAGGCTCTTGGCTGTAGCAGTCCACCTCGAACTAGTTGAGCAACCCTCTGATCAATGGCTTGAGTCTGAGTTGGCCTCCTAGGGCAATCATTGATCTTATATTCCTTGGACCCACATCGGAGACATGCCCCAGTACGCTTCTAGCATTCTCCAAAATGCACTCTACTATAGTCCCCACAAGCTTGTGGTCTAACTGTATTCATCAGAACTGCTCAAACCGATTCTTCCACTCTAGTTCTCTTGATATTTCAGTTTGTAGCACCAGATAGTCCATATCCCTCCTAAAGTGGTTCTAATCCTTATCACGGTTCTGCCGTTCAGTTCGTTTTACCTCCTCAACTATCTTGGCCTTCCTACCAATGCAGCAAAATCACGCTCCCTCTGCGGAGCTATCAATACCCTCAACTCATCCCTAAGGCCATTCTCAAAATGAACACTACACTCGTACTCAGTAGAAACTATCCCGCTGGCATACCGACTAAATCTCAGAAATTCTGCCTCATACTCAGCAATAGTCTTATTGCCCTGGGTCAGGTTCAGAAATTCCTTTCTACGTGCATCTACATAGCTTGCTCCGACATACTTTCCCTTAAAAGTCATCTTAAACAGTTCCCAGTTTACCCGTTCAGTTGGGGTACCCTCCTTTACCGTAATCCTCCACTGATATGCCTCGTCTCGCAGCAGAGATATCGCTCCTTTCAGCTTCTACTCCTCCGAGCAATCTAGGTCGCCCATAGTCTGTTCTGTAGCTTCCAGCCAATACTCAGCTACATTTGGGGCTACTGCAGATATGCCCCTGAAAACCTCCGCTCCGTTAGCCCGGAGTCGCTCAGAAACGGATCCCCTATTCACAGGCCCAACAATAGCTCCAGCCACCCTCTCTAGAACCCTTAACATAGCCTGGGACAGCGCGTCATCCCCTGCGGCCCGATCGTACGGCCCATTTTTAGCTACTAGTGGCGGTCATGCCTCATCAGCTGGCATGTGTTTCGAAGATGAAGACCCAGCTTGAACACTACCTCGACCACGTCCACGACCTCGTCCACGAGCAGCCCTCGTACTCATAACGTCTTATCTGATTTATGAATTTTATGACATTAGTTTAATATTTCAGTTATTTATTACAAATGTCTTATGTACAGATAGAGTTTTAGAGTTTGTTTTTGCGAAATAGTAGCCTAGCTACAGTCTCAATCTTCTAGGGTTTGATTTCCCTACAGTCTCAGTCTTACCGTTTTCAGTACTACCCTATCTATAATATCATAATAGGGTCTCAGTTCTATTTACAGTGATATCTCAGTACAGTACAATATCAGAAATAGAAATACTTACAGACTTGGTGCCAGGGATTCAGTATGCCACTTCTTCAAATACCATATTTCAGAAACCCAGAAAAATAGAAAAACTTAAACCTTTTTAAATCAAACTTTAAAATGTGTATATCTTGAAAAAAAAAGTTTGAAAGGGTTTCCTAAATTTTTGAAAATTGATTTCCAAAAATACCCTTCTTGGGCATTGATTTAAAATTTTTCGAAAATGTTTTAGACCCGATCCACAATCGAGTTGTTACACCCAGCTCTGATACCACTAAATGTAACACCCCAAACCCAGCCCAGACTTTACGGCCAAGTCTAGCGTGTCACATCACCTACAACTAACCATGTTTCCTAGTTACTACGATTAAGGTGAGCTTTGCAAAACCGTTATTAGAGTTTAAAGATAAAATCCCGGTTAGATCATGAACGTCCTATCCATTACCAAATTCTAGGGGTATTTCTATAATAAGACTTAACCTTTGTTACTTGTTTGATGTGTGTGGTTGATTTTGAAAACGTTTGTTTAATTTTGAGAAATTTTGAGAAAACTCGCACAACCATATTCAAAATAATTAAGATATAGTATGAATAAGTAATTAAAAACCCAAAGTAAAAATAATTAGAGCGGCCTTATTACAAACCTAAATTAAAATTAAAACAATTGAAATAAGTAATAAAATAAATAATTTGATTAAACCAAAAATGCAGTCTTCGTGGCCACTCTGAATCCCTCCCAACTCTAAGTCCACCAATCTAGGGCTCACCTGCAAGGATGGAAAGAAAGGGGTGAGTTTGGATACTCAGTGTGTAAAGAAAGCCCATCCAAAGCCCAAAACAGCTCAAGCCCAATGGGCCTAAGCCCTGTCCAGTCTCAGTAGTAACTGGGACGAAGCCCTATTTAGATACAGTAAACTAGGCTTTAGCCCTTTTTCAGTCAACAGTACAGCCCGTAGGCCCATTACAGTAACAGATCAGTGATTATGCATGCATGCCCAAACCCAGCCTAAATTTATCCGCTACACTCCACCCGTACCAACCATAAACACTCCATGTGGGGAAACAACTCGACCCACCCAACCGCTACACTCCACAATCACAGCATCGCTGCTCCGATAAGGTGGCCAAGCCACTAACAGTAATACAAGGCAAAGCCTCTTTCAGTAAATAGTATGGGCAAAGCCCTTTTCAGTAATCAATACGAGGCAAAGCCTCTTTCAGTAAATAGTACGAGGCAAAGCCTCTTTCAGTAATCGTGGCAATGCCACTTGCACTTCCTCCATCAATAATCCCAAATCCCATGCAACAGAAAATCATGATATGGCATACAGTAAACAGGAACAGTAAATCATGCATTTCAGGAAATTTAGCCCTAGAGGTATAACAGTCATTTTGCACCTAGAGGTAAAACTATAATTTCTCACCCTGAAGGGGTATTTCAGTAATTATTCAAATTTTTAGGATTTTATGCATATTTCAGTCATTAATAATCCAACTTTCATCTCAGTAACTTATTTATCCCATTTTAGCAGTTTACCGTTATTGGGCCCTAAAACCCCTAATGGGCCCTATAGTGTCATTTAGCTACTTAAGCCCATTTAAGCCCGAATTTATGTCTAGTTTAACAGTTTTAGCATACGAGTCTCTAGAACCCTCTTACCGCTAGTTTTCACCCAAATGGTCCCATAAGCTCATTGGGCCCAAATTCAGCCCATCGAGGCCCAAACTTACCGAAATGCACAAAATTGCGCACTCACCCATTTTACCGATTCCGACTACAGATCTATCACTTCCAACTGACCCATGAGCGTTTGCACGCTCGCTAGCCCACGAAATGCCAGAATTTTGGCTTTTCGACTTTTCGGCTTTTACCGATTTAAACTACAGAAGAGTGCTCGTTTACACACCTATTTTGCGTCGAATGCTAACGAGATCTCCCACGGAATTAACCTACAGTTGATCACCTAAACGTTAAACCATGATTCGACGATAAGAAACTAACACACTTACCATATTCGGCCAGTAAAGCCCTAAATCCCTTACTTTTGTCGAAACTGATGGCTAAATCTAAATCTAGTCTCCCAAACGATCCTAGCCTTCCAAAGCTCCTTGATCAACAGCCTTTGATCCACCATACTCACAATAGAATGACAAAACAACAAGCCCTTAGCCTTACACGATAGCCACCCTATACATATAGGGGTTTTCGGCTTTTCTAGCAATCGACTAGGAAACTTGAGAAGAATGAAGAAGAATGGTAGGTTTGGTTTTGACAAAAAGAAAAGGAAAGATGACAAGGGTTCAGCTTTTTGAAAACTAAAGAAAAGAAAGATGAAAGAAAGAAATAGAAGAGAGGAGAAGAGAAGAGCAGATTCGGCTAGATGGAGAAATCGACAATGAACCCTTAGGTAATAGGTTTCGACTTTTGGGACAGAAAAGAGGAGAAAGGAACGAAAGCAACGAAACCCTAACCTTACTATACCTAATTCGGCAAAAAGAAAGACCAACAATCCCGAAAGGCCACCCTTAACTAGTCGGCACACAAAGAACAATGCCGAAATTGATACCTATTTCCCCCTAGCCGATTATGCACTCTCCCTACTCCCCTACAATCAGCCAAGACCTTCAACCTTTCAAAATTCATAAAATCTCTTTGCCTTATCCCACCAAATTCAATCTCTTGAACACTTTAGACTCTCTTCTGCAGAGTTTTACTTGAGTTCCATTACATACCTAGCACATGCACAAAAATAAAAGTATCACTTGCTTACCTTGCGACTTGAACACTGGCCCTTGCACCCCTATCCACACGCCACTTTACCAAGGGCCTCTTTGTGTCATATTTCACTAACTTTTTCTTAAAGGCCCACTTAACCAAGTCCCCTTCACTTTCAATCTGAAATTTGATATTTTTGCCAGATTTTATCTTAGGCTTGGGCCTTCTAAAGGCCCACTAACACACTTAAACATAAATTTAATAATCAAAGCACCAAAATTTCAAGATTTCACCAAAACCACAAAAATCTCGAAAATCAGGGTGTTACATTCAGACTCATAACATACTTAAAATAAGCATACAAACATTAAATCTTGTATTTGGGACTATACCGGTAACATTCGAATGTTTCAGAATAACTTAAAAAATTTCCATTTCAAAGGACACACGGCTATAAACACAACCGTGTGAAAATAGAACATACATACTAACTTAGACCACACGGCCAACCGCATGCCTGTGTTCTTGGCCGTGTGAAACTGGAGGGTATACTGACTTGGGTCACATGGCCAGTCACACGCCCGTGTGTCTAGCCCGTGCGCATATTAGAATTGGCCTCACATGCCCTTGTGCTCGGCCGTGCCAAACCTATAGAGTATACTGACTTATGCCAATGGCCAGTCACACGCCCGTGTGTGAAGCCGTGTGGAGCATTCTGACTTAATTTGAAATGCAATACCAATGGACACACGGCCATGTACTTTGACCGTGTGTCGCACATGGCTGAGACACACACTCGTATCCCTGCCCGTGTGGACAAAAATAGGCCATTTGCAAGTCTAATTTTCCACCCTTAATTACATACCCTACAAGCTGAAAAATGACACAATTTTTATACCCAATTCAGTAGCCAAACAAAACCATCTAATGCACAAATTATAAAATATCAACATTTTTCCAATTAATTGCCCAATTCAACTCCATTTCCACAACCTAACACATGACAAAATAACATGTTTTCTTTTTCTGTAAAACATCAATATAACATATCCTATGGTTCATCCAATTAATCATTCAACTTCACCTCAATCCAATATTATCAAAGCAACCTTACATTTTATATCAACTAGCCAAAATATACATCATATCATCCATTTATACCAAATCAACCATTGAACCAACAGAAGCCAAGTCAAATGGCTTAATTATATACCAAAACATGTACCAAATCATGAACATAAGTGACCATAAATATCATCTTTAAAACTAGCCTATACATGCCATATTTACATATATTCATAAGTTCAAAAATACCAATCGACAACTAGATAGTGTGATTCGTATCTCCGACGTCATCCAAAATCGAGCGAGCTATCAAACCTCTACAAAACACAAGAAAAGTAAACTGAGTAAGCTTTATAGCTTAGTAAGCCTATATAATTTAAAATTAAACTTACCGTACACATATATAGCATCCATGTATATTTAACATAGTATAACCCATATAGTTAGTCAAATGCCTATCCACAATCATCCAATATCAAATTAGTCACATAGATATACATATCATCTATTCATATAAATAAATCAACAATTTACAATCTTATACTCAATTCATTTGATCATATCACTCAATGAACCATAATTCATCCTTAAACATTGTAATTCATCTGTATGAACACATAGCTTATTCATGTGGCCAGTAATAGTAATTATGCCCGTTGAACCTATTAGAACATCGAGGGATACTCGGGTGATACGCTATAAGTGTATTAATAGAAAATCCGTCAATTCATTATCATTTTTGCTCTTTCGAGCCATGATCAATAAGCTCCTCCTCCTAGATGATAAATAGTAAGCTCTATTGAGCTGAAACGGTAAGCTCTAATAAGCTGAGAACTATAAGCTCATACAAGTTGATATATCAGTAAGCTCATACAAGCTGTGGTGAGCTCACAACACATGCAGGATCTCAACCAAAACGGTAACCCTAGTGACATGTCACTCGTATCCTATGACTTCCTACGGTTCAATTGGGGCTCGGTATTTATTAACTTTCCAATTAGGCATTCGAATTCTAAATACATCATTTACTCAATTATATACATTTATTTCAAATAAATAAAAGTATTTAAAAGTTCAATTCTAATTATACAAACTTACCTCGTATTGTTCGGATAAAACTATCAGCTATTTGTCCACTTTTCGTTTTCCCCGATCTAATTCTGGTATTTGCTTATCTTGATCTATATAATATCAAATTAATCACATTAGATATTCATTCTATTCAATTTAACCCATATTTCATATTTTTGACAATTTATATATTTACCCCTAATGTTTCATATTTTTTACAATTTAGTCCTTATCACATAAAATTGTAAATTCATGCAATTTGTGTAACAACCCGATTTAGAGCCAAATCAGAACAATGGTTTCAGGACCACAAACCTAAAGTAGGAAAATTTATTATGATAAAATTTTAAGGTCTATAGTATGATTGAATGCATGTGTAAAAATTTCGTTAAGAAATTCTATCGATAGAGGGTCCAATTTAACTAGGACTAAATGCAAAAAGTGCAAAATATGTGTTTTAGAAGCTTTGGGTGTCTATTTGTTATGATCTTTAAATTAGAGGTCCTTGTTTAGTAATTAAACCATTATATCTCATGATGGACAAAAATAGACATAGAAGGGTAAAAATTCAAAGTTAGGCATTAAGGGCATTTTGGACATTTGTCAAATAAAGACAAAATAAATGAAATACAAGTGTTCATCTTCTCAATTTAGTCCCCTCTTAGCTAAAAATTTGATGGAAGCCATAGCTAGGGTTTTGCCCACTTTCAAGATCGATTATCAAGAAAAACGAGATTCTGGCCTAGATCGGGGAAAGGGCAAGATTGTGGACTAAATCGCACTATTAGCCATTTTTGTACTGAGGTAAGTTTATGTGTAAACAATGCATCATTATATTATGTTTAAAAGTTTAAATTATTGCTTGAATTGTATAATTGACCATGTAGTTGAGTTTAATTATATGAACAAGTTCGACGATATTTCATTAATTGTGGAAGTCTAGTACGAACCCTAGGAACATTACATGATACAATGGTCATAACATTAAGGGTATCGAGGTGTGATTACGTGTAGGACCATATCTGGGATATGGCATCGATATAGTAGTACGTGTAAGACCATGTCTAGGACATGGCGTCAGTACAAGATTTTGTGTAAGGCCATGTCTAGGACATGGCATCGATATGAGTTATTGTGTAAAACCATAGCTGGGCTATTGGAATCGGTATTGGATTACATGTAAGACCATTTCTAGAATATGGAATTGTACGACCTATGTATGACTCTGAGTATCCTTAATGGTTCTGAATGGTTCAATGAGCCTAACTTAGATGGGAACAAAAGTATATTCAAGTAGTACCAAGCTAGCTTGAGGATCGGGGATCGTCAGAGTTTCGGATCACACTATCAACTCTTTCATTTTGGGTATTGATAATCTTAGCATTTTAAAAGTATGGCATGTATAGGGACTTGGTTATTTTGTATATGTGTCATAGTTGATTGGGCCAAGGGTGTTGGCTTATATTGGTTAAGTGATTATTTTGTATAAAGCCATTGGAAATTGGCTAATGTTGATTACAAGTTTAATCATATGATGATGCATTTCATAGATGTGGTAATTTGCATGATTTGGGTTGATAAGTATGTGACATTTGAGTATGATAAATATAGCATGAGTATGATGTGTTAATGTCTTGATTGTGGACATTTAATTACTTGATTATGCTATGTTTTGTACTTATGATTTGGTGTTTGTGTGTATGTGTAACAGGGTGGCAAATGGCTTGGTAAATAGCCTTTATTTTGTCCACACGGGTAGACACACGGGCATGTGTCTAGGCCGTGTGTGACACACGGTCAGCCCCATGGGCATGTGGATAGGCTGTGTGTCCCCTGCACCTTAATTTTGAGAAACAGAATGCTTAGAATTAAGTACACGGGCAGAGACACGGACGTGTGTCTCAGCCGTGTGGACGGCACAGCCTTGAACACGGGCGTGTGCCCAGGGCGTGTGAAGTCTGCACCTATCTTAGGAAAAATTATGAAAATTAAATTGACCACGTGGCCTAAGCACACGGGCGTGTGACTTGGCCATGTGACCTACAAATGTTGATGACATCATAAACAGAGAGTTACACGGGTTAGGGACACGATGTGACCACACGGCCTGGCCACACGGACAAGTCCTATAACCACACGAGCGTGTGACCCCTATATAATGGAAAATTTTCTAAGTTTTGTAAAATTTTCTAAAGTTCTTGGTTTAGTCCCGAATCACTTCTGATGTATGTTTTGGGTCTCGTAGGCTAGTTTTAGGGATGTTATGATTGAATGTGATCGGTTTTACTTTGGATGTATATTTAAGTTTAGAAAATGTATGTTTATTCGTGTGATAGGTCTGGTAATGCCTCGTACCCTGTTTTAGCGTTGAATACGGGTAAGGGGTGTTACAATTTGGTACAACCCATGTTTAGCCGAATTATAATCATGATACTAGCAGCCCATAATTTCAATTTATTTCACATTTTAACCACAATATTTCAACATTTTTCAATTTAGCCCCTATATGACAATTTCACTAAAAATCACTTTACAAAACTTATATATCCATCAATAAGCATTAATAATCTATCAAGAAGCTTCAATATACTCAAGTATTCAACAATGGCATCATTCAAAATCTTTAATAGTTTCGAAAATGAAGGTACGGGCTAGCTAGATTAAGATGCAACGAGCTCAAAAACATAGAAATCATTAAAAACTGGACAAAAACCATACCTTAATTGAAAATGGAAGCTTAGCCGAATGAAAAGGCCTAACAATGGTTTCTATCTTTGCAAAATTCGGCTATGAAGATGATAATGACATAAAAATTGGTTTCGTTTTCTTTAATTAACTTTAATTTATAATTTACAACTTTAACCTTTAATTAAACATATATAATCATTTAAATCATGTCTAAATATGTTCACTCATTCTAATAATGGCATATTTACCATGCAAGTACTCCTTCATTTCATTTCTATAGCTATTTGGTTCATTTAACTTATAGAACTCATATTCTACGCTTTACGCGATTTAGTCTTTTTTACCGAATTAAGTATTTAAACGGTAAAATTTCTTAACGAAATTTTTACATAATAATTCTATCATGTTGTGGACCTAAATAAAATAATAAAATAAATATTTTGACTTCGGATTTGTGGTTTCAAAACCACTATTCCGATTTGACTGAAAACGAGTGTTACAGTGTTTGTGCCACACGACTGTGTGAGAAACATGGGCCAGAGATACAGCCGTGTGCAATTTGCAAAATGGTTACATTTTGGTCCACACGATTCCCGAATGTTACATGAGTTGGCGACACGACCGTGTGGCAAACATTGTCTAACGACACGATCGTGTGACTACTGGAGGACATGGTTGTTTTTGTGCCACATGGCCACAATGAGATACACGGCTTGGGCACACGACTGTGTAACCCATGTTTTGCAGGTTGACTCATATCTTTTGTAAATGACGCAATTTGACCCCTGTTAATTCACGGGTATTTTAAAGCTCACGTCGTTTGAGGCTCAGAAAAGGTTCTATATTGTATTAAATGATTGAAATGATAAAAAAAATCTATGTTTGACTATGAATTGACTGTTATAGTTCTATTTTGTACTGTAGCACTCCATAACTCGTTTCTTGCAACGAAGACAGGTGAGGGGTGTTACAAACTTGATACTAACTCATAGTTGATGACAAGACCATGATAAATAATTATAGTGCATTTAGTATTGTTTATCTAATGTATTTGTGTTTAATTTTTGTTTTACTCATAATTTAATCTAATTTTTTATTTTAATATTGTACATATTTAATGTGTTACTATAATTAATTAATTTCAAAAGCATGCATTTTATTATTTATTTCATGTTATTTTTAAATACACGTTCTAAATTCATAATATACACAAGCATATGCATATGATAAAATTTCTACTAATAATAATTTTCTTTAAATATTCAAATATATTAAGTCCTAAAATAAATATTGAAATACATTTTATGAGATCAACAATTTATTCTTTTGTGGCTTTTTCTTGCTCAAAAACTGTGGCTTTTCAAAATGACGTTGGAATATAAAACACAAGAATAGTGTTTTTACTAAAAAAGGGCACCAAAACGCCTTTATGCGATTGTACCGATGGTCGAAGGACACGATGGTGTCCCAGTGCCCAACGAAAGGCATACCGACGCCTTAAACCTTCTTATTTCATTCCAGACTATGAATTCCATTCCATTTTTATTTACTTTACCAAAATCATCACAACTTAGAAATTGTTTAAATTTAAGAAAGCTACAAACGAAAACTCAATTTACAGATTCAAATCACTGAAATCTAAGCTTATTCAAATATGAAACAATCAAAATATAAAGTGATTCTTTGAAATTTAAATTTTAAAATTATCTAATGCATGATTTACTCAATAAACACGTCTAATTTAACTGATGTTAAGAATCAAAATTTTTAAGGATAAGGATAGCAACTGAGGTAAGACAAGATTTTTGTTTTTTGTCTCACCTTTATCAAATCATTATACTTTCTATTTCAATTCTATCCTAAATTCGATTTAAAAAAAAATTACTAACGACTTTTAAAATGATTTTTTTCAATCCAATTCAATTCAATCCAAAATTTTAAATAATATTTTATAATATTTCAATTTTTACAAAAATTAAATCAAATTGATACTATAAAATCTTATAAAATTTTAATAAATTATCACAAAATATATAAAAATATTTATAAAATTAAAATATATATTGTATAAATTCTTATAAAATTAAGAAATTATAATTAAAAGCCACAAAAATACTTACAAAGCTAAATATGTTATTTTAGTAAGGTGGGGCAAAGATTTACCAAAACTCAACTTAAAAAAGACCCACCTTTCTTACTGTGAAACTCAATTTAAAAATAAAAAATAAAAATCTACCACGTAATGTCAAAACACATCAAGATATTTTGCCATGGGGGACCAATCTGTTTGAAAACTAGGTTAAGCCGACGGAAAGCTCAATAGAAAATACCTGAATGCTTAAGGTATAAGACCAAGCTGATTGAAAAATGCCCTAATCAACTACCCTCACCATAGGATCTAAATTCTTCGCTTCAAACATTTATATCCTCGAACACTATTAATTGAGTTAATAGTATAAGTAAATCTAACATCAATTTAATTAAGAAGAATTTAAATTCTTTTTATTTATACAAAACAAATAATATTATTATAAAAATATCTTATATAAATCAATAAAATCTGAAACTTAAAGACTGTTTTTAACATTCAAATTTATCATTCGTTCATAATGGATTTTTTTATAAATATATTTTTTACATAATTTTTTACCCATATCATGGCATACCATAATTTAATATATTTTTAGACAATTTATCAAAAAAAAGGAATTCAATCCATTCATGATAAACAAAAAATTGCATTGCTTGGAAGCATATATCCAGATGAAAGACAACGCATCTTGGATCACATATCTAACGATACTGTCAATACAACTACAATGCCTTCTCTATTGAGCCACATGAAACCGCAAAAGATACATTTTCTACAACCTTAAATTATTCAAATACCAATACTACAAAGTATTAAGATACAATTTTATGCCATAAAGGAGAAAAATAATCGAATTGGCAAAAATGAGAAATGTCCATAAAGCACGAGCATCATAAAAGGTACTGCCAAAGAAGAATACATTTTCACTCTAGTTCATCCAGCTTAATCTCGTATTGTTCACCAGACGAAAGGATTTTTACACCAACCATACCCTTCTGCCACTCAGTATTTCCTACCAATACTAGTCTTTGCGCATTTGTCCGTGCAGCTCGTTTGAACACCCTAAAAGGGAATGGAATCAAAATAATGGTTACTCAAATGTCAAAAACATAGAAAGAAATTGTTTGAGAACTCTGTTGAAGTTTAGTATCTTGAAGGACATCATTGGTATTAGTACCATTTAAGAGGTTTGCTCTCCAAGACTAAGTCAACACTTTGACCTTTCTCCCTGAGTTTAGTAGCAACTTCAGCAGCTACTCCTTGAAGATCATAATCCAGTGCACAAACAATGTTATCTACTTCGAGGTTAAGTTCT
The DNA here is from genome assembly GCA_020496765.1 of Gossypium stocksii. NCBI lineage: Eukaryota > Viridiplantae > Streptophyta > Magnoliopsida > Malvales > Malvaceae > Gossypium > Gossypium stocksii. The sequence goes on from CM035621.1 coordinate 54,133,338, forward strand.
GGTAAAAGTCCCTTTTCCTTCAGCAACTTTGAACCACAACCCATACATGCCCAAAGCACCACAAGCACATGATAGAATCCATCCAAAAGTCATATATATATATATATATATGCAAACATGTAGGCAAATCATACATAGACAGAGTTACCAAATGAGGAGATGAATATTTCTTCAATGAACATATATTCAGCTAATTATTGATGACCCTTTATTGATGCTTCACAGACCTGACATATGGGAATCACATATCATTTCTTCGCTATTTCTTTCTCTTCCTCTCATCCTTCTATTTATCCAAGAACTTTTTATTTTGCTTCACAATTTAGATATATTCATAATCAGGTTTGGTTTTCCCCCTCTTTTACTTCATGCAACAAAATGACACATGAATAACATGACTTTCATACCATAATGGCCCATGATTGACTGATATGTAAAGAGGTATCAATTTATTCACATACAACATAATCATGAATTCATTAGGCTTACTTACTTCCACAATGACGGCATCACCGAATCCAAAGCCACAAGCTGGAACATCATCCCCACCAAAAGTAGAAAGTAGTCGATCATATCGCCCACCGCCACAAATAGCTCTTAGCTTTCCTTGTCTATCAAAACCCTGAGAAAAATATTTATTATACTAAAAGTTCAAGAGGAGAAAAAAAAAAGAGAATCTAAATTAAATATTGTAATAAGCTTAAATTTTCACGAAACAACTCCGATGATTGAAAGGTAAAACAGTGTAAAGACTTCCAGGACAGGCCGCTGGCAAATTAACTTCTTATAGGCAAATCCAATGCAATGAACACAAAGTTTGGATATAATTTCTTTAAACGGTACGCTGCCCTATAATCATAATATCTGCCAATTGTAAAGACCAATGACATGTCTACTCATAATCCATCAAGATTAGGCCTCCCCCCCCCCCCCCCCAAAAAAAAAAAAACAAAGTTAAACCAATCAGGTTTATTAGCAGTAACAACATATTGCCATAGAAAAAGTCACATCCACAAGTAGGCATTGTAGAAGCAAACAATAAGGATCCCTTAGATTCAGTTTCTTATGCAAGTGCCCACACTCTATATCAATAGAGGAAAAACTACATCATAAATCTAACCTCAAAAACAATACCCGTGTAGTAGGCAAGACCACGAACAACAGATGCATCAAACTGAATCCACTCAGAGTAACCAAACTTCTCAGCAAGTGAGAACAGTTCTTTCAAGTCGGCAACAGCTTCCCCAGCACCTCCAAGTATCTCTACATTTATGAAAGAATATGGCACAGACAATTAGGATTAAAATATTATCTTCTAATGGAAAACAGAACTATTTATAGTTAGTTATCAACAAAAAGATTATGAGATATTTAAATAAAATCTGAATGATTTACAATTTACAGTCAGATTTCCATTAGAAACTTTTAATGTGGACATAGAAACTTGTTTGAGGGAAATTTGAAGGCAAGGATAACATTTCAAATATCTGCTACAATCTCAAGAAAACTGAACATTTGGCAGCCATTATTCTTTTTCTCTTTGTTTGAGATGGTGATACATTTTTACATTTTTTCATATCGGTTATACAGACCAATATAAAAATGGACACACTGAAACTATCCCCATTGCCAAGAAAGGATTTCATCTAAGCAAATTCATGAATGGTACACATAAAAATATCTACTAGACCTATAAGCTAAGAATTTAATCAGATATGAGTTGGAGGAAGAACTGAACGCTGAAAATAACCTTTGTTTTAAGTGCTTTCATCTAGGGTAACCCTTGATTCATTGACTTTTTACCCAACCCTACCCTACCTTACCCTACCATTACTTTCTTTTCTTTTCTTGTTTTCAGGATAGGAGGGAGGAGGGTACCTAGCTTTTCCTTCGAAAAAAAAAAAAAAAAACCACCTATTATCAATTAACATGCAGAAAAACCAACCTTCCAACTTAGTCAATGACTTTATGGAAAGCACTTGTAATAGTTCCTCAATAGCCTCTTCTGATAACCCAGTAGCGTTCAACTCTCTCTTAATCTCATCTATTGGGATCTTTTCAATCTATTTCAGGAACAACAAAACTACATTAATTAATTAATTAACAAATGCTTGAATAAAGAAACCAAAGAAAGGAGAATATGTACATCCAGCCCTTGCAATGTTTCTTTCAAACTTAAACAAAAAGAAAAAAGAGGTTATAATCAGGCGACCAGAATTTTTTACCAGTTACAAAACAATAGTACATGACTAGGAGAATAAAACCCAGAACTAAGGAAATCCTAAATACTTAATTTTAATAAACTAACCTTGTCTATGATGATGCAAACCTTGCCAAACAAATTTTCCGGTACCGAGTAGCATCTCAAAACTTCTTGCAAGACCTATGCAGTAGATATGAATTAAAATCTCAGAATATATAATTAACAGTGATTGCATGTTGCACTTTCATAGAAAGTAAAGCATGCTGCAAGGACGAAAGCGTCATTAGAATATAGCATTTGCAACCATAACAATGAATGTATTCAAGAAAGTAATGACAGACCTCAAATGGTCCATTTCATGCATGAGTGTACCTTTCGGCTTGAAACCTTAAAGCCAACATCTGATTCTGTGATACCAATTCTCTTGAAGAAAGCGACAATGGAAGAAATAAGTTCTGCCTCAGCCTACAAGAAAAAATGATAATCTTATTAAGTAGAAAATGAAAGAAGGAATCTCCCAACAGAATCATACATGTGCACCATTTAAACCATATATATGTTAAAACAGTAAGTTCCTCGTGCTCAGATCAACAAGCAACTCTCTGGTAGGATGTGAAGCAACCTAAAATTTACTGGTGTGTGTGTGTTTCTAAAAATATAAGGGTGATATTCTGCACTTTTAGCGGGTAAGCACATATGAGCAGGGGATTGAGTAAAATAGTGTCCAAGCATATAGGACAATTAGGATGCTGCCACTGCTGTCCTACAGAGGTTATATTACAGCAATGATTAAATGAAAGACCATGCCCAACCAATTGGTAACGAAAAATAGCATCTACAGAAGCTTAGTAGTTCATAAAGCATGTCAAGTTGGCAGCACATACGGTAACTTCAGGCAAACCAAGTATATCCATATTCCATTGATAGTGCTCACGGCGGCGGCCCCTTGTCATTCTCTCATACCTCCAACACTGACCAATGGCAAACCATTTCAATGGGAGGGATAAAGATTTTCTGAACCAAAAAAAAAAAAAGGATCAAATTCTGGAATATGTACCTGGATACAAAACTAATACCAAAATAGATAAATCAATACCCAAATATTTTTTCCAGTACAAAATATCAATCTTTGAAATTAATAAAAAAATGACAAGCAAAATTAAGTGGAACAAAAGTTCTTCATACCCTTTCTGTATCACCAGCCTTGCTAAAGAAGGCGTGAGCTCAGGCCTCAATGCAACACGGCGATTTCCCCGATCTTCAAAACAATACAACTGCACATAGAAATGGAAAACTGCAACAGTCACTGAGAACTTAGTCTCAAACAAAGTAAATGTAAACAAAACACTGGCAAATATCAAGTATTCATATTGTACGTACTCTCAATACTTCTGCTCTCATGCTGTTTCAAATGTCCAGTCACTAATCCTTTTACGTGTCCAGTTAAATAATAATCTTATTTCCACAAGTAACTATAAGTGCCCTCCGCTCAAATAAATTCAACTTTTAATGAAGATTTGGTGTCATATATACTACATTAGAATATTACCTTTCGCTTCATTTGAATTTAACTGCAAACCAAATCATGTTTCCTAATCAAACACTATCTAATAAAACAGAGCAAACCTGATCTCTAATCTCCTCCCCTGCCTTTCTAATAAACAGAGCCTCTGATTCTAGCACAGGATAATCAACCTCTTCGAATCCAAACAACCGCGAAACCTTCAATAACACAAGAAATCATAAATAAAATAAATTAATTCAAGACGGAGCTAGCATTTCACAGATTGGAAACTAACCTCTCTGAAATGGTTAAATAGCCAAGTACGGAGTCGCATATCTTCAGGAGGGAAGTCTCGAGTCCCTTTAGGTGGATTCACGTCGATCCTCTGAACCTCCTCCACCACTGAAGACGGAGATATAGCGCCGGACCTTCCTCCTCCGCCGCTCCTGCCACAATTGTTGGTTGCGGATGACTGCTCCGAAGCTAAGGCAGAGAAGGTTTTACGTTTAGCGGAGACAAATTGCCTGGGGATTTGAAATTTCCGAGGTGCGAAAGATGATTGAGAGAAAAGGAAGAGAGGTTTTAGCGAAAAACTGAGGCGCGGATTCAGTAGCGAAGAAGAAAGCGGAGACATTTGCAGCAAAATCTTTAACCGTTCCCAAGCTTCTCTGTCGCAGTTGCGGATAGCGTAGTTTCATTATTAGGCTCTGGGCTCCTATCGGGTTTTTTTTCTTTTTTCTTTTTTAATTATACGCCCTTTACCTGGCCCAATTAAGGGAGAGAATTGGCTTCTTATTATTTGAGTTATTTGTTTTTTTATAATGCACTTCAAAATATTTAAACTCACATTTTTTATATTAATTACAAATTATAATATTTATCTCAATTGAATTAAGATTTAATCAATTTATAAATTTAAATTTTTTCTTTCTATGATGCTCAAATTGAGATTTAATCTATATATTTTAATTTAACATAACTAGATCATATATTTTTTATACTGATATTCATTTGTACAAATAGTTAACACCCTTAATAACAATCATTCCACCTCATTATGTGGCATGGATTTCTTTTATGATGGAACCAATGCTTTTAAGAAAAATCCGCGTCATTATTGTAATTGAAAAAATTAATAGTGTTAGTTATTTGAAATAACTAATTGCACTATAAAAATAAAAGTATTGAATTATATCAAAATAAAATATAGAATTAATGGTGTGTTTGGTAAATCATAGGAATTTTTCATTTAATTGAAAATGAAAATTTTTAATATTTAATATTTTAAATGTGTTGGATAATCATATAAATTTTTCACATAGTATAAATTTTTAACAAAAAAAGTGTTCAATAAAATAAGTAGGTTGGTAGCTACTTATCACTTAATATAGAAAATATTAAGTTACTTTTATTTTTATTAAAAATTAAAATAAATTATCTTTGTTAAAAGAAAAATGATATATTCAAATTGCCATATGTATCCTATATCCAAGACTATCCAAAGTAATTTAAAATATTATATGAATAAAATTTAAATTAAAGAAATAAATTGTATCAAAAAATCTAAAAAATAAACAATCTTTTAAAATCAATATTTATTTTTTTTAAACAATATAATTATATTCAGTACTTATATTAACTAATTTACCAAATAATTTTCTAATATAAATTTAGCACATATAAAGTTTAGTAATAAAAATTCAATACTTAATTTTTCAACCATTTAATTTTTTATCAAACACACCCTAAATCTAAAATCTAGACTTTTTTGTATTTTTTAAATTTTTAATTAATTTTTTATTAATTAAAATACTATAGATAACATGTAAATGTATCCTATTATTTAAGTCCTAACTGAATTGATGTTACAAATCAACTAGACATCAACTCAATTGGAAAATTATCAAATGACTGTGGTTTAAACTTTTAAAACAAAATTCATATATTATAAAGGTTATATTAGTAATCTTATTTTATTTTAAAAATAAAATAAAAATCACTCATCTAATAATTTGAACCTAGGTGCACAAGATTTTAAAATCTCAATCTTACCAGCACAATCAAAATCTAATTAACAAAATTATTTATAATTTTTATTCATTTATCAATAATTATTCAATTCTAAAAAAATCATTATTTAAATATTTTTATATTTTTTATTTCTATTTTGAAATTGGGTGCACAAGGTTTGAAGGTCTTAACCTTTCCAACAAATCCAAAATCTAATTAAAAAATTATTTACTGTTGAGGTAGTTTTGAGAGCAATTACAACAACAGTTACAGTTGTGTCTGCTAATGTTTCATAACTTTCTTTATTTATTAACATGTTGGAGAAAAATATTTTGCTTGTTTAATTTTTTTTTAAGATTTTGTCCAAACAACCTCATGATTATAATTCGAGAAAAGATTGGATCTAACAATATTAATTTTCATGGGTCCTGATGTGAGCCACTTACCTTATATACTGAGACTTATAATCCAAGAAAATATGGGTTGATTTTATGAAGATTTATCTCAATCCTTTGTATCTTTATATTAAGGGTAATTGATTTGCTGAGATTTGAGTAGATCAAGATGAATTAAAGTTTACTTTGTAAAGTTGATTTCGTGATCTAAATATGGAAGCCTTGTTCAACTATGAAAGAGGTAATTGTGTTGGAGTTGTTATAAGAGCAGTGACATCAAAAAGTTACAAATACACCTGACATTTTCATGATTTATAATTTTCCTTATTTGGAGTTGTAACGCCCTCTAGCCCTTATCCATCATCGGAATAGCGTTACGGAGCATTATAGGACTTTTCAGATCAATTACTAACATCACATAATCATTTAACAAACACATCATAATTTAATCATATTGTCCCTCTTTTCAGCTTTTGAGGCCCAAAATATGAATTACAAACAAATCAGGACCAAATCGGGTACTCTAGAAATTTTTCGTGAAATTCTAAAATTTTTCCTAGGTGCAGGGCACACACGCCTGTGTGGTAAGGGACACACCCATGTGACCATAAGACACACCCGTGTGGTCAAGCCGTGTGCGCCACACGGCCAAGTGACATGCCCATGTCCCAAGCCATGTGGCTGCACACGCCCGTGTCCCTAACTCGTGTAACTCTCTAACTTGCAGCTTACTTTAGTGCATGGGTTACACGACCAAGTCACACGCCCATGTGCTAGGCTGTGTACCTCACACGGCTGAGACACACGCCCGTGTCTCTACCGTATGCCTAATCCTAAGCATTTTGCTTCACAATTTTAAGATGCAGGGGACACACAGCCAATTCACACGCCGATGTGTTAGCCGTGTGTCTAACACGGTTTGGTCACACGCCCGTGTGCCAGGCCGTGTGGGCTCAAAATGAGCCTTTTACATCAAGTTAACCAACCCTGCAATCTTAAACCTCAAGCAACTCAAAAACCAATCGTTTAACCAATCCAAAATATATTCAAATACACCTAAATCGTGTCAAAAACATCAACCTAATGAGCTATCCAATGTATCTTCATAAGTATTTCACCTATAATATCCAAACCATTTCAATTAACTTCATTCAATCCAAATCTAATTTTATACCAAAACATGTCATTTTATAATCATAACATATCATATATATTATATATATAACCATTCAATTTCATATTATAACATTATTTACAATCATTTCCCAAAATGACCTATATAAACAACCTAGGTACATGCTATTTTCCAAAAGAAACATACTTCACCACGTTTTTGAGTTCGGGATCGACTTTGGATGCTAAATCGGCAACTGGACTTTAACCTAACCTGCCCACGGAAAACAAACCGTACGCTGAGTATAAACTCAGTGGTATTTCTATAATCCAAATACTTTGTAAGTAAATAACATAGTAAACATAAACATTTAATCTTACAACCATTAGTTAATTAATAATCAATTCATCCATTTAACTTTATTTCTCGTCAATAGTTATTTCAAATAGCTATTCTCTCTTTAATTCACATATCACTTATCAATAACAATGTTCTTTTCATGAGACTTTAGTTCATGAATTTCATTTGTATAATTCAATTCATTGTCCAATTTTAATTCACATACAATGTCATCCAATATCAATCTTATGGCTAATTTATTTATTTACCCCTATTAACATGTCTCGGACCTTAGCGGATGCACGGATCCAACCATAACACACTAGTATAGCACCCAGTGCCTCATTGGATAATTCGAAGTAATAATTTGACACCCAGTGTCTCATCGGCCATGCCGAAGTTAGTTGGTACCCAGTACTTCATCAAATTTATCTGAAGTAATAATTTGACACCCAGTGTCTCATCAACTCGAGGTTGAAGTATCCTTGAACACTTCCAATCCTATGGCATACCAACTATATCCGACTTAACCCGATACAGTTAATAGGTTTTCAAATCACTTTTCAATTTCCAAATAATAAACATTTCAATTCAAATATTCACATATACTCATAATTCAATTCAATTCATTTCATTAACACAAAACCAATACTTACCTTAATTCCACTTACCATACATATTAAATAATAAATACAACAATAATTATTAAATTCAAATTATAGAAATACAAACCGTAATTCTCGTGCTATCCTCGTTAATCTTGTCCCTCTCCGGCTCAACGTTAGCAATCAAGCTTTAAACCTTAAAAGCCCTAATTCCTTTCTTTTTCTTTCCTTTTTCCCTCTATTTTGTTTGCTTTTGTTCTTTTTATTTCATTCTTTTTCTTTCTTTCTTTCCTTCTTTGTTTCGATTCTTTTGTTTGTTTTAATTCTCTTTCTTTATTTTATTCGTTTGCTTGTGTCTCTGCCCGCGTGCCTAATCCTGATCATTCTATTCCATAATTTTAAGATGCAGGGGACACATGGCCAATTCACACGCCTATGTGTTAGTCATGTGTCTAACACGGTCTAGTCACGCGCCCATGTGCCAGGCCGTATGGACTCAAAATGAGCCTTTTACATCAATTTAACCAACCCTGCAATCTTGAACCTTAAGCAACTCAAAAACCAATTGTTCAACTAATCCAAAATATATTCAAATACACCTAAATCATGTCAAAAACATCAACCTAATGACCTATCCAATGTGTATTCATAAGTATTTCACCTATAATATCCAAACCATTTCAATTAACTTCATTCAATCCAAATCTAATTTTATACCAAAACATGTCATTTTATAATCATAACATATCATATATATTATATATATAACCATTCAATTTCATATTATAACATTATTTACAATCATTTCCCGAAATGACCTATATAAACAACCTAGGTACATACCATTTTTTCAAAAGAAACATACTTCACCATATTTTTGAGTTCGGGATCGGCTTTGGATGCTGAATCAACAACTCGACTTTAACCTAACTTGTGCACAGAAAAAAACTCGTATGCTGAGTGTAAACTCAATGGTATTTCTATAATCCAAATACTTTTTAAGTAAATAACATAGTAAACATAAACATTTAATCTTACAAACATTAATTCATAAATAATCAATTCATCCATTTAACTTTATTTCTCATCAATAGTTATTTCAAATAGCTATTCTCTATTTAATTCACATATCTCTTATCAATAACAATGTTCTTTTCATGAGCCTTTAGTTCATGTATTTCATTTGTATAATTCAATTCATTGTCCAATTTTAATTCACATACAATGTCATCCAATATCAATCTTATGGCCAATTTATTTATTTACCCCTATTAACATGACTCGGACCTTGGCAGATACACAAATCCAACCAAAACACACTACTATGGTGTAACACCCCTAACTCGTATCCGTCGCCAGAACAAGGTTGTGGAGCATTACCGGAACTTTCAAAACATTTTAAGATAATTCATGTAAATTACTATTCATTTTACGAAATCATTCATAACATCCCTTATATGGACCCTCAAGGCCCAAAACAAGTGTTGGAATTGAACCGAGACTAAATCGAGAACTGAAAAAAATTTTTCATGAAATTCTAAAATTTTTCTCACTATTAAGAGTCACACGCCCATGTGGTATGGGACACGCTCGTGTGGTCAGGCTGTGTGGGTTCACATGCCCGTGTCCCTAACCTGTGTAACTCTCTAACTTGCAACTCATGAACAAATTGATGTCACACGGCCCAGCCACACGCCCGTGTGCTAGGCCATGTGGTTAATTCAAATTTTTGAAAAATAGATGCAAGATTCACACGGCCAAGAGACACGCTCGTGTTCTAGGCCATTTGCCTCACACGGCTGAGACACATGCCCATGTCTCTACCTGTTTGCCCAATTCTGAGCATTCTGTTTCTCAAAATTAAGGTGTAGAGGACACACGGCCTAACTACACGTCCATGCCCATGTACCCGGCCGTCTGTCACACACGGTCTAGTACACGCCCGTGTGGACAAAATAAAGCCATTTCCTAGCCTCATTTGTCACCCAAATTTACCATTTTCCTGCACTAAAACATACCAAACACATTCCAACCATTTCAAGCATTCAAATCAAGTAAATTCCATCATTCATCATGGCATATCATTTTATGCATTCATGTCTATAATCCTCCTTTAGTTAAGACCTCTAGTTAGGCATAGTTTGACTAACTACTTAACATACATGTAGCTACCATAGTTGGACACTACAAGTATTTTAGAACAAACCATTACTAGCCATGCCAATGATTAGATTACAAGCATTATTTACATTTACATGCTAATATGGCCAATATATCCTATACATGCCATTACAACCATAATTGATTTTACCATATTGTACTGAAATGGGCCGATAGATAGTGTGAGTGATCTCCGCCAAGCTTCTAATTTACTATAAAATAGGGAAATAAAACTAAGTAAGCATAAAATGCTTAGTAAGTTCGTATAACATGGTACTTAACTTACCATTCATTATATTTTGAGGTAACTATGTAAGGCATATTCAATCAATTTGACCTCAAGCCCTACACACATCCTCATTGCCCTTGTTAGTCATAAGTTCCATATTAACAAAAAAAAAATTAAGTTTCCATGAACACATGCTTTCCACATCATGTATTCATTTAACATATATAAATCATCTCTTTATATTACAAGTATAATTTCATAATAGTTCATCTCGAGTTCAAATTATTTCATGTTAGAGCCTTACTTATATCGTTCGAAATATCAAGGTTACACGAGTAGTAGTTCCTTCAAGGAGTACAAGTCTATAATCAAGGATGAACATTCTCATCAGATAATTTCCAAGTACAAAATTCATCATCTCATGTTTCCATATATCAATTAGCATGTATTATCTCTCATGTATTCTAGGTAGATACGTGTAATAACTCATTTCTTATTCATATCTTCTCATGTCTGGATTGTTACCCGTTAAATTTATTCGGAATATCCATGGAAACATAGGTTGTACACTTAAGGTATACAAATCTATCTTTAGAGATGAATAAGTTCATCAAACAAATTTCTATGTTCATATATCATAATTTCATACTTCAATATTTCATAAAACATCATTTCCATGTACTTCAAGTAGATACATGTAAAAAACCATTTCTTTTCATGTCAGGGTTTTACCCATTGAATTATTGAAAATATCGATGGATATTCAGGTAGTACACCCAAAGTGTACAATTCAGGAATCCGTCAATTCATGTTCGCGGGTACCCATTAGGGCATGACTTGTAATGATGAAGTAATAAAATCTGATCGTACCTATAAACTAACTAATATCACGATAAAAGGCAATCTCACCTATCGAATAGTAGTATAGCTAGTGGCAAGATCGGAATATCGAATCCAATGAACTAAAAGTACTAGTAATGACTTCTTTCCTATTATCTAGCCTAAGAAATAAATGGGGTTTTGGTTGTAAACTATTCTAAACTAAACTAAAGAAGCGAAAAAGAGTAAATTGGAAAATTACTTTCGGGAAAACTGATTGATGATGGCAATACCTAAGAAAGTATCCACCTAGGCTTCACTTGTTATCTAACTCTGAACTAGACGATTTCTTCATTTGACTTGATCCGTAGAGATCCCTAAATGTGTTAATACCTCCGTTAAGGATAAGAACAACTAATCCTAGGTTGATTAATTGAAATCTTTTTCTAATTAAAACCCCTAGTCTTGCATTAACTCGATCTATGGCTCCCCATATTAGATTTGACTCTAATCCGGCAGATTTTCGTCGTCCTATGTCTAGGATTGCTGTAATATCCCGAATTAGGGCCTAATCGGAATAGTGGTTTTGTGACCACAAATCTGAGGTAGAAATAATTATTTTATAATTATTTTGAGGTTTATGATATGATTGCATGATTGTGTGAAAATTTCATGAAGAAATTCTATGCGTAAACTGCTTAATTTAAAATTAGGGACTAAATCGAATAAGTTGCAAAGCTTGCATTCTAGAAGTTTCTAGTATGAAATTGCTTTGAAATATTAATTAGGAGGTCTTAAATAGTAATTTGGCCAATTTTAAGTTCATGGACAAAATTTGGACATGGATGGAATTTTTGAAAGTTCAGTAAGGAGGGGCATTTTGGTCATTTGGATATTAACATAAAATAAAAAGGGAAAAATAACACAAAATTGATCATCTTCTTCCTTACCACGAAATTTCAAGGGTTCTCCATAGCTAGGGTTTGTTTCAAGCTTCCAAGCTCCATAGTAAGTGATTCCAAGCCCCGTTTTTAATGTTCTTTACGTTTTCGTAATCCCGGTAACTCGATAAAGCTTATGTTAGCAATAATTTAAGTTAGGGTTCATATTTGGAAAAATACCCATAGGTGAAATTTGTGTATTTTGAAGTTTTATGATAGAATATGAGGTTTTAAATTATGTTAGACAACTTGTGCTACTCGGTTTTAAGTAAAAACGAGTAAAACGGCTTAATCGGTAAAAGTACATATTGTTCATAAGTATGTGTTTTAGTGGGAATTTGAGCTTGCTAATGGTAAATAAATGATCAGCATGTCCTAAAACATAAGAATTTGTGATAAAATTTAATTTCCGAACTTTGGGGCAAAAGTGTAAATATGCAAAAGTTTAGGGGCAAAATTGTAATTTTGCCAAAATTTGAATTTAGGACTATCTTGATAATGTGAGTATTAAATAAGCTAAATGTGTTATTTTAGATTAAGAAAGACGTGGAATCAACCTTGATCGAGGAAAGGAAAAGATTTTGGACTAAATCGCAAAATTGCTATATTTTGTTCCGAGGTAAGTTCATGTGTAAATAATGTAACATGATTGCTATTTTAAGTGATTTAATGCTATTTATACGATATGATACTTGTTATTATGAATATTATGCTTTGTGAAATATTATGTATTGGTATGAAAAGTATGTGATTAAATTGATAAGTATGAGATGCAAGCAACGTATTGGTTCCAATATTCCGAGGAGAACGACTGGGAAATGTGTGACTGAGGAAAATCCCGTTTGAACCTTGGGAATAGATTAGGATACAAGTGACATGTCACTAGGATGGTTGGGCATCCGAGCTCGTTGAGTTGAGTCCGAGTTCACTTATGGATGCAAATGTCCGAACTCGTTGAGTTGAGTCCGAGTTCGTGAGATGTAACTAGGCATCCGAGCTCGTTGAGTTGAGTCCGAGTTCACTTATGGATGCGAACGCTCGACCTCGTTGAGTTGAGTCCGAGTTCGCTTATGGGCGGGTTACATCATTGATTGATTACATATGTGGCACTTATGTGCAAATGATCCGTGTATCCGAGTTATATTCCGATGTGTTCAACGGGTAAAATTCTAGCGGAATGGAAGAATACTCAAGATGAAAATGATATTTTGGTAAGTGTTCTGAATTGGACAATTTGGACAGGTATGTACTTAACCCTCGGGTTGAAACTTGATACAACAGAAATAAGGTGGTAAGATGATACAGGATAGCTAGAAATGTCGTTTGTATCTTGGTGATATCATGCTATTGTTGTTGATATTATTGCTTTGTTATGTTACTTGTTATTTGCATGTGAACTTACTAAGCATTTATGCTTACTCCCTCCTTTACATTCATTGTAGTTTTTAGCGAGCCAGCTTGGATATCGGGAAGGTCGAAGAAACGCTCACACTATCCGAGGAAGAATTGGTATATTGGTTTGTATGTTTTGATGTATGGCATGTATAGCAATATACTTGTTTTGTGTAAATAATCTTGTGATATGGTTGTGGTTTGGTTGAGAAAATGCTTGATAATGATTAGTCATTGGTATGGCTAGCCTAGATAATGTTGGATGCCTTGTGAGTTTAATATGTTATATAGTTCATGAGAATTCATAAAAAGATGAAACTTGCCATAAAATAGAACACTACAGCAACAATGACGTGAGTTTGAAAAATCACCAAAAATAGTAGAAAATGAATTAGGTGAAGAATTAACTATGAAATTGAAGCTTATTGTATATACTTTCAAATGGAAGAAGCGAAATAGGTAAATGAGTTATATGTTATAAGATATTTTAGTTTTAGTGAAACAGGGCTAGAGCAATTTTTGGATCCCCTGTTCCAACTTTGGAAATTCACTATAGATTGTAAAAAAATAATTAGGAGGTTTAATTTATATTTTCAGAATCCTTATTGAATCTAATTTTAATAGAAATAAACGGTATAGTTATATGAATTTTTTACAGGGAGAAAAGTGGTTTGTAGTAAGTAGAGGTTAGTGCAGTCAAGTCCTGAAACAAGGGTAACCTTAACTAATAAACTGTACTAATTGCCTCAACGAAAAATTTTAGAAAAGATAGATATGTGAGTCTAAATTCAGGGAAAATTTACGAATCTTGATTTCGGGTCTTGTAACTCGAGATATGATTTTTTTAGCTACCGTGACGCAGAAAAACTACTTATTCCGAAAATCAAAATAAATGATGTAAAGTTGTTTAGATGATAAATTATGTTCTGTAACACCTCAAGCTCGACTCCGGCGACGGTCTTGGGCGTGGGGGTGTTACATTTGGTGGTATCAGAGTAGGTTTAGTCGGTTCTTGGACTAACGTATTTTATGCACGGATTTTGCTATACATGCCATATATGTATTTGTGATAGTGTGACGACTTCTGACCTTTTAAATGATTTTTTTTATAGTAAATGGATCCCGATCCAACCGTGGCCGATGATGTAAAAAGTAATGCACCAGCTCCAGCTGAAGGGGCGGTGCCGACTGAAAATCCACCTCCCACTATTAGTCAAGGAGGAGGAGAAAACGGTCAAGAAGCCTTTCTCCAGATGATAAGTGCTTGGTATACTGAGTTCGTTCGTACGAACCCGAGTGAACAACCTCCCCTACCTCTCCCAATTCCTCAACCTATACCTCCGATGCCTCAAGATGTGGGTATGATGAAATTCCAAAGAACTCCAATTGATAAAATCCGTAAGCTAGGGGCCGAAGAATTCAGAGCTAATGTAGATGATGATACCGAGAAAGCAGAGTTCTAGCTTGAGAATTCTATCCGGGTATTTGATGAACTGTCTTGTACACCTGAAGAATGCTTGAAATGTGCTATATCTTTGTTGAGGGATTCAACCTATAATTGGTGGAAGACATTGATTTTGGTGGTACCGAAAGAGAGAGTAACCTGGGAATTCTTTCAAGAAGAGTTTCGGAAGAAATACATCAGTGAAAGATTTATTGATCAGAAGCGCAAGGAATTTCTTGAGCTAAAGCAAGGTAATATGACAGTCACTGAATATGAAAGAGAGTTTGTTCGATTAAGTAAGTATGCCAGAGAATATGTTCCTACAGAGGCCAAGATGTGCCGACGATTTGAAGATGGGCTCAATGAAGAAATTAAGGTATTTGTTGGGATTCTTGAATTAAAAGAAATGGTGGTACTTGTTGATCGAGCTTGCAAGGCTGAAGAAATACTTAAAGAGAAGAAAAAGGTAGAATTTGAGACACGAAATTGGAAGAAAAGACTAATGAGTAATGCACCCTCACAGCAACTCGAAAAATCAAGAAATATGAATCCTCGTTCCCAAGTTTCAGCTGGACAATCATATGGGAATTCTAGGAAGCAAAATGTGGGTCCTAAGTCCCAGACTACTTCGGCAGCTAGTGTAGAGAACTCGAGATTTGTTAAACCCGAGTGCCAGCGGTGTGGTAGAAATCATTTTGGCCCGTGCAGAGCAAATGAATGTTTCCGATGTGGTTCTCCAGATCATTTTATTAGAGACTGCCCAGAGAGGATTGAAAAAGAAAAATTTCAGAGTACAAAAGCAGGTGGTGCGGATTCGAGAGGAAGGTATCCAAGAAAAGCTAGGAGTGAAGCAAGCAGCAAGAATGTAGCCAGAGATTCAGCAGTTAAATCTGAAGGAAGGGCTCCAGCTAGAACTTATGCCATTAAAGCGCATGAAGATGCTTCCTCACCCAATGTGATTACTGGTATATTTTCTCTCTATGATGTTAATGTTACTGCTTTGATTAACCCTGGTTCTACTCATTCATATGTGTGCATGAAATTAGTATCTAGCATGAATATACCTATTGAGAATACAGAATTTATGATTAAAGTGTCAAACCCGTTAGGCCAATGTGTTATAGTTGATAAAGTATACAAGAACTGTCCTTTAATGATTCGAAGTTATTACTTTCCTGCCGACTTGATGTTGTTGCCGTTTGATGAGTTTGATGTTATTTTGGGTATGGATTGGTTGACATTGCATGATGCTATAGTAAATTGTAAACAGAAAGTTATTGAATTAAAGTGTGAAAATGGTGAAACTCTGCGGGTCGAATAAGATAAATCAGAGGCATTGTCTAGTGTGATTTCTTCAATGTCGGCTCAGAGATATTTGAGAAAGGGTTATGAAGCTTATTTAGCGTATGTGTTGAATACAAAGGAAATTGAAAAGAAAGTGGAATCAGTGCCGATTGTATGTGAGTTTACGGATGTATTTCTAGAAGAATTGCCGGGTTTGCCTCCAGTTAGAGAAGTAGAGTTTGGTATTGATTTGATGCCAGGAACAGCTTCGATCTCAATTGCTCCGTACAGAATGGCACCAACAAAGTTGAAAGAATTAAAGTCGCAGTTGCAGGAGTTGACCGACAAAGGCTTTGTGAGACCGAGTTTTTCGCCTTGGGGTGCTCCTGTATTGTTTGTGAAAAAGAAAGATGGTTCGATGAGATTGTGTGTAGACTATCAGCAATTAAACAAAGTGACAATTAAGAACAAGTATCCGTTGCCGAGAATTGATGATTTGTTTGATCAGCTGAAAGGAGCAACATGGTTTTCAAAGATTGATTTAAGATCTGGGTACTATCAGCTGCGGGTAAAAGAGTCAGATGTGCTTAAAACTGCTTTTAGGATATGGTCATTATGAATTTTTAGTTATGCTGTTTGGATTAACAAATGCTCCTGCCGTGTTTATGGATTTGATGAATCGAATATTTCGACCATACTTGGACAAGTTTGTTGTGGTATTTATAGATGATATCTTGATTTATTCGAAAGATGAGACAGAGCATGCTGAGCACTTGAGGATAGTTTTGCAAACTTTGCGAGACAAGCAGTTATATGCCAAGTTTAGTAAAAGTGAATTTTGGCTTTGGGAAGTTGGATTTTTGGGTCATATTGTTTCGGGTGATGGTATACGGGTTGATCCCAATAAAATTTCAGCTATTATTGATTGGAAGCCACCGAAGAATGTAACCGAGGTTAGGAGTTTCTTGGGACTAGCTGGATATTATCGACGGTTTGTAAATGGATTTTCTATAATTGCTGCTCCTATGACTAAATTACTTCGCAAGGATGTTAAATTTGAGTGGACGGAAGAATGTCAACAAAGTTTTGAAGAATTGAAAAAGTTATTAACAGAGGCACCAGTGTTAGTACAGCCCGAGTCAGGTAAAGAATTTGTGGTATATAGTGATGCTTCTCTAAATGGTTTGGGATGTGTACTGATGCAAGAAGGAAAGGTTGTGGCTTATGCTTCGAGGCAGTTAAAACCTCACAAGAGGAATTATTCGACTCATGATTTGGAATTGGCTGCAGTGGTGTTTGCTTTGAAGATTTGGCGACATTATCTATATGGTGAAAAGTGTCGAGTATATACTGACCACAAGAGTCTTAAATACTTGATGTCACAAAAGGACTTGAATTTGAGACAGCAAAGATGGTTGGAGTTATTGAAAGATTACGAGCTTGTGATTGACTATCATCCAGGAAAAGCAAATGTAGTTGCTGATGCTTTGAGTAGAAAACTATTGTTTGCTTTGAGAGTTATGAACACTCAGTTGGAAATGTCAAATGATGGTTCCATTCTAGCCGAGCTAAAAGTAAGACCGATGTTTTTACAAGAGATTTGTAAAGCTCAGAAAAGCGATGAAGACTTGCAAGCCAAAAGAAAGCAATGTGAGGTTGATACAGAGTCAGATTTTAGAATCGGTCCTGATGGTTGCTTGATGTTTAAAGATCGGATTTGTGTACCGAAGAATGAGGAGTTAATTCAAAAGATTTTGTAGGAAGCACATGGTGGTTATTTGTCGATTCATCCAGGCAGTACGAAAATGTATAATGATTTGAAGAAAATGTACTGGTGGAATGGAATGAAAAGGGATATATCGGAATTTGTATCGAAATGCTTAATTTGTCAACAGGTGAAAGCGGAACACCAAGTGCCTTCAGGATTACTTCAGCCTATTATGGTTCCTGAATGGAAATGGGATCGGATTACTATGGATTTTGTTTCAGGGTTGCCGTTGACTCTAGGAAAGAAATATGCCATCTGGGTAATAGTTGACAGATTGACTAAATCGACTCATTTCATTCCAGTACGTACAGATTATTCTCTTAAGAAGTTAGCTGAATTGTATGTTAGAGAAATTGTTAGAAATACCATTGTCAATCATTTCAGACAGAGATCCGAGATTTACTTCGCGGTTTTGGCAAAAGTTGCAAGAAGCGTTAGGTATAAGGTTAAATTTCAGTACTGCTTTTCATCCACAAACTGATGGGCAATCAGAAAGGGTAATTTAGATTCTTGAAGACATGCTTCGATGTTGTGTATTAAAATTTCAAGGAAGTTGGGAAAGATATTTACCGTTGGTGGAATTTGCTTACAATAACAGTTATCAGACGAGTTTGAAAATGGCACCTTATGAAGCATTGTATGCTCGTAAGTGTCGGACGCCTTTGTATTGGACCGAACTCAAGGAAAATCAGATCTATGGGGTTGATCTAATAAAAGAAACCGAAGATAAAGTGAAGGTAATTCGAGATTGTTTGAAAGCTGGTTCGGATAGACAGAAATCTTATGCAGATTTGAAACGAAAAGAAATTGAGTTTCAAGTTGGTGATAAGGTATTTTTAAAGGTGTCTCCGTGGAAGAAAGTCCTCAGATTTGGACGGAAAGGTAAATTAAGTCCACGTTTTATCAGGCCGTATGAAATAATTGAAAGAGTTGGACCGGTAGCTTATCGATTAGCATTACCATCTGAGTTGGAGAAAATTCATGATGTGTTCCATGTATCTATGCTACGTCGATATCGTTCAGATCCTTCACATGTGGTTTCACCGACAGAAATTGAATTACAACCAGATATGACCTACGAAGGAGAACCGATTAAAGTTTTAGCTCGAGAGGTCAAACAACTAAGAAACAAAAGTATTGCTCTTGTGAAAGTGTTGTGGAAAAAGCATGGAATAGAAGAGGCTACATGGGAACCCGAGGAAACTATAAGGAAACAATACCCACACCTGTTTACCGGTAAGATTTTCGAGGACGAAAATCCTTAAAAGGGGGGAGAGTTGTAATATCCCGAATTAGGGCCTAATCGGAATAGCAGTTTCGTGACCACAAATCTGAGGTAGAAATAATTATTTTATAATTATTTTGAGGTTTATGATATGATTGCATGATTGTGTGAAAATTTCGTGAAGAAATTCTATGCGTAAAGTGCTTAATTTAAAATTAGGGACTAAATCGAATAAGTTGCAAAGCTTGCATTCTAGAAGTTTCTAGTATGAAATTGCTTTGAAATATTAATTAGGAGGTCTTAAATAGTAATTTGGCCAATTTTAAGTTCATGGACAAAATTTGGACATGGATGGAATTTTTGAAAGTTTAGTAAGGAGGGGCATTTTGGTCATTTGGATATTAACATGAAATAAAAAGGGAAAAATAACACAAAATTGATTATCTTCTTCATTACCACGAAATTTCAAGGGTTCTCCATAGCTAGGGTTTGTTTCAAGCTTCCAAGCTCCATAGTAAGTGATTCCAAGCCCCGTTTTTAATGTTCTTTACGTTTTCGTAATCCCGGTAACTCGATAAAGCTTATGTTAGCAATAATTTAAGTTAGGGTTCATATTTGGAAAAATACCCATAGGTGAAATTTGTGTATTTTGAAGTTTTATGATAGAATATGAGGTTTTAAATTATGTTAGACAACTTGTGCTACTCGGTTTTAAGTAAAAACGAGTAAAACGGCTTAATCGGTAAAAGTACATATTGTTCATAAGTATGTGTTTTAGTGGGAATTTGAGCTTGCTAATGGTAAATAAATGATCAGCATGTCCTAAAACATAAGAATTTGTGATAAAATTTAATTTCCGAACTTTGGGGCAAAAGTGTAAATATGCAAAAGTTTAGGGGCAAAATTGTAATTTTGCCAAAATTTGAATTTAGGACTATCTTGATAATGTGAGTATTAAATAAGCTAAATGTGTTATTTTAGATTAAGAAAGACGTGGAATCAACCTTGATCGAGGAAAGGAAAAGATTTTGGACTAAATCGCAAAATTGCTATATTTTGTTCCGAGGTAAGTTCATGTGTAAATAATGTAACATGATTACTATTTTAAGTGATTTAATGCTATTTATACGATATGATACTTGTTATTATGAATATTATGCTTTGTGAAATATTATGTATTGGTATGAAAAGTATGTGATTAAATTGATAAGTATGAGATGCAAGCAACGTATTGGTTCCAATATTCCGAGGAGAACGACTGGGAAATGTGTGACTGAGGAAAATCCCGTTTGAACCTTGGGAATAGATTAGGATACAAGTGACATGTCACTAGGATGGTTGGGCATCCGAGCTCGTTGAGTTGAGTCCGAGTTCACTTATGGATGCAAATGTCCGAACTCGTTGAGTTGAGTCCGAGTTCGTGAGATGTAACTAGGCATCCGAGCTCGTTGAGTTGAGTCTGAGTTCACTTATGGATGCGAACGCTCGACCTCGTTGAGTTGAGTCCGAGTTCGCTTATGGGCGGGTTACATCATTGATTGATTACATATGTGGCACTTATGTGCAAATGATCCGTGTATCCGAGTTATATTCCGATGTGTTCAACGGGTAAAATTCTAGCGGAATGGAAGAATACTCAAGATGAAAATGATATTTTGGTAAGTGTTCTGAATTGAACAATTTGGACAGGTATGTACTTAACCCTCGGGTTGAAACTTGATACAACAGAAATAAGGTGGTAAGATGATACACGATAGCTAGAAATGTGGTTTGTATCTTGGTGATATCATGCTATTATTGTTGATATAATTGCTTTGTTATGTTACTTGTTATTTGCATGTGAACTTACTAAGCATTTATGCTTACTCCCTCCTTTACATTCATTGTAGTTTTTAGTGAGCCAACTTGGATATCGGGAAGGTCGAAGAAACGCTCACACTATCCGAGGAAGAATTGGTATATTGGTTTGTATGTTTTGATGTATGGCATGTATAGCAATATACTTGTTTTGTGTAAATAATCTTGTGATATGGTTGTGGTTTGGTTGAGAAAATGCTTGATAATGATTAGTCATTGGTATGGCTAGCCTAGATAATGTTGGATGCCTTGTGAGTTTAATATGTTATATAGTTCATGAGAATTCATAAAAAGATGAAACTTGCCATAAAATAGAACACTACAGCAACAATGATGTGAGTTTGAAAAATCACCAAAAATAGTAGAAAACGAATTAGGTGAATAATTAACTATGAAATTGAAGCTTATTGTATCTACTTTCAAATGGAAGAAGCAAAATAGGTAAAGGAGTTATATGTTATAAGATATTTGAGTTTTAGTGAAACAGGGCCAGAGCGATTTCTGGATCCCCTGTTCCAACTTTAAAAATTCACTATAAATTGTACAAAAATAATTAGGAGGTTTAATTTATATTCTTAGAATCCTTATTGAATCTAATTTTAATAAAAATAAACATTATAGTTATATGAATTTTTTACAGGGAGAAAAGTGGTTCGTAGTAAGTAGAGGTCAGTGCAGTCAAGTCCTGAAACAGGGGTAAACTTAACTAATAAACTGTACTAATTGGCTCAGCGAAAAATTTTAGAAAAAAATTAGTAAATAAATATGTGAGTCTAAATTCAGGGAAAATTTACAGATCTTGATTTCGAGTTTTGTAACTCGAGATATGATTTTTTTAGCGACCATGACGCAGAAAAACTGCTTATTCCGAAAATCAAAATAAATTATGTAAAGTTGTTTAGATGATAAATTATGTTCGATAACACCTCAAGCTCGACTCCGGCGACGGTCTCGGGCGTGGGGGTGTTACATGTAATGCACGAATATTACTGTAACACCCCCTAACCCTTATCCGTTGCCAGAATAGGGTTTTGAAGCATTACCGATCATTACAGAATAAATACAAATAATTTCATAAATATTTAACATTCAAATTAGAGTTTACCAACCCTACAAATCTTAAACAACAAACAACTCAATATCCAATTATTCAACCAAATTGAAACATGATTAAACACTTCTAAAACATGCCAAAACGATAGACTTAATAACCAAATCAATGTACTCTTATAGGAACTTCTCATACTTTAACCAAAACAATTTAATATAGCACCATTTAAACCATTTCTAAATTTATATCTATTTCACCCAAATTTTATCTATTTCATATTCATATATTTAATATAAACATTCTATTTTATGATATTAATTTATTATACATATATTTAAGTATATAAATAGTTTATAATCATATAACATCATTTACAATCCTTCCTCAAATATCAAACAAATGACACCTTAGGTACACGCCATTACCAAAAAGAAGAGTACTTCACCACTTTATGTTCGGGATTGGCTTTGGATGCTGATTCGACGATTTGACTTTAACCTAACCTAAGGAAACAAACTGTACGCTGAGTATGACTTAGTGGTATTTTTATAACCCAAATACTATTTAAATAAGAATTTATAAGATATATAAACTATCCAATCATATATATATCCATAAACATTCAAATAAATAATCAATTTCATAAATATATCATCCATATTCCTTTCAATTCTCACATCTTTTCACATCAATATCAATGACATAATTGCTACTCAATAATTTTTCTCAATAGGATACATAGTTCAATTTCAATATCCATTTCCATCTCATGAATCCGTGATTCATACAATTTCATGCATTTCATTTGCATATTTCATTTCATTGTCCATTCCAATCTATATTAAAAATTACTTAATATTAATCAGTTGGCCAAACCATTGATCTACCCCTATTAACACAACTCGAACACTGAAGGATACACGAATCCAACCAAAACACACTGGTACGGCACTCAGTGCCTTATCGGCTATGCCGAAGTAAAATAAAATGGTACACAATACCTCATCGGATTTATCTGAAGTATTAATACAACACTTAATGTCTTAACGACTCAAAGTTGAAGTATCCCTATACAGTTCCAATCTTATGGCATGCCAACTATATCCGACTCAGCCCGATACAGTTTGTAACACCCCTAACCCGTATTCGTCATTAGAACAGGGTTTCAGAGCATTACCGAAACTTTCAAAATATTTTTAGATATTTCATTTAAATTACTATTCATTTACCAGAATGATTCATAACATCCCTTTTTAGGGCCCTCGAGGACCAAAATATGCATTAGAATCGATTTGGGACCAAATCGGGATCTTTGGGAATTTTTTGCAAAATTCCAAAATTTTTCTCACTATTAAGAGTCACATGCCCCTGTGGTATGGGACACGCCCGTGTGGTCAGGCCGTGTTGAGTCACATGCCTGTGTTCCGAACCCGTGTAACTTTTTGAGTTGCAACTCATGAACAAATTGATGTCACACGGCCAAATCACATGCCTGTATGCTAGGCCGTCTGGTTAATTCAAATTTTCAAAAATTAGGTGCAAGGTTCACATGGCCAAGGGACACGCCCGTGTTCTAGGCTATGTGCCTCACACGGCTGAGACACACGCCCATGTTCTGCCCTTGTGCTCAATTCTGAGCATTCTATTTCTCAAAATTAAGGTGCAGGGGACACATGACCTAACCACATGCCCATATCACCAGGCCATGTGTCACACAAGGTCTAGACACACGCCCGTGTGGATGAAATAAAGCCATTTCTAGCTTCATTTCTCACCCAAAATCACACCTAAGACCTGCACTTGAAACACACATCCAATACCAACCATTCCAAGCATTCAAATTAAACAAATTCAATCATTCATCATGGCGTACCATTACATGCATGTGTGTTTATAACTTACCTTGATTTGACTTAGGTGTTAACAACATTTGATCTCATTCACTTAACAAATCACATATGAGTATATCATAATAACCTACTTAACATATAGTAAAACTACCATAGCATGACATTACAAGTATATCAAAAGAACCGTTTCTAGCCATTATGGCTAGATTACAAACATCATTATCAAGCTACTAATGGTCAAGTTTTCCTATACATGCCATTATACCAAAAGGATTCAACTGTATATATACCCAAAATAAGCTAGTTGATAGTATGACGATGCTCCAATGATCTTCCAACCTTTGCGAGCTTCCCAGCACTATAAAACAGGGAAAATAAAATGGAGTAAGCATTACATGTAACACCCCTTACCCAATACTATCGCTGGAATCGAGCACGAGGCGTTACCAGACTTAACTTACTAGTTCGGGCATAATTTTTTTAAAAAAATTTATTCACTTGCATCCATCCAATATGTCCTTAAAAGGGCCCTCAAGGACCTAATTATGCAATTAAAATGGTTCAGGACCAAACTGAGAACATTAAAAACTTCCCGATTACTTAAACAAATCAAAACAAATTATTTCACTATTCATGATAAAACTGTCTACTTGCATCATAGTGACTAGATTAATTATAACTCAAATTACGAAACTCAAAATTCAAACCTGTAAATTTTCCCTAAAACTAGACTCATATATATTTTTACCATAATATTTCCAGAATTGTTGGTGTGGCCAATTAGTACAGTTTATTAGTTAAAATCTCCATTGTTACACAGTCCAACGGTTCTGACCTTTCCTCACTAAAAATCAATTATATCATGGTACAAATTTCATTTAATGTTCCTGCTCATTTCTAATGAAAATAGACTCATTAAGGGATCTAGAAATATAAATTGTAACCCTTAATTCTTCTTGTACAATTTCTAGTAAATTTATAAAATCAGAATAGGGGATCACAAAATCATTCTGAACCAGTCTCACAAGAATATAAATATCTCAGAATATAGACTTTCTTTGCTTGCTTTGTTTCTTTCCTATGAAAATAGACTCAATAAGTTTTAATTCTATATCTCATTCACCATTTAATTCCATTTCTACAATTTTAATGATTTTTGAAAATCATATCACTGCTGCTGTCCCAAAACTATTTCATAACCAACTTTTACTCTTTCATAATTTCTTTGCATTAAACCTCATTTAGGCATGCATAACATCAACACATGTTCTTATTTAGCCATATCATAAGGACATACAGACAAAATGACCAACTCCCTATACATGCCATAACTGAAAAGTTTCAATGAAAATACCCAATTTGGTAACTTGGTAGTCGAAAGTGTGAAGCGATCTCCGACGACCTCCAACCCGAGCTTTGTTTGGTAAAACTCTGGAATAGGGGAAAGGAAATAGGTAAGCTTATAAAGCTTATTAAGTTCACATGTAAAATAATAGGCATTAGTAATAAATTTAACTTATTATTAAGCTTTCATAATTTGCATAAATAATGTTAAGTTCTTACTTTCCCATCTTACTCATTGGTAACCTTACCAAAGGCTCGGAATAAAAAAAAAAAACACCTTACTCAATAGCTTGCTTATGTACCTACAACATCTCACTTAACACATTAATACTCTTTCATAATAAATAAGCATATTGCCAACCATGTCACAAAGCGTCATAAGTATAATTGAAAACTTATCACTTACTTAATACTTGAATATACTCATTAAAATACTTTTAATATCATCAACTTATAAACTCAATATTAATAAGCCTTATGTACATACCTGTGCTCTTTCCTCATGATCTTACTTTGTCATCTCTTTGACTTACTCTTTGGATTACTCAAGTACCTTTCCTTTTGAAATTTACCATTGCCATGTCTTGACTTGGTCTTACATGGTATCCTTACCTTGTGAATTCACCAATGCCATGCCTTGGCATGGTATTACACGGGATCTTTGCCTTATAGTAACTTATCAATGCCATGTCTTAACATGGTCTTACATGATTTCCTTGCCTTATAATAACTTATCAATGCCATGTCTTAACATGGTCTTTACATGATTTCCTTGCCTTGTAAAACTTACCAATGTCATGCCTTGGCATGGTCTTACTTGGTATCCTTATCTTATGTTGCCATGGGTCAACCATGGTCATTTTCCATCAATTCTTCCTTAATTGTCATGTTATAAACATGGACTTTTCTGTCAATTCTTCCTTAGTTGCCATGTTATAAGCATGGACTTTGAAATATTAATACCTTGGCAATTCATAGCTAAAACATACTTACTCAAAATTCTCAAGGTCAGTGACATAACTCAATAATAATAATAGCAACAATTTCATAATAATAAAATGCTACTCAACTTACATACTTACATTCTCAATCTCATCATATCCTCAATTTATCTTATTTTCCTCAAATTATGCTATTCAATACTTTCTTGATCTTATACAAAGCCACATTACCACTATGGTCTTATATGTAAACTTATTCGAATTCTCACTTTTAATGCCGAATCATCTCTCAATTATTGTCATTATATTCAAAAATTAATACTAAAACATTTATAACTAATATATCAATTTAGCATTCAAACATGCTTAATTAAATGCTTATTAAACACATGAACCTACCTCGATACCAACACGGTCATTTTGACTAACTTTCCTGATTTTCGGTTTTTCTCCCGTTCTAGGTCCAAATCTTATTTTCCGGGATCTAAAACATCACATTTCACTTATTTAATCAATGCACTAATCATTTCAGACCTAAAACATATTTTTACAGAATTTATATTTTTGCCCCTAAACTTTTACATATTCATACTTTTTCCCCAAAGCTCGGAAATTAAACTTTATCCTTAATTCTTATGTTTTAGGACATGCTGATCATTTTTTTCCTTTAATGGCCATCAAATTCTCGCCCTAACATACACTTATGAACAATAATAATTTTTACCGATTATGTTGTTTTACTCATTTTCACTGAAAATTGCTTAGCACAAGTCATTTAACATAATTCTAAGCCTCATATTCTATCATAAAACAT
Source organism: Gossypium stocksii (assembly GCA_020496765.1). Classification (NCBI taxonomy): domain Eukaryota; kingdom Viridiplantae; phylum Streptophyta; class Magnoliopsida; order Malvales; family Malvaceae; genus Gossypium; species Gossypium stocksii. The sequence continues at coordinate 54,160,627 of CM035621.1, forward strand.
CAAAATACACATTTTTCACCTATGGGTAATTTTCCAAATATAAACCCTAGCTCGAATTAATGGTAGAATTAGCTTAATCAAGTTACCGAGATTCCAAAAATGTAAAGAACATGAAAAATGGGGCTATAATGGACTTACTATGAAGCTTGGAAGGTGAACAAACCCTAACTATGGTGTTCCCTTGCTACATTCAGCCATGGAGAAAAGAAATAAAGAAGATGATAGCTTATTTCATGTTATTTTGTCTTTATTCAATAATTAAGGCATTTTACCAAAATGCCCTTAAATACCTTACTTACTAACCATGTCTATTTTTGTCCATCGAACTTTAATGATCTAATTACTATTTAAGGACCTCTACTTTAAACCCCCATTTCAATCAAATACTTTCTAAACTAGAATACATATTTTGTAACTTTTGCAAATAAGCCCTAATAGACAAATTAAACATGCAATCTATAAAATTTCTTATCGGTAGTCTAACACATGCATCTAATCAATCGGTAAATCATGATAATTCATCATAATAAACTTTTCTATCTTATATTTGCGGTTTCGCAACCACTATTCCGTTTAGGCCCTTTTTCAGGATGTTATATTACATGCTTAATAAGTTCATATAACAGAAAACTAAACTTACCAATCCCGTTTATTAAATCTAAGCATATAATATGTTTTCCATCCATTAGCAAAACTTCCTAAACAAATACATTTAATCAAACATGTTAGTCACCAAAACCACCATATCAATCAAGCAAACATAGATGAGCTCATCATGCAATACTCTTTCAAGTCATTATCATTTCATCTCATTTTCTCATAACATGTAAAAAATTGTGTTTGTTGAATCATTGAAATTCCGATGAATGCTCAAGTGGTAAACTCGAGGTGTACGATTCAATAACCCCTCAATTCATTTTCAAGAGTACCCATTAGGGCACTTAATCAAGGAAACACTCTCAAGCCACATATCACATAATAGGATTAGTAGTCCAAGCTAAATCCTTTATATATCGTATGCTCAGAGAAGCTCAACTAGGGTTACCAGTCCATGTAACAACCCAATTTTGGGCCTAGTCAGAACAGTGGTTTCGGGACCAAAAATTCGATGACAAAAAAAATTTAGTTTTATTATATTTTTATGGTATACAATTCCACGAAATGATTTTGCGTAAATCTCATTCGAAAATTTTGACGTTTGGGCACTCAATTTAGTCAAAATGACTAAATTGTAAAAAGTGCAAAACTTGAGTTCTAGAAGCTAGAGGTGTCAAATTGCTATGAAATTTTAAATTGGAGGTCCTTAAATGGTAATTGGACCATTGGTAAATTTTTTGGACAAAAATGGACATGAAATAGGTGAAATAGAATATTTTTAAGTTAGGGGCATTTTGGTCATTTAGTGATTAAATGATTAAATAAACAAAATTAAGAGCCAATTTTTGTCCATCTTCAACCCCATGGCCAAATTTCTCAAGAGGAACTCATGGATAGGGTTTTTCAAGTCTACAAGCTCGATTGTAAGTCTGTTCTAGCCCCGTTTTTAATGATTTTTACATTTTTGAAATCTTTGTAACATGATCTACCTATTTCTACCATTAATTTGAGATATGGTTAAAGTCTAATGTTTATGAATATGGTTAGAGAAACGACTTTTACTTTGTGATTTTCGGCAAAAATATCCAAAAGGACTAATTTGTAAAAGTTATAAAATTGGTCATAAGAGTTTGATTTAGTGGAAATTGTGGAATGCTATAGTTATGAAAATGGCTCGGCTAGGCCTAAAATGTAAAGAAATTGAATAAATTTCATTTTTCAGGCCTAGGGGTAAAAGTGTAAATATGACAAAGTTTAAAGGCAAAAATATAAATTTTGCCAAAATGTGAATTTAGGCTAATTTGAGAGCATGATGAATAACTGAGTTAATGTGGTGTTATAGATTAAGGAAAACAAGATTCAGACTTAGAACGGGGGAAAATAAAGAATGTGATAAATAAGTCCTTTTCACCAAATGTGCTGCCGAGGTAACTTTGTAGGTAAATAATGCATCATTTTTACTTATGTTATCATATTTTATTATGTTTTATGAAATATGGACGAATATTGAATGAAATTGACAAGTATCGAAAAGTGAGAAATTTCTCGGATGAACATTAGGAATAAAATAGGATACAAATGACATGTCACTAGTGACTCAACTGTGGTACTATGTGAAGGCCACTTTGTGAAGAAGGTAGCTTTGGCTACAACGGTGGTACTATGTGTAGGCCACCTGGTATCCGTTATTATTCCGATGTGTTCAACAAGAAATGATTAAGTGTAAATGAATATGACTATGTGATGAATAAGTATAGGAATGTGTGTGCAATGTGCTTATGAGCAATGTGCTAGATATATGATTGAACTTTGGTAAGATTGATATGGAGTAAGTGTTACAATGAAAGTTACTATAGAGAAAACATGAAAGTGAAATTTAGAAATAAAATAGTTATGGACAGCAACAGTTGTGTGACTTTGAAAAATCACCAAAAATAGTGCAAACAAAATTAGAGGTTGAATAAGATATGAAATAAAATCATATTGAGTCTATTTTCATATAAAAGAAACAGTGTAACCAAAAGGATTTCATATTATGAGATATTTAAATTTTTGTGAGACAGAGTCAGAATGATTTCGGAATCCCTTATTTTGACTTGGGAAAATCATTAAAAATTGTACAAAAATAATTATGGGTTACAATTTATATGTTTAAAATCCTAAATGAGTCTATTTTCAGGATAAACAAATGGGAACATCATCTAAATTTTTTATGAGAAGATAATTAAATTTTAGTGCAAAAAGGTAAAAACTATCAGACAGCAGAACAAAGGAAATTTTGAAGAATAAACTGTACGTATTGGCTAAACCAAAAATTCTAAAAATTTTATGGTAAGAATATATGTGATTCTAGTTTTAGGTAACTAGAATATCTTAATTTGGAGTTCTGTATCTCCAGATATAAACAATTTAGTGATTATGACTTGCGTAGACAACTTGATATGAACATAAGTGAATACTAGAACTTTGTGCAATTATGATTGTATTAACTTAAGAGCGTATTGTGAAGATTTATAGGATCATGTTAATAAATTACTTATTATTTGCATACCTACTTACTAAGCTATAATGCTTATTGCCCTTCCTTTCCTTTTTCCTATAGTGTCACAAATGCTAGCTCGAGTTAGAGGTAGTTGAAGATTCTATCACACTAACAAGTTATTGATTGGTATTGTATGAATGATTTTCAAGTATTTTTAAGTCTATGGCATGTATAAGAACTTGATTATGTGTGTATATGTTATTATGAGTTGGCTTAGAATGTTGGCCTACGCTATTTGAAGGTTATTGTTGTTTAAGGCTGTTTAATGTGGCTAATAATTCTTATGTTATAAGTCTATGATGATGTATTTGCCTACATGTGTTGGATGAGTAAATGTGTGATAATTATGAATGGTAAATGTGGTTGGTTGTGTAAGTTACATGAGGTGAATGGTTAAGTGTGTGTGTGATTATGCATGTAAATGGTATGTGAATGTCTCAGTGTGGATGTTTGAATGCTTAATAACACCATGTTGTGTGATGATAAATTTATATATGTGTTTTGGGGTGGCATAGGGCTTGGTAAATAGCCTTACTTGTGGCCACATGGGCTGCCACATGGCCATGTGCCCAAGGTGTGTGAAGTCTGCACTTGGTTTTCAGAAATTTGAAACGCCACATGGCCTTACACACGGCCGTGTATTTCGACCGTGTGAAAGACATGGCCTACGACACGACGTGTGCCCCTGTTTTTCAAGAAATTTTTCAATGCTTTCAAAAGTTCTCGGTTTATTCCCAGACCACTTCCAAAGTATGTATTGGGCCTCGTAGGTCCTATTTAGGGACTCAAAGATAAAAAGTTGAGAACTTTTAATTTGGATGAAATTTTATGACTCGATTTAATATGTTTATAAGTGTATGTGTTTCGGTAACGCCTCGTACCCTATTCCGGCGTTGAATACGGGTAAGGGGTGTTACATTCAGTAGTATTAGAGCTATGGTTTAGTCCATTCTTGGACTAAGATAGCGTGTGCAAGAGTTTAGCTATACATGAGTAAAGCAGAAATACTTGCAGGTACAAAAATAGTTATGGGTTATAATTTATATTTTTAAAATCCTAAATGAGTCTATTTTCAAGTTAAACAAACAGGAACATCATCTGAATTTTTTACAAGAAGATAATTAATTTTTAGTGCAGAAAGGTCGAAACTGTCAGATAGCAGGACATTGGAAATTTTAAATAATAAACTGTACTTATTAGCTAAAAAAAATTTCTAAAAATTTTATGGTAAGAAGATATGTGAGTCTAGTTTTAGGGAAAATTGTTGGATCTTAATTTGGAGTTTCGTATCTCTAGATATAAATAATTTAGTGACTATGACTCGCATAGACAGCTTGAGATGAACATAAGTGAATAGTGGAACTTTGTGCAATTATGATTGTATTATCTTGAGAACGTATTGTGAAGATTTATAAGAGCATGTTAATAAATTACTTATTATTTACATGCCTACTTACTAAGCTATAATTCTTACCCCCTTCCTTTCCTTTTTCCTATAGGGTCAGAGATGCTAGATCGAGTTAGAGGTCGTTGGAGACTAATAAGTTATTTATTGGTATTGTATCAACGATTTTCAAGTATTTTTAAGTCTATGGCATGTATAGGGACTTGATTATATGTGTATATGTTATTATGTGTTGGCCTAGAATGTTGGCCTATGCTATTTGAAGGTTATTATTGTATAAGGCCGTTTAATGTGGCTAATAATTGTTATGTTATGAGTCTATGATGATGCATTTCAAGGATATGTATGGATGCATGTGTTGGATGAGTAAATGTGAGATAATTATGAATGGTAAATATGATTGGTTGTGTAAGTTGCATGAGGTGAATGGTTAAGTGTATGTGTGATTATGCATGATAAATGTGGTTTGTAAATGGTATGTGGATGACTTAGTGTGGATGTTTGAATGCTTAATAACCCCATGTTGTGTGATGATAAATTTCTATAAGTGTATAAGTGTTTGAGGTTGGCAAAGGGCTTGGTAAATAGCCTTACTTGTGGCCACACGGGCAGCCACACGGCTACGTGCCTAGAGTGTGTGAAGTCTGCACTTGATTTTCAGAAATTTGAAACGCCACACGGCCAAACACACGGGCGTGTATTTGGGCTGTGTGAAGGAGATGGCCTTGGACACGGGCGTGTACCCCTATTTTTCAAGAAATTTTTCAGTGCTTTCAAAAGTTCTCGGTGTAGTCCCGGACCACTTCCAAAGTATGTATTAGGCCTCGTAGGCCCTATTTAGGGACTCAAAGATAAAAATTTGAAAAGTTTTAATTTCGATGAAATTTTATGACTCAGTTTAATATGTTTACAAGTGCATGTGTTCCAGTAATGCCTTGTACCCTATTCCGGCATCGAATATAGGTAAAGGGTTTATAGTCCAGGCTAAACCCTAATCATTACGTATACTCGAGAGGTGTTATATTAGGATTACTTAATCCGGGGCTAAATCCTTTCTATAATGAGGTCAATATGATTACTTGTTCGAGCTAAATCCCATCCGTAAAAAATGCAAAACCTCATTCATTTCGAAAAAGCACAAATGTTCATCAGAATTCAATATTCAATCGGGACTTAACCCTTTTTCACCATTTTCAAGCATGTATTAAAATTTTTCATATAACATTCAAGTAATGTACATCAATATAATTCACATTCCATACAAACACAACATTCAATTAAACATATCTACATGCTCGATTAAGTTATACGAACTTACCGCGACACTTGTTTGCGTATAAGATCTACATCCTAGGCAAAATTACAATTTTGCCCCTAACTTTTTCATAAATTCCAATTTTGTCCCTAGGCTCGAAAAATGAAACTTGTGCAATTTACTCACTATTCCAAGCCTAACAAAAATTTCAAAGTAGAATTTATAACACATACTTTCTATAAATATCAAAATTTTTCATAAATTCACAACTTTACATTTTAGTCCCTAAATCATGTTTTCACCAAAAATCACTTTGTAAAAGTTGTTTATCTATCAACAACCTTTCATTTTCTACCATCAATTTCTAATTTTTAGCATATACATCCATGACCAATTTTCTATACTTGGATAACTTTTAAAATTAATCCCCCAAATAGATAGATTAAGTTATCCCGGTTTCAAAAATATCAAAATTACTAGAAACGAGACAAGGAAACTTACCCAATTAGGCCTTGAAAGTTTCTTCTCTCTCTCCTAGGGTTTCCATATAATTTTTAGGTTGAAGATGACAAAAATAAAATGATATTTCTTTATTATCTTTTTAATTAATTAATTATTTCAATTTCCAATTTAGTCCTTGCCCTTTTTCTAAATTTCCATGGATGAGTCACCTTAAAATATCTACATACTTTCTTAAATGGTCTAATTACCCTATAAGGACCTCTAATTTTGAATTCCATATCTATTTAATCCTTATAGCTACTAGAGCTCTACTTTCACATTTTATGGAATTTGGTCCTTCTCGTAATTAAACACGAAATTGGTAAAATTTTCTCGTCAAAATTTTCACATAATATTTCTATCATATTACAAACCATGTAATAAAATAAAAATAAATTTTATTCTCAGATCAGATTTGTGGTCCTGAAACTACTATTCCAATCTCACTAAAATTGGGCTGTTACAACTCTCACACCTTTAAGGATTTTCGTCCTCAAAAATCGTACCAGTAAAGGGGTTTGGATATTACTTTCTCATGGTATCCTCCAGTTCCCAGGTAGCCTCCTCTATACTGTGTCATTGCCAAAGAACTTTTACTAATGCTACCTTTTCATTTCTCAACTCTTTTGTTTCCCGAGCCAAGATTTTAATCGGTTCTTCACTATATGTCATATCAAGCTGAATCTCTACCTCTGTCGGAGAGATAACTTGTGAAGGACCAGATCGATACCACTGTAGCATAAAACCATGAGAAACATTATGAATCTGATCAAATTCCGATGGTAAAATGAACCGATATGCTACCAATCCAATTCTCTCTGAAATCTCGTATGGCCCAACGAACTATGGACTTAGTTTTCCTTTACGATCAAACCGAAGAACTTTCTTCCAAGGTGATACTTTCAAGAATACTTTATCACCAACCTAAAACCCTATTTATTTTCATTTAAGATCAGCATAGGACTTCTGTCAATCAGAGGCCGCTTTTAAACTATCCTGAATTACTTTCACCTTTTCCTCAATCTCACGGGCTAAGTCAACTCCGTGTAACTTTTTCTCATTGAGTTCTATCCAATACAATGGAGTTCTACATTTGCGACCATACAAAGCTTTACATGGTGCCATCTTAATACTAGACTGATAACTGTTATTATAAGCAAATTCAACCAAAGGCAAATACTTTTCCAAGTTACCTTCAAACTCAAGTATATAACATCAAAGCATATCTTCCAAGATTTGTATTACCTATTCAGATTGACCATCTGTATGGGGATGAAATGCAGTTCTGAAATGTAGTTGTGTACCCAAAGCTTCTTGTAACTTGCTCCAAAATTGGGATGTAAACTGAAGGTCACTATCCGGAATGATAGAGACAGGCACTCCTTGCAATTTGAAAATCTCAAAAACATACAAATCAACCAATCTATCCAAGGAAAAATCCATACGTACCATAATAAAGTGTGTAGACTTTGTCAACTGATCAACAATTACCCAAATGGCATCTTTCTTCTTTGGAGATAGGGTAACCCTAATACAAAGTCCATAGTAATTCTTTCCCATTTCCATTATGGTATCATAACTGGCTGTAAAAGTCCAAAAGGCAACTGATGTTTGGCTTTTACTTACTGACATATCAAACATTTGGATACAAACCCGAAAATATCCTATTTCATTCCTAGCCACTAGTATATCTTTTTCAGATTATTGTACATTTTATTACTACCAAGATGCATATACATGTTACCATTATAAGCTTCATTCAAAATCTTCTTTACTAGCTCTGAACTTTTCGGTACACATACTCTACCTCTGAATAACAAGCAACCATCAATCCCAATCTAAAATTCTGAGTCAAGAGTCGATTCGCTTTGTATCCATTTTGCTTGCAACTTACTATCATTTTTCTGAGCTTCCGAGATTTACTGCAAAAATGTTTGTCTAGCTTTCAACTCATCTATAATTGAACCATCATTAGATAATGACAATCGAGTATTCATTGCTTGCAAGGTATACAAAGATTTTCTACTTAAGGCGTGTGCCACTACATTGACTTTTCCCATATGGTAATCAATGACAAGATCATGATCTTTCAGCAATTCTAGCCATCTGTGCTACCTCAAATTTAGATATCAAGTACTTCAAAATTTTATGATTAGTGAATATGTGACATTTTTCACCAAACAAGTAATGCCGCCAGATTTTTAATGCAAACACAAAGGTTGCCAATTCAAGATCATGTGTTGGGTAGTTTCTTTCATGTGGTTTTAGTTGTCTTGAAGCATATGCCAGAACTTTACCTTCTTGCATCAGGACACAACCTAAACCATTCAATGATGCATCACTGTAAACTATAAATTCCTTACCTGATTTTGGCTGAACTAACATTAAAGCTTCTGCTAAGAAAGCTTTTAATCTATCAAAACTCTACTGACATTTATCACTCCATTCAAATTTTACACCTTTTTGCAATAGTCGGGTCATCGGAGAAGCCATCATTGAAAAACCTTTTACAAACCTTTAATAATAACTAGCTAGTCCTAGAAAACTTCAGACTCTAGACGCATTCGTCGGTCGCTTCCAGTTAACAACGGTTGAAATTTTATTCAGGTCCACCTTGACAACTTCAGCATATACAATATGCCCAAGAAAACTAACTTCTAGTAGCCAAAATTCACATTTATTGAATTTGGCATACAGTTGCTTCTCTCGCAAGGTTTGCAACACTATTCTCAAATGCTCAGCATGTTTATTTTCATCTCGATAGTAAACCAAAATATCATCTATAAGTACCACCACAAACCTGTCTAAATGGGGGCTAAAAATTCTATTCATCAGGTCCATAAACACTGCAGGTGCATTTGTCAAGCTGAATGGCATTACTAAGAACTCATAGTGTCTGTATCTGGTTCTGAAAGCTATCTTTGGTACATCTGAATCCTTTACCCATAGTTGATAATAACCAGAACAGAGTTCAATTTTTAAAAATATAATAGCACATTTTAATTGATGAAACAAGTCATTAATACGAGGCAATGGATACTTGTTCTTTATGGTAACTTTGTTGAGTTGTCTATAATCAATGCACAGCCTCAACAATCCATATTTCTTCTTAAAAAAACAGAAGCAGCACACCCCAAGGTAAGAAACTAAGTTGAGCAAAACCTCTTTCAATCAAATCTTGCAGCTGTACTTTTAGCTCTTTCAATTCGGTAGGAGCCATTCTGTAAGGCATTATGGATATTGGTGTCGTCCCCGGTACAAGATCTATAGAGAATTCCACTTCTCTATTAGGCGGTAATCTAGGTAATTCTTCTAGGAACACAATAGGAAATTCACACACAACCAGTATTGATTGAATCTTTCACTCAATTACTTCAGTATCCAACACATATGCAAGGTAAGTGTCATAGCCCTTTTTAATACATTTATATGCTACTATTATTGAAATCACATTAGGTAATCCATCTAGTTTATCAGATTCAACACGAAGTAATTCACCACTCTGACATTTCAATACAATATATTTCTATTTACAATTCACCACTACATCATATTGGGTTAACTAATCCATTCCCAAAATCACGTCAAATTCATCAAATGGCAATAACATCAAATTAGCTGGAAAGCAATGACCCTTTATCATTAAAGGACAATTATTATAGACCTTATTCACCATAACACATTGACCCAGGGGGTTTGAAACTTTAACCACAAATTCAGTGAATTCAATAGGCATATTCTCAACAGCCACTAAGTTTGTGCATATATACGAATGTGTGGAACCAGGATCAATTAATACTAGTATCAAGTAGAGAATATGTACCAGTAATGACACTTGGTGCTGAGGCTTCTTCTCTATCACGAATAGCGTATGTCCTTACAGGTGGTCATGCCTCAGGTCTAACTACTGTATCCCTGGTAGTACCTCGACTACCACTAACATTGCCAGGATGACTGGGTGGTCTACCTATCGAGATAGGAATACTAGGCTTTGGAGTTGGTTCTATCTCTTTTTCAGCTCTTCCTGGACAATCATTAAGAAAATGGTCAAGTGAACCACACGTAAAACAAGCTCCACTTCTAAACCGACATTCTTTATGATGAAATTTGTTACAATATTGACACTTCGGTTTGGGATTTCCCACACTACCCACGCTAGTCACAGATGGGGATGAAGACCTCGGGTTAGAACATTGATAGCCTCATTCTCTTCCAGAATATCCCGTAGAAGTGGTCACACGATCATAATACTTTTTTAATTTCTCAGAAGCAAATGATTGTGACTTACTCATAGTTCTTTTTTTCAGAAACCCCAGCCTCTCTTTTAGCTTGTTTCTTCTCCTTACTCAATTCTTCAGCTTTTTGTGCTTGATAGGCTAACACATCAAATTCCCTTATCTTTAGAATTCTGATCAACAATTTAATGTCTTCAGTTAGACCCTCTTCAAAATATTTACACATCTCGGCCTCAGTTAGAACCCATTCTCTAGAATTTTTGCTCAACCGAAAAAATTCTTTTTCATATTTAGATACAGTCATGTTTCCCTACTTGAGTTCTAAAATTTTTTCTTTTTCCGTTCCATAAATATCTGACTCACATATTTCTTTTTGAATTCAGCTTGGAAGAATTCCCATGAAATTCTCTCTCTCCGCACAACTGAAGTTATGGTATTCCACCAATGATAAGCTGTATCTTTCAGTAGGGATACTGTACATTTCAGACATTCGACATGTGTACAAGATAATTCATCAAATACCCGGATAGTATTTTCTAGACAAAACTCAGCCCTTTCCAGATCATCAACTGCAATAGCTCTAAATTTTTCTGCCCCATGCTTACGGATTTTATCTATCAGAGGCTTACAAATTCTAACAAGTTCAACACCCTGTGGTACCTCAAGAGTTGGCTGAGGCAGAGGTGGGGGAGGTCGTGGTACAGCAGGGTTTGTTCTTAGGTACTGGGTAAACCACTCATTCATCATTTGAAAGAAGGCCTATTTTGCCTCCTCACCTTGGCCCTCAAACACGGGCGTTTCACTACCAGACACAGAAGCAACTTTTTGAACTGAAGTTGAAGCATTGCTTTCAGCTTCCTCGAATTCAGCTCTAGCTCGATTGGATTACATTACTATATGAAAAACACATTTAAAATGATCAGAAGTCATCACACTATCGTAGTTTATATAATGGCATGTATAGCTAAACTCGTGTTTGCAACGCCAAATCTAAGAATTGGCTAAACTATAGCTCTGATACCACTAAATGTAACACCCCTAACCCGTATTCGTCATCGAAATAGGGTTCGGAGCATTAACAGAACTTTCAGAACATTTTCAGATCATTCATGTAAAATTTCTATTCATATTCCAAAATCATTCATAATGTCTCTTAGTAAGGCCCACGGGGCCTAAAACATAGATTAGAATCGATTCGGGACCAAACCGGAGTCTCGGGGAATTTTTCACAAACTCTCAAAATTTTTTTTCACTATTAAGAGTTACATGCCTGTGTGGTATGGGACACGCTCATGTGGCTCGACCGTGTGGCTTCACATGCCCATCTCCCTAACCCGTGTAACTCTTTAACTTGCAACTCATGAACAAATTGATGTCACACGGCCAAGTTATATGCCTATGTGCTAGGCTATGTGATTAATTCAAATTTTTGAAAAATAGGTGTAAGGTTCACATGGCCAAGGGACATGCCCGTGTTCTAGGTCGTGTGCCACACACAGATAAGACACATGCCCGTGTCTTTGCCCATGTGCTCAATTTAAAGTATTTTGTTTCGTAAAATTTAAGTGAAGAGGACACACGGCCTGACTACACGCCCATGTACCCGACCGTGTATCACACACGGTCTAGACACACGCCCGTATGTCTGCCCGTGTGGACAAAATAAAGCCATTTCTAGCTTCATTTGTCACCCAAAATCACAACCAAAACCTGCACTTGAAACACATATCCAATACCAACCATCCCAACCATTCAATTTAACCAATTCATCATTCATCGTGGCATAGTATTACATGCATATATGTGTTCATAACTTACTTTGAATTAACTTAGGCATTGCCAACCTATGATCTTATATACTTAACATGCCACATATGAATGTCATAATAACCAAATTAACATATATTTAACTACCATAGCATGACATTACAAGTATATCAAAACAACCATTTCTAGCCATTCCAATGGCTAGATTACAAACACCATTTTCAAGCCACTAATAGTCAAGTTGTCCTATACATGCCATTATACCAAAAGGATTCAACTATATATACCCAAAATAAGCTAGTTGATAGCGTGACGATGCTCTAATGATCTTCCAACCTTCACAAGCTTCCAAGCACTATAAAATAGTGAAAATAAAACGAAGTAAGCATTTCATGCTTAATAAGTTTGTATAACGGAAAACTAAACTTACCAATCCTGTTTATTAGATTTAAGCATAAGCAAACAATAACATGTTTTCCATCCATTAGCAAAACTTCCTAAGCACATGCATTCTATCAAACATGTTAGTCACCAAAATCTCCATATCAAACAAGCAAACGTAGACGAGCTCATCATCATTATTCTTTCAAGTCATTATCATTTCATCTCATAATTCTCATGACATGTCAAGAGTTTTATTTCCGTTGAATCATTGAGATTCCGATGGATGTTCAAATAATACACTCGAGGCGTACGATTCAATAAACCATCAAGTTCTTATTCAAGGGACCCGTTAGGGAATTTAACAAGGAACACACTCTCGAGCCGCATATCGTAATCAGATTTCCAATCCAGGCTAAATCCTTTTTATAATGTATGCTCAAAAGAGCTCAATTAGGGTTGCTAGTCCAGGCTAAACTCAAATCGTAACGTGTACTTAAGAGGTATTATATAAGGATTACCCATCTGGGCTAAATCCTTCCTATAATAAGGTCAATAGGATTACTCATCCGAGCTAAATCCTGTCTGGAACAAATGTAGAATCTCATTCTTTTCGGGAAAGCACATGTATTCATCGGAATTCAATAATCGATCAGACTTAACCCATTTTCACCATTTTCAAGCAAGTATTAAATATTCATTTTAAACATTCAATTTATGTGTATCCATATAACTCACATTCCATACAAACACATCATTCAATTTAACATATTTACACGTAAGATTAAGTTACACGAACTTACCTCGACACTTGTTCGCGTATTAAATCTACTAATCCGAAACCTTCTCTTTTCATCGATTTAACCTTGAATTTGTGTTGTTTGGATCTATATAAATAACATTAATCATCAATTTCACACATTTTATACTCGTTAGGACTTAATTTATGTCCTAAGAAAAATTACCATTTTGCCCTTAACTTTTCCATAAATTCTAATATCGTCCCTAGGCTCGAAAAATGAAACTTGTGCAATTACTCTCTAATCCAAGCCTAACCGAAAATTCAAAGTAGATTTTACAGCACTTATTTCCTATAAATTTAAGATTTTTTCATCAATTTTCACAACTTTACATTTTAGTCCCTAAATCATGTTTTCATCAAAAATCACTTTGTAAAAGTTGTTTATCTATCAACAACCTTTCATTTTCTACCATAAATTTCTAATTTTTAGCATATACATCCATGACCCATTTTCCATACTTTGATAACTTTACAAATTAGTCCCCCAAGTAGATAGATTAAGCTATCCCAATTTTAAAAATATCCAAATTACTAAAACCGGGACAAGGAAACTTACCCAATCAAACCTTGAAAATTTCTTTTCTCTCTTCTAGGGTTTCCATGTATTTTAGGTTGAATATGATGAAAATAAGATGATATTTCTCTTATCATCTTTTTAATTAATTAATTTTTCATATTTCCAATTTAGTCCTTGCCCTTTTTCTAAATTTCCATGGATGAGTCACCTTGAAATATCTACGTACTTTTTTAATGGTCTAATTACCTTCTAAGGACCTCTAGTTTTGAATTTCATAACTATTTAATCACTCTAGTTACTAGAGTCTCACTTCGCATTTTATGCGATTTGGTACTTCTCGTAATTAACACGAAAATGGTAAAATTTTCTTTTCAGAATTTTCACATGACACTCCTAGCATAATACAAACTGTAAAATAAAATAAAAATAATTTAAATTTTCGGATCGAATTTGTGGTCCTGAAATCACTATTTCGATCTCACTGAAATCTAGGCTATTACAAATTCTTTTTCAAGAGTACCTATTATGGCACTTAATCAAGGAAACACTCTCGAGTCACATATCGCATAATAGGATTACCAGTCCAGGCTAAATCCTTTATATATCGTATGCTTAGAGAAGCTCAATTAGGGTTACCAGACCAGGCTAAACCCTAATCGTTACGTATACTCGAGAGCTGTTATATTACGATTACCTATCCAGGCTAAATCCTTTCTATAATGAGGTCAATAAGATTAATCATCCAAGCTAAATCCCGTCTGCAACAAATGCAAAACCTCATTCATTTTGGAAAAGCACATATGTTCATCGGAATTCAATATTCAATCGGGACTTAACCCTTTTTCACCATTTTCAAGCATGTATTAAAATTTTTCATATAACATTCAAATAGTGTACATCAATATAATTCACATTCCATACAAACACAACATTCAATTAAACATATCTACATGCTCGATTAAGTTACATGAACTTATCTCGACACTTGTTTGCATATAAGATCTACTAATTTGAAACCTTTCTTTTCCTCGATGTAACCTCAAATTTGAGTTGTCCGGATCTATATAAGTAACTTTAATCGTCAATTTCACACATTTCATATTTATTGAGACCCGATCTATGTCTTAGGCAAAATTACCATTTTGCCCCTAACTTTTCCATAAATTTTAATTTCGTCCCTAGGCTCAAAAAATGAAACTTGTGCAATTTACTCCCTATTCCGAGTCTAACAAAAATTTAAAAGTAGAATTTATAGCACATGTTTTCTATAAATTTTAGAATTTTTCATCAATTTTCATAACTTTACATTTTAGTCCCTAAATCATGTTTTCACGAAAAATCACTTTGTAAAAGTTGTTTGTCTATCAACAACCTTTCATTTTCTACCATAAATTTCTGATTTTCAACATATAGATCTATGACACATTCATACTTGGATAAAATTTCAAATTAATCCCCCAAATAGATAGATTAAGTTATCCTGTTTTCAAAAATGTTAAAATTACTAAAAACGGGACAAGGAAACTTTTCCAATTAGGCCTTCAAAGTTTCGTCTCTTTCTCCTAGGGTTTCCATATAATTTGGGGTTGAAGATGACAAAAATAAGATGATATTTCTTTTATCATCTTTTTAATGAATTAATTATTTCAATTTCCAATTTAGTCCTTGCCTTTTTTCTAAATTTCCATGGATGAGTCACCTTAAAATATCTACATACTTTCTTAAATGGTCTAATTACCCAATAAGGACCTCTAATTTTAAATTCCATACCTATTTAATCCTTATTGCTACTAGAATTCTACTTTCGCATTTTATGTGATTTGGTCCTTCTTGTAATTAAACACGAAATTGGTAAAATTTTCTTGCCAAAATTTTCACATAACATTTCTATCTTACGGACCATGTAATAAAATAAAAACTAAATTTTATTCTCAAATCAGATTTGTGGTCCCGGAACCACTATTCTGATCTCACTGAAATTGGGCTGTTACACAGTTAATAGGGCCTCGAATCACTTCTCAAGTTCCAATCAATATACATTTCAATTCAAATAGTCACATATACTTCACAATCAATTCAATTCACTCAAATTAAATACCAATACTCAACTATCAAATTAATCATAATTTCATAAATACTCAATTCAATATTAAAATACTATACTAAATACTCAATTCAATATTAAAATACTATACTAAACACTCAATTCAATATCAAATTACTACACTTACCTTAATTTTAAATATAGCAATTTAATAATTAAATTCGAATTATAGAAATACAAACCGTGATTTCTCGAATTACTCCTCATTGACTTTGTCTTTTCCATTCCTAGTCGAGGTCTCCAGCTCAACGTTAGCTGCGGAATTAAAACAATTAAAAATTATCAATATACTACAATTTCATACTAAATATTTCAATTTACATTCAACTTTTGTATAATTTTTAATTTAATCCTTAAACAAAACTAACTTTATTTTATTTACAATTTATTCATTATTTTTCATTCAATTATCACTTAAAACTAATTTTAATTCTCTAATTTCACCATAAAACCCTAATTTTAAATTTGTTTCAATTTAGTCCCTACTACATAAAACTTATGATTTTCTTTACAATTCAATCCTTATATCAATTCTAACTTAAAATTCTATCAATTCAGACCCTAATTCTTCAATTAATTCAACATAAACCAAATCTAAAAACCAACTAACTTTCAAAATTTGCACTTATATAAAGTAGTATTTTATTCCAGGATTCTAAAAACATCAAAATTACAAGAAAATGGGCTAAATTGACTTACCACTTAAGCTTGAAACCTTAAAATGCTATTTTTTCCTTTCTTTTTCTTTCCCTTTTTTCTTTCTCTCTTTTCTCCCCTATTTTTCGTTCCCAATTTTGTTTGTTCTTTGTTTTTTTGTTTCCTTTATTTTACTTTATGTTTTATTATATTATTATATTAATACATTATTATAATTTATATACTTAAGTATTAAGTATAAATATATGTATATTATACATACACATGAAATAATATTTTTCATACATTTGGCATTTATTATCCCTTACGCTTTATTTTAATAATTTAATATAATAATATTTTATTAATAAAATATTATTTACATATATATTAAGTAAATAAGTAATTATTACTAATTTATGTATTTTATTTTTCCACGTATATTTCACTATTACCACACACTTGGCATTTATGGTTTAATTCCTAGTTTAGTCCCTTAAATTTCCTCTAGTCTATAATTAAACTTTTACACTATATTCAATCTAATCCTCATACTTAATTAACCTTAATTCAAGGTAATTCACCTAGCCAAAACCTAATTAACGACTCAACTAACTTCAGAAATAATTTTAATAAATATTTACGAATTCGTTTTTCGAAAACAAAGACCCGAAAATACACTTTCTGATAACCATAAATTCTGGGTCGTTACGATTACAGCTAAAACTTAAAATTAACTAGCTCAGCTTTCCTTGACCATCAATGTGGCTGCATGATGGTTCTTATTCCTCCTTCTTCTTGCGTTTTTTATCTTTGGAGCACTTTCTCTTCTTTTCTTTGGGCTTCGCACGGTCCTCTGATCACTCCTCAGTTTCTGGTGCTATCCTGACATCATTGGCTGCTTCTTGTGTAGAAGGGGTCACCTTGAGTGGTCCTGTATAGACCACTATTCCCAATGGGTTGTGGTGCCCCTCACTGGTTACCTCTGCAGCTTTCACCGATCTAGCTCCATCTCGCTCCAAATTATCAGTAGTGTCACCCACAAACTCAGATGCATTGACAATGTTCTCAGCAGATTCTTTCTCAGCAGCTTCTTTCTTAGTATTTTCTTCCTCGGCCTTCTCGTTCACAACTGCAACACGGGTTTCCTCCTCCCCACCTCAACATCCCGTGAGTCCTCTTCTTTTTCAACATCAGAGACGTGCACAATAGAAGATTCCACCAATCTATCTCGGTCCCTAAAGTCATCCTCCTCAGATGACGTTCATAATCTCGGATGATTGGTGGGAACACTAGAAATTCTGGGAGTGGGGTTGGGCTTAACTGACTTAATGTGGCTACAATAGAGTTGTTATATACCCTGGTATAAACGTAGAATAAATTTTGTGATCTGTCCATATTCTCTATTGTAGCGACAAGCTTAATCTGCTTATTGCTAATGGAATTAGCCAACTTCTTGATATCCTACATTTTGCACAACAATGATGTTTCTGTAGTCAGTTTCTTCCCTTAATTTTTGCCTCGGTTTTGTCCTTCCTTGTCTTGCTAGTCTCTGCCGCCTTCATTGCTAGTGTATCTTGGCTACAAGACATTCTTTCAATAGAGGCTTCATTTTTCAGGCCCTTATTCTCTAAGACCTATTTATCATCACAGGGCACGATCCCTTTTTGCTAGCACAGTCACATCACCAATGATAGGAAAACCAAAATTCCAGTTTGCCTTGCGGCGCAGTCAGCAATTTCCTGTGGAGTATTACACTGACATCAATCTTTCTACCCTTGACAGTTGAATGTATCAGGCACATTCTATCAAGGTTGACTATTGTGCTGTGAGTAGAGGGTAGTAGCCTGCAGTTGACAAAATGAAACCAAAATTTTCTTTACAGTGTCAAGAAGCAACGGTGCATTGTATAATACTTTTGATGTGAAACCGTCCACAACGCTCCTTTCACAAATAAATCCTTCACTAACAGGTCCCTTTTGTCGTCTGTGATATCCTCAATAAACTCAGAATGTTCATCTACATCCACTTTAGTGTTATACAACTCATTGATATTTTGAGCATCCCATGGGACTAAGCCTTCTCGAACAAAGATAAACTCTAACTCATTGTCATAAAAGTTAGCGTAAAACTCAAATACCAATGAAGAAGAATAGCTTCTAGGATGCGTGCAGAAAGTCTCCTACTTCAGCTTAAGGATGGTTTTGTAGACTTGCTTGCCTAAGTCTTGCTGTTCCGAAAGGAGAATGCCCTATTCTAGGTGGAAGTTTCGCTTCAAAAAGTTGTCTTGAAACCGATCATTGGCCACTTTTGTTAAAAAGATCATCGACTCCTTTTTCTCTATTGGCATGGAGTATTCTAATTCACGAACTATAGTTGCAGAGGATGAGTGTTCTTCAATAGGTTTCGTGGCTTTCTTAACTAATCCTCTCGTTCTTACCATATTTTGGTTCTTTTGTGGAGTAAAATTGTTTAAAGTGGTAAAGGTACCAGCATGGGGAAGAGAAGGTGAATAAAAATAGCTGTTTTGGATGTGTTACAGTCGGCACAGTGAAGAGGGGATTTATAGAGAGTGAAAGAAGAAGATGGAAAGACGTGACTTTTGTGAAGGGAAATAAAGCTGGCGAGAATAATTATGTCCAATGACAATTGCACCCGCTCAGACGATCAGACTTTTGTTCAAATGGTGGGATCTGAAATTTCTGATCTGCCCTCATTCTTACTGAGTCATAAGTGATAGTATAGTAGTACGAACTGCATTGACAATAAAGCCCAAGTACTTCGACAATGTTACCTAATTATTTTGAAAAAATAAAAAATAAAAAGTAAAACAAACTTGAATAGAAACAAAAATAAAATACATAATAAATTTCATAAGAATTAAAATTTTTCGACCAATTTAATGGTCTCTACTTGCTTTGGATCAATAGTTCTAAGGTAATGTTACAATCATTGGCCATTTACTTTGAACTGGTGTTTATCATGTAAATCTCTGATTGTGATCGCACCATGAGGAAATACTTGACAACTTCTAAAGGTCCAAACCAACGAGAGTGTAATTTACCCGGGTGCAGTTTCAGTCTAGAATTGGATAATAAAACTTGTTGACCCGCAAGAAATTGTCGTTGCAAAATAATTCTATCATGCCACCATTTGGTTTTTTTCCTTGTAAACTGTAGCATTTTCATAGGCATTTTGCCTAATTCTCTCTAATTCAATGATATCCAGCAACCGTTTCTTCCCAACAACTTTATAATCCATGTTCACTTGCTTAATTGCCTACATTGCTTTGTGCTCTGGTTCAACTGGCAAGTGACATGCTTTCCCAATTGCTGTCTGCAATGCCCATAAAACGTCTTCCAGTCTGGAAGACCAATCTTTCCTTGAAGGGCTCACAACCTTCTCAAGAATGTTTTTAATTTTTTAATTCGATACTTCAACTTATCCATTAGCTTGCAGATGATAAGTAGTAGCCACTCTATGATTAACATCATATCTCTTTAGTGCGGCTACCACTTGGTTGCAATGAAATTGTGTACTCTGATCACTAATCAATACTTTTGGTGTGTCAAAGTGGGTGTATATATGTTTGTGAAAAAAATTTAAGCACTGTCTTTGCATCATCCTTTGGGACTACAACAGCTTCAACCAACTTTGAGAAGTAGTCAACAACTACTAATATATAAAGATTTCCAAATTAACTTGGAAATGGTCCCAGAAAATCCATACCTTAAATGTCTAACAATTCAACCTCCATAATTGCCAGCAATAACATTTCATTACGTCAAAATATAGAACCAACGCACTGACACCTATCGTAATGATTTCCAAAATTGTGAGCGTCTTTGAATAATGAAGGCTAGTAGAATCCTGATTGGAGAACCTTAGCGGAAATTTTCATACCACCAAAATGACCTCTATAAAGAGCATCATGATAGTGCTTCAGGATGGAAAGCATCTCCTCTTCTGGAACACAGTGCTGAATAATGTTTTCATTGCAAACCTTGAATAAATATGGTTCGTTCCAATGATACTTCACTGCTTCACAAATAAATATTTCATTTTTATGGCTTGTGACACCCAATGGGAGTTTTCCACACACTAGATTATTAACCAAATCCACATACTAAGGGGTTGCATCTACAGTAAATAACTTCTCATCTGGGAATTCGTCGACAATTTGAAGTATGTTTCCATCTTTGCTACCAAATTCCAATCGAGATAGATGGTCTGCAACCTAATTCTCTATACCCTTGCAGTCATTTATCTCAATGTCAAATTGTTGCAATAGTAAGATCCAGCGTATCAATCTTGGTTTTGCATCCTTTTTTACAAAAAGATATCTAAACATCGAGTGATTAGTAAATATGGTAACCTTTGCACCGACAAGATAAGAACGAAACTTGTCAAAAGCAAAGACTACAGTCAAAAATTGTTTCTCTTTAGTGGTATAATTGATTTGAGCCTCTATAAGAGTGAAATATTTTTCCCTTGTGTTGTTCTAGAACAGCACCCACAGCGAAGTCGCTTGCATCGCACATAACTTCAAAAGGTTGAGACCAGTCTAGTGCAATGAAAATGGGAGCATTTACTAGCTGCATCTTTAATTGAATGAATGAATCCAAACATGTATCGTCAAAGAAGAATTTTTGATTCTATTCCAATAACGAGCATAAAGGATTTGTAATTTTCAAGAAATCTCTAATAAATCTTTAGTAAAACCCCGCATTCCCAAGAAAACTGCGAATACCTTTCACATTTGTTGGTGGAGGTAATTTCTCAATGATTTCCACTTTAGCTTTGCCTACTTCAATGCCTTATTGGAGATGCGATGGCCTAACACAATGCCTTCAGTTGCCATAAAATGACATTTTTCCCAATTTAGAAAAAGATGTGTGTCTTCACATCACTGCAATACTTTTTTCGAATTGTCAATGCAATGATCAAAATCAGTCCCATTGACTAAGAAATCATCCATAAAAGCTTGTAAAGAATCTTCAATCATATCTGAGAATATTGCCATCATGCACTTTTGAGATGTGGCTGGTGCATTGCAAAGACTGAAAGGCATACGGCAAACAACAAAAGTATCAAAGGACAGGTGAAAGTAGGTTTCATGTGACCAATTCCTAATTTTTGAAAGTAGATAATGGCATTAGGTTGATGTTAGCTTCCAAGTCACATAAAGCCTTGCCCAAATAATGGTTGCCAATTGAACTTGTGATAGTAAAGCTCCCAGGATATTTCATTTTGGGGGGCAACTTATTTGTCAAAATAGCACTATAGCCCTTTATGAGTGCAATAGTTTCCATATCATTGAGCTTATTCTTCTTGGACAAGAACTCCTTTATAAATTTCCCATAACTCAGAATTTGCACAAGAGCATTTACTAAAGGAATATTGACCTAAAGTTGCTTCAGTGTGTTTAGGAATTGTTGGTATTGCTTATCCTGCTCATTCTTGTTGAATCTTTGTGGAAAAGGTAAATGTGGAGATACAACTGATTATGCTGACACCTTTGATTGCATCAAAAATTTTGAGGGTCGAACATTAGGCATATGAGTAACAATTTTTGGAACTTCCTTGTTTGGTACATCAACAAGCTCTTCAGATTCAACCTTCTCACCAGCGATCACTTCACCAGTATCTTGAGGTGCTACAGTAGAGTCTGTAGTCAGCTCGTCAGTTTATTTACCATTCCTGAGAGTGATAGCCTTATAGTGTTCTTTCCCTCTTAGACTGGGATTTTTTGTGTCACTAGGTAGTGTGCTTGGTGATTGTGGATTCAGGTTCAAAGCAAGTTGTCTTAATTGTGCCTCCAACGCCCAAATAGAAGATGAATTCCCTTGCACAATAGCTTCTGTGTGACTCATATGCTATTGCATTAAAGCTTCAAGAGCTGCTAATAGGTCAAAAGCAGAAGCTAGCATGTATTGTTATTGTCGATGTTCTAGAACATGTTGATTCGGTATTTAAAAGTGTTGTGGCTGCGCCTGATTCTAATGTGGATGAATCTGGCTCTTATTCTGATGTGTATGCATCTGGCTGTGCTGATTGTAGTCCTATTGTTGTTGATTGTATTTCCCTTATCTTGAGTTATAATTGCCTTGGGATAGATATATTCCCATATCAGAATGTCGCAGCATTTTGTCTGGCATTCTAATTTTCCCGAAACTATTGATTACATGCAAAATTATTATAAGAGGTACTATAAGAATTGTTGTAGATGTTACTGACATAAAAGGCATTTCTCCATGTTGTGGAAAATCTTCATAGTTGTGGTTGTCGTTACAAATCTCACAACAAAAGGTAGGAAGATCAACTTGTTCAGTGACTTGTATAGGTGCAGCGTCACTAGTCCCTTGATTTTTTTATCATATTTGCAAGAGAAGAAACTTAAGCACTAAGTGTAGATATTGCATCCAATTCAGTAACTCCTAGAGTAGTTTTTGCTTGTGCAACTCTAGAGATAGGATATTAATAATAATTCTGAGCAATTTCTCAAGAATTCCAATAGAATCATTATAAGTACAATCCAGCAGAGGACCATTGGCTGATGCGTTGACAAGATTCCTCATGTGTGAATTCAGCCCATTATAGAAAATCTTAATTTGTGTTTCCTGTTGATTGCCATGCATGGGACAACGTCAAAGTAAAGATTTATAATGTTCCCATGTGATGTGAAGATTCTTATTGTCCAACTGATGATAAGCTAAATATCATTTCAGAGATGAGCATTCATTGTTGATGGGTTAAATCGCAAAACATACTACGTCGCTAGTGCATTCCAAGAAGTAATTAATTTGGCAAGTAGCCCAAGGAACCAAGTATGAGCTCTTCCCTACAACGAATAAGGAAATAATTGCATCTTTAAAGCATCATCAGGAACGCCTTGTTGACTAAAGGAAGCACAAATCAATAAAAATGATTTAAGTTATTCTCGTGCATCTTTATGTGGTAGTCTAAGATATTGCCCTTTAGAGTTCAGCATTTGAAAAATTACTAGCTGGAGTTCAAAATTTCTAGCTTGGATTGCTGGCTTAACAACTCCCGTTGTAACTCATCCAAGACATGTACTACGGAATCTCATATAATCCTGTTTTATATTTGAGTGTCTTGCTACAACGGTGGGTCATTAGCATTTTGTTGCTGCATCGGGGGTATGACTTCATAGTTTCGGGTAAAGCCATATTCCTTTGGTCTCGATGTCTCCTCCAAATGGTTCTTTCAATTTTTAGATCAAAATCAACAATAAACTTCAAATTGCTTCAGTTCATACAACTCCTAACATAAAATGTGAAAATAGTGACAAAAGGAGAAAAAGTTAGTAACAACTAAATATTATGAAATAACAACAAACAAAAATAAACATCAAATAAACACCATCCCCAGCAATGATGCCAAAACTTGCTCAACTGTTTAATGTCACAGCAATAATGTGCAAGCTTACATTGTTGATGCAAGTATAGTAGATAGATATGAGTCTGTCGAATATCGATCCACGATGATGGTTGTCTTTTGTCTATCAATGTCAGTGCAATAAATAGATGGGAATGAGATAAATTGTGAGTGTAGTTGTTGAAGTAGTAACTTGAAAACAATAAGATAAAATGTAATACTGATAAACTGGGATCCCTAACGTGAATATTCAAGAGAATGCTAAGTGCCCACAAGGTATAAAAGGATAAGTGATTATTGATGCATTAAATTGCAATGAATATCTTACCAAGCTTCACTTCTATATTTAATCAAAGACTTAAACATGCATATTAGCCACACCTTCTGATGATGGCAATGGAACACTATTAAGAACAAGTGGATTAAATTCCTCTAATCTTCAAGCAACCTTTGTTGTCATGCTTGTTAGCTTGAACTATCACTGCACCTTCTAGTGGCAGTGACCGCAATAACACTTCCGTGCTAAAAAAATTCAAACCCAAAGATTAAGCAGTAGAAGCAAGATTGAATAAAATAATATTCAACCCAAAAATCATGTGTACTTTCGTACTAAAATGAAATAGAAAGTAATTACCAATGTTTAGAAAAGAAAAATAAAAGAAACAAGTGGAGAATACAATTCCTAGACAACTCGACTTGATTCTCTCTATTCCCTCTTGTGTCGTTTTTAGGGCTTCTCATCTAGAGTTGGTTGCATCCTTTCATGTCGGTTCACCCGTAAAAGACTTAAGCTGCCATAGCCGAAAGTTTTAAAGGATAGGTGGAAGAAGATGATAATCCCCAAAACGCTCTTTGTTTTCTTTTTACGTGAATATTTATCCTCTTTCAAATATTACAAGTGTCCTTTCATCAATATCATGTTGCCTTTGTATGTACAACTTTGTTATACCAGACTAGACAGTTCACACATTTTTATCCTCATCCGTGTAGCTGTCAGGTGCGGCGACAATTCTAGGCGCAATCTGAAAATACTCATGCAGCGATATCAGTACCAAAACATGACAAAATTAAGGATAAATAGGATAAGATCCATTGAGTTATAAAATGCAATTTACTGAATTGAAAATGCTAAAATATGTGCTAAAGATAACTAAATGGGTATAAATTAACCAATAAGTTGTAACACTCCTAACCTGTATCTATCATCGGAATAGGGTTATGAGGCATTAGCAGACTTATAACACAATTCAACATTCATTTCTCTTACATTTTTCATTCATAAACATACATCAACCATATATAATCACATTGTCCTTAAGACGAGCCTACAAGGCCTAAAACATGCAATAGAAATGGTTCGAGACTAAATCAATAACTTAGAATAACTTTGGGAAACTTAGAAAATTTTTCTCAAAATAGGGGACACACGTCCGTGTGACCAGGCCGTGTGAGACACTCCTGTGTCACAGGCCATGTGGACATTTGAAATGTGAACACATAGCCGTGTCTCAACCCGTGTCCTACCCCATGTAACTTTCTGATTTGGGTTACATGGCCAACCATACGCTTGTGTTGCCAACCCGTGTAACTCACTGACTTGTTTTCATTAAATACTACAGGGGATGCACGACCGTGTCGCTTGGCCGTGTGTCACACACGACTGAGACACACGCCCGTGTCTCTGCCCGTGTGGATGAAAATAGGCTAGTTTACAAGCCATATTTCTCACCCAAACCTTCTATCACCTACACAAATAAATTTGGCATATAACATGGTCTAAACAAACATCCAACCAACATCAACCAAGCATCGTTCATACTATTTCATTACCAACCAATACAAGACACACAATTACCACAATATGCATTTCAATTTCATACCAACTTCACATTCATAAATCACCTAAATAGTCATTTTCACATATAAAAAATCCTACCTAGATCACAAGCAAACTCATTTTCACCTCCAAACATATAATATCCATAATAACCAATTCTAAACAAGCATCATATCAAAGCCTTAAACACATATGTAAACACAACCAAATCAACCATATTAAGCCAACTTTCATGGCTACGTACAAACTAAAACACTTGATATTTACAAGCCATTTCAAATGACTAAATTCATCACCAAACAATATATCCAAATGACCAGAATCCTATACATGCCATATAACCATATACATAAGCTCAAAAGTACCAAAGTAGAAGATCGATAGTGTGATGAAGACTCTGACGATCCCTGAATCAGAGTTAGCTTTGAATTCACTATAAAACATGGAAAATAAAATAAAGTAAGCTTTATAGCTTATTAAGCTCGTATGTATAAAATAACACATAGCAAACATACATAGCTTCAATATATAACAAGTAATAACATAGCTCATACCAATTCACAAACCTTTACTTGTTGTTCACAAGATTAAACATGAAGATCTCAAACATCTTTGATTCATTGCTCACATAATTCATGTACATACCTATGTCATCTCATAACAATCTCGTATTCATTCACTTCTCTGATATACCTGCTGAACCATTCAGAATACTAAAGGATACTCGGGAACACATCGCACCTAAGTTCCACATACATAGCCGAAGCTATCTCAACATATATCTCATAAATGCTCACTCTCGAGCTATCATAGGGTCCGCTTACACAAGTTGTCAGTCAAGACATAGCAACACGGTGCTGCTCACACAAGCTATCAGGTACTACAACACATTCGAAAACCTAGCCACCAGTAGGACATACAAGACCAGCACCCTAATCACATCATCATGGTAATCGCTAATGTCATGACATTCGTATCCTAATCTATTCCTAGGGTTCAAATGGGATTTCCACATAGTCAAACCATCGTTGATCGTATCCGCAAGGTCGTAATCATAGATTATACAATATTAAAGCATATAAAACATAATTATATCAAAACTCATTAACATACGAACTTACCTCGGATGCAAAAACAATGAAACGAGTCGATTAATCTGAAACTTTGTTCTTTCCTCAATCTAAGTCCAAATTTCTTTTTTCTTGATCCATATGTAACCAAAATTAACTTATTCAATTATCACTCTTTTCAATTTAGTCCAAAATACACATTAAAGCAACTTTACACATTTGCCCCTAATATTTCACATTTTTACAATTTAGTCCTTATTTCATAAAATTACAATTTCATGAGATTCTTATTCAACCCATGCTTGTTGAATTATAGTTAGTCCCTAGCAGCCCATATTTATCAATTATTCTCACTTTTAACCATACATTTTACACATTTCACAAATTAATCCCTATTTTGCATTTTCACTAAAAATCACTTAACAAAACTTGTTAATCTATCATCAAACATTCATAATCTATCATTAATTATCAAAGAACACATGTGTTCATTAATGAAAACATTCACATACTTTAATAGTTTTGCAAATTAGTCCCTGAGCTAGCTAGACCTAGTTGCAACAATCTCAAAAGCATAGAAATCATTAAAAACCGAGCAAAAAATCACTCACCAACTGAGCTAGAAAGCATAGCCGAATATCAAGCTCTTTCCATGGAGTTTTCAAGCCAAATTTTCAGTGGTTGCATGATAAAAAAGATGATAACTTTGTCTTTTCTTATTTTTCCTTTATTTATTTAACAATTACTTAATTAACCTTTAATAATAAACATTAAAATTCACTTATTCATGCACATAATTGTCCACTCATAATTCAAATGGTCTAATTACAGCTTAAGGACTTCCACTTTTCAATATCATAACCATTTAGTGCATTAAACTAATAGAACATTACCTCTGCACTTTAAGCAATTTAGTCCTTTTTATCGAATTAAGAATTTAAACGATAAAATTTCTTTACAAAAATTTCACACAATCATGCTATCATGCTGTAAACATTAAAATAATAATAAAATAAATTTTTTATCTTCAAATTTATGGTTCCAAAACCACTGTTCTGATTTGACTAAAACCGGGTTGTTACATAAGTAGGGAGAAAATATATGTTCTTTCTAGTACTATTAATCGTCACTATCCATTTTCATAATCGATAGCCAAAGCTATCCCTTTTCATATTTCATAGCCGATACGCCGTTCGATTTTTTGCCGAAACATAATTTTATATTATAAAATGATAAAATTTAAAACATAATTTAAAATGTTATTTAAACGTACAAACTTACATGGCTAAATTCAAAAAATGATAAAGTATAGGGGTATTTTGGTGATTTTCCATTCTCCTTGATTTTCCACTCGATCTTGATCTAAAGTAAAAATTTTATTCAATCCATTAATGTAGATAGTAAAATAATTTATTTTATGCAATTTATTCATTTTTTACATTTTTACAAAATTAAACCTGGCATTTTACTTTTATTCAATTTAGTCCCTAGGCCTGAAACATGCAAATTAACCATTTCTAATGCTAATTCAAATTAACCAAATATTCATGGCACACAAAATAGCCCAAATTTGTAAAAATCTCACATCCAATCCATGTATTTTACTAATTTAACAATTTAGGCCCTAATTGATAAATTCATCAAAAATCACTAAACGAAATACTTTTAAATAACAACTAATATTTCAAATTCATCATTTAACATAAAAAATCACTAAATTCATCAATGGCAACATTCAAAATCTTTAACAGTTTCAAAATCAAAGGTACAACCTAGCTGGACCTAGTTGTAATGATCTTAAAAACATAAAAGTTACAAAAAAACTGATAAATGAATCACTTATGTGCATCCATTTTTGTTTGGCTGAAGCTTGGAGCTTCTCCCTTTCTTTAACTATGGTGACGGTTTAAAGATAATTGAAGAAAAACAAATCATAATTTTTATCTTTATTTTAATTATAGTACTTATTTTTAATTATTATAGCCTTTATACATAAATAAAACAAACTTTAAAGTTCCCTTGCCATCCTACTATCTTTAGGATGGCTAATTAACTCAATAAGTCCGTTTAATTATAATTCATTAATCAATTAACACCTTTAAACTAATAGCGATTGACTTTTTCTACTTTTACAATTTAGTCCTTGTCGCTTAATTAACTATCAAAACGTTAAATTTTTTAACAAAACTGTAATTCCACCTTAATGACATTTTGTAAATATTTATAAGAATATTTACGGCTCGGTTTATAGAAATGAGGTCCCGATACCTTATTTTCTAAAACCACTTAACCTTAGGGTCTTACCACTTGAACTTAATTAATCATTCACATCACACAAATTGCCATAACAAAAATCTTTTGAAAACTGTAACAGTCCGATTTAGACCATAAACGGAACGGTGGTTTCGAGACCATGAATCCGAGTCAGAAAAATATTTAAAAATTATTTTCTATGTTATTTTTGTGTGAATTTATATTTGTAAAATTTTTGTGATTTAATTTTATTGTTTGAGTGCTCGATTAAATAAAAGGACTTAATCGCAAAAATGAAAAATTGGTGGTTAAATGGGAAAGTACTTAATTGTTGTTGTCTTTATTAGTGGAGGCATTTATAATGCAAATATACCATTGGTTTCATAGGTGGACAGTAATAGGCATGTTATATATGTGTTCTAATTAAATTTATTAAGGTTATAATGGTAAAATATATAATAATATGTATATAATAGAACATAAATTAATAAGCCATAGTTTATATTTTTTTTCTTCCATGACCGAATAG
Organism: Gossypium stocksii; assembly: GCA_020496765.1. Classification (NCBI taxonomy): domain Eukaryota; kingdom Viridiplantae; phylum Streptophyta; class Magnoliopsida; order Malvales; family Malvaceae; genus Gossypium; species Gossypium stocksii. The sequence goes on from CM035621.1 coordinate 54,190,456, forward strand.
CTAAATAAGAAAGAAAAGAATAAGGTTTCAAAGGTTTGACCACCTTCCAACCGTGATTCAAGGTTCGTTTTTACTCAGTTTTTGATAATTTTTATGTTTTTGAGATCGCTGCTTCGAGTACTAGTAAACCCATGCTTTAATTTTTTATTTTGGTGAATATTTTGAGTTATGCCATTGTTTAGAGCTTGTGATTTGTGTTGTTTGATGATGAAATATGAAAGATATGTTTTAGATTAACATATTTTTATGGGAGTTTTTGATGATTTTGAGTAATTAGGATTAAATTACATAAATAATAATTTAGGGGACTAAAATGAGAAATAAATGAAATATATGGACTTTGTGTACATTAGAAATATTCGGCCTAACATGGGTATAGTGAATTTTGCATATTTCGTGTTTTGTGTAATAGGGACTAAATTGTAAAAAGTGTAATGTTAGGGGTGAAATGGTAATTTGTCCATTTATGTGTCTTTGGACTAAATTGAATGAAAATATGTTAGAATGAGCTTAAATTGAATATGTTTAGATCAAGAACCGAAGAAATTAGATTTGAATCGGGGGAAAACAAAAGTCGTCGACTAGTTGTCTCATTCCGTTTTACATTGTCCAAGGTAAGTTTTTAAGCAAATAGTCGTACTCAATTTTAAATAAATGCAAAGTGTATATGCTGAATTGATATTTATGAATTATTATATGTCATAGCCGAATGTGAATAAGCTTGATTAACATGTTTTTGAATTCGTTTTGACCGAGTTACGACGTCCAAAAGCCCCGTATGAACCTTAAGAATAGTTAGGATACATATGTCATGACATAGGATTCCGATTTATGTGTGCGAGTAAGACCATGGCATCAATATGTGATTTCGATATATGTGTGTGAGTAAGACCCTATTTGGGACAGTGGCATCAATATGTGATTACATGTAAGACCACGTTTGGGACGTTGGCATTATACGATACGTGTGATTATTTGTGTTCCTATCCAATTCCGAATGGTTCAACAGGCAAAGATAAGTCATGTTCGAATGTGTAAAACGAGTCATATGCCAAGTATGAATTAACTCGTTACCTATTTGAGGTAAGGTAAGTATGTACCTTGGTTGTTTGTTGCAAATCCTTTAAGATGCAAATGAAGAATATATGTGTATGTGATATATGTATTTGGCTTTGTGAATGAGTAACTTGTATATCATGAATAATCCTTAAATATGTTCATATATGATTAGGTATATTGGGTTACATAATTAATATATGTATAGGAAGTATTATTTTGACATGTGAGCTTATGTACTTGAGTATAAATATGGACTAGATTTTACAACAACTATTTGGCTTTGGAAATTTGAAAGTTAATATGTTAATTTGACCATGTGAATATTCGGCCAAGGTGATTTATATATATGAAAACATATCAATTATGAAAATTGTACGTTTGAGATTAAATGTGGTAACAATAATATGATTTGGTTTAGTTCAATTGAGTTAATAATATCATTAAGTTGTTTATATGCTTACGACTTACAAAGCTAAGATAGCATACTGTGTGTATTTCTGCTTTTGTTTTATAGACTTTTGGATTCAAGTTACGAGCTCGGGGATCATCAGCAAAGTCTATCACACTATCGACTGCCTCTGGCATTTTTATAAGTGAATTTCTGAATCTATGGCAGGTATAGGCTGGGATATACTTTTGAAATGCTGGATTTTGGTTATGTATAATTCAAGCTATGCGAAAATGGCTTAACTCCTAAGCTTGAATTTGGTTTTGTTTAATTATAGTTTAAGTTCATTTTGGGTTATAATGCTATGTGTTATGAATGAGTGGTATTTATGATATGTGATTTATGCATAGAAGTTGGTTAATGATCTTGGATGTGATTTGAATGAAACAGTCATAAAATATACATAGGTATGTTTGGTTGTTTGAACGTGGTTCATACTACGATAAAGTACATGTGTGAATTTGGTTATTAAATTGATTAAGGTATTATTATGTGAAATTGGATAAGAATGGTTTAACTTGGTTTAAGTGCATTCGGTTATACGTTGAAATTTTAGATAAGGTTAATACTTGACTTGTGATTTGGTACTTGTTCTTATGAATATGTTTAATAAATGATTTTTGTTGATCATGCCCAAAAGTGATGTATATTTTATTGATATAAGATATGTGTATCAAATTGATGATATCATGGATGGATGTATTCGACAATTAAGATTGAAAAAGAATTAATATGTAACACCCTTAACCCGTTCCGATCGCCGGAGGGGTTATGAGGTATTACAGAACCAATTCTTATGCAAACATTCAATAATAAATTCAGCATTCACAAAGTTATTCTATCTCGAAAGAATCGATACAAGTCATATCTTTGAACAAAGAATAATAAAGGATAATCATCTTATCGATCTTTGTAACTAAATAAAACCGAATTCTCAAGCTATTGATTTATCAAATACAAACACTACTTCAGCATGCTTTACACTCATATAAGTATCATAAAATAATTCACTATTCATTTGGTAATTTATCTTCATAGCCGAATGCATACCATTTATACCTAGCCTATTCACATCTTCTAAATGTAATTTAAGTGACCAATTTACTTAGTAACGATTCACTTAGAACAAAAAGTTGATTTATAAAGTATACATAACCACATTTGAAATTTTAACACTTAGGCCATATTCGCATAGCCATTTATACAAAAGAAAACATTACATCATCAACATCCCAAAAATAAAGTCTATACATGCCAAAATATCATGCTCAACACTAACAAAACGAGGTACCAAAAGGTTGCTGACAGGTGTGATGACTTTGATGATGGTCCCGAGCTTACAACGAATAGAAAGAAATCTAAATAAGAGACAATTAAACACAACAAATGAGTTTTCAACTCAGTAAGTTATAAGCAATAAAGTACAAACAATTTGCTTGATATTCGCAATAAATATTAATGAAATAGACATTACAATTAACACTTCAAGAAGCATTTGGCTTTTTCTGTCTTCAATAGACACTACTCATTATAACCTTCTTTCACGAACTCAATTAACACCACCGTATCCATCTACATCATATATCGTAAGATTTTTTAAACTAACTGCAATCATGTTACACCATTCACTTTATAACTTACAATCAATTATCTTAAAATCTTTCCTCAAAGTATCTAAAGATGACTAAATAATAGATTCACACATCTACACTTTTCCAATCCAATTTTCTTATTTCATTCAATAACTCTATTTCCTCATTCAATTCTTGCATATATTATATCTACAAATGATCTCGCACACTCTTAGTGCTCAGTCAAAAAATTCGCACACATAGTTTGTTCAATTCCGCACTCATAGTGCCCTTCAAATCTGCACATATAGTGCCATTCATATCTACACACATAGTGCCATTCAATCCGCACACATAGTGCCATTAAATCCGCACACATAGTGCCATTAAATCCGCACGCATAGTGTCATTAAATCCGCACACATAGTGCCATTAAATCTGCATGCATAGTGCCATTAAATCCGCACGCATAGTGCCATTAAATCCGCACGCATAATGCCATTAAATCTGCATGCATAGTGCCATTAAGTCTGCACACATAGTGCCATTCAATCCGCACACATAGTGCCATTAAATCCGCACACATAGTGCCATTCAATCTGCACGCATAGTGCCATTCAATCCGCACACATAGTGCCATTCAATCTGCACGCATAGTGCCATTCCCATTTCATTAAAACCAATCAACTAACTTAATCCAATTCGAATATACTACCACATATTTATCAATCAAGCAATATATATACATATATAATTTCAAGAATAATTCTTTCATAATATGTATACACCATTTATGTATCAAATAGCTAAGCTCATAATTGCTTATACACTTACCTTGTGATTCGATGGATTTGCTTCTATGCTACTCAATAATCTTAGTCTTTCCTTTGTCCGACTCTCCCCTTTGATGTTCTTGAGCTTGAATAAATCAAGACATTTCATTTAATTAGATTTCCAATTCATTTTCCCTTCTCATTGAAACATATGCATATAGACATTTCTACTTCAATATTTATATACGGCAACAAGGCACCATTACATATATATTCTAGTTAATTATCACTTAATATCAAATTCATATCTCCAACCATCTCAATTTACAAATAATCACACATTGTATCCACAAAAGGATCATTCGGCATTCACCATAGTAATCATAGTAAATTCTTCTATTTTCCACTTACTAAAATCATATTATAATCCATTTAATTTCTTATATGATCAAGTACACCTTCTATAAGTTAGAAGCTCTCAACTTCCTCTTTATCCAAACTTGTCTACCTTAACTCATCTTCAAGTATATAAGAAAAGTAAAACAACTTCCATAACACAAGTGTATTTTCGGCTTTTTAAATACCAAATTGGCAAGTCTTTATCAAAGTTACTAAAATCCTCTTCTAAATTCACATTCGGTAAATTGGACCTAATCAAACAAGCAATTAAATTCTTATCCACCAATTAAACTCATGTTTTAATAATTAGTGTATTCGGCAAGGTCATTTTACAAATTAAATTTCAAAGCATTATTTTGTACTTCTAATTTCCAAATTGTACCATAGATGATTACCTTCAAAGATTACCAAATGCACAATATTTACTCAACTCACCACCTATACTCATAATTGACCATAAATAGAATTTCTAGAAGATTAAGCAACTATGTTTAGCATTTATCAAAATTCCATTCGGTATCACTATAGCTATGTACTATTAATCATCTAACCACACACACATATATATATATATACATATATCTAGCTAGCTCAAATTTCATCTTGATACCATTTCTAAACTAAAATTATCAATCATCCATCACAAGGTACAATTTGCTCTTGGCCGAATGCCTCTTTGACATTTAGGCCACACAAGACTCAAATTTATTTACAAATTGAGCTTACAAATTTGCATTCCTATGAATTTTAACATTATGGAACCCATTAAACACCCTTAAATCACTTTCTACCTTAAGAATTCAAGCAATAAGTTTTCCTCCCATAACCGTACATGCCTCCAACAAGAAATCAAATGAATAATTCATGGGTTTGAGATAACATCAAGCTAAGAACTCAAAAACATCAATTTGACATCAAAATAACATGAATTTACCTTGAATTTTTCTCCCCAATTGACCGAACCATCAAGAACTTCTTTTCCCTTTTTATTTTTGTTTAGTTTCAGCAATGAACAAGAATGTTTTTACAAGCTTTGTTTTCATCACCATATTTTATTATATTTAACATAAATAATACTATAACATAAATTTAATTATTATTATTATTATTATTATTATTTTTATTACACAAACACAATGATGTAATACCAACCCCACTACCGTCCACTCATTAAAAAAAAAAGGCATGCAAGTTCATCATTTTTAGAATTTCATCAAATTAACCAATTAGATATTTATCCACCACATTTTTAAAGTTTCTCAACAAGTCCTTTCTAGCTAATTTCACACCCAATTGACAAAATTAAAGTACCAAATTTTCACACATATCAATTCACAAAATAAAAACATTAAAAAATAATATTTAAAAAAATTCCTGACTCGATTTTGTGGTTCCGAAACCACTTCCCGACTAGGGTCAATTCAGGGCTTTCACATAATATGTGTGACATGCAGTACATGTCTTGATAAGCTATGTGATGATTTTGCCATATAATAAATTTGGTTATTTGGTGTGTTTTAGTATCAAAACAAAATTTGATATAAAATTTAACTTGTAAAAATTTACTTGGAATTGGTAAATGTCATACAGGCATATTCGGCTAATATTAATTATATTAAATATGTATGCATATAATACTTGTGTTGGTGAATTGGTTGGAAATAATGAATTATGTGTATAAGTGTTTTTGGTTTGTTGAATATGTGGTGTTGTATATGATATAATTACATTTATAATGTATTGAAGATAATATAACTGAATGAATAACAATTTAACTTATTTGTTATGCGTATGTGTTTTAAGTATGGTAATTTGGCATGCAAAATGAATATACGTATAGTTATTATTTGTGCTCAAGAGAGTAAATAATTATGGTTTAGTGCCCACAGCTTTATGATGAATTTTATAACTAGGTATGGTATGGCTTGAATATTAAATATACAGATTAGATGCTGTAAAATGTTTTATGTGTGTATAATAATAATAAAGTTGGCATGGAGAATAGCATATATAATTAGCATGTTTTTTAATATTCAGATTCTGTATTAAAAATTATCATATGAATAGTAGTTTTGTTATAAGATAATCAAATGGATGTATGAGAGTTTAATAAAGTTGATTTGTGCTTTGTGTATTAATGATTCAACATTTGATAAACTGAGGTTACAAATGTATATTTCTGAGTATGGTTTGATAGACTCTGTGAATGTGTGAGAGTTTTATCTTTTCTGGTAGTGCCTCGTAACCCCAGTCCGGCGACAGATACGGGTTAGGGGTCTTACAAAAACCATAGTCGAGATCCGCACCGAACTAATCCTACAATTGTTTTTAACCACACTGTTAGCCACAAAACAACGGAATCAATGAAACTAACAACCTACCATATTCAGCCAACATCATCTAAGGCCCTTAACCCCTTACCTTTGCCGAAATCAATAACTAGATCTAGATCTAGATTGCCCCACGGTCCTAGCCTCCAATGCTCCATGTTAGATCACCTTCTATCTACACAACGATCTATTTGCCAAAGAAGCATTCCCGATCGAACCTAATTCAGATCTAAGCATTCCCGATCGAACCTAATTCAGATCTAGTATAGATCTAATCGAAACTCGAAAAGAGAATAGATCCAAGAGATCTAAAGGCTCAGTTCCTGAATCACTATGGATATGGAGGTTTCGGCTTTTGTATGAAGAAGAAGAAGAAGATTAGAAGTTTATGTAATGGAGAGGAGAAGATGTCGACAGAGGTTAAGAGTGTTGTGAGGTTCGGCTTTTGAAGAGAAAAGAGAAAAGAGAAAAGAAGAGGAAGAACGATTCTCTGAGTTTTGGCTCTATGAGTATGTCGACAAAGGAGAAGGCTCAAGTTTTAGGATTTTGACTTTTGAAGCAATCGGTTAGGAAAGGTTTTATATGAATCAATTTCAACAATAAACCAGAAGAGAAAAAGGCAATATGATGATGGATTCAGCGTAAGAAGAAAAAAGGTATGAGAGGGTTCGGTCAAGAAGAAAGAAATCGGTAAAGATTAAGGTATGCACATGATTTCAGCTTTTCTGAACAGAGAAAAGAGGAGAAAAAGATAGAATGAAGGAGCTCTCAAGACCCTATACCTATTCGGTAAACCTAGAAGAATGACCCTAAACAATCCCGAAAGGCAGGCAACAAGAATTTGGCACACCCTCAAGACCAAAAATGCCGAAAATATTACCCTAAGCTCCGCTAGCCGATCATGCATCTCGCTACACTCTTACAATCGGCCAACACTTCCTCCCTTTCAAAATTCCTAAATTTTCTCCCCTTATCACTCCTCAATCATATTCCATGAGCACATCAAACTCTTAACTTCAGAATTTGACTTCAAGTCCACCACTTACCTTGCACATGCATTAAAAATAAAACACCACATTGCTTACCATGAGACTTGAACCTTAGCTCTTGCATAGCTTCCACACGCCACTCCCTTGTGTCTTAAGTGGTGCCACCTGGCCACTTTAACACAAGCTTACTTGTGTCTTAATTTGTCAACATTTTCTTAAAAGCCCACTTAGTTAGAGCCTCTTATCCCTTAGGACTAAAATTCTAAAATTTTACTGGGTTTTTAACTTAAACTTGGGCCTTCTAAAGGCCAACTAACACACTCAAACATAAATTAACACATCCAGACAAGCAAAAATTAAGTTTACACAAAACCCCAAAAATCTCAAAATTTAGGGCGTTACAACTCTACCCCCTTAAAGAAAATTCGGCCTCGAAATTTACCTGGTTCAAACAGGTGAGGGTATTGTCGACGCATCTCCTTCTCTGGCTCCCACGTAGCTTCTTCTCTACCATGATTGCGCCAAAGTACTTTTACCATAGGAACTGACTTTTTTCTTAATACTTTGACATCTCAGTCCAGAATTTGCACAGGTTCTTCTTCGAAAGTCAAGTCAGTTTTCACCTCAATTTCTTCCACTGGTACGACATGAGAAGGATCAGATTGATACCGTCTCAACATGGAGACATGAAAGACATCATGAATCTTATCTAGCTCCGGAGATAGTTCCAACTGATATGCTACTGGACCTACCCGTCGAAGAACTTGATAAGGCCTGATAAACCACGCACCCAACTTGCCCTTCTTACCAAACCTTAATATTTTCTTCCAAGACGAGACCTTCAAGAAGACCATATCCCCTACTGAGTACTCAATTCCTTACACTTTAAGTCAGCATAGGATTTCTGCCTATCAGATGCTTCCTTTAACTGATCTCTAATAAACTTAACCTTGTCTTTAGTATCTGCCACCAACTCTAGCCTAAGAACCTGATGTTCTCCTAACTCCGTCCAACAGGTAGGTGTACGACACCTACGCCATATATCACCTCATATGGAGCCATTCAAATACTCGCCTGATAGCTATTGTTGTAAGCAAACTTCGCTAATGGCAAGCAATCCTCCCAACTACCTCGAAAGTCAATCACACAACCCCTCAACATGTCCTCTAGAACCTGAATAATCCTTTCCAACTATCCATCCGTTTGAGGGTAAAAAGCAGTGCTGAAATCCAACTACGTCCCCAACGCCTCATGCAACTTCTGCCAGAATCGAGATGTAAACCTTGGATCCCGATTAGAAATAATCGAAACTGATACTCCATGAAGTCGTACTATCTCTGGCACATACAACTTAGCTAATTTCTATAGTGAGTAATCAGTTCGGATAGGTATGAAATGAGTAGATTTGGTTAACCTATCCACAATCACCGAAACCGAGTCTTTCTTGGTAGGCGTCAAGGGTAGCCCACTCACAAAATCCATAGTTACCCTCTCCCACTTCCAAAGTGGAATCTTCACCGGTTGCAGAAGTCCAGAAGGTAGTTAATACTCAGCTTTCACTTGGTGGCATGTTAGACACTTTCCCACAAATTCTGTTACTTCACGCTTAAGTCCATGCCACCAATACAACTCTCATAAATCTTGATACAACTTATTCCCTCCTGGATGCATGGCACAAGGTCAGCCATGAGCCTCTCTCAAAATTGACTGCCTCAAGTCAGAGTCCTTCAGAATACAAACTCTTCCTCGAAAGCACAGAACTCCTTCACTATTCAATCCAAACTCCGAAGTCTCATTACTCTCAGCTTGCTGAAATCGAGGAACTAGTGACTCGTCCTCTAATTACTTCTCCTTATTCTGCTTAATCCATGTTGGTCTCACTTGTAATTCAGCTAACAAGCTACCATCATCATATAGACTCAGTCGAGCAAACATTGCTCTTAACTCAGTTACAGCTCTTCGACTCAGTGCATCAGCCACTACATTTGCCTTGCTTGGGTGATACTCAATAGAACAGTCGTAATTCTTAAGTAACTCTATCCATCTTCATTGCCTAAGGTTCAACTCTTTCTGAGTCAACAAATGCTTGAGACTCTTATGGTCCGTACATATAATACACTTCTCTCCATACAAGTAGTGTCTCCAAATCTTTAACGTAAAAATCACCGTTGCCAACTCCAGATCATGTGTAGGGTAGTTCGCTTCATGATGCATAAGCGACCACCTTTCCCTCTTGCATCAATACACAGCCCAGACCAACATGCGACGCATCACTGTACACAGTGAAATCCTTCCCAGACTCCGGCTTAATCAATATTGGCGCCCTAGTCAAAACCTTCTTCAACTTATTGAAAGCCTCTTGCTATTTCTCAATCCATATAAACGGTACTCCTTTCTTTAAAAGTTTTGTTAACGGCGCAGTAATCAGAGAGAATCTTTCCACAAACCTTCTGTAGTACCCTGCCAAACCCAGAAAACTCTGAATTTTCAATACAGATCTCGGCGGCTTCCATTCCAGAACCGCCTCAATTTTTTGAGGATCCACCCTAATCCCCTCAGTAGAAACAACGTAACCTAAAAATGTCACTTCTCGCAACCAAAATTCACACTTGTTGAATTTTGCATACAATTGCTCCTCTCTCAATACTTGGAGAACAATACGGAGATGCTCATCATGCTTTTCCTCAGTTTCTAAATAAATATCGTCTATGAAGATGACCACGAATCGATCCAAGTAAGGTTGGAATACCTGATTCATCAAATCCATGAAAGCCGCTGGTGCATTCGTCAATCCAAACGGCATTACCAGAAACTCGTAATGACCATACCGAGTTCTGAATGTTGTCTTATGAATATCCACCTCTTTTACCCTTAACTGTTGATATCCAGATCAAAGATTGATCTTGGAAAGTACCGAAGCTCCTCTTAACTGGTCAAACAAGTCATCGATCCTTGGCAGGGGGTACTTGTTCTTAATCGTCAGTTTGTTCAACTGGCAATAATCGATGCACATACGTATTGTCTCATCCTTCTTCTTCATGAACAGCACCGGTGCTCCCTATGGAGACATACTTGGTCTAATAAAACCTCTATCCAATAGCTTTTAGATTTGCACTTTTAACTCCACTAACTCCTTTGGTGCCATCCTGTAAGGTGCGATGGACACTAGAGCCGTTCCAGGCAACAAGTCGATTCAAAATTCGACTTCACGATTCAGAGGCAACCTAGGAAGCTCCTCAATAAAGACATCTTGAAACTCCTTGGCAGTTCTAACCTCTCCTACAGTCGAACCCACAGAATCTATCTGACTTACATATGCCAAATATACCTCGCAACCCTTGCGAATCAACTTCTCAACTCTCAAGGCTGAAACAACATTGGACAAGTAGTCCCTTCGCTCCCCTATAACCATCACCTTCTCATCCTCTGCCGTCTTTAACACCATCCGTTTAGCCGTACAACCCAGAGTTGCCTTATGCTTAGTAAGCCAGTCCATTCCCAAAATGAGATTGAATTCTCCAAATGGTAGCTCCATTAAGTCCGCAGTGAAAATTCTACCTTGAGTCTCTAAAGGCACATCTCTAAAGAGTTTATCTACCCTAACCGAGTGGCCCAGTGGACTTATCACAGTTACCCCACTCAACGTTTCCTCAGAGTGCACACCCAACGACCCAGGTATATCACATGCAACATATGAATGGGTAGAACTAACATCTATCAAAGCAGTGTACGGCATGCTAAAAATAAAAAAAGTACCAGTTATGATGTCAAGTGCGTCACCCTTCTCTCGATGATGAGCAGCATACACCAATGTTGGCTGACGAGCCTCAGGATTACCAGCACCCCTGCCTGGTGCTCCACGTCCACAACCATTTCCATTATCGCCCCTACCTTGACCACGGCCTCTCGGCAATTGTGGTCCACCTCGCACTGGTTGAGCAACCCTCTGTTCCGTAGCTTGCGTCTGAGCTGGCCTCTGAGGATAGTCCTTAACTCTATGCTCCTTGGATCCACACCGAAAACATGCCCCAGCACGCTTCCTACACTCTCCCAGATGCACTCTACCACAATCCCCACAAGCCTGCGGTCTAACCGCATTCACCAAAACTACTTGAACCGGTTCGTCCACTCTAGCCCTTTTAACATTTCTGCTTGCAGCACCCGAGGGTCTAGAATCCCTTCTGAATCAATTTTGATCCTTCTCACGGTTCTGCCGTTCAGTTCGTTTCACCTCTTCGGCTATCTTAGCCTTTTCCACTAAGGCAGGAAAGTCACGCTCCCTCTGCGGAGCTATCAATACCCTAAGCTCATCCCTAAGGCCATCCTCAAATCATATGCTACGTTCATATTCCATAGCAACTATTCCACTAGCGTACCGGCTTAACCTTAAGAACTCAGCCTCGTACTCAGCAACAGACTTACTACCCTGGGTTAGGTTCAAAAATTCCGTCCTTCAGGCGTCCACATAGCTTGCCCCGATGTACTTCCTTTTAAAGGCTGTCTTAAACAACTCCCAAGTTACCCGCTCAGCCGGGGTACTATCCCTCATAGTGATCCACCACTAGTAGGCCTCATCTCACAGTAAAGGTACTGCTCCCTTTAGTTTCTACTCCACTGAGCAATCTAAGTCATCCATGATTCGCTCCGTGGCCTCTAACCAGTATTCGGCCACATTTGGGGCTACACCAGATACGCCCCTGAAAATCTCTGCTTCGTTAGCTCGGAGCTGCTCAGAAATAGACCCTCAATTCAAGTCCCCGTGCTTGCCCTAGCGACCCTTTCCAGAACCCTTAACATTGCCTGGGACAAAGCGTTGTCCCTGTCAGCCCGATCATACGGCCCATTCTCAGTTACCGGCGATGCTCGAGCCTCTTCAGCTGGCATATGTCCCGAAGATGAAGACTCAGTTTGTGCACTACCTCGGCCATGCCCACGGCCTCGTCCATGAGCTACTCTCGTACTCATACGTATTCTCTGATTACGAATTTTATGAATTAGTTTAGTATTTCAGTGTTTATTACATATGTCTTATGCACAGATAGCATTTCAGAAGTTTGTTTTTGCAGAATCGTAGCCTAGCTACAGTCTCAATCTTCTAGGGTTTTCAGTTTTTCCTACTGTCTCAGTCTCTATAGTTTCAGTATTACCCTAACTACAGAACCTTAGTAGGGTCTCAGTACTATTTATAGTAGTATTTCAGTATAGTACAGTATAGTAAAAATACTTACAGACTTGGTACCGGAGATTTGGTGTGCCACTCTTCAGAAATTAGATTCCAGAAAACCAAATTCTAGTAAGACTAAACTTTATTTTTAAAGTAGAACCTTAAATAAAATAAGTACATCTTGAAGAAAATAAATTGAAAAATGGTTTTCTTAAGAAATTTTCCAAGGCTGATTTTCAAAATACCCTTTTGGGCTTTTATTTTAAAAAACTTTTTGGACCCGATCCATAGCCGAGTTGTTGTAACTTGGCTCTGATACCACAAAATATAACACCTCAAACCTGGCCCAGATGTTATGGCCAAATCTGGTGTGTCATATGGACGTTGAATTACACCTCATTCTTTAATTAATACGTTTAGGGTGACCTTGCAAAATCATTTTTAAGTGTTGTGAAAAAAATAGGTTATTTAGTTTATGGAAGTCCTTTCCACTACCAGCTGGAGTTTATTTCTTTAAAAGATCTTATCTTGTCATTAGGTGATCCATTTGTTGCGTATGTTATATTTTGAAATCGTTGATTAATTTTGGAATAAAAACTCGCGTAGCCTAATTCTATCAATTTTAAACAAGTAATAATTTAATAATTAAAAACTAACATAAAAACAAAAATAACCAATGAGCGGCCTTATTACAAATTTAAACCCAAATAACTAAGTAATACTAAAATAAATAAATTTAAGAAAAATATAACCGAAGGCAGTTTACGTGGCCACTCTGAATCCCTCCAGCTCCGAGTCCTTTAAGGTTGGGGCTCACCTGCATGGATGAAAAGAAAGGGGGTAAGTTTGGGAACTTAGTGTGTAAGGTAAGCCCAACCAGAGTCTAGACCAGTACAAGCCAAACTGGGCCTAAGCCCTATCCAGATACAGTATTAACTGGGGCTTAGCCCTATTCAGTAAACAGTAATTACTGGGCCTTAGCCCTATTTAGAAATCAATGTGGCCCTTAGGCCCATTATAGTAACAGAACAGTATTTATGCATAAATGCAAAGCCCAGCCCGTACCAGCCCTACACACCACCCGTACTAGCCCTACACACTATGTGGGGAATAACTCAACCCACCCGACCCTACACACCACAGTCGCAGCTTAGCTGTTTAATCAGATAACGTGGTCAAGCCACTAAACAGTAAAACGAGGCAAAGCTCCTAACAGTAAATGTGGCATTGCCACTTAGCACTTCCTCCATCAAAACCCAATCCCATGCAACAGTGTATATAATGACATGGCATACAGTGAACAAATATAATTTTAGCATGCAATTCAGTCAACTTAACCTTAGGGGAAAAATGGTCTTTTAACACCTAGGGGTAAAATAGTAATTCTCCACCTATTTTAGTAAATTCGCCAGTTTTTAGGGTTTCATGCTCATTACAATTTGTTAACAGCCTTAATGGCATCCAGATAACTTATTTAGCCCATTTTATTACTATAGAGTCATTGAGGCCTAAGACCCCCAATGAGGCCATATGGTGTCCACTAGTTATTACGGCCCACTAAGCCCAAATTTCACATTCGTTTTAGCAGTTTTAACACTCAGATTATCAGAATACACTTACCGCTCATTTTCACCCATATGGGCCTGTAAGTCCATTGGGCCCGAATTTAGCCCTTCGAAGCCTAAAATCACCAACGTGCATAAAATCGCACACACATCATTCTTACCATTTCTGATTAAAGATTTTACCGATTTAATCTAACCCATGAGCGTTTGTATGCTCGCAAGCCCTCAAAATTCCAAAATTTTGGCATTTCGACTTTTCAGCTTTTACCGATCTAGTCTACTAGTGGGTGTCGATTACACACCTGTTTACGCTACTACATCGAGATCCGTACCGACTAATCCTACAATCGTTTTTAACCACACTATTAGCCACAAAACAATGGAATCAATGAAACTAACAACCAACCATATTCGGCCAACATCATCTAAGGCCCTTAACCACTTACCTTTGCTAAAATCAATAACTAGATCTAGATCTAGATTGCCCCACGGTCCTAGCCTCCAATGCTCCATGTTAGATCACCTTCTGTCTACACAATGATCTATTTGCCAAAGAAGTGTTCTTGATCCAACCTAATCCAAATCTAGTATAGATCTAATCGAAACTTGAAAAGAGAATGGATCCAGGAGATCTAAAGGCTCAGTTCTTGAAGCACTATGGATATGGAGGTTTCAGCTTTTGTATGAAGAAGAAGAAGATTAGAAGTTTATATACTGGAAAGGAGAAGATGTCGACAGAGGTTAAGAGTGTTGTGAGGTTTGGCTTTTGAAGAGAAAAGAGAAAAAAAAAAGAAGAGGAAGAACGATTCTCTGAGTTTCAGCTCTATGAGTATGTCGACAAAGGAGAAGGCTCAAGTTTCGAGATTTCAGCTTTTGAAGCAATCGATCAGGAAAGGTTTTATGTGAATCAATTTCAACAATAAACCAGAAAAGAAAGAGGCAAGAAGATGATGGATTTGGCTCAAGAAGAAAAAATGTATAAGAGGGTTCGGTCAAGAAGAAAGAAATCGACAGAGATCAAGGTATGCACACGATTTTGGGTTTTCTGAACAGAGAAAAGAGGAGAAAAAGATCAAATGAAAGAGCTCTCAAGACCCTATACCTATTCGAAAAACCCAGAAGAATGACCCTAAACAATCTCGAAAGGTAGGCAACAAGAATTCGGCACACCCTCAAGACCAAAAATGTCAAAAATGTTACCCTAAGCTCCCCTAGCCGATTATGCATCCCCCTACACTCCTACAATCGGCCAACACTTCCTCCTTTTCAAAATTCCTAAATTTTCTCCCTTTATCACTCCCCTTATCACTCCTTAATCATATTCCATGAACACATCAAACTCTCACCTTCAGAATTTGACTTCAAGTCCACCACTTACCTTGCACATGTATTAAAAATAAAACACCACATTGCTTACCATGGGACTTGAACCTTAGCTCTTACATAGCTTCCACAGGCCACTCCCTTGTGTCTTAAGTGGTGCCACCTTGCCACTTTAACACAAGCTTACTTGTGTCTTAGTTTGTCAACATTTTCTTAAAAGCCCACTTAGTTAGAGCCCCTTCTCCCTAAGGTCCAAAATTCTAAAATTCTACCAGGTTTTTAACTTAAACTTGGGCCTTCTAAAGGCCTACTAACACAGTTAAACATAAATTAACACATCCAGACAAGCAAAGATTAAGTTTACACAAAATCCAAAAAAGCTCGAAAATTAGGGCATTACACACTGGAACCAGTTGTGACAGAGACAACATAAATTGCATATATAATCCAGAACATCAATCAGTAGAAGAAATAAAATAACATCATATGGGTCTTATTATTGAATCTTCTACCGAACATAATAGAATAGAATGCTAAAGAAAGATAAAGCAATGCCAATCATAAATCAACTAAACTAACAATACTTCCGTCTAGCATTATGGTTAGCTAGTATTCTCTTATGATAAGAATCACATCTGAAGATGAAAAATTGCATGTACCTCTAAGGATAAAAGAACATATAGAAAACCCAAAAGAGCTCGTCGTAGGGTACTTGACTATAACCGTTGCATTTAGATATCTTTGCAATTCAAACATTATTCCACTGAGTACTAAAGTCATCAATAATCCCACATTATCCCATTCACTACAAAAATCAATTTAGAAGAAATTTTGGTTAATCCGTTCTTTAGATACCATACCTGAGTATGTCAATTACCCATGATTAGCCTATATTGTAACAGCAAAGTTGCATACCCTAATTGATCTTCAGAAAAATATGATATCTCCTTTAGAACCGTCTTTAGCAACTAACCAATTCTCAATTCTGACCATAGTTTTGCTAAATCAATCGCTGAATTCTTTAACATCACTTTTGCTGACTTAATCAACATAAACCTTGTGAATTCCATTGTATAAGATTTTGAGGGTGAGGGGGTAGAGATCATAAAGCCTCTAAATTTGACTCTTACATACATATACACATAACATAGCATTCATCATTAATATAATATTATGTACCTTTATTCTTACCTTTATAAGTTTTGACCCATCATAAGCAACTTTTTACTTATGCACATGAATATCGTTTCCAGTATTATTAGAATTAGCTCGATTGGAAAGCATCTCTGTCTAAAATGAAACAAATCTCATCAGCGTCAAGAGATATCACACTATCACAGGTTACATAATGGCATGTATTTCTAGACTTCATACGTGCTACGTTCAATCTGAGAACCGACTAAATCATAGCTCTGATTCCACTAAATGTAACACCCCTAACCTTTATCCATTATCAGAATAGGTTTACGAAGCATTACCATAAAATCATAACATGAGAACATTCCTTCCAAATCATTTCATGAATCACATCGTATTCCACTCAAACATATGTAGATCATCCCTTATTCAACCCTTCGAGGCCTTAGAAAACTTCAGAACCGATTTGGGACTAAATCAGAAACATTTTAAACTTTACGAAAAAAATGGAGAAATTCACACTACAAGGGTCACACGGCTGTATGGCCAGGCCGTGTGGGCATTCCAAGTAGGGATGCATGGCCGTGTCTCAGCCCGTATCCATGCCCGTGTAACTTTCTGACTTGGTTCACATGGCCAAGCCACACGCCCGTGTACCAGGCCGTGTAACTCTCGAGATGCAACCTTTAAAAACTAATAGGGGACACACGGCCTTGTCGCATGGTTGTGTGTTACACACGGCTGAGACACACGTTTGTGTCTTAAGCCATGTTCACAAGACATCCTAATTATGTAGTTATCGTTTCATTCCCTTTTCTTACTCATTTCGTGTGTATTGTACAAGCATAATCATAAACATCAATCATATCTACAAGCTTGGCATAAGCCCTAGCACATCAACAAAACGTGTTAGTTCATTTAAACATGATTTATATGAATTTGACACAAATAATCATTATACTTGAGTATGATTCAATTGGATTTATCATCCATCACAACATATCATGTTTTTCCATGTATCAACATTCCATTGAGTTTCATATAAACATGTCTTAGTTCTTATTAAATACTTACCATTTCATTTGCATACACATAAGACATAAACATAACATTAACCATAGCCACAAGCTAGTGATTAAACACATAACTTAGCAATATCATCACATGGTAAGATACGGTACATAACATAGCATCACTTATATCATACCTTTCATAAATATGAATATTCATACTTTGACCATTAGTACATCATACCTTTCCATATTTGTTGTAGTGAAGCCAATTGGAACCTTTACTGGAGCTCACACAAAGTATGCTAAATGATGTTTATAACCATCCCTTTTCATATTCGATGGTTGAAACCATCCCTTTTCATTAATCGATGGTCGTCACCATCACTTTTCATAGTTGATGGTCGTCACCATCCCTTTTCATAATTGATAGTCGAAGCTATCCCTTTTCATATTAGATAGCTGATGCTATCTCATTTCATATTAGATAGCTGAAGCTATCCCTTTTTATTTGATGGTCGTCACCATCCCGTTTCATAGTTGATGGTTGTCACCATCCTTTTTCATAATCGATAATCGAAGTTATTCCTTTTCATATTTGATAGTCGATACGCCGCTGGATTTTTCCTTCGAAACATAATTTTATATTATAAAACGATAGCATTTAAAACATAATTAAAAATTCTATTCAAACGTACGAACTTACCTGGCTAAATTGCAAAAATGATAAAGTATAGGGGTATTTTGGTAATTTTCTATTTTCCTCTATTTTCCACTTGATCTTGATCTAAATTAATAATTTTATTCAATTTATTAATTTATATAGTAAAACAATTTATTTTATTCAATTTATTAATTTTTGAAATTTTTGCAAAATTGTCCCTAAAATTTTACTTTTTCAATTTAGTCTGTAGGCGTAAAACATGCAAATTAACCATTTCTAATGCCAATTCACATCAGCTAAATATTCAAGGCTACAAAACAACCCACATTTGTAATAATTTCACATCCAATCCTTGTATTTTTACTAATTTAACAATTTAGTCCCTAATCGATAAATCCATCTAAAATCACTTAACAAAATACTTTTAAATAACAACTAATATTTCAAATTCATCATTTAACATGAAAAATCACTAAATTCATCAATTGCAACATTCAAAATCTTTAACAGTTTCAAAATCGAAGGTACTGGCTTGTTGGACCTAGTTGCAACGATATCAAAAACATAAAAATTATAAAAAAAATCGACAAATGAATCACTTACATGCATCCATTTTTGTTTGGTTGAAGCTTGGAGCTTCTCCCTTTCTTTATTTGTGGTGACATTCGGTTTAAAGAAGAATGAAGAAAAACAAATCATAATTTTCATCTTTATTTTAATTATAATACTTATTTTTAATTATTATAACCTTTATACATAAATAAAACAAACTTTAAAGTTCCCTTGCCGTCCCACTATCTTTAGGATGGCTAATTTACTCAATAAGTCCATCAATTATAATTCATTAATCAATTAATACCTTTAAACTAATAGCGATTGACTTTTTCAAGTTTTACGATTTAATCCTTTTCGCTTAATTAACTATCAAAACGTTAAAATTTTTCAGTGAAACTTTAATACCACCTTAATGACATTCCATAATTTTTTATAAAAATATCTACTGTTCAGTTTATAGAAACGAGGTCCCGATACCTTATTTTCTAAAACCAATTGACCTTATGGTCTTACCGCTTAAACTTAATTAATCATTCACATCACATAAATTGCCATAACAAAAATCTTTTTAAAACCATAATCGACTTGTAAATATTCATAAATAATATTTATAAGCTTCCTCATCAGATTTGTGGCCCTGAAACCACTATTTCTGACCCCACTAAAAAACGGGCTATTACATTGTCTTATATGCTCACCCATCTTATGTGTATGTTTTAGGTAATCCTTGTAAATGGGACTCGGATGCAAATTTTCACTGATGCTGTCAGATGTGAAATTTTTAATAAATTGTAGACTTTGTATCATTTTATGGATTTTGATTTGGGTTTGTTTTAATAACTTTTTGGAACTTTATTTTAAATTGTGAACTGTGACATGGGGATTTTCCTTTTTGATATTTTGGAATTACTGAATCGATTGCTTATGTTGGCTTTCAGTTTTAAATGATCATTAAACGTTTTTAAGAATTAGTATCTACTGCAAATGTGCTTTCAAAACTTATACTACAAGTATTTTAATAAAAAGAGGAAAAAATAAATTTTAGTGAAAAGAACATGACATTTTCAAAATGACATGATTCAAGGACAAATGGACTTTTCTTGTGGAAACATTTTGGCCATCTTCATGGTCCATGTAATTGCTCAAATTAGGTTATAACGTCTAAGTCTAGTTTGAGGGGTTACATTTAGTGGTATCAGAGTCCAATTCAAAACTCAAACCATGGGAAAAATGTTTTCGAAAAAATTCATGCATTATAAAAAGGGTATTTTGGGAAAAACATATCACTTATTATAAAATTTGAGACTCCTGAAGCCGATCCGAGGTAAGTGTTCTCTAAATGTGAAATTATAAACTAAAAACTATGGGCAACTATAGATTGAGTCAAACTTTAGATCGTGAAAAATTAAAAACTGAGACTCATATAAACCAATAAAATGAAACTTCAATTGAAAACGTTCAAGTGATACTGATAAAACTTAAATCTATTGACAGCATACATAAAACTTAAAATGAATACTCGTAGAATTAGGACTAGAGGAATGAGAGCGCGAATAGAGTCAGGTCATGGAACCCAAGTCAACTCATTCGCATCCCAAGTGTGAGCCACTAAGCCAGTTGTGGAAAATATGGAACGTGAACCCACTGTTAAGGAGAGTCAACAAGAGCCTACAAATGAGGTTGTTTTGTAGGTCATGTTACGAGTATTGGAACTAGTGGCGAGTGCCCAAACTAGAGCTAATAGTCATGGCACTATTACTGAGAGGCTCCATTTGAATAGGGTTGAGTTTTTTAGGGGCATTGTTGGGACAACCCCACTATAGTTGAGTATTGGTTGGAGGCTATAAAACGAATCCTTGATGATAAGGAGTGCACCCCAAACCAGAAACTTAAGGGGACTATGTCATTACTGCGTGATGAGGCCTACTGCTGGTGGCAAGCCATTATGAAAGGTACCCAAGCTCACTGATTGATGTGGGAATATTTTCTAGAGGCCTTCTAGAAGAAATTTGTAGGTGTGATATACCACCCCTAACTCGTACCTGTTGTCGAAATAGGGTTATAGAGAATTACTAGAGATTATACTTCAAAACTAACCAAAATTATAAAACAGTTAACTAACAACATCAATCAATGCAAAACCGATCAATGACATACATATTGTCCCTTATATAAGCCATCGAGGCCCTAAAAACACATTAGAAACTAATCAGGACTAAATCAGAAACACATAGAAATTTTCAGAAAAAGATGAAGATTTTCAAACTGCAGGGTTCACACGGCTGGATGGCCAGGTTATGTGACTCACACGACTGGGAGACATGCCCGTGTCTTAAGCCGTGTGGGCATTTGAAGTAGGGACACACAGTCATGTCCCAGCTCGCGTCCATGCCCATGTAACTCTCAGACTAGGGTCACACGAGCATGCCACACGCCTGTGTTCCAGGCCGTGTACCCTTCGAGATAACCTCACACGGCCGTGTGTCAGGCCGTGTACTAGGCAATGTGGGACCCTGACTTACAAACCTTTGAAAGCTACAAAGGACACGCGGCCGTGTCGCATGGCCGTGTGTCACATAGGACAGAGACACGCTCGTATCTTTGCCTGTGTGGATGACAAATGGACCATTTCAAAGCTGTTTTCCTCACCCATTCATGCATATACCTACAACTAAATTTTCACATAAATACAAGGCTTCAAATTGCACTAAAAACATGCATAATCAAGCTATCCAAATAAAGTATATAAGCATAAAACCAATATGCCCCAAAAGGCACCTCAAACACAACATTTAAACATGTATAATCATATGCATAATTTAACCAAAACTTACCACTTTGCTCACATATCAAATTCACATCCACAAGTACCAAAAATACTAATTATCATCTAGCACCATTAGCCATATATGTCATCTATAACCAATATGCCAAAACACCATATTCAAACATACCAAAGGATCATTAACACATACACTCTAACTACAATTTTAACTTTCATCACTTATTACCATAAACACCCAAAATAAAAACCATTGCAAGGCCAAATATATACATGCCAATTTAACACCATTTCATCATTCGAAACACCCAAAACACAAGCCAAAACAAATGGCTACATCATCAATCAAAATACCTATACATACTTGATAATATACCAACTATCTCATTACCCAAATTACCATATTTACAAGCCAAACATAATGGCTAATATCATCAAACAAGGACACCTATACTTGCCATTATAACCATTAGCAAAGCATCAAAATCTACCGATAAAGTGTCTAGATAGCGTGATGAATCTCCGACTAGCTTCCAAATTGATCGAGTTTTCAATAATCTATAAAATAAAAGAAAGAAAACCACATAAGCAATGAATTCTTAGTAAGCTCATATAAACTTTAAAATGCAATAATCCATTTCAATAAGAACTTTATAAGTTGTAAATAGCCCTATACCAATGCCTCAAGATTTATCAACTATATAACTATCAATTCCCAAATGAATAAGTTCATTAACATTCCAAATACTTTCCATTTATAACACAATGTGATGTCATAAAGTTGAATTACATAATCGTTGGTCTTTTCTTAAAATGATAAACCATTTCCTTTACTTACTTACCAATCCATTTACTTAGCATAAATTTAAATACATTATTAACCACTACAACGAAACTGACTTTTAGTGGCGTTTTATTGGCCTTTAGCTGCGCTTATAAGCGCTGCTAATAGTATTAGCGGCGCTTGTAAAATGCCGCTAATAGTAATGCCACAAAAATTTGCGGTGTCTATATAAAAAACGCCGCTAAAGATCATGACTTTTAGCGATGATTCTCTAGTTAACACCGCTAAAGATTAGGACTTTTAGCGGCGTTTATTGCAAAAGCGCCGCTTAAAGTCATGATCTTTAGCGGCGTTTTTCCCAAAAACGCTGCTAAAGGTGATAACAAATAAAAAAATAAAAATTTATAAAAATAGCAAATATCAAAGGGAAGCATGCTGTTGTTCATTTGAACACCTTCATTTATAAAAAAACCTACAACACCTTCATTTGAACACAATGATATGTTTAGAATCCAAGAGAACAGCTTATGCGTACAAAACAAACCACAAAACTATCAGTTTTAGCCTTCACTATTGCTAATTTTCTGTCTTTTTTTTTTCCAGGGTACATAACAAGAGACATGTTGTAAAATCATTACAAAAGCATCCAACATCGCACAGCATATGGGATGATACTGTGTAATACCTCGTTTTGGTGGCAACTTCCTCAAAATGAAAAGGACCAGAGATGAAGGTAATATCTCCACCAACTGCTCAGCAAAAGAAACCGAGTCACTTAAAATATAGTTCACTCTCTTATTTGTAATCAACACTAAGAAACAAATACACCCGTTAATTTTGAACACAACACGAAAATAACTAAAAGACCACACAAATCACAAGGCAACTACCAAAAAAATTTTGAAATATAGCAATTCATCTCAATTTTGGTAGCAAAAAGTAGATAATCGTTAGGTAGCTCATACATGAATATAGTGGTGCACATGAATACTTCACTAATAAAAGTAAAACCTGTTCTACATTCAATTTCCCCTCTATTAAAACCCCTTAGTCTAGCATTATCAGGTTCCTTCTTTTTACACGATTTACCATCATTGCTATCCACATATCTGATAACCAGCAAAGAATTATTATTCACTTGCCTAAATTTTAAAATTTTTATATAATGGGTCTTAGTAGTGTATAAAATAATGGTAGGGAGATCTAATTGTTTCATTCAGTTTTCTTCTAAACTTGATACTACTCATTGCTTGGTAGGTAGACATTGACTTAGCCTGTGATTATTGTCTATACTGAAGTAATAGATAAATAAAGCATTTGACTAATAGATAAATAGTATGACAAATTCCACTCAAAGAGCCAAATCACACGAAAATAAGTACACATTTAATAATAAAATCAGAATGATGGTTGTCATAATAAATCTATTTTATTAATTAAACAAAATGAAAAGAACAAATTTCTCAAATAATAAGAATACAGTTGTTCAATTTCATTAGTTAAAATTGAAAAACCGAATATGCAAATTAGAAAAATTACCAAATGAGACACAAAACGCTAGGAATCCCAAGGTGTTTTTTTACTGAACTTACTATGTAGCCATAAATAATTAATCAATACTTCAGCAAAGGTAAGGTTTGCCTTTGAACACACATTCCCATTTACAAGGATTTAGCTGCATCAATGCTTCCAAAGTATTATCCAAAGGCAAGTTTATGATTTTAATATCTAAAATACAATTTATGTATTTAAATTAAATTTTTAAATAATTTATATTAATTACTTAGGGCATTTAAAAGTTATATTTCATATATTATGTTAAATTGTTTAAATTAACTTATTTTTTACTTCCCAACATCATGTCTAAAATAGACATTTTAACTTCCCATCGCAATTTTTAACAACGATACCAAACACTTAAAATTAACAAAACACTTTCCACAACACTTTTCAAAAGCACTTTTCCAAACCAAGCTTTTTAAAAACATTTTCCAACCACAATTGAATTGCCAAACTAGCCCTTAACAGCTTACTACATGCTATTTGAAGTAACTTACATGTTACTTGGGAAAACAAGTGACATCTCTTAGTTGTAACATGATTGTTCTAAACGGGGTGACATTCTAAAGTCTAAGCATAAATTTCCACTCATTGCAAAATCAAATTAAAAAAACATATGAAGGCATACTTGTATCCCAAAAATAGTAAAATATGGAATCTCAAACTTCACACGTATAGGTGCTTTTCTCTCTCGAGTTGCCTCTTCATCTGTTATGCTAGGAAGAGTAAACTCAACCCTCAACATATACTCCTAATGTTGGAATTTTAGAATAATTAGTACCGCAAGAGAATTTTATAAGTTTGGAGTTGGCAGATGATACCTTCCCACCAGGAAAAGATCTTATTTTCCACAATAATGCATCATTTTCAGGTGCATATGCTATAAATCCCATTGATGTCCGAACATTTGGACTGGAAGCATCAACAGGCACAGGTACCATAATCTCAACATTCGTAGCAGTACTGTAAAGAACAATAATGCTTTCATCAGTGCTTAGCCATCTGAACATTGAATAACCCACTTAGATATGAGGGAAATTAAAAGAGTATGTAGGAATAGGGATAAAAACCCAATACCTACGCTCCTTGAACTGACTCCTGGCCTTTACCATAATCTCAACACAGCTTCTTGAATGTTTTTCAACTTGAGCTTCCACCCAGGTGAGCGGTTTTACCTAAAAGTATAAGTAATCACCAAAATCAGTCATCAAAAGAATAAGCAATTAGAAGAAAGAAAGAAAGGGAGTGAAAATGCATAAGAAAAATGGTTAACCTGAGTGCTAAGTTTGTATGTCATGAGATCAAAGGAACCATCAGGAGGTATGAAAGATATAGTTTGGTCATTTTCAAATCGGGCCAGACGTACACACCTAGGACAAAACATTAATGAGGGAAATTTGCACCATCAGACTTCAGTAGCTGTTACACCCAAAGCTTAAGAAAAAGCATATAAAAACCAGAGTAAAAGTAGAAAAGAGAGTCAGGTTACGTACTGATGAAACTTTATGTCCTCCAAATTAATCGCCTTTCCCTTTGTTGCTCGTCCTTGTGCCTCAAGCAATACTCAATCATTTAGGCCGAGCTTACACTTGGGCATGCCACTAAAGAGGATAATTGAACCCAAATAAATAGACAGTCTAAAATAGAACTTCCAAAATGAAAGGGTACTTTTTGATGTCATAACTATTAAGAAAAAGCAATAGTTTAGACAATGTCTGTGTATGAAGGTTTGAGTTGCCTACAATCATGTCACATAGATAGAACATGCCAAACTTTTGAGAGCTTCCAGCATTATCGGCATGAATGACACGGCAACCGGAAGTTTCAAATGAATGGTGCAGTAAACAAGGGTCCAAAATTGTGATGGAGAGACACCAATTCCCACTTCCAAATTAATAATGCTCTTTTTAAGATTGCAGAAAGATATATATATATCTTTAAATCCAGGTCTCATCATATCAATTGCCGACCACTTAAATCTGCATCACTTTTTTTTCCTACAGAAATTGATATCCGCTTAACTTTTATTTGCAACTTGCAAATTACACAGTATCATCACTCTCTCTAAAATGCAATATTTGTTTAAATATAAGTTTTTCTACATTTGACACTCTTTTATATTTCCATTTTAAATCTATTCACGAAAATAAGCAATTACACTCTAGAAGTAAAGATAGAGTTTTGCGTTGACTAAAGCATATTCCCTTAAGATGGACAAATACCATATATCATCAAACAACCACAAAACACACCTCAAATAAGTTCTCATCTTCAACACCCCAACAACATCTGACCTAATTATTTGTCCATTGCTGTTGACAAGTATGTTCACACTTTCTACCACATCCAAAAACACCTAAAATTAAAGAACGGATCTTCATAAGCTAGTGTCTCAAATGTGTTGATAAATAACTCAAAAACGACAACTATAAAAAAGTGACCTACTTCATTCTTCTTGTAGTTTATTCCTTCACTCCGCCAAGAGACTGCATTTGTAACAGCCATTGGAGGTCTCTGTGTAACTTCCATCCTATAAGCATCAGTCTTGATAAACTTACTAAGTATTTTTGCTTCAGTGTATTGGGGGTAGCCAAAATCCATAATCTCATCAAGTAACTTATACTGGAAAATGCATAAAAAAAGAGCCAATTATAAACTCTTCTACTAAGATTATAAACCAATATCGTCCAACAACCAAAGCTGGAACTAGTTATCCTGAAAAAAAAAAAAAAGGAAGTTTGATTTCCTCATACCACTACAACAAAGTTATCCCTAAGCGAGCAGTAAAAGAAATTCCCAATTCGACAAATAGGTCATTGTAATTATGAAAAAATAAACATAAAATAATAAACAAATGGCACTCACAATGTTATTGTCGCCGTTGATTGAGCAAGAAAGTTTCTTTGAATTCTTAGAGACAAGAGTCGTGAAAATGCCAAATCCAGAAATGATTAATACTGAAATCAGATTGAAACCATTAAAAAAAGGGAAATAAGATTGGTATAATTAGAGATTAATAAAATGAATGGAATAAAAAATAGTGGAAAGAAAATAAGAGAAACAAAGCAAAAGAGAATTTACATGATGAGGGTCAAGGATGTGGAGGATGATGACACTAAGAGAACGGTAATGATGCAGTAAAATGTATTTAGTAGCCCATAAAACAACACCCCAGAAATTCCAAATTGTTTCAACGTCTTTAGCACACTGAGAACGGAAGAACAATAATTTTTAGAGGAAAACAATAGGGGAAAGCAGCAGATGGTCGATAGGGAATTAGGGATATGGGAAAAACTTTTTGGAAAACAATAAGGGATTTCGATGATAGGGGGAATAAAACTGTGAATAGCAAAACGACGCCATTCGCTCAAAATAAAATTATCGCAGACCTTTCGCGGCGTTTTTTCTAGCGCCGCTAATGGCTTTTTTAAATTTTTTTAATTTTAATATATTAACTCTTTTACATTTAAATAGTTAAAACTAATGATAATTTTTATATAATAATATTAATATTATCTTTTTTGGATTTATATAAGAAATTATTTGATATATAAATTTTTAAAAAAATCAGTCATATACTCATAAATTGCATTTTAATTAATATAAATAAAAGAGTGCTTGACTTTTATTGCAATTTTATATTTAATTATTATATCATTCATATCAAGTTTAAATAAATAATTTTTGAAACTTTAAGTAATATTTAAAAGAATTAGATAAATGACTTAATTTTTATAAAAATTTTTTATGTAAGAAAACAAAAACAAAAATTTTCAAAATAATGAAACCAAAAAGGTTTAAAAAACTATAATGATAATTTTTACATATTAAATTCCATAATATCTCTTTTACATAACCCCAAACCCCAAACTATATAATGATAAATTTAATATTAAAATTCATATTATCTCTTTTACAATTATATAATAAATTATTTAATATATGAATTAAAAAAATTATCCCCAAACCCTAGTACATAACCCCAAATCCAAACTCCAACCCTAAACTCTAACACATAACCCCAAACCCCAAACTATATAATGATAAATTTAATATTAAAATTCATATTATCTCTTTTACAATTATATAATAAATTATTTAATATATAAATTATGGATAAAAATTATAAATCACAAATTATAAAACAATAAACCCTGAATCACAAATTATAAATCACAAACCCTAAACCCCTAAACCCCAACCCTTATCACCTAAACCTTAAACCACAAAACATAAACTAGAAACCTTTAACCATTAACCCTTAAACCCCTAACCCTTAACCCCTAACAACAACCATTTAAATTTCCTTAATACCGCTAAACATTAAGATCTTAAACCTTAAACACTAAACTCCAAATAACAAACTTTAAAACACTAAACCCATAACCCAAAATAATAAAACCCTAAACCATAAAATTAACATACTAAACATTAAACTCTAAATTAATTTTAACAGCTTTGTAACTTAAATGAAAACTTCTAAATAGTTTAATTATCAATTTGTAACTTTTCATAATTAAGTAACTATAATGAAACTTTCTCATTGCTTATAAGTGAATGTATCAAAATAAAATATCATTCAAAACAAGAATAAGAAAAAAAATGAAAATTAAATTGAATCAAATCGAAACAAGTCCTTACACAAAAAATGACTGCTCAACTTTTAGCGGCGCTTCTAAAAAATGCCGCTATTGCTCAAACTTTTAATGGCGCTTCTACAAAAACGCCGCTATTGCTCAAACTTTTAGCGGCGCTTCTACAAAAATGCCGTTATTGCTCAAACTTTTATGGCGCTTCTACAAAAACGCCGCTATTGCTCAAACTTTTAGTGCCGCTTCTACAAAAATGCCGCTACTGATCATACTTTTAGCGGCGTTTCTACAAAACGCTGCTATTTCTCTATTTTAGTGGCGTTTTCTTGTAAATGCCGCTAATGTACCATTTTTGTGGCATTTTTTGTCCAAACGCCACAAAAAACGCCACTAAAGCCTTGTTTTGTTGTAGTGAACTCACGAATTAGTGTATTTATTCATGAAATAAGTAAATTCACATATATCATAAGTAAATTTCTTTCCTTACGAATAAGTCCTTTAACTTGACAATTCCTTTATTTCATCATATTACATCTCAACTATGCACTTATCATTTTATTACCTATTCTCACCCATTTCATTTTCATACACATAAGACATAAACATAACATTAACTATAACCACCAGTTAGTGCGTTTAAACATAACCCTTTTAGAATCAACTGCATGATAAACCATTTCATAATAAATTACATACTTTAATTCTTACCACATTTTTCATGAACATAAGTATCTTTCTATTTGGCCATTTATTATTTCAATGCATAACTTTAAAACTATCATAATTTAATTCAACTACTAGCTTAGCACAAACCTTAGCAGTATTAACAACACAAGTTAGTGATTAAATTCACAGTTTAATAATATCATCACAGGGCAAGACAAGATACATAAAGATAGCATCACATAAATTATACTTTTCATAACCATGAATATTCATACTTTGATCATCAACAATTCATACCTTTTCATAGGTTCTTAACTTAGCTTTTGATACATTTACCGTTTTTTCCCCTTTTATTGTAATGCCCCAGATTTTGGGCCTAGAAGTACTGGGCCTTGGTAGCAGCCTATAATATTTTGTTGTGTATGGAAATATCACAATTGTGTGGTTGGTGTATTGATTAAGTAATTAGGAGTGTTTAGGAGTATTGGAGAAGTCCTGGGTTTAAACTTGGGCTTTGGCGAAAATTTTGGTTTTAAGTGTATAAAATCTTGGATGCTTGAAGGTAGGCCTTATAAATATGTTTGGTTAAATTTTGACATAAGGAAGCATGTGGCCTAGTGGTTGTGGCGTCATTAGGGTTGCAAGGGAGCAAGGGTTCAAGTCTTGGCACTTGTAATTCATTTTTGGTTTTCTTTTAAATTAACTTAGACTTTGGCCCATAGGCTTATATTTAATTGAGCTTGTTTTGTGACACAAAGGAGCTTGTGGCTTGGTGGCAAAGTGGCATGTGGAGCATGTGAGAGGGCCTGAGTTCGAATCCCCTTGCAAGCAAAATGTAATTATTTTGCTACATGGGGGGCGGCAAGAAGTGGAATGGATTTCAAACACTTGAAGTTGGTTGGAGACTTGGTAAGAGAAGGAGATTTGACTTGGTCTTGTGGTTGAAGTTTGAATTTGAATAGGATGGTAGAGGAAATCGTGGAGAGTAGATTGTGGAGGAAAATAGGGAGTAAATCAGGGATTTGAATTTGAGAAGGAGAGTGGCCGATTGGGGTATCTTGAGTGCAAGTTCGACTAGGGTGTCTTGGTATGAGCAATTTTGGCAATTAGGATGTTGGAGTGTTTTCGGTTTTCATTTGGTTTGGGTACTACTCCTTTTGAGTTGTCATTTCTCATTTTTGCTGCATTTTTTACCATTAGGGTCCTTTCCTTTTTAACATTAATTTTTGATTATTTGGCTCACTTTGCCGAAACATAAAATACCAAGTGCCGAACTTTCACTGGGAACTTTTTTTCTCTTCTCCATATTGTTTCTACCAGATTGGTTTTCTCCTCTCCTCTTCTTCTAGATCGAGTTTAGTTTCTTCTTCTTTCCCTTTGGTTTCTTTCTTCATTTTGGCATTTCCTTCTCTCAACCTTTTTGTTCACTATATTCTGCCAAGCTTGATCTTTCATCTCTCTTAAACGAATTTCTCCTCATTTATTTTCTTCTCCTCTTGGTTCTTCTTTGGCCGAACACTACACTAATTCTCTTGTCTTTCTTTAATTTTCCTAAGCCGATCAGAGTTAGCTCTCCTTTCCTCTTATATTTTGGGATTGGCAAACCAAGTTAGTTAGCCTTGCAGTTAAGGGTGTTTTGACCGGCTACTCAAGCATTTTTTCCTTTTCGGTATTCGATTTTGGGTAAGCATTCTTATTGCTCGATTCAATTTTCAGACTCCTTTTGATTTCTTCCCCGAATAAATCGAATGATTACATTTTCAGTTGCTGATCCTTTACTCTTTTTTGTATGGTTAGGGTTCTAAGATTCTCGTAGAATAAAGGAGGGATCATTGAGTATTCAAAGGCATCAGTCTTTCTTTCGGTATCCAATCAAGATTGAAGTAAGTGGTCTCATCTTGGCCGAATGTTTTAACCTTGGTGTTGGGTTGTATTTAGCAAAGTATATCGGTTCTAGTTTCAGTTTATGCGGTTGTCGACTAATGGTTACTTTGGAATATAGCATTTCTGCAGAAAAGGGTGTGGTCATTTGTGATTAACTTTTAAGCGGATTGAGTCGCACTTTGGTCAAGGGTTTTATACTTGGGGTTTCTCGCACGTTCCAACTAAGGTGTGTAACCGTATGCCTTGTCTTGATAATCGGCTGAAAAAGCTAAAAATGTGTGGTTTACTCTACTTTGACCGTAGATCGGCAAAAGGCCGAGAAGCTAAAATATCAGCGAATATGCCACACGAGCGTGCGATCGCACGTGTGGTGAACTGAGCTCACGAACATGGGCGTCGAATGATTAAGGCCACGTTGGGCTGTAGTGGGCCGAAATGGGGCGTGTGGGCCCCATAGATTCGTGGGCCCCACATGGAAGAAATTTTTGATAGGTGGCAAATATTGAACTGGGCCTTGTTAATAACATTACCGTGGTTGATTTGGGGCGGAATGGGCCAAATAGGCCCGATGGGCCCGTGGGCCCCATTGGTGTAAATCTAACTGTTAGGTGAGAAGTAGTGAGGCTTGTCATGTCGTGTACATGGCATAGGCCATTTTTGGCCTCCTTAGGCTGAAATGGGCCGTGTGAGCCCATGGGCTTGTGGGCTCCACACGGTTGAAATGTATGTTATATGGCTACTGTTGGTTTGGAGTGTATAATTCGTATAGTTGAGGTTATTTCTGGGATAATTGGGCCACACAAGCGTGTGGGCCCACTTGGGCCGGATAGTGGGCCTTAGGTCCATCTGCACCGCTATGTCAGTTTTGGTTACGTTAGTCGCTCGAGGTCACAATGGACTTTCGGTAGGGTCGTTAAAACCCTCAGTTTGTAAAATTACCATTTTATCCTTGAATTGTAAAATTACCGTTTTACCCCTAGTTAGTAAAATTACAAAAATACCCTTGGTTTATAAAATTACAGAAATACCATTGGTTACAAAATTACAGAAATACCCCTGGTTTACAAAATTATAGAAATACCCCTGGTTTACAAAATTACAAAAATACCCCTGGTTTACAAAATTACATAAATACTACTAGTTTATAAAATTACAAAAATACCCTCAGGTTACAAAATTATAGAAATACCCTCGGTTTGTAAAATTACCAAAGTACTCCTAGTTTGTGAAATTACCGAGATACCATTGTAGGGTAGAATTACTGAAATTACCCCGTAGTATGAAATTACCAAAATACCTATGTAGGATGAAACGACTAAAATACCCCTGATGGGTAAAAAGACTATTTTGCCCCTCGAGGATAGTTGACTCATGGGTAATACAATTTGATTTATTTGACTATGTTTGACTGAGAATGTATGACTGTGATTGGACTGTTGTGACTGTGATTTGTATGATTGTGTATGGGTATGACATTTCACATACATGACATGCAGCATGGGGTTGGGATATTGTTTATGAAGGAAGATTTATTCTGATAGGGTCACACGGGTTGCGCAGACGCTTGTGGACCCAGTTCTATTCTGATAGGATCGCACAGGTCAGACGAGATGACTGTGGATCCAGTATTGATGGCTTAAAGCCACTTATTCTGATTATGGCTCTGTGCCGACCTAATCGTGGCACTGTGCTACCTTGATTATGGCTTTGTGCCAATTGTACTTGCTTACGGCTACGTGCCAATCATATTTATTGATGACTATGTGTCAATCACATTTACCTATGGCTGTGTGCCGATTATGTTACCTTAATTGATGGCTATGTGACAAACGTAATACAGTTATCGATGGCTTTGTGCCATTCTACTTACGGCTTCCAGCCATTTTGTTATTTGGCAGCGTTGCTGCAATATTTATGGCTTCTAGCTATTCTGTCTACGGTGCTGAGCCGTTCTGTTGACTTAGTGCCGCAACCAGTGCTAAGCTTGGTGTATTGGCTGGGTGGGTTGATTAATTCCCCACAGATGTGTAAGGTTGGTACGGGTGGTGTGTTGGCTGGATTGGGATGGGATGCATACTCACATTGTTGCATATCTGCTTTCGAGGTGTGTCTCTGGATTGGGCTTAGGCCACTTATTTTGTTATTGATTTAGGCTGGGTCCAATTGATCCTGTTGTTGGCTGTGACCCAAAATGATATTGTGGTGAGCTTTGGCTCATGTTTGCTCTGTGTTGGACTGTATCGTTACTGTTATAGGGCTCTGGCCCTTACTGTTTCTATTTCTATCTTTGTTTCTGTATACTAGTTGTACTCTAGTAAGGGGACTACACACTGAGTTTTCATAAACTCACCCTGTTTATTAACTGTGCAGGTGAACCCTAGCTTTAGGAGGATCGTGTTGTGAGGGACTCGAAGATGGCCACACGATTGCTTTCCTATTATGTTTCAAATTTTATTTACGGTTTAAATTCTATTTTGGTTTTATAATTTTGTAATAAGGCCATTGGGATTTTAATTTGCTTTTATTTTGGTTTTTATTTATTTTAATTTATATCTGTTAGAAATAAATCACGATTTTCCAAAGTATTAATTGTTTTTAAACATCAGGTTTTCCTAAATCAGTTTCTATAAAATTATCTTCAGTAACTAAAAAAAATTTTACAAAGTAATTAATGGTCAATTTGTCCTTTATGACTAAATTGCTATTTTATTTCATGCAACTTACTAAGAATTTTATGCTTACTCCTTCATTTTCCCTTTCCATGTAGATTTGTCGAATTAGCTCGTGGATCGATTGAAGTTGGAGCTCGAAGTCACACTATCAAGCCATTCATTTTGGTATAGTATAGTTAGTTATTTTTGATGTATGGCATTAGTTATTTTTTATGTATGGCATGTGTAGGAAATTTATTCATTTTGAAAAATGTCTTTTTGGATAGCCAAAGGTGTTGGCTATTGATAATACCCATGTCTTATTGTAATGGCCTTTGAAACTGGCTAATATTGTCAAAGTTTTACTTTATGAAATGATATATAGGGAAATTCATGATTGTGCAAGTTGCATGTTCAAGTAAAGTAATGATGGATGAGAATGATAGGCATGGTGGCATTTGGATACCGTAGTTGTGAATGTTTATAATGTATATTATGTATGGTTTTACGAGGTTGAATTTAGTATGAGTTTGATTGTGTTTCAGAGTGGTAAAAAGGCTTGGAAAATAGCCTATATTGTCCACACGGGCTAGGCATACGGGCATGTGTCTAGGCCAAGTGTGATACACAGTCTGCACCGAGGACATGTAGCTCGACCGTGTGTCCCCTACATATTAAGTAGTTAAGTCAGTATTGCACACAGGCTAAGCACATGGCGTGTGCCTTGGCTGTGTGAACCCCTGGTAGTTTATAGTGTTCAAGAATAAAGTAGTACATGGGATAAGAACACGAGAGTGTTTAGGCCGTGTGAGGGACACGGTCTATAGACACGGGCGTGTGCTCAAGCTGTGTCGAAACTTGTAGGTTAAGATTGAGATATAAACTTAGCATAAGCTAGGGACATGGGTGTGTGTGACCACACGGCCAACCCACATGGGCATGTCCCACCTCACACGGGCGTGTGGCCCTATTTCAAGCAAAATTTTTCATAGAGCTCGAATGTTTCCAAATTGATTCCTAACCACTTTCGGTGTATGTCTTGGGCCTCGTCGGCTCATAATAAGATTATTAAGAATGTGTTTGCAAAAGTTTTAAATTCAAGTAAGAATTAAGGCTCATTTTAGTAAGTTTGAGCAAGATTAAGTATGGTAATGCCTCGTAACCCATCTCAACATCGGACTCGGGTAAGGGGTGTTACAAATACCACCTTAGCGACACTCCATAAATGTTTATAAAAATATTTACAGCTCAGTTTATAGAAACGAGGTCCCGATACCTCATTTTTTAAAACCACTTGAACTTAATAAATTGTTTATATAACATAAATTATCATATCAAAAAACTTTTAAAAACCATTCTTTACTCGTAAATATTAAATATAATATTTATGAACTTACTCGTTAGATTTGGTGGCCTCGAAACCACTGTTTCTGACACCATTGAAAAATAAGCTGTTACACGTGAGGTACGTTGGGGCCAAAAGATTGGAATTTATTGAGCTCAGGCAGGGTGACATGTCCGTGGCTGATTACGAGGCTAAGTTTCTGAGGCTCAGTCATTTTGCTTCAGTTATGGTAGTAGATGAGCAGGATAAGTGTGCCCGATTTGAGTTTAGGTTAAAATCTGAATTGATGATGCAAGTAGCTTTCCTTCAAGAGAGGGTCTTCAAAGCTTTGGTGTAGAAGACTAAGATTTGTGAAAAGATTAGGTGCATTGAGTGCGAATTAAAAAGAGATTCCTACAAAGAGAGATTCCGGTCCTAGTGGGCACACTCAACCCCAGTTAAGTGGGCTAGAGATGATCGGCCCAGCTAGAACTTTGTCGCAATGGTAGACAGAAACTAGAATTGTGCCACCTATGGAAAAATACATCTGACTGAATGTTACGAGGCACTGGTGCTTGCTAAAAATATGGATCACTAAATCATAAGATCTAAGAAGTCTCCAATTGAATGAGTAGACGGAAGCATAGACTCAGAATTGTGCTCCGAATCAAGGAGCTGGTTAACAACCACAACGAGCTTAGTGTCAGAAAAGAGGCGGTCATGTTGGACAAAGACAACGAGCACTAGGTCAAGGTGCTAACTAAGTGGATGTGAGGCAACCAGCGCTTGTGTATACAGCTAGACGCTGAGAGGATCATGATGCGGCCAATGTGATAACAAGTACCTTTACTGTTAATGCTATTCCTTACTTTGCATTGATATATAATGGCTCTACCCATTCATATGTATCTTGTGTGTTGGCTGAAAAATTGTGTATTCAGGTAGAGGAAACTATTAGTGATGTGACTACTCGTAGCCCCTTAGGACAATTTGTACATGTAGATGAGATCTATAAGCGATATCCATTGCAAGTCCAAGGTGAAATATTTCCTACCGACCTGATGGAACTACTGTTTGGAGAGTTTGATCTCATTTTGGGAATGGACTAGTTGAATGAACATCGGGTTATCCTTGATTGTGACACTAAATGAGTTACTTTGAGGACTTCTGCCATGAATGAGATATCATGGTTGGAGAACATCTGAATTATCTATCTACTGTGATCACTACCTTCGTGGCATAGAAATTGGTTCGTAAAATGTGTGACACTTTTCTCGCATACATTTTGGATACGAATATAGATACTATTGCATTGCAGAACATTCGTATGGTCAAAGAGTTTCCCGACATCTTTCCTTAGGAATTGCCCAATTTACCTTTAGAGTATCAGGTTGAGTTCAAAATTAAGTTGCTGCCTGGGACAACTCTAGTGTCCATTGCACCCTACCGCATGGCACTTAAAGAGCTTAAGGCACAGTTACAAGAGCTACTTGATCGTGGCTTCATAAGGCTAAGTCTGTTGTTGTGTGGAGCTCCAATCCTTTTTGTAAAGAAGAATGATGGCTTTATGAGCCTATTTATTGATTATCATCAACTGAATAAGATGACTATGAAAAATAAGTATCTGTTGCTGAGGGTCGATGACATATTCAATCAATTTTGATCTGCGATGGTTTTCTCTAAGATTGATTTGAGGTTAGGATACTATCAGTTGCAAGTGAGGGAGGTTGATGTACTCAAGACTACTTTCAGGACTCAGTATGAGCACTACAAGTTCTTAGTGATGCCCTTCGGTCGTACGAATGCTCCCCCCGCTTTCATGGACTTAATGTTCAGCCTTATCTCGATCAGTTTGTTTTGGTCTTCATTGATGACATTCTGATTTACTCCAATTCTAAGTTAGAGCATAAGGAACACTTAAGATTAGTCCTTCAAACCTGACGTGAGTAATGACTGCATGCGAAGCTTAGTAAGTGTGAGTTTTGGCTTTAGAGGTGATGTTTTTGGGACATGTAGCATCTGCTGAGGGTATTCGTGTGGACCTGAAGAAAATCGAGGCTATCCTATATTGGAAGCAACCTAGGAATGCTAGTAAGATTTGGAGTTTTCTTAGACTTGCTGGCTATTATCAGAGATTTATTAAGGGATTCTAATTGATTGTGGCTCCAATGACTAAGTTATTGAGAAAGACTGTACTGTTTAAGTGGACTGATGAGCAGCAAGCTAGTTTTGAGAAGCTTAAGGTAGTTCTGATATAGGCACCAGTGTTGATCCAACCGGAGTCTGGAAAATATTATGTGGCCTTTAGTGATGCTTCTCATTCCAGTCTTGGCTATGTGTTGATGCAAGATGGGAAATTTGTGGCCTATGCTTCGAGTCAACTTAACCCATATGAATGTAATAATCCAACACATGATCTAGAGTTGGCTACTATAATTTTTGCTCTTAAGATCTAGAGGCACTATCTTTATAGGGAGAAATGTGTCTTTTATACGGATCTTAAAAGTCTTAAGTATCTCCACACCCAGAGGGAGTTGAACTTAAGACAAAGGCGTTGGAATGAACTTCTAAAAGACTATGACCGTACAATCGAGTACCATCCAGGTAAGGCTAATGTTGTAACACCCTTTACTCGTATTCAACGCTGGAATATGGTACGAGGCATTATCAGACTTATCACACTAACAAACATACAATTTCAAGTAATAAATTTGCGTCCAAATAAAACCATTTGCATTCAATCATAAAGTCCCTGATACGAGCCTACCAGGCCCAAAACATACGTTGGAAGTGGTTTGGGACTAAATAGAGAACTTTAGAAAATTTTACAACACTTAGAAAATTTTCCACTAAAAGGGTCACACGCCCGTGTGGATATGGGACACGCCCGTGTGGGTAGGCCGTATGGTTAACACGCCCGTGTCCCTACCTCGTGTAACTCTCTGACTTGTAACTCATGACCAAGTTGAGATCACACGACCAATGTAACACCCCTAACCCGTATCCGTCGTCGGAGGGTTAGGAGGCATTACAAGACAAACACCCAGTTTAAGAATTCCATACACATAAAAATTCGATTTGAACACTAACGATAATTAAAGATATTAACATATGTAGAAACATTTATTAATTCAATCCGATCTCAACCTTCATAAAACCGAACATAGGAGCATGCATGTCCAATAAAATTTTGAAACCATTTAACGTATCTATTACCCAATAATATTCATATGGTAATAATACCAAAACTCATCCAATTTCACCAATTCATCCACAAAGCCGAATGTGTAAGTACCTATATATACATGTCATCCAATAAGTATCAATTCACAAGATATTTCAAGTTCTTAAAACAATTACTACATGATCTCATGAATAAGAATCATCTATGCAACCTATAGCCCATTCGGTTCTATCCATGTTTCCATATCCATATTACCAAGTTCAAATTATAAATTCTAATATGCACCATTCAATTTATACACACTACCGAATGCAAACTCTCATTCCAAACTTTCCACCTTTAAACCCATTGTTCTCATTCAACCCAAACATGCTTTTCTAACATAAATCCCAAAATGCACTATATATCAAGCATTTACAACCTAACGCACATAGCTTTCACATTCATCTACAACTAATAATATCAAGCTTAAAATCCATATTCAAATAAAAGGTAACATAGCAAGCCATTTTCGCATGGCTATACATATATACATCATCAAAATGATACCTATTTATCATCAAAAGTCAAGTCTATACATGACATTTTCAAAGTTTAACCACTAAGTACCGAATGAGCTTTGATAGTGTGAACGACTACGATCTTGAGATTCTCGAGGCCGTAGCTAACGAACGAGATCTATAAAACAAAGAATTAAGGCAATAGAGTAAGCATTTCTATGCTTAGTAAATTTTTAAGCAATGAAATCATTTAAATTCATTGTATAGCAATCATAGTGCTTAACATCTTCTCTTGGCCGAATCTAACATGACTAAATATACTACCATTCCCGTACATGGCATTTAAACTTTCCCTAAATATAACTTCATAGCACATAAATAACTTCATTTATATCCATCTAAAATCAACCCTTGGCCGAATGCATACAATTCGATTACAAAGCTAAATTTATGTTCATTCACATACTCACATATTCATATAACTTCACACTTCAACCGAATATACTCACATAATCATTGCCAATCTTAACATATATCCACTTGAACCGAGATTCATGTATCATGAATAGGTCCTAGAATTTCATACAACCTTAAATAGTGGTCAAGGCAGCTCCATTCAAATGAGTATTCACAATTTATAACGAGTCTAATTCACAACGAGTATGTGGTACATACCTGACTAATTTAAGGTAATGAGCACATTTGTTTGGGGATTATTATGACATACATCATATAATTCTCGCACGAATGCCTGCGGGATTTTAACCTGGATATAACACCAGCACGAAGGCCCTTCAGGACTAAGCCCGGATATAACACTGGCACGAATGCCCCTTGGGACTAAGCCCGGATATAACACTAGCACAAATGCCCTTCGGGACTAAGCCTGGATATAACACCGGCACGAATGCCCTTCGGGACTAAGCCCGGATATAACACACTAAACCTTTATGCACATTTATGCATCTAGTATACCTTTCATAATTCTATCACATTGGAATTTCATTTGTTTCATTCGCATATCAGCACATAGTATAACACTTTCATTTAACATTTGGTTTATAGGCGTATACAAAGATCACACATCCATTTAATTATCGTAGCTTATTTTACTAATGAGCATTCGGCTGTTTGCCATATTCACTACTTATTTCACAATAATCACATTCAAACCATGTCAATAGGCCACAACTTATCAATTACATGTACATATATATATATATATATATCATGTTTTCATCAAATCATATGCTAGGTTTCATTGCTCAAAACTTACCTCAAATTTTTCTGAATAACTGCGGGTCGGCTATTTCGTCACTTTAGCTTTTCCCTTATCCGATATTGTCCTTCTATGCTCTTGAGCTTAATTTGAACAAACTTTATCTCATTAAAATTCCCATATAAGATCGCTTATGGCCATATATTATCAAAACTCAACAAGCATTCATTCTAAAACTTTAATTCCATAATGCCGAATGTCGTTATTTACTAACCACACACACTCATATGCATTAACATTCATCCATGTACAACCTATAATTCATTCGGCCATTCATCATTCAAGGCACAGAAATTTCATGTCAAATTTCCTTAGTTGAATACATATACAAGCACGTAATGCACATTAACATTTCGTTTTAACAACTCACAATTCAATTTGCACTATATATATATATATCATTAATTAAACATCCAACCCAATTCATTTGCTCCAATGGACATAGCCGAATGTCCTACTAATTTAATAAGTCACACAAAGAACAAATAACCAATTCAATTTCATCCTTAATTTCTCTCATAACTGTTTCATAAAAATTGAACAAGAAACACATCAAATTTCTAGCAAATTCCCA
The DNA here is from genome assembly GCA_020496765.1 of Gossypium stocksii. Classification (NCBI taxonomy): domain Eukaryota; kingdom Viridiplantae; phylum Streptophyta; class Magnoliopsida; order Malvales; family Malvaceae; genus Gossypium; species Gossypium stocksii. Next base: position 54,231,223 of record CM035621.1, read on the forward strand.
AATTTCAAATTCAGCAATCATGAGTAAAATTTACTCACACATTAGCTATTTCTAAACTATCATTGAATCCACATGAAAACACATATAATTTAGCTCAAGCATCCACTAAACTCCCTTACTTAACCAAACATGAAAATAAAACATATCTATTCCCCACTTCCCTATACAAGACCATATTCGGCAACCAAAATAAAAATAACATAAGCACATAGCCGATTCTTAGTTCTCATAAAATCCATAAAACCATGAATTTAGCTAGCTTAATCACTCTTATTCATCCATGCTCATTGTATTATAAAGAAAACAATTTATTCATCCACCTTTAAACATAGCTGAATGTAAGCTTTACCTAATCCTCAAAATTCCTTACAACCATCACTCCTTTCTTCCATTTAGCACTTAAATTTCATCCATTCAAGACTCCATTACTCAAATAACCATGAATTACAAGTTTTTGCAAGATTTCTACCTTTCTCACAAGTTGCCGAATGCACCATGCTCATTTAATCTAGAATTTAAACCATGGGTTATCAACTACGTGCCATTAACAACTAAATTTCATAACCAATTTAAAAGAATCATTTTACTTACCTTAAAAATCATATTCCTCCATTGCCGAAAGCTTTGGGAGTTTTTCTCTTCTCTTTTCTTTAATATTCGGCCAAACAAAGACAAAAAAAAATGAAGCTTATTTTTATTACTTTCATAACACGCATGTTTTATTTATTCATTTACCATCATAACCCTTTTAATAATTATGCATCTCCACTAAGCCATGGATGAAAGTGTCCATGCAAATTATGCATGGTTAATTTGCAACATAAGCCTTCTTTAATTTATGTAGCATCTAAATTCGGCACTTACACAACAAGCCCTACTAAACTACCTTTTATGCAATTGAGTCAAAATTTCGAATTTAACCTACAAGTCATAAAAATCAAATCACCAAAATTTTCCACACATATAATTCATATAATAAATCACAATTAAATCATATTTCTAAAATTCATTTCTGACTCGGTTTAATGGTTACGAAACCACTTTCCGACTAGGGTCGAATTAGGGCTGCCACAGCCAAGTCACATGCCTATGTGCTAGGCCGTGTGGAAAATTAATTTTCACAAAAATTAGGTGAAGACTTTACACAGCCAGGGCACACGCCCGTGTTCGAGGCCGTGCAGTCCACACGGCTAAGACATACGCCCATCTCTTTACCCGTATGTCCAATTCTGAGCATTTTGTTTCTCAAAATTAAAGTACAAGGGATACACGGCCTAAACACTTGCCCGTGGGGCTTACCGTGTGTCACGTATGGCCTAGACACACGCCCATGTGTCTATTCGTGTGGACAAAATATAGGCTATCTACCAAGCCATTTTGCCACCCTTTAAAGCACAAACCTACAAAACAAAACATAACACCAATCTAAGCATATACATACAATCAAATATCCACAACCAAGACATTAACACATCATTCATAAAAGATATCATCATATTAATATACTTATAACCAATATTGACCCATTTCCAATGGCCTTATACAAAATGAATATCTAACCATTTTAAACCAACACATTTGGCCAAATCAATTAAGACACATATAACAAAATGACCAAGTCCCTATACATGCTATACTTTCAAAAATACTAAGATCTTCAATATCCAAAATGAGAGTTTGATAGTATGATTCAAATCTTCGATGATCACTAATCCGAGTTAGCTTGGCAACACTATAAAATAAGGGAAAAGAAAGGGGAGTAAGCTATATAGCTTAGTAAGTTCATATGCAAATAATAAGCATATTAACCACACAATTATCATGAAATTCATATAATAGGAGATAACATGAATGTCATTAACATCTCATAGTCATAACTTACTCAATCACAACATTACCGGGATTTTGTTACCTATCGAGTTTATCACTTATGAGTTTTGCGTACATACCTGTACCAACTCATAACATACCACATACTTTCACATCTTTAACATTTCCTGTTGAACACTTGGAATATTAACGGATACTCAGAAATCTTGCACATGAGTGTCATATTTGTAGCCAAAGCTACCTTATATCTCATAAAACTTATAGGCTCACTCTTGAGCTATTCACAAGCATGCTCACACAAGCTCTCGGTAGGGACATAGCCACACAGTGCTACTCACACAAGCTGTCAGGTATCCGCAACATATGCCAAAATACCCAGCCATTGGTAGGATGTACTAGACCACATAAACATAGATACACACATGGATTCCTAGTGACATGTCACTTGTAGGCTATTTTATTTCTAAGGTTCAACCGGGATTTCTCACTTGTTGAAACTTGGTCGAATATGCCAAAAATTCAACCACACAATTCATGCAATATTAAAGCATTTAAACATAAAACAACAATGCATTATTTACATACGAACATACCTCGGTACAAAAATAGTAAAATTGGACCTAATTATCAAACACTTTGTTTTTCCCCTGATCTAGGTTCGAACCTTATTTTTCTTTATCTATATTAAAAATTTTAACTCATTTAATACACACATTATTCAATCCAGTCCAAAAATCATGCTATGGAAAAATTACATTTTTGCCCCTAACTTTTAACTTTTTACACTTTAGCCCTTAGGCTCGTAAAATGAATTTCTTTTAATTTCTTCATTACCTAAGCCTAGTCAAATCTTTTTCATACTCATAACAGCCCATATGTTTCATTTATTCATATATTTCTACACACATTTTACAACTTTTACAAATAGGCCCTTTTTGACATTTTTACCGAAAATCACTTAGCAAAAGTCGTTTATCCTACAACTAATGCAACAGCCCGATTTACAGCCTAAACAGAATAGTGGTTTCAAAACAATAAATCTAAAGTGGAAAAATTTATTCTGACTAATTATTATAATTTATCGAGTGATTAGATGCATGTGTTAGAGTATTGATAGAAAATTTTATGAATTACATGTTTAATTTGCCTATTAGGGCTTAATTGCAAATGTTGATAAATATGAGTTCTTGATGTTAAAGGATTTATTTGAAGAGCATAATTGAAGTAGAGGTCCTTAAATGCTAATTATACCATTAGGTTTCCATTGTAACGCTTTGATTTTCGGGATTTTTCGGGTTTCTGTTATTTTTGGTGAATTTTTAAAATTTTGGTCTTCTGGATATTGGAATTGTGTTTAAATGTGTTAGTGGGCCTTTAGAAGGCCCAAGCCTAAGTTAAAACCCGGTAAAATATCAAGTTTGGATTTTAAGTGAATAGGAGACTTGGTTAAGTGGGATTTTAAGAAAAGACTTTGTGTATTATGACACAAAAAGGAGCTTTGGCAAAGTGGCAAGGTGGCACCACTAAGTTCCTAAAAAAGTGGCGTCTGGGAAGGAATTAAAGGTCCAGGGTTCAAGTTGCAAGGTAAGCGTATGGTTACTTTTAATTTTTAGGCATGTGCCGGGCATGTGATCACTTAAGTAGAATTGGCTAGGGCCTTAGGATGGTTGGGCCGATTGCTTTGTTAGTAATTAGGGTTAGTTTCTTTTCTTTTTCTGTCATGACAAATTAGGGTTAGCCACCTAAAAGCTTTGACTTTCATTTATCCTTCTCTAAGTTTTCACAAAAGCCAAAACGCAGATTTCTTCTCCTCTGTGCCAATTTCTTCTTCCTCTTCTTCTCCTCCATTGTTTTCTATTCCTTTTTTCTTTCTACCTCAGCCGAACATCCTTGTTACTCAAATCCATCTTTTCTTTCAATTCCATCCTCCCTAAAACCACCATAGCCGATTGCTATAAAAGCCAAAATCTCAAAAACTTACCCCTTGTGCCGATTCCTCCAAGCCAATTCCCTCTATTCTTTTCATTCCTTTTAATCGATTTTCATCTTCTCTAAAACCTTAGTACCTTTTTAGGAGCCAAATCACCATTACCATAGGAGCTCATAGCCGAATCTTTTTATCTCTAAGATTCGGGTTCTGCTAGTGTTTAGGGGATAGATATACATCATATTCGAGTAGGAACATAAGGAGAAACTGTGGTAAGTACTCGTTATCCCAGATCTACATTATTTTACAGTTTAGAAAAAGCTGAAGTTCCTAAAATCTAGGGAGGCTATCGATTGGGGCATAGGGCCCTAAGGGTCATTAACCAATGATTTCTTTTGGTGATTAGTGTATACTAGAGGTGATTGATCAAAGGCTTGGATCTTTGGAACAACTAGACTTAGATCTAGTCATCGATTTTCGGCAAAGGTAAGATTTTGAAGGCTTTAGGGGCATTGGCCGAATATGGGTAAGTGAATATTGGGATTGTTTGTTGTAGATTTGCAATCTAAGGATTGTGGTAATCAATTGTAGGACATCGTGGGGGATCTCAGTAGTAGTCGTCACGAAACAGGTGTGTATCGAACACCCTCTCATAGTTCAATTCGGCAAAAGCCGAAATGTCGAAATTCTGACATTTCATGGGCTTGTAAGTGTGCAAGTGCTCACAAGATGTTTAGGAAACGTTAGATCTGAAATTGGAAAGTGGTAAGTTAGTCGTGTGTGGAATTTCGTATACTTCGGTAATTGGGCCTCGATGGGTTGCAAATGGGCCCAATGGGCTTACGGGCCCATATGGGTAAAAATAGGCAATAAGTATGTCCTGTTAGACTGAAGGATCGAAACTGCTAAAACTAGAAAGTTGGTTATGAAACTTGGACTAAATGGGCTTAATTTGCTAATAGACACTGTAGGGCCCATTAGGGGTTTTAGGGCCCAATAGCTAAAATTGGTAAACTAAGTTAAATAGACTACCGTGAAGACAAATGAATTAGTAGTGACTGTATTATGCATGAAAACCCTAAAAACTGATAAAAATACTGAAATGCCCTTATAGGTGGAAAATTACGATTTTACCCCTAGGAGTAAAATGACTGTTATACCCCTAGGGTTAAGTTTGACCTAAAATGTATGTTTTACTGTTACTGTTTACTGCATGCCATTATTATCTATTGCATGGGACTGGGACATTGATGGAGGAAGTACTAAAAGTGGCTTGACCACGTACTGGAGGCCTTGCCTCAATTTACTGTTATCTGAGCAGCCATGCTGCAACTGCGGAGTGTATGGCTGTGTGGGTTGAGTTATTCCCCATATGGTGTGTAGGGCTGGTACGGGTGGAGTGTAGCGGATGGATTTAGGCTGGGTTGGGCTTGCATACATGATATTATCTGTTCTATTCTGAAATGGGCCTATGGGCCATACTGTTAACTGAAAGGGCGAAGGCCCAGTTTACTGTATCTGGATAGGGCTTCGGCCTAGTGGGCTTGAGTTGATTTGGACTCTGGATGGGCATTCTTTACACACTGAGTTTTCCAAACTCACCCCCTTTTTTTCCATCCATACAGGTGAGCCCTAGTCAGTGGACTTGGAGCTGGGAGGGATTCAGAGTGGCCACGAAGATTTAAATTTTTGGTTTTCAATTATTTCATTTTATTATTTAATTAGGTTATTTAATTTTAGTTTCTGGGTTGTAATAAGGCCGCTCTATTTATTTTATTTTGGGCTTTTAATTCTTTAATTCTTTAATTGTTTTTAGCTTAAGTAGGGCATTGTTTAAATCGTTTTGAAATCGGTTAGCTCTACGGCGCGTTTTTGTAAAAGTTACTTGTTTTCAAAATATTTCGAAAATAGAGCAAAGCTTCCGCAACATAAATGTTTTCATAAATAAATATCTTAAATACGTTTAAACTTAATTTGTTGTTCGCGGACAAGTGATAAGGCTAAAGTGTGGCAATGGATGTGTGCATGTCTAGGATTGGATCTAGGAAGAGCTTGGTACTTAAGAAGTCTAAATGACTCACCGCCTCTTCTCTTGAATCCTACCTGGCGCGTAGTATCAATTCACTTTAAGCCATAACAAAGAAAGTCTGATTTTCCGATGCTTAAACTATTTTTATAATAACATGTTTCCGCAACTACAAAGGTTTACAAGCTTACGCAATTTTTCCATAAGATTTTACAAAGTTGTTTCAATCATTACAATGAATCACACTTTGGAAAAATAAAGGTTTTATACAAGTTTACCGGTAAAAGTTTCTAAACATTAAGAAGGGTTTTCAATGAAAACATGGTTTTCGAAAAATACTTCAATGTGACACACTAGACTTGGCCGTAACGTCTAGGCTGGGTTTAGGGTGTTACATTTAGTGGTATTAGAGCCAGGTTGCAACAACTTGGCTGTGGATTGGGTCCAAAAAGCTTTTCAAACTTTTTTTCAAAATTTGGTCCAAGAAGGGTATTCTCACAATGGCTTAGAAATTTCTTAAAAATTTTTCTCTTCCAAACCCGTTTTCTTTAAAATGAACGTTTTAAAGTTGGATTTTGAAATTCGAGTTTTCTGGGTTTTGAAGTATGATAACTGCAGAAGTGGCACACTAAATCCCCGACACCAAGTCTGTAAGTACCTCTTACTTATACTGTACTGTACTGTAATACCACTGTAGATAGAACTGAGACCCTGTTATGATACTGTAGGTAAGGTAGAACTGAAAACTGTAGAGACTGAGACTGTAGCTAGGCAATGTATTCACGAAAACAACTTTGAACCTCTATCTCTACATAAGACATTTGTAATAAATAACTGAAATATTAACCTATTGTCATAAAATTCTAAATTAGATAAGTCGATATGAGTATGAGAGCTGCTCATGGACAGGCCGAGGACGTGGCCAAGGCATTACGCAAGCAGGGTCTTCATCCTCGGAGCATATGCCAGCTGGTGGGGCACGACCACCACCGGTAGCTAAAAATGGACCACACGATCGGGCCGCGAGGGACGACGCTCTGTCCCAGGCTATGTTGAGGGTTCTGGAAAGGGTTGCTGGAGTTAATGTCGGCCTATTAATAGAGGGTCCATTTCTGAGTGACTCTGGGCTAACGGAGCAGAGGTTTTCAGGAGCGTATCTGGAGTAGCTCCAAACGTAGCTGAGTATTGGCTGAAAGCTATGGAAAGGATCATGGACGACCTGGACTACTCAGTCGAGCAAAAGCTGAAGGGAGTAGTGTCTCTGTTGGGAATTGAAGCATACCAATGGTGGATTACTGTGAGAGAGAGTACCCCAGCTGAGCGGGTAACCTGGGAATTATTTAAGACGGTTTTCAAGGGAAAATATGTCGGAGCCAGCTATGTGGATGCACGTAGGAAGGAATTTCTGAACCTGACCCAAGGCAATAGGTCAGTTGTTGAGTATGAGGTAGAGTTTCTGAGGTTGAGCGGTATGCAGCGGAATTGTTGCTACTAAGTATGAGCACAGTGTTCGCTTTGAGGATGGCCTTAGGGATGAACTAAGGGTGCTGATAACTCCGCAGAGAGAGTGCGATTTTGCTGCATTGGTAGAGAAGGCTAAGATAGCCGAATATGTGAAGCAAGCTGAACGGAAGAACCACGATAGGGATCGAAACCGATTCAGGAGAGATGCTACACCAGCTGGTGCTGCAAATCGAAATGTTAAGAGAGCTAGAGTGGAGGAACCAGTTCGAGCAGCTCCGATAAACACGGTTAGACCATAGCCTTGCGGAGATTGTGGTAGAGTGCATCTGGGAGAATGCTGGAAACATACTGGGGCATGTATTTGTTATGGGTCAAAGGAACATAGGATCAAGGATTGTCCTCGGAGACCAACTCAGGCTCCAGTTGCTGAGCAAGGGGCTGTTCAACTAGTGCGAGGTGGACCGCCGCCGCCGAGAGGGCGTAGACAAGGTCAAGGTGGCAATGGCCGTGGATGTGGAGCACCTGGCAGGGGTGCTGGTAATGCGGAGGCTCATCAACCAGCTCTGGTTTATGCTACTCGTCACCGAGAGGAGGGTGATGCACTTGATGTAATAACTGGTATGTTTTTGATCTCTAGCGTACCTTATACTGCTCTGATAGATGTGGGATCAACCCATTCATATGTTACATGTGACATTTCTGGGACGTTGGGTGTGCACTCTGAGGAAACTGTGAGTGGGGTAACTATGATAAGTCCTCTAGGTCATTCGATTAGGGTAGATAAACTCTTTAGGGAGGTGCCTTTAGAGACTCAAGGTAGGATCTTCTGTGGAGAATTGATGGAGTTACCATTTGGTGAGTTCGATCTGATCCTAGGAATGGATTGGTTGACTAAGCATAGGGCAACTTTGGATTGTGCAACTAAGAGGATGGTGTTAAGGACTGTAGAGGATGAGGAGATAATGGTTATTGGAGAACAAAGGGACTACTTGTCCAATGTGGTTTCAGCCTTAAGGGCTGAAAAGCTAATTCGCAAGGGATGCAAGGCGTATTTGGCTTTTGTAAGCCAAACTGAAACTGAGAATGTGACTGTGGAGACAGTCAGAACTGTTAGGGAATTTCAAGACATTTTCCCAGAGGAGCTTCCTGGATTACCTCCGAACCAAAAAGTCGAGTTTGGGATTGATTTGCTACCTGGAACGGCTCCAGTGTTCATCACACCCTATAGGATGGCACCAAATGAGTTAGTGGAGCTGAAAGCTCAAATCCAAGAGTTGTTGGATAGAGGCTTCATTAGGCCGAGTGTGTCTCCATAGGGAGCACTAGTGCTGTTCGTGAAAAAGAAGGATGGGACGATGCATATGTGCATCGATTATCGCCAGTTGAACAAACTGACGATAAAGAAGAAGTACCCACTGCCAAGGATTGATGACCTGTTCGATCAGCTTAGGGGAGCTTCGGTATTTTCCAAGATTGATCTTCGATCTAGATATCATCAACTAAGGGTAAAAGAGGTGGATATTCACAAGACGGCATTCAGGACTCGATATGGTCACTACGAGTTTCTGGTTATGCCATTTGGGTTGACGAACGCACCTGTAGCTTTTATGGATCTGATGAATCGAGTGTTCCAACCTTACTTGGACCGATTCGTGGTCGTCTTTATCGACGATATTTTGGTATATTCAAAAACTAAGGAGAAGCATGATGATGTGATCTGGCTCGGGTGATTGAGTTGAATTCACTTTGTTGCCCGATCGTAGTCGAGAGAGAGTCATTCATGTCTCGAATTTTAGTAATAGAAGTAAAAGAATTAAATTAGGATAAGCGGAAGGTTTAAAAGAAGGGTAATTTCAAGAATAGGTTTGGTTATGGGTAGCAAAGGTAGATATTGGATAGTTGGCTCGATTTGGTGAAGACAAGAAAAAAACTCAATGGATGGGAATGGAAAACGAACTTAACGTCAGGAATGATTCAACACTAAAAAGTGCCACCCCGGTTCCTATATTGTCAAGGTGGAAAGATGGAATGGAAGGATAGATGAATGCCACACCAAGGATGGTGATAAGTTCAAACAAGATCGGTAGACGCCACTAGACGCTAGATAAGTCTTTCGAAACTTGTACGAGATATGAGAGGAAGCAACCTCACAATAACAATAGTTTTCATAAATTGGCAAAAGCCCCTCTACAATGAGAATGAACAAGTATTTATAGGCTATCATGTAGTAGCCGAATGGACAAACTAGCTAGCTTAAAGACTAAGCGAATTCGATCATGAACTAACTAGAATGTTCTAGAATGAAAACATTAATTAAATGGTCTTGATTCGGCTGATGGGGATGTGTTTGGACAGCTTCATGAATGAGCTTGGTGCATTTGAATGAATGTGAACCTTTGGAAGCTAAATGGCTTGTCTAGGTTCGGCCATGGGGTGCATGTAGCTTCCAAGAGGTGTCTCTTGGCCAAATAGTTGCATGGAAACCCCAAAAGTCCTCCCACATACATTCGACTATACATGGAACTTGGAAGGGAGCTTGAGCTTGGTCATTCATGAACTTGCATTAATTGTCCTTCATTCATTGAACAAACCCGTACATGCACCTTGTCATGAATGAACCTTCACATTTGGCTGAACCTACATGAATTAGACATACGATTAATTAAAATATAACTATTCATAATTATAATTTAAATGAGTAACTAGATAACTTAATGACACTAATTAAATTAATTATTATCACATTAAATTCAGCTAGCTCAAATAGTCAAAAATACTTAATGAGCTAAATTAAGCTAGGGAATTCGCCATGAGTTGTAGCAAACTTAATTAAAAGCAAAGTTTAATCTTATTTAATTGTAATGTAAAAGAAATGAGCTGAAACGAGCTAAATTTGAGCTCAAACGAGCTGACACAAGCTTAAGTGAGCTGATTGGAGCTAAATTGAGCTTGGAGAGCTGGAGAGGAGCTGATGTCGGCTTGCAAAAGAGTGCGTTGAGCCTTCAAGGCAATGTCCGTAGCTCCTCCAACGTCTTGGATCTTGTTGTCATCCCAAATGCGCAACAACAAAGCTGCTAAAGCTTCTTGAAGTTGCTTAGTATGTGCTCGAGTCATGGGGCCTTTTGGAAGCTCGATTAGATCTTGATTTGCATTTGAGGAAGCCCCAGGTGTGCATACATCATTCCCCCCGTCTTCAAAGCAACTTGTCCTCAAGTTGAGCCGGCATTCAATTTTGAAACAGGGATGCCTACTTGTTCGATGTTGTTCAAATGTAATTACCCTCCGCATCATACCTTGAGCAGTGAAACAAGAACTAACTTTTCCTAGTTCAATCATCACAAACCTTCTCTCCTTAGGAAGATATTGTAATCAAGACGTCGGTTTTGAGTCAACCTGCAAAGAAGTAGAAACAAGAAGGTTTTGATTCATCAAAACTCCTTTTTTTTTCACTCATTTTTCTTTGATTTTCCTTCTCTCTCGCTTGTATCTTATCTTTATCACAGTTCTCATTCTTTTCTCTCTCATTTTTCTTTTCTTTTTTATTTTCTCTTCTTTCTTTTTCCACTCTCATACACTCCAAAAATTGCTTTAATCATTGTTTGTAACACCCCAGACCCGGCCCAGACGTTATGGCCATGTCCGGTGTGCTACATCACCTAGACTATGCTACGTCGTCCTATATACTAAGTCTGATGTTTGAGATTTTTGAAAAGTAATACTTGTTTTTCTTGAAATTCCCGATTTAATTATTATTCAACCTAATTTCTATCTCATTTGTTAATCGTTTCATTTTAGTCTTATTGTCCTCCTTAGTCTTCAATAAAGTCAGGTTGGTTAATAAAATGTTTGTTTAATTTTGAAAACGGTGTAGGTTTGTGTTTGAAATAAAACGGTAGAGAAATCCTGAATAACAGTCATAGCGGCCTTATTACAACCCATGTCAAAATAAAACCAATAAAAGGTAATTAAATAATAAAAAAAAACCAACTATGATGAAAGTTCAGTCCTCGTGGCCACTCTGAATCCCTCCCAGCGTCCAAGTCACGATCTAGGGCTCACCTGCAAGGATGGAAAGAAAGGGTGAGTTTGGGAAAACTCAGTGTGTGCAGAACCCATCCAAAGCCCAAATTGGCTCAAGCCCACTGGGCCTAAACCCTAACCAGTCTCAGTCAGATACTGGGCCGAAGCCCTATTCAGAAACAGTAATCTGGGCCAAAGCCCTATAACAGATACTGGGCTGAAGCCCTATTCAGATAACAGATTGGCCCATAGGCCCAGAACAGTACAGTACAGTAATACAGTGTAAATGCAAACCCAATTGGGGAGACTACTCAACCCACCAACCGCTACACACCACCCGTACCAGCCAACACACCATGTGGGGAATAACTCGACCCACCCAGCCCACACACCACAGTCGCAGCATGGCTGCTCAGTTAAACAGTATACGAGGCAAAGCCCCTTTCAGAAACAGTACGAGGCATAGCCCCTTTTCAGTAACGTGGCTGTGCCACTCACACTTCCTCCATTATCAAAACCCAACCCATGCAATAGATACATATCATGGCATGCAATAACAGTAACAGTCATGTCAAACAGTACAGTCAATTTTAGCCCTAGGGGTATAACGGTAATTTTCTACCTAGGGGCAAAACAGTAATTTCCTACCCTAAGGGTATTTCAGTAATTTTGCTCTCATGTTACAGATTTTATGCTTATTACAGTATTTATTAATCACATAGCTGTCACAGAAGTCCGGTTAACTCAGTTTTTCAGTCTTAGCATTCAAGCCCTAAAACCCCTAATGAGCCCTATTACGTCGATTGGCCCATTAGGCCCATTTAGTCCCAATTTCATAATCATTTATCTTGTTTTAACTGTTTTCACGCCTACCGTTCATAATATTACCTTTAAACCCATTTTTACTCACATGGACCCAAATCGCCCATTGGGCCCATATTTGGCCCACCGAGGCCCAACTTACCATAATGTCCAAAATTTAGCGGTCAACACGCCTAACAGTGCCGATTCCAAAACTAACCTTCTCCTACTAACTTGAGAACATTCGCACGCTCACAAGCTCTCGAAATACCGAAACTTCGGTATTTCGGCTTTTCGGCTTTTGCCGATTTGCGCATTGAAGGGCGTTCGAAACACACACCTGTTTTGCAGTTTCTCCTACGAGATCTCCTATGCGTTAATCCCTACAATCCAATACTTAATTGATTAGACCATATTAACACTTAATCTGAATTGAAAACTTACCCAAAGCCTTACTTACACATTCGGCCAACACCTCCAATGGCCTTAATGTTCTTACCTTGCCGATTTAGATCCCTTTAGATCTAGATCTGATGTTCCAATGTCTTCAACTCCTTGTTTGATCACCTTCTTCTCTAACTAACACACAAAAAGAACAAAGAAAACACCACTTGATTTACCAAAAGTCCAAAACGACAAAATCCTTAACTTTAGGGACTTTCGGCTTTTCCAAATATGAAATATTGAACAGATCTGAAGTATTAAACACTTACCAACGATTTCTCTTCAGTTCCTATGCAGATCTGATGTAAATCTGACCCTTAAACGTCAGTAGAACCCTTATCTCTAAGATTTGCAATTTCGGCTATCTCCCTACAACTATGGTGATTTCGGCTTTTCAACAAGAGAAGAGGATGGCGTTTTGGGCTGTAGATTTTGGGTGATGGTGTCGACAATGGTGTGGCTCAAGGGAGAGTAGTAATCGGCCACAACAGGTGAAAGGAATAGGGGTGATTCGGCTTACAAGAAATCGGCAAGAAAGGAAGCAGTTTTCGGGATTTCTGGCACTTTGAGCAATCGGTTATGGTTGATTTTAAGAGGAATGAAAGCGAAAGAAAGAGTGGATCTGTGCAAGGTGGGTATTCGGCTAGGGAAGAGATCAAAGGGGAAGAAGAAAAATGAAAAAAAACAATGGTAGAGGTGGAGAGGAAGAATTCGGCTATGAGCTTTCCATGGAGGCAACTTTTGGCTTTTCTGACAGTAAAAGAGAAGATTAATTCCTAAGGTGGCTAACCCTAATTCTTATGACAGAAAATAGAAAAAGATATAACCCTAATATCACACTTGAGTAATCGGCCCAAGTTCATAAAAGCCCTTGCCGAAATTCCTACTTAAAATAGTCACATGCCCGGCACATGCTTAAAAATTAAAAAGAACACTACGCTTACCTTGCAACTCGAACCCTTGTCCTTGAATACCCACTTAGGCGCCACTTTTTTAGGAGCTTAGTGGTGCCACCTTGCCACTCTACCAAGGCTCCCTTTGTGACATATTTTACACGGTTTTTCTTAAAGGCCCACTTAACCAAGTCCCCTTTCACTTGAAAGTCCAACTTAATATTTTACCGGGTTTTAACTTAAGCTTGGGCCTTCTAAAGGCCCACTAACACACTTAAACATAATTTCAACAATCAGAACACCAAAATTCCAAGATTTCACCAAAGGCACAAAAACCTGAAAAAAATCCCGAAAATCCTATAATTCATTCATAATTTATTTAATTACTAAACTAAACACCAATTGTAATAATGCCATTTATATTTTTATAATAAAAAATAATAATAATAGTAATAACAATAATAATTTTATAAATATGTTTTTATCTAATGATAATAATTTTTAAATACAGTAATATTTTTTTCTAATAACCATAATTATAATTTTCAAAAAATTTTAAAACATCAGTAATAATAAATACAGAAATATTTTCTAAGAATAATTTAATTCAAAATTTTTTTCTTAAACGATAATATTTAAAACTTCTCAATTATTCTGATTTTCTTCTATCCGAACCTAGACTCAAAGCCCAATTCTTCTAGGCCCAAATTCAGGGTGTTACATTGTTGATCCTCCACAACTTGTTTCAGTGTCAAGGGTGCCAAAGTAAAATTTTGACCATGGTACTTGAAAGTATATTGATTTGCGAACCCATCGTGTTTCACTCTTCGGTCGAATTGCCATGGCCTTCCAAGCAGTATATGGCCCGCATGCATGGGTACCACATTACAAAGGACTTCGTCTACATATTTTCCAATTGAAAAGGGAACAAGGACTTGCTTGGTTACCTTTAATTCAACTCCTTCATTAAGCCATTGTAGCTTGTAAGGACTCGGATGTATACTTGTCGGCAAATCAAGCTTTTCAACTAGGAGGGTGCTCGCAACATTTGTACAACTTCCTCCATCAATCACTAAGCTACAAACCTTTCCACGGACAAAACAACGGGTATGAAAAAGGTTCTCTCGTTGCAGATCAATTTCGGTACCTTGCGAACCTAAGCTTCTCTTAACAACAAGCAACTCGCCTTCAACCGCATACTCCAATTCTTCCCCATCATCAGAAGGGTTTTTAGCATCATTTTTTATTCTTTCGTCTTCCTCCTCCTCCGATTCAATATCACCATTGGGTCGAATCACCATGGCGCTCCAATTCAGACATTGACTTGCAATATGCCCTCTTCCAAGGCACTTAAAACATTTAATGTCCCTTGTCCGGTTTTGGGTACCTTCAACAGCCTTGCTTTTACTATTTTCAACCATAGGCTTAGTAGTTTTGACGGGCACCATAGGCTCTTTTATTTGATTCACCGTAGCACTCTTGTTTTTGCCTTGGTTCCATCGGGACACATTGGCGGTTGAATAACCTCGAGCAGCACCTTTCTTCTGGAGTTATTTCTCGATCTTGATAGCCATGTAGACCATATCAACTATCTCCACATAGTGTTGTAGCTCCACAATGTTGGCGATCTCTTGATTAAGTCCGGATAGAAATCTAGCCATAGTTGCTTCTCGATCCTTGTCCACGTTCGCACGGATCATAGTGACTTCCATTTCTTTGTAATAATCCTCGACACTCCTCGTACCTTGGGAAAGGTTTTAGAGCTTTTGGTAAAGGTCCCGGTGGTAGTGCGTTGGAATGAACCTACAGCGCATGACAGCCTTTATTTCAGCCCAAGTGTTAATGGGTCGCTCACCATTTCGCCTCCGGGTTAAGGTAAGTTAGTCCCACCAAATCATTGCATAGTCGGTAAATTCTATGGCAGCCAACTTAACTTTCTTTGCCTCCGAGTAGTTATGGCACTCGAAAATGAGTTTGATCTTTTTCTCCCACTCCAAATACGCTTCGGGATCCGAATGACCTTGAAACGGGGGAATTGATAACTTAATACTTTTCAAGTCATCATCGAACCTTTCTTGCTCTCGTTGAACATGATGACATTGGCCTCTTTGTTGGTCATTAATATTCGAACCAGCTTCACTTTTGGCTTCACTTGGTTCGAAAACCTCGTCATCTCGAAATTGCCTTCGGCCACGGTCTCTAGGTGGACTTATTAGGGTTCTTGCTCGTCGGCTTCGTCCCTCCACTTGATCGAGTCGGTCTTGTATCGGTTCCAATTTTTAGTCAAACAACCGTTCAACTTCTCGAAGTAGGGCTTGCATGTTTAGATCCGGCACATTCCGAACGGGTTGCCTTTCCTCCGCATTTCGTCCCATGTTGATTTTTTTTAATTTTTAATCCTCACCACAAATCTCACTATTTCACTCGCAAAGAAATATTGATGAACACTCCACTCATGTGTACACTCGCTTTAAGGCTTTTGTGACACTCGAATGTTCTCACACTCTCTAGCTTTTTTCCACTCAAACTTACTCTCGTAGCCTCGTATTTTGTCTCGTATTGACTCATCTTGGTGCTTTTGGGAGTCGACTTCAAATGGTTACAAGGGATAAAATATGTAGGTGTACGGGTAGGCTAAAAGAAGAAAAAAAAGATTTTTGGGTTTGTGAGTGTGGCGTTGGGGTTGAAAGGGAAGAAATATAATGAAAAACTTGAGAATCAGGATTCACAAATGCCAAATGATGTATAACAGTAACTTTTGATACTTCACTTTTTTTTTTTAAACTTCAAAAAGAACAATATCACAATGAAGAAACTTTAAATAAAACTTGAATTTTTTTTACAAATATTTTTTACAACGAACCTATTTTGATCTTAATACGAATGTCAGCACTCCTCGATTTACAAGCTCTGATACCAAATGATATGATCTGGCTCAGGTGATTAAGTCGAATTCACTTTGTTGCTCGATCGTAGTCGAGAGAGAGTCGTTCGTGTCTCGAATTTTAGTAATAGAAGTAAAAGAATTAAATTAGGATAAGTGGAAGGTTTAGAAGAAGGGTAATTTCAAGAATAGGTTTGCTTATGGGTAGCAAAGGTAGATATTGGGTAGTTGGCTCGGTTTGGTGAAGACAAGAAAAAAACTCAAAGGATGGGAATGGAAAATGAACTTAACGTCGGGAATGATTCAACACTAAAAAGTGTCACCCCGGTTCCTATATTGTCAAGGTGGAAAGATAGAATAGAATGATAGATGAACGCCACACCAAGGATGGTGATAAGTTCAAACAAGATCGGTAGACGCCACTAGCACGCTAGATAAGTCTTTCGAAACTTGTACGAGCTGTGAGAGGAAGCAACCTCACAATAACAATAGTTTTCATAAATTGGCAAAAGTCCCTCTACAATGAGAATGAACAAGTATTTATAGGCTATCATGTAGTAGTCGAATGGACAAACTAGCTAGCTTAAAGACTAAATAAATTCGGTCATGAACTAGCTAGAATGTTCTAGAATGAAAACATTAATTAAATGGTCTTGATTCGGCTGATGGGGATGTGTTTGGACAGCTTCATGAATGAGCTTGGTGCATTTGAATGAATGTGGACCTTTGGAAGCTAAATGGCTTGTCTAGGTTCGGCCATGGGGTGCATGTAGCTTCTAAGAGGTGTCTCTTGGCCGAATAGTTACATGGAAACCCCAAAAGTCCTACCACATACATTCTGCTATACATGGAACTTGGAAGGGAGCTTGAACTTGGTCATTCATGAACTTGCATTAATTATCCTTCATTCATTGAACAAACCCGTACATGCACCTTGTCATGAATGAACCTCCACATTTGACTGAACTTACATGAATTAGGCATACAATTAATTAAAATATAACTATTCATAATTATAATTTAAATGAGTAATTAGATAACTTAATGACACTAATTAAATTAATTATTATCACATTAAATTCGGTTAGCTCAAATAGTCAAAAATACTTAGTGAGCTAAATTGAGCTAGGGAATTCGCCATGAGCTATAGCAAACTTAATTAAAAGCAAAGTTTAATCTTATTTAATTGTAATGTAAAAGAAATGAGCTGAAACGAGCTAAATTTGAGCTCAAACGAGCTGACACAAGCTCAAGTGAGCTGATTGAGCTGAATTGAGCTTCAAGAGCTGGAGAGGAGCTGAAGTCGGCTTGCAAAAGAGTGCATTGAGCCTTCAAGGCAATGTCCTTAGCTCCTCCAACGTCTTGGACCTTGTTGTCATCCCAAATGCGCAACAACAAAGCTGTTAAAGCTTCTGGAAGTTGCTTAGTACGTGCTCGAGTCATGGGGCCTTTTGGAAGCTCGATTAGATCTTGATTTGCATTTGAGGGAGCCCCGGGTGTGCATACATCACATGATGAGCATCTCCGTGTTGTGCTGCAAGTGCTGAGAGAGAAACAACTCTATGCGAAGTTTAGTAAGTGTGAATTTTGGTTGCGAGAAGTGATTTTTCTGGGGCATGTTGTTTCTGTTGAAGGAATTAGAGTAGATGCACAGAAAATTGAGGCAGTTCTGGAATCGAAGCCACCGAGGACAATATCAGAAATCTAGAGTTTTCTGGGTCTGGTAGGCTATTACAGAAGGTTCATAGAGGCATTTTCTCTGATTGCTGCACCATTGACGAAACTGTTAAGGAAAGGAGTAGCATTTGTCTGGACTGAGAAACAGCAAGAAGCTTTTGACAAGTTGAAAAAGGTATTGACTGAGGTGCCAGCGTTGATTCAACCAGAGTCTAAGAAGGACTTCACTGTGTACAGCGATGCGTCGCATGTGGGATTAGGATGCGTACTGATGCAAGGGGGTAAGGTGGTCGGTTATGCTTCGCGACAGCTTAAGCCTCATGAAGTGAATTACCCTACGCATGATCTAGAGTTGGCTGCAGTGGTCTTCGCGTTGAAAATTTGGAGACACTATTTGTATGGAGAAAGGTGTATTATCTACACAGATCATAAAAGTCTAAAGTATCTGTTGACTCAGAAGGAGTTAAACATTAGGTAACGAAGATGGATAGAGTTGCATAAGGATTACGACTGTTTGATTGAGTACCACCCAGGCAAGTCTAATGTGGTGGCTAATGCATTGAGTCGAAGGATTTTTGCTGATTTAAGAGCTATGTTTGCTCGTTTGAGTTTGTACGATGATGGAAGTCTATTGGCAGAGATGCAAGTGAGACCTACTTGGACTGAACAAATTAAGGAGAAGCAGTTAAAGTATAATTCATTGGTTCCTCGATTTCAGCAAGCTGAGAATGGGGAGAATTCAGATTTTGGACTGAATACTGATGGAGTTCTTTGCTTTCATGGAAGGATTTGTATTCCAAAGGATTCTAAATTGAGGCAGTCAATTCTGAAAGAGGCTCATAGTGGTCCTTGTGCCATGCATCCTAGAGGGAATAAGTTATATCGAGACTTGCGAGAGGTGTACTGGTGGCCTGGTCTAAAGTGAGAGGTGACTGAATTTGTTGGGAAATGTCTGACGTGCCAGCAAGTTAAGGCTGAGCACCAACTGCCTTCTGGGTTGCTTCAACCGATGAAATTCCACTATAAAAGTGGGAAAGAGTAACTATGGATTTCGTGAGTGGGCTACCTTTGACACCCTCTAAGAAAGATTTTGTGTGGGTGATTGTGGATAGGTTGACGAAATCTACCTATTTCATACCTGTCCGTACCGACTACTCACTTCAGAAGTTGGCCAAGTTGTATGTGGCGGAGATAGTGCGACTGCATGGGGTGCCAGTTTCAATTATTTCTGATCGAGACCCTAGGTTCACATCTCGATTCTGGCAGAAGTTGCGTGAGGCGTTGGGTACATGATTGGACTTCAGCACTGCTTTTCACCCTCAGACAGATGGACAGTCGGAAAGGGTTATTCAAGTGCTGGAGGATACGTTAAGGGGTTGTGTAATCGACTTTTGAGGTAGTTGGGAGGACTACTTGCCATTGGCGGAGTTTGCGTACAACAACAGTTATCAAGCGAGTATTCAAATGGTCCCATATGAGGCACTTTATGGGCGAAGATGTCATACGCCTACATGTTGGACAGAGTTGGGAGAGCGACAAGTTCTTGGACCAGAACTAGTGGCAGATACTGAGAGTAAAGTTAAGTTAATAAGAGATCGGTTAAAGGAGGCCTCTGATAGACAGAAGTCGTATGCGGATCTAAAGCGTAAGGAGATCGAGTTCACTGTTGGGGATATGGTTTTCTTGAAGGTTTCACCCTGGAAGAAGATTTTGAGGTTTGGCAAGAAAGGCAAACTGAGTCCGCGATTTATAGGGCCTTATCGGGTTTTCAAACGGGTAGGGCCAGTAGCGTATCAGTTGGAGTTACCACAGGAGTTAGATGGAATCTATGACATCTTCCATGTGTCCATGTTGAGACGATATCGATCGGATCCTTCACATTTTGTGCCAGTTGAGGAGATTGAAGTAAAGACTGATTTGACCTATGATGAGGAACCCGTGCAAATTCTAGATCAAGAGGTTAAAGTTTTAAGAAGGAAGTCAGTTCCATTGGTAAAGGTACTGTGGCGCAATCATGGAAGAGAAGAGGCTACTTGGGAGCCAGAAGAGGCTATGCGTCAACAATATCCTTAATTGTTTAGATCAGGTAAATTTCAAGGCCAAAATTTCCTTAAGGGGGCTAGAGTTGTAATGCCCTGATTTTCAGGATTTTTCGGGTTTCTGTGATTTTTGGTGAATTTTTAAAATTTTGGTGTTCTGGATATTGGAATTGTGTTTAAATGTGTTAGTGGGCCTTTAGAAGGCCCAAGCCTAAGTTAAAACCCGGTAAAATATCAAGTTTGGATTTTAAGTGAATAGGAGACTTGGTTAAGTGGGCTTTTAAGAAAAACTTCGTGTATTATGACACAAAAAGGAGCTTTGGCAAACTGGCAAGGTGACGCCACTAAGTTCCTAAAAAAGTGGCACCTGGGAAGGAATTAAAGGTCCAGGGTTCAAGTTGCAAGGCAAGCGTATGGTTACTTTTAATTTTTAGGCATGTGCCGGGCATGTAATCACTTAAGTAGAATCAGCTAGGGCCTTAGGAAGGTTGGGCCGATTGCTTTGTTAGTAATTAGGGTTAGTTTCTTTTCTTTTTCTGTCATGACAAATTAGGGTTAGCCACCTAAAAGCTTTGACTTTCATTTATCCTTCTCTAAGTTTCCACAAAAGCCGAAAATGCAGATTTCTTCTTCCTCTTCTTCTCCTCCATTGTTTTCTATTCCTTTTTGCTTTCGACCTCAGCCGAACATCCCTGTTACTCAAATCCATCGTTTCTTTCAATTACATCCTCCCTAAAACCACCATACCCGATTACCATAAAAGCCGAAACCCTAAAACTTACCTCTTGTGCCGATTCCTCCAAGCCAATTGTCTCTATTCTTTTTATTCCTTTTGACTGAATTTCATCTTCTGTAAACCCTTAGTACCTGTTGGCAGCACTACTCCAAGATTATAACCCCAAATCACTATCTTCTTCACCAGTCAAAATTTTAAAACTGCCATAACCATAAGAGCTCATAGTTGAATTTTTAGATCTCTAAGATTCGAGTTCTGCTAGCGTTTAGGGGATAGATCTGCATCAGATCTGAGTAGGAACATAAGGAGAAACTATGGTAAGTACTCGTTATCCCAGATCTACATTATTTTATAGTTTAGAAAAAGTCGAAGTTCCTAAAATCTAGGGAGGCTGTCGATTGGGGCATAGGGCCCTAAGGGTCATTAACCAATGATTTCTTTTGGTGATTAGTGTATACTAGAGGTTATTGATCGAAGGCTTGGATCTTTGGAACAACTAGACTTAGATCTAGTCATCGATTTTCGGCAAAGGTAAGATTTTGAAGGTTTTAGGGGCATTGGCCGAATATGGGTAAGTGAATATTGGGATTGTTTGTTGTAGATTTGCAATCTAAGAATTGTGGTAATCAATTGTAGGACATCGTGGGGGATCTCAGTAGCAGTCGTCGCGAAACAGGTGTGTATCGAAGACCCTCTCATAGTTCAATTCGGCAAAAGCCAAAATGCCGAAATTCTGGCATTTTGTGGGCTTGTGAGTGTGCGAGTGCTCACAAGACATTTAGGAAATGTTAGATCTGAAATTGCAAAGTGGTAAGTTAGTCGTGTGTAGAATTTCGTATACTTCGGTAATTGGGCCTCGATGGGCTGCAAATGGGCCTAATGGGCTTACGAGCCCATATGGGTAAAAATAGGCAATAAGTATGTTCTGTTAGACTGAAGGATCGAAACTGCTAAAACTAGAAAGTTGGTTATGAAACTTGGACTAAATGGGCTTAATTTGCTAATAGACACCGTAGGGCTCATTAGGGGTTTTAGGGCCCAATAGCAAAAATTGTTAAACTAAGCTAAATAGACTACCGTGAAGACAAATGGATTAGTAGTGACTGTATTATGCATGAAGACCCTAAAAACTGATAAAAATACTAAAATACCCTTATAGGTGGAAAATTACGGTTTTACCCCTAGGAGTAAAATGACTACTATACCCCTAGGGTTAAGTTTGACCCAAAATGCATGTTTTACTTTTACTGTTTACTGCATGCCATTATTATCTGTTGCATGGGACTGGGACATTGATGCAGGAAGTACTGAAAGTGGCTTGACCACGTATTGGAGGCCTTCCTCAATTTACTGTTATCTAAGCAGCCATGCTGCAACTGTGGAGTGTAGGGTTGGGTGGGTTGTGTTATTCCCCACATGGTGTGTAGGGCTGGTACAGGTGAAGTGTAGCGGATGGATTTAGGCTGGGACGGGCTTGCATACATGATATTATCTGTTCTGTTCGGAAATGGGCCTACGGGCCATACTGTTAACTGAAAGGGCGAAGGCCCAGTTTACTGTATCTGGATAGGGCTTCGGCCCAGTGGGCTTGAGTTGATTTGGGCTTTGGATGGGCATTCTTTACACACTGAGTTTTCCAAACTCACCCCTTTTCTTTCCATCCATACAGGTGGCCCCTAGTCGATGGACTTGGAGCTGGGAGGGATTCATAGTGGCCACGAAAATTTAAATTTCTAGTTTTCAATTATTTCATTTTATTATTTATTTAGATTATTTAGTTTTGGTTTCTGGGTTGTAATAAGGCCGCTCTATTTATTTTATTTTGGGTTTTTAATTTTTTAATTCTTTAATTGTTTTTAGCTTAAGTAGGACATCACTTAAATCGTTTTGAAATCGGTTAGCTCTACGGCACGTTTTTGTAAAAGTTACTTGTTTTCAAAATATTTCGAAAACAGAGCAAAGCTTCCGCAACATAAATGTTTTCATAAATAAATATCTTAAATACGTTTAAACTTAATTTGTTGTTTATGGACAAGTCATAAGGTTAAAGTGTGGCAATGGATGTGTGCATGTCTAGGATTGGATCTAGGAAGAGCTTGGTACTTAAGCAGTCTAAATGACTCACCTCCTCTTCTCTTGAATCCTACCTGGTGCGTAGTATCCATTCACTTTAAGCCATAACAAAGAAAGTCTGATTTTTCGATGCTTAAACTGTTTTTATAATAACATGTTTCTGCAACTACAAAGGTTTACAAGCTTACATAATTTTTCCATAAGATTTTACAAAGTTGTTTCGATTATTACAATGAATCACGCTTTGGAAAAATAAAGGTTTTATACAAGTTTACCGGTAAAAGTTTCTAAACATTAAGAAGGGTTTTCAATGAAATCATGGTTTTCGAAAAACACTTCAATGTGACACACCAGACTTGGTCGTAACGTCTAGGCCGGGTTTGGGGCGTTACATCCATGGACAAAAATGGACATACATAGGTAGAAATAACCAAAGTTTTGATGAAGGGCATTTTAGTGATTTGGTAATTAAAAGGAATTAAAAGGGAAAAAGATGGCAAAATATGCTCATCTTCTTCATAAGGGCTGAATAGATCAAGGAAACACCATAGCTAGGGTTTCTTCAACTTCTCAAGCTTATAGTAAGTGATTCCAAGCCCTATTTTTAATGTTCTTTATGTTTTTGGAGTCCCGGTAACTTGATTTAGCTTATTCTAGCAATAATTTAACCTAAGGTTCATATTTGGAAAAAATACCCTTAGGTGAAATGTGTTTATTTTGATGTTTTATGATAGGATATGAGGTTTTAAATTATGCTAAACACTTGTGCTATTCGGTTTTAAGTAAAAACGAGTAAAACTACATAATCAGTAAAAATACCTAATGTTCATAAGTATATGTTAGAGCGGGAATTTGATGATGCCGTTAGTAAATAAATGATCAACATGTTCTAAAACAAAAGAAGTAGGGATAAATTTTAATTTTCGAGCCTTGGGGCAAAAGTGTAAATATGCAAAAGTTTAGGGGTAAAATTGTAATTTTGCTAAAGTTAGAGTTAAAGACTATTTTGATAAATGTGAGTATTAAATAAGCTAAATGTGTTATTTTAGATCAAGAAAGACGTGGAATCGACCTTGATCAGGGAAAGGATAAGATTGTGGACTAAATTGTAAAATTTTTATATTTTACATCGTGGTAAGTTTATATGTAAATAATGTATTGTTTTTATTATGTTATGATATTTTATTATGTGACATGTGAAATAAGTTTAGTATTGTACAATCAAAGGATATAAATGGTGAATTGTGGTTGATAAATTGGGAATAAATGAGGAAATCTCGGTTGAACCTTCAGAATGGAAAAACGTGGTGCTAAGTGTATATGCCACGGTTACACATGTTGATTCATTAACATGGTCCTAAGTGGATATGCCATGGTTATACATATAACGTGGTGCTAAGTGGATATGCCACGGTTTTACATGTTGATTTGAAAAGTGGAGCTAAGTGTGTATGCCACGAATACATATGTTAGCCCAATAGTGTGATGCTATGTGCGTATACCATGAAGTTGGGCATCAATTACAACGGGTGTAATTATGTGCTAAAATCACTAGATATTGTTACATTTCGAATGTTCAACTAGAGAAAAAAGTTTGTTAAATGGAAATTTATATGAAAAATGTGGAAATACATACCGGGATATGAATATATGGGTTTTGAACCATGAGTTAGATAAGTGATTGAAATTTGATAAGATAAATTTGGAAATGTGTTATTTTGCAAGTTGATAATAAGAAATTTTAGTGAAAGAGGTAAAATTTGGGATAAACAGCTTAAAATAGCAGCAAAGGTGTGATTTTGAAAAATCACCAAAAATGATAGAAATTGAATTAGAAGTTGAATGAGAGATTAAATTAAAGCTTATTGAGTCTATTTTCATATAAAAGAAACAGGGAAAGTAAAAGAAATCTATTCGGAGTTATTTAAATTTTTGTAAGACTAGTTCAGTTTGATTTCGTGATCCCCTGATCTGATTTGGAAAAATTATTAAATTTTGTACAAAAATATTTATGGAACATAATATATATGGTTAGATTCTTTATTGAGTCTAGTTTTAGAAGAAACAAATGAGAACATCTTTTGAATTTTGTATAAAGAGAAATCGAAGTGTTAGTGAAGAGTGGTCAGGACTGCCGAGTAGTGAAATAGGGAAAGATTTAATGAATAAACTGTATTAAGTAGCCCAACCAAAAATTCTAAAATTTTTATGGTAATAAGACATATGAGTCTAGTTTCTGGGAAAATTATCGGATCTTAATTTTGAGCTCCGTAGCTCTGGATAAAAATAATTTAGTTGCTGGGACTCGAATGGACACCTTATACTGAACTTAAGTAAATGGTAAATGCATGTGAGAATAAGGTTGTATAATTGTAGAAACATATTTTGGGATTTATAAATGCCATTAATAGTTTATTAGTTTTATTATTTACATATTGCTTACTAAGCTATATGCTTGCTTTGCTTTCTCTTTCTTTCATGTCTTATTTTATAGTGTAATCGAGTTCGTTCGTGACTCGGAAAAAATTGTTGGAGGCTCACCAACACTATTCATCCTTCCTTTTGGTATTTTGTAAACATATTTTGGATATATGGCATGTATAGAAGGCTTGAGTATTTTGTTCTATATTTTAGTAATATTACTTGAAATGTTGATTTCTTGTGACAGCTTTAACTTAACCCTAGTCGGGAAGTGGTTTCGTAACCATTAAACCGAGTTAAAGAAATTTACTTTATTTTATTTTATTTTTTTATTTTAATGTTTTATGTCTTAAATAGGTGAATGTTCATACGTGAATTTGTGTGCTATGATCTTTTGTCAAATTTCATGTGTTTTTAAATTTAAGGACCTAAGTGGGAAGATTTAACTTTATGTGTGGCCAAATTGAAGAAGACTAATTGCATAATGTTGTCAAATACATGGATTTGCATGTCAATTATACCTATTTGAAGTGAGTGGCCGGCCATGATGTGATATGGAGCACTAAGCATGAATTTCTTTAATTATTTTTATGTATATTGAAATTAAAAGTAATTAAAATATGAAAAACAAAATGGAGAAAATAATTTTTGTTCATCCTTTCTTCTTCTAGTCGAAACTTGGTGAAAGAATAAGGAAAAACATCCCTAAAGCATTCGGCACCTTCTTTTGATTATTAAGGTATGTTTTGAATGTTGTTTTGAGTAAAAATTATGATAATAGATTCATTTTTTGTGTCCTTTCTACTACCCATACGGAAATTTTGAGTTTGGTGGTGGTATATACATTCGGCCATGTGAATGAATTTTGAAGTGTGGGTCGTTTTCATGCTTTGAGTTGTAATGGATATTGTTGAACCTTAAATAGATGAATTGTGCTTATAGGGACGTTATTTGGTATTGGAAATTTCGGTCAACATGAGTTCAGTTAGTGAGTTGAATTTTAAGCTAGACAATGCATTAGGCATTCAGCTATGTGGAATTTAATCTAGATGTTTTCCATGTATTTATAAGGTAGGGAGTTAGATGATACTTGAGCTAAATTACATGTGTTTCCATGTGATTTTAATGTTAGTTTGGAAATAGTTAATTTGTGAGAAATTTTACTTATGAATAGCCGATTTTGAATTGAGAAATATCTTGAGAAATTGATATGTTTCTTAGTAAATTTTGTTTGATGGAATTTACTAAGGGAAATTGATGGGGAAATGAGTTGGTAAATTGTTAAGTATGTGACTTCCTAAGCTAGTAAAACATCCGGTTATATCTAGTGAAATAATTGAATTCGGTTTGGATATTTAGTTAGAATTTTAGTGCTAATTAAATACGGACACTTGATATGAAATTAATAGGACCTAGAATGTTGAGTGGCCGAATGAATTATGAGTCATTTTTTAAATAATTGAAAAAAAAATGCGTGTGAGTGTATGTGGTTAATGAGGGAGTACATTCGATATTATGGAATTAAGGTCTTAAAATGGGTGCTTGTTGAGCTTAGTTGTTATATGGCCATAAACGGTTTTACATGGAATTTTAATGAGTTAAATTTTGTTCTTATTAAGCTCAAGAGCACATAGGGATAGCTTCGGACAAAGGAAAGGCAAAGGTGGTAGACTAGCAATTCGCAAACAATTATCGACCACCGAAGTAAGTTTTAAGTGACCTAGCTTAGCACACGATTTGATTTTACATGATTTATGATTGATAATGTAATGGTGAAATGGGCATATAGCCGAAAATTTCAAAACCTAGGAAGGCTTTAGAAATCAATTTGAGATATGGATTACTCACATGTTTATTGCCGATCATATAGTGAAGTAATGTCATACTATGTATGAATTTGTGAATGAGGCAAATGAATATTTTTTTTTTTTGAAATAAAATATGCGAAAGGTATACATGATGAATTCGAAGGCATATGTTTCAGTCCTATAAACCGGGTCAATCCCGAAGGGCGTTCGAGCCAATGTTGTATCCGGGTCAATCCCGAAGGGCTTTTGAGCCAATGTGGTATCCGGGTTAATCCCGAAGGGCTTTCGAGCCAATGTTGTATTCGAGTTAATCCCGAAGGGCTTTTGAGCCAATGTTGCATCCGGGGATAATCCCGATGAGCCTTAGAGCTATAATTAAAATTTGGGCTAAGCTTGAAGATACTTGTGATGGAAATATACAAATTTTGACTCAAATAATAGTAATTAATGAGCTCATTATCGTAAGATGATCAGGTATGTGTCGTACCCTAATGAGGAATGAACTTTCGTTGGGTTATGATTTAACAACTATGCATTGTTGTTTCGGATTATGGTTTACGGATGTTGAAGGCATATGGCTATACATTATATGAAACTATTCGGTTCTTATAGAAATGGACTAAGTTAATGTTGGGCATGAGAATAAGTTTTAGTAGACGGGTGTAAATGTATGTGGGTATACCCCAATCAATAATTTAGCTCGTTATAGAGTCGGAGTTACCTTCGGCTAAATAATGTTTTAATCAAGTGTTGAAAATTACTTCACTTTAGTCTTTTAATCATACTTTATCGCTTAAAACTTGCTATGCATTTTAAATGCTTACTTTGTCGCCCTCCTCTTCTATTTTTTTTTAGATCTCGTTCGCTAGCTACGGTCTCGGGATTCTTGCGTTTGAAGTCATCTTTACTATTGAAGCTCTCTTCGGTATATAAATAGCTAAACTTCGTGAATGGCATGTATAGTTTTTGTTTTATGGTTGTTAAACGAGAAACTCTCATTTTGAGGTTGTAATTAAGCACGGCCATGCGAAAATGGCTTCTTAAATAGCTTTATGTCTATATGTAGTCTTAAGGTTGATGATATTTGCAAATGTTTGAATTGATATGCAAATTTGTGAAAGATTGTTTTGTGATATATGCATTGTACGAATAGGAAAATGAAAATCTAAATGCCGAAACTTTAAGATTGATTTTGATGATTTGGTTGGCTTGTTTATATATATATGTGAGCGGATTGAAATTTATACTAAAATTTCTAGATGTAAATAGTTAACATGAACCTGAAGGTATGATTCGATTCGGTTTAAGTTTTGTTATGCATTCTTGAATTTTATTCATGAAGCTAGATGTTTTATTTTACGATGACAATTGCCTATTTACACGTTTTGAACATAGCCATTCAGCCAAAGCACATTTCTATTTATATGTATATGATATTGAGTGATGATCACTAGTGAAAGAACTAGTTACGACGTGGAATGCTTATATGACATGTTCATGCGCATGAAATCATTCTATAGACTAGTTGCTAGCATTATCTAAGTACCCATATTTCATTATACAATTAGTATCTGTGATTCATATGTGGAAAGTGGTAGTATCCCGTTAGTACGAGTAAATTTTTGTTAGTTACGATTGTCGGGTAATACCTCTTGACCCTCCGGCGACGGGTATGGGTCTTAGAGGTGTTACATTTTATTGGTATCAGAGCTACAGTTTAGTCGATTCTCAGACTACCGTAGTAAGTAGGCGTCTAGCTATACATGCCATTTAGTGTCATTGTGATAGTGAGATGACTTCTGACATCTGAAATGTGATTTTTGGTATAAAAATGGATCTCGAACCCGATCAAGCCGTAGCGGACGACGTTGAGAGTGTAGCGCCTGCTCCCGCGCAAGTGACAGTGCCAAATGAATCTCAACCGAATGTAAGTCATCAAGATGATGACACAAGACAATCCTTTTACACGATGATGAGCGATTGGTTCGCTCAATTCCTTAGATCAAATCCAGCTGTTCCGCAACCCCCACCCCCGAATACTCTGCTACCAACTTATGTGGCCCCTCCTGTGACCGATCTGGTGAGATCGAGTAGGCCCCAGTTGACAAAATTCAAAAATATGGGGCTAAAGAATTCCGGGCTACCCCTAGTGATGATGCCGAGCGGGCCGAGTTTTGGCTCGATAACACTATCTGAGTTTTCGACGAGTTATCCTGTACGCTTGAGGAGTGTCTAAAATGTGCGGTATCTCTGTTACGTGACTCTGCATATTACTGGTGGAATACTCTAGTTTCTGTTGTTTCGAAAGAGCAGGTCACTTGGGAGTTCTTCCAAACCGAGTTCCGCAAGAAATACATCAGTTAGAGATTTATCGATCAGAAACGAAAGGAATTTCTTGAGCTTAAACAAGGTCCGATGTCAGTAACCGAATACGAGAGAGAATTCGTGCATCTCAGTCGATATGCTCGCGAGTGTGTATCCTCCGAGGCTGTTATGTGTAAGCGTTTTGAGGATGGGTTAAACGAAGAAATCAGACTGCTAGTAGGAATTCTGGAAATTAAAGAATTTGTCGTGCTAGTCGAGCGAGCTTGCAAAGCCGAAGAGCTCGGTAATGAGAAAAGAAAAGCCGAGGAAGGAGCTAGAGAGTTCCGTAAGAGATCTGCGGGAAAATCTGTTCTGCAATCGTCCAAAAAGATTAAAGATGACACGGGCCAGTCGAAGTATACTTCAGGTTTTTCTAGACATGATCATCATCGACCCCCTGTGAGTTTGCGAGCTACTTCTGTCGCAAGTGTTGGCAATGAATGTCGGGACAGATCTGAATGTAAACATTGTGGTAAATGGCACCCGGGGAGCTGTAGACATCATGACCACTCCTGTTTTCGATGCGGATCTACCGATCATTTTATCAAAGACCGTCCAAAAATTGATGAACGCACACCTGATCCGAGTCAGAGACTTAGTGGCACGGCTGCACTGGGTAGACCACCGCGGCGAGGAGGTAATATTAGTGGTAGTCAGAGAGGGACTAGAGGCACTGTAGTCAGATCCGAGGCACGTGCACCTGCCAGAGCATATGCTATTCGAGCCCGTGAGGAGGCTTCTTCTCCGGATGTTATTACCGGTACTTTCACTCTCTTTAATACTGATGTCATTGCTCTGATTGATCCCGGTTCAACCCATTCGTATGTGTGTGAAACTTTAGCCTCCAGTAAGACTCTTCCTGTTGAGTTTACGGAATTCGTAATTCGAGTGTTGAATCCTTTGGGTCGTTGTGTTTTGGTTGATAAAGTATGCAAGAAATGTCCCCTAATGGTTCGAGATTTCTATTTTTCGGCCGATTTGATGCTTTTACCCTTCGATGAATTTGACGTCATACTCGGAATGGATTGGTTGACCGTGCACGACGCGATAGTGAATTGCAAGCGAAAGACTATCGATCTACGATGTTCGAATAATGAAACAGTCCAAATTGAATCTGCCGATTTAAATGGGCTACCTGCCGTAATCACTTCCATGTTAGCTCAGAAGTACATGAAAAAGGGTTATGAAGCTTATCTAGCCTATGTGCTAGATAACAAAGTTTCCGAATGAGAACTTGAGACGGTGCCTATAGCTTATGAGTTTTCGGATATGTTTCCCGAAGAATTGCCGGGATTGCCGCCAGTAAGGGAGGTCGAGTTTGGTATAGAGTTAGTTCCGGGTACGACTCCAATTTCGATTGCTCCGTACCGTATGGCACCTACCGAGTTAAAAGAATTAAAATCTCAGCTGCAGGAATTGACAGACAGAGGTTTCGCGCGACCGAGTTTCTCACTTGGGGTGCACCGGTTTTGTTTGTGAAAAAGAAAGACGAGACTATGAGAATGTGCATCGACTATCGACAGCTGAATAAAGCCACTGTAAAGAATAAGTATCCGTTGCCTCGAATTGACGAATTGTTTGATCAGTTGAAAGGAGCTTCAGTGTTTTCGAAGATTGACCTGAGATACGGCTATTATCAGTTGAGAGTTAGAGATTCCGACATGCCAAAGACAGCATTCAGAACGAGATACGGACACTACGAATTCTTAGTGATGCCGTTTGGGCTCACTAATGCCCCTACGATTTTCATGGATTTGATGAACCGAGTGTTTAGGCCGTTTTTGGACCGTTTTGTAGTAGTGTTCATCGATGATATTTTGATTTACTCTCGTGATGAGATTGAGCATGCCGAGCGTTTGAGACTTGTACTTCAGATTTTACGTGAAAATAAATTGTATGCGAAATTCAGCAAGTGCGAATTCTGGTTACGTGAAGTCAGTTTCTTGGGACATATAGTCTCTGCTTCGGGTATTCGAGTTGATCCGAGCAAAATTTCAGCTATTCTCGATTGGAAACCCCCTAGAAATGTTTCCAAAGTTTGAAGCTTCTTAGGACTTGCTGGTTATTACCGACGATTTGTCAAAGGTTTCTCGATGATCGCGGTACCATTGACGAGATTGTTATAGAAAGATGTCAGGTTCGAGTGGTCTGATAAGTGTCAGCAAAGTTTTGATCAACTAAAGACTTTTTTAACGGAAGCTCCAGTGTTAGTTCAGCCAGAGTCCAGTAAAGAGTTTATAGTCTATAGCGATACAAGTCTAAACGGGCTAGGTTGCGTTTTGATGCAAGAGGGCCGAGTTGTCACCTATGCTTCGAGACAGTTGAAACCTCATAAATGAAATTATCCGACTCATGATCTTGAACTGGCCGCTATCGTTTTTGCCTTGAAGATTTGGCGGCACTATCTGTTTGGTGAGAAATTTCACATTTTCTCCGATCACAAAAGTCTCAAGTATCTGATGTCTCAAAGAGATTTGAATTTGAGACAAAGGCGGTGGCTAGAATTGCTTAAAGACTACGAACTTATTATTGATTATCATTCGGGAAAAGCTAATGTAGTTGCGGATGCCCTTAGCCAAAAATCTCTATTCTCCTTGCGAGCTATGAATGTGAAGTTAACGATGTCGACATTGGTGGCCGAATTAAGAGCAGTGGTGAAGCTCAGAAAATCGATGACGATTTGGTTGCTAAGCGAGCTCAATGTATGTTGGGTGAGGATGCAGAGTTTCGAATTGATGAAAAAGACTGTCTGAGATTTAGGGACCGACTGTGTGTTCCGAGAAATCCTGAGCTAGTTTCGACGATTTTGAATGAAGCCCATAGTAGCTGAATGTCAGTTCATCCAGGTAGCACGAAAATGTAAAACGACTTGAAACGTCAGTATTGGTGGCACGGTATGAAACGGGACATCTCTGAATTTGTATCTAAATGTTTGGTATGTCAGCAAGTAAAAGCGAAACATCAGGTGCCTTCGGGATTACTTCAACCAATCCTAATACCCGAATGGAAGTGGGATCGAGTTACGATGGACTTTGTATCCGGTTTACCGCTAACGTCGAGCAAGAAAGACTCCATTTGGGTTATTGTTGATAGATTAACAAAATCAGCCCATTTCATACCGGTTCGTGCCGACTTTTCACTTGATAAGTTAGCGGAATTATACGTTTCCCAGATTGTTCGATTGCACAGAGTACCGACTTCTATTGTTTCAGACCGAGATCCCCGATTTACTTCGCGATTCTAGAGCAAATTACATGAGGCTTTGGGTACTAAGCTCTATTTTAGCACAGCTTTCCATCCGCAAACTGACGGTCAATCTGAGAGAGTCATTCAGATACTCGAGGATATGTTGAGATGTTGCATTCTCGAGTTCAGCGGTTCATGGGAAAAATATTTACCCCTGATTGAATTCGCGTATAATAACAGTTTTCGGTCGAGTATTCAAATGGCACCCTACGAAGCTCTTTACGGTCGAAAATGCCGTACACCTCTATTTTAGACCGAGCTTAGTGAGAATAAGATTCTCGGAATTGATTTAGTCAAAGAAGCAGAGCAGAAAGTGAAAACAATTCGTGACAGTTTGAAAACGGCAATCGATCGTCAGAAATCGTACGCGGATTTAAAACGTAAAGACATTGAGTATCAAGTTGGCGATAAAGTATTTTTAAAAGTCTCCCCTTGGAAAAAAGTGCTCAGATTCGGATGGAAAGGTAAATTAAGTCTGAGGTTCATCGGGCCGTACGAGATAGTGGAACGGATTGGGCCAGTTGCTTATAGATTGATTTTACCTCCTGAACTTGAAAAGATCCACAATGTTTTCCATGTATCGATGCTTCGTCGCTATAGATCTGATCCTTTGCATGTGATAAATCCGTCGGAAGTTGAAATTCAGCCTAATTTGAGTTATGAAGAAGAACCTATCTGTATTTTAGCTCGAGAAGTTAAAGAATTGTGAAATAAAATGGTTCCGTTAGTAAAAGTGCTTTGGCTCAAGCACGGGATCGAGGAAGCAACTTGGGAGCCAGAGGATTCTATAAAAAACAGATATCCAAATCTATTTTCGGGTAAGATTTTTGGGGACAAAAATCCTTAAAGGGGGGAGAATTGTGACAGCCTTAACTTGACCCTAGTCGGGAAGTGGTTTCGTAACCATTAAATTGAGTTAAAGAAATTTACTTTATTTTATTTTTTTATTTTAATGTTTTATGTCTTAAATAGGTGAATGTTCATACGTGAATTTGTGTGCTATGATCTTTTGTCAAATTTCATATGTTTTTAAATTTAAGGACCTATGTGGGAAGATTTAACTTTATGTGTGGCCAAATTGAAGAAGACTAATTGCAAAATGTTGTCAAATACATGGATTTGCATGTCAATTATACCTATTTGAAGTGAGTGGCCGGCCATGATGTGATATGGAGCACTAAGCATGAATTTCTTTAATTATTTTTATGTATATTGAAATTAAAAGTAATTAAAATATGAAAAACAAAATGGAGAAAATAATTTTTGTTCATCCTTTCTTCTTCTAGCCGAAACTTGGTGAAAGAATAAGGAAAAAATCCCTAAAGCATTTGGCACCTTCTTTTGATTATTAAGGTATGTTTTGAATGTTGTTTTGAGTAAAAATTATGATAATAGATTCATTTTTTGTGTCCTTTCTTCTACCCATACGGAAATTTTGAGTTTGGTGGTGGTATATACATTCGGCCATGTGAATGAATTTTGAAGTGTGGGTTGTTTTCATGCTTTGAGTTGTAATGGATATTGTTGAAGCTTAAATAGATGAATTGTGCTTATAGGGACGTTATTTGGTATTGGGAATTTCGGTCAACATGAGTTCAGTTAGTGAGTTGAATTTTGAGCTAGACAATGCATTAGGCATTCGGCTATGTGGAATTTAATCTAGATGTTTTCCATGTATTTATAAGTAGGGAGTTAGATGATACTTGAGCTAAATTGTGACATCCTTAAAACGACCCTAGTCGGAATGTGGTTTTGGGACCACAAAACCGAGGCATAAAATATATTTAATATTCATTTTGATGCCTATAATATGTGCTAATTCATGTGTGACATGTTTGGTGTGTTGATTTAGAGTTATAAATTTGAATTTCACTAAAAAGGACCTAGTAGTGAACTTTGAAAATATGCTAGGCAAGTGTATGATGACTAGTTAATGCATGCATGCAAATTGAGGGAGTTGCATGTCAAATTCCCCTTTTTAATGCTAGTGGACGGTAATGATGAAGGAAAATTTGGCATGTTGTGTATTTTATATTAAGGAAAATGTGTTTAATAATTTTATATTATGAAAATATATGAAATAATAAAATAAAGGGTGATACAAACAAGGCTTTCTTATTTTCTTCTTATGGTTGCCGAAACTAAAGAAAAATAAGAGGAAAAAGAGACTTTGGTGGTCGGTCATGGAAGGTCTAAGTTTAAGGTAAGATTTTGGAAATTTGCTTTGTATTTTTGATGTTTGAATTCTTTGTTTGATACCCTCCTAGACCCATGTTTTTAATTTTAAGATTTGTGTTATTTTGATATTCGGTCATGGGAGAAAAATTTGTGAATTTTGAATTTGATAGTTAAAATTGATAAATGAGTATGTGAAGGGTATTATAAGGTTAAATTCATGTGATTATAGGTTTATAAGCCTAAATTAAACAATTGGTGTTTTCAAGGGCTTAATCTTTTGTAAGGGAGGATATTCGGCCATGGGTGTTGTGTTTCTTGGTAGGTGTTTTGATGTTTTTGGTATTAAGATTGATGATAGATGAGTTGAGATTGTTAAACTAAGATGGTTGTGGCTAAATGAAATTGTTGACAATTTGCTACTATGTGAAATGCAAGATTAATGTATGATTTAGAAATTTTTGT
Source organism: Gossypium stocksii (assembly GCA_020496765.1). Classification (NCBI taxonomy): domain Eukaryota; kingdom Viridiplantae; phylum Streptophyta; class Magnoliopsida; order Malvales; family Malvaceae; genus Gossypium; species Gossypium stocksii. Next base: position 54,266,516 of record CM035621.1, read on the forward strand.
TTAAAAGTAACATTCTATGTATGTGTATTAGCCGAATTTGAGCTTAGAGTGGTAAGTATAATTTGTGAAATTATGCTTGTAAGAGTAAATTGTTCAAAGGAACATTCGGCCATGAGGTATATTTGTTATAAGTTGGAATTAAGGTTTGTCATTTGGTCCTTATTATGGCCGAATGTGATAAAGGTTAAAGAAAAATTGTTTAAAGGTGGAGTTAATTGAGTTTCAGCTAATAGTATGTGGTATGAAATTTGTCTAAAATGCCTTATATGATGTTCGGCCTTAAGAAAATTTAGAACTAAGAAGCTTAATGTTCAATGCTTAATGCATGCTTATACAATTGCTCAATGTGGCCTTGAGGACTTAGCATTCTTAAATTGCATTGTTAATTTGATTACTAAATAAAAGGCCGATTGTGTACAAGGGCTATCTCATGACCATTTGATTAAGTGTGTTAGAAAACATGATTAAATAGCTTTTCAATGAGACATTTGCATATTCGGCTATAAGGTTGGATTTTGTATAAGGGAGTGTGAAATTAACGCATGGTGCAAATTGAGTTGTGAGTTGATTATTACTGACTTGTATGATTCATCTAGTTAAATGAAATGAAAATGAATTATGCATATATATGTTAAGGTCAATGACTTCTCTAAATGATGCCATATATGATGTAATGTTTTAAATATGTGAATAAGAGCTTTAAAGAGTGAATTTGTATAAATCTGCTTGGTACAGCAGCAGTAACGTGTTTTGGAAAAATCACCATAAATTGTGGGAGTTGAATTAGAGGCTGAATAAGTTATTTAATTAAAGCTTAATGAGTCTAGTTTCTTATAAAATAAACCTTGTAAGCAAAGGAATTTCCAATAAAAAGATTTTTGAAGTTGAGTGAGGCAGTGCCAGAATGACTCCGAAATCCCCTGTTCTGTTTTTGGAAAATCACCATGAATTGCATAAAAATTTTTATGAGGCAAAATTCATATGCTTAGACTCCTTAATGAGTCTAATTTCGAATAAAATAGGTGAGGACATATTTGGAATTCTGTACAAGTATAAATTTGATTCGTAGTATAGAGTGGTCAGTCTAGTCAAACAGTGAAATAGGGTAAACTTTAAGAAAATTCTGGTATTGATTGGCCAAACCAAAAATTATGAAAATTTTATGGATGGAAGAAATATGAGTCTATTTTCAGGAAAAATTAACGGCACTTTATTTGGAGTTTTGTAGCTCCAGTTATGAGTAATTTATTGAATGTTGCTCAGAAAATCAGCTTGTTGTGACTTGTGATGTGTATGTGAAAAGAGCCGAATGTATGTTTGTTGCTATGAGAAGTATATGCATTTATTATTTGAGTATAAGTGAAAATTGATTAATTGAGATGTTTGAATAAGGATTAATAAAATTAAATATTTTATTTAGCTCAAGAGCATAGAGGGGCAAGTTCGGATAAAGGGAAGGCTAAAGTGGTCAAATAGCCAACTCATAGTTGCTCGAGAAAGTTCAAGGTAAGTTTTGAGTAATTGAATTTGATATTTAGTTTAAAATGCCATGATATACATGCTGATAGTTGAACGATGTCCCATTGAGAAAGAAACCTTATTCATGGTTGCTATATAGCTGAATGGCTCGTAGAGAAAGGGACCGAAATTGGGATTTGAAATGCATTGCTTATGTATGTTTGATCATTAGGCCGAAAGTCTAGAAAAGAAGAGTATACATGAATAAGTTTTGAACTATATATATTTAGGACATAAAGTCGAGGAGCATGTTATATGTTTGTATGCAAATGAATTGATTGAATTACAAGTGCGATCTTGCTATGTGAAACTTGGCAACATGTGAATATATATATGTATGAGAATTTGTGATGTGAATCCGGGATTAAGTCCCGCTGACTATATGTGGAGACTATGTCCGGGTTAAGACCCGAAGGCTATATGTAGAGATGACGTCCGGGTTAAGACCCGAAGGCTATATGCAGAGATTATATCCGGGGTAGAGACCCGATGGCTATGTATAGAGATTTTACCCGAGCTAAAGGTCTCGATGATGATGCGAGTAAAGTCTAGACTAATGGTCTTCAAGGTAACGATTGCTAATGAATGTGCTTAAAGTGTTAAGTTATACAGGTATGTACCCTAAGCTTATATGCAAGCTGGTTTTTGGACCGAATACTAAGGTCATTATGCGATTACATATGTGTGCATGAAATGAGACTATTAATGTGGTCAAAGTACAATTGGTCAATGCGAAATGTTATGTGAAATTTTGTGACATGTTTATGTTTACATGAGTTTACTATAAGTGAAAGCTATCTACTTTCGTATATGATGTGAATGTGTTGATTGGTTAAAGGGTGACTTACCTAAAAGAGGAGGGAAATAAAAATACAAAGAACTATGTTATAATTTGATGTTATATCTGTTGTCATTGCTTAAAACTTACTAAGCATTGTAATGCTTACTCCGTTTACTTTGTTTCCTCTGTTTTATAGATCTCATTTTAGAAGCTACGGACTCGGGGATTGAAGCTTTAATCACCTACACTATCGCTGTCATTTTGGTACATTTGATAGTTATTTTGGATCAATGGCATGTATAGGCTAATCTCCTTTTTGTTGAACCAAATTACCTTTTGAGTTGTAATTATTCTAGCCATGCGAAAATGGCTTGATTAGTCTTCGAGTTTGATTATATGTTTGGATGATACTCATATGATTCGATGTTGTGGCATGATATTTAGTTAGTACCCAATATGCAATGAGTTTCTAATATGGTGTTTGGTTATTGAAAAGTTTGATTTAGCCAAATTGTTTGTAGCCACATGGTAGAAATTCGCTAGCATGCTTATAGAACGATTCTAATGAGATATGATGTACTGACCGAACCTAATTACAAGTGACATATTCGACTATAGAACTCAATGAATCCATGTCTAGTATGTAACTATGAACCTCGGTAGGTTGTATTTAGATATGTAATACCTAATACCCTATTCCGGCGACAGACAGGGGTGTAGGGTGTTACATAAATTATATGTGTTTCTATGTGATTTTAATGTTAGTTTGGAAATAGTTAATTTGTGAGAAATTTTACTTATGAATAGCTGATTTTGAATTGAGAAATATCTTGAGAAATTGATATGTTTCTTAGTAAATTTTGTTTGATGGAATTTACTAAGGGAAATTGATGGGGAAATGAGTTGGTAAATTGTTAAGTATGTGACTTCCTAAGCTAGTAAAACATCCGGTTATATCTAGTGAAATAATTGAATTCGGTTTGGATATTTAGTTAGAATTTTAGTGCTAATTAAATACGGACACTTGATATGAAATTAATAGGACCTAGAATGTTGAGTGGCCGAATGAACTATGAGTTATTTTTTTTAAATAATTGAAAAAAAATGCGTGTGAGTGTATGTGGTTAATGAGGGAGTACATTCGATATTATGGAATTAAGGTCTTAAAATGGGTGCTTGTTGAGCTTAGTTGTTATATGGCCATAAAAGGTTTTACATGGAATTTTAATGAGTTAAATTTTGTTCTTATTAATCTCAAGAACACATAGGGACAGCTTCGGACAAAGGAAAGGCAAAGGTGGTAGACTAGCAATTCGCAAACAATTATCGACCACCGAAGTAAGTTTTAAGTGACCTAGCTTAGCACACGATTTGATTTTACATGATTTAGGATTGATAATGTAATGGTGAAATGGGCATATAGCCGAAAATTTCAAAACCTAGGAAGGCTTTAGAAATCAATTTGAGATATGGATTACTCACATGTTTATTGCCGATCATATAGTGAAGTAATGTCATACTATGTATGAATTTGTGAAAGAGGCAAATGAATATTTTTTTTTGAAATAAAATATGCGAAAGGTATACATGATGAATTCGAAGGCATATGTTTCAGTCCTATAAACCGGGTCAATCCCGAAGGGCTTTCGAGCCAATGTTGTATCCGGGTCAATCCCGAAGGGCTTTCGAGCCAATGTGGTATCCGGGTTAATCCCGAAGGGCTTTCGAGCCAATGTTGTATCCAGGTTAATCCCGAAGGGCTTTCGAGCCAATGTTGCATCCGGGGATAATCCCTGTGACAGTCCTAAATTGATCCTATTCGGGAAGTGGTTTCGGGACCACAAAACCTAGTAAAAAATTTTGTAAAATATTAATTTCAGTGTTTTTGTTATGTGAATTACCTATTGTGAAAGTTGGGTGGTCTAATTTAGTTAATTGGATGCTAAATTTAGTTGGGATTTGATTGTATAAAGGAAAATTTTAGAAGTCTTTTTCTTAAAGTAGCCAATTGTTAACATGACTAAAATGTTGGGCTTGCATGTCAATTAGACCCCTTTTATTTTAGTGGACGGCAATGATGAGGGGAAATTTGTATCTTTGTGCTTTTTATATTAGTAAAATAATAATAATTGGTTTTATAATATGAAATGAATATAAATATTATAATGAACACATGGTGATAAAAAAAAAAAAAGCTATATGTTATTTCTTCTCACCTTTGCCGAAAATAAAGAAAGAAACTAAGGAAAGAAGGCTTTGGATAATTGGCCATGGAGGTCTAAAATTTCAAGGTAATTTCTTGATTATTTGAGCTTCATCTTGATGAATTGAGTTCCTTGCTTGGTACCCTCCTTGACCCATGTTTCTAGTTATTTTATCTTTGAAAGTGATGTCTTGGGAACATTCGGTTATAGGGGGGAGTTTTGAATGTGAAAGTTGTACTAGAAATAGAATTTGGAGTGTTTAATGGACTCCATGTTGCTAAAATTCACATAAATAGAAATTTCTAAGCTTAAATTGTAAGAATTTGAGTTGTGTGGTTTAAATTGTCAAAGATGCATTCGGCAATTGATTATAATTTGTTAAAGGGTGTAAAGTATTGATAGTTCTAGATGGTACATAGTTAAATGAAGATGAAAGCTTGATAAAATTTTATTAAGAATGAAAGTAGGAGAAATGTGTATTCGGCCATGTTGTGATGAGTTGAATTTGAATGGTTGATGCTTTAGTTTATAAATGGTCATTAGATGAGTTTTAAACTTGTTAAAGTTTGATAATTTGGGGGTGTTAAATTGGGGAAAACGTGTAATAAAAATGGGTTGATAATGTTTGCTTGTTAATTTATGTTTGCACCATTGTTGAATGTGCTTAACATTAAGGCATGATTTAGTTAAATGCAAACTAATGGAAGAATGGAATTTAGCTTTGCCATACATGTGTTAAAATGATGGAATTAGTAGGAAATGGGTATGAGCTTGTCAAATTTTTGAAATTAGGACCTTGGGAACTAAATGATATTCGGCAATGGTACTTTTTACATGATGAATTCGGTGTTAAATGTATTAAATAAGGTTGAGGTAGTTACCGAATGTGTTTATAATTAAGTAAGGTTAATGATAGAGCTATGAGTGGCTAGTAGAATCTAGTTAGTCTTCTTGTTATATTCGGCCATGAGTTTGTATAATTGGTTTGTAATAGATTAAATTTGTTTATTCAAGCTCAAGAGCTTAGGGAGTCTAATTCGGATAAGAGAAAAAGCTACCTAACCGAATAGTCGATCTGTAATCATTTGACAACTTCCGAGGTAAGTTCTTAAGTATTTAAGTTTGATTCCTTTGTAAGTTTAAAGTATTTAAATGGGATGAATATGAATTAAGTATATACGTTAAGGTCAATGACTTTTCTAAATGATGGCATATATGATATTATGTTTTAAATATGCGAATGAGGACTTTACAGAGTAAATTTGTATAAATCTGATTGGGACAGCAGCAGTAACGTGTTTTGGAAAAATCACCATAAATTGTGGGAATTGAGTTAAAGGCTGTATAGATTATGTAATTAAAGCTTGATGCATCTAGTTTCGTATAAAAGAAACCGTGTAAGAAAAGGGGTTGCCGATAATGAGATATTTAAAGTTGTGTGAGACAGAGTTAGAATGACTCCGAAATCCCCTGTTTAGTATTTAGAAAATCATTATAAATCGATCAAAAATGATTATAAGATAAGGTTTATATGCTTAGACTCCTCAATAAGTCTAGTTTCAAAAAAAATAAACGAAAACGTATTTTGAATTCTGTACAATGAGAAATTCAATTCGTAGTGAAGAGTAGTCAGAATAGTCAAGCAGTACAATAGGGGAAACTTTAAGAAAAATCTGGTATTGATTGGCCAAACCAAAAATTCTGAAAATTTCGTGGATAGAAGATATACGAGTCTATTTTCATGGAAAATTAACGGCACATCATTTGGAGTTTCGTAGCTCCAGTTACAAATAATTTAACGACTGTTGCTCAAGAAAACAGTTTGTAGAGAATTTGTGATTTTGTTGTAAACATTGATAAAACTTGTTTTAGTTGCTCATAAGCTATTGATTAAACCCATACATGAATTCTAATTTGTGACATTATAAAATGATATATGAGTGTTAGATGGATCTTTGAAATTAAAATTGTGAAATTATAAATTTATAAGTATTCGAATATGAAATGATAGTATGGCTTGAAATTGAATTATTCATTGGAAAATGATAGATGTAAATTCAGCCAAGACAAAGTGTATACATGAAAGTATATGTGATATATGAAGTATATTTGGATAATTGTGATGTGAATACATGAAAATTTATATTTTGATTCAGGATTTTATGTGATAAGGCCAATGTGATAATGTGAAATGTGTATGAGATATGTATATGTGGTAAAGCCGAATGGCTAAATTGAAATGTGTATGAGATATGTATATGTGGTAAAGCCGAATGGCTAATTTGAAATGTGTATGAGATATGTATATGTGGTTAAGCCGAATGGCTAAATTGAAATGTGTATGAGATATGTATATGTGGTTAAGTCGAATGGCTAATGTCAAATGTGTATGAGATATGTATATGTGGTTAAGCCGAATAGCTAATGTGAAATGTGTATGAGATATGTATATGTGGTTAAGCCGAATGGCTAATGTGAAATGTGTATGAGATATGTATATGTGGTTAAGCCGAATGGCTAATGTGAAATGTGTATGAGATATGTATATGTGGTTAAGCCGAATGGCTAATGTGAAATATGTATGAAATGTGTATATATTTGTGGCCGAATGACCTATTGTGAAAAGTGTGTATTATTAGATTTTTGATGAGGCAAATGAATTACAAATATGATAGTCGATGTGACTGTTGTAACATGTGAATAAATATGCATGAAACTCTGTGATGTAAATCTGGGATTAAAGACCCGATGGCTATAAGCGGTGACTATGTCCGGGTTAAGACCCGCTGACTTCGTGTAGAGATTTCATCTAAGCTAAAGGTCTCGCCGATAATCCGAGTAGAGTTTAAAGCTATAAGACTTCGCAATAAGAATTGCTTATAAATATATTCAATGCGAAAAGTTAAACAGGTATGTACTCCGAGCTTATATGTGAGCTTGATTTGAACTAAATCATAAGGTAGTTATGTGATGCATACGTGAGCAATCTATGAGACTATTCCTATGATTATGTGGCATCGGATCAGTGTGAAAGGTTATGTGAAATTATACAATATATCTATGTTACATGAGCTCACTTTTATGTGAAAGTTTATCTGCCTATTGTATATGATGAGAGGTGCATAATCGGCAAAGGGATGATATACCCAAAGGAAGAGTGAAATAAAAATACAAACAACCATGTTATAATTTGATTGTTGTCTGTTGACACTGCTTAAAACTTACTAAGCATTGTAATGCTTACTCCATTTACTTTGTTTCCTCTGTTTTATAGATCTCATTTGGAAGCTACGGACTCGGGGATCGTCAGCAACTTGTCACACTATCACTATCCACTGCTTGGTACTGTTATGTTTTGGATTATTTTATGGCATGTATAGAATAGACTAGTGACGGAAGAATATTTTGGTTAATGTATATAAGCCATGCGAAAATGGCATCTTTTGAATGTGTTCTTATAGAAGTTTAAATTGTATCCCTGGCTCTCTATAGTATTTATCTAAGGGAATGTTCTTTATTTCAAGAAAAAGTTCAAAATTTTTACTGTTCTGATATGAGTTTCAAGTCCGGTAATGCCCCTTTACCTATTCCGGCGACGGATACGGGATAGGGGTGTTACAATCCAGATGAGCCTTAGAGCTATAATTAAAATTTGGGCTAAGCTCGAAGATACTTGTGATGGAAATATACAAATTTTGACTCAAATAATAGTAATTAATGAGCTCGTTATCGTAAGATGATCAGGTATGTGTCGTACCCTAATGAGGAATGAACTTTCGCTGGGTTATGATTTAACAACTATGCATTGTTGTTTCGGATTATGGTTTATAGATGTTGAAGGTGTATGGCTATACATTATATGAAACTATTCGGTTCTTATAGAAATGGACTAAGTTAATGTTAGGCATGATAATAAGTTTTAGTAGACGGGTGTAAATGTATGTGGGTATACCCCAATCAATAATTTAGCTCGTTATAGAATCGGAGTTACCTTCGGCTAAAGAATGTTTTAATCAAGTGTTGAAAATTACTTCACTTTAGTCTTTTAATCATACTTTATCACTTAAAACTTGCTATGCATTTTAAATGCTTACTTTGTCGCCCTCCTCTTCTGTTTTTTTTAGATCTCGTTCGCTAGCTACGGTCTCGGGATTCTTGCGTTTGAAGTCATCTCTACTATTGAAGCTCTCTTCGGTAAACTTCGTGAATGGCATGTATAGTTTTTGTTTTATGGTCGTTAAACGAGAAACTCTCATTTTGAGGTTGTAATTAAGCACGGCCATGCGAAAATGGCTTCTTAAATCACTTTATGTCTATATGTAGTCTTAAGGTTGATGATAGTTGCAAATGTTTGAATTGATATGCAAATTTGTGAAAGATTATTTTGTGATATATGCATTGTATGAATAGGAACATGAAAATCTAAATGCCGAAACTTTAAGATTGATTTTGATGATTTGGTTGGCTTGTTTATATATATATGTGAGCGGATTGAAATTTATACTAAAATTTCTAGATGTAAATGGTTAACATGAACCTAAAAGTATGATTCGATTCGGTTTAAGTTTTGTTATGCATTCTTGAATTTTATTCATGAAGCTAGATGTTTTATTTTACGATGACAATTGCCTATTTACACGTTTTGAACATAGCCATTCAGCCAAAGCACATTTCTATTTATATGTATATGATATTGAGTGATGATCACTAGTGAAAGAACTAGTTACGACGTGGAATGCTTATATGACATGTTCATGCGCATGAAATCATTCTATAGACTAGTTGCTAGTATTATCTAAGTACCCATATTTCATTATACAATTAGTATCTATGATTCATATGTGGAAAGTGGTAGTATCCAGTTAGTACGAGTAAATTTTTGTTAGTTACGATTGTCGGGTAATACCTCTTGACCCTCCGGCGACGGGTATGGGTCTTAGTGGTGTTACATTTCTAATATTGGATATATCACTCGTATTATGCTATCGATATGGTCTAATATTAGTTAAATTACAAGTTTATAATATATGTGAATTTAATGTTTACATGATGAGTGAATAGTTGTTGGGTTTTAATTTAGAAAATCATTTTATGTCTCTATTTATTATGATTACATGTATGTTATTCTGGTAATACTCGTATCCTATTCCGGTATTGAACTCGGGTAAAGGTGTTACATTTTAGTGGTATCAAAGCTATGATTTAGTTGGTTCTCAGACTAGTATAGTGAGTGTGAAAGTCTATCTATACATGCCATAAATATATTGTGATAGTGTGGTGACTCCTAACAATATTAAACTGTGTTTTGTTTTTATATAGCAATGGATCCTGATCGAGTAACAGCTGATGATGCTGCAAGTAACACGCCTGCTCCCTCACAAGGGACCACGCTTGTAGAAAGTAGACATGAGACATCGAGACTGGAGACGAAGCTAGGAATGCTTTTCTTCAAATGATGAATGACTGGTATACTAATTTTATTAGAGCAAATCCTAATGCTCAACCTCCTCCTCCCCCACCTATACCACAACTGGACGTCGTAGCTCCGCAAAGTATTCATATGGTACGATTTATTACGCCCTAATTTTTAGGATTTTTGAGAATTTGCATAAATTTAATTTTTGCTTGTCTGGATGTATTAATTTATGCTTTAAGTATGTTAGTGGGCCTTTAGAAGGCCCAAGCTTAAGTTAAAACCCAATAGAATTTTAAAATTAAGACTTAAAGGAGAAGGGGCTCTGACTAAGTGGGTTTTTAAGAAAATGTTGGCAAATTAAGACACAAGTAAGCTTGTGTTAAAGTGGTAAGGTGGCGCCACTTAAGACACAAGGGAGTGGCGTGTGGAAGCTATGCAAGAGCTAAGGTTAAAGTCTCATGGTAAGCAGTATGGTGTTTTATTTTTAATGCATGTGCAAGGCATTGGTGGACTCCAAGTGAAACTCTAAAGGAGGGAGTTTGAAGTGCTCATGAGATTGCATCAAGGAGGGATAAGGGGAGAAAATTTAGGAGTTGATTGGGAGGATCAAGAGTTGGCCGACTAGAGGACTTTGGAGAGGCAAGTTCGGTTAGAACCTTAGGCTTTTGCATTTTCAGCAATTGGAGGGTAAGTGTCGATTTCTTCTAGTAGTTAGCCTTCAGGATTTGACAAGTGGGACATTTCTTTCTGCCTTTAGGTATAGTGCTTCTTGCTTCTATTTTCCTTCCTCCCTTATGATCTAAAAGCCGAAAAGAAGACCTACAAACCCTTTTGTGCCATTTTATCCAAAGAGTCGACCCTTCCATCATTTCTCTTCCCAAACCGAATCAATCAACCTCTTTCTCACTTTCTTTATCTTTCTCGTTTCTTCTTTCTCTCCTTCTTCTCTTCTCAATCAATTAAACTGACTTCTCTAAAATCTCCTCTTGCCGATTTTCAGTTTGGCCGAATATCACAAAACCTGAATCAACAAGTTACTTGTCGATTTCTTCCTTAGCCGATTTCTCTTAAACCAAAATCCCAAAACTTTAAATCTTCTCTTGTCGATTCCATCTTAGACCGAAAATCCTCTCTTGTCGATTCCATATTAGACCGAACCTTACTCAATTATTATTTTTGAAACCGAAATCAAGGTACAATCTCTTCTCTTTTTCTCTCATCTGCATTTCATTCAGAAACTGAAACTCTCTTCTCTAAACCGAAACCCTTCCTTTCTTGGTGTGTTGATTAACTTCTTAGATCTAATTCTTTACGATTCGATTAGATCAAGTGTGGATCTGGGTGTGGAGTGGTGAAGATAACCTCTAAGCAAATTTTGGTGGTAAGTACTCAGATCTCATCTTCCATATTCTTGCAAAATAGGAAAAGTCGAAAACCCTATTGTTTTAGTTGCTATCGGTTTTGACTTCTATTTTATAAACATCTATTCTAGCCTTTTCATTCGGTTCTTTTGTGTATTAGTTCGAAGAAGGGGCAATCTAGCAAGGAGCAGTGGAGGCTAGGGCCTTTGGGGCCATCTAGATCTAGATCTAGTGGTTGGATTCAGCAAAGGTAAGTGGTGACAATGTCTGTGGTGGTCGAATAGGTATTTTAGTTGATGTTGGTTATTTAATTAGATTTTAGTTAACATATGGTTAAAATGACTGTAGGTTGATCGTTCGAGGGATTTATGCAAATCTCGCAAAATAGGTGTGTAATCGACACCTACTAGTAGACTTGATCGGCAAAAGTCGAAAAGTCGAAATGCCAAATTTTTAGCATTTTGAGGGCTTGCGACCATGCGAGCGCTCGTGGGTCGGTTTGAAATGGTAAAATTAGTAATCGCAAACGGTAAGAATGATGTGTTTGCATTTCTATGCACGTTGGTGATTTTGGGCCTCGAAGTGTCGAATTTGGGCCCAATAGGCTTACGGGCCCATATGGGTGAAAATGAGTGGTAAGTTTAATCTGGTTGATGGATTGTTAAGTCTTCTAAAACGAACATAAAATATGGACTTAGTGGGCCGTAATAGTTAGTGGACACTGTTTGGCCCATTAGGGGTTTTAGGGCCTGATAACTCTAAGTTGATAAAATGGGCTAAGTAAGTTACTTAGATGACAATTGGACTGTTAACAACTACAATGAGCATGAAACCCTAAAAACTGGCAAATTTACTGAAATAACCCTTAAAGGTGGAAAATTACTATTTTACCCCTAGGTGCAAAAAGACCTTTATACCCTTGGGGTTAAATTGACTAAAATGCATGCTCAATTTGATCTGTTCACTGTATGCCATGCCATTATTTACACTGTTGCATGGGGTTGGGTTTTTGATGTAGGAAGTGCTAAGTGGCAATGCCACGTTTACTATTAGAGGCTTTGCCTCGTTTTACTTTTAGTGGCTTGGCCACGTTATCTGATTTAAGCAGCTAAGCTGCGACTGTGGTGTGTAGGGCTGGGTGGGTTGAGTTATTCCCCACATGGTGTGTAGGGCTGGTACTGGTGCTGTGTAGGGCTGGATTGGGTTGTGCTTTGCATTCATGCATAAATACTATTCTGTTACTATAATGGACCTAAGGGCCACACTGATTTCTGAATAGAGCTAAGGCTTAGTTAATCACTGTTTACTGAATAGGGCTAAGGCCCTATTAATACTGTATCTGGATAGGGCTTAGGCCTAGTTACGCTTGAACTGATATGGACTCTGGTTGGGTTTAGCTTACACACTGAGTTTCCCAAACTCACCCCTTTCCTTTTAATCTATGCAGGTGAGCCCCAACCTTAGAGGACTTGGAGTTGGAGGGATTCGGAGTGGCCACGTGAACTGCATTTGGTTTCTTTCTTAAATTTTTTATTTTCATATTTTCTTAATTTATTATCATTTTGGGTTTTAATTTTGTAATAAGGCCGCTCATTGGTTATTTTTATCTTTATGATGGTTTTTAATTATTAAATTATTACTCGTTGAAAATTGATAAAATTAGGCTGCGCGGGTTTTTATTCCAAATTAATCAACATTTTCAAAATATATCACACGCAACAAATGGATAACTTAACGACAAATAAGATCTTTTAAAGAAATAATCTCTAATTGGTAGTGGATAAGACTTTTATAAATTAAATGACTTGTTTTCTTTCCAAACTCTTAAAAATGATTTTGCAAAGTCACCCTGAATGTATATTTTAAAGAATGAGGTGTAATCAATCGTCCATGTGACACATCAGATTTGGCCATAACGTCTGGGCCGAGTTTGGGGTGTTAGATTTAGTGGTATCAGAGCCAAGTTGCAATAACTCGGTAGTTTTCATAAAATTTAAAATCAAGGCCCAAGAAGGGTATTTTGGAAATCGATTTTAGAAAAAAAAGAAAAGAAATTCTTAAGAAAACCCTTTTAAGTTGATTTTCTTCAAGATATACTTACTTAAGGTTTTACTTTAAAGACAAAGTTTAGTCTTAGTAAAATTTTACCTAAAATTGGGCTTTTTGAAATCTGAATTCTGAAGAGTGGTACACCAAATCTCCGGTACCAAGTCTGTAAGTATGTTTACTATACTGTACTGAACTGAAATATTACTATACTATTGTAGATAGTACTGAGACCCTACTAAGTTAGGGCAATACTGAAACTGTAGAGACTGAGACAGTAGGGAAACTAAAAACCCTAGAAGACTGAGATTGTAGCTAGGCTATGATTCTGCGAAAATAAACTCTGAAACCCTATCTGTGCATAAGGCATCTGTAATGAACACTGAAATACTAAACTAATTCATAAAATTCATAATTAGATAATTCGATATGAGTACGAGGGCAGCTCGTGACGAGGCCGTGGACGTGGTCGAGGTAGTGTACAAGCTGGGTCTTCATCTTCGGGACATATGCCAGCTGAGGAGGCATGAGCATCGCTAGCGACTGAGACTGGGTCATATGACCGGGCTGCAGGGGATGACGTTTTGTCCCAGGCGATGTTAAGGGTTCTAGAAAGGGTCGTTGGAGCAAGTTCTGGGACCGTGAATAGGGGATCTATTTCTGAGCGACTCTGACCTAACGGAGCGATGATCTTCATAGGCGTATTTGGAGTAGCCCCAAATGCGGTCGAATACTGGTTGGAGGCCATGGAGCGGATCATGGATGATTTGGATTGCTCAGAGGAGTAGAAACTGAAGGTAGCAGTATTTCTGCTACGAGACAAGGCGTACCGGTGGTGGATCACTATGAGGGATAGTACCCCGGGTGAGCGGGTAACCTGAGAGCTGTTTAAGATGGCCTTCAAAGGGAAGTATGTTGGGGCAAGCTATGTGGACGCCCGAAGGAAGGAATTTCTAAACCTGACCCAGGGTAACAAGTCTGTTGCTGAGTACGAGGCCGAGTTCTTAAGGTTGAGCCAGTACGCTAGTGGAATAGTTGCTACGGAACATGAACGTAGCATAGGATTTGAGGATAGCCTCAGGGATAAACTTAGGGTGCTGATAGCTCTGCAGAGGAAGCGCGACTTTACTGCCTTAGTGGAAAAGGTTAAGATAGCCGGGGAGGTGAAATGAACTAAATGATAGAACTGTGAGAAGGACCAGAATCGGTTCAGGAGGGATTCTGGACCCTCGAGTGCTGCAGGCAGAAATGTTAAAAAATTACAGGCTTGTGGGAATTGTGGCAGAGTACATCTGGGTGGGTACTAGAAGTGTACTGGGGCTTGTTTTCAATGTGGATCCAAGAAGCATAGAGTTAAGGACTATCCTCAGAGGCCAGCTCAAACGCAAGTTACTGAACAGAGGGTTGCTCAACTAGTGCGAGGCGGACCACAATCGCCGAGGGCCCGTGGTCAAGGTAGGGGCAGCAACGAAAACGGTCATGGACGTGGAGCACCAGGCAGCAGTGCTGGAAATGCTGAGGCTCGTCAACTAGTGTTGGTGTATCCTGCTTGTCAACTAGTCACTGAGAGGAGGGTGACGCACCTGACGTCATAACGGGTATGTTTTTTATTTCTAGCATTGCATACACTGCTTTGATAGATATTGGTTCTACCCATTCGTATGTTGCATTTGATATATCTGGGTCGTTGGGTGTGCACTCTGAGGAAACTGTAAGTAGGGTAACTGTGATAAGTCCACTGGGTCACTCGGTTAGGGTAGACAAACTCTTTAGAAACATGCCTTTAGAGACTCAAGGTAGGATTTTCTTTGCGGACTTAATAGAGTTACCCTTTGGAGAATTCGATCCCATCTTGGGAATGGACTGGCTTACTAAGCATAGTTGATTGTGCTGCTAAATGGATGTTGTTAAAGACTACATTGGATGATGAGGTGATGGTTATAGGGGAGCAAAGGAACTACTTGTCCAATGTTGTTTCGGCCTTGAAAGTTGAAAAGCTGATTCGCAAGGGTTGCAAGGCGTATTTGGCATATGTGAGTCAGACAGAGGCTGAGGGTTTGACTGTAGAGAAGGTTAGAACTATCAAGGATTTTCAAGATGTCTTTCCTGAGGAGCTTCCTGGTTTGCCTCCGAATCGCAAAGTCGAATTTGGAATCGACTTGTTACCTGGAACGGCTTCAGTGTCCATCGCACCTTACAAGATGGCACCAAAGGAGCTAGTGGAGTTAAAAGCACAAATCTAAGAGTTGTTAGACAGGGGTTTTATTAGGTTGAGTATGTCTCCTTGGGGAGCACCGGTGCTGTTCGTGAATAAGAAAGATGAAACGATTCATATGTGCATCGATTATCGCCAGTTGAACAAATTGACGATTAAGAATAAGTACCCTCTGCCAATGATCGATGACTTGTTTGACCAGCTAGGAGGAGCTTCAGTATTTTCCAAGATCGATCCTCGATCTGGATATCATCAGCTAAGGGTCAAAGAGGTGGATATTCATAAGATAGCATTCAAAACTCGGTATGGTCATTACGAGTTTCTAGTAATGCCGTTTGGATTGATGAATGCACCTGCGACTTTCATGGATTTGATGAATCGAGTATTCCAACCTTACTTGGATTGATTCATGGTCATCTTCATTGACGATATTCTGGTGTATTCAGAAACTAAGGAGAAGCATGATGAGCATCTCCGTATTGTTCTGCAAGTGTTGAGGGAGAAGCAACTCTATGCAAAATTCAGCAAGTGTGAATTTTGGTTGCGAGAAGTGACATTTCTAGGTCATGTTGTTTCTGCTAAGGGGATTAGGGTGGATCCCCGAAAAATTGAGGTAGTTTTGGAATGGAAGCCACCGAGATCTGTATCAAAAATTTAGAATTTTCTGGGTTTGGCAGGGTACTATAGAAGGTTTATGGAAGGATTTTCCTTTATTGCTGCACTGTTGACGAAACTATTGAGAAAAGGAGTACCATTTCTTTGGACTGAGAAACAGCAAGAGGCTTTTGATAGGTTGAAAAAGGATTTGACTAAGGCACCAGTATTGATTCAACCAGAGTCTAGCAAGGATTTCACTGTGTATAGTGATGCGGCGCATGTTGGTCTGGGCTGTGTGGTAATGCAAGAGGGTAAGGTGGTCGCTTATTCATTGCGACAGCTTAAGCCTCACGAAGCGAACTACCCTACGCATGATCTGGAGTTGGCAGTGGTAATTTTTGCATTAAAAATTTTGAGTCACTACTTGTATGGAGAAAAGTGTATTATATACACGGACCATAAGAGTCTCAAGTATTTGTTGACTCAGAAGGAGTTGAACCTTAGGCAACGAAGATGGATAGAGTTGTTTAAGGATTATGACTGTTCTATTAAGTATCACCCAGGCAAGGCAAATGTAGTGGCTGATGCCTTGAGTTGAAGGGTTGTAACTAAGTTGAGAGCAATGTTTGCTCGTCTGAGTCTTAATAACGGTGGTAGCTTGTTAGCGGAATTACAAGGGAGACCAACCTGTATTAAGCAGATTAAGGAGAAACAGTTAGAGGATGAGTCACTAGTTCCTCGATTTCAACAAGCTGAGAATGATGAGACTTCTAATTTTGGACTGAATAGTAAAGGAGTTCTGTGCTTTCGAGGAAGAATTTGTATTCCGAAGGACTCCGACTTGAGGCATTCAATTCTGAGAGAGGCTCATTGCGGACCTTGCGCCATGCACCCTGGAGGAAATAAGTTGTATCGAGACTTACGAGAGTTGTATTGGTGGCCTGGTCTTAAGCGAGAAGTGATAGAATTTGTAGGGAAGTGTCTGACATGCAAGCAAGTGAAGGCTGAGCATCAACTGCCTTCTGGACTTCTACAACCGGTGAAAATTCCACTTTGGAAGTGGGAGAGGGTAACCATGGACTCTGTGAGCGGGCTACCCTTGACACCTATAAAGAAAGACTCGGTTTGGGTGATTGTGGATAGGTTAACGAAATCTGCTCATTTCATACCTATTCGAACCGACTACTCACTTCAGAAATTAGCTAAGTTGTACGTGGTAGAGATAGTGCGACTTCATGGAGTGCTAATCTTGATAATTTCTGATCGGGATCCAAGGTTTACATCTCGATTCTGGCAGAAGTTGCATGACTGCTTTTCACCCTCAGACAGATGGACAATCGGAAACTATTATTCAGGTTCTGAAGGACATGTTGAGGGGTTGTGTTATCGACTTCCAAGGTAGTTGGGAGGATTACTTGCCATTAGTAGAGTTTGCTTATAACAACAGCTATCAGGCGAGTATTCAAATGGCTCAATATGAGGCGCTATATGGGCGAAGGTGTTGTACGCCTACTTGTTGGACGGAGTTGGGAGAACGTCAGGTTCTTGGGCAAGAGTTGGTGGAAGATAGTGAAGACAAGGTTAAATTGATCAGAGATCGGTTACAAGAAGCATCTGATAGACAGAAATCTTATGCTGACTTAAATCGTAAGGAAATTGAGTACTCAGTAGGGGATATGGTCTTCTTGAAGGTCTCGCCTTGGAAGAAGATATTAAGATTTGGTAAGAAGGGCAAGTTCAGTCCGCGATTTATCGGGCCTTATCGAATTCTTAAACGGGTAGGGTCGGTAGCTTACCAGTTGGAATTACCACCGTAGTTAGATTAAATTCATGACGTTTTTCATGTCTCCATGTTAAGACAGTATCGATCTGATCCTTCTCATGTCGTACCAGTAGAAGAAATTGAGGTAAAAATCAACTTGACTTTTGAAGAAGAGCCTGTGCAAATTCTAGACCGAGATGTCAAAGTGTTAAGGAAGAAGTCAGTTCCTTTGGTTAAAGTACTTAGGCACAATCATGGTAGAGAAGAAGCTACTTGGGAGCCAGAGGAGGTGATGCGTCAACAATACCCTCACCTATACGGATCAGGTAACTTTGGAGGCTGAAATTTCTTTAAGGGGGTAAAGTTGTAACGCCCTAATTTTCGAAATTTTTAGGATTTTGCGTAAATTTAATTTTTGCTTGCCTAGATGTATTAATTTATGCTTTGAGTATGCTAGTGGGCCTTTAGAAGGCCCAAGCTTAAGTTAAAAGCTGGTAGAATTTTAAAATTAAGACTTAAGAGAGAAGGGGTTCTGACTAAGTGGGCTTTTAAGAAAATGTTGGCAAATTAAGACACAAGTAAGCTTGTATTAAAGTGGCAAGGTGGCACCACTTAAGACACAAGGGAGTAGCGTGTGGAAGCTATGCAAGAGCTAAGGTTCAAGTCTCATGGTAAGCAGTATGGTGTTTTATTTTTAATTCATGTGCAAGGCATGTGGTGGACTCCAAATGAAACTCTAAATGAGGGAGTTTGAAGTGCTCATGAGATTGCATCAATGAGGGATAAGGGGAGAAAATTTAGGAGTTGATTGGGAGGATCAAGAGTTGGCCGATAGAGTACTTTAAAGAGGCAAGTTCGGTTAGGACCTTAGGCTTTTGCATTTTCAGCAATTGGAGGGTAAGTGTCAATTTCTTCTCGTAGTTAGCCTTCAGGATTTGACAAGTGGGACATTTCTTTCTGCCGATTAGGTATAGTGCTTCTTGCTTCTCTTTTCCTTCCTCCCTTATGATCTAAAAGCCAAAAACAAGACCTACAAACCCTTTTGTGCCGTTTTACCCAAAGAACCAAACCTTCCATCACTTCTCTTCCCAAACCAAATCAATCATCCTCTTTCTCACTTTCTTCATCTTTCTCGTTTCTTCTTTATCTCCTTCTTCTCTTTTTAATCAATTAAACTGACTTCTCTAAAATCTCCTCTTGCCAATTTTCACTTTGGCTGAATATCACAAAACATTTCTTCCTTAGCCGATTTCTCTTAAACCAAAATCCCGAAACTTTAAATCCTCTATTGTCGATTCCATCTTAGACCAAACCTTACTCAATTATTATTTTTGAAACCGAAATCAAGGTACAATCTCTTCTCTTTTTCTCTCATTTGCTTTCATTTAGAAGCTGAAACTCTCTTCTCTAAACCGAAACCCCTCCTTTCTTGGTGTGTTGATTAACTTCTTAGATCTAATTCTTTACGATTCGATTAGATCGAGTGTAGATCTGGGTGTGGAGTGGTGAAGATAACCTCTAAGCAAATTTTGGTGGTAAGTACTTAGATCTCATCTTCCATATTCTTGCGAAATAGGAAAAGCTGAAAACCCCATTACTTTAGTTGCTATCGATTTTGACTTCTATTTTATAAACACCTATTCTAGCCTTTTCATTCGGTTCTTGTGTGTATTAGTTCCAAAAAGGGGCGATCTAGCAAGGAGCTGTGGAGGCTAGGGCCTTTGGGGCAATCTAGATTTAGATCTAGTGGTTGGATTCGGCAAAGGTAAGTGGTGACAATGTCTATGGTGGCCGAATAGGTATGTTAGTTGATGTTGGGTATTTAATTAGATTTTAGTTAACATATGGTTAAAACAATTGTAGGCTGATCATTCGAGGGATTCCTGCAAATCTCGCAAAACAGGTGTGTAATCGACACCCACTAGTAGACTAGATCGGCAAAAGTTGAGAAGTCGAAATGCTGAAATTCTAGTATTTCGAGGGATTGCGAGTGTGCGAGCACTCATGGGTCGGTTTGAATCGGTAAAACCGATAATCGCAAATGGTAAGAATGATGTGTCCGCATTTCTATGCACGTTGGTGATTTTGGGCCTCGAAGGGTCGAATTTGGGCCCAATGGGCTTACTGGCCCATATGGGTGCAAATGAGCGGTAAGGTTAATCTGGTTGATGGACTATTAAGTTTGCTAAAACGGACATAAAATATGGACTTAGTTGGCCGTAATAGCTAGGGGACACTATAGGGCCCATTAGGGGTTTTAGGGCTTGATAACTCTAAGTTGATAAAATGGGCTAAGTAAGTTACTTAGATGACAATTAGACTGTTAACAACTGTAATGAGCATGAAACCCTAAAAACTGGAAAATTTACTGAAATACCCCTTAAGGGTGGAAAAGTATTGTTTTACCCCTAGGTGCAAAAAGACCATTATACCCCTAGGATTAAATTGACTGAAATGCATGCTAAATTCGATAGGTTCACTGTATGCCATGCCATTATTTACACTGTTGTATGGGGTTGGGTTTTTGATGGAGGAAGTACTGATTGGCAATGCCACGTTTACTGTTAGGGGCTTTGCCTCGTTTTACTTTTAGTGGCTTGGCCACGTTATCTGATTTGAGCAGCTAAGCTGCAACTGTGGTGTGTAGGGCTAGGTGGGTTGAGTTATTCCCCACATGGTGTGTAGGGTTGGTACGGGTGGTGTGTATGGTACAGGTGTGCTTTGCATTCATGTATAAATAATGTTCTGTTACTGTAATGGACCTAAGGGCCACACTGATTTCTGAATAGGGCTAAGGCCCAGTTAGTCACTGTTTACTGAATAGGGCTAAGGCCCAGTTAATATTGTATCTGGATAGGGCTTAGGCCCAGTTAAGCTTGAACTGATCTGGACTCTGGTTGGGTTTAGCTTACACTCTAAGTTTCCCAAACTCACCCCTTTCCTTTTAATCTATGCAGGTGAGCCCCAACCTTAGAGGACTTGGAGCTAGAGGGATTCGAAGTGGCCACGTGAACTACATTTGGTTTCTTTCTTAAATTATTTATTTCCATATTTTCTTAATTTATTATCATGTTGGGTATTAATTTTGTAATAAGGCCGCTCATTAGTTATTTTTATACTTATTTTTATGATGGTTTTTAATTATTAAATTATTACTCGTTTAAAATTGATGGAATTAGGCTGCGCGGGTTTTTATTCCAAATTAATCAACATTTTCAAAATATATCACACACAACAAATGGATAACTTAACGACAAATAAGATCTTTTAAAGAAATAAACTCTAATTGGTAGTGGATAGGACTTTTATAAATTAAGTGACTTGTTTTCTTTCCAAACTCTTAAATATGATTTTGCAAAGTCACCCTGAATGTATATTTTAAAGAATGAGGTGTAATTCATCATCCATGTGACACACCAGATTTGGCCATAATGTCTCGGCTGGGTTTGGGGTGTTACACGATTGAAAAAAACTCCAGTAGATAAGATCCGTAAATAAGGGGCTGTAGAATTTAGAGCAAATATTGATGATGATCCAGAAAAAGCAGAGTTCTAGCTTGATAATTCTATGCGGATATTTGATGAATTGTCTTGCACACCTGAGGAGTGTTTAAAATGTACAGTATCATTACTAAAACATTTGGCGTATCGTTGGTGGAAGACTTTGATAACCGTAGTTCCAAAGGAAAATGTAACCTGGGATTTCTTCTTGGAAGAGTTTCGAAAGAAATATATTAGTCAGTGATTTATCAATCAAAAATGGAAGGAATTTCTTGAATTGAAATAAGGTAGGATGACGGTGTCTGAATGTAAATACGAGTTTGTAAGGCTCACTAAACATGCGCAAGAATGTGCTTCTACTGAAGCAATAATGTGCAGAAGGTTTGAAGATCGACTTAATGAAGACATCAAGGTGTTAGTAGGAATTTTAGAATTAAAAGAAATGGTGGTACCAGTTGACAGAGCTTATAAAGCTAAGGAATTGAATAAAGAAAAGAGAAAAGCTAATATCAAGGCCCGAGATCAAAGAAAAGACCGATTAACAAATTATTTCAATCCCAACCAAAAAGACTCAAAGAAGCGGATCCTCGAAAGACAACTTTAGCCGGGTATTCTTATCGAGACAAGGAAAAATCAAATTCAGGTTCTAGGGCTCGAACTACTTTGATATCAAGTGTGGGCAGTGTAAGATCAGATAAACCTGAGTGTCGACATTGTGGTAAACGACATTTTAGAGAATGTTGGGAAAAAATTCAAGCTTGGTTCAGATGTGGCTCCAAAGAACATTTTATTAAAGATTGTCCCAAGAAAGTAGAAGAAGAGAAAATTCAAAGTGTCAAACAGAGTAATGTTGTTAGCAGAGGTAGACCCCTGCAGAATGTCGGAGGTGGGACTACTGGCAGAGGCATGGTAAAAGACTCAGCTGCAAGGTCAGAAACAAGAACACCTGCTAGAGTGTAACACCCCAAACCCAACCTAGACGTTACGACCAGATCTGGTGTGTCACACGATCCTAAAACTAAGTTTACGAACCTTTTTGTCTTGTCGTGTCCTAAGTGAGTTTTGAATCAAAGGAGTAAGTTTGCTGAAACCAGTTTATTAATCCTTTAAGTTATCCATGTTATACACTCGTTGAGTTTTGAAAACGTTCTTTAGATTTTGAAACCAGCGCAGCCTAAACTAGCGATTCCATAAAACGTAATTTAATCATCAAAGAAAATTAAACCAAATAAAAACTTAGATAGCGGCCTTATTACAAAATAAAACCCAAAAATAAGATAATAATAAAATACTTAATCAAAATGAAAACCAGTTTTATTGCAGATGCTGTGGCCACTCCGAATCTCTCGTAGCTCCAAGCCCACTATGGTTGAGGGTTACCTGCAGAGATTAAATAAAATGGGGGGTGAGTTTGACAACTCAGTGTGCAACATTATCTCAACCTTAGGCCAAAACAGATCAAGCCTTAGAATCAGATTAGTTGGGCCTTGGCCCATACAGAAATCAGGTTAAGCCCATAGGCCCATAACAGATACAGATCAGATATAATATGCAAACAGAAAACCCAACCCAGATCCATCCATAACACCCCCGTACCAGCCTTACACCATGTGGGGAGACTACTCGACCCACCCAACCGCTACACACCACAGATATTTGCAGCGAGGCTGCCAGATATAGTTTGCAGCGAGGCTGCCAGATATTGTGACGAGGTCACCAGATACAGATATTGTGGCGAGGCCACCAGATTGCAGCGAGGCTGCCAGATAATAATGTGACAAAGTCACCAGATTGCAGCGAGGCTGCCAGAACGCTTCCTCCGTCATAAACCCATACCCCATGCAACAGATGTAATCATACCAGCATGCAACATATAGCATCTCATGCATCAGATATATTCATAATAAAGATTACTCATGCATATACATAAAATAATACATTTCATACAGAATTGACCCTAGGGGTATAATAGTCTTTTTTACACTTAGGGGTATTTTGGTCCTTTTTCATATTTAAGGGTATTTTAGTCCTTTATCAAGTTTTCAGAGTTTTTATGCACGTTCGGTTAATTATTAGTCCTTAAGTAACCACGGAAGTCCATTTAAGCCCAAATTGCCAGTTTTACCCTTTTAACTTAAAACCCCCTAATGGGCCTTACTAAGTCCGTTGTCATCTCAAGCCTGTTAAATCTAACTTTTAGGTTTAGTTTACCAACTTAACTGTGTTCTTATTAACCATGTCACCAGAATAGCCTATAATAGTCATTTTACCGATTTGGGCTCGGAAGCCCATTGGGCCCATCTTTGGCCCATCAAAGCCCACCTTACCAGAATGCTCGAAATTGCACCTTCTGCAATTCCGCCATCGTCAACTCCTAGTTTGACCACAACAGAGTAATCGGCTACTCTTAGATCCCTCCAAGACTGATTTTTCGGTCACTTTCGATCGGTCACTTTAGCACAGTTTTCGGTTATTACGGCCTTTAGCCATCCTAGACTATGATAGAGATACGTTACACACCTGTTATTGGATGAAACAATGACGGAAACCACGTACGAAGAGCCTACAATCGAACGATAATTTTTAGTCTAATAATCTATAACCAAAGAGCTATAATCCCTTACCATAATCGGCCTAGATGGCCTAAGTCCTCAAAATCTTACCCTCTTTCGGTTATGGACTAAATCGCAACGTCCAACTGCGTTGATCTTCACGATCCTTCGATGCTCGATCCTCTCCTTGACTACGCTATTACACCTACCACAAAAGAAAGAGGCTAAAGAGCCTTTTAATTCAAACGACAATACCTCTACGGGGGTTCGGCTACTTGCCTTAATATCATGAAACCAACGCTATAAGGCTACGAAATACTTACCAATCCAAGTCCTCACCACCGCCGCTGCACTTGTAATAATGAGAAAGAAAGAGTTGAGAGAGAAAAGGATTCGGCCAAACACAATGAGTTTCGATCAAAAATAAGGTTCGGCAAAAAGTAGGATGAGAAGAGATGATATATTTAATTGAAGAGAGTGGATTCGGCAAGTTGAATATTTCGGCTTATGGAAGGTTTTAGAAGAGAAAGTAAAAGGATAAGAGGGTTCGGCTTTGGCAAAGAGCAAACGGCAGGGATATTTCGGCTTATTCTTGTAGTTGTCGACAAGGGTTTAGAGAAGAGAATCAAAGGGAGAATGGATTCGGCTGGCAGAAGAGTGGTACTAAGGGGTCGGTTTATGGTTTGAGAAGAAGAGAAGAACACAAATAGATGAGAATAGAAAAGAAAACAAAAAGGAAGTGCTTTTGTCGACTACAGATTCGGCAACAAGGGGAAATAGGGTTCGGCTTCAAGGTTTAATGAGAAGAATGAAGTGACAACAAAAATACCTAATAGGCTAAGCGTAATTGACAGAAAAGGAGAGCTTCCACACTTAAGGAAATCGGCACTAAATTATCAAAGAACAAAAGGAGCATTCGGCACTCTCTAGCACCTATTGCCGAAAATGCAAATACAAAGTCCCCTAGCTGAATTACACTTGCAAAGACCCAAAATCGGCCACCTTCTTTGAAATTCAAAACTCCTTGATTTACTCCTCAATATCCTCTCATGACCGATTCAAACACTCCCCAAGCAGAGTTCAATTCGGCTTCAACCTCTTACCTGCTCAAGCTCAAAAATAAAACACTACCTTTGCCACCTCTGGCGCTTGAACCCCTGACCTCTAAGCTCCTTTAGGCGCCACCTTTTAAGGAGCCTAGTGGCGTCCCCCTTGCCACTTTGCCACTGATTCATTTGTGCTATATTTCGCACATAATTTCTTAAGACCCTTACTTTCAATGGTCCCCTATCTCCTAAGTCAAAATATAAAATTTTGCCGAGCCTTTAATCAACACATGGGCCTTCCATAGGCCCATTATCATACTCCAAACATGCGTTACACACCCAAATACTAACATTTAAACATTTTATCAGATAAGGACCAATCTAAGAAAAACCTGAAAATTAGGGCGTTACAACTCTACCCTCCTTAAAGAAATTTCGTCCTCGAAATTTACCTTATCCAAACAAATGAGGATATTGCTGACGCATTGCCTCCTCTGGTTCCCAAGTAGCTTCCTCTCTGCCATGGTTACGCCAAAGTACCTTTACCAACGGAACTGATTTTCTTCTTAGAACCTTCACGTCTCGATCCAAAATCTGCACAGGCTCTTCCTCGAAGGTCAAATCAGGCTGTACTTCCACTTCTGCAACTGGTAGAATATGGGTAGGGTCAGAACGATATCGTCTTAACATGGATACATGGAACACATCATGGATTCTATTTAACTCCGGAGGTAATTCCAACTGATACGCCACCGGACCTATTCGCTTAAGAACCCGAAGGCCCAATAAACCGCGGACTTAGCTTACCTTTCTTACCAAATATTAATATCTTTTTCCAAGGCGAAACTTTCAGGAAAACCATATCACCTACTGAATACTCAATCTCTTTACGCTTCAAATCTGCATAAGACTTTTGTCGATCAAATGCCTCTTTCAAACGGTCCCTTATCACCTTGACCTTCTCTTCAGTCTCTGCTACCAATTCAGGTCCAAAAACTTGCCGCTCGCCCAATTCGGTCCAACAACTAGGTGAACGACACTTACGCCCATACAGTGCCTCATAAGGTGCCATACGGATACTAGCCTGATAGCTGTTATTATACGCAAACTTTGCCAACGGTAGATAATCCTCCCAACTGCCTCGAAAGTCGATAACACAACCCCTTAACATATCTTCCAGAATCTGAATAACCCTTTCTGACTGACCATCCGTCTGGGGATGAAAGGCTGTGCTAAAATTCAGTCGCGTTCCCAATGCCTCATGCAACTTTTGCCAGAACCGAGATGTGAATCTAGGATCTCGATCAGAAATGATAGACACTGGCACCCCATGCAGTCGCACAATCTCTGCCACATACAACTTGGCTAGCTTCTGAAGCGAATAATCAGTACGTACAGGGATGAAATGAGCAGATTTAGTCAACCTGTCTACAATCACCCAAATCGAGTCCTTCTTTGACGGCGTTAAGGGCAATCCACTTACGAAATCCATGGTCACCCTTTCCCACTTCCAGAGTGGTACCTTCACTGGTTGTAGAAGTCCAGAAGGTAACTGATGTTCAGCTTTCACTTGCTGACAAGTTAGACACTTCCCAACAAATTCCGTTACCTCTCGCTTCAGTCCAGGCCACCAATACAACTCCTTTAAGTCATGATACATCTTATTACCTCCAAGATGCATAGTGCACAGTCCTTTATGAGCTTCATTCAGAATAGCTTGCCTCAAAGTGGAATCCTTAGGCATACAGATTCTACCGTGGAAACATAGAACACCCTCACTGTTAAATCCAAATTCAGAAGTACTCCCATTCTTAACCTGCTAAAATCGAGAAACCAGCGACTCATCCTTCGACTGCTTCTCCTTAATCCCATCCACCCAGGTCGGTCTTACTTGCAATTCTGCTAACAGACTACCATCATCATACAGACTCAAACGAGCAAACATAGCTCTCAGATCAGATACAGTTCTATGACTTAGGGCATCAGCCACCACATTAGCTTTGCCTGGATGATACTCAATCGCACAATCATAATCCTTAAGCAACTCGATCCATCTTCGTTGCCTAAGATTCAGCTCCTTCTGAGTCAACAAGTACTTAAGACTCTTATGGTCTGTGTATATAATACACCTCTCTCCATACAGATAATGTCGCCAGATCTTAAGTGCGAAGATTACTGCTGCCAACTCCAGATCATGGGTAGGGTAGTTCACTTCATGAGGTTTAAGCTGTCGCGAAGCATAAGCAACCACTTTACCCTCTTGCATCAACACACAGCCTAACCCAACATGTGATGCATCACTGTACACGGTAAAATCTTTTCCAAACTCTGGTTGAATTAATACAGGTGCCTCAGTCAGAACCTTCTTTAGCTTCTCAAAAGCTTCTTGCTGCTGCTCGGTCCAAATATATGGTACTCCCTTCCTTACGAGTTTTGTCAATGGTGCTGCCATCACAGAAAATCCTTCTACAAACCTTCTATAGTATCCAGCTAAACCCAGAAAACTTCGAATTTCTACCACTGACCTCGGTGGTTTCCACTCCAGAATTGCTTCAATCTTTCGGGGGTCCACCTTAATACCCTCAGCTGATACAACATGCCCCAAGAAGGTTACTTCTCTTAACCAGAACTCACACTTACTAAACTTCGCATAAAGCTCCTTTTCCCTTAACACTTGTAGCACAATACGGAGATGCTCCTCATGTTTCTCTTCAGATTCAGAATAGACCAAAATATCATCGATAAAGACGACCACGAATCGATCCAAGTATGGCTGGAACACTCGATTCATCAGATCCATAAATGCTGCAGGTGCATTGGTCAGCCCAAATGGCATAACCAAGAATTCGTAGTGACCATAGCAAGTTCTGAATGCTGTCTTGTGTATATCCACCTCTTTCACCCTTAATTGATGGTACCCAGATCGAAGGTCAATCTTAGAGAATACTGAAGCTCCTCTAAGCTGGTCGAATAGATCATCGATTCTTGGCAACGGGTACTTATTCTTAATTGTCAGCTTGTTCAACTACCGATAATCGATGCACATTCGCATTGACCCATCTTTCTTCTTTACGAACAGCACTGGTGCTCCCCACGGAGACACACTTGGCCTAATGAAACCTCTATCCAACAGTTCTTGAATCTGCGCTTTCAATTCCACCAACTCCTTTGGTGCCATCCTATACGGTGCAATAGACACTGGTGCCCTACCAGGCAACAAATCAATCCCAAACTCGACCTCTCGATTCGGAGGTAAACCTGGAAGCTCCTCTGGAAAAACATCTTGAAAATCTTTAACAGTTCTAACTTGATCCACAGTTAGTTCCTCAGTTCCTACTTGACCCACGAATGCCAAATAAGCCTCACATCCTTTACGAATCCACTTCTCAGCTCTTAATGCTGACACCACATTGGACAAATAATCTCTACGTTCACCTATCACCAAAACTTCCTCATCCTCTGCAGTCTTTAGCCTCATTCGTTTCGCAGCACAATCCAAAGTAGCCCTATGCTTTACAAGCCAATCCATTCCCAAGATGAGATCAAATTCTCCGAAAGGTAGCTCCATCAAGTCTCCAGAAAAGATTTTTCCTTGGGTCTCTATAGGCACGTCTCTATACAGTTTGTCTACCCTAACCAAGTGACCCAAAGGACTTAACACAGATACCCCACTCACTGTCTCCTCAGAACGCACTCCCAGCGACCCAGACATGGCACATGCAACATAAGAATGGGTAGATCCAACATCTATCAACGCAGTGTATGGCATACTAGAAATCAAAAACGTACCAGTTATGACGTCAGGAGCATCACCCTCCTCTCAGCGACGAGCTGCATAAACTAGCGCTGGCTGACGAGCCTCAGCGAAACCAGCACCCCTGCCAGGTGCTCCTCGTCCTCGACCATTACCATTTTTGCCTCTACCTTGTCCACGACCCCTCGGAGCTGGTGGTCCACCCCTCACTAGTTGAGCAACCCTTTGAGCCATAACCTGTCCTTGATCCGGTTCTTCGGGACAGTCCTTAATCCTATGCTCCATCGACCCACATCGAAAACAGGCTCCAGAACGTTTCCGACACTCGCCCATATGTATCTTACCACAACTCCTACAACCCTGTGGCCTGACAGCGTTCATTGGCACCGCTCGCACTGGTTCTGCTACTCTTGCTCTCTTAACATTCTGATTAGCCCCTCCTGATGGTCCAGATTCCCTCCGGAAGCGGTTTCTATCCTTTTCGCGATTCTGCCTCTCGGTACGCTTCACTTCCTCAGCTATCTTAGCTTTCTCCACCAAGGCAGCAAAGTTATGCTCCCTCTGTGGAGCAATCAGTACCCTTAGCTCATCTCTCAGACCATCCTTGAAACGTACGCTACGTTCATATTCGGTAGCAACTATCGCAGAAGCATATCGGCTCAGCCTCAGAAATTCAGCCTCGTACTCAGATACTGTCCTACTTCCCTGAACCAAATTTAAGAACTCTTTCCTACGGGCGTCCACATAGCTAGCCCCAACATATTTTCCTTTAAAGGCTTTCTTAAACAGCTCCCATGTTACCTCACCATTTGCAGTTCTATCTCTTACTGTGAGCCACCACTAATAAGCTTCATCTCTAAGCAACGACACGGCTCCTTTCAGCTTCTGCTCCATAGAGCAATCCAGATCGTCCATAATCCGCTCTGTGGCCTCCAGCCAATATTCAGCCACATTTGGGGCTACACCAGACACGCCCCTAAAGAATTCTGCCCCATTAGCTCGGAGTCGCTCAGAAATGGATCCCCAAAATCCATTACCGGTACTTGCCCCAGTAACCCTTTTCAGAACCCGAAGCATCGCTTGTGATAGGGCATCGTCCCCTACACCCCTATCATGAGATTCCACCTCTGTTGCCGGTGGTATCGGCATATCAGCTGCTGGCGCATGCCCCGAAGATGAAGTCTCAGCTCGTGCACTACCTCGGCCACGTCCACGGCCCCTACCACGAGCTGCTCGCGTACTCATTTCGTACTTTCTGTTTTAGAAATTTTATGAGTCAGATTAATAATTCAGTGTTTATTACAGATGTCTTATGAATAAATAGAGTTTCAGAGTTTATCTTCTTTCGCGGTAGCCTAGCTACAGTCTCAGTTTACCTATCAGAGTCTTTACAGTTTCAGTAATACCCTAGCTAAAGTATCATAATAGAGTCTTTAGTCAGGCATATAATCAGAATTTTCAGAAACATCAGAAAAGTTTAGAAAACTTACAGGCTTGGGCCGGAGATTCGGTGTGCCACACTTTAAAAAGATTACTTAAGAAAACCTGATTTATTCTTTGAAAATAATTCATTTATATACAAAAGAAGTTCATCAAAACAGGTTCCAATAAATTTTGAAAACAATTGTTGAAAACATGACCTTTCAAAAATCTTTGTTCTGATTGTTTGAAAACTTCTATTTTTAGACCCAATCCACAGCCGAGTTGTTGCAACTTGGCTCTGATACCACTAAATGTAACACCCCAAACCCAGCCTAGACGTTACGACCAGATCTGGTGTGTCACACGATCCTAAAACTAAGTTTACGAACCTTTTTGTCTTGTCGTGTCCTAAGTGAGTTTTGAATCAAAGGAGTAAGTTTGCTGAAACCAGTTTATTAATCCTTTAAGTTATCCATGTTATACACTCGTTGAGTTTTGAAAACGTTCTTTAGATTTTGAAACCAGCGCAGCCTAAACTACCGATTCCATAAAACGTAATTTAATCATCAAAGAAAATTAAACCAAATAAAAACTTAGATAGCGGCCTTATTACAAAATAAAACCCAAAAATAAGATAATAATAAAATACTTAATCAAAATTAAAACCAGTTTTATTGCAGATGCTGTGGCCACTCCGAATCTCTCGCAGCTCCAAGCCCACTATGGTTGAGGGTTACCTGCAGAGATTAAATAAAAGGGGGGGTGAGTTTGACAACTCAGTGTGCAACATTATCTCAACCTTAGGCCAAAACAGATCAAGCCTCAGAATCAGATTAGTTGGGCCTTGGCCCATACAGAAATCAGGTTAAGCCCACAGGCCCATAACAGATACAGATCAGATATAATATGCAAACAGAAAACCCAACCCAGATCCATCCATAACACCCCCGTACCAGCCTTACACCATATGTGGAGACTACTCGACCCACCCAACCGCTACACACCACAGATATTTGCAGCGAGGCTGCCAGATATAGTTTGCAGCGAGGCTGCCAGATATTGTGACGAGGTCACCAGATACAGATATTGTGGCGAGGCCACCAGATTGCAGCGAGGCTGCCAGATCATAATGTGACAAAGTCATCAGATTGCAGCGAGGCTGCCAGAACGCTTACTCCGTCATAAACCCATACCCCATGCAACAGATGTAATCATACCAGCATGCAACATATAGCATCTCATGCATCAGATATATTCATAATAAAGATTACTCATGCATATACATAAAATAATACATTTCATACAGAATTGACCCTAGGGGTATAATAGTCTTTTTTACACTTAGGGGTATTTTGGTCCTTTTTCATATTTAAGGGTATTTTAGTCCTTTATCAAGTTTTCAGAGTTTTTATGCACGTTCGGTTAATTATTAGTCCTTAAGTAACCACGGAAGTCCATTTAAGCCCAAATTGCCAGTTTTACCCTTTTAACTTAAAACCCCCTAATGGGCCTTACTAAGTCCGTTGTCATCTCAAGCCTGTTAAATCTAACTTTTAGGTTTAGTTTACCAACTTAACTGTGTTCTTATTAACCATGTCACTAGAATAGCCTATAATAGTCATTTTACCGATTTGGGCTCGGAAGCCCATTGGGCCCATCTTTGGCCCATCAAAGCCCACCTTACCGGAATGCTCGAAATTGCACCTTCTGCCATTCCGCCATCGTCAACTCCTAGTTTGACCACAACAGAGTAATCGGCTACTTTTAGATCCCTCCAAGACTGATTTTTCGGTCACTTTCGATCGGTCACTTTAGCACAGTTTTCGGTTATTACGGCCTTTAGCCATCCTAGACTATGATAGAGATACGTTACACACCTGTTATTGGATGAAACAATGACGGAAACCACGTACGAAGAGCCTACAATCGAACGATAATTTTTAGTCTAATAATCTATAACCAAAGAGCTATAATCCCTTACCATAATCGGCCTAGATGGCCTAAGTCCTCAAAATCTTACCCTCTTTCGGTTATGGACTAAATCGCAACGTCCAACTGCGTTGATCTTCACGATCCTTCGATGCTCGATCCTCTCCTTGACTACGCTATTACACCTTCCACAAAAGAAAGAGGCCAAAGAGCCTTTTAATTCAAACGACAATACCTCTACGGGGGTTCGGCTACTTGCCTTAATATCATGAAACCAACGCTATAAGGCTACGAAATACTTACCAATCCAAGTCCTCACCACCGCCGCTGCACTTGTAATAATGAGAAAGAAAGAGTTGAGAGAGAAAAGGATTCGGCCAAACACAATGAGTTTCGATCAAAAATAAGGTTCGGCAAAAAGTAGGATGAGAAGAGATGATATATTTAATTGAAGAGAGTGGATTCAGCAAGTTGAATATTTCGGCTTATGGAAGGTTTTAGAAGAGAAAGTAAAAGGATAAGAGGGTTCGGCTTTGGCAAAGAGCAAACGGCAGGGATATTTCGGCTTCTTCTTGTAGTTGTCGACAAGGGTTTAGAGAAGAGAATCAAAGGGAGAATGGATTCAGCTGGCAGAAGAGTGGTACTAAGGGGTCGGTTTATGGTTTGAGAAGAAGAGAAGAAGAACACAAATAGATGAGAATAGAAAAGAAAACAAAAAGGAAGTGCTTTCGTCGACTACAGATTCGGCAACAAGGGGAAATAGGGTTCGGCTTCAAGGTTTAATGAGAAGAATGAAGTGACAACAAAAATACCTAATAGGCTAAGCGTAATTGACAGAAAAGGAGAGCTTCCACACTTAAGGAAATCGGTACTAAATTATCAAAGAACAAAAGGAGCATTCGGCACTCTCTAGCACCTATTGCCGAAAATGCAAATACAAAGTCCCCTTGCCGAATTACACTTGCAAAGACCCAAAATCGGCCACCTTCTTTGAAATTCAAAACTCCTTGATTTACTCCTCAATATCCTCTCATGACCGATTCAAACACTCCCCAAGCAGAGTTCAATTCGGCTTCAACCTCTTACCTGCTCAAGCTCAAAAATAAAACACTACCTTTGCCACCTCTGGCGCTTGAACCCCTGACCTCTAAGCTCCTTTAGGCGCCACCTTTTAAGGAGCCTAGTGGCGTCCCCCTTGCCACTTTGCCACTGATTCATTTGTGCTATATTTCGCACATAATTTCTTAAGAGCCTTACTTTCAATGGTCCCCTATCTCCTAAGTCAAAATACAAAATTTTTCCGAGCCTTTAATCAATACATGGGCCTTCCATAGGCCCATTATCATACTCCAAACATGCATTACACACCCAAATACTAACATTTAAACATTTTATCAGATAAGGACCAATCTAAGAAAAACCTGAAAATTAGGGCGTTACATAGAGCTTATGCTATACAAGCTCGTGAGGAGGCATAATCTCCCGATGTGATCACTGGTAGTTTCTCACTTTATGATACTGATGTTATTGTATTGATTGACCCCGGGGCCACTCATTCTTATATTTTTGAAAATTTAGTACATAGTAAGAAATTGCCTGTGGAATTAACTGAATTTGTAGTTAAAGTATCAAATCCTTTAGGCAAACATGTGTTCGTAGATAAGGTTTGCAGGAATTGTCCTTTGATGATTCAAGGCTAGTATTTTCTGGCTGATCTAATGTTGCTGCCATTTGATGAGTTTGATGTTATTTTGGTGGATTGGCTAACTCAGCATGATGTAGTAGTAAACTGTAGACAGAAATATATTTTGTTAAAATGTCAGAATGGCAAGTTGCTCCGGGTTAAATCTGATCAGACAGAGGGGTTATCTGATGTGATTTCAATGATGGCAGCACAGAGATATGTTAAAAAAGGGTATGATGCTTACTTGGCTTATATACTCAACACTAATGTATCAGAGTCAAAGATTCATGCAGTGCCGGTAGTATGTGAATTTTCTGATGTGTTTCTAGAGGAATTACCAACGTTACCACTAGAAAGAGAAGTGGAATTTTCTATAGATTTGATTCTAGGAACTACTCCGACTTCCATAACTCCGTACCGAATGGCTCTTACAGAATTAAAGGAGTTAAAGACACAGTTACAGGAACTTGTGGATAGGGGTTTTGTTCGACCAAGTCATTCACCTTGGGGTGCTCCGCTTCTATTCGTGAGAAAAAAAGACAGGTCATTGAGATTGTGTATCGACTATCGGTAGCACAATAAGGTAACTATTAAGAATAAGCACCTTTTGCTCTAGATTGATGACTTATTTAATCAGATAAAAGGTGCCACAGTATTCTCGAAGATTAATCTCTGATCAGGTTACTATCAGTTACGGGTAAAGGAGTTAGATGTGTCAAAGACAACCTTCAGAACCAGGTACGAGCCTTAAGTGTAACACCCCTAACCCGTATCTGTCGCCGAACTAGGGTTAGGAGCATTACCAAACAATTCCAAACTTTTATAGGTAATTCAAATTCATTAACATCATAACATAATCATACATTATCAAAGGGTCCTTTATGAAGGTCTATGAGACTTTAAACATACACTAGAAAAAGGTCGGGATGAAACCGAACACTAAGAAAATTTTTCGAAACTTGAACATATTTCAAAGCTATTGGGAACACATGCCCGTATGGTCAGGCCGTGTGCCTCACACGACCACCAGACATGTCCGTGTGTCTAGGCCGTGGCACAACAGGGCATACATACTAGCTTGAGCAGACGTGTAACACACTGAATTTGGGCCTAGAAGAATTGGGCCTTAAGTCTGGGATCGGATAGAAGATGACCTGAATAATTTAGAAGTTTTAAATATTATTGTTATAAAAAAAATATTATTATTAATATTGGTGTTTAGTTTAGTAATTAAATAAATTACGAAGGATTTATTGTGTGGGAAAAGTCCTGGGCTCGGCCCAGGGCCCTAGCAAAAAAATTAAATTTTGCTTCCTTAGGGAAATTCAGGCAATAGGCCTTATAATTAAATTGGGCTAAGTTTAGGCACAAAAGAAAGTGCCTCGCCCAATGGTGAGACGCGTTGGGCAGCAGGAAGAGGAGCTGAGGTTTGATTCCCAGTGTATGCAAGCGTGGTTTTTTTATAAGCAGGGATCGTCGCAAGAAGGCCTTAAAAGTAGTTGTTAGCAGATTATGCCACAAGAGTGCCTGTGCCGCAGTGGCAGCAGCACGCTAGGAGTGCCAAGGGGATGCAAGTTCGAGACCAAGCGCAGGCGAAATTTTAGTTTTATTTTTAAGCAACTCATGACTGAAGCAGGTAAGCTTTATAATTAAATGCAGCGCTATTATATCAAAAGCGAAATCACGTTGCATTGGCCAGCAGCGTGTGTGGGTGCCTGGGGGTCCCGGGTTCGAGCTGCTGGGCGCGCGAAGAGCTTTGGTTTTGCTGCATGCATGGGGGAGAGTAAGCAGGCTGGACCGAAACTCTCCTAGCAGCATTGTGAAGCGGTGCAAGCGGTGGACTGCTGCTAATTGGTGGGAAGGAATTTGGATGGAAATCAAATTGGGTGGTAGCTAAATTTAAGGAGTAAAACATGGTATTTGATTTTGGGAAGAATTTTTGTGCCGAAATAGGACACTTGGTGGCACCTATTCGGCTATAGCAATTGAGTGCAGAAAGAGCTTTGGAAATTTTGGCTTTTATGATTCATTCTCTTTTTGATTAGTTGGAGTATTTTAGTGTTAGCCGATTGTATTTTTATTCTTTCTTCAATCGATTCTTGTTTTTCTATCTTAATTTTTGCTCATTTTTTGTTTGCAAAATCTTCTACCTCTATTCTTAAAATTTTTCCCTTTTGATTTTCTATCCATGATAGTCGAATATTGCTAAACTCGAATCTTTGCTAGCCAAACTTCTTCTAGCCGAATCTCCCAACATTCATAGCCTTGTCGACATCTCTTTCATCCATACTTCTCTTTGTTCTTGTTGTTCTCGAAGTGGGTACTCTCTTTCAAGGCACAGTGATTTCGGGATAACCAAGATTAAACCTTAGTGAGTATTCTATTCTTTTCGTATTTTTTTAAGTGATTGAGAAAAGTCAAAATCTCCATATTCTTAATGATTCGGGAATTAATTTCTAGATCTATTCTCTACTCGCCTTTAAGTTAGATTCACAGCGGATCCGAGATTGAAAAAGTGTGGAACGGTTTTTCAACAAGTAGATCTCTTGGTAAGTAATCGAAACACTTTATTCATTCATTATCTTGAGATTTAAGGACAAGCCGGAAACCCTTATATAGGGTAATTGTCGAGCCGAAAACCCTTATATAGGGTAATTGTTGATTGGGGCTAAAGGCTCTATTGGTTTTATCGTTTGGGTTGTCATGTGCTAGGGTGGACTGATGGTGATCAATTGAGGGGTGTTGAAGGCTAGGACCAGTGGAGCAACTAGATCTAAGATCTAGGCATAGTTGCAGCAAAGGTAAGCGTACAAGAGACTAAGGTTATCATGGCTGAATATGTATGTTAGGGTAGTAGTGGTTATTCGATTTGATTTTTAGATGTTAACATGATCTAAACGAATGTAGGATTGTTTTGGAGCAGATTTTGTCGTTGTTCATCGCAAATCAAGTGCGTATCAAACACCCATCTGTAGTCTAAATCAGCAAAAGCTGAAACGCTGAAATGCCAAAATTTCGGCATTTCGTGGGCTTGTGAGCGTGCGAGCGCTCATAAGTCGGTTGGAAATCACTGGATATGTAATCGCAAGGGGTAAGATGGTTAAGTGCGCAATTCCGTGCACTTCGGTAAGTTTGGGCCTCGATGGGATTAAAGTGGGCCCAATGGGCTTACGGGCCCATATGGGTAGAAATAAGCGATAAACATGTTCTGATAGACTGCAGGTCCAAAACTGCTAAAACTGGTAAGTCAATCGTAAAACTTGGACTAATTGGGCTTAAGTAGCTAATAGACACTGTAGGGCCAATTAGGGGGTTTTAGAGCCTAGTAACTAAAAACTACTAAAATGGGCTAGATAAGTTACTGTAACGAAAATGAGACTGCTAAATGCATAAAATCCTAAAAAGTGGAATAATTACTGAA
The DNA here is from genome assembly GCA_020496765.1 of Gossypium stocksii. Lineage (NCBI taxonomy): Eukaryota > Viridiplantae > Streptophyta > Magnoliopsida > Malvales > Malvaceae > Gossypium > Gossypium stocksii. The sequence continues at coordinate 54,303,724 of CM035621.1, forward strand.
ATACACCTTTAAGGGAGAGAAATTACAGTTTTACCCCTAGGTGCAAAATGACTGTTATACCCCTAGGGCTAAATTTGACTGAAATGCATTATTTACTGTTTCTGTTTACTATATGCCAGATCATGATTATCTGTTGCATGGGATTTTGGATTGTTGATGGAGAAAGTGCAAGTGGCATTGCCACATTTTCTGAAAGAGGCTTTGCCTTGTACTGATATCTAAAAAGGGCTATGCGCATTCTGTTTTCTGAAAGAGGCTTTGCCTCGTATTTTTATTAGTGGCTTGGCTTGTAACACCCCTAACCCATATCCGTAGCCGGAATAGGGTTATGAGGTATTACTTGATTGAATAAAACTTCTAGAAGGTCAAAGATACTTACTAGACATAAATTCATTTATGCATTAAAATTAAATATTATTCTACTTGAATTTATTCACAATCGAATATATCAACTTACTATTATAAATCATTCAGTGCAAACATGTCTCATTGATTTACCACAAGAGCTCTTATAAATTTTCAAAGTGACTCACTATCAAAGCATAACCGAATATCTTAGTAACGAACTAACTACTAACAAGTTATAACTAAAACATTTCACTACATTAGCTCAATTATAAGGCTTTACTAAACAAAATGAATAAGCCATCTTCGCATGGCTTTAATATATACAAAGTCAAAATATCATTCTATTTATAGTCTATGCTATACATGCCATAAGCTAAGTCCAAATCATATTGTTACCAAAACAGCAGATAGTGTGACGAAATGCTGATGATCCCCGAGCTAGTAGTAAGAGTCAACAATCTATAAAACAGAGAAACATGACAAATAGAGTAAGCTTTTAAAAGCTTAGTAAGTTTTAAGCAATATAAACAATTAAACTCAACTATAAATTCATCATTTGAATTCTCATATAACCTCTTTATAGGCATATTGCCTTTTGGCCAAATATACACATCCTCATAATGCATATATAGCAGATTAATTTGACTTGAAACTGAACTCATATAAACATAGGTAAATCAGATATCTTCACTTAACTCCACATATTAGCCGAATGTACCATAATCATATATATATAGTATTATTACTTACTTACATATGCATCACATTATACACTTATAATTTAATCCAAATCAAGCTTACATGTAAGTTCATGATATGTACCTGTCCAACTTAACGTATAGAACGTATTCAATTGTCGTTTTAACACGAGATTTCAAAACCTTAAACTTTTATCAAATCACCAGCAATTAGCCTGCTAGGTTCTAAACCCAAATTCATCATCGGCACGAAGCTTGCTAGACTTTAAGTCTGAACTCATTCACCGGCATTTTGCCTGCTAGGCTCGAAACCCGATTTCATCTCACCGGCATTATAGCCTGCTAGACTTTTAAGTCTAAACTCATTCACCGGCATTTTGCCTGCTAGGTTTATAACCTGAATCACATCATAAGGTAAGCATTTACCCGTTTAACGGACTTTCTCTCCGAGCCATTCAGAAATGTACAGATTTCAAATATGCCTTATACAATGCCAACGTCCCAGACGCGGTCTTACATGTTATTCAAGGTCGATGCCACTGTCCCGGATAGGGTCTTACACGAAACATAAGTGATGCTAGTGTCCCAGACACGGTTTTACACACTATCTCAAATCAATGCCTTTGTCCCGAACGAGGTCTTACATGATCCCATTTCACACACTTAGTGTCTCAACAACCGATCTCGCACACATAGTGCTCAGTTAAAGAACTCGCACACACAGTGCCTCTATTCATTCGCACGCATAGTGCCCATGTTTATTCGCACACATAGTGCCTATTTTCAGTTGTTATTACACATCAAAATGACTTAACAAAGTCTATAAAACCTCATACATATATATAATATTAACAAAACATATACTGCAAATATATCCAAATATAATTCATTATATTTTACTTCATAACACATTCAGCAGATCACATTACATACCAATTCCTCAAATGCATTTCATACTTCTATTCAACTATATGAACACATTTGTACATGTCAACTATCAAAGTTTACCTTTTTTCAAATATTTATAATTATTCCACATGACACCATTACTTATTAATTCTTAGCCTTATTTAATTATAACACCAACCATTCAACGTTCATTCATTTCAAAATCTGCCATTCAGCCTTTACACATGTGCATAATTCACATTCATTCCAAAGACATATTACAAAGCTCACTTAAAGTTTCTAGATGCCATTCGGTCATAAGCTTAAAGCCACATTTTAACATTTCGTTACATCTTATCTAATACCGAGCATGAGACTAACACCAATCCAAGGAAAGCATTTGTGAATTTAAGATAAAATTAGCAAGAAGCTCAAGAACATCAAAACACAATCAAGTTGACCATTTGAGGCCATGACCGAATGTATGTTTCATCAAAAATTCAAAATTCACGTATGGATTTAATCAATAGCTTATAAGCAACTCAAACAAGTTTTATCAATGTTTACAACATAATCACAAATTCACTACAAGCTGTCTTCCTGAGCAATAGTCATTAAATTATTTATAACTGGAGCTACGAAACTCCAAATCAAGTACCGTTAATGTTCCCTGAAAATAGACTCACATATCTTCTATCCATAAAATTTTCAGAATTTTTGATTTGGCCAATCAATACCAGATTTTTCTTAAAGTTTCCTCTGTTTCACTATTTGACTATTTTGACCACTCTTCACTACGAATCAAATTTCTCATTGTACAGAATTCAAAAATGTTCTTGTTTATTTCGTTTGAAACTAGGCTCATTAAGGAGTCTAAGAATATAAATTTTATCTTATAACCATTTTTGTGCAATTTATAATGATATTCTAAAAACAGAACAGGGCCCTCGAAGTCATTTTAACTCTGTCCCACGCCACTTCAAATATCTCATTATCAGAAATTCCTTTTCTTACACGGTTTCTTTTATAAGAAAATAGACTCATTAGGCTTTAATTCCATAATTTATTTAGCCTCTAACTCAACTCCAACAATTTATGGTGATTTTCTAAAATCACATTACTGCTACTGTCCCAAGCAGATTTATTACAAATTTACTCTTAAATTTCCAACAACCTTACTTCAAGATACCTTTTTTCACTAATGCATACGATCTAATTCATTCATCACAATACTTGTATAGTTCTCCACATTATCATATTCATTAATTTAATCAAACTAGCCACATTCAGCTTATGAGGACAATTCATTACTAATTCGGCACTTAGACTATATGAATTCATCCTTCTCGCTACTAGGTTTATTTAATCTTTAAGCGTACTAAAGTAAAGTTCAAACACTTAAGAACTTACCTCGACTATTATCGTATGGTATTATCGACTACTCAGCCACTTTCTTTTTTCCTCGATCCGAGTTTGCCCTCTTAAGCTCTTGAGCTAATTTAAACAAATTTGACTACTCAATAACTAAATTCAATAATGGTAACCATATATATAACAATGATAAATTTTCTAAATTACACCACTTACGGCAAACTCACTTTCAATCCATCTCAAATTCAATCAAATACCCAAATTATTATTCATTATCACATTCGGTACACACATATATATACAAAATTTAATACTTAAACATTCTTTTCTAATGTCATACTGAAGTCAAATTTCCCATTAAACTAAAAATAACCTTTCACTTGTTTAATTTATACAAGCCAACTCAATTCTTTCATTTATCTCACAATCAAATTTAAGTCAATATTCGGCAATCACACACATACAAGCATGCTAGCCGATTTCCCTTTAGAAATTATTCCATATATAAGCACATTTGACTAGCTCAATTTCACTTATCGACCATTACTCCTAAATACATGAAAACAACAATCATTTCTTACAATCTAAACCATGACCGTATGCTCAGAACTCCACCAATTTCAAAATTTTAACATGGGCTAAGCTAAGGACCTATCAACAACCTCAATTTTCATGAATACAAAGAAAATTTCAAGAAAATATACCTTGAATTAAAGCAAAGACTATAGCTGAAAGCCTTGGCTTCTTTTTCTTCTCTTTTCTTTAATGGTTTCGGTAAAATCAAGAGTAAACATAGCAACATTGTTTTTATCTCCACTCACTTATTATAATATAATTTATTATTATTTATTTTATGCTTAATATTAACATATAGCTTTAACAAACACATAAAATATGAAACAAATTGATTCATGACCAAGTTGGCCGGCCGCTAACTTTAAAACGGGAAATTTGACATGCAAATCCCCATATTTTAAACCATGCAATATTTGGTCACTACAATTTGACCTAACACATTTTCAAAGTTTCTCACATAAGTCCTTTTAATTAATTCCACATCCAAATGAAAAAATCAAAGCATGAAATTTTCACACATGTATTTTCATAAATAAGCATAGAATATAACATTTAATTATTCTCGTGACTCGATTTTGTGGTCCCGAAACCACTTTCCGACTAGGGTCAAATTAGGGCTGTCACATGCTACCTTATCTGATTATGCAGCTATGCTGCCACTGTGGAGTGTAGCGGTTGGGTGGGTTGAGTAGTTTCCCCACATGGAGTGTCTGGTTGGTACGGGTGGAGTGTAGCGGTTGGGTGGGTTGAGTAGTCGCCCCACATGTGATGTGCTTTGCATTCATGCATGATATCTGTTCTGTTATTGTAATGGGCCTATGGACCGTACTGTTATCTGAAGAGAGCTAAGGCCCAGTTTAATGTATCTGAATATGGCTTCGGCCTAGATATTACTGTGACTGGTTAGGGCTTAGGCCTAGTGGGCTTGAGCTGAATTGGGCTTTGGATGGGCGTCTTTGCACACTAAGCTTCCAAACTCACCCCTTTCTCTCTATCCATGAACGTGAGCCCTAGATTGGTGGACTTGGAGTTGGGAGGGATTCAGAGTGGCCATGAAGACTGTATTTCTAGTTTAATTAAATTATTTATTTTATTTCTTATTTCAATCGTTTCTTTTTTAATTTGGGTTTGTAATAAGGCAGCTCTATTTGTTTTTGCTTTGGGTTTTAATTACTTGTTCTTACTATACCTTAATTATTTTGAATATGGCTACGCGAGTTTTCTCAAAATTAATCGAACATTTTCAAAATCAGTCACACGATTTATTCGAGTAACAAAGTTAAGTTTTATAATAAATCTCTTAATAACTAGTATTGGATAGGACGTTTATCAATAAACCGGGAATTTCTCTTAAAACTTAAATACCGGTTTGCAAAGCTCACCCTAATCTTAGTAACTAGGTAACATGGTTAGCCGTAGGTGATGTGACGCACCAGACTTGGCCATAACGTTTGGGCTGGGTTTGGGGTGTTACAAGATGGCCACAAGACACGCCCGTGTGTCTTGGCTGTGTGGCAATCTAACTAAACTACATGGGTATTAGACATGCTCGTGTGTCTATCCCGTGTACAATGCTGACTTAATCGTGTAAACTGCAGGGGTCGCACGGTTGAGACACACGCCTGCGTGCGCTGACCGTGTGGCACGAAATAGGTTTGATTTAAGCCACTTTCATACCCCAAAATGCCAAATACCTACAAGCACATATTATGCATCATTTACAACTCAAAATTCAGCCATTTTCGTGCCTTATACAAACATTAATATAACCAATTCATCAACAACAAAAATCCACTTCAATTTATACTATTTCACAAGACATAAACATAATCAAACATTCACTTCAAAGATCATTCATATACCATTTCAATTTATGAACCTAGCTTGCCAAAATTCACCATTTAGCTCATATCAAAATAACCATATTCAACTACGCCAAAGATGCATTTTAAGGCATATCTCAATTTCATCATTTCTAACAAACCAAAACAACACATTCTCACAGTTAGCTAGCCAAATCATTTAACATAGCATATTTACAAGTCAAAAAATAATCAAACCTCCCTAGCCTGTACATGCCATACTTAGCTATTCATAAACTCAAAAAGTACCAAAATGAGTCTGGATAGTGCGATGATGATCCCTGGCGATTCCTGAGCCTTCAGTAGCTTCGATGATCTATAAAAAAGAAATAAACATATCACGTAAGCTTATAAAACTTAGTAAGTCATAAGCAAGTAATCATAAACATCTTCAATAGTAAATCTATCATTTACCAATTCAACCCATTCTCAAGGCATCACACACCTTATTCCATGCCTTGTCACATGGTTTTCTCATTCACAAGGATTTACCTCCATTGATTTAAAAATTTCACCATAAAATTTTTTCTTAACAATTGTATACATCAAACATACCCGTTCATTTTGTACCATCATATACAATTCATGACCATAGCTCACTCATTGAACCATCTAGTTTAAAAGTCATTTTCACAAACATTTCACTCGATAAGGACCTATACCATAGCCCATAGCCAACTCAAGGTAACTTATCTCGGAGCACCTATACCATGGCCCATAGCCAAATCAAGGTCACTCCCAAAACATCCATACCAGGGCCCGTAGCCAAATCAAGATGTTTCTCACACCTGAAGTGCCAATATCATAGCCCGAAGCCAAATACTTTATCCTAGTGACATGTCACTATCTTCCAAATGTACTCTTACGATTCAACCGAGCTTTCTTAATATTGTTTTCTACTATACTTATCCGTAATATCAATATCACTAATTCCACCTCTTTTGAGGTTCCACTCATTACAATTCATTCAATATTAATGCAATTAACAGCATTATAACGAAATTACTACTTATGAACTTACCTCGAGTGTGATTTGTAGAACTAAGCCGATTACTCGTCGAATTTTGATTTCCAACGATCTGAGTCTGGATTTCACTTTTCTTGGTCTATACGTAATAGAATTTAATTCATTCAATCTCATACTCATTCAAAAGAATTCAAGAACACACATTTAAGGCATTTTACAGATTGGCCCTCACGTTTCCACATTTTATCAATTTAGTCTATTTTTCAAAAAATCATAAATATACAAAATTCACTAACACTATAGCTTTGCTAAATTTTTCCTAGTGTCCATATAAGCCCATATATTTCATGAATTTCACATTTTAGTCCTCCAAAACATCATTTTCACAATTTAGCCCTATTTAGCTAAATTCCTAAAAAATCCAAGAATAAAACATGTAACCAAGCACATATCTTTAATTTCCTATCATTAACTTCATGAAACTCACAAAATCATCAACATCACACTTTTAAATCTTCATTAAAAATAGAAATTGAAACATGGGCTTTGAAATATACGAAGCAATGATGACAGAAACATAGAAATTATAAAAAACGGATTAAAAACGAACCTTTAATCAAAGAAAATATTAGCCGAGCCCTAGCTTGGATGCTTTCTTTTTCTTTCTTTGTATAATCGGCTATGGTGTATGAAATAAACACCATTTTTATGTTTTAATTTTTATTATTCATCATTTTATAACTATTTTATTATTTTACCCATTTATTATAACATTAATAAATCATCCACTAATGTCCATCTTTGTCATTTATAACTTTCAATGGTCTAATTGCATCATAAATGCCTCATGCTATAAAGACAACCACAATTTAGCCTTACAAATTAAACCATCAAATTTTCATTTTATGCGATTAAGCCCTTTTTCTTAATTCGGCACTCAAATAATCAAATTTTCATACGATACTTTCACACAAGCTAATTCACATTTATAAGCATGAAAAATAATAGTAAAATATTTCTATGACTCGGATATGTGGTCCCGAAGCCACTGTTCCGACTAGGGTCTGAACTGGGTTGTTACAACTCTCCCCCTTAGGGATTTTTGTCCCCGGAAATCTTACCGTTAAATAGATTCAGATATTGTCGTTTCTCCTCTTCAACCCCGTGTTTGTGCCACAACACTTTGACTAAAGAAATTTTCTTATTTCTTAGTTTTTTGATCTCACTAGCCAAAATTAGAATTGGTTCCTCATCGTACAACAAATCAGGTTAAATATCAACCTCTGTAACACCCCGAATATTTCTACAGTAAGATAGTATCCTTGATATAGTAAAATAAGGAAATAAAGTGGCAAGGAGAGAAAATTTGAGTTATGTCATTGGGAAGTATATTATGACAAATTAATTCAAGAAAAGACTAAATTGTAAAAGTGAGAAAAGTTTTGTTGCCTAAGAGTAAATACTCAAAATTTAAGGGGTTAAAGAGTAAATATGAAAATTTAAAGGACCAATAGTGCAAATATTTTATGGGTGGAATAATCTAGAAACTAAGAAAAAAAAGGATGAATTAGGACCAAATTGAATAGATGAAGAATTATGAGGGACTAAATTGTAATTTTACCAAAATTAAGTGATGACTCAACAATGGAATTTTAAAAGATCACAAAGGGCAAAATGGTCAATTGGAAGAGAGAGAAGTCTAGAAAGTAATGATGATGTTGGAGATATTTTAGATTAATTAATTAATTAATTATTAGTTATTAATATTTTAATTTGATTTTTTATATGATATTTTATTATTTTATTATTATTTTATTAGTATATATAAAGAAAGAAAGATGAGGAAAATCTCATCCAATTCCCATGCATTCACGTTGGGAAGAAGAGAAGAGAAGAAAGAAACTTTTCATTCTTTACAATTTAGTCCTTCCACCAAAAATTCACCATTTTCACTTAGAAATCAAAAGAATTTCCATAGCAGACAAAGGAGAAAAATGTTAAGGAGACTATGAGGAGTTAGAATGTCAAGTTGGACTCAAGAAATAGAAGCTGGAAGAGAGAGGATATCAAGTTAAAGATTGAAACCAAGGGGAAAAGGGAAGAACATCAAGATTTTCATATATTTTTAAGTTTGATATTATTGAAAAAGCATGGAAATGATGTTAATGTAGAGTTTTCTTACATATGGTTCTATGTTCTTGATGTATTAATGAAGAGAAATAAGAGAAAGTAATGGGAAATATTGTAGAGAAAGGAAATAAGGGTGTTATAAACTTAGTAACTAATATCTTGCACTAAAACAGTTTGGACAGCAGCAGTAAGCTAACTTTGAAAAATCACCAAAAACGGTTAAAAACTGAATTAGAAGCTGAGTGAGATATGAAATTAAAGCTTGTTGAGTCTATTTTCATATAAAAGAAATAGAACAAGTAAATGAATTCTGTATTCTGAGATATTTATATTTTTGTAAGACTGGTTCAGAATGATTTCGGGATCCTCTGTTTTGACTTGGAAAAATCATTAAAAATTGTATAAAAATGATTATGGGACATAATTTATATGGTTAGATTCTTTAATGAGTTTATTTTAAAAAGAAACAAACAAAAACATCATCCGAATCGTGTATGAAGAGATAATTAATTTTTAGTGAAGAATGGTCAAAACTATTAGAAAGCAGAACAGGGGTGACTTTAAAGAATAAACTGTACTAATTGGCTAAACCAAAAGTTTTGAAAATTTTATGGTAAGAATATAAATGAGTCTAGTTTTAGGGAAAATTAGCAGATCTTAAATTGGAGTTCTTTAGCTCAAGATACAAATAATTTAGTGACTATGACTCAAATGGACAGTTTTGAAAATACATGTAAGTAAATAGTGAAAGTTTTGATAATGTTACTTATAAGCATGTTATATAAATTAAGGATGTGGTATGGAGAGGAGGAGGAGGAAAATACGTATGAATATTCAGTTAGCATGGCTAATTTGTATGTTTTAGGCTCAGGGACTAAATTGAATAAAAGTAAAACTTTATGGGCAATTTTGTAAAAATGTTAGAAATGACCAAATTACATGAAATGGATTATTTTATTATTTAAATTGAAAAATTTAAATGAAAATTGTTAATTTAGTTCAAGATCGGGGGAAAACATGTTTTAAGGATTAACTTGAAAAGTGTTGAAATTATGTAAAATTTTGATATTTTATAGAATTTATGGGTTGTTATTAATATGTATGATGATAATGGTTGGAAATAAGGATTAAATTGCAAGAATTTATTTTTTTCTGAGCCTAAGGGTAAAATGTCATTAATTAAAGATTTAGGGGCAAAATGGTAATTTTGCCTAGATCATTAATTGAATGTATTAGAATATGGAATAAATGAAAACGATAACCAAATTTATTTATAAAAATCTAGATGACTCAAATACGAGACTTGAATGTGGAAAAAAATGACATTTATCATGACATGTAAATATGTGATTACCTTTGAGACGTTGATATAAGGAAATTAAGTATGTTGAGACGAATAATAAATCCAAATAAAATATGTCGAGAAAAATATGTTTGGGGGACAATATGTCTAATTTTAACTGGTTCCAAATATAAATGTCAGATGAAAACAAAATATTTGATAAATAAATCAGAAACTCCAGTGATGCTCCGTAACTCTAATCCAGAGTTGGATTCGGGTTAGGGGCCCTCAGTAAGAGATATCACATGCGTAGGATCCGATCGATATCTCCGTAACATTAATACATGAAATACACTATGAATTCTTTCTAACTCAGGTGGCAACAACAATTTATAAGCAACCGGCCCGATACGTTCTATAATCTCATACGGTCCGATGAACCTCGGACTCAATTTGCCTTTCCTACCAAACCGTAATACTTTCTTCCACGGCGACACTTTTAGAAACACTTTGTCACCTATCTCAAACTCGATGTCTTTCCATTTCAAATCTACATACGATTTCTGACAGTCTGTTGCTGTTTTCAAACTTTCTCGAATAACTTTCACTTTTTGCTCTGTTTCTTGGATCAAATCGACCCAGTGTATTTTATTCTCATTGGGTTTAGTCCAGTATAACGGCGTTTTGCATTTTTTACTGTAAAGAGCCTCGCACGGTGCCATTTTCAAACTCGATTGAAAACTATTATTATAAGAAAATTCAACTAATGGCAAGTATCATTCCCATGTACCTTCAAACTCGAAAACGCAACACCTCAACATATCCTCGAGAACTTGAATAATTCATTCAAAATGGCCATCTGTTTGTGGATGAAAAGTTGTACTAAAGTGAAATTTCGTACCTAAAGCATCCTGTAATTTCTTCCAAAGCCGCGATGTGAACCTCGAATTTTTATCCGAAACAATAGAAATAGGTACCCTATGCAATCTCACAATCTGTGAAATGTACAATTCTGCGAGTTTCTCAAGTGAGTAACCGGTTCGAATCGGAATGAAATGAGCCATTTTAGTCAATCTATCTACAACGACCCATATAGCATCTTTCTTGCTCGGCGTGAAAGGTAAACTCGATACAAAATCCATCATAACTTTGTCCCATTTCCACTCAGGAATCATTATCGGCTGAAGCAACCCATATGGAACTTGATGCTCAGCTTTAACTTGTTAACATACTAAACATTTCGAAACAAAGTCACAAATGTCTTGTTTCATACCGTGCCACCAATAGTGTTGTCTCAAGCCATGATACATTTTCGTACTACCCGTGTGAACAGAAAATCGACTACTATGAGCCTCATTTAAAATGATTTGAATCAACTAAAAATTCTTCAGTACACATATTCGGTCTCTAAATCTCAAACAACCCTTGGCATCAACTCGAAACTCTAAATCCTCACTTAAATCACATTGAGCCTGTTTTGCTACCAATTCATTATTAGTTCCCTAAACCCACAAATCTGTTATATAAATGATGGTTTCGCTTTCAACTCAGCTACCATCAAGCCATCATCAGACAAATTCATATGTGCATTTATCGCAAGGAGAGCAAATAGAGATTTTTGACTTAAAGCATCTGCAACAATGTTAGCCTTTCCTGGATGATAATCAATCACAAGTTTATAGTCCCTTGGCCATTCTAACCATCGTCACTGTCTCAAATTTAAATCTTTCTGAGTCATCAAATATTTTAAGCTTTTATGATCGGAATAAACATGGCATTTCTCACCAAACAAGTAGTGGCGCTAAATTTTTAATGTAAACACAGATAGCTGCCAACTCTAGATCATGAGTCAGATAGTTCTTTTCATGTGGCTTCAACTGTCTCGAAGCATAAGCTTTGACTTTACCTTCCTGCATCAAAACACAACCTAAACAGTTCAAAGATGCATCACTATAAACAAAAAATTATTTACCGGATTCTGGCTGGACTAACACCGGAGCCTCGGCTAACAAAGCTTTCAACTGATCAAAACTCTTTTGGCACTTCTCTGACCACTCGAATTTCACATCTTTTTGTAAAAGTTTTGTCATCAGAGTTGCAATCGTAGAAAAACCTTTTACAAACCGTTTGTAATACCTCGCAAGTCCTAGGAAACTTCGGACTTCGGAAACATTTCTCGGAGGCTTCCAATCAAGTATAGCCGAAATCTTGCTCAGATCAATCCGAATACCTGATGCCGATACAACATGTCCCAGAAAACTGACTTTTCCTAGCCAGAACTCACATTTACTAAACTTTGTATACAACTGTTTATCCCGTAAAGTCTGAAGCACTATTCTTAAATGTTCAGCATGTTCGATCTCATCACGTGAATAAATTAAAATATCATCTATAAATACAACCACAAACCGGTCCAAATACTGTCTGAAGATACGGTTAATTAAATCCATAAAAACAGCAGATGCATTAGTTAATCCGGAAGGCATAACGAGAAACTCATAATGTCCGTACCTCATCCGAAAAGCAGTCTTTGGCACATCGGATTCTTTAACTCGTAGCTGGTAATATCCTGATCTCAAATCTATCTTTAAAAATATAACAGCCCTTTTCAAGTGATCAAACAAATCATCGATTCTGGGCAGAGGATATTTTTTCTTTACAGTAACTTTGTTCAACTGACAGTAATCTATACACATTCTCATCATGCCATCTTTCTTTTTCACGAACAAAATAGGAGCACCCCAAGGTGAGAAACTCAGTCTCGTGAAACCTCTATCCGCCAACTCTTGCAACTATGCTTTCAATTCTTTTAATCCTATCGGTGCCATTCTATACGGTGCTATCGAAATTGGAGTAGTCCCAGGCATCAATTCAATGCCAAACTCAACTTCTCGAACAGGTGGTAATCCCAGAAGTTCTTTAGGAAATACATTAAGGAATTCACAAACAAGAGACACTGATTCGATTCTCTTGTCAAACACTTTGGAATCTATCACATAGGCTAAATAAGCTTCATAGCCTTTATTAATATATTTCCAAGCTTTCATTGCAGATATAATAGTAGGCAATCCATTCAAATCACTAGATTCAACCTAGATTATTTCATTCTTTTTGCCTCTCAAATCTATAACTTTCTGTTTACATTCACAATAGTGTAACACCCCAAACCTGGCACAGACTTTACGGCCAAGTCCGGTGTGCCACATCACCTACAAGTAATCATATTACCTAGTTACTAAGTTTAGAGTGAGCTTTGCAAAACTGATATTTAAGTCTTAAGAGAAATTCCCAGTTTATTGATGAACGTCCTATTCAATACTAGTTATTAAGAGATTTATGATAAAACTTAACTTTGTTACTCGTTTGAAACGTGTGATGAGATTTTAAAAACACTCAATTAATTTCAAGAAAAACTTGCACAGCTATATTCAAAAGAATTAAAGTAGTGTATGATTAAGTAATTTAAAAACCCAAAATAAAAATAAATAGAGCGGCCTTATTACAAACCTAAAACCATAATAAACATAATTTAAAAATAAATACGGAAATAAAATAAGTTAAAATAGAACTTAATTAAATAACTGCAGTCCATGTGGCCACTCTGAATCCCTCCCAGCTTCAAGTCCACTGATCTAGGGCTCACCTGCTTGGATGGGAAGAAAGGGGTGAGTCTGGAAACTCAGTGTGTAAGGAAAGCCCATCCAGAGCCCATATCAGCTCAAGCCCACTGGGCCTAAGCCTTATCCAGTCTCAGAAATTACTGGGCCGAAGCCCTATCCAGATACAGTAAACTGGGCCTTAGCCCTTTCCAGATAACAGTACGGCCCATAGGCCCATTTCAGTAGCAGAACAGATATTAATTATGAATGCCAGCCCATTACATGTGAGGAGACTACTCAGCCCACCCAACCGCTACACTCCACCTGTACCAGGCCTACACTCCATGTGGGGAATAACTCAACCCACCCAGCCCTACACTCCACAGTTGCAGCATAGCTGCTCAAAAAACAGAAAGATGAGGCAAAGCCTCCAGTACGTGGCCAAGCCACTTTCAGAACTTCATCCATCAATAACCCAGCCCCATGCAACAGATATTCATGATATGGCATACAGTAAACAGAAATAGTAAATCATGCATTTCAGTCAAATTGAGCCCTAGGGGTATAACGGTCATTTAGCACCTAGGGGTAAAATAGTCATTTCGCACCTACAAGGATATTTCCGTAATTATACCAGTTTTTAGGGTTTTCATGCACATTTTAATCAGTAATAGACTAACATTTACCTCGGTAGCTTATTTAGCCCATTTTAGCAGACTACAGTCATTGGGCCCTAAAACTCCTAATGGGCCCTACAGTGCCAATTAGCTAATTTAGCCCATCTAGTCCAAATTTTACGATCAATTTACCAATTTTAGCAGTTTTAGACCTACAGCCTACCATTACGCATTTATTGCCTATTTTTACCCATATGGGCCCGTAAGCCCGTTGGGCACAGTTTCAACCCATCAAGGCCCAATTTACTGAAGTGCAGGAAATTGCACATCAAACTAACTTACCACTCGTGATTACAGATTCAATGATTCCCAAACAACTTATGAGCGTTCGCACGCTCACAAGCCAACGAAATGCTAGAATTTTGGTAATTCAGCTTTTCGGCTTTTGCCGATTTAGACTAAGAAGGGTGTTCGTTTACACACCTGATTTGTGATGACTGCCAACGAGATCTCCCATGATATCCTAAAATCAATTACTAGACACATTGGATCCAAAATACAACAACAATCTCTATAATTCTACTTACCATAATCGGCCATCACAACCTAAGGCCCTTGAGATCTTACCTTTGCCGAAACTAGTGACTAGATCTAGATCTAGTCGTGCCAAAGATCCAAGCCTCTTATGCTCCTTGCTAGATTGCTCATTCCACGACAAGTACACATAAAACCAATTAAAAGAACTGTCTTTACCTATCATCACATTCGACAGCCTTCCTAAAGAGTTTAGTGATTTCGGCTTTTTTTAAATTCAAAGGTAACGAGTAGATCTGAGATGTCACCATAGGTTTTCCTTCATCAAGGCGATTCTTCTACTCAGATCTGATGTAGATCTAGCCCCTAAAAACTAGCAGAATTTGAATCTTCGAGATCTAAGGATTCGGCTATATATCCCTAAAAACTATAATGTTTTTGGCTTTTTTAAGTGGTGAAAGAAGATATGATTTGAGGCTATGATTGGATGGGTGTTTGTCGATAGAGCCTAAGGGTTTGGAGAGTATGAAATTTGGATATAAGTGAGGAAAAACAAAGGGGGTTCGGCTATAGGCAAATAGGCACAGGAAGCAAGACTTTCGGGATTTCAGCTTTTAGTAGTTGATGAGTTTGAGAAGAAAAGAGTGTCAATTTCAGTTTCTGAAGAGAAGAAAATGAAAGATGAGGGAGGAGGAGAGGTTATTCCTGCTAGAAAGGAAAAGAAAAAGAAAGAATGGAAGAGAGGAGAAGAGAAGGAAGAATTCGGCACTTAGGAGTTCTAACTTTGCGTTTTTAGCTTTTTGCAACACTGAGAAGAGAATAGAATGAAAGTGAAGGCTCTAGGTGGCTAACCCTAATTCGAATAGACAAAAAGAAAATAAAGCTTTCCCTAATGGCCATTCAACCCAACGGCCCAATCTCCCTAAGGCCCTAGCCAAATGCTACTTAAGCTCTATCACATGCCCAGCACATGTACAAAAATAAAAGTACCATCTGCTTACCTTGCGACTTGAACTCTGGCCCTTAAACTCAGTCCACACGCCACTCTTTTAGGAACTTAGTGGCGCCACCTTGCCACTTTACTATGGCCCTCTTTGTGTCTCAACTTACCAACTTTTTCTTAAAAGCCCACTTAATCAAGTCCCTTTCACTTGAAAGCCAAAATTGATATTTCTGACGGGTTTTAACTTAGGCTTGGGCCTCCTAAAGGACCACTAACACATTTAAACACAATTTCAGTATCCAGAACACCAAAATTTCAAAATTTCACCAAGAATCACAAAAACCCAAAAAATCCCGAAAATCAGGGCATTACAAATAGCATCGTGCAAAGTCAGCCAATCTATACCCAAAATTATATCGAATTCATCGAAAGGCAATAACATCAAATCAGCCGGAAAATAAATATCTTGAATCATTAACTGGCAATTCTTGCATACTTTATCAACCAGGGCACTTTTGCCTAAGGGGTTCGATACTTTAATTACGAATTCAGTAGTCTCTACAGGCAAAGTCCTACTATATACCAAATTCGCATATATATATATTTGTATAAGAATGCGTTGATCCAGGATCTATCAATGCAATCACAGAAGTATCATAAAGAGTAAATATACCTGTAATAACATCAAGAGATGTAGCTTCCTCTCGAGCTCGAATAGTATATGCTCTGGCAGGCGCTCTGGCCTCTGACCTTACTATCGTATCTTTTGTAGTGCCTCGACTACCGCTCACATTCCCAACACCTCTAGGTGGCCTCCCTCTAGTCATAGTAGTATTTTGTCTCACATTTTGGACAGCTTCTTGCTCAACCATCTCGGGACAATCTCATTTGAAATCATCTAATGATCCACACTTATAGTAAGCCTTAGTTCCAACATTCAACGAAATGTCGTCTCCCACACTGTTGACACTCGAATTTATCATTCTGAACATTACCAACACTTGATACTGAAGTAGCTCGAGTCTTTCAACTAGATTATTGCTTTGAACGATCTCTAATTGAAAATCCCGTTGAAGCATTCGAACGAGCATATGAGTCTTTGAATTTCTTCGAAGAAGATTAATGTTGTTTACTCATTGAACGCTTTCTCGTCTCATGAGTTTCAGAATTAACTTTCCTTTTCTCTTTAGTGAGATCCTTAGCTTTACAAGCCCTCTCGACTAACACGACGAATTCTTTCAACTCAAGAATTCCAACCAAAAGTTTTATATCTTCGTTTAATCCATCAACAAACCGTTTACACATGATCTCTTCAGTAGCAACATATTCTCGAGCATATTTGCTCAACCGCACGAATTCCAGTTCATATTCTGTCACTAACATATGACCAAGTTTCAGTTCCAGAAATTCTTTATGCTTCAGATCAAGAAATCGCTGGCTGATGTACTTTTTTTTAAATTCTATCTGAAAGAATTCCCAGGTGACCTGTTCTCTTGGCACCACTGATGTCAAAGTCTTCCACCAATGATATGCATTATCTCAAAGTAAAGATACCACACACTGTATACATTCGTCAGGTGTGCAGGATAGATTCATCAAACACTCTCATAGTATTTTCCAGCCAAAATTTGGCTCTCTTAACATCATCATCAACTGTAGCCCTAAATTCTTCAGCTCTAAATTGATGTATCTTATCAACCGGTGGCTTACCCGATCTTAACGGATCAACGACTTGTGGAATCACTGGAATTTGTTGAGTAACAGGTAGGGGTGGAGGGTGTTGTGCAACCAAACTCATACGACCAAAATTTGAGAACCATTCTTTCATCATCTGAAAGAAGACTTGTTTAGCCTCTCCCTCATGGCTACTCGTAGCAATTCTAGATTCAGTTGGCACCGCACCTTGAGCAGAAGCCGATGCATTACTTTCAACATCACCGGCTACTGCTCTTTCGGGATCTATACACTATACAGAAATAATTTTCAAATGTCAGGATCATCACACTATCTCAATTAATAAATATGGCATGTATAGCTAGACTCAAATACACTACATTAGTCCTAGAATCGACTAAATCGTAGCTCTGATACTAACCAAATGTAACAACCCTAACCTGTATCTGTCGCCAGACTAGGGTTAGGAGCATTACCGAATAATTCAGAACTTTTACAGGTAATTCACACTCATTAACATCATAACATAATCATACATAATCAAAGAGTCCCTTATGACGGTCTGTGAGACCTTAAACATACATTAGACGAAGGTCGGGACTAAACCGAACACTTAGAAAATTTTTTTCAAAACTTGAACATTTTTTAAAGCTAATGAGAACACACGCCCATATGGTCAGGCCATGTGCCTCACACAACCACTAGACACGTCTGTGTGTCTAGGCTGTGGCACAACAGGGCATACATACTGACTTGAGCACACGGCCACAAGACACACCCGTGTGTCTTGGCCGTGTAGCAATCTGACTAAACTAGACATGTATTAGACACACACGTGTGTCTATCCCGTGTACAATACTAACTTAATCATGTAAATTGCAGGGGTCATATAGTTGAGAGACATGCCCATGTGCTTTGACCGTGTGGCATGAAATGGGCTTGATTTAAGCGACTTTCATACCCCAAAATGCCAAATACATACAAGCACATATTATGCATCATTTACCACTCAAAATTCAACCATTTTCATGCCCTATACAAACATCAATATAACCAATTCAACAACAACAAAAATCCACTTCAATTTATACTATTTCACAAGATATAAACATCATCAAACATTCACTTCAAAGATCATTCAATGATTCCCAAACGACTTATGAGCGTTCACACACTCACAAGCCCACGAATTGCCGAAATTTCAGCAATTCTGCTTTTCGGCTTTTGCCGATTTAGACTATAGAAGGGTATTCGTTTACACACTTGATTTGCGACGACTGGAAACGAGATCTCCCACTATATCCTATAATCAATTAATAGACACATCGAATCCAAAATACAATGACAATCTCCATAATTCTACTTACCATAATCAGCCATCACCATCTAAGGCCCTCGAGATCTTACCTTTATCGAAACTAGTGACTAGATCTAGATCTAGTCATTCCAAAGATCCAAGCCTCTTATGCTCCTTGCTAGATCGCCCCTTCCACAACAAGTACACATAAAACCAATTAAAAGAACTATCTTTACCTATCATCACATTCGATAGCCTCCCTAAAGAGTTTAAGGATTTCGGCTTTTCTTAAATTCAAAGGTAACGAGTAGATCTGAGATGTCGAGTATTTACCACAGGCTTTCCTTAATCAAGGCGATTCTTCTACTCAGATCTAATGCAGATCTAGCCCCTAAACACTAGCAAAATTTGAATCTTAGAGATCTAAGGATTCGGCTATATATCCCTAAAAACTATGGTGTTTTTGGCTTTTCTTTTAAGTGGTGAAAGAAGATATGATATGAGGCTATGATTGGAGGGGTGTTTGTAGATAGAGCCTAAGAGTTTAGAGAGTATGAAATTTGGCTACAAGTGAGGAAAAATAAAAGGGGTTCGGCTATAGGCAAATCGACATAGGAAGTAAGCCTTTCGGGATTTTGACTTTTAGTAGTTGATGAGTTTTAGAAGAAAAAAGTGGCAATTTCAGTTTCTGAAGAGAAGGAAATGAAAGATGAGGGAGGAGGAAAGGTGATTTCGACTAGAGAGGAAAAGAAAAAGAAAGAATGGAAGAGAGGAGACGAGAAGGAAGAATTCGGCACTTAAGAGTTCTAACTTTGCGTTTTCGGCTTTTTGCAACACTGAGAAGAGAATAGAATGAAAGTGAAGGCTCTAGGTGCCTAACCCTAATTCGGCAATACAAAAAGAAAATAAAGCTTGCCCTAATGGCCATTCAACCCAACGGCCCAATCTCCCTAAGGCCCTAGCCGAATGCTGCTTAAGCTCTATCACATGCCCGGCACATGCACAAAAATAAAAGTACCATCTGCTTACCTTGTGACTTGAACTCTGGCCCTTAAACTCAGTCCACACGCCACTTTTTTAGGAACTTAGTGGTGCCACCTTGCCACTTTACCAGGGCCCTCTTTGTGTCTCAACTTACCAACTTTTTCTTAAAAGCCCACTTAACCAAGTTCCTTTCACTTGAAAGCCAAATTTGATATTTTTGCCGGGTTTTAACTTAGGCTTGGGCCTCCTAAAGGCCCACTAACACATTTAAACACAATTTCAGTATCCAGAACACCGAAATTTCAAAATTTCACCAAGAATCACAAAAACCCAAAAAATCCCGAAAATTAGGACGTTACAACTCTACCCCCTTAAAGAAATTTTGGCCTCGAAATTTACCTGATCCAAATAGGTGAGGGTATTGTTGACGCATCGTCTCTTCTGGCTCCCAAGTAGCCTCTTCTCTACCATGGTTGCGCCAAAGTACTTTCACCAATGAAACTGACTTCTTCCTCAATACTTTGACTTCTCGATCCAAAATTTGCATAGGCTCCTCCTCAAAAGTTAAATTGGTCTTTACTTCAATCTCCTCCATTGGTACCACATGTGAAGGATCCGATAGATACCGTCTTAACATGGATACATGGAAGACGTCATTTATATGGTCCAACTCCAATGGTAACTTCAACTGATACGCCACTGGCCCTATCCGTTTAAGAACCCGATAAGGCCCAATAAACCGCGGACTCAACTTGCCTTTCTTGCCAAACCTCAAGATCTTCTTCCAAGGAGAAATTTTCAAAATACCATATCCCCAATGGTGAACTCGATTTCCTTATGGTTTAGATTCGCATATGACTTCTGCCTGTCAGAGGCCTCCTTTAACCGTTCTCTAATCAACTTAACCTTAATCTCAGTATCTACCACTAATTTTGATCCCGGAACTTGTCGCTCTCCCAACTCCATCCAACACATAGGCGTACGACACCTTCGCCCATAGAGTGCTTCATATGGAGCAATCTGAATGCTCACTTGATAACTGTTGTTGCACGAAAATTCCACCAACGGTAAATAGTCATTCCAACTACCACGAAAATTGATAACACAACCTCTTAACATATCCTCCAGAACCTGAATTACCCTTTCCGACTGTCTATCCATCTGAGGGTGAAAAGCAGTACTAAAGAATAATCACGTACCCAACGCCTCATGCAACTTTTGCAAGAATCGAGATGTAAACCTAGGGTCTCGATCAGAAATAATCGACACTGGTACCCCATGCAGTCGCACTATCTCCGCCACATACAACTTGGCCAACTTTTGCAGTAAGTAATCAGTTCAGACAGGTATGAAATAGGCAGATTTCGTTAACCTATCCACAATTACCCACACAGAGTCTTTCTTGGAGGGTGTCAAAGGTAACCCACTTACGAAATCCATAGTAACTCTCTCCCACTTCTAGAGTGGAATTTTCACTGGTTGTAATAGTCCAGAAGGTAGTTGGTGGTTAGCCTTAACTTGCTAGCACGTCAGACGTTTCCCCACAAATTCAATCCCTTCACGCTTAAGTCCATGCCACTAGTACACCTCTCGCAAGTCTTGATACAACTTATTCCCTCCATGATGCATGGCACAAGGTCCACTATGAGCCTTTTTCAGAATCGACTGCCTCAATTCAGAGTCCTTTGAAATACAAACTCTTCCACGAAAGTAAAGAACTCCATCAGAATTTAGTCCAAATTTTGAATTCTCCTCATTCTCAACTTGCTGAAATCGAGGAACCAACGATTCATCCTTTAATTGCTTCTCTTTAATCTGCTTAATACAAGTTGGTCTCACTTGCAACTCCACTAATAGACTTCCATCATCATAAAGTCTTAATCGAGCAAACATCGCTCTCAACTTAGCTACAGCCCTTCGGCTTAGCGCATCACCCACCACATTCGCCAGACCTGGGTGGTACTCAATCTAACAATCATAGTCCTTAAGCAACTCTATCCATCTTTGTTGCCTAAGGTTCAACTCCTTCTGAGTCAACAGATACTTGAGACTTTTATGGTCTGTGTATATAATACACCTTTCTCCATACAAATAGTGTCTCCAAATTTTTTAATGCGAAGATCACTGCAGCCAACTCTAGATCATGCGTAGGGTAATTCGCTTTGTGAGGCTTAAGCTATCGCGAAGCATAAGCAACTACTTTACCCTCTTGCATCAATACACATCCCAATCCCACATGCAACGCATCGCTGTACACGGTGAAATTCTTACCAGACTCTGGTTGAATCAACACTAGCGCCTCAGTCAAAACCTTTTTTAACTTATCGAAAGCCTCTTGCTGCTTCTCAGTCCAAACAAACACTACTCCTTTCCTTAACAGTTTCGTTAGCGGTGCGGCAATCTGAGAAAATCCCTCTCTAAACCTTCTGTAATAACCTGCCAGACCCAAAAAACTCTGAATTTTTTATATTGACCTTGGTGGCTTCCATTCCAGAACTGCCTCAATTTTCCAAGGGTCTACCCTAATCCCCTCAGCGGAAACAACGTGACCCAGAAAAGTCACTTCTCGCAACCAAAATTCACACTTACTAAATTTTGCATAGAGTTGCTTCTCTCTTAACAATTGCTGCACAATACGGAGATGCTCATCATGCTTCTCCTCAGTTTCTGAATATACCAGAATATCGTCGATAAAGACGACTACGAATCAGTCCAAGTAAGGTTGGAACACTCGATTCATCAGATCCATGAAAGCTGCAGGTGCATTTGTCAGTCCAAACGGCATAATTAGAAACTTGTAATGACCATACCACGTTCTGAATACGGTCTTGTGAATATCCACTTTCTTTACCCTCTATTGATGGTATCCATATCGAAGGTCGATCTTGGAAAATACCAAAGCTCCTCTAAGCTGGTCAAACAGATCGTCGATTCTTGGCAGAGGATACTTGTTCTTTATCGTCAGTTTGTTCAACTGGCAATAATCGATGCACATACGCATCGTCCCATCCTTCTTCTTCATAAACAGCACTGGTGCTCCCCACGAAGACACACTTAGTCTAATGAAGCCTCTATCCAGCAACTCTTGAAATTGCACCTTTAGTTCCACTAACTCCTTCGGTGCTATTCTATAAGGCGCGATGGACAATGGAGCCGTTCCAGGCAGTAAGTCGATTCCAAACTCGACTTCTCGGTTCGAAGGTAATCCAGGAAGCTCCTCAGGCAATATATCTTGAAATTCTCTAATAGTTCTGACTGTCTCCACAGTCAAATCTTTAGTCTCAGTTTGGCTCACAAAAGCCAAGTACGCCTCGTATCCCATGCGAATCAATTTCTTAGCCCTTAAGGCTGAAACAACATTGGACAAATAGTCCATTTGCTCTCCCGTAACCATTACCTCCTCATCCTCGGCAGTCCTTAACACCATCCTTTTAGCCGCACAATCCAAAGTTGCCCTATGCTTGGTCAACCAGTCCATTCCTAAGATCAGATCAAACTCTCCATAAGGTAACTCCATCAAGTCCCCAGCAAAGATCCTACCTTAGGTCTCTAAAGGCACCTTCTTAAAGAGTTTATCTACCCTAACCAAGTGACCTAGTAGACTAATCACAGTTACCCCACTCACAGTTTCCTCAGAGTGCACACCCAGTGACCCAGAAATCTCACATGCGACATACGAATGGGTTGAACCCACATCTATCAGAGTAGTGTAAGGCATGTTAGAGATAAAAAACGTACTCGTTATGACATCAGGTGCATCACCCTCCTCTCGGTGACGAGCAGTATAAACTAAAGCTAGCTGACGAGCCTCAACGTTACCAGTACACTTGCCAGGTGCTCCATGACCACGACCATTTCCATTGCCACCTCTACCTTGTCCACGACCTCTCGGCGGTAGCGGTCCACCTCGCACTGGTTGAGCAACCCCTTGTTCAACAACTTGAGTCTGAGCCGGTCTCCTAGGACAGTCCTTGATCCTATGTTCCTTGGATCCACATTGGAGACATGCTCCAGTATGCTTCCAGCATTCTCCAAGATGCACT
Source organism: Gossypium stocksii (assembly GCA_020496765.1). Classification (NCBI taxonomy): domain Eukaryota; kingdom Viridiplantae; phylum Streptophyta; class Magnoliopsida; order Malvales; family Malvaceae; genus Gossypium; species Gossypium stocksii. The sequence continues at coordinate 54,327,537 of CM035621.1, forward strand.
CTCCCTTAGTCCCCGCAAGGCTGCGGTCTAACTGTATTCACCGGAACTGCTCAGACCGGTTCCTCCACTCTAGCTCTCTTGGCATTTCGATTTGCAGCTCCAAATGGTCCAGTATCCCTCCTAAAGCGGTTCCGATCCCTATCACAGTTTTGCCGTTCAGCTCGCTTCACCTTTTCAGCTATCTTAGCCTTCTCCACCAGTGCAGAAAAATCGTGCTCCCTCTGCGGAGCTATCAACACCCTTAGCTTGTCTCTGAGGCCATTCTCAAAGTGAATACTATGCTCATACTCAGTGGCAATTATACCGCTGGCATAATGACTCAACCTCAGAAACTCTGCCTCGTACTCAGTAACGGTTTTATTACCCTGGGTCAGGTTCAGAAATTCCTTCCTACGTGCATCCACATAGCTCGCTCCGACGTACTTTCCCTTGAAAGACGTCTTAAACAGTTCCCAGGTTACCCGCTCAACTGGGGTACTCTCCCTTACAGTGATCCACCATTGATAAGCCTCGTCTCATAGCAGCGACACTCTACCTTTTAGCTTTTGCTCCACCGACCAATCTAGGTCGTCCATAATCCATTCCGTAGCTTCCAGCCAATACTGAGCTACATTTGGGGCCACTCTAGATATGCCCCAAAAGACTTCAACTCCGTTAGCCCGGAGTCGCTCAGAAATAGATCCCTTATTTACTGGCCCAACATTAGCTCCAGCAACCCTTTCCAGAACCCTCAACATTGCCTGTGACAAGGCATCATCCCCTGCGGCCCGATCATATAGCCCATTTTTAGCTACCGGCAGTGGTCGTGCCCCTCCAGCTGGCATGCGTTTCGAAGATGAAGACCCAGCTAGAACACTGCCTCGGCCACGTCCACGGCCTCGCCCACGAGCAGCATACTCATATCGACTTATTTGATTACGAATTTTATGACATTAGTTTATTATTTTAGCTGTTTATTACAGAATGTCTTATGTACAGATAGAGTTTCAAAGTTTGTTTTTCACGAAATCGTTGCCTAACTACAGTATCAGTTTTTCTAGGGTTTAGTTTCCCTACAGTCTCAGTCCCTACAGTTTTTAGTACTACCCTATCTACAGTATCATAGCAGGGTCTTAGTTCTATTTACAGCGATATTGCAGTATTATACAGTATAATAGATAGAAATACTTACAGACTTGGTGCCGGGGATTCAGTGTGTCACTTCTTCAGATACCAGATTTCAGAAAGCTCAGAAAGATTTAAGCTTTTCAAAATTAAACCTTTAAAACATGTATATTTTGAAGAAAACATGTTTGAAAAGGGTTTTTTCTAAATTTTTCAAAAGCCGATTTCCAAAATACCCTTCTTGGGCCTAAATTTTAAGAATTTTTAAAAACATTTTTGGACCCGATCCATAGCCGAGTTGTTTCAACCGGGCTCTGATACCACTAAATGTAACACCCCAAACCCGACCCAGACGTTAGGGCCAAGTCCAGTGTGCCATATCACCTACAACTAACCATATTACCTAGTTACTAAGTTTAGAGTGAGCTTTGCAAAACTGATATTTAAGTCTTAAGAGAAATTCCAAGTTTATTGATGAACGTCTTATTCAATACTAGTTATTAAGAGATTTTTGATAAAACTTAACTTTGTTACTCGTTTGAAACATGTGATGAGATTTTGAAAACACTCAATTAATTTTAAGAAAACCTTGCGCAGCTATATTCAAAAGAATTAAAGTAGTGTATGATTAAGTAATTTAAAAACCCAAAATAAAAATAATTAGAGCGGCCTTATTACAAACCCAAAACCATAATAAACATAATTTAAAAATATATACGAAAATAAAATAAGTTAAAATAGAACTTAATTAAATAACTGCAGTCTATGTGGCCACTCTGAATCCTTCCCAACTCCAAGTCCACCGATCTAGGGCTCACCTGCATGGATGGGAAGAAATGGGTGAGTTTGGAAACTCAGTGTGTAAGGAAAGCCCATCCAAAGCCCATATTAGCTCAAGCCCACTGGGCCTAAGCCTTATCCAGTCTCAGTAATTACTAGGCCGAAGCCCTATCCAAATACAGTAAACTGGGCCTTAGCCCTTTCCAGATAACGGTACGGCCCATAGGACCATTTTAGTAGCAGAACAGATATTAATTATGAATACCAGCCCATTACATTTGAGGAGACTACTCAACCCACCCAACTACTACACTCCACCCGTACCAACCCTACACTCCATGTGGGGAAAAACTCAACCAACCCAGCCCTACACTCCACAGTTGCAGCATAGCTGCTCAGATAATAGAAAGATGAGGCAAAGCCTCCAGTACGTGGTCAAGACACTTTTAGAACTTCGTCCATAAATAACTCAGCCCCATGCAACAGATATTCATGATATTGCATACAGTAAACAGAAACAGTAAATCACGCATTTTAGTCAAATTTAGCCCTAGGGGTATAACGGTCATTTAGCACCTAGGGGTAAAATAGTAATTTCGCACCTACAAGGATATTTCTATAATTATACCAGTTTTTAGGGTTTTCATGCACATTTTAATCAGAAATAGACTAACTTTTACCACGGTAACTTATTTAGCCCATTTTAGCAGATTACAGTAATTGGGCCCTAAAACCCCTAATGGGCCCTACAGTGCCAATTAGCTAATTTGGCCCATCTAGTCCAAATTTTACGATCAATTTACCAATTTTAGTAGTTTTAGACCTACAGTCTATTAATACGCATTTATTGCCTGTTTTTACCTATATGGGCCCGTAAGCCCGTTGGGCACAATTTCAGCCCATCAAGGCCCAATTTATTGAAGTGCACAAAATTGCACATCAAACTAACTTAGCACTCGTGATTATAGATTCAATGATTCCCAAATGAATTATGAGCGTTCGCACGCTCACAAGCCTACGAAATGCTAGAATTTTGATAATTCGGCTTTTCAGCTTTTATCGATTTAGGCTATAGAAGGGTGCTCGCTTACACACCTGATTTGCGACAACTACTAACGAGATCTCCCACAATATCCTACAATGGATTACTAGATACATCGGATCCAAAATACAATGACAATCTCCATAATTCTACTTACCATAATCGGCTATCACCACCTAAGGCCCTTGAGATCTTACCTTTGCCGAAACTAGTGACTAGATCTAGATCTAGTCGTTCCAAAGATCCAAGCCTCTTATGGTCCTTGCTAGATCGCCCCTTCAACAACAACTACACATAAAACCAATTAAAAGAACTGTCTTTACCTATCATCACATTCAACAGCCTCCCTAAAGAGTTTAGGGATTTTGACATTTTTTAAATTCAAAGTTAACGAATAGATCTGAGATGTCAAGTACTTACCACAGGCTTTCCTTAATCAAGGTGATTCTTCTACTTAGATGCAAATCTAGCCCCTAAACGCTAGCAGAATTCGAATCTTAGAGATCTAAGGATTCGGCTATATATCTCTAAAAACTATGGTGTTTTTGGCTTTTTTTATGTGGTGAAAGATGATATGATTTGAGGCTATGATTGGATGGGTGTTTGTCGACAGAGCCTAAGGGTTTGGAGAGTATGAAATTCGGCTACAAGTAAGGAAAAACAAAGGGGTTCGACTATAGGCAAATAGGCACAGGAAGCAAGCTTTTTGGGATTTCGGCTTTTAGTAGTTAATGAGTTTGAGAAGAAAAGAGTGGCAATTTTGGTTTCGGAAGAGAAGAAAATGAAAGATGAGGGAAGAGGAGAGGTGATTTTAGCTAGAGAGGAAAAGAAAAAGAAAGAATAGAAGAGAGGAGAAGAGAAGGAAGAATTCGGCACTTAGGAGTTCTAACTTTGCGTTTTCGACTTTTTGCAACACTGAGAAGAGAATAGAATGAAAGTGAAGGCTCTAGATGGCTAACCCTAATTCGGCAAGACAAAAGGAAAATAAAGCTTGCCCTAATAGCCATTCAACCCAATGGCCCAATCTTCCTAAGGCCCTAGCCGAATGCTACTTAAGCTCTATCACATGCCCGGCACATGCACAAAAATAAAAGTACCATCTGCTTACCTCGCGACTTGAACTCTAGCCCTTAAACTCAGTCCACACGCCACTTTTTTAGGAACTTAGTGGTGCCACCTTGCCACTTTACCAAGGCCCCCTTTGTGTCTCAACTTACGAACTTTTTCTTAAAAGCCCACTTAACCAAGTCCCTTTCACTTGAAAGCCAAAATTTATACTTCTGTCGGGTTTTAACTTAGGCTTGGGCCTCCTAAAGGCCCACTAACACATTTAAACACAATTTCAGTATCCAGAACACCAAAATTTCAAACTTTCACCAAGAATCACAAAAACTCGAAAAATCCCAAAAATTAGGGCTTTACAAATAGCATCGTGCAAAGTCAGCCAATCCATACCCAAAATTATATTGAATTCATCGAAAGGCAATCACATCAAATCAGCCAAAAAATAAATATCTCGAATCATTAACGGGTAATTCTTGCATACTTTATCAACCAGGGCACTTTTGCCAAGGGGTTCAATACTTTAATTACGAATTCAGTAGACTCTACAGGCAAAGTCCTACTAAATACCAAATTCACATATATATTTATATGTATAAGAATGCGTTGATCCAGGATCTATCAATGCACTCACAAAAGTGTCATAAAGAGTAAATATACCCGTAATAACATCAGGAGACGTAGCTTCCTCTTGAGCTCAAATAGTATATGCTCTGGTAGGTGCTCTGGCCTCTAACCTTACTATCGTATCTTTCGTAGTGCCTCGACTACCGCTCATATTCCCAGCACCTCTAGGTGGCCTCCCTCTAGTCATAGTAGTATTTTGTCTCACATTTTGGACTGCTTCTTGCTCAACCATCTCGGGACAATCTTGTTTGAAATCATCTAATGATCCACACTTATAGCAAGCCTTAGTTCCAACATTCACTGAAATGTCGTCTCTTGCACTGTTGACACTCGGGTTTATTATTCTGAGCATTACTAACATTTGATACTGAAGTAGCTCGAGTCTTTAAACTAGATTATTGCTTTGAACAATCTCTAATTAAAAATCCCGTTGAAGCATTCGAACGAGCATATGAGTCTTTGAATTTCTTCAAAGAAGATTAATGTTGTTTACTCATCGATCGCTTTCTCGTCTCATGAGTTTCAGAATTAACTTTCTTTTTCTCTTTAGTGAGATCCTCGGCTTTACAAGCCCACTCGACTAACACGATGAATTCTTTATGCTCAATCGCATATTCTCGAGCATTTTTGTTCAATCGCACGAATTCCAGTTCATATTCTGTCACTAACATACGGCCCAATTTCTGTTCCAGAAATTCTTTATGCTTCAGATCAAGAAATCGCTGGCTGATGTACTTCTTTTAAAATTCTGTCTGAAGGAATTCCCAGGTGACCCATTCTCTTGGCACCACTGATGTCAAATTCTTCCACCAATGATATGCATTATCTCAAAGTAAAGATACAACACACTTTATACATTCGTCAGGTGTGTAGGATAGATTCATCAAACACTCTCATAGTATTTTCTAGCCAAAATTTGGCTCTCTCAACATCATCATCAACTGTAGCCCTGAATTCTTCAGCTCTAAATTAACGTATCTTATCAACTGGTGGTTACCCGATCTTAACGGATCAATGACTTGTCGAATCAATGGAATTTGTTGAGTAACAAGTGGGGGTGGAGGGTGTTGTGCAGCCAAACTCATACGAACAAAATTCAAGAAACATTCATCCATCATCTGAAAGAAGACTTGTTTAGCCTCTCCCTCATGGCTATTCGTAGCAATTCTAGATTCAGTTGGCACCGCACCTTGAGCAGAAGCTGGCGCATTACTTTCAACATCACTGGATACCGCTCTTTCGGGATCCATACATTATACAGAAATAGTTTTCAAATGTCAGGATTCATCACACTATCTCAATTAATAAAAATGGCATGTATAGCTAGACTCAAATACGCTATGTTAGTCCTAGAATCGACTAAATCGTAGCTCTGATACCAACCAAATGTAATAACCCTAACCCGTATCTATCGCCAGACTAGGGTTAGGAGCATTACCGAATGATTCAAAACTTTTACAGGTAATTCACATTCATTAACATCATAACATAATCATACATAATCAAAGAGTTCCTTATGAAGGTCTGTGAGACCTTAAACATACATTAGAAGAAGGTCGGGACTAAACCGAACACTTAGAAATTTTTTTCGAAACTTGAACATTTTTTAAAGCTAATGAGAACACACGCCCATATGGTCAGGCCATGTGCCTCACACGACCACCAGACACATTTGTGTGTCTAGGCCATGGCACAACAAGGCATACATACTGACTTCAGCACACGGCCACAGGACACGCCTGTGTGTCTTGGCCGTGTCGCAATCTGACTAAACTAGACGTGTATTAGACACGCCCGTGTGTCTATCTCATGTACAATACTAACTTAATCGTGTAAATTGCAGGGGTCATACAGTTGAGACACACGCACGTGTGCTTTGACCGTGTGGCACGAAATGGGCTTGGTTTAAGCCACTTTCATACCCCAAAATGCCAAATACATACAAGCACATATTATGCATCATTTGCAACTCAAAATTCAGCCGTTTTCATGCCCTATACAAACATCAATATAACCAATTCATCAACAACAAAAATCCACTTCAATTTATACTATATCACAAGACATAAACATAATCAAACATTCACTTCAAAGATCATTCATATACCATTTCAATTTATGAGCCTAGCTTGCCAAAATTCACCGTTTCGCTCATATCAAAATAACCATATTCAACTATGCCAAAGATGCATTTTAAGGCATATCTAAATTTCATCATTTCTAACAAACCAAAATAACACATTCTTACAGTTAGCTAGCCAAATCATTTAACATAGCATATTTACAAGTCAAAATATAATCAAACCTCCCTAGCCTATACATGCCATACTTAGCTATTCATAAACTCAAAAAGTACCAAAATGAGTCTAAATAGTGCCATGATGATCCCTGACGATTCCTGAGCCTTCAGTAGCTTTGATGATCTATAAAATACAAATAAACACATCAAGTATGTTTATAAAGCTTAGTAAGTCATAAGCAATTAATCAATAAACATCTTCAATAGTAAATCTATCATTTACCAATTCAACCCATTCTCAAGTCATCAGTAACCTTATTCCATGCCTTATCACATTGTTTTCTCATTCACATGCATTTACCTCCATTGATTTAAAACATTTCACCATAAAATTTTCTCCTAACAATTGTATACATCAAACAAACCTGTTCATTCTGTACCATCATATCCAATTCATGACCATAGCTCACTCATTGAACCATTCGGTTTAAACGTCGTTTTCATGAACATTTCATCCGATAAGTACCTATACCATGGCCCCGTAGCCAACTCAATGTAACTTATCTCGGAGCACCTATACCATGGCCCATAGCCAAATCAAGGTCACTCCCGAAACATCTATACCATGCCCCGTAGCCAAATCAAGATGTTTCTCGCACCCGAAGTGCCAATATCATAGCTCGAAGCCAAATACTATCATATTGACATTTCACTATCTTCCAAATCTAATTGTACAGTTCAACCGAGCTTTCTCAATATTGTTTTCTACTACACTTATCCATAATATCGATATCAGTAATTCCACCTCCTTCGAGGTTCCATTCGTTACAATTCATTCAATATTAATTTAATTAATAGCATTATAACAAAATTACTATTTATGAACTTACCTCGATGTGATTTGTAAAACTAGGCCAATTACTCGTCGACTTTCGATTTCTCGCGATCTAAGTTCGGATTTCACTTTTCTTGATCTATACGTAATAGAATTTAATTTATTCAATCTCATACTTCAAAAGAATTCAAGAACACACATTTAGGGCATTTCGTAGATTGGCCCTCACATTTCCACATTTTATCAATTTAGTCCATTTTTCAAAAAAATCATAAATATACAAAATTCACTAACACTATAGCTTGGCCGAATTTTTGCTGATGTTCATATAAGCCCATATTGTAACACCCCAAACCCGGCCTGGACGTTATGACCAGATTTGGTGTGTCACATGATCCTAAACTACGCTTATAACCTTTTTAAACATGTTGAGACATAGGTGATATTTTGGAAAACCAGCAAGGTGAGAAAAGTTCTTGTTAAAACTACTTTAACTTGTCATTATTCAAGATTGTTTGAATCTTATAAACCTTGTTTTGAAAACGTTGTTAAGGTTTTGGAAACCCGCGCAGCCTATATCTAGCAGTTTCGATAAAGTACGAACCCAATCCTTTAGAAAGTTAAAACCCAAAAAGAAATTTTAATAACGACCTTATTACACATTAAAACCCAAAAATTAACATAAAAATTAATAAACTAAAACATAATAAAAACCAGTTCTCTTGCAGACGTCGTGGCCACTCCGAATCTCTCGCAGCTCCAAGCCCACTATGGTTGAGGGTCACCTGCAGTGATGAAACAGAAGGGGGGTGAGTTTGAGAACTCAGTGTGCAACATTATCTCAACCATAGGCCAAAACAGATCAAGCCTCAGAAACAGAGTTAATTGGGCCTCGGCCCATTACAGAAACCAGGTTAAGCCCAAAGGCCCATAACAGAAACAGATCAGATATAAATATTATGCAAACAGAAACCCATCCCAAACCCATCCTTAACACCCCCGTACCAGCCTTACACCATGTGGGGAGACTACTCGACCCACCCAACCGCTACACGCCACAGATATTTGCAGCGAGGCTGCCAGATATAATTTGCAGTGAGACTGCCAGATAACATTTGCAGCGAGGCTGCCAGATATATTTGCAGTGAGACTGCCAGATATTGTGACGAGGTCACCAGATATAAATATTGTGGCGAGGCCACCAGATTGCAACGAGGTTGCCAGATATAATGTGACAGAGTCACCAGATTGCAGCGAGGCTGCCAGAACGCTTCCTCCATCATAAACCCATACCCCATGCAACAGATAATCATACTAACATGCAAGATATAGCATCAGATATACTCATATAGATAATTAACTCATGCAGATACATAACATCATACATTTCATACAGAATTGACCCTAGGGGTATAATAGTCTTTTTACACCTAGGGGTATTTTGGTAAATTTCCATATTTAAGGGTATTTTAGTCCTTTTTCATATTTTCAGAAATTTTATGCAAGTACAGCTGATTATTAGTTCCCAATTAACCACGGAAGTCCATTTGTGCCAAATTTCCAGTTTTGCCCTTTTTGCCCAAAACCCCTAATGGGCCTTACTAAGTCCAATATTGTCTCAAGCCCTTTAAGCCCAATTTTTAGGTTTAGTTTACCAAATTAACATGTTATTACTAACTACGTCGCCAGATAGTCTTTATTAGCCATTTTACCTATTTGGGCTCGGAAGCCCATTAGGCCCATCTTTGGCCCATTGAAACCCAACTTACCGAGAAGCTCGAAATTGCACCTTCTGCAATTTTGCCACTGTCATTTACTAGTTTGATCACCACAGGGTATTCGGTTACCCTCAGATCCTTTCAAGACAAATTTTTCGGTCACTTCAGTCGGACACTTTAGCATAGTTTCGGTCATTACGGCCTTTGGCCATCCTAGTCTATGATAGAGACACGGTACACACCTGTTTTGCAGTTCTGCCAACAAAATCCTCCACGTGCTTATTCCTACAATCCATTCCCTAATTGGTTAGCCAACAAGCTTTGCAAACTAATGTCAAAAATCCTTTATTGCATTCGGCCATACTCTCAAATAGCCTTACAACCTTACCTTAATTGTTTTAGATCCCTCAGATCTATCTTTAGATGAATCGCAACTTCCTCCTCCTTGCTGGATCTCCTACTCTTGCTATCGAAAGCACACAAGAAACAACCATAGTATTAGAGTCTTAAAAGCAATGTCGACATGCCCCCTAAAGATCTAGGGGTTTCGGCTTTTCTTTCTGATGTTGATAAACGAATGTACTTAATGTTTAGATCGCTTACCGTTGCTTCCACTCGAAGAATATCGTTTCCACGCTTCCACTAACTCGAGACTATATTAGATCCACCGCAAATCTAACTCTAACGTCACAAGAGTGGCCCTAGAGATATTCGGCTTTTTGAATGATTAGAAGGAGATGCTTTCGGCTTTTGAAAAAAAAGTGATATGGTGCACTTGTTGTTTTAACCAATAGAGTAGGTGGGGTAAATCGGCAAATAGAAGAGATAGAAGAATAGGGTTCGGCTTGCTAAAGAATCAAGAAGGAGAAGAAGAAGAAGATTTCGATCAATCGGTAACAAAGGGAGTGTGGTTTCGGTCATAGAAAGCATTCGGCCATGGGGATTTCAATCATATGAGTATTCGGTTTAGAGCTTGAAGAAAAGAAGTAGGAGAAAGCTTATTCGATTCGGCCAAGAAGGAGGCAACAAGATAGGTTTCGATTTTGAGAAAGCAAGATGAGAAGAAGATAAGAGTAGAAGAGAGAACAAGGGAGGTGTCTAGTCGAATGTAGATTCGGCTCAAGAGTGGGTTAAGGTTCGGCTATTAGGTTGATGAGAGGAACAAAATGGCAAAAGAAAGGTACCTAATACACTATGCAAAATTGACAGAAAAAGGAAGCTTTTCTTACCTAGGAAAAATCGGCACCAAATCATAAAAAGACCAAAGAAGAATTCGGCACACCAAAACACCTATTTGCCGAAAATGCTACCTAGGCACAATGCCGAATTTGCCTTCCCTCAAGAGTCCTTTGGCCGGCCACCAGTTTGAAATTCAAACTCTCCTTGATTTGCTCCTCAACCTCCTCCATGATTTGCTCTTTGACCGATTCAAATCTCTTCCAACAGAGTTCTATTCAGTTTCAAATTCTTACTTGCTCAAGCTCAAAAATAAAACACCACACTTGCAACCCCTGCAGCTTGAACCTTGGACCTCCAAGCTCATTTAGGCGCCACCTTTTAAGGAGCCTAGTGGCGTCTCCCTTGCCACTTTACCACTGATTCATTTGTGTCTTAATTCACAATTATTTTCTTATAACACCTATCTTCAAGAGTCCCCTATCTCCAAAGTCGAAAATACAAAATTTTGCCGAGCTTCTAACCAACACATGGGCCTTCTATAAGCCCATTAACACACTCCCAACATGCAACACACACCCACGTACTAGAATTTAAACATTCTATCAGCTAAAGAAAAATCTAAAAGAAACCCAAAATTTAGGGCGTTACAACTCTACCCTCCTTAAAGAAATTTCGTCCTCGAAATTACCTTATCCAAACATATGGGGATATTGCTGACGCATTGCCTCCTCTGGTTCCCAAGTAGCTTCCTCTCTGGCATGATTTCGCCAAAGTACCTTTACCAATGGGACTGATTTTCTTCTTAGCACTTTTACGTCTCGATCAAGAATCTGCACCGGCTCTTCCTCGAAAGTCAAATCAGGCTGTACTTCTATTTCTGCAACTGGTAGAATATGGGTAGGGTCAGAACGATATCGTCTTAGCATGGATACGTGGAACACATCATGGATTCTATTTAACTCTGGGGGTAATTCTAACTGATATGCCACCGGACCCACTCGCTTAAGAACCCGATAAGGCCCGATAAACCTCGGACTCAGCTTGCCTTTCTTACCAAATCTCAATATCTTTTTCCACGGCGAAACTTTCAGAAAAACCATATCACCTACTGAGTACTCAATCTCTTTACGCTTCAAATCTGCATAAGATTTTTGTCGATCAGATGCCTCTTTCAAACGATCCCTTATCACCTTGACCTTCTCTTTAGTCTCTGCTACCAATTCAGGTCCAAGAACTTGCCGCTCGCCCAATTCGGTCCAACAACTAGGTGAACGACACCTACGCCCATACAATGCTTCATAAGGTGCCATACGGATACTAGCCTGATAGCTGTTATTATATGCAAACTCTGCCAACGGTAAATAATCCTCCCAACTGCCTCGAAAATCGATAACACAACCCCTCAACATATCCTCTAGAATCTGAATAACCCTCTCAGACTGACCATCAGTCTGAGGATGAAAAGCCGTGCTAAAGTTCAGCCGCGTTCCCAACGCCTCATGCAACTTTTGCCAGAACCGAGATGTGAATCTAGGATCTCGATCAGAAATGATAGACACTGGCACCCCATGCAGTCGCACAATCTCTGCCACATACAACTTGGCTAACTTCTGAAGCGAATAATCAGTACGTACAGGGAGGAAATGAGCAGATTTAGTCAACCTGTCTACAATCAGCCAAATCGAGTCCTTCTTTGATGGCGTTAAGGGCAATCCACTTACGAAATCCATGGTCACCCTTTCCCACTTCCAGAGTGGTACCTTCACTGGTTGCAGAAGTCCAGAAGGTAACTGGTGCTCAGCTTTCACCTGCTGACAAGTCAGACATTTCCTCACAAATTCTGTTACTTCTCGCTTCAGTCCAGGCCACCAATACAACTCCTTTAAGTCATGATACATCTTATTACCTCCAGGGTGCATAGCACACAACCCTTTATGAGCTTCATTTAGAATTGCTTGCCTCAACTGAAAATCCTTCGGAACACAGATTCTACCGCGAAAACACAGAACTCCTTCACTGTTAAGTCCAAACTCAGAAGTATTCCCATCTTTAACCTGCTGAAATCGAGCATCCAGAGACTCATCCCTCAACTGCTTTTCCTTAATCTCATCCACCCAGGTCGGTCTTACTTGCAATTCTGCTAACAAGCTACCATCGTCATACAGACTCAAACGAGCAAACATAGCTCTCAGGTCAGATACAATTCTACGACTTAGGGCATCAGCCACTACATTAGCTTTGCCTGGATGATACTCAATCACACAATCATAATCCTTAAGCAACTCGATCCATCTCCGTTGCCTAAGGTTCAGCTCCTTCTGATTCAACAAGTACTTAAGACTCTTATGATCTGTGTATATAATACACTTTTCTCCATACAGATAATGTCTCCAAATCTTAAATGCGAAGATCACTGCTGCCAACTCCAAATCATGGGTAGGATAGTTCACTTCATGAGGTTTAAGCTGTCGCGATGCATAAGCAACCACCTTACCCTCTTGCATTAACACACAGCCCAACCCAACATGCGATGCATCACTGTACACGGTAAAATCTTTTCCAGACTCTGGTTGAATCAGTACAGGTGCCTCGGTCAGAACCTTCTTAAGCTTCTCAAAAGCTTCTTGCTGCTGCTGGGTCCAAACAAATGGTGTGCCTTTCCTTATGAGTTTCGTTAATGGTGCTGCCATCACCAAAAATCCTTCTACAAACCTTCTGTAGTATCCAGCTAAACCCAGAAAACTCCGAATTTCGGCCACAGACCTCGGTGGTTTCCATTCCAGAATCGCTTCAATCTTTCGAGGGTCCACCTTAATACCTTCAGCAGAAACAACATGCCCCAAGAACGTCACTTCCTTCAACCAAAACTCACACTTACTAAATTTCGCATAAAGCTCCTTTTCCCTTAACACTTGCAGCACAACACGGAGATGCTCATCATGTTTCTCTTTAGATTAAGAATAGACCAAAATATCGTCGATAAAGACGACCACGAATCGATCCAAGTATGGCTGGAACACTCGATTCATCAGATCCATGAAAGCTGCAGGTGCATTAGTCAGCCCAAATGGCATAACCAAGAGCTCATAGTGACCATAACGAGTTCTGAATGCTGTCTTGTGTATATCCACTTCTTTCACTCTTAACTGATGATACCCAGACCGAAGATCAATCTTGGAGAATACTGAAGCTCCTCTAAGCTGATCGAACAGATCGTCGATTCTTGGCAACGGGTACTTATTCTTGATCGTCAGCTTGTTCAACTGCCGATAATCGATGCACATCCGCATTGACCCATCTTTCTTCTTAACGAAAAGCACTGGTGCTCCCCACGGAGACACACTTGGCCTAATGAAACCTCTATCCAACAGTTCTTGAATCTGCGCTTTTAACTCCACCAACTCCTTTGGTGCCATTCTGTACGGTGCAATGGACACTGGTGCCGTACCAGGCAACAAATCGATCCCAAACTCAACCTCTCGATTAGGAGGCAGACCTGGAAGCTCCTCTGGAAACACATCTTGAAAGTCCTTAACGGTTCTAACTTGATCCACAGGTAGCTCCTCAGACTCCGCTTGACTTATAATTGCCATAAAAGCCTCACATCCTTTACGAATCCACTTCTCAGCTCTTAATGCCGACACCACATTAGACAGATAATCTCTACGTTCACCAATCACCATAACTTCCTCATCCTCTGCGGTTTTTAAACTCATTCGCTTTGCAGCACAATCCAAAGTAGCCCTATGCTTTACAAGCCAATCCATTCCTAGGATTAGATCGAATTCTCCGAAAGGTAACTCCATCAAATCTCCAGAAAAGATCTTACCTTGAGTCTCTATAGGCACGTCTCTATACAGTCTGTCTACCCTAACCGAGTGACCCAAAGGACTTAGTACAGTTACCCCACTCACTGTCTTCTCAGAACGTACTCCCAGCGACCCAGATATAGCACATGCAACATAAGAGTGTGTAGATCCAACATCTATTAACGCAGTGAATGGTATACGAGAAATCAAGAACGTACCGGTTATGACGTCAGGAGCATCACCTTCCTCTCGTCGACGAGCTGCATAGACTAACGCTAGCTGACGAGCCTCAGCAAAACCAGCACCCCTACCAGGTGCTCCTCGTCCTCGTCCATTTCCATTTCCACCTCTGCCTTGTCCACGACCTCTTGGAGCTGGTGGTCCACCCCTCACTGGCTGAGCAACCCTCTGATCTCTAACTTGATTCTGATCTGGTGCTTGAGGACAATCCTTAATTCTATGCTCCATCGACCCACATCGAAAACAGGCTCCTGAACGTTTCCGACACTCGCCCATATGGATCCTACCACAACTTCTGCAACTCTGTGGTCCGACAGCATTCATTGGCACTGCTCGCACTGGTTCTGCCACTCTTGCCCTCTTAACATTCCTATTATACCCGCCTGATGGTCCAGAATCCCTCCGGAAGCGGTTCCGATCCTTCTCACGGTTTTGCCTCTCAGTACGCTTTACCTCCTCAGCGATCTTAGCTTTCTCAACTAAAGCAGCAAAACTACGCTCCCTCTGTAGAGCAATCAGCACCCTTAGCTCGTCCCTCAAACCATCCTCGAAGCGCACACTACGCTCATACTCAGTAGCAACTATCCCAGAAGCATATCGACTTAACCTCAAAAACTCAGCCTCGTACTCAGATACTGATCTACCTCCCTGAACCAAATTCAAAAATTCCTTCCGGCGGGCGTCCACATAGCTGGCTCCAACATATTTCCCTTTAAAGGCTGTCTTAAACAGCTCCCATGTTACCTCACCAGCTGCCGCCCCATCTCTTACTGTGAGCCACCACTGATAGGCTTCATCCCTTAGCAACGACACAGCTCCCTTCAGTTTCTGCTCCATAGAGCAATCCAGGTCGTCCATAATCCGCTCTGTGGCCTCCAACCAGTACTCGGCCACATTCGGGGCTACACCAGACACGCCCCTAAAGAATTCTACCCCATTAGATCGGAGTCGCTCAGAAATAGAACCTCGAAATCCATTACCGGTACTTGCCCCAGCAACCCTTTCCAAGACTCGAAGCATTGCTTGTGATAGGGCATCATCCCCTACGCCCCTATCGTGAGATTCCACCTCTGTCGCCGGTGGTATCGGTGCATCAGCTGCTGGCGCATGACCCGAAGAAGAAGATTCAGCTCGTGCACTACCTCGGCTACGTCCACGGCCCCTACCACGAGCTGCTCGCGTACTCATTTCGTATTTTCTGTTTTAGAAATCTTATGAGTCAGATTAATATTTCAATGTTTATTACAGATGTCTTATGAATAGTAGAGTTTCAAAGTTTATCTTCTTTCGCGGTAGCCTAGCTGCAGTCTCAGTTTATCTATCAGAGTCTCTACAGTTTCAGTAATACCCTAGCTAAAGTATCATAATATAGTCTTTAGTCAGGCATACAATCAGAATTTTCAGAAACAGTCAGAAAAGTTCAGAAAACTTACAGGCTTCGGCCGGAGATTCGGTGTGCCACTCTTTCAAAAGATTCCATAGAAAAACTTAATAAATTTTCTATTTTCTTTAAAAATAATTCATGTAAGTTCGAAGAGAAGTTCATCAAAACTAGTTCTGAGTAATTTTAAAACCATGTTAAAAACATGATCTTTCGAAAATCTTGTTTTGATTGCTTGAAAACTTCTATTTTTAGACCCATTCCACAGCCGAGTTGTTGCAACTTAGCTCTGATACCACTAAATGTAACACCCCAAACCCGGCCTGGACGTTATGACCAGATTTGGTGCGTCACATGATCCTAAACTACGCTTATAACCTTTTTAAACATGTTGAGACATAGGTGATATTTTGGAAAACCAGCAAGGTGAGAAAAGTTCTTGTTAAAACTACTTTAACTTGTCATTATTCAAGATTGTTTGAATCTTATTAACCTTGTTTTGAAAACGTTGTTAAGGTTTTGGAAACCCGCGCAGCCTATATCTAGCAGTTTCGATAAAGTACGAACCCAATCCTTTAGAAAGTTAAAACCCAAAAAGAAATTTTAATAGCGGCCTTATTACACATTAAAACCCAAAAATTAACATAAAAATTAATAAACTAAAACATAATAAAAACCAGTTCTCTTGCAGACGTCGTGGCCACTCCGAATCTCTCGCAGCTCCAAGCCCACTATGGTTGAGGGTCACCTGCAGTGATGAAACAGAAGGGGGGTGAGTTTGAGAACTCAGTGTGCAACATTATCTCAACCATAGGCCAAAACAGATCAAGCCTCAGAAACAGAGTTAATTGGGCCTCGGCCCATTACAGAAACCAGGTTAAGCCCAAAGGCCCATAACAAAAACAGATCAGATATAAATATTATGCAAACAGAAACCCATCCCAAACCCATCCTTAACACCCCCGTACCAGCCTTACACCATGTGGGGAGACTACTTGACCCACCCAACCGCTACACGCCACAGATATTTGCAGCGAGGCTGCCAGATATAATTTGCAGTGAGACTGCCAGATAACATTTGCAGCGAGGCTGCCAGATATATTTGCAGTGAGACTGCCAGATATTGTGACGAGGTCACCAGATATAAATATTGTGGCGAGGCCACCAGATTGCAACGAGGTTGCCAGATATAATGTGACAGAGTCACCAGATTGCAGCGAGGCTGCCAGAACGCTTCCTCCATCATAAACCCATACCCCATGCAACAGATAATCATACTAACATGCAAGATATAGCATCAGATATACTCATATAGATAATTAACTCATGCAGATACATAACATCATACATTTCATACAGAATTGACCCTAGGGGTATAATAGTCTTTTTACACCTAGGGGTATTTTGGTAAATTTCCATATTTAAGGGTATTTTAGTCCTTTTTCATATTTTCAGAAATTTTATGCAAGTACAGCTGATTATTAGTTCCCAATTAACCACGGAAGTCCATTTGTGCCAAATTTCCAGTTTTGCCCTTTTTGCCCAAAACCCCTAATGGGCCTTACTAAGTCCAATATTGTCTCAAGCCCTTTAAGCCCAATTTTTAGGTTTAGTTTACCAAATTAACATGTTATTACTAACTACGTCGCCAGATAGTCTTTATTAGCCATTTTACCTATTTGGGCTCGGAAGCCCATTAGGCCCATCTTTGGCCCATTGAAACCCAACTTACCGAGAAGCTCGAAATTGCACCTTCTGCAATTTTGCCACTGTCATTTACTAGTTTGATCACCACAGGGTATTCGGTTACCCTCAGATCCTTTCAAGACAAATTTTTCGGTCACTTCAGTCGGACACTTTAGCATAGTTTCGGTCATTACGGCCTTTGGCCATCCTAGTCTATGATAGAGACACGGTACACACCTGTTTTGCAGTTCTGCCAACAAAATCCTCCACGTGCTTATTCCTACAATCCATTCCCTAATTGGTTAGCCAACAAGCTTTACAAACTAATGTCAAAAATCCTTTATTGCATTCGGCCATACTCTCAAATAGCCTTACAACCTTACCTTAATTGTTTTAGATCCCTCAGATCTATCTTTAGATGAATCGCAACTTCCTCCTCCTTGCTGGATCTCCTACTCTTGCTATCGAAAGCACACAAGAAACAACCATAGTATTAGAGTCTTAAAAGCAATGTCGACATGCCCCCTAAAGATCTAGGGGTTTCGGCTTTTCTTTCTGATGTTGATAAACGAATGTACTTAATGTTTAGATCGCTTACCGTTGCTTCCACTCGAAGAATATCGTTTCCACGCTTCCACTAACTCGAGACTATATTAGATCCACCGCAAATCTAACTCTAACGTCACAAGAGTGGCCCTAGAGATATTCGGCTTTTTGAATGATTAGAAGGAGATGCTTTCGGCTTTTGAAAAAAAAGTGATATGGTGCACTTGTTGTTTTAACCAATAGAGTAGGTGGGGTAAATCGGCAAATAGAAGAGATAGAAGAATAGGGTTCGGCTTGCTAAAGAATCAAGAAGGAGAAGAAGAAGAAGATTTCGATCAATCGGTAACAAAGGGAGTGTGGTTTCGGTCATAGAAAGCATTCGGCCATGGGGATTTCAATCATATGAGTATTCGGTTTAGAGCTTGAAGAAAAGAAGTAGGAGAAAGCTTATTCGATTCGGCCAAGAAGGAGGCAACAAGATAGGTTTCGATTTTGAGAAAGCAAGATGAGAAGAAGATAAGAGTAGAAGAGAGAACAAGGGAGGTGTCTAGTCAAATGTAGATTCGGCTCAAGAGTGGGTTAAGGTTCGGCTATTAGGTTGATGAGAGGAACAAAATGGCAAAAGAAAGGTACCTAATACACTATGCAAAATTGACAGAAAAAGGAAGCTTTTCTTACCTAGGAAAAATCGGCACCAAATCATAAAAAGACCAAAGAAGAATTCGGCACACCAAAACACCTATTTGCCGAAAATGCTACCTAGGCACAATGCCGAATTTGCCTTCCCTCAAGAGTCCTTTGGCCGGCCACCAGTTTGAAATTCAAACTCTCCTTGATTTGCTCCTCAACCTCCTCCATGATTTGCTCTTTGACCGATTCAAATCTCTTCCAACAGAGTTCTATTCAGTTTCAAATTCTTACTTGCTCAAGCTCAAAAATAAAACACCACACTTGCAACCCCTGCAGCTTGAACCTTGGACCTCCAAGCTCATTTAGGCGCCACCTTTTAAGGAGCCTAGTGGCGTCTCCCTTGCCACTTTACCACTGATTCATTTGTGTCTTAATTCACAATTATTTTCTTATAACACCTATCTTCAAGAGTCCCCTATCTCCAAAGTCGAAAATACAAAATTTTGCCGAGCTTCTAACCAACACATGGGCCTTCTATAAGCCCATTAACACACTCCCAACATGCAACACACACCCACGTACTAGAATTTAAACATTCTATCAGCTAAAGAAAAATCTAAAAGAAACCCGAAATTTAGGGCGTTACACATATATTTCATGAATTTCACATTTTAGTCCTCCAAAGCATCATTTTCACAATTTAGCCCTATTTAGCTAAATTCCTCAAAAATCCAAGAATAAAATATGTAACCAAGCACATATCTTTAATTTCCTATCATTAACTTCATGAAACTCACAAAATCATCAACATCATACTTTGAAATCTTCATTAGAAATAGAAATTGAAACATGGGCTTTGAAATATATGAAGCAACGATGACAGAAACATAGAAATTATCAAAAACGAATTAAAAACGAACCTTTAATCAAAGAAAATATTGGTTGAGCCCTAGGTTGGATGCTTTCTTTTTCTTTCTTTGTATAATCGGCTATGGTGTATGAAATAAACACCATTTTCATGTTTTAATTTTTATTATTCGTTATTTTATAACCATTTTACTATTTTACCCGTTTATTGTAACATCAATAAATCATCCACTAATGTCCATCTTTGTCATTTATAACTTTCAATGGTCTAATTGCATCATAAATGCCTCATGCTATAAAGACAGCCACAATTTAGCCCTTACAAATTAAACCATCAAATTTTCATTTTATGCGATTAAGCCGTTTTCTTAATTCGACACTCAAACAATCAAATTTTCAAACGAGACTTCCACACAAGCTAATTCACATTTTATAAGCATGAAAAATAATAGTAAAATTTTTTTTTGACTCGGATATGTGGTACCAAAACAACTGTTCCGACTAGGGTCTAAACCGGGCTGTTACATTATGAGTTTCTGGTTATGTCATTTGGGCTAACTAATGCACCTGCAGTATTTATGGATTTGATGAACTAGATATTCAAACCATACTTAGATAGATTTGTGGTAGTATTCATTGATGGTATTATGGTTTATTCTCGGAATGAAAAAGAACATACATAACATTTGAGAATTGTGCTGCAAATTCTACGAGAGAAACAGTTATATGCTAAATTCAGTAAATGTGAATTTTGGCTTCGAGAAGTGGGTTTTCTCGGACATATTGTATCTACCGAAGGCATCAGGGTAGATCTGAGTAAAATCTCAGCTAGTTTGAATTGGAGTCCACCGAAGAATGTATCTGAAGTTAGAAGTTTCTTAGGTTTAGCTAGTTATTATCAAAGATTTGTACAGGGGTTCTCTATGATAGCTTCTCCGATGACCCGTTTATTGCAGAAAGATGTTAAATTCGAGTGGACTGAAGAATGTCAATGGACTGAAGAATGTCAACAGAGTTTTGATCGATTGAAAGAATTGTTGACAAAAGCACCTGTGTTGGTACAACGTGAACCGGGTAAAGAATTTATTATTTATAGTGATGCATCATCAAATGGTTTAGGTTGTGTCTTGATGCAAGAAGGTAAAGTAATAGCCTATGCTTCAAGAAAACTTAAGTCCTATGAAAGAAATTACCCGGTACATGATCTTGAATTAGCTGCTATTGTATTTGCATTGAAGATATGGCATCATTACTTGTATGGTGAAAAATGTCATATCTATATTGATCATAAAAGCTTGAAATATTTGATGACACAGAAAGATTTGAATTTGAGACAGCGTAGGTGGCTTGAACTGATAAAAGATTATGATTTGATTATTGATTACCATCTAGGTAAGGCTAATGTTGTAGCTGATGCTTTGAGCTGAAAATCTTGATTTGCTTTACAAGCTAGGAATACCCAGTTATCCTTGTCTGATGATGGTTCAGTTATAGCTGAAATGAGAGCTAGACCAGTGTTTATACAACAAATTTGTGAGGCTTAGAAAAATGATGAAAAGTTACAAACTAAACGGGCACAATGTAAGTTGGGTACTAATTCTAAATTTCAAGTAGGGATCGATGATTGTTCGTTATTCAAAGGTAGGGTATGTGTACCTCAAAATTTAGAGCTCATAAGAAGATTCTACATGAGGCTCACAGTGATACTATGTTTGTACATCCAAGGAGTAATAAAATGTATAATGATCTGAAAAAGATGTACTGGTGGCCAGGTATGAAACGTGATATCTCTGAATTTGTATCAAAGTGTTTGATATGTCAGTAGGTTAAAGCTGAACATTAGGTACCTTCGGGGTTACTTCAGGCAATCACTATACTGGAATGGAAATGGGAAAGAATTACTATGGATTTTGTATCTAGGTTACTGTTGTCTCCAAGGAAGAAAGACGCCATTTGGGTGATTATTGACCGATTAACAAAATCAGCGGACTTTATTCCAATACGCATGGATTATTCTTTAGATAAACTAGCTCAATTGTACATAACTGAGATTGTTAGGCTACATGGAGTGCCTATTTCCATCATATCAGACAGAGATCCCAATTTACATGTCGTTTCTAGAACAAATAATAAGAAGCCTTGGGTACTCAATTGTATTTTAGCACTGCATTTAATCCTCAAACTGATGGCCAAACTAAGCGTGTAATTCAGGTATTGGAAGATATGCTCTGATGTTGTATACTAGAGTTTGAAGTTAGTTCGGAGAGGTATCTACCTTTGATCGAATTCGCTTATAATAATAGCTATCAGTCCAATATTAAAATGGCTCCGTATGAAGCCTTATATGGTAGAAAATGTAGAACACCGTTACATTGGACAGAGCTCAATGAAAAGAAGATACATGGGGTTGATTTGATCTGGAAAATAGAAGAAAAAGTAACAGTTATTGGGGAGAGTTTGAAAGCTGCTTCTTATTGTCAAAAATCATACGCCGATCTTAATGGAAAGAGATTGAATTTCAGGTTGGGAATAAAGTATTTTTAATGTATCACCTTGGAAGAAGTTCTCTGATTTGGTCGTAAAAGTAAATTGAGTCCAAGATTCATCAGACCATATAAAATCATAGAAAGGATTGGACCAGTTGTTTATCGATTGGCATTACCGCCAGAACTCGATAGAATTCGTAATGTTTTTCATGTATCTCTGCTACGACGGTATCGATCAAATCCTTCACATGTTATTTCTCCTATAGAAGTGGAAATTTAGCCAAATATGAGTTACAGTGAAGAACCAGTTAAGATTTTGGCATAGGAGACCAAGTAACTCAGAAATAAAAAGATAAAGTTAGTAAGTATTATGGAAAAAACATGGAGTAGAAGAGGCAACATGGGAACCGGAGGAAGCTATAAGAAAACAGTACCCAAACCTTTTTAATGGTAAGATTTTCGGGGACGAAAATCTCAAAAAGAGGGAAGAGTTGTGACAGCCTGATTTTGGGCCTAAACAGAATAGTGGTTGTAACACCCCAAACCCGGTCTGGACGCTATGACCAGATTTGGTATGTCACATGATCCTAAACTACGAATGTAACCTTTAATACGCGTTGAGACTTAGGTGATATTTTATAAAACTAGCAAGGTGAGAAAAGTTCTTGTTAAAACTACTTTAAGTTGTCATTATTCAAGATTGTTTAAACTTTATAAACGTTATTTTGAAAACGTTATTAAGGTTTTGAAAACCCGCGCAGCCTGCATCTAGCAGTTTCGATAAAGTACGAACCAAACCCTTTAGAAAGTTAAAACCCAAAAAGAAAATTTAATAGCGGCCTTATTACACATTAAAACCCAAAAATTAACATAAAATTTAAAATACTAAATCATAAATGAAAACCAGTTTTATTGCAGTCGCTGTGGCCACTCCGAACCTCTCGCAGCTCTAAGCCCACTATGGTTGAGGGTTACCTGCAGAGATTAATTAAAAAGGGGTGAGTTTGCCAACTCAGTGTGCAACATTATCTCAACCATAGGCCAAAACAGATCAAGCCTTAGAAACAGATTTAGTTGGGCCTTGGCCCATTACAGGAATCAGGTTAAGCCCAAAAGGCTCATAACAGAAACAGATCAGATATAAGCATTATGCAAACAGAAACCCAACCCAGATCCATCCTTAACACCCCCGTACCAGCCTTACACCATGTGGGGAGACTACTCGACCCACCCAACCGCTACACACCACAGATATTTGCAGCGAGGCTGCCAGATAAAATTTGCAGCGAGGCTGCCAAATATTGTGACGAGGTCACCAGATACAGATATTATGGCGAGGCCACCAGAACAGATATATACGTGACGAGGCCACCAGATTGCAGTGAGGCTGCCAGAACAGATATATATGCGGCGAGGCCACCAGATTGCAGCGAGGCTGCCAGAACGCTCCCTCCATCATAAACCCAAACCCCATGCAGCAGGCATACATGCTATGACATGTAACATACAGAATCACATGCATCAGATATATACATATGTTATGATATATGACATGCAGAAACAGAAAATCATACATTTCATACAGAATTTACCCTAGGGGTATAAAGGTCATTTTACACTTAGGGGTAAAATGGTAATTTTCCATACTTAGGGGTATTTTAGTACTTGTTCCAATATTACGAGTTTTATGCATGTTACAGTCACATATAAGCTTTAGTTCCATCTTAGCAGTCAATTTAACAGATTTTAACAATTTCAGTCACTGGGCCCTAAAACTCCTAATGGGCCCTACAGTGTTTATTTAGCAAATTAAACCCATTTAGCCCAAATTTCCTATCTAGCTACCAGTTTTAGCAGTTCCGATACTACAGTCAAATAGAACACATTTATTTCCTATTTTTACCTATACGGGCCCGAAAGCCCGTGAGCCCATGTTTGGCCCATCGAGACCCAACTTACCGAGGTGCACAAAATTGCACACTCAACTAACTTACCACTTACGGTTACAGATCTCGGGATTTCCAATAATCTTGTGAGCATTCGCACACTCACAAGCCCACATAATACCAACTTTTTGGTTACTTGGCCTCTGCCGAATTAGACTAAAGAAGGGTTCGATACACACCTGATTACGACGAACGATGATGATATCTGCTCCAACTTAATCCTATATTCGATTACTAAAACATTAGACCACGAATCAATGATAACTAAATTTAACATACTCTTACCATATTCGGGCATCCATGAACAAGGCCCTAAATCCTTACCTTTGCTGAAGTTGATATCCAAATCTGGATCCAAATGCTCCACTGATCCAAGCCCTTAGTCAGCAGCCTTTAACACTTACAAGCACAGAGTAAAATAACTGGTAACAGCCCCTTAAAGCCTTAGGCACTATTTCGACAGCCTCCCTAAACACATAGGGATTCCAACTTTTCCAAATCCCAAAAATAAGAATAGATCACAGTCAAGTCATTCATATCACCAACTTATAACCACGGTCAAAGTAGCCTAATCATCACACAAGTTAGTCATTTACCCACGAAGGGCAAAACAGTCATTTAACACCTAGGGGCAAAATGGTAATTTTATCCCACAGGGGTATCTCGGTAATTCTACCCTACAGGGATATTTTAGTAATTCTACCCTAAAGGGGTATTTCAGTAATTCTACCCTAAAGGGGCATTTCAGTAATTTCACAAATCAAGGGTAAAACAGTAATTTTACAGATCAGGGGTAAAACGATAATTTTACAAATATGGGTAAAATGGTAATTTTACAAATCAGGGGTAAAATAGTAATTTTACAAGTCGAAGGTATTTCAGTAATTTGGTAAACTAAAGCATTCTAAACAGATATAACAATGCAAATGGGCTTAGGGCCCATTCTTGACCCAAATAGGCCCACACGCTCGTGTGGCCCTTTTAGCCCAAATTTAGCTACAGATATGCGATTCACCTAGTCTAGCCCAATATTTACTATACAATTAAACAACTTGTCCAAATGGCCCCGTAAGCCCATTGGGCCCACATGGCCCCTTCGGCCCATCGCAGCCCGAAGTAGCCGTCCTACCGCTAGAGTAGTGAGAAATACACACCTGATAGGAGACTGAAGTTAATCCGTGCTCCAAACACTCTTAGCCGATGCCCAACCCAAACGGGCACGCCATAAAGCGAAAGGGATCAGCCAAGAAGGCTGTGCCTACTCTCCTCCTGGTTTGCTCTATTTAAAGCTAGCTCCTCACCTACTCTCATGTTAGCTTTCCGATGTGGGATTCTCCATCAATCCCCCCAAAATTAAAGCATTAGCAAAATAATCAACCTTTGCGTGCAACGGGATTCGAACCAAAGTCCTCTCAGTAACCCTGTCATGCCGTCACCACTCAGACACAAGCTCCTTTGTGTCATAAGTCCAACACATTTAACTTTAAAGCTCACCTACTTGCTTCCAGATTTATTTAAAAGAAAAACCAAAATAAATTACAAGAGCCAAGACTTGAACCTTGGACCCCTTGCTTCCTTGTCCCCTAAGTGGCGCTACTTTGCCACTACACCACATTCCTTTTTTTGTGTCTTATTACACACATAATTCCTTACAACTCCTCTTTTCCAAGTCCTCTATTCCTTAAGTCCAAAAATCCAAGAATTATCTGGGTTTTTAACCAACACTTGGGCCTTCCATAGGCCCAATAACACACTCCAAACACGAATTACACATCCATATATCAAAATTTCAACATTACACCAAATATCACAAAAATCCCGGAATCCCAGAAATTAGCCCAAGACTTTTCCCCACACTATGAATCCTTCGCAGTTCACTAAAATACCATATTAACCCATTAATAATAACCTTCCATAACAGAATTCAACACATCAATAATTTTATTTCAAACTATCTCACACCCACACCCAGGCCCAAGGCCCAATACTTCTAGGCCCAAATTCAGGGTGTTACAGTGGTTTTGAAACCACAAATTCAAAGTAGAAAATTTTATTCTGATTAATTATTATAATTTATCTAGTGATTAGATGCATGTGTTAAAGTATCGATAGAAAATTTTATGAGTTACATGCTTAATTTCCCGATTAAGGCTTAATTGAGAGTTGATAAATATGAGTTCTTGATGTTAAAGGATTTATTTGAAGAGCATAATTGAAGTAGAGGTCCTTAAATGGTGATTATACCATTAGGTTTCCATGGATAGAAATGGACATACATAGGTAGAAATAACCAAAGTTTTAATGAAGGGCATTTTAGTCATTTGGTAATTAAAAGGAATTAAAAGGGAAAAAGATGGCAAAATATGCTCATCTTCTCCATAAGGGCCGAATACATCAAGGAAACACAATAGCTAGGGTTTCTTCAACTTCTCAAGCTCATAGTAAGTGATTCCAAGCCCCGTTTTTACTGTTATTTATGTTTTTAGAGTCCCGGTAACTTTATTTAGCTTATTCTAGCAATAATTTAACCTAGGGTTCATATTTGGAAAAATACCCATAGGTGAAATGTGTTTATTTTGATGTTTTATGATAGAATATAAGGCTTTAAATTATGCTAAACAACTTGTGCTACTTCGTTTTAAGTAAAATGAGAAATGGCATAATCAGTAAAAATACCTAATGTTTATAAGTATAGGTTAGAGTGGGAATTTGATGTTGTCGTTAGTAAATAAATTATCAGCATGTTCTAAAACATAAGAATTAGGGATAAAGTTTACTTTTCGAGCCTTGGGGCAAAAGTGTAAATATGTAAAAGTTTAGGGGCAAAATCTTAATTTTGCCAAAGTTAGAGTTAAAGACTATTTTGATAGATGTGACCATTAAATAAGCTAAATGTGTTATTTTAGATTAAGAAAGATATGGAATCGACCTTGATCGGGGAAAGGAAAAGATTATGGACTAAATTGCAAAATTTCTATATTTTGCACCGACGTAAGTTTATATGTAAATAATGTATTGTTTTTATTATGTTATGATATTTTATTATGTGACATGTGAAATAAGTTCTAGTATTGTACAATTAATGGATATAAATGGTGAATTGTGGTTGATGAATTGGGATTAAATGAGGAAATCTTGGTTGAACCTTTAGAATGGAAAAATGTGGTGCTAAGTGGATATGCCATGGTTACGCATGTTGATTCATTAACATGGTGCTAAGTGGATATGCTACGGTTATACATATAACGTGATGCTAAGTGGATATGCCACGGTTATACATGTTGATTTGAAAAGTGGCGCTAAGTGCGTATGCCACGAATACATATGTTAGCCCAATAGTGTGATGCTATGTGCTTATACCACGAAGTTGGGCATCAATTACATAGGGTGAAATTATATGCTAGAACCACCAGATATTGTGACATTCCGAAGTGTTCAACAGGAGAAATAAGTTTGTTAAATTGAAATTTATGCGAAAAATGTGGAAATACATACCGAGATATGAATATATGGGTTTTGAACCATGAGTTAGATAAGTGATTGAGCTTTGATAAGATAAATTTGGAAAAGTGTTATTTTGCATGTTGATAATAAGGAATTTTAGTGAAAGAGGTAAAACTTGGGATAAATAACTTCAAACAGCAGCAGAGGAGTGACTTTGAAAGATCACCATAAATGTTATAAATTGAATTAGAATTTTAATGAGATATGGAATTAAATCTTATTGATTCTATTTTCATATAAAAGAAACAAGGCAAGTAAAATAATTCTATATTCTTAGTTATTTAAATTTTTGTAAGATTGATTCAGATTGATTTTGTGATCCCCTATTTTGAATTGGAAAGATCATTAAAATTGGTAAAAAAATATTTATGTAACATAATTTATATGGTAAGATTCCTTATTGAGTCTATTTTTAGAAAAAACAAACAAGAACATCTTTTGAATTTTGTATAAAGAGAAATCAAAATATTAGTGAAGAGTAGTCAGGACTATTGAGTAGCAAAATAGGGGAAGTTTAATGAATAAACTGTTTTAATTGGCCCAACCAAAAATTCTAAAATTTTTATGGTAAGAAGACATATGAGTATAGTTTTAAGGAAAATTATTGGATCTTAATTTGGAGCTCTGTAGCTCCAGATAAAAATAATTAGTGACTAGGACTCGAATGGACAGCTTGTACTAAACTTCAGTAAATGGTAAATGCATGTGAGAATAAGGTTGTATAATTGTGGAAACATATTTTGGGATTTATAAATGTAACATCCCAAAATAAGGCCTAATCGAAATAGTGGTTTCGTAACCACAAATCTGAGATAGAAATAATTATTTTATAATTATTTTGAGGTCTATATTATGATTGCATGATGGTGTGAAAATTTCTTGAAGAAATTCTATGCGTAAAGTGCTTAATTTAAAATTAGGGACTAAATCGAATAAGTTGCAAAACTTGCATTCTAGAAGTTTCTAGCATGAAACTGTTTTGAAATATTAATTAGGAGATCTTAAATAGTAATTTGGCCAATTTTAAGTTCATGGACAAAATTTGGGCATCGATGGAATTTTTGAAAGTTTAGTAAGGAGGGGCATTTTGGTCATTTGGATATTAACATGAAATAAAAAGGGAAAAATAGCACAAAATTGATCATCTTCTTCATTACCACGAAATTTCAAGGGTTCTCCATAGCTAGGGTTTATTTCAAGCTGCCAAGCTCCATAGTAAGTGATTCCAAGCCCCGTTTTTAATGTTATTTACGTTTTCGTAGTCCCGGTAGCTCGATAAAGCTTATGTTAGCAATATTTTAAGTTAGGGTTCATATTTGGAAAAATACCCATAGGTGAAATTTGTGTATTTTGATGTTTTATGATAGAATATGAGGTTTTAAATTATGCTAGACAACTTGAGCTACTCGGTTTTAGGTAAAAACGAGTAGAAGGGCTTAATTGGTAAAAATACCTATTATACATAAGTGTATATTATAGTAGGAAATTGAAGATGATGTTGGTAAATAAATGATCAGCATGTCTTAAAATACAAGAATTTGTGATAAGTTTTGATTTCCGAGTCTTGGGACAAAAGTGTAAATATGCAAAAGTTTAGGGGCAAAAATGTAATTTTGCCAAAGTTTGAGTAAAGGGCTATTTTGGTAAATGTTGATATTAAATAAGTTAAATTTGCTATTATAGATCAAGAAGAACAAAATTCGGGAGTAGATCGGGGAAAAGAAAAAGTAAAGGACTAAATTGTAAAGTTTAGTCACATTTGGTATCGAGGTAAGTTTACGGTAAATAAATGCAATATTTTGTTATTTTACATTACTATTGTCATTTTCCAGCATTTATATATATTCATTTTATGAAAATAATCAAGTTGAATATAAGGTGATATGACAGAGAAAAGCAGTAGAAAGTCTCGATTGAACCTTAGGAATGTTAGGATACGAAATGTCATGACATTAGGGGTCGACAGGACAGGACAGGACAGAAATGATCCATGTAAGTCCGTACTAGATATACAACTTTGGAGACAGGATTGAGCCATGTAAGTCCATATTAGATATATGGCATTGGAGACAGGAATAATTCATGTAAGTCCATGTCAAAGACATGGCATTGGCAGGATATTGTTAGACAGGAACGACCCTAGTATCCTTAGTATTCCGAGTGGTTCAACGGGCCATTATTCAAGTAAATGTACAGTGAATTATTAGTAAAGGAAAGGTAGATTGTAATCATGAATAATGAAAGGTCAGGTAAGAAAGAAGGTAAGTGAAGAAGAAGAAGGCAGAAAATGAGATGTAAAGAAAGCTTATAATGCTAATTGATAGTTTGCATACTTATCCCATATGATGAATGTTGTAATTTATTTGCTTGTAAACTTACTAAGTCTAATGCTTACCCTCTTTATTTCTTTCTTCTTATAGTTCTTGCCAAGCCACTCGGGGATCAAAGGAAACGTCGGAGATCCGATCACACTATCGAGGAATCCTATCGGTATAGTTAGACGTTTCTTTTCGTGTATGGCATGTATAGGGACTTGGCTTCTTTTGATATGGATGTCTTATGACATGTTCAATGAATGGGATGTAAATACTTGATAGTGAATAGCTAATGAAATGGCTAATGATATACAAGTATGATAGTATATATACTTGAGTGATAACTGTCACATGGAAATTAAGGAAAAATGTGAAAGTAGCTTAAAAATAGAACATTGTAATAGCAGTGATGAGAGTTTGAAAAATCACTAAAAATAATAGAAACATGTTTTAATGGTCAATAATATATTAAATTAAAGCTTATTGTGTCTATTTTCATATGGAACAAACAAAACAGGTAAAGGTATTGTATTTTATGAGATATCTGAGTTTTAGTAAAATAGGGCCAGAGCAATTTCTGGATCCCCTGTTCCAACTTTGGAAATTCACCATAAATTGTACAAAAATAATTATGAGGATTACTTTATATGTTCAGAATTCTTATTGAGTCTAGTTTTAAGAGAAACAAACGGCATAGTCATATGAATTTTGTACAGGGAGAAAAGTGGTTCGTAATAAGTAGAGGTCAGTGCAGTTGCAAATAGGGGCAACTTTAACTAATAAACTGTACTAATCGGTCCAGCCAAAAATTCTAGAAAACAATTAGCAGATAGATACATGAGTCTAGATTCAGGGAAAATTTACGGATCTTGATTTTGAGTTTCGTAACTCGAGATATGATTTTTCAAGCGACAATGACACAGATAAACTGCTTATTCCGAAAATCAAAATAGATAATGTAAAGTTGTTTAAAATGGTAAATTATGTGTAGTAACACCTCAAGCTCGACTCCGGCGACGGTCTCGGGCATGGGGGCGTTACAATAAATGCCATTAATAGTTTATCATTTTTATTATTTACATATTACTTACTAAGCTATAAGCTTACTTTGTTTTCTCTTTCTTTCTTGTCTTATTTTATAGTGTAATCGAGTTCGTTCGTGACTCGGGAAAAATTGTCGGAGGCTTACCAACACTATCCATCCTTCCTTTTGGTATTTTGTAAACATATTATGGATATATGGCATGTATAGAAGGCTTGAGTATTTTTTTTTTTTGTATATTGTAGTAATATTACTTGAAATGTTGATTTCTAATATTGGATATATCACTCGTATTATGCTATCGATATGGTCTAATATTAGTTAAATTACAAGTTTATGATATATGTGAATTTAATGTTTAAAATGATGAGTGAATAGTTGACGGGTTTTGATTTAGAAAATCATTTTATGTCTCGATTTATTATGATTACATATATGTTATTCTGGTAATACTCGTATCTTGTTCCAGTATTGAACTCGGGTATAGGGTGTTACAACTAACTTTCATTTTCTACCATTAGATATCAAATTACATGCATGTCTAACATGGGTAAAATTTTAAACTTTGATAATACTTCAAATTAGTCCTTGGAAAGACTAGATTAGTTTACAAGGATCTCAAAAACATAAAAATCATTAAAAACGGGGCTACGATGGACTTACAATTGAGCTTGGAAAGCTTGGCCAAAACCCTAGCTATGGAGACCCTTCACATTCGGCTATGGGGGATGAAATTGAAGAAGATGACATCTTTTTTTTTAAATATTGTCTTTATTCGCCAAATGACCAAAATGCCCTTAATGCCTAACTTGGAAATTTCACCTAACCATGTAAAGTATAATGGTCTAATTACCTTTTAAAGACTCCCAATTTAAAAATTTATTACAATTAAGCACTCAAAGCTTCTAGAACACACATTTTGCACCTATTGCAATTTAGTTCTACTAAGCAAATTAGACGCACTATCGATAAAATTTCTTAATGAAATTTTCACACAATCATTCAATCATTTAGTAAACCTTAAAGAAATAATAAAATAACTATTTCTACTTCAGATTTGTGGTTCTGAAACCACTGTTTCAATTTGACCCTAAAACGAGCTATTACAACTCTCCTCCCTTTAGGGATTTTTGTCCTCGAAAATGATACCGAAAAAGAGATTTGGGTACTTTTTCTCATAGCTTTCTTGGGTTCCCATGTAGCCTCTTCAACCCTATGTGTTTGCCTTAAAACTTTTACTAGGGCTATGGTTTTATTTCTCAACTGTTTGACCTCCCGAGCTAAAACCTTGATCGGTTCCTCACCGTAAATCATATCAGGTCAAATCTCCACCTCTGTCGGTGAAATTATGTGTGAAGGATTTGATCGATAATAGTGCAACATAAACACATGAAAAATGTTGTGGATCCTTTTTAACTCTGCCAGCAAAGTTTATCGGTATGCTACTGGCCCTATCTTTTCAATGATGTCATACGTACCAATAAAGCACGGACTCAACCCTTGCGACTGAATCTAAGGATTTTCTTCCACGGAGACACTTTCAAGAATACATTATCACTGACTTGAAATTCAATTTCCTTTCACTTCAAATCTAAGTACGATTTCTGTCTACCCGAAGTTGCTTTCAAACAATCACGAATTAACTTCTCTTTTTCTTTCTCTAACCAAATCAACCCTGTGAATCCGTCTGTCACTTAGCTCAGTCCAGTATAACGGAGTTCGACACTTACGGCCATATAGAGCATTATACGGTGCCATCTTTATACTCGACTGAAATTTGTTATTATAAGCAATTTCGACTAAAGGTAGATATTTTTCCCAACTACCTTCAAATTCAAAAACACAACAGTGAAGCATATCTTTGAGAACATGTGTCGTTCTTTCTGATTGACCATCAATTTGTGGATGAAATGTAGTACTAAAGTTTAGCTTTGTGCCCAAAGCCTCTTGCAATATTTTCCAAAATCGGGACGTAAACCTCGGATCTCTATCCAAAATAATAGAAATAGGCACTCCGTGCAATCTAACAATTTCAACAATGTACAATTTAGCTAGCTTATCAAGTGAATAGTCAATATGCACTGGCATAAAATGAGTTGATTTCATCAATCTATCAACAACGACCCAAATGGCATCTTTCTTCTTCGGAGTTAGAGGTAGTCCAGTTACGAAATCCATCATAATTCTATCCCATTTCCACTCGGGAATCATCATAGGCTAAAAGAAACCTGAAGGCACTTGATGTTCGGCTTTTACTTGTTGACAAATCAAGCATTTCAATACAAATTCAAAGATATCTCTTTTCATACCTAACCACCAATACAATTTCTTCAAATCATTATACATCTTTATACTGCCCGGATGAACTGATAAACAACCACTATGTGCTTCATGCAAAATCTTCTGAATAAGCTCATCATTTTTCGGTACACATATTCTATCTCGAAACATCAAACAATCATCCAAACTGATCCAAAAGTTTGAATCACTACCCAATTCGCACTATGCTCTTTTATCTTGCAATTCACTATCATTTTTCTTAGCTTCACAAATTTGCTGAAGAAATAACGGTCTAGCTCTCATTTCAGCCAAAATTGAACCATCATTAGACAAAGTCAGTATCATATCCATAGCTCTCAAATCAAACAAAGATTTTCTACTTAAGGCATCTGCGACTACATTCTCCTTTCCCGGATGGTAATCAATCACTAGTTCATAATCTTTCAGTAACTCGAGCCATCTCTGTTGTCACAAGTTCAAATCTTTTTGAGTCATCAAGTATTTTAAACTCTTGTGATTGGTACAGATGTGGCACCTTTCATCGAACAAATGGTGTCGCCAAATCGTGCGTCAGATAATTCTTCTCATGTGGCTTCAACTGTCTCGAGGCATAAGCTGTAACACCCTTAACCCTTGATCGTTGCCGAAAAGGGTTACGAGGCATTTCCCGATAAACCTAAGTTACTAACACTAATGATCAAACGCATTCATACTTAGTCCTACCACAATTTATAAGTACACTATCATATCAAAACATCAAATCATGATCGTAATACACTTGATAAATTTCATTATGAAATAATCATACTTATACATGGCTAACAAATATTGCATATATTCACTTACATCACCAAGCAATCAATTTACTATTTCAGATATTTTAATCTAGCTAATGCAAATTGTTATTTATGCTTAATGCAAACAAAACCATTTACACTAAAGCAAGTTTCAGATATCTACTTCAAGCAATTCATGTCCAATTTTCTTATTACGCACCTAGGGATATTTATTACCATTACCAAATCTCATAAACTAATTCAAAAACCAAACATGTCATAAGCATAACCTAATCATTAACATCCCATTCATAAGCCGAAACATACAATCATCATTTTCCTTATTAACAACCGAATATTAAGACTATACCCTATCCAAGTCATAATACGAATTGCACAATTAACCTATACCTAATTTCAGAACTCAATTTCACAAGCATATTCACCATATAATATACTTCCAAAAAGAGACACATATCAAGGTCATGTATACATTATACAAGTATTCACTTTTGGCAAACTCGCATGGCTCATTAGAAACATATTCCAAATTCAGACCTAATACGAGCTAGTTTATACATGCCATATATCCAGACTAATATGTTCAAAAGTACCAAAAATTTAGGCGATAGTGTGACGAGCTTCACTGACGATCCCTGAGAACCTAGCGATTCTCCAAAAAACTATAAAATAAAAAAACAAGAACACATCCAAAGTAAGCTACTTTAGCTTAGTAAGTTATAAGCATCAAAACGTCAACTTTAATTTAATAGTATAATATATGTTAACTAATTCATGCTACTAGAGCATTTAGTCAATGTCTTTCCACATTCAAAGCAACTTATTTCTCAGACACTCAATTTTAACTAGTCAAATATGCATCTATTCAATCACAAAGTACTACATTACTTTCAATCACAAAGCCGAATGCATTTTAACATATCATTAATATATATACCCTTCATAGATTCAAGCACAAAGTCATTAAAATCAAACTAGTATTATGTACTCAAGATTTGGCTTATCATTCATAAACATTTTTCATAGTATTGGTAGGGCATTACATGCATATATGTCAATGTATTATTCCATTCATTTCATTCGTATAACAAACTTGCATTTCACACTACTGCTATCATTTACTCATACTTATAATGTATAATATCCATCACGTAGATTCGACACTTACCTGCACACAACTAAGCTATACATCATAGTTGTTCATCAAGACATTGAAGATTAATCCATTCCATCATTCCCGATTACTCAAATAAATTGCACACTTAGTGCTCAATACTCGTACTCGCACACTTAGTGCAGGATTCATCCATAATCGTATATACTCGCACACTTAGTGCTGGATTCGTCTGTAATCGTATATACTCACACACTTAGTGCTGGATTCGTCTGTAATCTTATATACTCGTACACTTAGTGCTGGATTCATCCATAGTTGTCTATACTCGCACACTTAGTGCTTACTTTCCATTACTCAATCCACATCAATTTAATTTTATCAATTTCCTTTGAATTCGGCAACATCAACCTTACAAGTAATTCAATTCGGCATATCTACTAAAATTTAATTTAAAATTTATTCAACATCAAATATTTGCTTAATAACTTACCTCGAGTATCAACAGACAATAAAGCTCGACTATTCGACTATTTTTGCTTTTCCCCGATCCGAACCCGATCCTTTATGTTCTTGATCTAATCAAAATCAAATTGAGCTTTTTCAAAGAAAATTTCATTCAATTTAACCACACCATCATAATTTAGCAAATTACTAATTCGCCCATCACATTGCACATCTTTACATTTTAATCCAATATACCAAAACACAAAATATCCACAATTTCTAATTAATCCACTTAGGCCGAATATTCCTTAGGCTTAATCAAGTCCCCTCATTTCATAAATTTCACAATTTGGATCTTTCACTTTACTAAATTATGCAAATCAATCCAATATACACAAAATCATTAAAAATCTTAATACTAACTTAGATAATCTAACACCAAGCTTTTATTTTCTAACATCAACAACAATGAACTCAAACATTCATCCATAGCTGAATGTACTAACATTATTCATTTCTAGAATTAACACATGGGCTTTGCAAATATCATGATACTTAGCTCAAAAATATATACAATTTAACAAAAACTATTATAAAAACATACCTAATTTTGTACTTGAAATAGCTGAATACACCAAAGCTTAAAACTTTCTTTTCTTTCTCCTAGTTTCGATCAAAACAAGAAGAAAGATGGACATGCAAATATTTTTCATGTTTTTCTTTACTAAATTATCAATTTATTAACCTATTTTCTATATTAACCTTCATAAGTAACAAGCAACATTTTATTTTAATGGACAATGTCGTTCATTACAATTCTACATGGCCTAATTGCATTATAACTACTTCCAAGAATGAAGACATTCACCATTCGGCCCTTATAAAATCAACCATAAATATTTTTTAATACAATTAAGCCTTAATTATCAAATCAACATCCAAACGGTAAAATTTTAAAACGAAAATTTCACACCAGTCAATTCACACATAATAAACATAGAAAATAATATTTAGAAAATTTTTAGACTCGGATTCGTGGTCCCGAAACCACAGTTCCGATTAGGGTCAAAATCGGCTGTTACATAAACTATCACCTTGCCTTTTTCCAGCACTACACATTCAAGACCGTTTAAAGACGCGTCACTAAAAATCACTAACTCTTTTCCCAACTCAGGTTGCACTAACAACGATGCCTCAGTCAACAACGCTTTCAACTGATCAAAGCTTTTTTAACATTCCTCGGACCATTCAAACCTAACATCTTTCTGTAACAATCTTGTCATAGGCATAGCAATCATCGAGAATCCCTTTACAAAACATTGATAATACCCGACCAACCCCAAAAAGCTTCTAACCTCAGATACATTCCTCAGTAGTTTCCAATGAACAATTGCCAAAATCTTACTCGGATCAACCCTTATACCATTTGCAGAGACAATGTGTCCCAAAAACCCCACTTTTTGGAGCTAAAACTTACTTTTACTAAACTTAGCAAACAATTTATTATCCTTCAAAGTTTGCAATACAATTCTTAAATATTCGGCATGCTTAGAGTCATCCTGAGAATAAATCAAAATGTCATCAATAAACACAACCACAAACTTATCTAGATACAATCGAAAGATCTGATTCATTAGGTCCAAAAAAATAGCAGGTGCTTTAGTTAGTTCGAAAGGCATAACAAGAAATTCATAATGCCCATACCTTGTCCTAAAAACGATTTTTGGCACATTCGACTCGTTAACTCTCAACTGATAGTAGCTGGATCTCAAATCTATCTTCGAAAACATTATTGTCCCTTTTAATTGATCGAACAAATCATCAATCCTCGGTAAAGGATACTTGTTCTTTATAGTCACCTTATTGAGCTGTCGATAATCTATACATAGTCTCATGGATCCGTCCTTCTTTTTACAAACAACACCAGTGCACCCCATGGTGAAAAACTTAGTCTTGTAAAACCCTTATCTGTCAACTCTTATAACTGTGACTTCAATTCCTTTAACTCGGTTGGAGCCATTCTATGCGGAGCTATCGATATTGGTGCACTCCCTAGTACCAAATCAATAGCAAACTCCACCTCTCTGACTGGTGGTAATCCTGGAAACTCTTTTGGGAACACATCCGTATATTCACAAACTACCGACTCTAATTCAACCTTCAATTCAGACAATTTCGTATTCAGTACATATGTACGAAAGGGTTACAAGAAATGCTTCGTAACCCTTTCTTACATACCTCTGAGTAGACATAAACGAAATCACAATAGGTAATTCACTTGATTCATCTATTTCAACCCAAAGAACTTCACCATTTTCACACTTCAAGAGTTTTTTGTCTACAATTTACTTTGGCATCATGCAATGTCAACTAGTCCATACCCAAAATAACACCAAATTCATCAAATGGCAACAACATTAAGTCTGCCAGAACACAGTAACCCTGAATCATCAAAAGACAATTCTTGCAAACTTTATCAACTTGCACATATTTGCCTAAGGGTTTGGCACTTTAATCACAAACTCAGTAAACTCAACAAGAAAATTTTTACTAGATACCAAACTCACACAAACATAAGAATGAGTCGATCTAGGATCAATAAATGCAATAACATTAGTACCATAAATTGAAAATGTGGCAGTTGTAACACCCCTAACCCGTATCTGTCACCAGATTAGGGTTAAGAGCATTACCAGACAATTCAGAACTTTTACAGACATATCACAATCATTAACATCATATCATAATCATATATCATCAATGACTCCCTTCTTAAGGTCTACGAGACCTTAAACATGCATTGGAAGAAGGTCGAGACAAAACCAAATTCATACAAAATTTTTTGACAACTTAAACATTTTTCAAGGCTACAGAGGTCACATGCCCGTGTGGGCAGGCCGTGTGCCTCACACAGCCTTAGACACGCCTGTGTGTCTAAGCCGTGGCAAAACAGGGCATACATACTAACTTGCCCCACACGGCCGAGAACACGCCTGTGTACCAAGCCGTGTGAAATTTAGGGAGGTTATTGACTTGGGTCACACGGTCGACCACACGCCCGTGTGCCAGCCCCGTGTGCCACCCACGGCCACTAGACAAGCCCATGTGCCTAGGCCGTGTCAAAACTGTAGGGTATAATGACCTAATTTAGAAGGGTACCCCAGGGGAAAAACGACCGTGTACTATGACCGTGTGTCACACACGGCTAAGACACACGCCCCTGTCTCTACCCATGTGGACAAAAATTGGCCATTTGAAAAGCCAAATTTGCCACCCTTTTTGGTTCATTCCTACAAGCCAAAATCAATACATTTTATAACATCATTTCTCAGCCAATTCACAACCAAAATACACACAAATCATGCCATATATTCCTCATCCAAAATCATACTTAATGGCCAAAATAATTCATATCAAACATGAGCCAAAATATTACCAAAACTTTTGAAACATAAACCATTTTATACCTCAGTCTATCTCAAATCAAAACTTACCAAATTCATAACATTTTCATACCGAAATGACCAATTCTCACTAGGTCATATATGCATTATAAACATAAAAAATTTACATTACTTAACACATACCAAAACAAACCACAAATTTAACCAAAAGCTAGCCATATCACATGGCATAACATATATATATTTCAAAACATATCCCAAAGACTTCTAGCCTATACATACCGTGATTTAACATTTACACTTTCAAAATGTACCAAAACAAGGTTTGATAGTGTGATGATGATACTCGATGATCCCCGAACTTACGGTAGCGTCGATATCTATAAAACAATACAAACACACACAAAGTAAGCTACAAAGAGCTTAGTAAGCCATACAAAAATAAATTCAACTCACGAATCATATATAAATCAATTCATTAGCATAAATATCATTTTCATTTCACATATTGCACACATTTAACCTTTTTC
This sequence comes from Gossypium stocksii, assembly GCA_020496765.1. Lineage (NCBI taxonomy): Eukaryota > Viridiplantae > Streptophyta > Magnoliopsida > Malvales > Malvaceae > Gossypium > Gossypium stocksii. The sequence continues at coordinate 54,367,147 of CM035621.1, forward strand.
ATTTTCATATGCTTATACATATATCATAAAGCAATAATGGCACAAATGCCTACCTTTCATAATCGAATATTGAACACATATTAACATACGTGATTCAGATATACTTTAACATAGTCATACATTACTCGGAATTGCCCGTTGAACTGTACAGAATCAAATAGGATACACAGATAAATCGGAAAGATTGTACAATGTCAACGTCCCAGACGTGGTCTTACACGTAATCAAATATCGATGTCACTATCCGAGACAGGGTCTTACACGAAATCAAATACGATGCCAATGTCCCAGACATGGTCTTACACGTAAATTTCATATCGATGCCAACGTCCTAGACATGGTCTTACACGAAATCACTTATCGGATCCTATGTCATGATATATGTATCCTAGCTATTCCTAACGTTCGGACGGGGCTTTTCGGACTTTGTCACATACTCAAAATTTATCTTGGATTTCACATACTCAATTCTCATAGCCATTCAACAGATTTCAATCATCATTTAAACAATAATAATTCAATTTAACACATTTATTTGTATATAGACTTACCTCGTTCAGATTTGTACAGATAAAAACAGCTGATCACTACTTTTGACTTTCCCCAGTCTAATTTTGTTTTCTTTGGTTCTTGATCTAAACAAATTCAAATTTAACTCTTTTATTCAACAAATCATTCAATTCAATCCAAAAACATATAATTAGGGCATTTTACAAATTAGCCCACAGATTTACACATTTTGACATTTTAGTCCCTATTTCATAAAACACAAAATACACAAAATTCACTAAAATCATAGCTTGGTCAAATATTCATATTGTTCATACAAGTCACACATTTCATTTATTTCACATTTTTAGTCCCCAAAATATTATTTTCACAATTTAGTCCAAATTACTCAAATTCACTAAAAATTCAAGGGCAAAATATGTTAACCCAACACATATCTTTCATATTTCATCAATTAACACTTCAAAGCTCACAAAATCAACGATGGCACATTTCAAAATCTTCATCAATTTCTCAAATTGAAGCATGGGCTTAATAGTAGACTAAGCAACAATCACAAAAACATAAAAATCAACAAAAACCATAGTCAAAACATACCTTAATTAACAAATCTCATAGTCGAACCTTAAAGAACTTTTATTCTTTCTTTTACTTTATATTTTCGGCAATGGTGGATGATAATGACTTTAATTTCTTGTATTTGTTTTATTAATTTGCAATAATAAACCATTTACCAAAATATCCTTAATTAATAAACTTGGAAAACATATAATGGTTGTCCATAAATGTCCACCAACCTTGTTAATGGTCCATTTACTATTTAAGGACCTCACATTAAAAGAAACACATCAATTTGGAACCAAATCAAATAAAAAACCACTTTTACATTTTTTGTGATTTAGTCATTTTTGCAAATTAAACACACAAACGATCAAAATTTTATACAAAACTTTCACACATTCTAATTCACATATAATATGCATATAAGATAATATTTAAATATTTTTTTGACTCGGATATGTGGTCTCGAAACCACTATTCCGACTAGGGTCCAAACTGAGCTATTATAATTCTTCCTCTTAAAGACTTTCGTCCCCGAAAATCTTACCATTAAACAGATTCAGATGTTGTTGTCTCATAGCATCTTCGGGCTCCTACGTAGCCTCTTCTATGCCGTGTTGATGCCATAATACTTTCACTAACGAAATTTTCTTATTTCATAATTCTTTTACTTCATGAGCTAAAATACGGATTGGTTCTTCCTCATATGACATATTAGACTGAATCTCTATCTGGAACGGAAAAATTACATGTGAAGGGTCAGATTGATATCGTCGAAGCATCGAAACATGGAATACATTATGAATCTTTTCTAACACAGGTGGTAATAGTAGTTTATACGCAACTGGCCCAACTCACTTGATAATCTCATATGGTCCGATGAACCTCAGACTTAATTTGCCTTTCCTACCGAATCTAAATAGTTTCTTCCATGGAGAAACTTTTAAGAACACTTTGTCGCGGATCTAAAAGTCAATTTCTTTACGTTTCAAATCCACGTATGATTTTTGACGATCGGAAGCTGCTTTCAAACTATCTCGTATTACTTTCACTTTTGGTTCAATCTCTTTTATTAAATCAATCTCGTGTATCTTGTTTTCACGAAGCTCAAACCAATATAACAGAGTACGGCATTTTCTATCATATAAAGCTTCGCAGGTGCCATTTTAATTCTCGATTGAAAACTATTATTATATGCGAATTCAATCAGTGGTAATACTGTTCCCACGTACATTCAAACTCAAGAATACAACATTTCAACATATCCTCAAGCATCTAAATGATCCGCTTGGATTGACCATCCATTTGCGGGTGAAAAGCAGTACTGAAATGTAATCTTGTACCTAAAGCCTCTTACAATTTCTTCCAAAATCGCGAAGTGAATCTTGAATCTCTATCTGACATAATAGACAATGGAACCCTTACAATCTCACAATATTAGAAATGTAAAGCTCAGCTAATTTATCTAGTGAGTTGTTAGATCATACCGGAATGAGATGAGCTAATTTCGTTAATCGTGTAACACCCCAAACCCGGCCCAAACGTTATGGCCAAATCTGACGTGTCATATTGAAACAAAAACACAAGTTCTGATCTTAAACCTTCCTTAAAGAAATTCAATGATAATTTTTAAGAAACTAAAGTGAATGGAAGCTGTGCACCAGGTAGGTATCCGAAACAGAGGAGGTGAGCCATGAAGGCTGCTTAAGTACCAAGCTCTTGATTGGATCCAATCCTCGACATGCCCACAACCATTGCCACACTTTAGGTTATTGATACTTTTGAAAATATCTCGAGATGGAGTTTGTTCAAGGTGATGTCTTAGTTAAAATGTTGTATTTATCTCTGTATGATTTGAAAACCGAGAGTTGTTTAAAAACGTAACCTAGATCTAGCCCATTTTAAGATATAAATAATAACGCAAATTTCAAAGTTCAAAACCAACCAAATCCAGAAAGAAATTAGTTAAAATGGCCTTATTAAAACCCAAAAATAGATAAAAATATTTAAATAAAACTTTTAAAAGGAAGTCCAACTAAACATCATGGCCACTCTGAATTCCCACCGGCTCCAAGTCTCCACATTAAGGTTCACCTGCAAGGTTGAAGAAGGGGGTGAGCTTGGAACTCAGTGTATAACAAGCCCTTTCAGAGCCCAAATCCATACATGTACAAGCTCAATTTTCAACATACACTGGGCCGAAGCCTTTCGGTTAACCGTTAGTGGGCCGAAGCCTTTATATTACTCATATCGCTAGGCCAAAGCCTTTCTGTAAACGGTATGGCCCATAGGCCCATTTCAATATTACATAACTCAAACCATACATGTATGCAAAAACCCATTTGGGGAGACTACTCAACCCTCCATCCGCTACTCTCCACCCGTACCAGCCAAACTCTCCATGTGGGGAATAACTCAACCCACCTAACCAAACTCTCCACTGGCAGCATAGCTGCTTAATCATATAACTGGAGGCCAAGCCTCTTTTAATAACTGGGGCAAAAGCCCTTTTCGGTAAACTGGGGCAAAGCCCTTTATCACTTCCTCCATCATATAAAACCCAACCCATGCATATAATGAATCAAATAGTGCATATCATGTTCATGTCATAGCATATCATGTGCATATCATGTCATAGCATGTAAAAACAACAGTATCAAAGTCATCATAAACATATTACAACCCTAGGGGTATAATAGTCATTTTTACCTAGGGGTAAAATAGTCATTTTCGTGTTTTAAGGGGTAATTACGTAATTTTATCCATTATTAGAGTTTTCCATGCTTATTCATCAATTCCAAGTGTTTAAACAGCAGTTTTTAGCCTATTATAGCGCATTCAAGTTATTGGGCCCAAAACCCCTAATGGGCCCTTCGTAGCCGATTTAGTCATTTAGGTCCTTTTTAGCCTAAGTTACGCAACGGTACAAAAAATTTAACATGCAATTCAATCAGATTCCATTTTTACCAATTTTTACCCAAATGGGCCCACAAGCCCATTGGGCCCTATTTTAGCCCATCGAGGCCCAACGTACCAAACTGCACGAAACCGTGCTCTTACCTGTTCCATCACTCTTGTTTATTGTGTTCATCGCAATTGAACTCATCCACACATCATCTCGTATTTACAGGTTACATCAACAACATAACCCGATGTTTCGGCTTTTATGCAATATGAACCTAGGCTATTACGGGGTATGTTACACACCTGTTAAAAGACGATCGATTCTTCCCAGTCCTCCACGCACTCGTCCTATGTTCATTTAATTGATGTATTAAATCCAAATCTAAAAGAATAATCACTATAGTCTTATTAATAGTATTCGGCCCCTATGCCTAAAACCGTAGATAGCTTACCTTCGCAATGTCGATTATTGATCCAAACTTATCCAACACCGCTTCACCAACCTATTGCTCCTTCAAGGTTTGTTTGCTTCGCTACAAGAGACCATAAAATGAATAAAGAAGGCTTAATATAGCCTAGACCACAAATCGGCAATCTCCCTAAACCTTAGGAGATTTCGGCTTTCCTTACATCCATAACACGGAATAGATTAATGATACGAGAACTTACCACAATCACCTTTTCATACCACGCTCAACCTGAAGTAGACCGAGCTCTCAAAGGCTATCAGAAATCACACCACAAGCTCCTAAGATTCGGCCACCAAGTCTCCAATAGGTGTTTTGCTTCGGCTTTTGAATCCAAGAAATAAGAGATGGTTAAGGCTAGAAAGGAGTGTTGGTAAAAGAGTTTAAGGGCTTTTAGGAAAGAATAGAAATCGGCCAAAAGAAAAGAATAGTAATTTACCTTTACATAGAAATCGACTGCCCCCTTTGAATCCTTCGGGATTTAGCTTGTGTACTATTCGGCTAACAAGAGAAAGGAGAGGATGATAGGTTCTATTTTTTTACAAGAAATTAATGGGAGAAAGAGATGAGAAAAGAAAGTTCGTGGAGAAACAAAATAAAAGAAAAAGAGAGTGTTTTGGCTTATGGTCAATCGGCACAAGTGAGAAAAAGGAGAAAAAATATGCTAAACTAAACCTAGTAGCCGAATTAGCACTACAACACCCCCTTGGCCAGCCACATTTCTTCCCATTTCAAAAACTCCTAAAATCCCTCCTAGATATGCTCCCCCTTATCTCTCCATTATCTATGCACTTGACCAATTCAAACTCTTGTGAACAGAGTTCCACTCAACCTCAAATTCTTGCCTACTCAAGACACAAAAATAAACATCACAAATACCTGCATAGAGAGTCGAACCTTGGCCTTCTCCCTTCCACTTAGACGCCACATTTTTAGGAGACTAGTGGCGCCACTTAGCCACTCTACCAAGGCTCCTTTTGTGATACATTTTACCCACATATTTTGATAAGACCTCCTAACCAGAGCCCCTAATTCTTTAAGTCCAAAATTTCAAAAATTCCTCCGGGTTTTTGGCCAACTCATGGGTCTTCCATAGGCCCATTTACACACTCTAAACGTGAATTTCACAACCAAATACCAACATTTAAAATTCTACCAAACATCTCACAAAATTACTAAGCCCCAAAAATTAGGATGTTACAGCTCTACCCTCCTTAAAGAAATTTCGGCCTCGAAATTACCTTATTAAAATAGTTGAGGATACTGTTGACGCATCGCCTCCTCGGGCTCCCAAGTAGCCTCCTCTCTGCCATGGTTCCTCCAAAGTACCTTTACCAATGGGACTGATTTTCTTCTCAACACTTTAACGTCACGGTCAAGTATTTGCACTGGTTCTTCTTCGAAGGTTAAATCTGCTTGTACCTCAATGTCTGCAACTGGCACGATATGAGTAGGATCAGAACGGTATCGCCTTAGCATTGAAACATGAAAGACATCGTGAATACGATCTAACTCCGGAGGTAATTCTAGCTGATAAGCAACTGGTCCTATTCGCTTCACAATTCGATAAGGCCCAATGAATCGCGGACTCAACTTGCCCTTCTTACCAAATCTCAATACCTTCTTCCAAGGCGAAACTTTAAGAAAGACCATGTCTCCTATCGCATACTCAATATCCTTACGCTTTAAATCTGCATAGGACTTCTGTCGATCTGCTGCCTCTTTCAAACGGTCTCTAATTGCCCTAACCTTGTCTTCAGTATCAGCCACTAATTCTGGTCCAAGTACTCGTCTCTCTCCCAACTCAGTCCAACAAGTAGGCGAACGACATCTTCTCCCATACAGTGCCTCATATGGAGCCATTTGAATACTCGTTTGATAACTGTTATTATAAGCAAATTCTGCCAACGGCAAGTAATCCTCCCAGCTGCCCCTAAAGTCGATCACACAACCCCTCAACATGTCTTCTAAAATCTGAATAACCCTCTCTGACTGCCCATCTGACTGAGGGTGAAATGCTGTGCTAAAATCCAATCGCGTTCCTAACGCCTCATGCAATTTCCTCCAAAACCGAGATGTAAATCTTGGGTCTCGATCAGAAATTATTGACACTGGCACTCCATGCAACCGTACTATCTCTGCTACATATAACTTGGCTAACTTCTGAAGTGAATAATCTGTTCGAACAGGTATGAAATGGGCAGATTTCGTCAGCCTATCCACAACCACCCAAATCGAATCTTTCTTGGAAGGCGTCAAAGGCAACCCACTTACGAAATCCATGGTTACCCTTTCCCACTTCCAAAGTGGTATTTTCACTGGCTGCAACAATCCTGAGGGCAGTTGATGCTCGGCCTTTACTTGTTGACACGTTAAACACTTTCCCACAAACTCGGTCACTTCTCTCTTCAGTCCAGGCCACCAATATAATTCTCGCAAGTCTCGATACAACTTATTCCCTCCTGGATGCATGGCACAAGGTCCACTATGAGCCTCTTTCAAAATCATCATTCTTAATTCAGAGTCCTTTGGCATGCAAATTCTTCCTCTAAAACAAAGAATCCCATCATTGTTTAACCCAAAGTCTGAATTCTCCTCCTTCTTGGCTTGCTGAAACCGAGAATCCAAATACTCATCCAATAGCTGCTGCCTCTTAATCTGTTCTACCCAAGTTGGTTTCACTTGTAACTCTGCCAACAGGCTCCCATCATCGTATAAGCTTAAACGAGCAAACATTGCTTTCAAATCTGCTATAGTCCTACGACTCAACGCATCGGCCACCACATTTGCCTTGCCTGGATGGTACTCAATCGAACAATCATAGTCTTTCAACAACTCTATCCACCTTCGCTGTCTAAGATTCAGCTCTTTTTGAGCCAATAAATACCTAAGACTCTTATGATCTGTATAGATGATGCACTTCTCCCCATATAAGTAATGCTTCCAAATTTTAAGCGCGAAGATCACCGCCGCCAGCTCCAAATCATGCGTAGGATAGTTCATCTCGTGAGGCTTAAGCTGCCTTGAAGCATATGCAACCACCTTTCCCTCTTGCATCAACACACAACCCAAACCTACATGTGATGCATCGCTGTACACAGTGAAATCTTTACCAGACTCTGGCTGAATCAACACTGGTGCCTCGGTCAAAACTTTCTTTAACTTCTCGAAAGCTTCTTGCTGCTTCTCAGCCCAAACAAACGGTACTCCTTTCCTTATGAGTTTTGCCAATGGTGCAGCCAGCACAGAGAACCCTTCCACAAACCTTCTATAATAACCTGCCAACCCCAGAAAACTTCGAATTTCTGACACTGACCTTGGTGGCTTCCATTCTAGAATCGCCTCAATTTTTCTAGGATCTACCTTAATCCCTTCGGCAGAAACAACATGCCCTAAAAAGGTCACCTCACTCAACCAAAATTCGCACTTACTGAACTTAGCATAGAGTTGCTTCTCTCTTAATACTTGTAGAACGATACGAAGATGCTCATCATGCTTTTCTTCTGTTTCCGAATACACCAAAATATCGTCGATGAACATAACTACGAACTGATCCAAGTATGGCTGGAATACACGATTCATCAGATCCATGAATGCTGCAGGTGCGTTAGTCAGTCCAAAGGGCATAACTAGGAACTCGTAATGACCATATCGAGTTCTGAATGCCGTCTTATGAATATCCCCCTCTTTGACTCTCAGCTGGTGATATCCGGACCGAAGGTCGATTTTTGAAAATACTGTTGCTCCTCTCAACTGATCGAACAGATCATCGATTCTAGGCAAAGGGTACTTGTTCTTGATTGTCAGTTTGTTCAGCTGCCGATAATCGATACATATGCGCATGGTTCCATCCTTCTTCTTTACAAACAAAACTGGTGCGCCCCACGAAGAAACACTTGGTCTTATAAATCCTCTGTCCAATAGTTCTTGTATCTGAGCCTTCAGTTCTACCAACTCCTTTGGTGCAATCCTATACGGTGCAATGGACACCGGAGCTGTTCCAGGTAACAAGTCAATTCCAAACTCAACCTCGTGGTTTGGAGGTAATCCAGGAAGCTCCTCAGGAAAGACATCTTGAAACTCTTTGATAGTCCTGACTGACTCTACGGTCATCTTTTCAGGCTCAGCTTGGCTCACAAAGGCCAAATATGCCTCACCACCTTTTCGAATCAACTTCTCAACTTTTAAGGCTGACACCGCATTAGACAAATAATTTCTTCGCTCCCCTATAACTAATACCTCCTCATCCTCGATAGTTCTTAATACCATCCTCTTAGCAGCACAATCCAATGTCGCCCTATGCTGAGTTAACCAATCCATTCCTAATATAAGATCAAATTCTCCGAATGGCAATTCCATTAAGTCTCCTACGAATACTTTATCTTGAGTCTCTAGAGGCACTTCCCTAAAAAGTTTATCTACATTAACCGAGTGACCCAAAGGACTTATCACTGATACTCCACTCACAGTCTTCTCAGAACGCACACCCAATGCCCCAGATACGTTACAGGTAACATACGAGTGAGTGGAACCAACATCTATCAAAGCAGTACAAGGCGTGCTATGAATGAAAAACGTACCGGTTATAACATCAGGAGCATCACCCTCCTCTCGACGTCGTGCAGCATAAACCAACGCCGGCTGACGAGCTTCAATATGCCCAGCACCCCTGCCAGGTGCCCTACGTCCTCGTCTATTACCATTACCACCTCTACCTTGCCCACGGCCTCTCTGTGGTGGTGGTCCTCCTCGCACTGGTTGCACAACCCTTGGCTCAGCAACTTGGTCCTGAACTGCTCTCCTAGGACATTCTCTAAACTTGTGTTCCTTGGACCCACATCGGAAACAACCCCCAGTTCTTTTCCAACACTCACCCAAGTGTGCTCTACCACAATCCCTACAAACTTGAGGTCTGACGGTATTCACTGGCATGGCCCGAACCGGCTCCTCTACTCTGGTTCGTTTAACATTTCTGTATGCAGCACCCGAGGGTCCAGAATCCCTCCTAAATCTAAGTCGATCCTTCTGACGATTCTGTTGCTCAACCTGCTTAACCTCCTCGGCTATCTTGGCCTTTTCTACCAACGCAGCAAAGTCACGCTCCCTTTGTGGAGCTATCAGCACCCTAAGCTCATCTCGAAGGCCATCTTCAAACCGAACGCTACGCTCGTATTCGGTCGCCACTATCCCACTAGCATATCGGCTCAATCTCAAGAATTCTGCCTCATATTCGGCAACAGTCTTATTACCCTGGGTTAGATTTAGGAATTCCTTACGACGAGCATCCACATAACTAGCTCCCACATACCTGCCCTTAAAAGCAGTCTTGAATAGATCCCAAGTTACCCGCTCAGCCGAGGTACTCTTTCTTACTGTGATCCACCATTGGTAAGCCTCGTCTAGCAGCAACGATACAGCCCCTTTCAACTTTTGCTCCACAGAGCAATCCAAGTCGTCCATAATCCGTTCTGTTGCCTCAAGCCAATATTCAGCCACATTCGGAGCTACTCCAGATACGCCCCTAAAAACCTCTGCTCCGTTGGCCCGCAGTCGCTCAGAGATAGATCCTCTATTCACTGTCCCAGTACTAGCTCCAGCAACCCTTTCTAAGACCCTCAGCATTGCTTGGGACAAGGCATCGTCCCCTACAGCTCGATCATGTGACCCAGTCTCAGATGCTGGTGGCACAGATGCCTCTTCAGCTGGCCTATGCCCTGAAGATGAAGATTCGGCCCGCGCTCTACCGCGACCACGTCCGCGGCCTCGTCCACGAGTTCCTCTAGTACTCATATCGACTTATCTGATTACGAATTTTATGACATTAGTTAATATTTCAGTTGTTTATTACAAGATACCTTATGGAAGTATAGTAGTTTAGAAGTTGTTTCCGCAACATTGTATCTAACTACAGTCTCAATCCTAAATGTTTTTTTAGCTCTACCCTAACTAAAGTAACATAGTAGGGTCTTGATTCTAGCTATAGCATCATTTTAAGACCAACAATATCATATCATTCTCAAATATCATTTTAATAATCCACGATAAAGAAAGTATACTAACAGACTTGGGGCTGGGAATTCAGTGTGCCACCTCTTCCTTTGAATCATTTAAAACATATATTTATCCATAAAAATGGGTTAAAAAGATTTTATTTATTTTACTAGTATTTTAGAAATCCTTAAATTTGATTTAAAAAGTCATTATTTGAAATTTTGAAAAAGAAACCCGTTAAAAAGCCCGTTAAAAACCCACAGCCGAGTTGTTGCAACCTGGCTCTGATACCACTAAATGTAACACCCCAAACCCGGCCCAAACGTTATGGCCAAATCTGACGTGTCACATTGAAACAAAAACACAAGTTCTGATCTTAAACCTTCCTTAAAGAAATTCAATGATAATTTTTAAGAAACTAAAGTGAATGGAAGCTGTGCACCAGGTAGGTATCCGAAACAGAGGAGGTGAGCCATGAAGGCTGCTTAAGTACCAAGCTCTTGATTGGATCCAATCCTCGACATGCCCACAACCATTGCCACACTTTAGGTTATTGATACTTTTGAAAATATCTCGAGATGGAGTTTGTTCAAGGTGATGTCTTAGTTAAAATGTTGTATTTATCTCTGTATGATTTGAAAACCGAGAGTTGTTTAAAAACGTAACCTAGATCTAGCCCATTTTAAGATATAAATAATAACGCAAATTTCAAAGTTCAAAACCAACCAAATCCAGAAAGAAATTAGTTAAAATGGCCTTATTACAACCCAAAAATAGATAAAAATATTTAAATAAAACTTTTAAAAGGAAGTCCAATTGAACATCATGGCCACTCTGAATTCCCACCGGCTCTAAGTCTCCATATTAAGGTTCACCTGCAAGGTTGAAGAAGGGGGTGAGTTTGGAACTCAGTGTATAACAAGCCCTTTCAGAGCCCAAATCCATACATGTACAAGCTCAATTTTCAACATACACTGGGCCGAAGCCTTTCGGGTAACTGTTACTAGGACGAAGCCTTTATATTACTCATATCGCTAGGCCAAAGCCTTTCTGTAAACGGTATGGCCCATAGGCCCATTTCAATATTACATAACTCAAACCATACATGTATGCAAAAACCCATTTGGGGAGACTACTCAACCCTCCATCCGCTACTCTCCACCCGTACCAGCCAAACTCTCCATGTGGGGAATAACTCAACCCACCCAACCAAACTCTCCACTGGCAGTATAGCTGCTTAATCATATAACTGGAGGCCAAGCCTCTTTTAATAACTGGGGCAAAAGCCCTTTTCGGTAAACTGGGGCAAAGCCCTTTATCACTTCCTCCATCATATAAAACCCAACCCATGCATATAATGAATCAAATAGTGCATATCATGTTCATGTCATAGCATATCATGTGCATATCATGTCATAGCATGTAAAAACAACAGTATCAAAGTCATCATAAACATATTACAACCCTAGGGGTATAATAGTCATTTTTACCTAGGGGTAAAATAGTCATTTTCGTGTTTTAAGGGGTAATTACGTAATTTTATCCATTATTAGAGTCTTCCATGCTTATTCATCAATTCCAAGTGTTTAAACAGCAGTTTTTAGCCTATTATAGCGCATTCAAGTTATTGGGCCCAAAACCCCTAATGGGCCCTTCGTAGCCGATTTAGTCATTTAGGTCCTTTTTAGCCTAAGTTATGCAACGGTACTAAAAATTTAACATACAATTTAATCAGATTCCATTTTTACCAATTTTTACCCAAATGGGCCCACAAGCCCATTGGGCCCTATTTTAGCCTATCGAGGCCCAACGTACCAAACTGCACGAAACCGTGCTCTTACCTGTTCCATCACTCTTGTTTACTGTGTTCATCGCAATTGAACTCATCCACACATCATCTCGTATTTACAGGTTACATCAACAACATAACCCGATGTTTCGGCTTTTATGTAATATGAACCTAGGCTATTACGGGGTATGTTACACACCTGTTAAAAGACGATCGATTCTTCCCAGTCCTCCACGCACTCGTCCTATGTTCATTTAATTGATGTATTAAATCCAAATCTAAAAGAATAATCACTATAGTCTTATTAATAGTATTCGGCCCCTATGCCTAAAACCGTAGATAGCTTACCTTCACAATGTCGATTATTGATCCAAACTTATCCAACACCGCTTCACCAACCTATTGCTCCTTCAAGGTTTGTTTGCTTCGCTACAAGAGACCATAAAACGAATGAAGAAGGCTTAATATAGCCTAGACCACAAATCGGCAATCTCCCTAAACCTTAGGAGATTTCGGCTTTTCTTACATCCATAACACGGAATAGATTAATGATACGAGAACTTACCACAATCACCTTTTCATACCACGCTCAACCTGAAGTAGACCGAGCTCTCAAAGGCTATCAGAAATCACACCACAAGCTCCTAAGATTCGGCCACCAAGTCTCCAATAGGTGTTTTGCTTCGGCTTTTGAATCCAAGAAATAAGAGATGGTTAAGGCTAGAAAGGAGTGTTGGTAGAAGAGTTTAAGGGCTTTTAGGAAAGAATAGAAATCGGCCAAAAGAAAAGAATAGTAATTTACCTTTACATAGAAATCGACTGCCCCCTTTGAATCCTTCGGGATTTAGCTTGTGTACTATTCGGCTAACAAGAGAAAGGAGAGGATGATAGGTTCTATTTTTTTACAAGAAATTAATGGGAGAAAGAGATGAGAAAAGAAAGTTCGTGGAGAAACAAAATAAAAGAAAAAGAGAGTGTTTTGGCTTATGGTCAATCGGCACAAGTGAGAAAAAGGAGAAAAAATATGCTAAACTAAACCTAGTAGCCGAATTAGCACTACAACACCCCCTTGGCCGGCCACATTTCTTCCCATTTCAAAAACTCCTAAAATCCCTCCTAGATATGCTCCCCCTTATCTCTCCATTATCCATGCACTTGACCAATTCAAACTCTTGTGAACAGAGTTCCACTCAACCTCAAATTCTTGCCTACTCAAGACACAAAAATAAACATCACAAATACCTGCATAGAGAGTCGAACCTTGGCCTTCTCCCTCCCACTTACACGCCACATTTTTAGGAGACTAGTGGCACCACTTAGCCACTCTACCAAGGCTCCTTTTGTGATACATTTTACCCACATATTTTGATAAGACCTCCTAACCAGAGCCCCTAATTCTTTAAGTCCAAAATTTCAAAAATTCCTCCGGGTTTTTGGCCAACTCATGGGTCTTCCATAGGCCCATTTACACACTCTAAATGTGAATTTCACAACCAAATACCAACATTTAAAATTCCACCAAACATCTCACAAAATTACTAAGCCCCAAAAATTAGGATGTTACAAATTGATCAACTATAACCCAAATAGAGTCTTTCTTTCTCGGAGACAGGGTAAACCAGAAACAAAATCCGTTGTCACTCTGTCCCATTTCCACTCTGGAATCATAATCAGTTGTAACAAACTAGAGGGCACCTGATGTTCAGCTTTGACTTGCTGACATATCAAACATTTCAAAATGAAGTCGGAGATTCTCTTTTCATTTCCGGCCATCAATATATATGTTTCAAGTCGTTATACATTTTTGTGCTTCCCGGATGTACGGATAATTTACTACTGTCAGCTTCACCCAAAATCATCTGAATCAACTCTGAATTTCTCGAAACACAAACCTGATCTTAGAATCTCAAACAATCATTAACATCAACTCGGAATTTAGAATCAGAATCACACTGATCTCGTTTTGCTAGCAATTTATTATCCACTTTCTGGGCATTAATAATCTGTTGTAAAAACAAAGGTCTTGTTTCCAATTCAGCTAAAACTGAAGCATCATCAGACAAATCTAAATGAGAATTCATTACACATAATGCAAAAAATAATTTTTGTCTTAAAGCATCAGCAACAACATTCACTTTACCCGGATGATAATCAATGACAAGCTCGTAATCTTTTAATAGTTTTAACAATCTTCCCTGTCGTAGATTCAATTATCTTTGAGTCATCAAATATTTCAAACTTTTATAATCTGAAAACACATAACATTTCTCACCGAACTGATAGTGGCGCCATATTTTCAAAGCAAAAACTATCGCAGCTAATTCAAGATCGTGTGTCGGATAATTCTTTTCGTGTGGCTTTAACTGTCTCCAGGCAAAAGCTATGACTTTGTCTTCTTACATCAAAACACAACCGAGTCCATTTAGTGAAGCATCACTATAAATCACATATTCTTTACCCGATTCTAGCTATACGAGTACTGGAGCTTCATTTAACATAGCTTTCAATTGATCAAAACTGTTCTGACATTTATCGAACCATTCAAATTTCACATCTTTTTGGAGCAATCTTTTCAACGAAGTTGCAATCATAGAAAAGCCTATTACAAATCGTTAATAGTACTCGGCAAGTCCCAGAAAACTACGGGTATCAGAAACATTTCTCGGAGGCTTCCAATCCAAAATAGCTAAAATTTTGCTAGGATCAACTCAGATTTCTGATATTGATACAATATGGCCCAGAACATTGACTTCTTATAACCAAAATTCACATTTACTGAATTTCACAAATAGTTGCTTATCATACAAAGTTTGCAGCATAATTCTTAAATGCTCAACATGTTCATTTTCGTTCCGTGAATAAATCAAAATGTCGTCAATAAACACAACAACAAATTAATCTAAAAATGGTCTAAAAATTCTATTCATCAAATCCATAAATATAGCAGGAGCATTTGTTAGTTTGAAAGGCATAACTAAGAACTCATAGTGTCCGTACCTCGTTTGAAAAGCTGCTGTTAGAATATCTGCATCTTTTACTCTCAACTGATAATAACCCGATCTCAGATCTATTTTCGAAAACACAGTAGCACCTTTTAACTAATCGAACAAATCATTGATTCTGGGTAGAGGATATTTATTCTTTATAGTTACTTTGTTCAACTGACGGTAATCAATACACATTCTCATCATGTCATCTTTCTTTTTCACAAACAGAACCGGAGCACCCTAAGGTGAGAAACTCAGTCTTGCAAATCCTCTATCGATCAACTCTTGCAACTGGGACTTTAATTCTTTCAATTCAGTAGGAGCCATTCTATACGGAGCTATCGAAATCAGAGTAGTTCCCGGCACCAATTCAATGCCAAATTCAACTTCTCAAATTAGAGGTAATCTCGGAAGTTCTTCAGGAAACACATCAGGGAACTCACAGACAACAGGCACCGATATAATTTTCTTTTCAGTCATTTTTGAATCAATCACATATGCAAGATAGGATTCACATCCCTTTTTCACATATTTCAGAGCTTATTGCAGATATCACAGGCAACCTATTTAAGTCACTAGATTAATTCGAACTATCTCACTATTCTTGCATCTAAAATCAATAGTTTTCTATTTGTAATTCACAACAGCATCATGCAAGTTAGCCAGACCATACCTAGAATTATATCAAATTCATTAAAGGGTAATAGCATCAGATTAGCTGGAAAACAGAAATCTCAAAACATCAACAGACAATTCTTGCAGACTTTGTCAACTAGGACACTTTTGCCTAAGGGGTTTGAGACTCTAATTACAAATTCAATAGACTCTACAGGCAAATTCTTACTTTGTACTAAATTCATGCATATATAAGAGTGCGTAGATCTAGGATCTCTCAATGCAATCACAGAAGTATCATAAAGAGTGAAAGTACCAGTTATCATATCTAGGGACAAAGCTTCCTCTCGAGCTCGGATAGCATAGGCTCTGGCAGGTGCTTTGGCCTTAAATCAAACAGCGGTATCTTTCGTAGCTCTCTGACTACCATTCACATTTCCCGCATTTCTGGGAGGTCTACCTCTAGCTGAAGTATTGCTAGATCTCGGATTCTGAACAATCTCTTGCTTAATAGACTCAAGACAGTCTCATATAAAGTGATTCATAGATTCGCATCTAAAACAAGCTTGGTCATTCAATCTACAATTTTTCGGATGTCTTTTACCACAATGCTTACGTTTAGGTCATTCAGATCGGACATTTCCAACTTTGGCAATAGAAATAGCAGGAGCTCTGAAGCTCGAGTGTGATCTAGCACGATCCCATATTAGCCTTTTAACGCCTTTGATCATCTCAGAATTTCTTTAACGCAGATTGAAGTGATTTACTTACAGATCTCTTTCTCACTTCTCTAGCTTCATAATCGGCTTTTCTTTTCTCTTTCCTGAGTCTTCAACTTTACATGCTTGATCAGCAAGCACGACAAACTCTTTGATCTCAAGAATACTAACTACTAAACGGATTTCTTCATTCAGACCATCTTCAAATCTTTTGCACATAATCTCTTCAGTTGATACACATTCACGCACATATCAGCTTAGACAAATAAATTCTTTTCTTTTCCGGTCAATGAATCTCTAGCTGATGTATTTCTTACGAAATTTAGATTGAAAGAAATCCCAGGTTATTCGTTCTTTCAAAACAACAGAAGTCAGACTTTTCCACCACTGATAAGCTGAGTCTCTCAACATAGAAATAGCACATTTCACATACTTGTCGGGAGTACAAAACATTTCATTAAAAACCCAAATAGTATTCTCAAGCCAAAACTCAGCTCTCTCAGCATCATCATCACTTGTAGCCCTAAACTCTTCGACCCCATACTTTCTGATTTTATCGACCAGAGGCTTACATAACTAAGTAGGGTTCACAATTGGAGGTACAACAGAGGTCTGAGGGGGAATTAGGCAAGGGCGGAGGTTGTTGAGCAGCTGGATTCGTACGAATGAACTCCGTAAACCACTTACTCATCATCTAGAAGAAAGCATGTTTTGCTTTTCCCTCGTGACTACTAGTCACATTTCTCGAATTAAAAGGCACTGCCCCTTATGCGGGAGCTAGTGCATTACTTTCAACATCGTCAGCTACGGCTCTTTTGGGACCCATTATTATATGAAAAACACATTTCAAGTGTCAGGATTCAACACACTATCACATTTTAGATATATCAAATGTATAGCTACACTCACATACGCTATGGTAGTCCTAAAATCGACTAAACCATAGCGCTAATACTAACCAAATGTAACACCCCTAACATGTATCAATCACTGGATTAGGGTTAAGAGCATTACTAGACAATTTAGAACTTTTTCGGACATTTCACAATTATCAACATCATATTATAATCATACATCATCAATGAGTCCCTTCTTAAGGTCTACGAAACCTTAAACGTGCATTGGAAGAAGGTCGTGACTAAACCGAACTCATACAAAATTGTTCAAAAAGTTAAACATTTTTCAAAGCTATAGAGGTCACATGTACAAAATTTACCTTGCTTAACACATACCAAAACAAACCACAAATTTAACCAAAAGCTAGCCATATCACATGGCATAACATATATACATTTCAAAACATATACCAAAGACTTCTAGCTTTTACATGCCATAATTTAACATTTACACTTTCAAAATGTACCAAAACAAGGTTTGATAGTGTGTTGATGATCCTCGATGATCCCCGAGCTTACAGTAGCTTTGATATCTATAACACAATGCAAACACACTCAAAGTAAGCTACAAAGAGCTTAGTAAGCTATATACGAATAAATTCAACTTAAGAATCATGTATAAATCAATTACTTAGCATAAATATCATTTTCATTTCACATAGGTATCCCATCAACCAATTCATACTCATTTGCGCACATTTAACCTTTTTCATTTTCTTATGCTTATACATATATCATAAACCAATAATGGCACAAATGCCTACCTTTCATAATCAAATATTGAACACATATTAACATACATGATTCGGATATACTTTAACATAGTCATACATTGCTCAGAATTGCCCATTGAACCGTACGAAATCAAATAGGATACACGAATAAATCAGAAAGATCGTACAATGCCAACGTCCCAGATACGGTCTTACATGTAATCAAATATCGATGCCACTGTCCCAGACAGGGTATTACACGAAATCAAATACGATGCCAATGTCCCAGACATGGTCTTACATGTAAATCTCATATCGATGCCAATGTCCCAGACATGGTCTTACACGAAATCACATATCGGATCCTATGTCATGACATATGTATCCTCGCAATTCCTAAGGTTCAAACGAGGCTTTTTGGACATTGTCACATACTCAGAATTTATCTTGGATTTCACATACCCGGTTCTCATAGCCATTCAACAGAATTCAATCATCATTTAAATAATAATAATTCAATTTAACACATTTATTTGTATATAGACTTACCTCGTTCAGATTTGTACAGATGAAAATGGCTAATCGACTACTTTCGACTTTCCCCGATCTAATTCTGTTTTCTTTGGCTCTTGATCTAAACAAATTCAAATTTAACTCTTTTATTCAACAAATCATTCAATTCAATCCAAAAACAGATAATTAGGGCATTTTACAAATTAGCCCCCACATTTGTACATTTTGACATTTTAGTCCCTATTTCATAAAACACAAAAAACACAAAATTCACTAAAATCATACCTTGGCCAAAAGTTCATATTGCTCATAGAAGTCCACACATTCCATTTATTTCACATTTTTAGTCCCCCAAAATATTATTTTCATAATTTAGTCCAAATTACTCAAATTCACTAAAAATTCAAAGACAAAATATGTTAACCCAACACATATCTTTCATATTTCATCAATTAACAATTCAAAGCTCACAAAATCAACAATGGCACATTTCAAAATCTTTATCAATTTCTCAAATTGAAGCATGGGCTTAATAGTAGACTAGGCAACAATCACAAAAACGTAAAAATCAACAAAAACCAAAGTCAAAACATACCTTAATTAACAAATCTCATAGTCGAACCCTAAAGAACTTTTATTCTTTCTTTTACTTTATATTTTCGATAATGGTGGATGATAATGACTTGAATTTCATGTATTTGTTTTATTAATTTAGAATAATAAACCATTTACCAAAATATCCTTAATTAATAACTTGAAAAACATATAATGGTTGTCCATAAATGTCCACCAACCTTGTTAATGGTCCATTTACTATTTAAGGACCTCACATTAAAAGAGACACATCAATTCGGCACTAAATCAAATAAAAACCATTTTTGCATTTTTTACGATTTAGTCCTTTTTGCAAATTAAACACACAAACGATCAAATTTTTATACAAAACTTTCACACATGCTAATTCACATATAATATGCACAGAAAATAATTTTAAATATTTTTCTGACACAGATATGTGGTCCCGAAACCATTATTCTATCTAGGGTCTAAACCGAGCTGTTACATTAGTAATCACATTGGGAGATGACGCATCCTCACGAGCACGTATGGCATACGCTCTGGCAGGTGCTTTAGCTTTAGATTTCATAGCTGAATCCTTCATCACACCTTTACTGCTAGCTCCATTCCCAGTGTTCCTCAGTGGCCTACCTCTATTGGTAGTATTACTTGGCCTTGCACTCTAAAATTTTTCTTCCATATCCCTCTTAGGGAAATCTCTGATAAAATCTTCTTAAGAACCACACTTAAAACAAGCTTGGTTAATCCTCTAACACTCGTCGACATGTCATCTACCACAATGCTGACATTCAGGTCTACTAGACCTAACACTACCCACACTTGCCATTGAAGTAGTTTGAGCTTTAGAACCCGAATATTGTTTCCCGCGATCTCTATGTGAATACCCAGCTGAAATATCGAACAAGAATTCATTTCTCTGGATTTCTTTGACTGAGATTGAATTGACTTACCCATCGGTCTTTTTCTTGCATCTCTAGCCTCACTCTCGACCTTTCTTTCATCTTTCCTTAATTCTTCGGCTTTGTAAGCTCGTTCAACCAATAAAACAAATTCTTTTATTTCCAAGATTCCAACTAACAGTCTCATATTCTCATTTAGCCCATCTTCGAACCTCTTACACATAATAGCCTCGGAGGAAACAAACTCTCGAGCATACTTACTGAGCCTGACAAATCCTCGCTCATATTCTATCACTGACATTCGGCCCTATTTCAGCTCAAGAAATTCTTTACGTTTTTTATCGATGAATCGTTGACTAATATATTTCTTTCGGAATTCCTCTTGAAAGAATTCCCATGTAACCCTCTCTCTCGGTACCACAGATACTAGTGTCTTCCACCAATGATATGTTTCACCACTTAATAATGATATAGCACATTTCAAGCCTTCATCGGGTGTGCATGATAACTCATCAAATACACTAATAGTATTTTCAAGCCAAAACTCGGCTCACTTGGGATCATCATCTATATTTTCTCTAAACTCTTCAGCCCTTTGCTTTCAAATCTTATCAACCGAAGGTTTATTCAGTCTTACGAAATCCACAACTTGAGGAGCTACAGGAACCGTTTGAGGATAAGGAAGAGGTAGAGGATATTGAGCCATAGGGTTTGTTCAAACAAACTCCGTATACCATTCATTCATCATGTGAAGGAAGGCTTCTCTAGCCCCTTCTCCCTAACTAACAGTGGGAGGTCACTATCAGATGGCCCTGCCCCTTGAGTGGGAGCCGGCGCATTACTTTCTACCTCATCAGCTACAACTTAGTTGGGATCCATTTACTTTATAAAAATACAATTTAAATTGTCAGGAGTCGTCACACTATCACAATTTATATATGGCATGTATAACTAGACTCTTATACATGCTAGGTTAGTCAGAGAATCGACTAAACCATAGCTTTGATACCACTAAATGTAACACCCCTTACCAGTATTCAAAGCTGAAACAGGGTACGAGGCATTACCAAACTTATCACACGAACAAACATACAATTTTGAGTCATAAATTTGCGTCCAAATTAATACCATTTGCATTCAATCATAAAGTCCTTGATACGAGCCTACGAGGCCCAAAACATACGTTGGAAGTGGTTTAGGACTGAACTGAGAACTTTAGAAAATTTTAGAACACTTAGAAAATTTTTCGCTAAATAAGGGTCACACGCCGTGTGGATATGGGACATGCCCTTGTGGGTAGGCCGTGTGGTCACAACGCCTGTGTCCCTACCCCGTGTAACTCTTAGACTTGTAACTCATGACCAAGTTGAGATCACACAGCCAAGTCACACGTCCGTGTGCTAGGCCGTGTGGAAAATTAATTTTCACAAAAATTAGGTGCAGACTTCACATAGCTAGGGCACACGCTCGTGTTCGAGGCCGTGCTGTCCACACGGCTAAGACACACACACGTGTCTCTAGTCGTGTGCTCAATTTTGAGCATTCTGTTTTTCAAAATTAAGGTGCAGGGGACACACAGCCTAAACACATGCCTGTGGGGCTGATCGTGTGTCACAGACGGCCTAAACACACGCCCCGCGTGTCTACCCATGTGGACAAAATGTATGCTATCTACCAAGTCATTTTGCCACCCTTTAAAGCACACACCTACACAACAAAACATAACACCAATCCAAGCATATACATACAACCAAATATCCACATCCAAGACATTAACACATCTTTCATGAAAGATATCATCATATGAATATACTTATAACCAATATTGACCCATTTCCAATGGCCTTATACAAAATGAAAATCTAACCATTTTAAACCAACACATTTGGTCAAACCAATTAAGACACATATAACAAAATGATCAAGTCCTTATATAGGCCATACTTTCAAAAATACTAAGATCATCAATAACCAAAATGAGAGTTTGATAGTGTGATTCAAATATCCAATGACCACATATCCGAACTAGCTTGGCAACACTATAAACAAGGGAAAAGAAAAGGGAGTAAGCTATATAGCTTAGTAAGTTCATGTGCAAATAATAGGCATCCTAACCACACAATTATCATGCAATTCATATAATAGGAGATAACATGAATGTCATTAACATCTCATAGTCATAACTTACTCAATCACAACCTTACCAGGAGTTCGTTACCTATCAAGTTTATCACTTATGAGTTTTGCGTACGTACCTGTACCAACTCGTAAAATACCACATACTTTCACATCTTTGACATTGCCCATTGAACACTCAAAATATTAACAGATACTAAGAAATATTGTACATGAGTGCCATATTTGTAGCCAAAGCTACCTTATATCTCATAATACTTATAGGCTCACTCTTAAGCTACTCACGGGCCTGCTCACACAAGCTGTCGGTCGGGACGTAGCTACACAGTGCTGCTCACACAAGCTATCAAGTATCCACAACATATACCGAAATACCCAGCCACTGGTAGGACGTACTAGACCAGTACCTGGACCACATAAACATAGTTACACACATGGATTCCTAGTGACATGTCACTTGTATCCTATTCTATTCCTAAGGTTTAACTGAGATTTCTCACTTGTCGAAACTTGGTCGAATATGCCAAAGAGTCAACCACACAATTCATGCAATTTTAAAGCATTTAAACATAGTATAACAATGCATTATTTACATATGAACTTACCTCGGTACAAAGATAGTGGAATTGGACCTAATCGTCAAACACTTTGTTTTCCCCCGATCTAGGTCCAAACTTTCTTTTTCTTAATATATAATAACCAATTTCGCTCATTTAATACACACATTACTTAATTCAGTCCAAAAATATGCTATGGAAAATTACATTTTTGCCCCTAACTTTTAACTTTTTACACTTTAGTCCCTAAGATGGTAAAATGAATTTCTTTCAATTTCTTCATTACCCAAGTCGAGCAAAATCTTTTTCTTACTCATAACAGCCAACATTTTTCATTTATTCACATATTTCTACACACATTTTACAACTTTTACAAATAGGTCCTTTTCGATATTTTTACCGAAAATCACTTAGCAAAAGTCGTTTATCCTACAACTAACATTCATTTTCTACCATTAGACATCAAACTACATGCATATCTAACATGGGTAAATTTTTGAACTTTGATAGTACTTCAAATTAGCCCTTGGAAAGACTAGATTAGGTTACGAGGATCTCAAAAAACGTAAAAATTATTAAAAACGAGGCTAGGATGGACTTACAATTGAGTTGGAAAGCTTGGCCAAAACCCTAACTATGGAGACCCTTCACATTCGGCTATGGGGGATGAAATTGAAGAAGATGACATCTTTTATTTGTTAATTTTTGTCTTTATTTGCCAAATAACCAAAATGCCCTTAATGCCTAACCATGTCCATTTTTGTCCATCTTAAAGTATAATGGCCTAATTACCTTTTAAGGACTCCCAATTTAAAAATTCATTACACTTAAGCACCGATAGCTTCTAGAACATACATTTTGCACCTATTGCAATTTAGTCCTACTAGGCAAATTAGACACTCTATCGACAAAATTTATTAACAAAATTTTCACAACCATTCAATCGTACGGTAATCCTTAAAAAAATAATGCAATTGAAATGACTATTCTGATTTGACGCTAAAATGAGCTGTTACAAATGTTGTGGCAGATGTATTGAGTAAAAAGCCCATGTCTAAGTTGAGGGCAATTTTTTCTAGGGTTGAGTTTATCTAATAGTGGTGGCTTACTTGTAGAATTACAAGTGCGACCAACCTTGATTGAGTAAATTCAATTGAAACAAACTTCAGATTCATCTTTAAAGGCTCATGTGAAACTCATTGAAGATGGTAAAACTTTAGATTTCGCTTTTAACTCTGAAGGAGTTCTACTTTATCGTGGGAGATTCTGTGTATCATCTGATTCTGAGTTAAGGTAGTCCATACTTCGAGAAGCATATAGTTTCCCCTACACTATGCATCTTGGAGGTGGTAAGATGTATCGGGATCTTCATGAATAGTATTGGTGGCCAAGACTTAAGCGTGATGTGACGGACTTTGTGACAAGTCAAGGCTGAGCACCAATTTTCTTCTGGTCTGCTTTAGCCTATTTAGGTTCCACAGTGGAAATGGGAACGTATCACCGTGGATTTTGTCATTGGGCTACCTTTGATGCCATCTAAAAAAGACACCATATGGGTGATAGTTGATCAGTTGACTAAGTCCTCTCATTTTTTACCAGTGTGCACTAACCATTCTTTGCAGAGATTGGCTAGATTATACATCACTTACCAGTATCTATCATTTCTGATTGGGATCCTCATTTCACGTCATGTTTTTCAGTGGGTCTACATGAGGCCCTTGGTATGAGATTGAATTTTAGTACAACATACCATTTGCAATATGATGGGAAGTCTGAAAGGGTTATCCAGATTCTCGAGGATATGTTGTAAGGTTGTGTGATCAATTTACAGGGTAATTGGTAGGAAAATCTACCACTTACAGAGTTTGCATATACTAACAACTTCTAGTCGAGCATCCATATGGCTCTGTATGAGGCACTCTATGGACGTAAGTGTAAGAAACCTTTGTCTTGGATGGATTTAGCGGAATCGAAAGTGTTAGGGCCAGACCTAGCACAAGAGACTGAGAACAATGTAAAAATTTTTGGGATCAGTTGAGAGCCACATATGGTCGACAAAAGTCTTATTACAACTTGAAAATGAAGGATATTGAGTTCAGTGTGGGAGATTGAGTTTTTTTAAAAGTCTAACCTTCAAAGAAAGTCTTGAGATTTGGCTATAAGGGAAAGTTAAGTCCGAGGTTCATTGGACCTTACCACATTGTCAAGGGAATTAGACCAGTGGCATATCAGTTGGAGTTACCTCTAGAGTTGGATCACATTCATAATGTTTTTCATGTATCTATGTTGTGACGTTATCAATCTAACCCTTCTCATGTGATTCCATTTGAGGAGATAGAGGTTCATCATGACTTGACTTTTGATGAAGAGCCAGTGCAAATTATCGATTAAGATGTCAAAGTGTTAAGAATAAAGCAAGTTCCACTAGTAAAAGTTTTGTGGAGGAATCACAATTCCAGCAAAGCTACTTGGAAGTCAGAAGATGAGATGTGACAGTAATATCCTCACCTTTTTCTCATTAGGTAAATTTTAAGGATGAAATTTTCTTTTAAAGAGGGCAAAGTTCTCACACCCCATATTTTGATTTGTAGTGCAAAAATAAAAAATAAGGAAGTGTGTAACCTAGTGGTAGGAAGCTCCCAAGTTTTCAAGGAGGTATCTAGATCGAATACCCCTTACTCCCTTATTTTTATTAAAATTTTTGCACACTTTTTCCATGTGCACTTAAAGCTTGTCGTCTACCCCCTTACTTGCCTCAAATAGGTTGATTTGCTTCCCCTTTTAGGAGTCGAATTTACCATAAGTTGGAAAACATGATCCCCTTTTTACTCCATGTCTCCCTCGCTTGCCAAAACCTCTCTTCTTGTCTATTTGTTGTGATTCAATGAAACTGGTCATAATTGACCAAGCTAACCACTCCGATTGTCGTCCCTACCTCCTTCATTCTCCCATATTCCTATTTTTTTCATTTCTTTCACCTCCATTTTATCTAAACTTGAAAAGAAAGAGCCACCACCATTTTTCTTTAGTCTTTGCTCTTTCTCCACCACAACTGACCCTTGTACCACGATCAACACACCTTTTAGCCACTATAAGCACCACCCCACCTCGCTCTTAATCCCTTCTACTATCGATCGTTAGCAGAAGCCTCCGCGGATCCTTCTCCTTCTCTACCTTATTTCCTTTTATTTCTCCTTTCCCCCATCTTTTTTGCTAAAATCCCATAGCCCACCACCGTTGGACTGCCATTACACCATCGTCAAACCACCACCGAGCTACCATCACTGCCCCCACTATACCACTATTGTCACCGTCACCGGTGACTAAGATTCTTCCCTTTTTATCCTCTTTCACTTGTCGACTCTTTAATTGATTAAACTGTAACGCCCAGATTTTGGGCCTAGAAGTATTGGGCCTTGGTGACGGCTTATACTATTTTGTTGTGTATGAAAATATCACAATTGTGTACTTGGTATGTTGGTTAAGTAATTAGGAGTGCTTCGGACTGTTGGAGAAGTCCTGGGTTCAAACTAGGGCTCTAGCAGAAATTTTAATTTTTCCCTTAAGTGGACATTGTCGTTAGCTTGAAGACCTTATAAATATTGTTGGTTAAAATATGTCACAAGGAAACTTGTAGTTTAGTGGCAAGGTGGCACTAGGAGCATGCTTGTGGTCTGAGGTTCAAGTCCTGGCTCTTGCAAATCATTTTGGTTTTCTTTTAAATGAACCTAAACTTTGGCTCGTAGGCTTATATTAGTTGTGCTTGTTTTGTGACACAAAAAGAGCTTGTAGCTTGGTGGCAAAGTGGCGTGTGGATCATGTGAGAGGGCAAGGGTTCGAATCCCACTGCAGGCAATGGACTATTATTTTCCTACTTGGTGGCGACAAGAGGTGGAGTGGTTGTAAACTCTATCAAGGTTGTTGTGGACTTGGAAAAAGGTGAAAATTTGACTTGGTCTTGAGAATTCGAATCTAATTCAAATAAGAAGTTGGAGTGAATCAAGGGGTTGGTGTTGGTTGTTGGGAGTGGATTGTGCCATGATTCAAGGAGGAGAAAAGGGGGAATTTGAATGGAGGAGGGTGAACCAAATTTTGAATGGGGTACTAGTAAGGAATCGATTTTGGGGAAAAAGAGGGGGTTTTCTTTTGTTTTGTTTCGCTCTTTTCTACATTTGAGGTTTTTAGGTGCCAAATTTTCCTTGTGGCATTTGGGGTTCTTTTTGGTTTATTTTATGTTTCTTGGATTTCTTCTCTTAGTGTCGAAATTGCGAAGGTCATTATTTTTTTTGTCAATATCATGTAAGGCCTCTCTAAAACCTTTTTGGTCCTTTCTCTTCTATACTTTTCCACTATTCTCTTCCATTCTTACTTTGTCAAAAGATGTCAATTGCCAAACCTTCATTTCATTTTCTCATCACCATGTTCCCTCTCCTTTCGAAAATAATCTCTTTTTCTTAAGCCTTCTTCATTTTTCCCTTGTAGCCGAGTATAGCTTTCTTTTTCTCTAGTTGTTCCAATCTTCTTTTTTGGTTTTCTCTGAGCTGGCCATTCCTTTTCCTCTCTTTAGGGATTCTTTTTCATAGTCGAACTCTCTTCCATTCTTTTGCGTATCATCTTCTCTTCTCATCGGTTGGTATTAGCGTTCGATTCTGCAAAGGGGTCTGTTAAAGGTTCAGCGAAGGAGTTTAGGAGATTCGGAAGCAATCTAAGTTTTCTCTCACTGATAGTTAAGGTGTAGGCCAAATTTACCATGTGTCCTTTTAAGGTGTTATTTGTGGTTTTAATCACATCTTTGGCCATTTCTTTCTAACAAGATCTATTGTTATACAGTCTTTGGCAACGGGCATCGGTTATTTCTAGCGAGCAACCTTAGGATGTTAAGTTGTATTTCCATGAATCAAGGTTAGTAGTATTGATCGATTGGAGGTATGGTTTGTGAACTTTTATAATGAGGGCTAACGTGATTCCTTTGAAATGTAGGCTTTGGATTCGTAAGCGGTGCTCCTATTTTGCAGCAAGGTGTGTATCCGTATATACTAGTCTGATTGTTAATCGGCAGAAAAGCTAAAATACCAGTAAATGATGCCACACAAGCGTACGATCGCACGTGTTGTGAAACGAGCCCACCAGCATGGGTGTAGGATGGTTGAGGCCACCATAAACGTTCTCATGCGTTTAGGTTGATCTGGGCCGCGTTGGGCTGAAATGTGCCTGTGGGCCCCACATAGAATAAATTTGTATATTGTGGTAAATGTTAAACTGAGCCATGTAGTTCACGTGGCTAGGGTTGTCTCGCGTTAAATGGGCCATGTAGGCCCAATGGGCTTGTGGGCCCACACAGGTAAAATGTATGTGATGTGATAAGGGACTGATTTGGGCTGTGTTGTTCCCATAGCTGTGATTGTTTCTAGGCTAAATGGGCCACACGAAAGTGTGGGCCCACTTGGGCCGAGTAATGGGCCTTAGGCCCAATTACCCCGTTTTGTTTGTTTAGGTTACAAAAGTCACTCGAGGCAATGATAGACCTTCGATTGGGTCGTTAAGACCCCAGTTTACAAAATTACAAAAATACCCTCGATTTACAAAATTACAAAAATACCTTCGGTTTACAAAATTACAAAATACCCTCAATTTGCAAAATTACAGAAATGCCCTCAGTTTACAAAATTACAAAAATACCCTTGGTTCACAAAATTACAGAAATACCCTCGGTTTGCAAAATTACAGAAATACCCTATTTACAAAATTAAAGAAATACCTCGAGTTTGCAAAACTATAATAATACCCTAGGTTTACAAAATTACAAAAATACCCTTAGTTTGCAAAATTATAGAAATACCCTCAGTTTGCAAAATTATAGAAATACCCTTGATGTACAAAAATTACAAAAATTAGCAAAATGCCCTCAATTTGTAAAATTACCATAATACGCCTGTATGGTAAAATTGTCGAAATACCACTGTTGGGTAGAATTACCGAAATACCCCTGTAGGGTAGAATTATCGAAATACCCCTGTAGGGTAAAATGACTATTTTTCCCTTGCGGGAAAATGACTGACTTGGACTGTGTATTTGACTGTGATTGTATGACTGTGTATTGACTGACTTGACTGTGGTTGTGTGACTGATCAGCTTTTAATATATGTTTAAATGACTGATATTGAGCATGGCCATTCTGCATACATGTATGATGATTGAGCATAACATACACGACATATTGCATGGGGTTGGGACATTGATTTGGAGGAAGTTTTGTGCTAATGGCTTTGCCACGTAATCTGATTTTGGTGGCTCTGCCACGTTCTCTATTTTTAGCAGCATGGCTGCGTATTGTGTGCGGGCTGGGTGGGTCGAATTATTCCCCACATGGTGTGATGGTTGGACTGGGTTAGGATTGCATTCACATTCTGTTACTGATTCTGATTTGGGCTTAGGCCAACCTGATTCTGATTCTTATTTTGATTCTGATTCTGTTACTGAATTAGGCTGAAAGCCCAATAGATTTTAGAACTGTAATGGGCTAGGCCCATCTGTTATTGTCTACTTTAAGGGCTAGGCCCAGTTGATTCTATTATGGGTTGAGACCCAGACGATATTGTATTGGGCTATGGCCCACTTATGCTCTGAACTGTTATTGTTTCCTGTCTTCTGACTGATTGTTTTTAGTTTGTAGGGGATTGCACACTGAGTTTTCATAAACTCACCCCTTTTTTTACTGTATAGGTAATCCCTAGTTTTTAGGAGGATCAATGCTGAAAGGGCTCGAGGATGGCCACACGACTACTTTTTTATTATGTTTTGGACTTTATTTATGGTTTTGATTCCGTTTTAGTTTTAAAATTTTGTAATAGGGCCATTGGGAATTTACTTTGCTTTTATTTGGGTTTTTATTAACTTTGATTTATATCTGCTAGAAGTAAATCACGATTTTTCAAAAAATGTTAATTGTTTTTAAAATATCACAATGTTTCCGCAATTGTTTAAATTAATCTTGGGATTAACTTTTTAATAAACCACGTTTTGAAAATAAACAAACACAAGTTTTAGTTAGCAACAAGTTTTAAATAAGAAGGGTTTCAATGAAAACATGGTTTTCGAAAAATACTTCAATGTGACACGCCAGATTCAGGCCTAACTTTTGGGTCGGATTTAGGGTGTTACATAAACTCACATTTTCTCTTCACTATATCAATCATTTTAGATGACACAAATCATAGATATTATTCTTTCCTCGATTCATCGACTATTTTGTATTGAATCAATCATCTTAACACAAATCATAGATATCATTCTTTCCTCGATTCATCGACTATTTTGTATTGAATCAAGTGTAAGTGTGGTTATTTGGATCATAAAATCCTTCACTTAGAGGTTTCATATCTTGGCCGAATGGTATAGTGCCATAGTGTTAACATAATATTTTATTATTATTCAATTATTATCGTACTAATGCAATTTCATATCAACTTTGAAGGGGCAAATGATATTCGAAGGGGAGACCCCTAACTTCGTAATAGGAAATCCTCTTTTCGAGAGTCTTAAATCGTGGGGTAAGCATTCATGAGACTTTTAATAATCGATCTTTTAAGTGACGAAAATATTATCAAAGGATCTTAATGAATAAACATTACTTATGCATTAGATTGTCATGCGAGATAGATCAAGTGAAATTATTAAAAAATGATTGTGGCAATTGGATCTACAATATAAGGTGTGGAAGTTAAACCTTTAATTTTTACGTAATATGTTCACTTTCATTTTAATAATATGATATTAAACAATTAATTGAGAGTACATTAAGTACTCAAATAGTTGAAAAACTCATCAAGAAGAAACCCAAGTGATCCTAGATTAGTTTAGATTATTTAATTATTATTTAACCTATGAATTTAGCCTATAAATAGGCTTTTTTACAACCTTAGAAAGATACACCCATTAGATATTAGAACTCATAACACATTTAGAGATTTTTGTGTTTACGTTTTGAGGGTTCTTTATTTTTGGATTTTTGGGGTTTAGTTCTTTTCTCTATCTTTTTTACTCTTCGTTCTTTTGCTATTATAGTAAAATTATCTTTACCCATGGTATTTATCCTTTTTGGAGGAGTTTTTCAACGTTAAATTTGTGTGTTCAATTTCTTAATTTATTCTGCTATTTTTTTACTTGTTGCTTAATCGGGTCGATCCTAACAATTGGTATCAGAGCTAGTTTAATTTTTATAGATTACCCTTTTAGATATGGTAGCAACAAGGTTTGAAATTGATAAGTTTGATGGTGAGACAAATTTCAATCTGTGGCAAGGTTGGATGATGGCAATTCTAGTTCAATCCTGTTTGAAAAAAGTTGTTACTGGGAAAAAGCTTAGGAACCTAAATAAAATAGAATGGGAAGAGCATGATGAAAAGGCTTTCTCTGCAATCCAGTTGTGCCTTGCAAATACGATATTGTAGAGGTATTGATGGAAAAGACCTCATCCGCCTTGTGAAAAGGGTTAGAAACTCGTTATGTGACTAAGTCTCTGGCAAACTGTTTAGTGTTGAAACAACGTCTATTTACGTTTTGCATGAACGAAGGTGAGCTTCTTAGAGATCACATCAATCAATTTATTACTCTTTTAAATGATTTAAAGAACGTTGAGGTTCATATTGATGATGAAGATTAAGGTATGCTATTATTGTGCTCTTTACCTCCTTTATACAAGTCTTTCAGGGAGACCCTAATTTATGGCAGAGACAAACTCTCGTTCAAAGATGTGAAGGGTCATTTGTTGAGTAGAGATAAACTCAACAATGAGCTTCATTTGGATAGCAAGGCAGATAGGCAAGCTTCTGTTTTGGTAGCGTCAAAGAAACGAGACAAAAGGTGTTGCTGTTGTAAAAACTTAGGTCACGTCAAATCAGATTGTTATAAACTGCAAAATAAAAAAGATGCTAAAAGTAACGAGGAAGATGTAGCTGGTGCTAATTTGGCTGATAAAAGTGGTCATGATATCTTGTTAGTGTCAACGAGCGATAACTCCAAGCTCACATCCGAGTGGATCCTAGATTCAGGATGTTCTTTCTACATGTATCACAATAGAGAATAGTTCTCCACATATAGTTCGGTTGAAGGTGGAGTTGTGCGCTTGGGAAACGATTCATCTAGTAAGGTAATTGGTATTAGTACTGTTAAAATTAGGATACACAATAGGACGATTAGGACACTTTCAGATGTCAAGTATGTACCTGATTTACAAAAGAATCTATCTCCTTGAGTATTCTAGACTTGAAATGTAACACCTTGATTTTCGAGATTTTTTCAGGTTTTCGAGATTTTTGGTGAATTTTGAAATTTTGGTGTTCTGGATACTAAAATTGTGTTTAAATGTGTTAGTGGGCCTTTAGAAGGCCCAAACCTAAGTTAAAACCCGGCAAAATATCAATTTTGGTTTTTTAAGTGAAAGGGGACTTGGTTAAGTGGGCCTTTAAGAAAAAGTTAGTAAGTTGAGACACAAAGAGGGCCTTGGTAAAGTGACAAGGTGGCGCCACTAAGTTCCTAAAAAAGTGGCATGTGGACTGAGTTTATGGGCCAGAGTTCAAGTCGCAAGGTAAGCAGATGGTACTTTTATTTTTGTGCATGTGTCGGGCATGTGATAGAGCTTAAGTAGCATTCGGCTAGGGCCTTAGAGGGATTGGGCCGTTGGTTTGAATGGCCATTAGGGCAAGCTTTATTTTCTTTTTGTCTTGCCGAATTAGGGTTAGCCACCTAGAGCCTTCACTTTCATTCTATTCTCTTCTCAGTGTTGCAAAAAGCTAAAAACGCAAAGTTAGATCTCCTAAGTGCTGAATTCTTCCTTCTCTTCTCCTCTCTTCTATTCTTTCTTTTTCTTTTCCTCTCTAGCCGAAATCACCTCTCCTCCTCCCTTAACTTTCATTTTCTTTTCTTCAGAAACCAAAATTGCCACTCTTTTCTTCTCAAACTCATCAACTACTAAAAGCTGAAATCTTGAAAGGTTGCTTCCTGTGCCGATTTGCCTATAGTCAAACCCCCTTTGTTTTTCCTCACTTGTAGCTGAATTTCATACTCTCCAAACCCTTAGGCTCCGTTGACAAACACCCCTCCAACCATAGCCTCAAATCATATCTTCTTTCACCACTTAAAAAGCTGAAAACACTATAGTTTTTAGGGATATATAGCCAAATCCTTAGATCTCTAAGATTTGAATTCTGCTAGTGTTTAGGGTCTAGATCTGCATCAGATCTGAGTAGAAGAATCACCTTGATTAGGGAAACCTGTGGTAAGTACTCGACATCTCAGATCTACTCGTTACCTTTCAATTTAAGAAAAGCTGAAGTCCCTAAACTTTTTAGGGAGGCTGTCGAATGTGATGATAGGTAAAGACAGTTCTTTTAATTGGTTTTATGTGTACTTGTTGTGGAAGGGGCGATCTAGCAAGGAGTATAAGAGGCTTGGACCTTTGGAACGACTAGATCTAGATCTAGTCACTAGTTTCGGCAAAGGTAAGATCTCAAGGGCCTTAGATGGTGATGGCCAATTATGGTAAGTAGAATTATGGAGATTGTCATTGTATTTTGGATCTGATGTATCTAGTAATCGATTGTAGGATATCGTGGGAGATCTCGTTAGCAGTCGTCGCAAATCAGGTGTGTATCGAACACCTTCTTATATTTCAATTCGGCAAAAGCTGAAATGCTAAAATTCCAGCATTTTGAGGGCTTGTGAGTATGCGAACGCTCATAAGTTTTTTGGGAATCATTGGATCCGTAATCGCGAGTGGTAAGTTAGTTGAATGTGCAAATTCGTGCACTTAGGTAAATTAGGCCTTGATGGGCTGAAACTAGGCCCAACGGGCTTACGGGCCCATATGGGTAAAAATAGGGAATAAATGCATACTGGTAGATTATAGGTCTAAAACTACTAAAACGGGTAAATCACTCAAAAATTTTGGACTAGATGGGCTAAATTAGCTAATTGGCACTGTAGGGCCCATTAGGGGTTTTAGGGCCCAATGACTGTAATCTGCTAAAATGGGCTAAATAAGCTACCGAGGTAAAATTTAGTTTATTACTAATTAAAATGTGCATGAAAACCCTAAAAACTGGTATAATTACAGAAATATCCTCATAGGTGCGAAATAACTATTTTACCCGTAGGTGCTAAATAACCGTTATACCCTAGGGCTAAATTTGACTGAAATGCATGATTTACTGTTTCTGTTTACTGTATGCCATATCATGAATATCTGTTGCATGGGGCTGGGTTATTGATGGAGGAAGTTCTGAAAGTGGCTTGACCACGTACTAGAGGCTTTGCCTCATCTTTCTGTTGTCTGAGCAGCTATGTTGCAACTGTAGAGTGTAGGGCTAGGTGGGTTGAGTTATTCCCCACATGGAGTGTAGGGCTGGTTCGGCTGGAGTGTAGCGGTTGGGTGGGTTGAGTAGTCTCTCCACATGTAATGGGCTTGCATTCATAATTAATACCTGTTCTGCTACTGAAATGGGCTTATGGGCCGTACTGTCATCTGAAAAGGGCTAAGGCCCAGTTTACCGTGTCTGGATAGGGCTTCGGCCCAGTAATTACTGAGACTGGATAGGGCTTAGTTCTAGTGGGCTTGAGCTGATTTGGGTTCTAGATGGGCTTTCCTTACACACTGAGTTTCCAAACTCACCCATTTCTTCCCATCCATGCAGGTGAGCCCTAGATCGATGGACTTGGAGCTGGAGGGATTTAGAGTGGCCACATGGACTGTAGTTATTTAATTAAGTTCTAGTTTAACTCATTTTATTTCTGTATTTATTTTTAAATTATGTTTATTATGGTTTTGGGTTTGTAATAAGGCCGCTCTAATTATTTTTATTTTGGGTTTTTAAATTACTTAATTATACACTACTTTAATTCTTTTGAATATAGCTGCGCAAGTTTTTCTTAAAATTAATTGAGTGTTTTCAAAATCTCATCACACGTTTCAAATGAGTAACAAAGTTAAGTTTTATCACAAATCTCTTAATAACTAGTATTGAATAGGACGTTCATCAGTAAACCGGGAATTTCTCTTAAGACTTAAATATCAGTTTTGCAAAGCTCACTCTAATCTTAGTAACTAGGTAATATGGTTAGTTGTAGGTGATGTGACACACCAGACTTGGCCGTAACGTCTGGACGGGTTTGGGGTGTTACACTTAGTGGTATCAGAGTACGGTTGCAATAACTTGGCTGTGGATCGGGTCTAAAAATATTTTCAAAAATTCTTAAAATTTAGGCCCAAGAAGGGTATTTTGGAAATCGGTTCCTGAAAAATTTAGAAAAACCTTTTTCAAACTTGTTTTCTTCAAAATATACATGTTTTAAAGGTTTGATTTTGAAAAGCTTAAATCTTTCCGAGTTTTCTGAAATTTAGTATTTGAAGAAGTGGCACACTAAATCCCCGGTACCAAGTCTGTAAGTATTTCTGTCTCTTATACTATATAATACTGAAATATCACTGTAGATAGAACTAAGACCCTGCTATGATACTGTAGATAGGGTAGTACTGAAAACTGTAGAAATTGAGACTGTAGGGAAACTAAACCCTAGGAAAACTGAGACTGTAGTTAGGCAGCGATTTCGCGAAAAAACAAACTCTGAAACTCTATCTGTACATAAGACATTCTATAATAACCAACTGAAATAATAAACTAATGTCATAAAATTTGTAATCAGATAAGTCGATATGAGTACGAAAGCTGCTCATGGACGAGGCTGTGGACGTGGCCGAGGCAATGTTCAAGCTGGGTCTTCATCTTCGGAACACATGCCAGCTGGTGGGGCACGATTGCCGTCGATAGTTGAAAATGGGCCATATGATCGGGCCGCAAGGGACGACGCTCTGTCCCAGGCCATGTTGAGGGTTCTGGAAAGGGTTGCTGGAGCTAATGTTGGGCCAGTAAATAGGGGATCTATTTCTGAGCGACTCCGAGCTAACGGAGCGGAAGTCTTTAGGGGCATATCTAGAGTGGCCCCAAATGTAGCTGAGTATTGGCTGAAAGCTACGAAACAGATTATGGACGACCTGGATTGCTCAGTGGAGCAAAAGCTAAAGGGACCGGTGTCTCTATACGAGACGAAGCATATCAATGGTGAATCACTGTGAAGGAAAGTACCCCAGCTAAGTGGGTGACTTGGGAACTGTTTAAGACGTCCTTCAAGGGGAAGTACATCGGAGCAAGTTATGTGGATGCGCGTAGCAAAGAATTTCTGAACCTGACCCAGGGCAATAAGACCGTTGCTGAGTATGAGGCAGAGTTTTTGAGGTTGAGTCGTTATGCCAACGGTATAGTTGCCACTAAGTATGAGCGTAGTATTCGCTTTGAGGATAGCCTTAGAGACGAGCTAAGGGTGCTGATATCTCCGCAGATGGAGCACGATTTTTCTGTACTGGTAGAGAAGGCTAAGATAGCCGAAGAGGTGAAGTGAGCTAAACAGTAGAACCGTGATAGGGATCAAAACTGTTTTAGGAGGGATACTAGACCATCTGGAGCTGTAAATCGAAATGCCAAGAGAGCTAGAGTGGAGGAACCAGTCCAAGCAGTTCCAGAGAATACAGTTAGACCACAGCCTTGCGGGGACTGTGGGAGAGTGCATCTTGGAGAATGTTGGAAGCGTATTGGAACATGTCTCCGATGTGGATCCAAGGAACATAGGATCAAGGACTCTCCTAGGAGACCGGCTCAGACTCAAGTTGCTGAACAAGGGGTTGTTCAACCAATGCGAGGTGGACCGCTATCGCCGAGAGGTCGCGGACAAGGTAGAGGTGGCAATGGAATTGGTTGTGGTTGTGGAGCACCTTGCAAGGCTGCTGGTAATGTTGAGGCTCGTCAGCCAGCTTTGGTTTATGCTGCTCGTCGCCGAGAGGGGGTGATGCACCTGACGTCATAACGGGTACATTTTTTATCTCTATCATGCCTTACACTACTATGATAGATATGGGTTCAACCCATTCATATGTCACATATGAGATTTCTAGGTTGTTGGGTGTGCACTCTGAGGAAACTGTGAGTGGGGTAACTATGATTAGTCCATTAGGTCACTCGGTTAGGGTAGATAAACTCTTTAGGGAGGTGCCTTTAGAGACTCAAGGTAGGATCTTTGCTGGGGACTTGATGGAGTTACCTTTCGGAGAGTTTGATCTGATCTTAGGAATGGATTGACTGACCAAGCATAAGGCGACTTTGGATTGTGCGGCTAAGAAAATGGTGTTAAGGACTGCTGAGGATGAGGAGGTAATGGTTATTGGAGAGTGAATGGACTACTTGTCCAATGTTGTTTCGGCCTTAAGGGCTGAGGAACTGATTCGCAAGGGATGCGAGGCATACTTGGCTTTTGTAAGCCAAACTGAAACTGAGATTGTGACTGTGGAGATAGTCAGAACTGTTAGAGTTCCAAGATGTATTCCCTGAGGAGCTTCCTAGATTACCTTCGAATCGAGAAGTCGAGTTTGGAATCGACTTGCTGCCTAGAATAGCTCCAGTGTCCATCGCGCCCTATAGGATGGCACCAAAGGAGTTAGTGGAACTGAAGGCGCAAATTCAAGAGTTGTTGGATAGGGGCTTCATTAGACCAAGTGTGTCTCCATGGGAAGCACTAGTGCTGTTTGTGAAAAAGAAGGATGGGACGATATGTATGTGCATCGATTATTGCCATTTGAACAAACTGACGGTAAAGAACAAGTATCCTCTGCCAAGAATCAACATCTGTTTGACCAGCTTAGAGGAGCTTCGGTGTTTTCCAAGATCGATCTTCGATCTGGATACCATCAGTTAAGGGTAAAGGAGGTGGATATTCACAAGACAGCATTCAGTACTTGGTATGGTCATTACGAGTTTTTGGTTATGCTGTTTGGACTAACGAATGCACCTGCAGCTTTCATGGATCTGATGAATCGAGTGTTCCAACCTTACTTGGACTGATTCGTAGTCATCTTTATCGATGATATTCTGGTATATTTGGAAACTGAGGAGAAGCATGATGAGCATCTCCATATTGTGCTGCAAGTGTTGAGAAATAAGCAACTCTATGCAATGTTCAGTAAGTGTGAATTTTGGTTGCGAGAAGTGACTTTTCTGGGTCACGTTGTTTCCACTGAGGGGATTAGGGTAGACCTTCAGAAAATTGAGGCAGTTCTGGAATGGAAGCCACCAAGGTCAGTGTTAAAAATTCGGAGTTTTCTGGGTCTGGCAGGTTACTACAAAATGTTTATAGAGGGATTTTCTCTGGTTGCAGCACTGTTAACGAAACTGTTGAGGAAAGGAGTAACATTTGTTTGGACTGAGAAACAACAAGAGGCTTTCGATAAGCTGAAAAAGGTTTTGACTGAGGCGCCAGTGTTGATTCAACCAGAGTCTGGGAAGGACTTCACTGTGTACAGCGATGCGTCGCATGTGGGATTAGGATGTGTACTGATGCAAGAAGGTAGAGTAGTCACTTATGCTTTACGACAGCTGAAGCTTCATGAAGCAAATTACCCTATGCATGATCTAGAGTTGGCAGCAGTGATCTTCACGTTGAAAATCTAGAGACACTATCTATATTGGGAAAGGTGCATTATATACACAGATCATAAAAGTCTCAAGTATCTGTTGACTCGGAAGGAGTTTGTATTCTGAAGGACTCTGAATTGAGGCAGTCGATTCTGAAAGAGGCTCATAGTGGACCTTGTACCATGCATCCTGGAGGGAATAAGTTGTATCGAGACTTCTGAGAGGTGTACTAGTGGCCTGGACTTAAGCATGAGGTGACTAAATTTGTGGGGAAATGTCTGACGTGTCAACAAGTTAAGGCTGAGAACCAACTGCCTTCTAGACTGTTACAACCAGTGAAAATTCCACTCTGGAAGTCGAATAGAGTTACTAAGGATTTCGTAAGTGGGCTACCTTTGACACCCTCTAAAAAGGACTCTGTGTGGGTAATTGTGGATAGGTTAACGAAATCTGCCCATTTCATACCTGTCCGAACTAATTACTCACTGCAAAAGTTGGCTAAGCTATATGTGGCGGAGATAGTACGACTGCATGGGTTGCCAGTTTCGATTATTTCTAATCGAGACCCTAGGTTTATATCTCTATTCTGGCAAAGGTTGCATGAGGCGTTGGGTACGTGATTAGACTTTAGCACTGCTTTTCACCCTCAGACGGATGAACAGTCGGAAAGGGTAATTCATGTTCTGGAGGATATGTTAAGAGGTTATGCTATCGACTTTCGTGGTAGTTGGGAGGACTATTTGCCGTTGGCAGAATTTGCGTACAACAATAGTTATCAAGCGAACATTCAAATGGCTCCATATGAAGCACTCTATGGGTAAAGGTGTCGTACGCCTACGTGTTGGACAGAGTTGGGAGAGCGACAAGTTCTTGGACTGGAATTAGTGGCAGATACTAAGAGTAAGGTTAAGTTGATCAGAGATCGGTTAAAGGAGGCCTCTGACAGGCAGAAGACGTATGCAGATCTAAAACGTAAGGAAATCGAGTTCGCCGTTGGGGATATGGTATTCTTTAAGGTTTCGCCTTGGAAGAAGATCTTGAGGTTTGGCAAGAAAGGCAAGTTGAGTCCGCGGTTTGTTGGGCTTTATCGGGTTCTTAAATGGATAGGGCCAGTGGCATATCAGTTGGAGTTGCCATCAGAGTTGGATCATATTCATGACGTCTTCCATGTATCCTTGTTAAGACGGTATCGATCAGATCCTTCACATGCAGTACCAGTGGATGAGATTGAAGTAAAGACCGATTTAACTTTTGAGGAGGAGCTTATGCAAATTTTGGATCGAGAAGTCAAAGTATTGAGGAAGAAGTCAATTTCGTTACTGAAAGTACTTTAGCGCAACCATGGCAGAGAAGAGGCTACTTGGGAGCCAGAAGAGACGATGTGTCAACAATACCCTCAACTATTTGGATAAGGTAAATTTCAAGGCCGAAATTTCTTTAAGGGGGTAGAGTTATAATGCCCTGATTTTCGAGATTTTTTCGGGTTTTCGAGGTTTTTGGTGAATTTTGAAATTTTGGTGTTCTAGATACTGAAATTGTGTTTAAATGTGTTAGTGGGCCTTTAGAAGGCCCAAACCTAAGTTAAAACCCGGCAAAATATCAATTTTGGTTTTTTAAGTGAAAGGGGACTTGGTTAAGTGGGCCTTTAAGAAAAAGTTAGTAAGTTGAGACACAAAGAGGGCCTTGGTAAAGTGGCAAGGTGGCACCACTAAGTTCCTAAAAAAGTGGCATGTGGACTAAGTTTAAGGGCCTGAGTTCAAGTTGCAAGGTAAGCAGATGGTACTTTTATTTTTGTGCATGTGTCGGGCATGTGATAGAGCTTAAGTAGCATTCGGCTAGGGCCTTAGAGGGATTGGGCTATTGGTTTGAATGGCCATTAGGGCAAGCTTTATTTTCTTTTTGTCTTGCCGAATTAGGGTTAGCCACCTAGAGCCTTCACTTTCATTCTATTCCCTTCTCAGTGTTGCAAAAAGCCAAAAACGCAAAGTTAGATCTCCTAAGTGCCAAATTCTTCCTTCTCTTCTCCTCTCTTCCATTCTTTCTTTTTCTTTTCCTCTCTAGCCGAAATCACCTCTCCTCCTCCCGAATTCTTTTCCACTCTTTTCTTCTCAAACTCATCAACTGCTAAAAGCCGAAATCCCGAAAGGTTGCTTCCTGTGCCGATTTGCCTATAGTCGAACCCCCTTTGTTTTTCATCACTTGTAGCCG
Source organism: Gossypium stocksii (assembly GCA_020496765.1). Lineage (NCBI taxonomy): Eukaryota > Viridiplantae > Streptophyta > Magnoliopsida > Malvales > Malvaceae > Gossypium > Gossypium stocksii. The sequence continues at coordinate 54,407,706 of CM035621.1, forward strand.
AATTTCATACTCTCCAAACCCTTAGGCTCTATTGAAAAACACCCCTCCAACCATAGCCTCCAATCATATCTTCTTTCACCATTTAAAAAGCCGAAAAGATCATAGTTTTTAGGGATATATAGTCGAATCCTTAGATGTCTAAGATTTGAATTCTGCTAGTGTTTAGGGGCTAGATCTGCATCAGATCTGAGTAGAAGAATCACCTTGATTAGGGAAACCTGTGGTAAGTACTCGACATCTCATATCTACTCGTTACCTTTCAATTTAAGAAAAGCTGAAGTCCCTAAACTTTTTAGGGAGGCTGTCGAATGTGATGATAGGTAAAGACAGTTCTTTTAATTGGTTTTATGTGTACTTGTTGTGGAAGGGGCAATCTAGCAAGGAGCATAAGAGGCTTGGACCTTTGGAACGACTAGATCTAGATCTAGTCACTAGTTTCAGCAAAGGTAAGATCTCAAGGGCCTTAGGTGGTGATGGCCGATTATGGTAAGTAGAATTATGGAGATTGTCATTGTATTTTGGATTTGATGTGTCTAGTAATCGATTGTAGGATATCGTGGGAGATCTCATTAGCAGTCATCGCAAATCAGGTGTGTATCAAACACCCTCTTATAGTTCAATTCGACAAAAGCTGAAATGCTGAAATTCCGGCATTTTGTGGGCTTGTGAGCGTGCAAACGCTCATAAGTCATTTGGGAATCATTGGTTCTGTAATCGCAAGTGGTAAGTTAGTTAAATGTGCAAATTCGTGCACTTCGGTAAATTAGGCATTGATGGGCTGAAACTGGGCCTAACGGGCTTACGGGCCCATATGGGTAAAAATAGGCAGTAAATGCGTACTGGTAGATTGTAGGTCTAAAACTGCTAAAACGGGTAAATCACTCAAAAAGTTTGGACTAGATGGGCTAAATTAGCTATTTGGCACTGTAGGGCCCATTAGGGGTTTTAGGGCCCAATGATTGTAATCTGCTAGAATGGGCTAAATAAGCTACCGAGGTAAAAGTTAGTTTATTACTGATTAAAATGTGCATGAAAACCCTAAAAACTGGTATAATTACAGAAATATCCTCATAGGTGCAAAATGACTATTTTACCCCTAGGTGCTAAATGACCGTTATACCCTAGGGCTAAATTTGACTGAAATGCATGATTTACTGTTTCTGTTTACTGTATGCCATATCATGAATATCTGTTGCATGGGGCTAGGTTATTGATGGAGGAAGTTTTGAAAGTGGCTTGACCAAGTACTAGAGGCTTTGCCTCATCTTTCTGTTGTCTGAGCAGCTATGCTGCAACTGTGGAGTGTAGGGCTGGGTGGGTTAAGTTATTCCCCACATGGAGTGTAGGGCTGGTACGGGTGGAGTGTAGCGGTTGGGTGGGTTGAGTAGTCTCCCACATGTAATGGGCTTGCATTCATAATTAATATTTGTTCTGCTACTGAAATGGGCTATGGGCCGTATTGTCATCTGAAAAGGGCTAAGGCCCAGTTTACTGTGTCTGGATAGGGCTTCGGCCCAGTAATTACTGAGACTGGATAGGGCTTAGTTCTAGTGGGCTTGAGCTAATTTGGGCTCTAGATGGGCTTTCCTTACACACTGAGTTTCCAAATTCACCTCTTTCATCCCATCCATGCAGGTGAGCCCTAGATCGGTGGACTTGGAGCTGGAGGGATTCAGAGTGGCCACATGGACTGTAGTTATTTAATTAAGTTCTATTTTAACTCATTTTATTTCTGTATTTATTTTTAAATTATGTTTATTATGGTTTTGGGTTTGTAATAAGGCCGCTCTAATTATTTTTATTTTGGGTTTTTAAATTACTTAATCATACACTACTTTAATTCTTTTGAATATAGCTGCGCAAGTTTTTCTTAAAATTAATTGAGTGTTTTCAAAATCTCATCACACATTTCAAATGAGTAACAGAGTTAAGTTTTATCATAAATCTCTTAATAACTAGTATAGAATAGGACGTTCATCAATAAACTGGGAATTTCTCTTAAGACTTAAATATCAATTTTGCAAAGCTCACTCTAATCTTAGTAACTAGGTAATATGGTTAGTTGTAGGTGATGTGACACACCGGGCTTGGCCGTAATGTCTGGGCCAGGTTTGGGTTGTTACATGAAAGGATGCAGAATCAACATCGAGTCGAGTGACATTAAAGTATCTCGTAGAGCTCTCGTTTTGTTAAAAGGTAAAAGAACTGACAGTCTTTACATTCTGGAAGGTTCTACAATGACCGGTGAAATCGGACATCCCTCATCTGTTACGAAGTCGAAGTTAACTTGTTTGGAGCAGAGGCAACTTGGTCATAAGAAGGAAAAAGGTATGACCATTTCGTTGAAGAGGGGTTCTCTTTTGGATTCAGGTTTTGAAAAGTTAAGGCACTGTGTTTGTGATAATCAGACCCGGGTTAATTTGGCAGTGTACAAGTCGAATGCTAGAAGACTTCCAGTTTCTAAGCGCAGATTCGACTCAGTTAATTCTCTGTATAGTTCAAGATAGGCTCGTGGAGAGCTTTGGCAAAGATGGCGTTGTGGAAATATGAGTCAAGGTGGAGATTTGTTGAGTATGACACTTATTTTAGTAAAATTTAAGAAATAATCTTCTAGTTAAACTCTGTTTATTTATTTCAATCAAACGCTGATTAGTTTAAATTATTTTATTATTATTTGACCTATGAATTTAGCCTATAAATAGGCTCTTTTACGACCTTAGAAAAATACACCCATTAGATATTAGAACTCATAACACATTTAGAGATTTTTGTGTTTACGTTTTGAGGGTTCTTTGCTTTTGGGTTTTTGGGGTCTAGTTTTTATCTTCATCTTTTGTACTCTTCATTCTTTTGCCATTATAGTAAAATTATCTTTACTCGTGGTTATTTATCCTCTTTGGAGGAGTTTTTCCACGTTAAATTTGTGTGTTCAATTTCTCAATTTATTTCGCTATTTTTTTACTTGTTGCTTAATCGGGTCGATCCTAACAGGTGGTAACTTCGTAATTGGAAATCCTCTTTTCGAGAGTCCTAAATCATGGTGTAAGCATTCATGAGACTTTTAATAATCGATCTTTTAAGTGATGAAAATATTATCAAAGGATCTTAATGAATAAACGTTACTTATGTTTTAGATTGTCATGTGAGATAGATTGAGTGAAATTATTAAAAAAGACTGTGGCAATCGGATCTACAATATAAGGTGTGGAAGTTAAACCTTTACTTTTTGCGTAATATGTTCACTTTCATTTTAATAATATGATATTAAACAATTAATTGAGAGTACATTAAGTACTCAAATAGTTGAAAAACTCATCAAGAAGAAACCCAAGTGATCCTAACCCATTACTTTCATGAAAAGCATGTTTTGTGATTTGATGATGAATGTGATGATGACATGTGTGAAAATCTCATCTCTACATTATGTGATATATGGCTTATCTGGTATGCTGATGATTTAAATGTTAGATATATGTGTGTCTGATGAGATCCTTTATTTGATATGAAAAGTATATTAAAGTATGTTTAAGTGAATAAAAGCGAATATTTTGTGATATATGAAAATGTGGGCATGTTTACATGCATGTGTAAAATTGATAAATATGTGTTGTATGAGATTATGAGCATTATTATGTGAAAACGTGAAAGGGAGTTATATGTGTTAAATTTGACAAATGCATATATAACGTGCATCGGTGGGTTTTATGAAAGGTGGAAGTTATGTGGCAGTTTATCTAGATTATGTGGTCGTTATTGGCAATTATGTGGTGGCTTGTCCACAATGTGTTATGTGGTTGTCTATCGCCAATTATGCGGTGGCTTGTCCACAAATGGTGTGTTATTGGATAGACAAGTTTTGGGGAAGTTGATATTGGTGTTTAATGAAGATGGCTAGGAAATTCTTTGAAATGTGAATTGTTACATAAGCATGCCTTAATATATCCATGTATGTGTATCTGTGATGATCTGAGATTTCTAAGAATATGGTGTATATATATATATGGAAATGAATGTGTTTAATTGATGTGTTGTTATGTATGTTACAATATTTTGATGATCTTACACTGGGCTAGTAAGCTCACCCATCTTATTTGTATGTTTTAAGTAATCCTTGTAATTAGGACTCAGAAGCAAATTTTCGGTGATGTTGTTGGATGTGAAATTTTTAATGAAGTATAGACTTTATATCATTTTATGGATTTTTATGTACTTTGATTTGGGTTTGTTTTAATAACTTTTTGGGACTTTATTTTAAATTATCGACTGTGGCATGGAGATTTTCCTTTCTGATATTTTGGAATTATTGCATGGATTGCTTATGTTGGATTTCAGTTTTAAATAATGATGAAACATTTTTAAGCCCAAACCCAGCCTAGACGTTATGACCAAATCTGCGATGTCACATTGAAGTGGTTTTCGAAAAAGAACATATTTCTGTTGGAAGAATTTGTTCTATACTAAAACTTTTACGTAATCTTACCAAAACTTTAGGATACCTTGTACTTTGTTAATACTCAAGTCGTTTTAGCAAAATGATAATCATTTTAGATTGTCATTACTTTTAAAAACAACATTTGTTGCAGAAGCCTATAAAAAATGTTACGTAAACATGGTGGTTTGAAAACAATTTTTTTTTTTAAATCTGTGGCCTACTACTAACAAATACGAACCAAGTAACTAAATCCCAATTAAACTAAAATTTTAAAGATGCCTTCTTCCAAAATAAAATACCCAAATTAAATTACTTAAAAATCAAAAGCGAGAAATAGAAGCAAGTGGTTTTGTGGCCACCATCGAGTCCCTCGCAGCACCGACCTACCTATGACTAGATATTACCTGTATAGATAAAACAAAAGGGGTGAGTTTACGTAACTCATTGTGTAATCCCTTAACGACGAACAGTTAATAAAACAATAGATAAATGCAGTTTGGGCCTAAGCCCATTACAGTGTAAGTATCAATGTGGGCCTTAGCCCATTACAGTAACAATAACAGAATATCAGAAACATATACATATAACATGCCTACCAACCCTGACACCAGCTCCGTCCAACCCAACATACCATGTGGGGATAAAATCGACCTACCCAACCCTACACACCTAGATTAGCACCGGTTGTGGCACTAACAGTATTGCAGCAAAGCTACCAGTAATATAAACGGCATTATGCCATCAGTAGGACCACAATCGTCTTGGGCAACCCGTGCAACCTTATCAGTACAGTACACTTCCTCCAAAATATTAATCTTATCCCCATGCAACATGTCATGTATCGTATCACAATATCATACATGGATGCAACATAAATATAACATGGCATGCTCAAATACAATCATACACAAAATAAGGGCAAAACAGTCATTTTGTCTCATAGGGGTATAACAGTCATTTTAATTAGTTTGGGGTCGAGGTATACTTACCGACCCAACAGTAGGTCCGCAGTCATCTCAGACGACCCATGCAACCCTTAACAGTCAAATAGTGTAAATGGGTTCAAGGCCCATTATGCGGCCCAAGTGGGCCCACACGCCCGTGTGGCCCACGAAGCCCAGAAATGACATTGGTCATGAGAAGGACACAACCGGGTCCAATATCTTCCACACAACCATGTGGTTTACCTGTGTGGGGCCCACAAGCTTGTTGGGCCCACACAGCCCATCTCGGCCCAACAAGGCCCAAATCAGCCTTAGCCCATGAAATAGCTCATGGTGGCCTCTGTGATCCAGTACCCATGTCTATGCGTTTGGATTACCACACAAGCAATCGCACGCCCACGTGGCATCAACGGTCCTATTTTTCGGCTTTTGCTAATTTACGGTTAAGACAGTGATTACACACCTTGTTGTGAAAAGGCGTAAAAGCCCATGAGCACCAAACCTACATTCAATTAGAACACTCTGTTAGTCCTCTAACCAATAGGGTTAATCATCCTCTTCTAACTCTTAAACCGAAACAATATCGATACTTGCCTTGATTGAATGAGTGTGGTGTAGCCCGTTAAAATTGTTGTCGAAGGTTAATTACAATCTCCTTGATGAGTATCTGCAATACAAGCAGATTTTATTAAACAAAGTTGTTATCCACGTGGCTTAAATCCACCTATGATAACTTACTGAACCACAGAACCCTAAAAGTAGGGGAGAAATCATTCCGCCTACATCCATGAATGTAAGGCAAAATATTTACCTTAAATCGAGTGATGAGAGAAAGGTTTCAACTGCTTCAGTAATTCTTGAACTCCTTCACTCCTCGAGAAGTTCTAGAACCTGAAAGAACACTACACATGAGAGAAGGGGGTGAGAATCGGCAATTAAAGACAAGAATATTCGGCTTAAACGACAAAAGAGAGAAAAAAACATCACCGATTAGTTGTACTATCTCTTGAGTCGACAGAGAGCATAGAAGCAACAACACAGAGGTGGGTGAACGGATGAATAATATTCGATTACTATCAAAGAACAGCCAATACACGCTTGATGGAGGAAAAGAGGAAGGACAGAGGAGGAAATTGGTAGAGAATAAGCAGAGAGAGAAGAAAGATTGCCAAAAGCCGAAAACAAAGAGGGAGAGACTAGCAGTATTTGGCCAAGGTAAAAGGGTGCCAAAGAAAGGGAAGAGAAATCGATAGTAGAGAACTAAAATATCAAAGAGCGTTGAGAGGTAGGGAGCAAGAACAATTGGCCACAGAGGGAAACTAAAAGGAAGTGAAAAATATGAAAACAATCTGTCCGAAAGAGCAAATACGAAAGGAGGAAAACAACAAAAACCTCAAATAGAAATTCGACACCAAAGAATGAAAGAAAAGAACCCCAAAATGCCAAAGTCCCAAAACCGAAAGTGATCATAGTTACCCATAGCCAAATTCATGAGTGATTAGAGTTCCCATCCGACACTACTTTCCCCCTAATTCAAACTTCCATATTTTCCTCCTACAATCTCTCCCCAAATCCCTCCACTGATCACTCCACAACTACTCAGTTTTGAACTTCTCTCCACAATCTTAGTGTTTCGGTCAACCTCTACTACTCACACGGCAATGAAGCAAAATAAACACTCCTTTTTAAAATGCCATCACCTAAACCTCAGACCCCATGGAACACTTCACACGCCACCATCCACTAGATCAATAGGCTTTTTGCGACATATCTTACCTACAATAATTTAAAAAGCCTACGTACTAGAGTCAGGGTTCATTCAAATATAAACAAGAATTTTGCATAGGCCAAGGCTTGAACCCAGGGCTTCTCAGACACTCCCAAACACTTCTAAATCACTTAACCATTAAAGCAGACATACAATTGTGTCACAACATACAAAAATTAAAGACTTAGATTTTTAGGGCGTTACATTAAGAATTACTATCTGCTGCAAATCTATTTTCAAAACTAAGTTATAATACAAGTATTTTAATAAAAAAGGAATAAATAAATTTTATTGAAACAAATATGATATTTTCAAAATGACATGTTTCCAAGGATAAATGGAATTTTCTTGTGGAAGCGTAAACGTTTTGGCCATCTTTATGGCCCATATAATTGCTCAAATTGGGTCCTAATGTCTATGCCTGATTTGAGGGATTACATCTACAACTCTACAAGGGTTCTAACTTCTCTTCCTATAAATAGATGGCACTAGTAGAGCTATTTAAAGATTTTTTGAGAGATTGTTATTCTACAGAAAAATAAAGAGAATTTATTCTCAACTTTTAGATTTTTTTTTCCAAAATAACAATTCTATCAGTTTCTACTAAGAATAGAGAATTTTTCTGTTCACCCAAAAGAGAGAAAAATTCTTCTAGTTCTCTGTTTTGATTCAATCGGTTTGAGCCCACACTCAAAGCAGCTCGTGGTATGAGAATAGTAAAGAAGATCATTTGGTTGAAAGTTAGGAACAACGAATGCCCGTTAAGCTGAAAACACAAGTTTGAATTTAGTTAGGCTTTATTGTTATAAATATCACAAATTGGGTCAGTTTTTAAAATTTAAATTTTCTATTGTGCAAGAAAACTATTTTCAAACCAATTTTTTTTCAACAATGGTCACCTCAGAGGCTATAGCCTCCCTTTTAGTTAGTATCACATAAACTCTGATTGTCGTAACTCTTTTGTTGGGCTCGTCGAGCTGCAACTATTCTCTGAAAGGTTTCCTCTATGTACAGGGTAAATTCTCATCATCTCGACCTTCTCATCGAGGTCTATCAACTCTATTCTGTCAAGCACCAGCTAGATCGATGCTTGTTGTTTTGATCCAAGTCATATCCTCACTTTCAACAGAGTGATCCATACTATTTAAATCACTATTAACAACATTTATCAGTTCCTCTAACATTCTCATATATAAAACATGTAAACTTTCATACTCAACATCTGAATCCCGACTTAGACTCATTCTGACTTTGGCATGTACCTCTAGACTCAATTTTAACCTCGATTAAGTTTGAAAATCATCTAAACCTATAGCTTTAATAGAATTAAGTGTAACACCTCTTTCCCATCTCCGTTGCAGGAAACTAATTACAGAGTGCTATAGTACAAAATAGGACCATAACAGTCAATTCACAATTAAACATAGAAAATTTTTACCATTTCAATCATACAATATAAAACCTTTTTCCATCCTTAAATGAGCTTTTGTGAGCTTTAGGATAGACTTGGGAATAAACAAGGATCAAATTGCATTATTTACAAAAGAAAAGGGTCAACATGTAAAACATGGGTCACGCAGTCATGTACCTAGGCCATGTATGTCATTATGGTCGTGTGGCACAAAAACAATCATGTCTTCTAGTGGTCTCAGAGTCATGTTGCTAGACCATGTCTTTCATACGGCCGTGTGGCCAACCTATGTAACATTAAGGAACTATGTGCACCAAAATGCAACCATTTTGAAAATTGCACAGGTAACAACCTAATTTTTTTTTTTTGTGGTATCAAAAATTATGGTTTAAGGACCATTATTCTAACTAGTGAGTATGTAAATATAAGAATTTAATGTTTACAATTAAAGTACAATTGGTTTGACCCTAAAGTCAGTGATTTTGGAAAATGAGGTATTGGTACCTCATTTTCATAAACCAAGCCCATAAATATTTTTATTAAACATTTACAAAGTTTTTATATAAGTGTATTAAAATTTGGTCCAGAAATTCTAGTGATTAAATGGCTAATTTAGGAATAAGGAATAAATCGTAAGAACTGTAAAAGTCAATCGCTATTGAAATTTATTAGTTGAATGGCTTAATTAATGTTTGTGCAAGGATATAAGTGGAAATTATGCTACTTTTAAATGGGATAGACGGTTAGTGGGTGATTTTTTGTGAAATATATATTAATTATAACATTAAATTAATGCAACAAAAGTAAATAAACATAAAATAAAAGACACCATCATCTTTTCATTTTCTTCTAGCCATCAAAGTTGCATCATTGTTAAAGAGAAAGAAAAGCTTCAAGCTATCAGCCATTCGGCCTTTGCATGGTAAGATTTTGAGGTCCCGTTTCTCATAAATTTTATGTTTTTGAGATCATTGTAACTCGTTTTAGCTAATCCATATGTTTGTTTTTAAAATTGTTATGGTTTGAAAATGTTAGCATTGGTAATATTTGAAGCTTTTTGTGTTAAGTTGTTAGATTTTGATCTTAGAAATGAAAAATGACTAGTTTGTAAAGTAGAAATTATTAGTTTTGAACATAAGATTAAGTTGTTAATATCTTGAAATCGGTATGTAATTTCTGTAATTTTTTATAATAGGAGGTTGTAATTGGATATATTTTAAATTGGTTTAAATTTTGGAGTTCAAATTAGGAAGTTATGACAAGTTTGATTTTTAGGGACTAAATTGAATAAAATGTAAAACTTGAAGAAATAACCAAAACATGAAATTGAGCTTACATATATTTTTAATAGGTTGTTATATGATATTTGAGTGACTAAATTGAAATAAATTTATATTATAGATCAAGATTTGAACAAGATGGAAGAAAATCACGAAAAGGGAAAATTACAAAATAGTCCTTGTTGTCATGTTTATTGTTGTTTTTCTAGGTAAGTTCATACAGTATAATCAAGTTTATATTGTTGTTGTGTTATGCTTAAATGTGTAATGGTGTTTTTATTAATGCTTTGAATTGGTTATGAATTTTATATAAATTGGGAATTTAGTTTAAATATATTGGATGGATACAAAATGGAAATGTGGAGATTAAATCTCGATGAACTTAGTAAAAGTGTCATATAAGAGGTTATGGGTTGATGGCCAACACTACCGAGCTCCAGCATTTGTTGCCGAGTCGAAGATACATGTGATACAAATTTAACCTAGACTGGTAATCTTGTAACGCCCCAAGTTTTATATTCATGTTCTGTTAAGATATGACACAAATATATGTTTGTTTCAGTGGTTAAGTGTTCTGGGTGTGTTTGAGAGGTCCCAAGTTCAAGCCACAACTTGGGCAAATTTTGGTATTTCGTGAATAAATCCCTATCTTTGGTTAATAGGTTTATAAGTAATTGTTGGTAAAAACTTAACAGAATGGGCCTATTGGTTTGGTGGTTAAGTGGAGTGTTGGTGTGATGAAGGTCTTCTGTTCGAGTCTTTGCGTGGGTAATATTTTTTTGCTTGCTTATTCAAAAGAGTTTGACGTGGACTAAAATTCTGATGTTAGTGGGGGGAGTGGATAGTTTTGGGAGTGAGGGAGTGATTTTTTGGAGGAAAATAAGGGATTGAGGGAATATTCAAATTTTGTTGTTTTCCAAATTTCGTTCTCTCTTTTCCAAAAAACCCTCTGCCGAATTTTCTTCATTTCCTTCCTCTCTTACTGCCGATTTTCTTTCTCTTTTTACCTTTTTTTCAAATTTAGCCACTCCCATTTTCGGTTCTTTCATTCTTGCTTTGTGGAATCACACCCTGTTCTGTGGCTTTGGTAAGTGTTTAAAGCATAACTATAGTTTCGTTTCTAAATTTTTGATAGGAGGTTTTTGTGTTGTTGACAGCAAGGAATCGATTATATCTAATTCTGTACCTGTGTGGGCTAAGTCCCAAATTGATTGTGAATGGGCTCCGGCCCCAAACTGTTTATTTCTAATTTCTGATGAGTATTTTGTATGTATGCTATTTGTGGGGATTACACACTGAGTTGCGAAACTTACCCTTTTCCGTTTAATTTGTTCAGGTAATCTCCAGCATTAGACAAATCGGTGCAGCGGAGGACTTGATAGTGACCACTACTACTGCCTTACGCTAGCTTACGGTTTTATATGTACCTATGGTTTTAATTTATATTTGGAAAGTATTGATGTAATTATGGCCTTTACGGATTTTCATTTAAATTTGGGTTTGCAATTTTTTATAGTTTTTTTACTACTAGTAGTAGGAAAACGCAGGTTTTCCTAAATATGGTAATTATGGTATAATGAAATGTAATTGCTAAATAAATAAGGTAAGCTATTGTTTATATTGTATATATTTTATGAGCTTATTAAGTATTTATAATATTTACTCGTGTTACTAATTTCTCTTTAGATTTTGGATGATTGAAACATGCCAACGGATTAACAAGAAGCTCACACCCTTCATCTCCTAATTCGGTAGACTTTTGTTATTTCAAACTTGGTTATTTGTGACATGTACATAGGTGGTCAAACATTTGTAAAAGCATATATATGTGTTTTTGGTATGGTTGAACTTTGCACATGAGTATATGGTAACTTAATGAACTGTTGTATAGTTGGTTACATAGTCTTGTTCATAGAATGGCTCATGTGAATGTCAAAGTTTAGTAGTTTGTATGCATATAACATTTATGCTATAAAATGGTTAAATGTGATTATATAACTTGTAATGGTTTATGTTTATTGATTTTGAAGGTTTCAAATTTGGCATATTGGTTGAATGTATAAATGGTTATTGAAATGGAAGTTTTGGCTTGAAATGCGCATGTTTTGGTAGGTTTTATTGGCTATTGAATGCATTATAGGTTAGTTTGATTTGGTTGGGTTGTATTTTGCATAAAAAGGCTTATTTTCATTGCACACGGGCTAACATACAGTCATGTGACATGCACAATGTAACACCCCCTTACCCAAGATCATCGTCGGAGTCGAGCTTGAGGCGTTAACAAACTTAATTTATCACTTAAACAATTTCAAACCATTAATTTCACCTTTCGTAATAAACTGTTCATCTGCGTCACAGTCGCTAAAAAAATCATATCTCGAGTTACAAAATTGAAAATTTAAATCTGTAAATTTTTCCTGAAAGTAGACTCATATATCTATTTACTAATTTTTTTCTAGACTTTTTGGTCAGGCCAATTAGTACAGTTTATTAGTTAAAATTTCCCCTGTTACAGTGTTTGACTACTTTGACCTCTGTTCACTACAAATCACTTTTCTCTCTGTACAAAATTTAGATGACTAACACGTTTCTTTTTCTTAAAAGTAGACTCAATAAGGAATCTGTACATATAAAGAATGACTCCTAATTATTTTTGTACAAGTTTTAATGAATTTCTAAAGTCAAAATAGGGGATTCAGAAATCGCTCTAACCCTATTCTACCAAAATTCAAATATCTTATAATATACAACTCATTTACCTATTTTGTTTCTTCCATATGAAAATAGACTCAATAAGCTTAAATTTCATATTTTATTCACCATCTAATTTTGTCTCTACTATTTTTAGTAATATTTCAAACTCACATTATTGCTGCTGTATGTTACTGATTTATAGCAAATTTCACCTTTTTATGAATATCCATCGCTTAGGTAACACAATAAACATACATAACACCAAATATAATCTTGATTGGCCATTCCAATGGCTAATCATTACCGAGGATTTTGTTACCACTCTATAACCATATCATGGGATCATATACACAAAATGATTATAATGCTATACATGCCATACTCAAAATATACAAGCCACTATACCAAAATGATCCACGGATAGTGTGAACGAGCCTCCAGTCGTTCCCGATTTCTGATCTGGTTGTCAAAACTATAAAGAATGGAAAGGAGGGAGTAAGCATAAATGCTTAGTAAATTCACATGCAAATAGCAAGTAGCATAATCATACAATCCAACATAAAACATCAATTGCATAATTATCACTAAGACATTCATGTTACAAGTGTATTTACTATCTTACCACGATTTCATCACACCATACCAAGTTCTCAACCCGAGGGTTTAAGCTCATGCCTGTCAAATTTTCTCATTCACCACACTTAGCGATAGGTCACTTTCGTTTTAAGTATTCTCCTTATTCACTTAAGATTCACCCGTTGAACACATTAGAATATAATTCGGATACTTGGATTGCATGCACATAAGTGTCATACCCATAGCTAGGCAAACTCAATAGCCTATGGAATTTATGTAGCCAAGCTACCATGTAACCCACCCATAAGCGAAGTTGGACTCAACTCAACGAGCTCGGGCGTTCGCATCCATAAGCGAACTCGGACTCAACTCAACGAGCTTAGATGCCTAGTTACATCTTACGAACTCGGACTCAACTCAACGAGCTTGAAACTCAACTATCCTAGTGACATGTCACTTGTACCCTAATCTATTCCCAAGGTTCAAATGGGATTTTCCTCAATCACATATTTTTTTCGTCTTCCTCGAAATGTCGGAACCGATACCTGATAGCATTTCATATTTATCAAGTAGCTCACATAATTTGCATATTACTAAATAATAATTCACAAAGCATAATATTTCATGATAATAAACATCATATCATATAAATAACATTAAATTACTTAAAATAACAATTATGTTATCATATTTACACATGAACTTACCTCGGTACAAAATGTTAGAAATTGAGCCTATTCTTCATAAACCTTATTTTTCCCTCGATCGCTACTTGAATCTTGTTTCTCTTGATCTAAAATGTCAAATCAATTTATTCAATATACACATCAAAACAGCCCCTAATATGGGCTTGAATAAAAATTACCATTTTACCCCTAACTTTTCAATTATTTACAATTGAGTCCTTAAGTTTGTACAATGAGTTACATGCATTTCCCATGACATCTAGGCATAGCCGAATTTCCTAGTGTCCATAACAGCCCCTATTTCACATTAGAATCATATTTCTACCATCAATTTTACCCTTTTTACAATTAAGTCCCTTTTTAGGTGTTTTCACATAAAACTACTAGGTAAAAGTTGTTAAACACACATCAAACCATCATATTCCTTCATTATTCATCAAAATACAATTATGTCACATATGGATAATTTTTCATACATGCATCCTAGCTCAAAATATTGCTAAAAAATGATAGAACATGCTTTCTAGATTTTAAAATCGAAAAGAACATTAAAAACGGGCATGGAAATCACTGACAATCAAGGCTTGATATGTTGAAAACCTAGCTATGGTGACAAGCAAAATTTGGTAGCCCTATGGAGAAGATGAGTCTATTTTTGTGTTATTTTTCCCTTTTTAATGACTATATTTACCATTTGATAAAAATGCCCTTAATGCCTTTCTTTGTAATTTTTCATGTACAAGCCCATTTTTGTCCAAAATTTTAGAAATTTGTTAAATTGTTATTTAAGACCTCCTAGTTAATATTCCAAAGCAATTTCATACTAAAAGCATCTAGAATGCAAGTTTTGCAACTTATTCAATTTAGTCCCTAGTTTCAAATTAAGCACTTTATGAATAGAATTTCTTCACGAAATTTTCACACAATCATGCAATCATATCATAAAAATCAAAATAATTATAAAATAATTATTTCTATCTCAAATTTGTGGTCATGAAACCACTATTTCGATTAGGCCCTAATTCGAGATATTACTCACAAGCTAACACATGGTTATGTATCACACATGGGCTAACACACAACCGTGTGCACATTGGAAATTATGGAACATTTGTTTACATGGTCTAGTCACACGGTCATGTAACTTCTTACAACAGAGGTTTAGTCTGTCACATGGTTTGGCCACACGGTCGTGTGACTCCCATTTGTAGATTTTTCCTTACTTTTTGCAAAGTTTTCTATTAAGTCCTAATTTGTTATCAAGTTGATTTATGAGCTTTCGTAAGATTGATTGGGAGTGGGATTAGTTTGTAAATCATGTTTTGTATGGATTGGAAATGATTAATTGATTTTAAGTTTGAATTGCATGTATTTGGTTGTGAATCATGCTAAACATGAATTATGAATTATTTTGTTGATTTACTTTAATTATTGAAGTCAGAAACGTATGTGAACTATTCTATTAACGATTATAGATGTAATCTCCCAAACTCGACCTAGACGTTGTGGCTAGATTGAAAAGGCCTTAAATAAACTACATTATTTTTAAAGACCTTAAATAAACTCATTTTGGAAAAAATCCATAATTGTACTGTGAGTTAGTTTAAAAACATTCATATAGTAGGTCATGTGTACTTAAGATTCATTTATTATTGACAGTGTTGTTTTAGAAAAATTGTTTGTTCATCGTTTTACTTTGTAAAAACTTGATGTTAACTAATGCAGTGGAAAAACCATTATTCATGTCATTTTGGAAATCTAGTTGCCTTATAGATTTATTTTTCAAAAATGATTTCTAGTGCATGATCCCCTTTTCACTCCATGTCTCCCTCCTTTGCCAAAACCTTTCATCTTGCCTATTTGATATGATTTATTGAACCTGGTCACAGTTGACCAAGCTACACACACCCATTGTCATCTTCACCTCTCTCATTTCTCCCATATTCTCATTTTTTTTTCATTTTCTTTCATCTCCATTTTCTCTCCATTTGACAAACAACCACCACTTAAAATTCCTCCACTGCGGGCTATAGTTTCACCACCTCGACACCACCTCCTAGTATTATCTTATTCTCTTCTTTTCTTTCGATCATTGCCCCCCACCACCACATTTGCCACCGTGAACCACCACGAACCACTGTGGGAAAACCTTCCTCCACTTATTTTCTTTTCTCTTTTCTCTTAACTTTGTGACCAAAACATCTTCCCCCTTTTTTTATATTTTTTCTCACCTCATCATGACCACCATCGTCGTCGTCATTATCTACCAGAATTTAATTTTTCTTTCTTTCTTTCCCCTTTTGATCTCTCCTATCTTCTCTAAGGATTTAATTATCCTATTTTAATTATTTTGTGTTCAAGACTTATGGTTCATA
The DNA here is from genome assembly GCA_020496765.1 of Gossypium stocksii. Lineage (NCBI taxonomy): Eukaryota > Viridiplantae > Streptophyta > Magnoliopsida > Malvales > Malvaceae > Gossypium > Gossypium stocksii. The sequence continues at coordinate 54,423,872 of CM035621.1, forward strand.
TATTTTTGTAGATTGTTAAACCTCTTTACTCTTTCGTCAAGACTAATCATCGATCTCGTTTATTGTTGAGTAGTGTAAGTGTTTGAGGGGTGTTGGGAACATTCTTTTATCTTTATTACTTTTCCTTACAGCTAAATGGTGTTAAAACACATTTGTTGTTCATGTGTTAACACTTTGTTCATATATTCTTTGAAGGACCATACAACACTAATACAAGAAATCCTTAGCGAGTTAACGAGTGCATTGAATCGAACTGTTGATTTAAGGGTAAGTAATTAGTGAGAATTATTTCAATGATCAAACTTTAAGTATTAAGACACATTCGATATATCTATAACTAAAATATGTGTTTGATGGGATAGATTCATCTACTAGTTTAGATGCAAACGAAACCTTTTTAAATAGGATTGTGGCAATCAGATCTATAGTTTAAGGTGTGGGATCTAAATCTTTAATTTGACTATAATCTGCCATTATTTTATTATTAAATAAAAAGCTATTAAATAATTATTTGAGAGTACACTAAGTACTCAAAGTGGAGTTGAAAACTCATCAAAAGGGAAATTCCAAGTGTTCCTAAAATTATTAGCTCATGAAATCTATGATTCGTGGTGTGTTGTTGTATGTGATGATAACATGTGTGCAAATCTCATCTCTATGTTATGTGATACATGGCTTAATTGATATGTGATGATTTAAATATGTGTTACATATACATGTGTGTGATGAAATCCATGATTTAATATGAAAATATATTAAAGCATGCTAATTTGAATAAAAAGTGAATAATATGTGATATGTAATATGTGAGCGTGTTTACATGCAAATGTGTAACATTGAGAAATATGTATTTAGTGAGACTATGAGCATGACTACATGCGAAAAGTGATTAAATGTGTAATAGCCTGTTTTAAGGTCAAATCAGAACAAGGGTTTCGAAACCACAAATCTAAAGTATTTTATTATTTCTCTAAGGTTTACAGTATGATTGAATGATTACGAGAAAATTTCATTAAGAAATTTTATCGATAGGGTGTCCAATTTGACTAATAGGACTAAATTTCAATAGGTGCAAAATGTGTGTTCTAGAAGCTATGGGTGCTTAACTATAATGAAATTTTAAATTGGAGAACTTAAATGGCAATTAGACCACTATACTTTAAGATGGACAAAAATGGACAGGGTTAGGTGAAATTTCAAAGTTAGGCATTAAGGGCATTTTGGTCATTTGGCAAATAAAGACAAAATAAAACAAATAAAAGATGTTCATCTTTCTAATTTCATCCCCCATAGCTGAAAATCACAAGGGAATCCATAGCTAGGGTTTTGGCCACTTCCAAGCTTGATTGTAAGTCCGTTTTTGGGCTATTTTTAATGATTTTTACATTTTTGTGAATGTTGTAACCTAATCTAGCTATTTCAAGGACTAATTTGTAATAAAATCAAAGTTTAAAATTTTACCCATGTTGAATATTTGTGTATTTTGATGTCTAAGGGTAGAAAATGTATGTTTGGTGTTCGATAAACAACATTTACTAAGTGATTTTTGATGAAAATGTCAAATAGGGACTTATTTGTAGAAGTTGTAAAATGTGCGTAGAAAATGTGAATAAATAAAAATGTGAGCTGTTATGAGCATGAAAAAGATTCGGCTGGACTTGGTAATGAAGAAACTGAACGAAATTCATTTTATGAGCCTAGGGACTAAAGTGTAAAAGTTGAAAAGTTAGGGGCAAAAATATAATTTTGCCACAATATGATTTTTAGGCTAAATTGAATAATGTGAATATTAAATGAGTTAAATTTGTTCTTATAGATCAAGAACAATGAGGTTCGGACCTAGATCGGGGGAAAATAAAGCATTTGACGATTAGGTCCATTTCGCCATTTTTGTACCGAGGTAAGTTCATAGGTTAAAAATAAGCTTTAAAATAATTGTATTTACAAGCCTTAATGTTGCATGAACTGTATATTTGAATATGTGGACGAGTTTAACTCTATGGATGAGTCAACGATAATTCAACAAGTAAGAAATCCCATTTGAACCTGAGGAATAGGTTAGGATACAAGTGACATGTCACTACGGTTACCATGTGTTATGTGATTATGTGATCCGGGTGCTAGTCTCGTACGTCCTACCAGTGGCTGAGTATACCAGCATATGTTGCAAATACTTGACATCTTGTGTAGTAGCACCGTGTAGCTACGTTTTGGCTGACAGCTTGTGTGAGCAGGCTCATTGATAGCTCAAGAGCAAGCGATTATGTGATATGAGACTTAGGTAGCTCTGCCTACATGTGTGGCACTTAGTGTGCAAAATCTCTTAAGTATCTGACATTGTTATTTCGAGTGGTTCACAGGTATGTCAACGATGAGATTATGTGTAAAACCATTACGATATCGTAAAGGTATGTGCTTGAAACTTATGATTATTAGATTCGTGAATTGATGAATGTGAGGTAAGTTTTGATGGATTGAATTATGAACATAAGACTATGATAAATTGACATTTAATCATGTTATATTATTTGAATGTTATATGTGTGGTAAGGTTTGCTTCTTTCTTGCATACGAGCTGACTAAGCTATTTAGCTTACTCTATTTATTTTTCCATATTTTATAGTGTCGACAAGCTAGCTCAGCTCGGAGATCGTCAGATATTCAAATCACACTATCAAACTCTCATTTTGGATATTGATGATCTTAGTATTTTGAATGTATGGCATGTATAGAGAGTTGGTCATTTTGTTATATGTGTCATAATTGATTTTGTAATGCCCCTCACCCGTAACCATCGTCGGACACGAGTACGAGGCATTACCAAACATACACTTGCACGATCATTTGATTTTAACACATAAATTTCACGTAAAATTTAAAACTTTTTCATTCATACGTATAACATCCACATTATGGTCCTACGAGGCCCAAACGATACATTGGGTATGATCTGGGACCAAACTGGAACTTCTCGAACACTTATGAAAATTTCACTCAGAACAGGGCACATGCCCGTACGGGACAGGGACACGCCCGTGTGGTCGCACAGGCCCATGTCTCTAGCCCATGTGGAATTATTTTTCACTTCGAACCTACAAGGGTTTTCACACGGTCGAGCACACACCCGTGTCCCTAGCCCATGTCCTTCACACAGCCTCAACATGCCCGTGTCCTCACCCAGTGTGAAAAATAGGGGTATTCTATTTATGATGTCATCACGAAGTTTTCGTCACACGACCAAGCCACACGCCTTGGGCTAGGCCGTGTCTATCACACGGTCGAGACACATGCTCGTGTCTCCACCCCGTGTGTTTACTACAAAACAGTTAATTTTCATAATTTCACGTGTTTCACGTGTAGGGGACACACGGCCTATCAACATACTAATGGGCTGACACATGGCCTAGACACACACCCGTGTGTCTACCTGTGTGGACAATTATAGGCTATTTTCCAAGCCAATTGCCACCCTGAAACACAAACCAATATCAACCAATTTTGCCAATTCACATTATAACATCAAAACTCATCAAAACATACATGTTAAGCCATCCACACCCTAACTTTATCTAGCATCATCAAACTTGTGCATCCACACACATTTTACTCATACTAGGTGTAATAGCCTGAATTAGGGGCTAAACGGAATAGTGGTTTCGAAACCATGAATCTGAAGTCTAAAATATTTCTCCAATTGAGTTTTGATGTTTATTGGGTGTTTGAATAATTATGTGAAATTTTATTGCATGAATTTTATTATTTGCATGTCCATTTTGATAGGTTGGACTAAATTGCACAAGGTGAAAAATATAGGTTTTAATCCATAAAGGTACTTGATTGAATTGAGATTTTAAAGTAGAGGTCCTTATATGGTAATTAAACCATTTTAACCTTGTTTGGACATAAATGCCCAAGGAAGGGTGGAATGCTGAAAGTTTTTAATGAAGGACATTTTGGTTATTTGTAACACCCCAAACTTGGCCCAGACGTTATGGCCAAGTCTAGCATGTCACATAGAAGTGTTTTTTGAAAACCATGTTTTCATTGAAAACCCTTCTTAATGGTTATAAATTTTTACCCTTAAATTTATATAAAACCCTTTTTGTTTGTTTATTTTTCCAGAACGTGACTAATAATTTTCCTTTTTCAAACATTGTTAACAACTTTGTAAAATCTTACGAAAAATTGTGAAAGCTTGTAAACCTTTGTAGTTGAGAAAACATGTTATTTTAAAAACAGTTTAAGTATCGGAAAATCAGACCTTCTTTGTTATGGCTTAAAGTGAATGGATACTGCGCACCAGGTAGGATTCAAGAGAAGAGGAGGTGAGTCATTTAGACTGCTTAAGTACCAAGCTCTTCTTAGATCCAATCCTAGACATGCACACATCCATTGCCACACTTTAATCTTATGACTTGTCCACGAACAACAAATTAAGTTTTAAGTCTTTTTAAATATTAATTTATGAAAACATTTACATTGCGGAAGCTTTGCTCTAATATCGTGATATTTTGAAAACAAGTAACTTTTATAAAAACGCGCCTTAGAGCTAACCGATCTCAAAACGATTTAACAATAGCCTACTTAAGCTGAAAACAAATTAAAAACAATTAAAAACCCAAAATAAAAATAATAAGTGCGGCCTTATTACAACCCAAATTGAAAATAAAGTGACTAGATGAAATAGTGAAATAATCAACTTTAAAACCAGAAAAGCAGTCTTCGTGGCCACTCTGAATCCCTTCCAGCCCCAAGTCTACATACTAGGGCTCACCTGCAATGATGGAAGGAAAAAGGGGTGAGTTTGGGAAACTCAGTGTGTAAAATAGCCCAACCATAGTCCAAATCAGATCAAGCCTCAGAGTCAGATTTATTTGGGCCCTAGCCTGATACAAGATTTAGGATGAAGCCCACAGGCCATAATAGAAACAAAGCAGATATATCATGCATGCAAAATACCCAACCCATATCAACCCGTATACACCCCCGAACCAACCTTACACTATGTGGGGAGACAACTCAACCCACCTATCCACTACACACCATAGAATTTGCAGCAGAGCTGCCAGAACAGATAATGTGACAGAGTCACCAGATACAGATATTGTGGCAAAGCCACCAGAATAGATGTTTGTGGCATAGCCACCAGAAACAGATATTTGTGGTAGAGCCACCAGAACGTTTCCTGCATCAATATAACCCATATCCCATGCAACAGATATACATGTCATGGCATACAGCATACAGAATCAGAATATCATGCATTTCAGTAAAAATTAACCCTAGGGGTATAACGGTCATTTTGCACCTAGGGGTATAACGGTAATTTTCATACTTAGTGGTATTTTTGTAAATTTACTATTTTAGGGTTTCCCTGCATATTACAGCCATTAATCGTTTTAACAGAAACACTTACTGAGCATTTTTACCGAATTGGGCCCGTTGGCCCATTTACCTGATTTCGGCCCATTAAGCCCAAATATACCGAAGCGCACAGAATTTCGCACTCTACAACCTTACCGCTTGAGATTACCAAATTTAGCAACAGTCTATCTCACGAGCGCTCACGCACTCGCAAGTTCTCAAAATGCCGACTTTTCGGCTTTTCAGCTTTTGCCGATCTAGTCTATGAGTGGGTGTCGTTTACACACATGTTTGCGATTCTACCGATGATGATATCTGCTCCAAATCAATCCTACATTCATCTAGATCACATTAATATCTAAAACCAAATCAAATGCTCACCAACATCCCCACATACATATTCGACCAACATCTTTAATGGCCCTAAAACACTTACCTTTGCTGAAACTGGTGGATAAGTCTAAATCTAGTCACCCAAATGGTCCTAGCCTTGCAAAGCTCCTTGATCGACAGCCTTTAATCTACATTTACACATAACACCATGAATAATAATAAGATCTATAGAGTTTGCAGCCCCAAAGGATAGTCACTTTTAAGAGTTAGAGGTTTCGGTTTTCTATTAACAAAGAAGAAGGTCACTTACCCAACGTTTGTTGACTAGCCTTGCTAGAAAATAGAATCCACGTCCACCAGTCTAAACATAGATCTATCGTAGATTATGCGACAGAGAGACGAGAGACTTGTAAGTTTCAAGTTTTCGATAGACGAGACGAGAAGAAGTGATCTTGTTTACTATGATAATCGGCTATGATGAATTGGTTTTGGCTTCTAGAATTTATAAGTAAAGAGGAAGAAGAAATATTCAAATGGATCAAAAAGGGATTCAAGTTGTGACTTTAATTATAGGAAAAGGGACCCCATAATCGGCTATTATGGAAAGAATAACGAAAGGAAAAGTTAAATAGGATTTTGCTTTGGAAAAAGAAAAGGTAAGAAGAAAAGGTTGCTTCCACTTTTGAGTGGAAAAGAAAATAAAAGAGCAAAAGAGCAAAAGAAAATAGATAGAATGATAACAAAAACAAGAACTCGATTGAAGAAAAACATAATCGGCTAACACTCAAAACTAATCAAAGAAGAAAATAAATCATAAAAGCAAAGTAACAAAGGCAATTCGGCACTAAATTCCTATAGCCGAATGGTGTATTTCTGCATAACAAAAAAGAAGATTTCTTCCTACATTCAAATACCATGCCTTGCTCCTTAATTTTAGCAACCAATGGATTTGGATTTCATCCAAATCCCTTCACCGAACAGCAGCAGCCCTTATCCACCAACTGCACAGCACAGTTCCGCACGGCACACTGCTACGAGTCCCCTAGTCCCGTACGGCTCCTTCCATGCGCACACAGTAAAAAGGCCATCCTCCTGTGCGCTCCTCAGCTCGAACACGGGACCTCCAGGGTACCAAGCGCGCTGCTGACCACTGCATCGCAGTTTTGTTTTCAACAATATACGGTTGCATTTAATTTTAACCCATACCTGTTGTAGTCCTCGCTGTTTTAAAAATAACATTAAAGTTGCCTACGCCTGGACTCGAACCCGAGTCTCTTTGGAAATCCTAGCATGCTGCTACCACTGCTCCACCAACGCCCTTGTAACAAATTATATCCGCAACTCCTTTTAACCTATATCTTTAACACAACCTGCTGACTCAAAAAAAAAACAACACCTCTTGTGTGCGCGTGCCTTGAACCCAGGCACTCCCACGTCCTCCTAGCGTGCTTAGCCACTGGGCCAGGCACCTCGTTTGTGTCTAACCTCAGCCCAAGTTATTTATAAGTCCTATTGCCCAGATTCCCCTAAAGGAGCAAAATTAAGAATTTCTTTGCTAGAGTCTTGGATTGAACCCAAGACTTTTCCCGCACTATAAATCTTTCATAACTTACTTAAACACTAAATTTAAACACCAAATTTATAATAATAAATTTATATATACATTTTTTATTAATAATAATAATAATTTTATCTAATAATAACAATTATAATTTTCATAAAAATTTAAAGCATCTGTAATAATAATAACAGTAATATTTTATCATCAATAATAATAATAATAATTTTTTTAACACTAATATTTAAAACTTCTCAATTATTCAGGTCTTCTTTTATCCGAACCCAGACTCAAGTCCAATACTACTAGGCCCAAATTCAGGGTGTTACAACTCTACCCCCTTAAAGAAATTTCGTCCTCGAAATTTCCAAATAATGAAATAGTCGTGCAACACTATGCTACTATGTTACCGCTACGCACTCTTATCTAAATAATTTTAATACGACCCAGAACATCTAATTATTGTAGTAAATAAACATTATCACTTGCACACACAATTCGTTTCCAACCATCACACACCTAAATAAGCTTGGCAATCCAAAGCTCGATGTTCCAGGGACCCGCATCTAAAGCATGCTCTTTTCTCCCTATAGCACTCACCCGGATGATGCCTGTTGCAGTTCTTGCAAGTCAGAAAATTCGGTTGTGCCTAACATGTTTCACAGAACGAGACTCTGTCCTCTGCGAACTAGGATCCTTCCTCTTCTTACACTCCAAGCACCCTGCTTGAAGCGTTTCCCTAATTTCCTTAATTTTGGTATCCAATACTTCTTTTACCACTTTCCTTATTAACTCGACTAGTGCCTCAGTACCAAGCTCCGAGTTACCGCTACCCGAAGTTGGCAAACTTTGCTTACCCTCAGAATCTATATCAATACCCTACATTACCAGTACACTTATTACATAACTACAAAGATCTCAAAAATATTTCTATTTATTCATATGTCTTATGCAGAGAGAGTATTTTAAAGTTTTTGTCTTTACAGACTCATAGCCTAGCTACAGTCTCAATCTTTTAAGGTTTTTTTAGTTCCCTATAGTCTCAGTTTCTACGGTCTTCAGTACTACACTATCTACGGTATCATATCAAAGGCTCAGTTCTATCTACCGTATCATTTCAGTATAGTACAGTATGAGAAACAGTAATACTTACAGACTTGGTGCTGGGGATTCAGTGTGCCACTTCTTCAGAAACCATATTTCAGAAAACTTAGAAAGATTTAAACTTTTCAAAATCAAACCTTTAAAACATGTATATTTTAAAGAAAACAAGTTTGAAAAGAGTTTTTTCTAAATTTTTCCGAAATCGATTTCAAAAAATACCCTTCTTGGGCCTAATTTTTAAGAATTTTAAAAACCTTTTTGGACCCAATCAACAGCCGAGTTGTTGCAACCGGGCTCTGATACCACTATATGTAACACCCCAAACCCGGCCCAGACATTATGGCCAAGTCTAGCGTGTCACATAGAAGTGTTTTTCGAAAACCATATTTTCATTGAAAACATTTCTTGATGTTTAGAAATTTTTACCGTTAAATTTGTATAAAACCCTTTTTGTTTGTTTATTTTTCCAAAACGTGAATAATCATTTTCCCTTTTCAAACATTGTTAACAACTTTGTAAAATCTTACGAAAAATTGTGAAAGCTTGTAAACCTTTGTAGTTGCGAAAACTTGTTATTTTAAAAATAGTTTAAGTATCGAAAAATCAGACCTTTTTTGTTATGGCTTAAAGTGAATGGATACTGAGCGCCAGGAAGGATTCAAGAGAAGAAGAGGTGAGTCATTTAGACTGCTTAAGTACCAAGCTCTTCCTAGATCCAATCCTAGACATGCACACATCCATTGCCACACTTTAACCTTATGACTTGGCCACGAACAACAAATTAAGTTTTAAGTCTTTTTAAATACTGATTTATTAAAACATTTACGTTGCGGAAGCTTTGCTCTAATATCGTGATATTTTGAAAACAAGTAACTTTTATAAAAATGCGCCTTACAGCTAACCAATCTAAAAACGATTTAACAATACCCTACTTAAGCTGAAACCAAATTAAAAATAATTAAAACCCAAAATAAAAATAACAAGAGCGGCCTTATTACAACCCAAATTGAAAATAAAGCGACTAAATGAAATAGTGAAATAATCAACTTTAAAACCAGAAAAGCAGTCTTCGTGGCCACTCTGAATCCCTTCCAGCTTCAAGTCCACATACTAGGACTCATTTGCAAGGATGGAAGGAAAAAGGGGGTGAGTTTGGGAAACTTAGTGTTTAAAATAACCTAACCATAGTCCAAATCAGATCAAGCCTTAGAGTCAGATCTATTTGGGCCCTAGCCCGATACAGGATTCAGGATGAAGCCCACAGGCCCATAACAGAAACAAAGCAGATATATCATGCATGCAAAATACCCAACCCATATCCATCTGTATACACCCCCGTACCAACCTTACACCATGTGGGGAGACAACTCGACCCACCCATCCACTACACACCACAGAATTTGCAGCAGAGCTGCCAGAACAGATAATGTGATAGAGTCACCAGATACAGATATTGTAGCAGAGCCACCAGAATAGATGTTTGTGGCATAGCCACCAGAAACAGATATTTGTGGCAGAGCCACCAGAACAGATATTTGTGGCAGAGCCACCAGAACGTTTCCTGCATCAATATAACCCATATCCCATGCAACAGATATACATGTCATGGCATACAACATACAGAATCAAAATATCATGCATTTAAGTAAAAATTAACCCTAGGGGTATAACGGTCATTTTGCACCTAGGGGTATACCGGTAATTTTCATACTTAGGGGTATTTTTGTAAATTTACTATTTTAGGGTTTCCATGCATATTACAGCCATTAATCGTTTTAACAGAAACACTTATCGAGCGTTTTCACCGAATTGGGCCTATTGGCCCATTTACCCGATTTCGGCCCATTAAGCCCAAATATACCGAAGTGCATAGAATTTCGCACTCTGCAACCTTACCACTTGAGATTACCAAGTTTAGCAACAGTCTATCTCACGAGTGCTCACATGCTCGCAAGTTCTCAAATGCCGACTTTTCAGCTTTACGGCTTTTGCCGATCTAGTCTATTAGTGGGTGTCGTTTACACACATGTTTGCGATTCTACTGGTGACGATATCTGCTTGAAATCAATCCTACATTAATTTAGATCACATTAATATCTAAAACCAAATCGAATGCTCACCAATATCCCCACATACATATTCGGCTAACATCTTTAATGGCCCTAAAACACTTACCTTTGCCGAAACTGGTGACTAAGTCTAAATCTAGTCACCCAAATGGTCCTAGCCTTCCAAAGCTCCTTGATCGATAGCCTTTAATCTACATTTACACATAACACCATGAATAATAATAAGATCTATAGAGTTTGCAGCCCCAAACGATAGTCACCTTTAAGAGTTAGAGGTTTCGGTTTTCTATTAACAAAGAAGAAGGTCACATACCCAACCTTTGTTGACTAGCCTTGCTAAAAAAGAGAGTCCACGTCCACCAATCTAAACATAGATCTATCGTAAATTATGCGACAGAGAGACGAGAGACTTGTAAGTTTTAGGTTTTCGATAGACGAGACGAGAAGAAGTGATCTTGTTTACTATGATAATCGGCTATGGTGAATTGGTTTTGGCTTCTAGAATTTATAAGTAAAGAGGAAGAAGAAATATTCGAATAGATCAAAAAGGAATGCAAGTTGTGACTTTAATTATAGGAAAAGGGACCCGATAATCAGCTATTATGGGAAGAATAACGAAAGGAAAAGCTAAATAGGATTTTTCTTTGGAAAAAGAAAATGTAAGAAGAAAAGGTTGCTTCGGCTTTTGATTGGAAAAGAAAATAAAAGAGCAAAAGAGCAAAAGAAAATAGATAGAATGATAATAAAAACAAGAAGTCGATTGAAGAAAAACACAATCGGCTAACACTCAAAACTAATCAAAGAAGAAAATAAATCATAAAAGCAAAGTAACAAAGGCAATTTGGCACTAAATTCCTATAGCCGAATAGTGTATTTCGGCATAACAAAAAAGAAGATTTCTTCCTAAATTCAAATACCATGCCTTGCTCCTTAATTTTAGCAACCAATGGATTTGGATTTCATCCAAATCCCTTCACCGAATAGTAGCAGCCCTTATCCACCGACTGCACCACACAATTCGCGTATAACACGCTGCTACGAGTCCCCTAGTCTCGCATGGCTCCTTCCATACACGCACAGCAAAATGGCCATCCTCTTGCGCACTCCTCAGCTAGAACACGGGACCTTCAGGGTACCAAGCGCACTGCTGACCACTGTGTCGCGGCTTTGTTTTCAACAATATACTGTTGCATTTAATTTTAAGCCTTACCTGCTACAGTCCCCGCAGTTTTAAAAATAAAATTAAAGTTGCCTGCGCCTGGACTCGGACCCGCGTCCCTTTGGAAATCCTAGCATGCTGCTGCCACTGCGCCACCGATGCCCTTGTGACAAATTATATTCGCAACTCCTTTTAACTTATATCTTTAACGCAACCTACTAATTCAAAAAAAAACAACACCTCTTGCGCGCGCCGTACCTTGAACCCAGGCACTCCCACGTCCTCCTAGCGTGCTTAGCCACCGGGCCAGGCACCTCCTTTGTGTCTAACCTCAGCCCAAATTATTTATAAGTCCTATTGCCCAGATTCCCCTAAAGAAGCAAAATTAAGAATTTCTTTGCTAGAGTCTTGGATCGAACCCAAGACTTTTCCCGCACTATAAATCTTTCATAACTTACTTAAACACTAAATTTAAACACCAAATTAATAATAATAATTTTATATATACATTTTTTAATAATAATAATAATAATAATTTTATCTAATAATAACAATTATAATTTTCATAAAAATTTAAAGCATCCGTAATAATAATAACAGTAATATTTTATCAATAATAATAATAATTTTTTAACACTAATATTTAAAACTTCTCAATTATTCAGGTTTTCTTTTATCCGAACCCAGACTCAAGCCCAATACTTCTAGGCCCAAATTCAAGGTGTTACATTATTAATTAAAAAAATAAATAAAAAGGTAAAATAAGGCCAAAAATGTGTCCATACTCTTCTTCCCTTGGCTGAACCTAACAAGAAGCCATAGCTAGGGTTTCTTTCAATTCCAAGCTTGATTGTAAGTGATTTCTAGCCCCGTTATTAATATTCTTCGTATTTTTGAAATCCTCGTAACTTGCTCTAGCTATTTTTACCACTATTTCAAGCTAGGGTTGATTTATAAAATTTTACCCATGAATGACATGCATGTATTTTGATGGCTAGTGGTAGCATATGAAAGTATAAAGTGTAATGAAAAACTTCTACTAGGTGATTTTTGGTGAAAATTGTAAAAAGGACTAATTTGTAAAAGGTGAAATGTAGTGTGCATAAATTGTGAAATGATGGAAATTGGGGTCTGCTATAAGAGAAAAAGTGGTTTGGCTAAGCTTGAAATGCATCAAAATTGAATGAGAATCATAAATTGAGCCTAAGGACTAAAGTGTAAAATTGAAAAAGATAGGGGTCAAATTGCAAATTTTGGTATAGGAAGATTTTGGGATGTTTTGAATAATGTAGTGATTAAACAAGCTAAATGTGTCGTTATAGATCGAGAAGATCAAAGAATCGACCTTAACCGAGGCAATGGCAAGGTTTCGGACTAAATTACAAATTATCACATTTTGTTATCGAGGTAAGTTTATATGTAAGTAATACATCGATTTTAATTCCTTAAATATAATTTATTGTATGTTACGGATAATGTTGGATAACTTCTATGATTTGATGAATTATGGAAATTTGGTGTTCCTGATTGAACCGTGGAAAAAAATGAAAGATATGGATAATGTGTAACTAGGTCACATGTGTGTTTCCGAGGGTAGGACACCATGTGTACAAGAGAGCTACAAGATGCTATGTGGTAGCTAGGTCACATGTGCTATACAGTGTGTATACCATGTGTACAAGAGAGCTACGAGATGATAATTCCATGAGTAGCAAGGTCACATGCATAATACTGGGTGAATACCATGTGTACATAAGAGCTAAGGGTTTAAAATAGCTAGGTCGCATGTATGTTACCGAGGGTACATCATGTAGACACGAGAGCTATGTTATATGTAGCTAGGTCGTATGTGTGATTCCGAGTGTTGGACACCATGTAGACACGAGAGCTACGGGATTTAATGGCTAGATCATGGGTGATACTTAGAGTTCACCATGTGTACACGAGAGCCAGATTATGTGTTGGTAGAGCTCTATGCTAAAACCACTGGATATTGAATGTTATTCCAAAGGATTCAATGGGAAAGCTTACTAAAAGAGATTTGTGTGGTTATGTGATGTGAACTGCAGTTGTATTTATAAGCCAGTGAAAATGTGGGCGAGTGTATATGTGTGCATGGGTGCATGTGAACTTAGGTTTATGTAAATGATGAGTTTGGTATGTATATGATATTGGTAAGGTTATGTGGTAAGTTGATATGTGATGATATGATTTTTGGTGATTAAGTGAGTTGGTATGGTGTTAATTATTTGCATGTAGACTTATTAAGCATCTTATAGCTTACTCCTTTATCTTTGTCCTTGTTCTATAGATTAGTCAAGCTAGCTCAGAGATCGGGAAGGATCGAAGGATCACCCACACTATCCACAACGTTCTTTTGGTATTGTAATATATACCCTTTTGGGTTATAGCATGTATAGGGACTTAATGGTGATGAAAGTGTCGTGTTGGTTTGGCTATATTGTGGCAATTGTCTTTTGATAAGTCATTTGTAAGTAAGGCTATGTGATTTGGCCAATGATGATATTAGTTTATTTATAGATCCTTATGAGGTAATTCATGGAATGCGTGGTGTGTTTGTGTATGGATAAGTTGAAATGGATGATCGATGGTCAAATAAGGTCATTTAGATGCCTAAAAATGTGTATGGTATGTGGTTTTAAAATTTGTAAAGTTTGTATGTGTTTTGAGGAAAAGGATGGCTTGGAAAATAGCCTAACTTAGGGCTATACGGTTGACCACCACGGCCATGTGTGTAAGCGTGTGAACTTTGCATGAAATTTTCAGAGAATAAGAACGTCACACTGCCTGGTCACACGGGCATGTCCCGTGGCCGTGTGACCAAAATTGCATGCTGATGTCATAAGCAGAATACCCCAATTTTTCACACGGGGAGAGAGCACAGACGTGTTATGGCCGTGTGAAGGACACGAGCTAAGGACACGGGTCTGTGCTCGACCGTGTGGAAACCCCTGTAGGTTTGAAAGGAAAATTAATTTTCTAATAATTAAACACGGGTATGGGACACAGGCGCGTGTGTCAATACGGCCTACCCACATGGACGTGCCCCTATCTCACACGGGTGTATGCCTGTTTTTGACCTAAATTTTTCTAAATCTTTCTAAGTTCTTGATTTGGTCCCGGACAACCTCTAAGCTATGTTTTGGGCCCCGTAGGCCCATTTTAAGGACTGTATGATATATTATGAAAAAGTTTTAATTTGGTATGAAAATTTTATGGCTTGACTTTGTTTGTTTGGTTGTAATATTGTCTGATAATGCCTCATACTCGATTTAGACGTCAAACCTAGGTAAGGGGTGTTACACTAGGCAAGCTTGCACATTAGTAGATTACAATATTTTTTACAAAATATGACTTAACCATTCATGGCTCGTTTCTTATAGCGAAAGTGCCAAAACACCACTATCAACAAATGGACCCAAAAAAACTATGACACATAACCAAAACAATAGACCACCTACACATGCCATAATATTCAAAGTTCATAATCAAATACCCAAAATGATTGTTGACAGTGTTGATGGAATCTCGATGATCACCGAATCTCGGACCAACTTGATGAACCTATAATGGAAGGGAAAAGAGAAGGGGTAAGCTATAAAGCTTAATAAGTCTATATGAAAAATTAATGAGCATTTAAAACTAAATGGACATAGCAAATGGAAAATAAGTTTTCCTATCACATAATTAAGTTTAGGAATTATCACATACTCATGTGATCTTACCACATGATTCAATACATACATTAAGCACTTAGCACACATGGTAGTTTTCACATAACCTGCACATATACAGTCTTAAACATACGGTCAAATCTTTTTACTTGCAATCACATTTTATCAAATCAATTCGAATAATTCAATGAACCATATGGAATACTAAAGGATACACAAAATAAGGCACAAGTGCCACACATGATGTAGCTAAAGCTACCACTAATACGTAGCCGAAGCTACCACTTATCACATAAGGGTTCAATAATGAGCTATTCTCAGGTCTGCTCACACAAGCTGACAGTGTAGTCGATACTACTCAGTGCTACTCACACAAGTTGACAGGTATCCGCAACAAATACAGGATTACCTAGCCATTGGTAGTCGAACTAGATCAACACCCCAAATCACATAAACAATTGATAACAGTCAATGGTTTCCTAGTGACATGTCACTTGTATCCTAATTATTCCTAAGGTTCAACCGAGATTTTCATTTACTTATCGATTTTATTTCATCACATATTTAATAGTTTGATATAAAATTTCAGAATTTCAAAATATTTAATATAATTAAACTTAATGATTAAAAATAACTCATTATTTACATATAAGACTTACCTCGGTGCAAAAGTACAAATCTTTTCGATTTAGTCCGATACCTTGCTTTTTCCACAGCCAATGTCGATTTCACATCATTCTTGATTTGGAGCTTGAAAAGTTGAAAAACCTTACCTATGGTGTACAAGAGAAATTCGGCCAACCCTTAGAGAAGATGGAAACTTTTTGGCCTTATTTTGCCTTTTTCTTTCTTTTAATATCCAAATGAACAAATTCCCTTAATGGCCTTCTTTGTAAATTTTTCCTTCCATGGGTATTTTTGTCCATCTTGCCATAAAATGGTCTTATTGCTAAATAAGGACCTCTAGTTAATGAATTCAATTCAATTACACTCTAAATGCTTCTAGAACACATATTTTGAATTTTTTGCAATTTAGTCCGATCACTCAATCGGGCACTTTATCGATAAATTTTATTTACTAAACTTTCACTCATGCATTCAATCACACAATAGACCTTAAAACTCTATCGGAATAATTTTTTCTATTTCGGGTTCATGGTCCCGAAACCACCATTCTATTTAGGCCCTAATTCGGGTTGTTACAACTCTCCCCTTTAAGGGATTTTTATCCCTGAAAATCTTACCAGTGAAGAGATGTGGGTATTGTTTCCTCATGGTCTCTTCTGATTCCTATGTAGCCTCTTCTATACCATATTTTTTCCATAATAATTTCACTAATGCCACATACTTGTTTCTTAACTGTTTCACTTCTCATGCTAAGATTTTGATTGGCTCCTCACTATAAGTTATATCCGGCTGAATTTCCACCTCGGTCGGCGAGATCACATGTGATGGATCAGAACGATAACGTCGTAACATCGATACAAGAAATATGTCGAGAATCTTTTCTAACTCTGTCAGTAGAGCCAATCGATATGCCACCGGTCCTATCCTCTCCACGATTTCATACGGTCCGATAAAGCACAGACCCAATTTGCCTTTCTGACAAAATCTTAAAATCTTTTTCCATGGAGACACTTTCAAAAACACTTTATCACCCACTTGAAACTTGATCTCTTTTCTCTTCAAATCTATAACACCCCAAACCTGGCCTAGAAGTTAGGCACGAATTCGGCATGTCACACTGAAGTGCTTCTTCGTAAAACGTTGTTTTATTGATAAATCTCTTTTGTAGGATAAAAGTCTCTTTGTATATTTTTATAAAATTGACTTGATTATTGTAAACCATTTTAAAACGTCATTCTCTTAAATCATTATTAGTCTAATGTTAAAACTTAATTTAAAATAGTTAAATTACGAAAACATGATGTCTAACAAAAAGAGTTGTGAAATCGGTTTGAAATTATTGCGGAAGCGTAATGTTTTGAAAACAATTATTGTTTTGGAAAACCACTCTACTAAAATAGTTAAGAACCGTAATAATTAAAACCCTAAATTAAATCTAGAAAATTAAGAAGATGCCTTATTACAAGCCAAAAAGAAAACATTTAAAGATAATATATAAGAAATTGCTAAAACATTAAACACCTTGCAATGTGGCCACCTCTGAGTCCTCCCATACGTCGAGCCGCCTACTCAGGGTTACCTGAAAAATTAAAAAGATGGGGTGAGTTTTCGAAAACTCAGTGTGTACACCCTCGTCAATCATACAATATGCAGCAAACAATTTGGGCCTAGCCCATTACAGTAGCATATCATAATCAGTGGGCCTAAGCCCATTATAGTAACAGTGTAGCATGCAATAAGAATCCTACCCAACCATCCTCTCCACTCCATCTCTGTCCAACCCATCATACCATTTGGGGATATAATCAACCCACCAAACCCTACACTCCACAGTCTAGTACCGATGCGCCACTATCGTTAATATGTAGCAGTGCTGCCAGAATACTAAGCGAGAAGCCCTCAGATTAATGCAGCGAAGCTGCCAGTACAAAACACTTCCTCCATAAGCATATACCCGACCCCATGCAATGCAACATACTCAATGTCATGCCAACATGATACAGAACATAAGCACATATATAACATTTCACGGCATAGAATATTATTTAGAAAGTATACAGGGGCAAATCAATCATTTTACCCCCGAGGGGTATTTTGGTCATTTTTCCCCTAAGGGCATATCGGTCGTATCTTATCGTGGGCCTAGGTACACATTCTGGCCCATTAACATTTCCACAATTATTCAATGAGTTTATAGTCAATTCATTAAAGTTACAAATCCATTAGGGCCCAAAAGCCCAGTACATAGCCCAAAGGAGCCCACATACTTATATAGCCCATTAGGCCCAAATTTACCATAAGCCACATAATTAGCCTGACCGGCTCACCAAATCTTACCAACCTATCAATTTTATACGCAATGGTCCCACGGGCCCATTTAACCCATTCTGGCCCAGTTAACCAAAAATTGGCCTAAAACTATGAGATAGCTCATGGGGCCTCTGTCGTCATATCGATCTATCCATACGAGCGTTAACGCACGCATGTGGTTGCCGGTGTCAACCTTTTTTCTTTTTGACTTTTTGGCATTTCAGTTTTTTGGGATTTCAGCTTTTGCCGATATGTCGTGTGTGTAGTGTGTACACACCTTCGGCTTTATATCAGACAATCAAATACAGGGTATAAGTACACACCTTACCACCTAGAGTACTAAGTACTCAAAATCGTCAGAACCTATATTCAAACATTACACTTCGTTAGACACCTACCCATTAACGCAAAACAAATCCACTATAATCACTTACCGAAGGACTACTATACTTGCCTTGATCGACTGCGATTTGCCTATTTAATCCGAAGTCCGTGGTAGCCCCCCTTCCGTATCCAGGCGAAAAGTCCCGAATCGCTGACACCTTACGTCGCTTAAACTTGGGAGTAGTGGTTACGTGCTCAAACCCCGTCGTCACATTCGCCATCTCTTTACCACTAGTAATCTCTTTTTCCATCTAAAAAAATACGGTTATCTTCTAAACTAAAGAAAAACAAAAGCAACACAGAATGAGGGGAATAGAGGGTTGGTTCAACAATTGTCGAAACAAATAAAAGAAAATAGAAAGGAAGGGTTCGGCTTTAAAGGGTTTGGAGAAGAAACAAGAAGAAAAGAAAAAAACACGAATTAAGGCCCTAAAGAAAAACCCGAATGATTAAAATTCGGTCCTCAATAAAAATACAAAACTTGACAAAATCAAAAATTTTTAGGAGAAATTTTACCAAAAACCAAAATATCACCTAATATTTCCCCACACTATTTCAGCACTAGGCAAAAGTGGCCGAATATGTCTCCCCCTATTCTGCACCTATAACCAGCCTTATAATTGCCGCTTCCATAATCGGCTCAACTTCATCCCCAAATTAAACTCCCTTCAATCCAAATTCACGGTAGCCTCATCCTTATCTCATCTGGTTTCTACCCTTATCCACCGAAGAGTTCCAATCCATGCCAACCACCTGCCCAATTGAATTGCAAAAATAATCACCTTTACCTGCAGCACCGTTCCTCGAACCCCCGACCTTACCAACCTCAACATGCTATTGGCCACTGCACCGCAACTCTTCTTATGCTAAAGCCATGGGTTACTAAAGAGGAAAATGAAAACTTCGACTGACATGGGATTCAAACCTACGCCCTTTCAGAACCCATAGCATGCTACTTGCCACTGCAACCCAGGCGCTTCTTGTGTCATACTTTGTAACACCGCAAACTCAGCCTAGACATTAGGCCCGAATTCAGCGTGTCACATTGAAGTGCTTTTCGAAAACCAAATTTTCATTGAAAACCCTTCTTATTTAAAAATTTGTACCAACTAAAACTTGTGTTTGTTTATTTTCAAAACGTGGTCTATTAAAAGTTAATCCCTTTTTAAAAAAATGTTATTACCTTTAAATCCTTCTTTGTTGCGGAAGCTTAATTTAATCAGTTGCGGAAAACAGAGTGCTTGAAAACAGTTATTATTTTAAAAAACTGCAATTTACTTCTAATTAATATAAATCACGATCAATAATTTAAAATCCAAAAGTTATAGAAGCCTTATTACAACCCAAATTAAAATCAAAGTGCTTTAAGTAAATGAGTAAAACAAAATAAGACATATACAGTTGTGTGGCCCACTCCGAGTCCCTCGCAGCTCCGATCCGTGTAAAGCTGGGGATTACTTGAAAGGTTAATAAAATGGGTGAGTTTACAAAAACTCAGTGTGTAATCCATTTCCTAAAGAAATGTCAATAAACAGAAATAGATATAAAAACAGTTTGGGCTAGAGCCCTTTAACAAAAATAGTACAGTTAAGCTAAGAGCATAAGTGGGCCAAAGCCCAATACAAACCATTTGGGTTGTAACATCCCAAACCCAGCCAAGACGTTACGGCCAAGTCTGGTGTGTCACATCAACAACGGACTAATCATGTTTCCTAGTTATTATGATTAGGGTGAGTTTTGTAAAACCGTTTCTGTCATTTGGGGGAAAAATCCAGGTTTAATTTGTGTTTGTCCTATCCACTAATAGTTTAAAATTTATCTTGTTACCATATCTTGATCGTTGATTTGTTATTCATTCCTTACGAGTGCCTTGTTTTGAAAATGTTGGTTAATTTTTTTAAGAAAACTCACGCAGCCTTATTCAAATCATTTAAATCAAATTGTAAATAAAGAATAAAAACCAAAATTAAAAATAATTAAGAGCGCCCTTATTACAAACCCAAAACCAACATGAAAAATAATTAAAAACAATAAATAAATAAATAACTTAAATAAAAACCAACAATGCATTCCACGTGGCCACTCTGAATCCCTCCAGCTCCAAGTCCACCAGTCTAGGGCTTACCTGCACAGATAAGAGGAAGGGGTGAGTTTGGAAACTCAATGTGCAAAGAAAGCCTAACCAGAGCCCAAATCAGCTCAAGCTTACTGGGCCTAGGCCCTATCCAGTTCAGTAAATACTAGGTCGAAGCCCTATTCAGTAAACAGTGTAGCCTATAGGCCCATTACAGTAGCAGATCAGTAATAATGTATGTATGCAAAGCCCATCCCATGTCCAGCCCTACACACCACCCGTACCAGCCCTACACACCATGTGGGGAATAACTCAACCCACCCAGCCCTACACACCACAATCGCAGCATAGCTGCTCAGATAATGTGGCCAAGCCGCTAACAGTAAAACCGAGGCAAAGCCCCTTTTAGTAGTACGTGGTAAAGCCCCTTTTCAGTAAACGTGGCAATGCCACTTGCACTTCCTCCATCAATAAACCCAGTCTCATGCAACAGTTTAAACATGTCATGGCATACAGTGAACAGAAACAGTAAAGCATGCATTTCAGTCAAATTTAGCCTAGGGTTATAACGGTCATTTTGCACCTAGGGGTAATACAGTAATTTTCTACCCTTTAGGGGCATTTTAGTAATTATTCCAGTTTTTAGGGTTTCATGCTTATTTCAGTTACTAGCAGTCAAATTTCCACCTAAATAGACTATCTAGCCCGTTTACCAATTTTTAGCATTATTGGGCCCTAAACCCCTAATGGGCCCTACAGAGTCAATTAGCTAATTTGGCCCATCTAGCCTAAGTTTTACAACTGGTTTAACAGTTTTAACCTACAGAACTCTAGAACTCACTTACCGTCAATTTTCACCCAAATGGGCCTGTAAGCCCATTGGGCCCGAATTTAGCCCATCGAGGCCTAAATTTTATCGAGGTGCACCTAATTTTATCGATTTTGAATACAGATCTTACTGCTTCCAACTGACCCACAAGCGCTCGCACGCTCGCAAGCCCACGAAAGTGCCGAAATTTCAGCATTCCGGCTTTTCAGCTTTTGCCGATTTAGTCTACTATAGGGTGTTTGTTTACACACCTAATTTGCAGTAAACATTAACGAGATCTCCCGCCCGTATCCTACAATCGGTCACTAACATATTAGTCTTATGAATTAACGACAACTAACGTAACCATGCTTACCATATTCGGCCAACAACCCTTAAAGCCCTAAACCACTTACCTTTGTCGAAAAATAGAGACTTGATCTAGATCTAGTCACTCCAACAGCCCTAGCTTTGAACTGCTCCTTGATATTTAGTCCACACTACACATAATAAATCGATAAGTAATAGCTACAATCCTTTTAGCCTTAGTCGACAGCCACCCTATGCATATAGTGGTTTTCAGCTTTTCTTAAATCCCAAAATAATGAATGGAACAGAGAATCCGAGCACTTACCAAAGGTTTACTAAACCAGAATGCTTCCAATCCCGTTTCTAACTCGGATCTTATGCAGACCTAGCCTTTAAACACAAGTAGAAAGTGAATCTAAGAGATCTAAGGGTTCAGCTTCCAAATCACTTATGAATGTGAAGATTTCGGCTTTTGGTATGATGAAAGAGAAAAGATAGATGTTTGTAATAGAAAAGGAAGATGTCGACAAGGGTTATGGTGTTGGGTTTGATTTTGGAAGAGGTTGGATTGAAGAGAAGAGTAGGGTTTCGGTTAAAGAAGTAAATGACAACACAGGTTCAGTTTCGGCTTTTTATGGCAGTCGACAGAAGGCTTGAGAAGAAGGGGTTACTTCAATAGGATTCGGTTTTAAAAGAGAGTAGGGAGAATGAAAAAGAAAAGAAGAGAAGAGAGTATAGCTTTCGGTTGAGGAGGAAAGAAGGAGAAGAAAAGAAAAGAAAAGATGGTTCGACTCTTGAACAAATCGGTACCAATTGGTTAGCAACTCACATTTTCGGCTCTTTAGGTCACAAGACAGGAAGGCCAAAGAAAAAGCAAGATCCCTAAGAATACTATACCTAATCGGCACAAAAAGAGAGTGACCTTCCTAGCCAAAACCTGAAGACTAGCTACTAGGTGAAATCGGCACTTACTACTCTCAGTTGCGGAAGACAATGCCCCCCAAAAGTCCTAGCCGACTTTGCACTCTCCACCCTTCAATCAGCCCACATCCTTTCCCAATCAAACTTCTAAAATTTCTCTCCCTTATCCTACCTGATCTAATCTCATGAGCAACTCAAACTCTCTTTAGCAAAGTTCCACTTGAATTCCTTCACATGACTGTCACATGCATAAAATAAAATAAAATACCATACTGCTTACCTTGTGACTTGAACCCTAGCCCTTGTACTCATCCACACGCCACTTTTTTAGGAACTAAGTGGCACCACAATGCCTCTTTACCAAGGGCTCACTTGTGCCTTAATTTACTTACTTTTTCTTAAAAGCCCACATAACCAAGACCCCTTTTCTTTAAATCCAAAATTTGATAATTCTATCGGGTCTTAACTTAGGCTTAGACCTTCTAAAGGCCCACTAACATACTTAAAACAAAAATTTCTTACTCAAGCAACAAAATTTCATGATTTCACCAAAATTGCAAAAATCTCGAAAAATCCTAAAAATTAGGGCGTTACAATTCTACCCCTTTAAATAAATTTCGACCTCGAAATTTACTTGATCCAAACAGATGAGGGCATTGTTGACTCATCGACTCCTCTGGCTCCCAAGTAGCCTCTTCTCTGTCATGATTGCGCCAAAGCATGTTTACCGAAGGAACTGACTTCTTCCTCAACACCTTGACCTCTCGATCCAGAATTTGCACAGGCTCTTCTTCAAAAGTCAAATCAGTTTTTACCTCAATCTCTTCTACCGGTACGACATACGAAGGATCCGATCGATACCGTCTTAGCATGGACACATGAAAGACGTCATGAATACGGTCCAGCTCTGATGGTAACTTTAGCTACTAAGCTACTGGCCCTACCCGTTTAAGACCAATAAGGCCCTATAAGCCGTAGACTCAATTTGCCCTTCTTACCAAACCTTAATATCTTTTTCCAAGGCGAGACCTTCAAGAAGACCATATCTCCCAATGAGTACTCAATTTCTTTACGCTTCAAGTCAGCATAAGCCTTCTGCCTATCAGATGCTTCCTTTAACCGCTCTCTGATTAACTTAACCTTGTCCTCAGTATCTGCCACCAACTCTGGCCTAAGAACCTGACATTCTCCTAACTCCATCCAACATGTAGGCATACGACACCTTCGTCCATAAAGTGCCTCATATGGAGCCATCTGGATACTTGCCTGATAGCTGTTATTATAAGCAAACTCCGCCAATGGCAAGTAATCCTCCCAACTACCTAGGAAGTCAATAACACAACCCCTCAACATGTCCTCCAAAATCTGAATAACCCTTTCCAACTGACCATCCGTCTGAGGGTGGAAAGCAGTGCTGAAATCCAATCATGTACCCAACGCCTCATGCAACTTCTGCCAGAATCGAGATGTAAACCTAGGATCCCGATCAGAAATTATCAAAACTGGCACCCCATGTACATGCACTATCTCCGCCACATACAACTTGGCCAACTTCTGAAGTGAGTAATCGGTTCATACAAGTATGAAATGGGTAGATTTTGTTAACCTATCCACAATTACCCATACTGAGTCCTTTTTGGAGGGTGTCAAAGGTAGCCACTCACAAAATCCATGGTTACCCTCTCCCACTTCCAAAGTGGAATTTTCACCGGTTGCAGAAGTCCAGAAGGCAGTTAATGCTCAGCCTTCACTTGCTGGCATGTTAGACATTTCCCCACAAATTCGGTTACTTCTCGCTTAAGTCTAGGCCACCAGTACAACTCTCGCAAATCTCTATACAATTTATTTCCTCCAGGATGCATGGCACAAGGTCCACCATGGGTCTCTTTTAGAATTGATTACCTCAAGTTAGTGTCCTTTGGAATACAAACTCTTCCTTGAAAGCAGAGAACTCCTTCACTACTCAGTCTAAAATTAGAATTCTCCTCATTCACAGCTTGCTAAAATCAAAGAACTAACGAGTCATCCTCTAACTATTTCTCTCTAATCTGCTCAGCCCAAGTTGGTCTCACTTGCAACTCCGCTAACAAGCTCCCATCATCAAATAAACTTAAGCGAGCAAACATTGCTCTCAACTCCACAATTTCCCTTCGACTCAGCGCATCCGTCACGACATTTGCCTTGCCTGGGTGATACTCAATCGAACAGTTGTAATCCTTAAGCAACTCTATCCATCTTCGTTGTCTAAAATTCAACTCTTTCTAAGTCAACAAATACTTAAGACTCTTATGGTCTGTGTATATAATACACCTTTGCCCATACAGATAATGGCTCCAGATCTTTAACGCAAAGATTACTGCTGCTAACTCCAGATCATGCATAGGGTTGTTCGCTTCATGAGGCTTAAGCTGTCGCGAAGCATTAGTGACCACCCTACCCTCTTGCATCAGTACGTACCCTAGACCCACATGCGATGCATCACTGTACACGGTGAAATCTTTCCTAGACTCCGGCTGAATTAATACTGACGCCTCAGTCAAAACCTTCTTCAACTTATCAAAAGCTTCTTGCTGCTTCTCAGTCCATGTAAATGATACTCCTTTCCTCAACAGTTTCATTAACAGTGCAGCAATCAGAGAGAATCCTTCTACAAACCTTCTATAGTACCCCACTAAACCCAGAAAACTCTGAATTTTTGATACCGACCTCGGTGGCTTCAAATCAAGAACTGCTTCAATTTTTTGAGGATCTACCCTAATCCCTCAGCAGAAACTACGTGACCCAGAAATGTCACCTCTCGCAACCAAAATTCACACTTACTGAATTTTGCATAGAGTTGTTTCTCTTTCAACACTTGCAAAACAACACAGAGATGCTCATCATGCTTCTCCTTAGTTTTTGAATACACCAAAATATCATCGATAAAGACGAGTACGAATTGATCCAAATAAGGTTGGAATACTCGATTCATCAGATCCATGAAAGCCACAAGTGCATTCGTCAGTCCAAACGGCATAACTAGAAACTCGTAATGACCATACCGAGTTCTAAATGTTGTTTTATGAATATCCACCTCATTGACCCTTAACTGATGGTATCCAGATCGAAGGTTGATCTTGGAAAATACCGAAGCTCCTCTAAGCTGGTCAAACAGATCGTCGATCCTTGGCAGAGGGTACTTGTTCTTTATCGTCAGTTTGTTTAACTGGTGATAATCGATGCACATACGCATCGTCCCATCCTTCTTCTTCATGAATAGTACTGGTGCTCCCAATGGGGACACACTCGGTCTTATAAAACCTCTATCCAGCAACTCTTGAATTTGAGCTTTCAGTTCCACTAACTCCTTCGGTGCCATCCTATATGGCGCGATGGACACTGGAGCTGTTCCAGGCAGTAAGTCGATGCCAAACTCGACTTCACGATTTAGAGGTAAACTAGGAAGCTCCTTAGGAAAGACATCTTGAAACTCCTTAACAGTTCTAACCTTTTCCACAGTCGAACCCTCAGTTTCCATCTGGCTCACGAAAGCCAGAAATGCCTCGCAACCTTTGCGAATCAGCTTCTCAACCCTTAAAGCTGAAACCACATTGGACAAATAATCCCTTTGCTCCCCTATAACCATTACCTCATCATCCTCTATAGTCCTTAGCACCATCCTCTTAGCTGCACAATCCAGAGTCGCCTTATGCTTAGTCAGCCAGTCCATCCCCAAGATGAGATCGAATTCTCCGAACGGTAGCTCCATTAAATCTCTAGAGAAAATCCTACCTAGAGTCTCTAAAGGCATTTCCCTAAAGAGTTTGTCTACCCTAACCGAGTGACCCAGTGGACTTATCACAGTTACCCCACTCATAGTTTCCTCAGAGTGCCACCCAACGACCTAGATATATCATATGCAATGTACGAATGACTAGAACCCACATCTATCAAAGCAGTGTATGGCATCCTAGAGATCAAGAACGTACCAGTTATAACGTCAGGTGCGTCACCCTCCTCTCGGCGGCGAGCAACTACACCAGTGCTAGCTGTTGGGCCTCTGCATTTCCAGCACCCCTGCCAGGTGCTCCACATCCACGACCATTTTCATTGCCGCCCCTACCTTTTCCAAAACCTCTCGGCGGTTGTAGTCCACCTCGCGACAGTTGAGCAACCCTTTATTCAGCAACTTGAGTCTGAGCTCGTCTCTAAAGACAGTCCTTGACCCTATGCTCCTTGGACCCACACCGAAGACATACGCCAACACGCTTCTAGCATTCCCCCAGATGCACTCTACCGCAGTCCCTACAAGCCTGTGGTCTAACTGTATTCACCGAAACTGTTCGGACCGGTTCATCTACTGTAGCTCTCTTAGCATTCCTGTTTGCTGCACTAGGGGGTCCAGAATCCCTCCTAAAGTGATTTCGGTCATTCTCACGGTTCTGTCGTTCAGCTCACTTCACCTCTTCAGCTATCTTAGCCTTTTCCACCAATGCAACAAAGTCACGCTCCCTCTATGGAGCTATCAGCACCCTAAGCTCATCCCTGAGGCCATCTTCAAAATGAACGCTACGCTCATACTCAGTAGCAACTATACCGCTGGCATACCGACTCAATCTCAGAAACTCCGCCTTATATTCAGCAATAGACTTATTACCCTGGGTCAGGTTTAGAAATTCTCCCCTATAAGCACCCACATAGCTTGCTTCGATGTACTTTCCCTTGAAAGCCATCTTAAACAGTTCCCAGGTTACCCACTCAGCTGGGGTACTCCCCTTCACAGTGATCCACCACTGGTACGCCTCGTCTCGCAGCAGAGATACCGCTCCTTTCAACTTTTGCTCTACCGAGCAATCCAGGTCGTCCATGATCTGTTCCGTGGCTTCCAGCTAGTACTCAGCCACATTTGGGGCTACTCTAGATATACCCTTAAAGACCTCCGCTCCGTTAGCCCGGAGTTGCTCAGAAATGGATCCCCTATTCACAGTTCCAGTGCTTGCCCCAGCAACCCTCTCTAAAACCCTTAATATTACCTGGAACAGAGCGTCGTCCCCTGCAGCTCGATCATACGATCTAGTCTTAGTCGCTGGCGGCGCTTATGCCTCCTCAGCTGGCATATGTCCTGAAGACAAAGACCCAGCATGCACACTACCTCGGCCACGTCTACGGCCTCGTCCACGTGCTGCCCTCTACTCATATCGACTTATCTGATTACGAATTTTATGACATTAGTTTAATATTTCAGTTGTTTATTACAAAATGTCTTATGTACAGATAAAGTTTCAGAGTTTGTTTTTGCAAAATCGTAGCCTAGTTACAGTCTCAGCCTTCTAGGGTTTACTTTCCCTACAATCTCAGTCTTACAGTTTTCAGTACTACCCTATCCACAGTATCATAATAGGGTTTCAGTTCTATCTACAGTAATATTACAGTACAATATAGTATAAGAGAAGAATACTTACAGACTTGGTGCCGGGGATTCAGTGTGCCACTCCTTCAGATACCAGATTTCAAAAAGCCCAGAAAACTTAAACTTTTTAAAATAAAACCTTAAAATGTGTATTCCTTGAAGAAAATGAGTTTGAAAAGGATTTTTTAAAAATTTTTCCAAAGCCGATTTCAAAAATACCCCGCTTGGGCCTTGATTTTAAATTTTTCAAAAACCTTTTTAGACCCGATCCACAGCCGAGTTGTTGCAACCAGGCTCTGATCCCACTAAATGTAACACCCCAAACCCAGCCCAGATGTTACGGCCAAGTTTGATGTGTCACATCAACAACAGACTAATCATATTTCCTAGTTATTATGATTAGGGTGAGTTTTGTAAAACCGTTTTTATCATTTGGAGAAAAAAACCAGGTTTAATTTGTGTTTGCCCTATCCACTAACAGTCTAAAATTTATCTTGTTACCATATCTTGATCGTTGATTTGTTATTCATTCGTTACAACTGCCTTGTTTTGAAAATGTTGGTTAATTTTTTTTAAGAAAACTCACGCAGCCTTCTTCAAATCATTTAAATTAATTGTAAATAAATAATAAAAACCCAAAATTAAAAATAATTCAGAGCGGCCTTATTATAAACCTAAAACCAGCATAAAAAATAATTAAAAATAATAACTAAATAAATAACTTAAATAAAAACCAACAGATAAGAGGAAGGGGTGAGTTTGGAAACTCAGTGTGCAAAGAAAGCCCAACCAAAGCCCAAATCAGCTCAAGCTTATTAGGCCTAGGCCCTATCCAGTTCAGTAAATACTGGGCCGAAGCCCTATTCAGTAATCAGTTAATTGGGCCTTAGCCCTATTTAGTAAACAGTATGGCCCATAGGCCCATTATAGTAACAGATCAGTAATAATGCATGTATGCAAAGCCCATCCCATGTCCAGCCTACACACCACCTGTACCAGCCCTACACACCATGTGCGGAATAACTCAACCCACCCAGCCCTACACACCACAATCACAGCGTAGCTGCTCAGATAACGTGGCAAAGCCCCTTTTAGTAAACCGAGGCAAAGCCTCTTTTCAGTAAACGTGGCAATGCCACTTGCACTTCCTCCATCAATAAACCCAGTCCCATGCAACAATTTAAACATGTCATGGCATACAGTGAACAGAAACAGTAAAGCATGCATTTCAGTCAAATTTAGCCCTAGGGGTATAATGGTCATTTTGCACCTAGGGGTAATATAGTAATTTTCCATCCTTTAAGGGTATTTCAATAATTATTCTATTTTTTAAGGTTTCATGCTTATTTCAGTTACTAGTAGTTGAATTTCCACCTAAATAGATTATCTAGCCCGTTTACCAATTTTTAGCATTTTTGGGCCCTAAACCCTTAATGTGCCCTATAGAGTCAATTAGCTAATTTGGCCCATCTAGCCGAAGTTTTATGACCGGTTTAACAGCTTTAACCTACAGAACTCCAGAACTCACTTACAGTCAATTTTCACCCAAATGGGCCCGTAAGCCCATTGGGCCCGAATTCAGCCTATCGAGGCCCAAATTTTACTGAGGTGCACGAAATCGTGCACTCACCAATTTTACCAATTTTGAATATAGATCTTACCGCTTCCAACCAACCCACGAGCGTTGGCACGCTTGCAAGCCCACGAAAGTGTCAGAATTTCAACATTTCGACTTTTTGGCTTTTGCCGATTTAGTCTACTAGAGGGTGTTCGTTTACACACCTGATTTGCGATGAATGTTAACGAGATCTCCCACACGTATCCTACAATCAGTCACTAATATATTAGTCTTATGAATTAACGACAACTAACACAACCATGCTTACCATATTCGGCCAACAACCCTTAAAGCCCTAAACCACTTACCTTTGCCAAAAAATAGTGACTAGATCTAGATCTACTCGCTCCAACAGCCCTAGCCTTGCACTGCTTCTTGATCTTCAGTCCACACTACATATAATAAATCGATAAGTAATAGCTACAATCCTTTTAGCCTTAGTCGACAGCCACCCTATGCATATAAGGGTTTTCAGATTTTCTTAAATCTCGAAATAATGAATGGAACAGAGAATCCGAGCACTTACCGAAGGTTCACTAAACCAGAATGCTTCCAATCTCGTTTCTAACTCAGATCTGATGCAAACCTAGCCTTTAAACACAAGTAGAAAGTGAATCTAAGAGATCTAAGGGTTCGGCTTCCAAATCACTTATGAATGTGAAGATTTTGGCTTTTGGTATTATGAAGGAGAAAAGATAGAAGTTTGTAATAGAAAAGGAAGATGTCAACAAGGGTTATGGTATTGGGTTTGGCTTTGGAAGAGGTTGGATTGAATAGAAGAGTAGGGTTTTGGTCAAAGAAGTAAATGACAACACAGGTTCGGTTTCGACTTTTTATGCCAGTCGGTAGAAGGCTTGAGAATAAGGGGTTACTTCAATAGGATTTGGTTTTAAAAGAGAGTAGGAAGAATAAAAAAGAAAAGAAGAGAAGAGAGTATAGCCTTCGTTGAGGAGGAAAAAAGGAGAAGAAAAGAAAAGAAAAGATGGTTCGGCTCTTGAACAAATCGGTACCAAGAGGTTAACAACCCACGTTTTCGGCTCTTTAGGTCACAAGAGAGGAAGGCCCAAAAATAAGCAAGATCCCTAAGAATACTATACCTAATCGGCATAAAAAGAGAGTGACCTTCCTAGCCAAAACCCAAAGACTAGCTACTAGGTGAAATCGGCACTTACTACTCTCAGTTGCCGAAGACAATGCCCCTCAAAAGTCCTAGCCGACTTTGCACTCTCCACCCTTCAATCGGCCAACATCCTTTCCCAATCAAACTCCTAAAATTTCTCTCCCTTAGCCTACTTGATCTAATCTCATGAGCAACTCAAACTCTCTTCAGTAGAGTTCCACTTGAATTCCATCACATGACTGGCACATGCATAAAATAAAATAAAATACCATACTGCTTACCTTGTGACTTGAACCCTGGCCCTTACACTCATCCACACGCCACTTTTTTAGGAACTAAGTGGCACCACAATGCCATTTTACCAAGGACTCACTTGTGCCTTAATTTACTTACTTTTTCTTAAAAGCCCACATAACCAAGACCCCTTTTCTTTAAATCCAAAATTTGATAATTCTATCGGGTCTTAACTAAGGTTTGGGCCTTCTAAAGGCCTACTAACATACTTAAAACATAAATTTCTTACTCAAGCAACAAAATTTCATGATTTCACCAAAATCGTAAAAATTCTGAAAAATCTCAAAAATTAGGGCGTTATATGGGTCTCAGCCCAAAACAAAACCATTTGGGCCTAGCCCATATCAGAATCAATTGGGCCTAGCCCATATCAAAGACAAAGCATAAATGAATGATGCATGATGCATGTAAACCCATCCAACCAGCACACCACTCCGTCCAACCCTGCACAATCTATGGGGATATAATCAGCCCACCCATCCAACACACCAAGCTTAGCACCGGTTGTGTCACTAAGTCAACAGAACGGCTCAAACCCATAAACAGAACGGTTATAAACTGTAATCAGGATGGTGCGGGTCCATAATCAGGATGGCACAGAGCCATAATCATACGCGTGGGACAAAGCTATCGATAATGGGTCTATAATCGGCACAAAGCCTGTGATATAGGCACAAAGCCTTCAGTAATGGCACAAAGTCCACAATAACGACATGAAGCCCACAATATTGATACGAAGCCCATAATAACGACACGAAGCCCACAATAACAGCACACAGTCTTCGGTAACATGATCGACACTTAGCCATCGATCGGTCTACAGTCATCTCGAGCGACCTGTACGACCTTATCAAATTAGTATGAATATACGGCTCTTAAGCCTTCGGTGGATCCACAGTTGTCAAGCAACCATGTAATCCTAACAGATTAGATCTTCCTCCATACAAAATCCCAACCCATGCATCATGTCATGTATGCAGAATGTCATGCCCACATTTGAATCATACAATCACAGTCAAGTCATTCATATCACAAACATATATTCACAGTCAAACTAGCCCAATCATAACACAAGTCAGTCATTTACCCACGAGGGGCAAAATAGTCATTTTACACCCTAGGGCAAAACAGTCATTTTACCCCACAAGGATATTTTAGTAATCCTACCCTACAGGGTATCTCGGTAACCCTACCCTACAGGGGTATTTTGATAATTTTACAAATCAGGGTATTTCGGTAATTTGACAAATTAGGGGTATTTTAGTAATTTTTCAAACCGAGGGTATTTTTATAATTTCACAAACCAGGGGTATTTCTGTAATTTTGTAAATCGAGGGTATTTTTATAATTTTTCAAATCGAGGGTATTTTTGTACTTTCACAAACTGAGAGTGTTTCGGTAATTTTACAAATTAGGGGTATTTTTGTAATTTGACAAATTAAGGGTATTTTGGTAATTTTGTAAATAGAGGGTATTTCTATAATTTTGTAAACCAGGGGTATTTTTGTAATTTTGTAAACCAAAGGTATTTTTGTAATTTTGCAAATCGAGGGTATTTTTGTAATTTCACAAACTGAGCGTGTTTCGATAATTTTACAAATCAATGGTATTTCGATAATTTTACAAATCAAGAGTATTTTGATAATTTGACAAATTAGGGGTATTTTGGTAATTTTGTAAATCGAGGGTATTTCTGTAATTTTGTAAATCAGGAGTATTTTTGTAATTTTGTAAACTGAGGGTATTTTTGTTATTTCACAAATAGAGGGTATTTTTGTAATTTTGTAAACCGAGGGTATTTCTGTAATTTTACAAACTGAGGGTATTTTTATAATTTCACAAATCGAGGGTATTTCAGTAATTTTGTAAACCAAGGGTCTTTGTAATTTTGCAAACTAAGGGTATTTTTGTAATTTCACAAATCGAGGGTATTTCAGTAATTTTGTAAACTAAGGGTATTTCTGTAATTTTATAAACTGAAGGTATTTTTGTAATTTTACAAACTGAGGGTATTTTTGTAATTTCACAAATCGAGGATATTTCTGTAATTTTGTAAACAAAGGGTATTTTTGTAATTTTGGAAACCAAGGGTATTTCTGTAATTTCACAAACCAAGCGTGTTTTGGTAATTTTACAAACCAGGGGTATTTCGATAATTTTACAAATCAGGGGGTATTTCAGTAATTTCGTAAATCGGGGGTATTTCAGTAATTTTGTCAATCCCTCAGAAGGTTTACAGTTGCCTTGAGCGACTGAAGTATTCTAAACAGAGAAACACTGCGAATGGGCCTAAGGCTCGTTCTCGGTCCAAGTGGGCCCACACATTCGTGTGGCCTTTTTGCTAAAATCTAGCCACAGATATGAGATTCACATAGTCCAGTCCAATATTTACTACACAATCATACAATTTGACCGATTGGGCCCAGGGGCCCATTGGGACGACATGGCCCAAAGCAGCCTAAACCCACGAGAATACTCATAATGGTCTCAACTATCACGTCAAAGCTCCCACACGTGCAGTCGCACACACATGTGGCTACCATCGTCGTGTGACCGGCATTCGGCATTCCGGCATTTGCCATTCTCCAGCTAGAGTAGTGTGAAATACACACCTGGTAAGTATCTGAAGTTAATCCGCGCTCTAAACGTTGTTATGCCTAGAAGCTAACAATAATCGCACCCTAGACTCCCCAGGGGGTGTGTTGATCAACTACGGTCACCACCACTGACACCTAATGGCATACAGATCAACAAATGATCCAACGCCTAACCCAAACGAACACGCCACAACGCAAAAGGAATAAGCTAAGAAAGGTATGCTTACTCTCCCACATGGTTTGGTCTATTTAAAGCCAGCTTATCACCTATTCTCATGTTAGCTTCCCAATGTGGGATTCTCCATCAATCCTCCAAAACCAACTCATTAGCAAAATAACCAACCTTTGCGTGTAAAGGGATTTGAACCAAAGTCCTCTCGATAGCCATGCCACGCCACCACCACTAGGACACAAGCTCCTTTGTGTCATAAGTCTAACACATTTAACTTTAAAGCCCACCTACTCGCTTCCAGATTTATTTAAAAGAGAAACCAAAATAAATTGTAAGAGCCCACACTTGAAACTTGGACCCCTTGCTTCCCCTATGGCGCCACTTCTTTGCCACTAGACCACATCTCCTTTTGTGTCTTACTTTAGCCCCTTTTATTTATAAGTTATCCCACTTGAGCTCAGGGTTCCCTTAAGGCCAAAACCAAGATTTTTCCTATACCTAAGCTTGAACCCAGAACTTTATAAAAACCCTCTAACATTCCAAAATCACTAACCCAACAATTCTAACTTGCAAATTGAGCCGATGTCTTACTCTCAAGAATTTTAAACGCACCCAAGTCCAAGGCCCAAAATTTGGGGTGTTACATACTCCCTCATCAACTTCCTTTAAGGCCTATTAACCCTCAACCAAGCTCTTCAAATAAATCTAAAAAGTATTGTTGCTAACCAAATTCGAACCCCTAATCTCTTGGCTATGCTACACGTCTCTTGCCACCCCGTCGCCTACCTTCTTTGCGTCGCTTTTCCTCCCCAACTAATTAAAAAGCCTATCTACCACCAACCAGGTTGTTTAAAAAAAACCTAACATTTTCACGCATACTGTGAATTGAACCCTGCACTCCCTTACTGCTTCTAATGTCATTTTGCCACCAGGCTAAGCGCTCCCTTGTGTCGAGTTTCACCAGGCTTAATTAATAAGCCTTCCACCAAACACTCAGGGTCCTTTAGAAAAAAATGTAAAATTTTGCTAAAGCCCTAGATCGAGCCCAGGACTTTTCCCACACTACTAACCCTTCCTAAATCACTTAAATATTAAACTAAACATGCAATTGTAAAATTTTTAAACACATTTTAAATTATTTAAGCCACCTTCTAACCGATCCCAAACTCAAGGCCCAATACTTCTAGGCCCAAAATTCGGGGTGTTACAAAATCCGCATAAGACTTCTATCGATCCGATGCAGCTTTCAAACAATCATGAATTATCTTCACTTTCTTCTTAGCCTCTTTAATCAAATCAACCCCATGAATCTGCTTTCACTAAGTTCAGTCCAATACAATGGAGTCCAATATTTGCGAACATACAATGCCTCATATGGTGCCATTTTGATGCTCATTTAAAAACTATTATTGTAAGCAAATTCAACCAATGGTAGATACTTTTCCCAACTACCCTCGAATTCAAGAATGCAGCAGCAGAGCGTATCTTTTAAGATCTGAATCACCCGCTCAGATTGACCGTCTGTTTGTGGATAAAAGGCAGTACTAAAGTTCAACTTGTCAAGGCTAAAAGAGATGGAAAGGTGGAAGTAAGCTTCACGCTTAGTAAGTCAATATGAAAATGATAAGCAATTTATCAATATACTTCCACAATTTCTTACAACATGAACTCAAGGTAATACTCTCATAATTGCCTTTTTTACCTATGTTTGGGTCAAGCTGTTTTCTCAAGTCATGGTCACTAAATTATTTATATCTGGAGCTACAAAGCTCAGAATTTAGATCCGATAATTTTTTCTGAAACTAGACTCACACCTCTTCTTACCATAAAATTTCCAGAATTTTTGGTTTATCCAATCAGTACAGTTTATTCATTAAAGTTGCCCCTGTTTCATGGTTTAACAATTTCAAACCCTCTTCACCAAAACCAAGTATCTCTTTGTACAGAATTTAAATGAGGTTCTAATTTGTTTCTTCTAAAAATTAAGGAATCTAACCATATAAAATTTGTCCCATAATTATTTTTGTACAATTTCTAATAATTTTTCCAAGTCAGAATAGCGGATTTCATAATCTATCTGACCCTGTCTCACTAAATTTCAAATATATCATATTATGAGATTCTTTTGCTTGCACTGTTTCTTTTATATAAAAATAGACTCATCAAGATTTAATTTCATATCTCATTCAATCTCTAATTCAATTCCTACAATTTTTGGTGATTTTTCAAAATCACATAAGTGCTGCTGTTTCGAAACTGTTTTATCACAAGTTTACTTTCTCATGCTTTCTTTGTTTTAGCTTCTATTTTAAGCACACATGTCACCAATCGATTTTACCACACTTTCATACATCGTAAATATAGGCCTATAATCACCAGGTCATAATAAAATCACCTTCACATGTGTAACCTACTCATTTGCAACTTTACCATATTTCTCAATACACACCTCAATATAATAATTCATGCTCAATGGTTTGCACATAGCCATTCATATTAGCAATTATAAGGTGGTTTCGCACATAGCCCACCAATATTGATATTTCACAATGATTTGCACTTAGCTCATTGGTATTATAAATCAACAAGGTGGATAATTCGCACTTAGCTCATCAATTTTAATAATTATCCTGTGGTTTCGCACATAGCCCACCATTATCAATAATTTCCGGTGATAACGCACTTAGCTCACCTTTAGTTATGATTTACGTTGGTAACGCACTTAGTCCACCTTTTATTTATGATTTACGGTGGTAACGCACTTAGCCCACCTTTTATTTATGATTTACGGTGGTAACGCACTTAGCCCACCTTTTATTAATAATTTTCGATGGTATCGCACTTAGCCCTTCTTTATCAATAACTTTTCGATGGTGTCGCACTTAGCCCATTTTTATCAATATTTCATAGAATTTTATTCATAACTTCACTTCTCACATTTTCACCCAATGTCAATAATGTTCAACCACATATCGTCTAAAGCATTCATGAATAAAAACATTAAAAGAAGAGGTATCATTTACATATAAATTTACTCATTTTAAGCCATATCCATTTAGGCTTTAAGCAATAACAACAACAACAATAATACATCATTATTAACACACCAACTTACTTGTTTCAATGGAATGTCATATTCCATCAAACTTTCAACGTATTCAACCGTCACAAAAATGTTATTAACATTTGGCATCACTTTCTTATACATAACCCCATCAACATGTAATTCAATACAACCATAGCAAAATAAATTTCAAGTATATTAACACTAACATGTTTATTTAGTCACATGGGCTTACCTCGAATGCAATTTCGGCTAATTACTCCATTTTAGTCCATAACCTTGTACTTTCCGATTTAAAGCCCAAATCTTGATTTTCTTAATTTTTGATAAAGAAAGGTGGCTGAAAATTTCAAGCTCCCATGGGGGTTTTCTTCTTCCATTTTCCGCAGAGAATGAAAAAAAAAAAAGAGAGAGAGAGAAGATGACCACTTACTTTATTAGCTTTTGTTTATGTCATCCAATACCAACCTATACCAAAATTTTCACTTTTCAACTTTTCTTGTCCCTATGGCCAGCCATCACTCCCATATGGCCTATTTACATTATAAAGACCTCCAATTTTGGTTCTCTAGCTATTTAACACACTTAGCTTGCAAAACAAAACTTTTGCCCTTTATGCGATTTAGTCCTTTTTCCAAATTAAGCTCCCAAACGCTAAAATTAATTCATCAAATTTTTCATGCACTTATACAAGTATGCTATAACACATAAAATAATATTAAAAATAATTTCTCTGGCCCCGGAATAGTGGTTTCGAAACCACTATTTTGTCTAGGCCCAAAATCGAGCTGTTACAATTAACTCGTCAAAATTATTGATCCAAAGTTTAGTCCATTTATACAAAAACTTTGTAAATATTTCATAAAAATATTTTCGGTCTCATTTTACAGAAATGAGATCTCGATACCTCAATTTCCAAAACCACTGACTTTAGAATTTATACATTTGTACCTTGTCTAACTTTCTAAATAACCAAAACTATTAGACCAAAATTCAATATAATGTTGGAATACCCTCGTAAATATTAATAAATAATATTTACTGATTTGACTATCGAAAAATAGAGTTCTGAAACTACCGTTTCTAGTACTGCTGTAAATCAGGCTATTGCAGAGTTAATTATGACAACAATTTAGTTAGTGGCTTAAATAATAATATATAAAAATATAATTGATGAAAGTAATAAAATGTGTATAATATAATTAAAATATATCAAAATATCAAAATGAAGCTTTGGTAGAGTGATAAATTTAAGGATTTATTAATGCACACTAATTGGTATGGGTTTAAAATCCTACCATATGTATATTTTTATTAGTTTTTGTAAAAATGAAAAGATTTAATATAACTTATTTTAATTACAAAAGGATGTTTCCATAATTTTCTTAACCGAGTTGATATTCGATTGACTTGTGACACTAACTCAGCTAAAGACTTAAATAATAGTATAAATAAATGTACAACTAATGGAGATAATATATACTACGTATATTAAAATAAAAATATATAAAATACATTAAAATGAAACTTTAGTTGAATAATAAATTTAAAAATTCATTAATTTTTAACTTATTTTTATGACTATTTTCGTAATTTCGTTAATCAATTTGGTATTCAATTAGTTCAATCATCAAAAATAAAATATGTCGTGATAGACCAATGATTTGGTACCATGTGTCGATTCCATCACCACGTGTCCGTTTTAACTTGTGTGGAGTCGAAACTCTTCCATCTCTTTTTCCTTCCCTTTCCCTCCTTTTATCTCCGACCCGATCTTCTCTGTTCCTTCTTCCTCATCATCAATTCCCATAGATTTCCTCTCCTGAAAAAAGGAAAAAAGAACCCATTTTAATGGCTAAAACGTCCACTATCTTCCTCTGCTCTTTCTCTTTCTCTTCCTTTCCTTCTCTTTCTCGTTGGAGAGAAACTAATTCTTTCCTCCCTAGTCCTTTCAGATTCTCCAATCGTCCATCTCCTTTCCTTCGGTTCTCTTCCAAACCTTCGGATTCCGGCAACTTCCTTGGTGACGATTCTTTCGGTTTCTTTCCTTGGTCCCCTGATGACAACGGTATTCAAAACTTAAAACAAAACCCGACTCTTTATTTATTTATTTATTTTAATTATGCTTAATTCTCGATTCATTTTAGTTACTTGATCTAAGAGACTGAAATAAAATGTTAGATACCCTTTTCTTTAAATATTATTATTTTACGCTATTGTTTATCATCAAAATCCACGGTCAACAAAAAAAAAAAAAAAAAAAAGGGTGGCAAGATATATTTTTTTAATAGATAAAGCTGCGTCTTTTGTAAGTTGATTAAAAGGTCATAGGTGTTAAGGGGTAAATCTAAGAGAAAGATGCGACTTTATAAGTTTTGCATTGTGATTTATATGTTGACGGCTTATTAGCATTCTTTGTATTTTATTCAAATTTGCAGATTTGGAATGGGTTCAAGAGGAGAGAGTAACTTTATTCACTTCAGACGGACTAATTCAAATTGGAGGTTCAATGGTCCCGCGTCGTCTATCTTCTTCTGATGTATGTATTATTACTCTCTTGTTGATTGTGATTTATGTATTCAATTTTGCTTAATTTGGTACTTCTACTATTATTAATATTCGTATCCCTTAGTCCAAATCACTAAGGTAAAAAAAAATCATCAGCATGCTAATGTGATTGTTTTTAGAAACTTGAACTCAAACTCGAAATCTGAAATTTCTTATTTCATTTAGAAACTGAAATTGTGATTATCATAATAGTTATTTTTAACTAATTTATCTTCAAAAAGGATTAGCTCAACTTCATGATTTAGTCCATTGTTTAGAAAGAACTCTACCTATGAGGAAAGTTTTAATGATATTAATGACTTGGACTAAGACATAACAATGATAAATAGTAGGAGGACCAAATTATGCAAATTATGCTGAATTAAAGTCTCAGGTCTAAAGACGAAAACCGCATTTATTAACTTTTTCTTAAGGGTATGTAAGAGCTCTCTATGTTTGATTGACCTAAAGAAAATGGAACTTTGAACTTAGATGGTATATGGTGACTCTAGTCTTATAATTTTCTTTTATTTTTTGGTTCATCATTTTAGTATATGCTGTTAATTGGACGAAGAATGTTGTTATTTGGGTAGAAGAAACAGGGGAAACTAAAATCATCTCAAAGATTTCAACGGTTTCAAGAGAGTGATTACATGGATCCTAACCAAGGCTTATGTCTAGGTGCTCTTTTTGACATTGCAGCAACAAATGTAAGACACTTTGATGCTGTTAATTTGTCATAAACTCAAGGTTTCAATCTTATAAGACCTAACATTTAGTTTGGTCAATCTAGGGACTTGACATGGGCAGACGGCTTTGTATCATTGGCTTTTGCCGTTCCATTGAGATGCTTAGTGATGTTGTAGAAGATACTGTTTTAGAGCATGGTGGAGAGGTATGTAGCATTAGACTAGAATCATCTTTTCTTAAATTTTTATATACATAACGAGCTTGAGTTGAAAATTGTAGTTTGAAATAGTATATTGGAAGTCTTCTATCACATGGCCTTGACTTTTTAAGATCATCTTACCATATCTTAGTCTTTTGTTTCTTTGTTTTATCGGGTACCATAGTTCATATAGATGTGTAGTGCTTGAATATCAATATTTAGCTGAGGGAACTTTTAGTTTGTAACTTGAAAGCTTGATGGAAGTAGTCAACTAATGATTGAAACTGAGAGTTAGCAGTCTTTTTGTTTGTTTAATCTGGGACTTCGTTTACTTATATTATTGATATAAAAAATGCCTAATTTCCGTCAAATTCCTACAGACTACCAATTATGAAAATTTATGTTTGTCTGTATAGTCTTTGAGCCCCATTTTCATATATAATCAGACATACAAGTCTGATGTTTATTAAACAAACCATGAAATTGTGTTTGCTGAAATTTCCTAGTAGCATCCCCAGCTTTGAGTGGTCTTTAGGAGGATAAAGTGAAAAAGTGGGGGATAGGGGGTTAATCGGATCGGGTTTTTGGGGTTTGATTCAGAATTGACTGTGGCTGCTCATATGCTTGTGTTTTGCATTCATATGATCATCATGCACTGATCTTTTTGAGGGTTTACTTGCCTGCTTGTGGCTTCTTGGTAGTTTGAAATTTGCCTATGGATAATGTTCAGGTGGTTGCGGCAGAGAAAGCCATCAAAGGAGGTTTGCATGAAAAGCTCAGCATGACAGTTGCAGTGCCATATCTGTGGGGTGTTCCGCCTGCTTCCGATACACTTCACCTTGCTGTAAGAAGTGGTGGAGGGATTGTGGAGAAGGTTTATTGGCAATGGGATTTTTTGTAAATAATTCATGAATTTCTTCTAACCTATTACTTCACTTGGTTGTCTTCCATTGTGCATTCTGTACATAAAAACTGTTGTATTCCATTGTACAAAACTGAATATTGTATTCAAGCTCACCAACCCAATTCACTGGGAATTGATTGTCAATATCCAATTGATTATTCTTAATTTTGTGTTCATGCCCGAGGTTGTGTTGGTTTCCGGAGAATGGATAACTCAATTGGGATTTGGATTAATGAGTTGTTTTAAAATTTTAGAAATCTCATTTTGGGTTGTAGGTTGTTTTGAGATAGGGTATTTTTAGTTCCTGTGAGTCATGATTGTCAATGTGCAACAGACAAGTCTTCCTACCTTATCTGTTTCAACAGGGCATTCTATTATAACATGGGTAGCAATCTCCTGAACACTCACACATCCAACACGATGGGTCTTCCGTCAAGCGGCTACGACATCTTTCAAAATTTATTAGGAGCCCTATCACACGAAAATAGCCAAACGAATGATTGTTTGATTCGTTTTGGCACAGCAGTCCATATTATTCATCATCTCCCAATTCTTCTCCATCAAAGATCTATAAGCTTTCGCAACTGAAAACTTGCGAGTATTCCCCATCTCCAAATGCAACGATTAGCCCCTCATCCCTGTTAGGCGTCAAAATATTAGTTATAGCGCCCCAAAAATTTCGGCTACAACGTTTGGCACTATTCAGATTGAGGAAATTCGGAAATAAATCAGTTAAATAGAAATATTAATGTATTAAATTGATGTTGGAGTTGGAAATCAATTTAGTGAATTGTGAATATGAAAATGTGAAAAAAGGATCATATCGTAAATTTTGAAAAGTAGAATTTTAAAATGTAATTTAACTAAAATGAGAAATGAGAGTTAATGATGAATATTGGGCATGAGAGTGACATTGAATATCTATTGGCACTCATAACATTTGGACTAAATTGGATAAGATTAAAAAATATAGGGATTAAATTGTAAAATTTTTATTTTTACTGTGAAAAGGTAAAAGTGTAATTTTCATCGCAAGTGGTCTTATTTTGGACTACAATTATGATTTATGAAATTCATATATTCTACAGTGTCATGTATAATGAGAAGAGTAAGTAGATAAAAAGGGGTAAAAGTTTAAATTTTTCGTATAAGAGTATTTTGGTCATTTCACGTGAAATTCATATTAGAAATATTATTTGATGAGATATTATATTGTTGGGGATAAATTTGAGCTATTTGATGTGATTATGTCATGGTGATTAAAAGTGGAGTTAAACATTGATTTGGGTTTTTGTAGTATACTTCACATACTTGTCGACCCTAGCTTGTTCACGAGAGTTGTTCCTTTTTTATTTTTTTGTCATTTGTCTCTGAATCAACCTAATTTAATTTCTCACTAAAATCACTATGAAAATTACCTTCTAAACACATTTCAATCTTCATCATCTACATCCAAACTTATGATTTCATAGATTTAGTCAGAAAAAGTGAAACTAGTGAGAGAAAGTTTCATATAAGGTAAGAAATAGTATTGACATCATTCTTGCCTTTGATATTTGAGATTTTTGTTATGAGAAAGTTTTATAAGGTTGAGTATAAACAATTTTGTTATATTTTTTATTTTTGAGAAAAGAAGAAATGTGGTGTAATACCCCTAACCCGTATCCATCGTCGGAATGGGGTTATGAGATATTGCCGGACTAAACTCAACTTCCGAATAATAATACACGCACACATAATCAAAGCCATAATCAAAGCTCATAAACCAATTGAGTTTAAAATAATATAACTAAAATAATCTCTTACGGAATCGTTTCATATCATATAATGAACAAAAATATAATCACATATTTCATAAGCACAAATATAATATATATTATTAAATCACAAAGGCATATACGTATAACCAAGCTAAGAAAATTATTACATTACATGAATCTCATAAATCAAATAGTTCAAAGTACCAATCATTTAATCATATCATTTAATCATATCATATTCAGCACATTAAAAATATCTAACTTATAGTCAAGTTGATTTATAGACCTAAAGGAACAACCAATCTAGCATACAGAATGTGCATATATTATCTTTTACGAAATCATCTATTTGGCTAACAAAAATTAAACCAAGGATTTAAAAACCAAATTAAACATGAGTAACTATGACATATACTTACAATTAATTACAATCAATTTGCCTGAACTTAGCCAAACTTAATGTGAGTATCATTATAATTCATAGCATACTAAATCTTTTAAAGCACAACTAACAAAATCAACTCACTTAATTTGTATATAGTCAACTTGTTTTATTAATGCATGAGTTACTATTCATGTGGTCAGAACCCAATGCTTTAGCCGAATTTAAAGATACCAAATTTATAAGCTGTATATGGTGTTAACTTCCATATGAGCCATCAAATCATTAAACATTTAATCAATAAAACTTTTACAACATTTCTACTAAATAACTTTAGCATGGCATTCATTTATATATATAATATAACCGTATACATGTTTAATTTTAAACAATTACAAAATCATTATGTCCAATATACGTTTAATCATATACTAACAACAATCAGAGTATAGTTATTACAATCAAATAATCATATACTTATAACTAAATACTTAACCACTTGATTTCATAATCAATGTTGAAACATAAAATAATTCATACATATTCCTCATTCGAATGATTATCAAAGCCGAATTTACATCTTCACAAGCAATTTACACATTACTCAACTGACTAACATAAATATCTATATAAGTACTATGACTGAATTACTAAGCCAATTACATATATCATGAATCACGCTAAAACATTTCAAATTCAACACATTCATTTTGTTTTACAAGCACATTATTAAACCTCAATGAAAATAAAAAAGTGCAATTCATACATATTTATAAGCCATGGTCGATTTCAACCATCCCAGTTATAATCATCATTTGAGTAAAAGCATAGGAACCAAACTTAATAAAATAAACAAGCCATCTTCGCATGGCCTCTATACATAACCAAAGCTCATTATTTCAAAAAGAAACGTAATCTAGTCTATACATACCATAGTGCCAAAAATTCAACTTATAAATTACCGAAGACGGTCGATAGTGTGATAAGCTTCCCTAACGATTCCC
The DNA here is from genome assembly GCA_020496765.1 of Gossypium stocksii. Classification (NCBI taxonomy): domain Eukaryota; kingdom Viridiplantae; phylum Streptophyta; class Magnoliopsida; order Malvales; family Malvaceae; genus Gossypium; species Gossypium stocksii. Next base: position 54,468,327 of record CM035621.1, read on the forward strand.
GAGCTCGTATCTTAAATTCAAAATCTATAAAATAGAGTAAACATGAATACACAAAGTAAGCTATCATAGCTTAGTAAGTCATCAGCAAATAAACAACCCATGATATTATCAACTTAATTAAACTAATCAAATTATATTAACAGTACCACGTTTAGTTACAAACATATAAAGGTTATAATTAGTATATATATATCTTCATTCATAAATGGCACCTTGGCCGAATTGCTCATTTAACCAAATTAACGTAATATCCTTTAATTTCCAAAACCACATAATCATTATAGACCTAGTTCACATACGCTTAAATACATAAGTTCATGTAACACAATATAACTTCATATACACATACTAGCTATGTAGCCGAATACACATGATTATGCATGCATATAATTAAGATTCATTTTCAATAATATCCATAAGGCCATATACACTTACCTAGTGCACATATATTCTTTATATGCATTGCACACAATTTGTGACAAGTATCAAGTTACTTACTTACTTATTTTAAGTAGATAACAAACTAATCCAATTCGTTACTACAAGACCAAATCATGTTTTCAATATTCATATTCATTTCCATAATTGTAAAATACATTTATCAAACACATACTATACATCAAATCCATATTTAACCGAATATATATATTTTCACATATATACATATAAATGTAAATCAAAATATAACATCACATGCATATTCATAACATATGGCCGAATATACTTCACCAAAGTACATATGTTCACATTAGTAACTTATATATCTTGTATCACATACCAACTGACCAACTTACCTCATTTTCAGATATGTAATCAACTAACTCATACCTGTTCGTTTAGCTTTTCTTATAAATTCGATCACAACTTATCTTTGCCTAATGAACCAATCGAAATCGGATAGGACACTCAAATAATCACACATATCATACAATGCCAACGTCCCAAACGTGGTCTTACATGTAGCCACATATCGATGCCACTGTCCTAGACAGGGTCTTACTCGCACACATATATCAGAATCACATATCAATGCCATGGTCTTACTCACACACAAATATCAGAATCCTATGTCATGACATATGTATCCTAACCATTCCTAAGGTTCATACGGGGCTTTCGGATGTCGTAACTCGATCAGAACGTTTTCAAAAGTAAAGTAACCAAACTTGTATACAGTCAGCTAATACATATATATATTTACATATTTCAATTAAGCATATATAATTTACATTTAATTAAAATTAAGTATGTCTATTTGCTTATTAACTTACCTCGAACGATGTAAAATAGAATGGGACGACTAGTCGATAACTTTCGTTTTCTCTCGATCCAAACTGAATTTCTTTGGTTCTTGATCTAGACATATTTAAATTGAACTCATTCAAACATATTTTCATTCAATTTAGTCCAAAACACATAAATGGGCAAATTACCATTTTACCCCTGACATTTACAATTTTTACAATTTAGTCCTTATTGCACAAAACACAAAATGTGAAAAATTTCACACACCCATGTCAAGCCGAATGTTCCTATATATTTCATTTATTTCACATTTTAGTCCCCCCAAATTATTATTTTTGCAATTTAGTCCCAATTACTCAAAATCATCAAAAATTTCCATACAAAATATGTTAATAAAAAATATATCCTTCATATTTCATCATTAAACAACAAAAATCATAAGCTCTCTACAATGGCATAACTCACAATATTCACCAAAATAAAAAATTCAAGCATGAGTTTACTAGTACTCGAAGCAACGATCTCAAAAACATAAAAATTATCAAAAACTGACTAAAAACGAACCTTGGATTAAGCTAGGAAGATGCCGGACTAGGTTTTCTTCTTCTTTCATTTTTATTTGGTGTTTCGACAATGGTGTGTAGTAGAAAAAAATATGAGCACTATGTTTTATAATATACTTTATATTATAATGACATATATTATTGGTTTCCTAAATTAACCTTATTACATGTGGAAAATGCACTTCCAAGCTTGTGGAAAAAAGACTCTAAGTATTAAAAACCATTTCAATTTTTAGCTCCAGGTAAGTACCCTTGAATTTGCTGACTTTCCTTTAATAACATGGATATGAGATTTGATGATTAGATTATTAAATTGATTAAATAATTATGTATATTGGAATGTGAGTAAACATGATTGGGTTTGCTGTGCTAACTGGGAAGGAAGAATAATATTATATAATATTGTTTGTACAGTATATAAAAATGAAGTTTTTAAATAATTTAAAACTCTTGAGAGTTATAGCATGATTTTTGGTGGAAATGAAAGTATGTGTTATTGTGACATATTAAAATAGGTGATCAAAATGTGATACTTAACTTATGACTATGAGAAAGTATAGCTTAAAGTGATAAGAAATAATTATAAAATGAGAAATCATATGCTATGAAAATGGTAAGATAATAAATTGTTTAATAGATATTTTTTGGTGAGTTGATTCTTTGGTATTTAGAATTATATGTGATAAATCACCTAATAAAGTGTGTCATATGCTGATATGGTCACCTTAATGTTAACTGAACATGTAAATGCGCATAGTTTATGATTAGGTACCAACAAGCACCAAAATGTTATAAATGTGAAATATGAGATTCATTGTAAAATCCAAAAAACCTTTTGAGAAATGTGAACAAATTTTGTGAACTATGAAAATATTTATTTGATTAATAATGTGAACAATCCTTGTGAGCTAGGTAGATTAGTCAGGATATAATTGGTGTACCATAAGAGTTAGATGCACACTTTTGTGTGTGTGGGGGAGATATGATGCCTTATGGCATAGCACATTCATCCTTTTGGTGTGTTTGGAGGGTATGCATTTTGTAACACCCATATCCAGTTCCGTTATTGGAATAGGGTTACAAAGTGTTATCGTACAAGTTAGAACAATTTCATTTTAATTAGCATCCAATTATAAAATAAGATAAGATTCACAATGAAAGAGAACATACATTTACAAGTCTTAAACCGAGCCTTCAAAGCCCTAAAAATAAGTTACGAACATTCAGAGGTCAAATCAGAACCTTCAAGAAAAATTTGTAACCAATGTGCCATCACTGACACCACAATACATTTCATAACATTTCACTTCCAAAGTTGCATATACAAGACACAATTTAAACGTCAAAAACATCATTTTCATTTCACACCATAGTTCAACATGATGTAAATGTATTTTATTCTTAAGCAACAAACTCAACTTAGATAAAACATGCATGTTTCCATAAGTTATTCAAACACACATGTAATAACCCGATTTAGACCCTAATCGGAACGGTAGTTTTGGGACCACAAATCCAAGTCAGAAAAATATTTTAAAATTATTTTCTATGTTTATTTTTGTATGAATTTATATCTGTGAAATTTTCGTGATTTAATTTTATAGTTTGGGTGTCCAATTAAATAAAAGGACTTAATCGCGTAAAATGAAAATTTGATGGTTTAATGTGTAAGGACCAAATTGAATGTGTCTTTATAATTTGAAGTATTTATGTTGCAATTATGCCATTGAATAAATGAATGGATGGTAATGGCATGCATTATTAAGTTGTTATATTAAATCATTAAAGCTATATTAGTAATTAAATAATAAAATGTTATTATAATAATATATGTTATAATAAAATTTATCATGCATTTGTCTTTTGTTTCTTCATCACCGAATGTACCCTTAAAATATATTTTTTAATCATTAAGTTTAAAAGGGTAAAATAGAAAAACATGTATTAATAATATGTTTGTATATATTATATTATATGATAGTTAAAACAAGCTTTATTTCATACTTCTTCATGCCAAATAGCTAAATAAAAAAGAAAGGAAAAAGAAAACCTAGGTTTAGCCATATTCAAACTCAATCAAGGTATGTAACTAGTTTGATTTTTGATAATTTTTACGTTTTTAAGATCGTTGCTAAGTTATCTTCAAGACCCAAGCTTGAATTTTTGATTTTGATAAATATTTTGAGTTATGCCATTGATGAGAACTTGTGATTTTTATTGCTTGATGATGGATTATGAAAGATATGTGTTGGGTTAACATATTTTGTATTGGAATTTTTGATGATTTTGAGTAATTAGGACTTAATTGCAAAAAAGAAAAATTTGAGGGACTAAAATGTGAAATTGACGAAATATATGGACTTGTATGGGTATGGGCAAAATTTGGCCCACAGGGGTATATTGAAATTTTGTATATTTTGTGTTTTGTGCAATAGGGACTAAAGTGTAAAAAGTGTAAATGTTAGGGGTAAAATAGTAATTTTCCCATTTATGTGTTTTTGGACTAAATTGAATAAAAGTATGTTTGAATGAACTTAATTTGAATATGTTTAGATCAAGGATCAAAGAAATTGGGTTTGGGATCAGGGGAAAAGCGAAAGTTACCGACTAGTCGTCCCGTTCCGTTTTTCATCGTCCAAGGTAAGTTTATAAGCAAATAGACGTACTTAATTTCTAATAGATACAAATTATATATGCTGGATTGGAATATAGGAATTTATATGTGTAATAGTCGAATATGGCTAAGCTTGGTAACTACATTTGTGATTTCATTTCGACTAAGTTACGATGTCTGAAACCCCCGTATGAACCTTAGGAATAGTTAGGACACATATGTTATGACATAGGATTCTGATATATGTGTGCGAGTAAGACCATGGCATCAATATGTGACTTCGATATATGTGTGCGAGTAAGACCCTGTTGGGACAGTGGCATCGATATGTGGCTACATGTAAGACCACGTCTGGGATGTTGGCATTGTACGATATGTGTGAATATTCGAGTGTCCTATCCAATTCCGAATGGTTCATCGGGCAAAGGTAAATCGTGTACGAATGTGTTAAAATGAGCTAAATGGCCAGGTATGAATTAACTTGTCACCTATGTGCGATAAGGTAAGTAATTACCTTGAATATTTGTGTTAAATTATGTACGGAAGAAATGAAAAATATATGTGAGATTAGTATGTGTATTCGGTCTTATAACTTACTAAGCTGTGATAGCTTTCTCTGTGTTTTCATATTTACTATGTTTTATAGATTATAAATTCAATTTACGAGCTTGGGAATCATCAGAGGAACTTATCACACTTTCGATTGCCTTTGGTATTTTTATAAGTGAATTTCCGAATCTATGGCATGTATAGGCTGGAATATATTGTTGAAATGTTAAATTTTGGTTATGTAATGAAAGCCATGCGAAAATGGCTTAATCTCTATGATTGAATTCAGTCTAATTTTGTTTAGGTCTTAAGCTTATTTTGATTCCTATGTCGTGTGCTAAGCATGTTTATAAATCAAGCTATATGATAGCATATCATGGTTGGTTGTTGAGTTTGATTGGGGCTTGAATATATTTTCGTACATTGTACATGTTAGGTTTGGTATGAGTCTATGTTGGAAATGCATCTAATATATAAAATGTTTGTAATGCTGCTTGTGTTTCAGCCATATAGAGATGAATAGGTATGTTATTAAGCACATTATATGTTTGGTAAGAAAATTGAAATCATGAGGACAAGTACTTTGTTATACGTCTATTATTATTTGATTGAAATAAATATGTTTTGATTTACTAGTTTATGAATAATGGGATATCTGACATATTGGTGCTGCAATGGTTTGCAATGAAATATACTTACAAGGATATTGATAATAAATCTATGTTACATGCGTGATGTGTATACTAACATTTGAATGTACATATTCGGCTACAAGTGGAAGGATGATTTATTATTTGGTATAAAGTAGAAATAATAGATGTTGGTGGCTTGATAATTTGGTTTTATGTTGCTTGTGATTTGACTTGTAAAATTGAATAAGGTTATCACATGACATGAGATTTTATGCATGTTTTATAGGGTAAAAAGGGAGGCATGAGTATATGTCTAGGCATGCTTGGGTCATAGTTGCTAATGAACTTGGACAATAAATAAATACCAAATGAATAATAAATTACATTTTATATGTCTTGATTAATTTCATGCAGCAGTGTATATCCGCATAGCTATTTGCACATAGAATATTTTATTTTGATGTTCTTTAAAATATATATTTTAATTGATAATGAATTCTTTATAATTGTGCAAAACCCTAGATTTTAATAGCATGTAATTACATAACATATCATTATTGACTTGACTAAATTCATATGTCCTTATGGTGGCACCAAATGTTTAAGCATATTATAGGCATGATTGTATTTGGTTGGAATTTTTGAGATGAACGAAAGAATAGAAAATTTAAGCTTCTGTGCAGCCATAATTCTATAATGAACTTGAGTAATGATATGTTTAGGTCAAGTGTAAATTATGATATGTTGTATATACTATTTGACTATAGGTCATACAATATGGATTATTTAATTATTGCGTACTTGTGAAGAGGTACACCTTAATATATTTGATGTGTTAAATGCTAAGATATATGCTTGAATGTCTTAGTATGCGCGCATGGTATTTATAATGTATGTGAGATTCAATTACTGTAACTATGTTTACAACATGTGTGCAAATGTAATTGCTCAAATATTATATTTAGTTCGGTAATACCTTGTAACCCATTCCAGCGACGGATAGGGTTAAGGGTGTTACAACACATCACAAGTTCAAAGTATAAACTTGCTCAAAACTAAGAACTAATACTACATATACAAAAAGGGTCCTATTACATGCCATATATACCAAACCAAAATCAAAGTCTACCAAATATTACCAGATAGTGTGATTTCTTGTGTTGATCTGATCTTCTGAGCCCACAAAATTGTAATCTACAAAATGAACCAAATACAAGCAAGCTTACATAAAGCTTAGTAAGTTCGTTTGAATAATAAATAAAATTTTACCCACTCAACATGATAAATGAAACTTTGCATTTAGGCAATGAAATTCTTAACAATCACAACTTCCATCAAATGAATAATATTCAGAGCATTAATTTAGTGTTCGTGTCCAATCATAGGTACAAAAAATCTTATTCAGTATAAGCAATGGGTAATTGTGACAGCCCTATTTTGGCCCTAGTCGGAAAGTAGTTTCGGGACCACAAAACTGAGTCACAAAAATAATTGAGTGCTAATTTTCATGTCTTTTATATGTGAAAATGCTTGTGTGAAATTTTGATGCTTTAATTTAGTCATTTGAATGTGAATTTAACAAAAAGGACCTATGTGAGAAAATCTATAAATGTGATGGATAGATGTAAAGGGTACCAAATAATGCATCACTAAAAAGAGTGGAGTTGCATGTCAAATTTTCCTTTTTCATATGAGTGGCCGGCCAAGGTAATGATGAATCCCATTATATTTGTGTAATAATAATATTAAATTGATTAATGACCTAAATTATGGAATAAAAAAATATAATAAACAAATTAGAAAATGGAGGAAAAAGAAGAAAGTGTTCATCTTTGTTCATAGTTAGCCGATTGTAAAAGAGAAAGAAGGAGGAGAACTCATGCTAGATTTGGTCTTTCATTTAGCAAAATCCCACGGTATGTAAAAGGATTTTTCATTAAAATTCTTGGGAGGTTTATATAGTTCATGCATTGTTTAACTAGCTCATGTTGAAAACTTGTATTTTGGTTGATGGATAGGCATTCGCTTATGAAGTTTATGTGCATTTAAAAATGGTGTTTTAAATTTTCTTTACACCTAAGTGATGAGATTGCCGAATTTGCCTTTAACTAGTTGGATCTTTTGAAGTATTTGAAGCATGAAAACATGAGACTAAGTTTGGGAAAATGGTATAAAAAATTCCTTGTAATGGAGATGTGCATTCGGTCTTAGAGTATGAGCTTAACTCTACAAAATATTTTGTATGTTTTGAATATTAGGAATTGTGGATGAATTTGGAGTTGTAAAGATTTAATAAGAAGATGTTATGCTTGAGAAAAAAAAATAGATGTAATTACTTTTGTATAATACATTAGTATTACATAGAGATAGAAGGCAATAATGCATTCGGACTTGGAATTGGATTAATGAAATACTTGGTGATTAGGGTAATTGGCATTCGGCCTAGGAGTAGTTCTGGTTGATAATAAAATTTTGTTTTATAATTAAGAGTAAGGTAATTTTGTTTATAAAGGTTTAATACATATACATGTGTGAGACAATGTTTGCTAATGGCATTCGGTATTGGTTAATTTAAAAGTAGAAATGAGTGATCGAATGTTAAATATATCATGTTTAATGACCTGATGTGAGTTTAAGTGATGATTTGAGCAAATGTATTGCTTTTAGTAATCTTAGAAGATAATCGGCTATGGGACAATTTAGAGACTAGAAGTCCAAAATAATATTTTGAAAATTTAACTTGTGAATGACCTTGCCGAATGCAATTGTTATTAAAGCATGGGTTTAATTGATGAATAAGAATTGGATTGTATACTTGATTAAGTCTAAGTTACCGAATATGAATTTATTTGGTTAGGTAAAGATTTAGCTGCTATAATGTGTTAAGAAGTATGTTAATAAATGATATATTTTTGTGGTTAATGAGCTTAAGAATGCCCTTAATGCCGAATGTGAATTTGAGAAATGTTGGTGCTTTTATTTGTTCATGAGATTACTTGGAATGAATGTTGTGATATTTGATTTATTTATGAAATGTTTTGATAACTTAAAGAAACATTCGGACATGGTGCATGTTTATGATGAAATGTAGATAAATACTATGTTTGGTTACTTGGGAGGATATTCGGATATAGAGTAAAAATTTAAAAGTGGAGGAATAATTGAAAGGTGGATATATGTACTCGATCATATAGGAAAATTTAGTTGAAATTGAAATTGAGTTAAATTAATTTGAGCATATTGCCGAATGGTTTATAAGTCATGATTTATGCAAAAGTATTATTCTTTGAATTGTTGAAAAGGGAGAATAACCGAATGTGTGTATTAGGCAGAGATTTCTCTTCGTTTGAACTATACGGTATATGTCCTTTGTCACTCAGTCATGAATGCTTATGTTAAATGTTTGATAATAGTGATTGTGAGTTGGAAATTAGTTTGTACCATGGCCGAGTGAACTAAAATCAAAGAAAGTACCGTGTGTCCTTTGTTATATGAAACTATCAGCAAATTTGATATATATATATATAAATTAGTAAGATGACTAAATTAGTTAACTTCTGAATTAAGCTCAAGAGCCTAAAGGAGACGAATCAAGTAAGGGACAAGCAAAGGATATTGAGTAGCCGATCCAAGCTATCTCATCGATAATTCAAGTAAGTCTTTAAGTAATTGAGTTTAATTCTTTTGTAATTTTTATATATTAAGGCTATGACATGATCAAGTAAGAGGTGTTCAATATCTATTAATAGAATCATGATTCATGAAATTTACCTGTGTATAGTCGAAGTACTATTATAAATCGTAAGTAAATTATACGAGGGAGGTTACTAATGGCTATTATAAAAAGATGACATATTTGAAATAGTATATATATATATAATCGTATATATATAGTATAGCCTAAAACTTTCTTATGAATTGAAGATAACTACTTTGATATGTGGGTGAGATAGACTGAAAACAACATTTAGTTAATGTGATCACGTTGAGAAAATTGAAAGTATATGAATAGATGTGCATAGAAATCTGAGAATTTGTTATCGTGTGTTATTAATGGGTCTATGACCTAGCAAACTTTTGAGCGGGTGGTTATGTCGTGTTGCGAGCCTAATATGCGGATTTTTGACGAAAGCGGTCAGATTGGAAGTATAACAGACTTTGCACTAGTGAGGAATTCAGATTTACAAGATCTTTAAGGTTCAATGATAAATGGAAATCGAATTGGATCAATAAATTACTTCGATCAGGTATGTATCCCATATTTATAATCGAGCTTGATTGTGAGTAAACTAAGTATGCAGGGTGAGAAATCTATGAGTGAGGTATTAAGCTATATGCATATGGCCTTGATGCATTCAGTTAAAGTATGAAACAATGTGTCAAGTTTTGAATTGTCTATGTTATATGAATATAGTTTCAAGAGAAGTTAGCATGTCTAATGCATGTTAAGTGATTGTATATTTGTTCATAAATGTGTTCGGTGAAAAATGGGCAATAGACCAAAGAAATGTATCTAAGAAATCGAATGATAGCTATATATACTTATATATATGTATTAATGAGGTAGTTGTGTGACATGAAAAGAAAGTGCTGTGAAATAGAATATTAATTACCATCATTGGTAAATAAGCTTGTCGAGAATAAAGATTTAAAATGAAATGAAAATAAGAGCATAATATGCGGTATAGTCGAATGACAGATCTTGCCACGAAAATAATACTTGGCTATGTATTGAGGTCGATTGGCAAGTTAGGGAATTATTATAATATGATTAGTATGTGCTATGAGCGAATGAGGCAAAGCTTTTGTTAATTTATTTTCTTTTGATATGTTTGAAACTTTGTGGATTGATTTCAGTAATGAATTAATCGGGCTTTTGGCTCAGCAAGCATGATGGCTGGGAATGAGTTTCGGATTCTAAGTCCAACTGGCTGAATGCCGAAGAGCTTTTAAAGAGACTAAAAACTAGGAAGTTTATGCTATACGGTACCAAATTTCGTTCACTAAATTAAGTAGTTCAGGTGTGTGAAAGTTATTGATGCAATGCATATGAGAAATGGGGGTATATCTATGTGTTCGATTTCTATGGAATTTATATACATAGGAGTGTATGTGGTACCTATGTGGTACGATCATAGAAATTGTCAATTGCTATGGTGCCTTAAATTAATTCTAATAAATTAAACCAATAAATGACAAAATGATATTAGATGATGTAACTATGTAATTTCTGATTTCTAAGTGAAGGTGAGGTCAATGTATTAACTAAGTTAGTTGTTTAATTTACTTAAGACTTACTAAGCTTATGAAAGCTTACTCTATTTGTTTCGTGTCTTTGTTTTATAAATTTGTGGACTCTGACTACCAGCTCAGAGATTGTCTGTAACACCCTGAATTTGGGCCTAGAAGAATTGGGTTTTGAAGTCTGGGTTCGAATAAAAGAAAACCTGAATAATTGTGAAGTTTTAAAAAATTATTATTGTAAAAAAAAAAAATTACTGTATTTTTTAAAATCTTATGAAAATTATAATTTATTATTTTTAGAAAATTTTACTGTATTTATTATTATTGATGTTTTAAATATTATTAGTAGGAAAAAAAGAATATTATTGTATCTGAAATTTTTATAAAAATATATTTATTACTATTGTTATTATTATTATTATGATTATTATTATTATTTAAAAATATATAAAGTATTATTATTAATTTGGTATTTAAATTCAGTTTTTAAATGAATTTGGAAGTTTTTAAAGTATGGGAAAATTTTGGTTCAATCCAAGACTTTAGCAAAGAAATTAGTTTCTGTTTGTTAGGGGAACTGGTCAGTAAGGCTTTTAAAATAAAGTGGGCTAAATTAGACACAAAAAGAAGTCTGGTTTAGTGGCAAGAGCGCTAGGGGTTGTAGGAGTGCCTGGGTTCAAGGCACGGTGGGTGCAAAGTTGTTTTTTTTTTTTATTTTAGAAGCTCGGTTGCGGCTAGAAAAGGGTTAAAACAAGATGCTGGTGGATTATGCCACAAAAATGCTTGTGGCGCAGTGGCAGCAGGATGTTAGGAGTTCCACACGAGCACGGGTTCAAATCTAGGCGCTGGCAGAATGTTGTTTTTTCTTAAGGAAGCGGGAACTGCAGCAGATAAGCCTTAAGAATTAATGTAACGCTATTACCTTGAAGAACAAGCTGGGACGCAGTGGCCAGCAGCGTGCTTATGCGCGTGGGAGGCCCAGGTTCGAGCTGCTGAGCGCGCGGATTCCTCTTTTTTGCTACATGCGTGTGGAAGAGTAGTAGAGTTGGACCGAAACTCTTCCCAGGTAGCAGGCTGAAGCGGTCAAACGGTGGATAAGGTTGCTAGGTGGCTGAATAGAATTGAAATGCTTAATTCTAGGAGCAGGCTAAGGGAATTTGAAATTTAAATAATTTTTATTTAGCAAGTGCCGATTACTCCTACTATTTTTAACTTGTTTCACTTTTGTTGCCTTTATGAGTTATCTCCTTCTCTGGTTTTGTGGAAAACTATTTTTGCTTATATCATCTCTTCGCCCATATTTTGTTTATTTCAAAATTTGTTCCCTTTCATTTTTATTCTTTGCATAATAGCCAAAAACTTACCCGCTAGTGTATTCTTTTCCTCTTCACCTTTTATTGAACCAAAATTAAGGTAAAATCTCTTTTTCTCATTTATCTACTCTTCGTTTTAAACTAAAAACTCTCCTAAATCGAAACCTCATTCTTTCTTCGATTTATTTAGCCAAATCTCGCAATTCCTGAAACCTTTCCCGAAACTCTCTCTTCTTATACAACTTCCAGTATACTAAAAGCCGAAACCTCCATATGTTAGTGATTCGAGAATTAAACTTTAGATTTATCCTGTACTCGCATTTTAAGTTGGATCTACTGTGGATCTAAGATTTGAAGAGTGTTGGAAACGTTTCTGACAGGAACGTCTTTGGTAAGTATTCAAATCTTATTTTATTTTATTTTATTTAGTAATTCGAGAATAAGTTGAAAATCCCTAAATACTTTAGGAAGACTATCGATTTTTGTCAAGATTGAATTAAGTATTTTTATTCGGTTTTCTATGTGCGAATCGAAGGCTAGCGATCAAGATTTATTTGGAGGCTAACAAGATCAACGGTTTCAAGGCGATTTGGATTTGGATCTAAGAGTTAAAGATTGATAAGGTAAGTGAGTTAGACCATTTTTAAGAGGTTAGCCGAATATGTATATTGTGATAATAGTGAGCATTTGATTTTGTTTTTAGATATTAATGTAATTTAAATGAATGTAGGATTGAGTTGGAACAGATCTCGTCATCGTTTGTCGTAATAAGGTGTGTAACGAACCCTCTTAGTAGCTTAAGTTAACAAGTGTCGAAAAGCCGAAATGCCGAAATTTCGGTATTTCAATAACTTGTGAATATGCAATTGTTCCAAGATTAGTTAGAAACGATGAGATCGATGATCGGTATCGATGGGATAGGTAACGGCACAATTTCGTGCAAGTCGGTAAGTTTGGGCCTCGAGGGGCTGAAATCAGGCCCAATGGGCTTTCAGGCCCATTTGGGTAAATTTGATAGAAAATGAAATATGGATAAATTGCATGTTGAGACTGTGAAAACCGTTATGGAACATAGGTTAAATGGGCCTAGATGACTAAATCGGCTACGTAGGGCCCATTAGGGGTTTTGGGCCCAATAACTCGAAATTGCTAAAATGGGCTGGAAATACTGTTTAAACACTTTGAAATTATTTAGCATGAAAACCCTAATAGTTGATAAAATTACTGAATTACCCTTCAGTGTGAAAATTACTATTTTACCCCTAGGTGAAAATGACTATTGTACTCTAGGGTGTTATTTTGATTGAAATGCATGTGACATTATTATTGTACATGATATGCCATGATATGTTCATTTTATGTATAGGTTGGGATATATATGAATGGAGGAAGTGCTAAAGGGCTTTGCCCCAGTTTACCGAAAAAGGCTTTGCCCTAGTTTATCAAAAAGGGCTTTGCCCCAGTTACCAAAAGAGGCTAGGCCTCATGTTATATAATAAAGCAGCTATGCTGCCAGTGGAGAGTAGCGGCGGGGTGGGTTGAGTAGCATCCCCACATGGTGTGTTGGCTGGTATGGGTGGAGAGTAGCGATGGTGGGTTGAGTAGTCTCCCCAAATGGGCTTTGCATACATGCATTGATGTTTATATGTGATATTGAAATAGGCCTATGGGCCATACCGTTTATAGAAAAAGGCTTCGGCCCAGTGCATTGATATATGAAAAAGGGCTAAGGCCCAGTAATCGAAAGTTGAAAAGGCTTCGGCCCAGTATATGTTGAGACTGAATTGGGGCTTTGGCCCAGTATGCTTTTGTTGATTTGGGCTCTGAAAGGGCTTTGTTGCACACTGAGTTTTCCAAAACTCACCCCTTTTCCTTCTATCCTTTCAGGTGAGCCCTAGACTGTGGACTTGGAGCTGGGAGAGATTCAGAGTGGCCACGAAGACTACGTTTCGGGTTTTAAATTAACTAATTCAGTATTTTAATTTAATCTTAGTTATTCTTATTTTGGTTTTGGGTTTGTAATAAGGGCCTCTTTAATTATTTTTATTTTGGGTTTTTATTCTTTACTTATTTAAATTGACTTTAGTTTAAGTAGGATATTATTTAAATCAATTTGAAAATGAATGATTTTAAGACGCGGTTTTTATAAAAGTACTTGTTTTCAAAATAACATGATAACCAAGCAAAGCTTCCGCAATTTTTAAATGTTCTTGTAAATGTTTTTCATAAATATATATCTTCAATATGTTTAAACTTAATTTGAAAATAGACAAGTCACAAGATTAAAGTGTGGCAATGGATGTGTGCATGTCTAGGAGTGGATCTAGCAAGAGCTTGGTACTTAAGCAGTCTAAATGACTCACCTTCTCTTCTCTTGAATCCTACCTGGTGCATAGTATCCATTCACTTTAAGCCATAACAAAGAGGATCTGATTTTCTGATAACATGTTTTCCGCAACTACAGAAGTTTACGAGTTTTCAAAATTTCCTATAAGATTTTACAAAGTTGTTAACAAAGTTTTAATTATTACAATAACTCACGTTTTGGAAAGATAAACACGAACTAAGGTTTATGCAAAATTTTCAATAAAAGTTTCTAAACATTACGAAGGGTTTTCAATGAAAACATGGTTTTCGAAAAACACTTCAGTGTGACACACCAGACTTGGCCGTAACGTCCAGGCCAGGTTTGGGGTGTTACATCATCAATGCTTCGTTACACTATCAAATCGTTTTGGTACTGTTATATTTTAGAATTATTATGGCATGTATAAAGTAGACTGTTGTGAACAATATATTTATTTGTAAATATATTTCAGCTATATGAATATGTCGCATATCTTGAGTGTCATTATAAGACTCAGTTTCCAATCTTTGATTGCGTTGAACTTACTTATGAATGCTATTGAACCTATGTCTATGTGAAGGCATAAGTGAAAGGTTTAGATCGGTAATACCTCTTAGCCCAAAATCCGACGATCGGGTACGGGTTAGGGGTGTTACATTTTATTGGTATCAGAGCTACGGTTTAGTCAATTCTAGGACTAGCGTAGCCCATGTGAGTCTAGTTATACATGCCATAAAGTGATAAAATGATAGTGTGATGATTTCTGACAATTAAAAATGTGTTTTTCGTATTGTAATGAATCTCGACCCCGATCGAGCTGTAGTAAGCCTCTGACTATGAGAATTTGCGTTATAACTCCCCTTGAATATGCTCAAGTTATTAAGATAATCAGGTACGTATTAGGTACTCATATGTGAAATTAAAATAAAACGAATCATAAGTATTACTTTTGATGAACATGTGAATAATTATTGTACTTATGTATGAAATGTTGATACATACGGCTAATGTAAGATAATATATGAAAATATGAGACTTAGCCACATTATATTGAGTTGGAATTAATAAAAAGCATGTGCTGAATTTTTCCTTATGTATAGATGTGTAGTCGGCTAATGGGTTAGGTAATTATAAATTAAGTTGGAGGTACGGTATATTAGTGTGAATGTAAGTTTTGAGTGGTTACCTTTGGCATAAAAATGATAAAGTTTTGATATGTGTACAGTAGATGTGTTGTGACTTATTGGATCAATTTGAATATGGTTATGTAATAATTAAAATAAGATTGAGAGTTTATATCCGAATAGTCCTTAGAAGTAAAGTCTAAAAAGTAAAATGGAGTTATGCTCCTTATATGCGTTATTGATATACCATAGGTATGTTATGCTAGTATTTGAATGGAATGAATGAACTATGAATGTGAGATGTTATGTGATTGTATCCAGACTTAAGGTCCATAGGCTATAAGCTGGAAATTATAACCGGGTAAAGACCCGCAGGCATTCGTGTGGGGAAGGTGTGATTTGATCGGCCATAATAATCTAAACAAATGCGTTCACAATTTTAAGTTGGTCAGGTACGTAACGTATACTCATTGTGATTAAAATTTGGATTAAATCAATGTATCGATTTAAGTGATGATGCCTCTGCTATTGCCTAATATTATGTGAAAGTCTATGCCTTATTCATGGTATGTGTCTTTCAATTCAAGTGATATGATGTTAAGTTTCACTCTATGTGTAAGTGAATATTCAGCCAAAGTATGAGATAGTTGTGTATAAGGCATGTAATCGAATGGTCATTAGAAAATAAACTATGAGAATTAGATGGATATAGGATCCTTGTGTGCATATAGACCGAATGTTAAATGAAAGTTGTACATTATGTGCTTGTATACGAATGAAGCAAATGAAACTCCAATGTGAAATGTATAAGTGATAGATAATTATGCATAAAGATTGAGTGAGTTATATCCGGGCTAAGTCCCGAAGAGCATTCGTGCTGGTGTTATATTTGGGCTAAGTCCCGAAGAGCATTCATGCTGGTGTTATATTCAGGCTAAGTCCCAAAGAGCATTCGTGCTGGTGTTATATCTGGGCTAAGTCCCGAAGAGCATTCATGCTGGTGTTATATCCGGGCTAAGTCCCGAAGAGCATTCGTGCTGGTGTTATATCTGGGCTAAGTCCCGAAGAGCATTCGTGCTAGTGTTATATCCGGGCTAAGTCCCGAAGAGCATTTGTGCTAGGTGTTATATCCGGGCTAAGTCCCGAAGGGCCTTCGTGCCTAGCAGGCTTCATGCCGGTGATGTGTATTCAGGCCTTCGTGCCTAGCAAGCTTCGTGCCGATGATGTGTATTCATGCCTAGACGGCTTAATGCCAGAAATTGAAGCAAAGTTTAAGAGTTCACTACTATATGAATTCAGAGTTAAATGAAAAGATACGCTTAAAGTATGCATAAGTGATGTTTTATACACTTGGTTAAGTTATTTTAATGTGTAATAACGAATGAATATTAGCACTATGTGTACGAATGATTTGAGGCACTGTGTGTGTGAGTTCTATAACCGAGCACTGTGTGTGCAAGATCGGTTGTTGAGGCACTGTGTGTGCGAGTTCTATAATCGAGCACTGTGTGTACGAGATCGGTTGTTGGGGCACTAAGTATGTGAAATGAGATTTATGTAAGACCGCGCTTGGGACGTCGGCATTGTATAAGGTCTATCTGAAATTCTGTACATTTCTGGACAACTTGAAGAGGAAGTCTGTTAAACGGACTAAATGACAGTAAACTAATTAAAGTCAGAAATTATGCAGACCTGAAGCGTAAAGATATAGAGTATCAGAATAAGTGATTTGAGTGCTGAATTCTTCGGGGCTATTATGTGTTAAATGATATGCTGTTACCATGCGACAATTTTGATATTATTATTGGTATGTAATGGTTAATCGAGCATGTTGCTGTAGTGAATTTCGAAAGAAAGACAATCGATTTGTGATGTTTGAGTGATGTGATAATTCGAGTTGAGTCAACTAATCTGAATGGGTTACCGTCAGTGGTAATTATGATGTTGACACATGATAGGTGAAAAAGAATTATAAGAATTATCTTACGTATGTGCTAGATGATAAATTATCGGAAATAACATTTCCTTAATTTATTCACTGGTAAGATTTTCGGGGACAAAAATCCTTAAGGTGGGGAGAGTTGTGACAGCCCTAATTTGGCCCTAGTCGGAAAGTAGTTTCGGGACTACAAAACTGAGTCACAAAAATAATTGAGTGTTAATTTTCATGTCTTTTATATGTGAAAATGCTTGTGTGAAATTTTGATGCTTTAATTTAGTCATTTGAATGTGAATTTAATAAAAAGGACCTATGTGAGAAAATTTATAAATGTGATGGATAGATGTGAAGGGTACCAAATAATGCATCACTAAAAAGAGTGGAGTTGCATGTCAAATTCTCCTTTTTCATATGAGTGGCCGGCCAAGGTAATGATGAATCCCATTATATTTGTGTAATAATAATATTAAATTGATTAATGACCTAAATGATGGAATAAAAAAATATAATAAACAAATTAGAAAATGGAGGAAAAAGAAGAAAGTGTTCATCTTTGTTCATGGTTAGCCGATTGTAAAAGAGAAAGAAGGAGGAGAACTCATGCTAGATTCGGTCTTTCATTTAGCAAAATCCAACGGCATGTAAAAGGATTTTTTCTTAAAATTCTTGTGAGGTTTATATAGTTCATGCATTGTTTAACTAGCTCATGTTGAAAACTAGTATTTTGGTTGATGGATAGGCATTCGGTTATGAAGTTTATGTGCATTTAAAAATGGTGTTTTAAATTTTCTTTATACCTAAGTGATGAGATTGCCGAATTTGCCTTTAACTAGTTGGATCTTTTGAAGTATTTAAAGCATGAAAACATGAGACTAAGTTTGGGAAAATGGTATAAAAAATTCCTTGAAATGGAGATGTGCATTCGGTCTTAGAGTATGGGCTTAACTCTACAAAATATTTTGTATGTTTTGAATATTAGGAATTGTGGATGAATTTGGAGTTGTAAAGATTTAATAAGAAGATGTTATGCTTGAGAAAAAAAAATAGATGTAATTACTTTTGTATAATACATTAGTATTACATGGAGATAGAAGGCAATAATGCATTCAGACTTGGAATTGGATTAATGAAATACTTGGTGATTAGGGTAATTGGCATTTGGCCTAGGAGTAGTTGTGGTTGATAATAAAATTTTGTTTTATAATTAAGAGTAAGGTAATTTTGTTTATAAAGGTTTAATACATATACATGTGTGAGACAATGTTTGCTAATGGCATTCGGTATTGGTTAATTTAAAAGTAGAAATGAGTGATCGAATGTTAAATATATCATGTTTAATGACCTGATATGAGTTTAATTGATAATTTGAGCAAATGTATTGCTTTTAGTAATCTTAGAAGATAATCGGCTATGGGACAATTTAGAGAGTAGAAGTACAAAATAATATTTTGAAAATTTAACTTGTGAATGACCTTGCCGAATGCAATTGTTATTAAAGCATGGGTTTAATTGATGAATAAGAATTGGATTGTATACTTGATTAAGTTTAAGTTACCGAATATGAATTTATTTGGTTAGGTAAAGATTTAGCTGCTATAATGAGTTAAGAAGTATGTTAATAAAGGATATATTTTTGTGGTTAATGAGCTTAGGAATACCCTTAATGCCGAATGTGAATTTGAGAAATGTTGGTGCTTTTATTTGTTCATGAGAAGACTTGGAATGAATGTTGTGATATTTGATTTATTTATGAAATGTTTTGATAACTTAAAGAAACATTCGGACATGGTGCATGTTTATGATGAAATGTAGATAAATACTATGTTTGGTTGCTTGGGAGGATATTTGGATATAGAGTAAAAATTTAAAAGTGGAGAAATGATTGAAAGGTGGATATATGTACTCGATCATATAGGAAAATTTAGTTGAAATTGAATTGAGTTAAATTAATTTGAGCATATTGCCGAATGGTTTATAAGCAATGATTTATGCAAAAGTATTATTCTTTGAATTGTTGAAAAGGGAGAATAATCGAATGTGTGTATTAGGTAGAGATTTCTCTTCGTTTGAACTATACAGTATACGTCCTTTGTCACTCAGTCATGAATGCTTATGTTAAATGTTTGATAATAGTGATTGTGAGTTGGAAATTAGTTTGTATCATGGCCGAGTGAACTAAAATCAAAGAAAGTACCATGTGTCCTTTGTTATATGAAACTATCAGCAAATTTGATATATATATATGAATTAGTAAGATGACTAAATTAGTTAACTTCTGAATTAAGCTCAAGAGCCTAAAGGAGACGAATCAAGTAAGGGACAAGCAAAGGATATTGAGTAGCCGATCCAAGCTATCTCATCGATAATTCAAGTAAGTCTTTAAGTAATTGAGTTTAATTCTTTTGTAATTTTTATATATTAAGGCTATGACATGATCAAGTAAGAGGTGTTCAATATCTATTAATAGAATCATGATTCATGAAATTTACCTGTGTATAGTCGAAGGACTATTATAAATTGTAAGTAAATTATACGAGGGAGGTTACTAATGGCTATTATGAAAAGATGACATATTTGAAATAGTATATATATATATATAATCGTATATATATAATATAGCCTAATGCTTTCTTATGAATTGAAGATAACTACTTTGATATGTGGGTGAGATCGACTGAAAACAACATTTCGTTAATGTGATCACGTTGAGAAAATTGAAAGTATATGAATAGATGTGCATAGAAATCTGAGAATTTGTTATCGTGTGTTATTAATGGGTCTATGACCTAGCAAACTTTTGAGCGGGTGGTTATGTCGGGTTGCGAGCCTAATATGCGGATTTCTGACGAAAGCGGTCAGATTGGAAGTATAACAGACTTTGCACTAGTGAGGAATTCAGATTTACAAGATCTTTAAGGTTCAATGATAAATGGCAATCGAATTGGATCAATAAATTACTTCGATCAGGTATGTATCCCATATTTATAATCGAGCTTGATTGTGAGTAAACTAAGTATGCAGGGTGAGAAATCTATGAGTGAGGTATTAAGCTATATGCATATGGCCTTGATGCATTCGGTTAAAGTATGAAACAATTTGTCAAGTTTTGAATTGTCTATGTTATATGAATATAGTTTCAAGAGAAGTTAGCATGTCTAATGCGTGTTAAGTGATTGTATATTTGTTCATAAATGTGTTCGGTTAAAAATGGGCAATAGACCAAAGAAATGTATCTAAGAAATCGAATGATAGCTATATATACTTATATATATATATGTATTAATGAGGTAGTTGTGTGACATGAAAAGAAAGTGCTGTGAAATAGAATATTAATTACCATCATTGGTAAATAAGCTTGTACGAGAATAAAGATTTAAAATGAAATGAAAATAAGAGCATAATATGCGGTATAGCCAAATGACAGATCTTGCCACGAAAATGATACTTGGCTATGTATTGAGGTGGCAAGTTATGTAACGCCCTGATTTTCGGGATTTTTCAGGTTTTGTGAATTTTAGTGAAATTTTAAAATTTTGGTGTTCTGAAGGTTGAAAATGTACGTACATGTGTTAGTGGGCCTTTAGAAGGCCCAAGCCTAAGTTAAAACCCGGTAAAATATTAAGTTGGATTTTCAAGTGAAAGGGGACTTGGTTAAGTGGGCCTTTAAGAAAAACCGTGTAAAATATGTCACAAAGGGAGCCTTGGTAGAGTGGCAAGGTGGCGCCACTAAACTCCTAAAAAAATGGCGCCTAAGTGGGTATTCAAGGACAAGGGTTCGAGTTACAAGGTAAGCGTAGTGTTCTTTTTAATTTTTAAGCATGTGCTTAACTTAAGTGAATTTTGGCAAGGGCTTTTAGGGAGTTGGGCCGATTGCTTTAGGGAGATTATTAGGGTTTCGTCTTTTTCTATTTTCAGTCATGAGAGTTAGGGTTAGCCACCTTAGGTGTTATTATTCCCTTTTCAGTCAAAAGCTGAAATTTGCCTCCCTAAGAGCATCTAGCCGATTTCTTCATCTTCTTCTCCTCTACCATTGTTTTTCTCTTTTCTTTTTACCCTGTTGATCTTCTCCTTAGCCGAACACCCTATCATACTCAGCTCTGCAATTTCCTTCGATTCCATCCCTCCAAAAATAGCCATAGCAGATTGCTCAAAGTGCCAGAAATCCCAAAAACTGCTTCCTTTTTGCCGATTTCTTGTAAGCCGAATTACCCCTATTCCTTTCACCTGTTGTGGCCGATTACTACATTCCCTTGAGCCACATCATTGTCGACTCCATCACCCAAACTCATAGCCCAAATTGCCATCTTCTTCTCTAGTTGAAAAGCCGAAATCACCATTAGTGTAGGGAGATAGCCGAAAATTTCAGATCTCAGAGTTAAGGGTTCTACTAACGTTTAAGGGTCAGATTTACATCAGATCTGTGTAGGAATCGAAGAGAAACCATTGGTAAGCGCTTAATACCTCAGATCTGTTCAATATTTCATGTTTTGGAAAAGCCGAAAGTCCCTAAAGTTAGGAAGAATGTCGATTTGGACCTTTAGTAATTCAAAGTGGTATTTTTCTTTGTTCTTTTGAGTGATAGTTAGCGAAGAAGGTGATCAAGCAAGGAGTTGAAGGCATCGGTATCATCAGATCTAGATTTTGTGCACCTAGGTCGTCAAAGGTAAGTTTTCATGGCCATTAAGGGGTATGGCCGAATGTGGTAAGGGATTGTGGCTTTGGTTTTTCGTAGAACTATTGATTAATCGATTAGATATTGGGTTGTAGGAACTATCGCATAGGAGATCTCGTCGGTGAAACTGCAAAATAGGTGTGTGATTCTGAACCCCTTCATTGTGCATGTTGGCAAATGCCGAAAAGCCGAAATGCTGAAGATCTGGCATTTCGAGGGCTTGTGAGAGTGCGAATGCTCACAAGTTGGTAGGGAAACATTGGATATGAAATCGGTACTGAAGGGAGAGCTAACCACGAAATTTTGGGCATTACGGTAAGTTGGGGCCTCGGTGGGCCGAATATGAGCCCAATGGGCAATTTGGGCCCATTTGGTTAAAAATGGGTTTAAGGGTAATAATATGAACTGTAGGCGTAAAAACAGTTAAAACAAGGTAACTGAATATAAAATTTGGACTAAACGGGCCTAATGGGCTAATCGGCGTATAGGGCCCATTAGGGGTTTTAGGGCTTAAAAGCTAAAACTATTAAACTATGTTAACCGAATTTCTGTAACGACTATGGGATTAGTAGAGACTGTAATAAGCATAAAAACTGTAATATGAGAGCAAAATTACTGAAATACCCTTAGGGTGAGAAATTACTATTTTGCCCCTAGGTAGAAGATTACCGTTATACCCCTAGGGCTAAAACTGACTAAACTGTTTGACATGACTATTACTGTTACTGCATATCATGATGTATGTATGTCTGATGCATGGGATTGGGTTTGTTATTGGAGGAAGTGTGAGTGGCACTGCCACGTTACTGAAAGGGGCTATGCCTCGTACTGTTTTTGAAAGGGACCTTGCCTCGTATACTATTTATCTGAGCAGCCATGCTGCGACTGTGGTGTGTGGGCTGGGTGGGTCGAGTTATTCCCCACATGGTGTGTTGGCTGGTACGGGTGGTGTGTAGCGGTTGGTGGGTTGAGTAGTCTCCCCAATTGGGTTGCATTCATACTGTTATACTGTACTGTACTGTTATGGGCCTATGGGCCAAACTGTTATCTGAATAGGGCTTCGGCCCAGTATCTGTTATAGGGCTTTGGCCCAGTATCTGTAATCTGAATAGGGCTTCGGCCCAGTATCTGACTGAGACTGGTTAGGGCTCAGGCCCAGTGGGCTCGAGCCGATGTGGGCTTTGGATGGGTTCTGCACACACTGAGTTTTCCCAAACTCACCCTTCTCCTTCCATCCTTGTAGGTGAGCCCTAGATCGTGACTTGGTTGCTGGGAGGGATTCAGAGTGGCCACGAAGACTGAACTGGTATTTTAATTGGTTTTATTAATTTAATTACTTTTACTATTGGTTTTACTTTGTTATGGGTTGTAATAAGGCCACTATATCTGTTTTTATTTGGGACTTTCAACTATTTTATTTCATCCATAATTACACATTGTTTTCGAAAATTAAACAAATGTTTTCTTAACCAACCTGTTATTAAAAAAAAACTAAGTAAGATAATAAGGTTAAAGTGAATCGCTTAACAAATGAATTAGAGAATAAGTTGAATAGTTATTAAAACAGGAATTTCCAAAAGAGTCAAGCACTGCTTTTCAAAACTCACCATTGGACTTAGTAAATAGGGCGGCGTAGGATAGTCTAGGTGATGTAGCACACCGGACATGGCCATAACGTCTGGGCCGGGTTCGGGGTGTTACAAGTTAGGGAATTGTTATAATATGATTAGTATGTGCTATTAGCGAATGAGGCAAAGCTTTTGTTAATTTATTTTCTTTTGATATGTTTGAAACTTTGTGGATTGATTTCAGTAATGAATTAATCAGGCTTTTGGCTCAGCAAGCATGATGGCTGGGAATGAGTTTCGGATTCTAAGTCCAACTGGTTGAATGTCGGAGAGCTTTTAAAGAGACTAAAAACTAGGAAGTTTATGCTATACGGTACCCAATTTCGTTCACTAAATTAAGTAGTTCAGGTATGTGAAAGTTATTGATGCAATGCATATGAGAAATGGGGGTATATCTATGTGTTCGATTTTCTGTGGAATTTATATACATAGGAGTGTATGTGGTACCTATGTGGTACGATCATAGAAATTGTCAATTGCTATGGTGCCTTAAATTAATTCTAATAAATTAAACCAATAAATGACAAAATGATATTAGATGATGTAATTATGTGATTTCTTATTTCTAAGTGAAGGTGAGGTCAATGTATTAACTAAGTTAGTTGTTTAATTTACTTAAGACTTACTAAGCTTATGAAAGCATACTCTATTTGTTTCGTGTCTTTGTTTTATAGATTTGTGGACTCTGACTACCAGCTCGGGGATCGTCAGTGCTTCGTCACACTATCAAATCGTTTTGGCATTGTTATATTTTAGAATTATTATGGCATGTATAAAGTAGACTGTTGTGAACAATATATTTATTTGTAAATATATTTCAGCCATATGAATATGTCGCATATCTTGAGTGTCATTATAAGACTCAGTTTCCAAGATTTGATTGCATTGAACTTACTTATGAATGCTATTGAACCTATGTCTATGTAAAGGTGTAAGTGAAAGGTTTAGATCGGTAATACCTCTTAGCCCAAAATCCGGCGATCGGGTACGGGTTAAGGGTGTTACAGTAATGCTCGTTTGAGTAAGCATTAAGTATAATCAGTGGATAATGCTCATTTGAGCAAACATTCAGCGTAATCAGTGGATAATGCTCGTTTGAGCAAGCAGTCAATATAATCAGTGGATAATGCTCGTTTGAGAAAACATTCAAACATTCAGTATAATTAGTGGATAGTGCTTGTTTGAGCAAGCATCCAATATTATCAGTGTAACAGCCCGATTTAGGGCCAAAATGGAACAACAGTTTTGGGACCACAAATCCGAAGTAGAAAAATTTGTTGTGATAATATTTTAAGGTCTATAGTATGATTGAATACATGTGTGAAAACTTTGTTAAGAAATTTTATCGATAGAGGGTCCAATTTGACTAGTAGTACTAAATTACAAAAAGTGCAAAATATGTGTTCTAAAAGCTTTAGGTGCTTAATTTAAATGAATTTGTAAATTAGAGATCCTTATTTAGTAATTAGACCATTATATCTCATGATGGACAAAAATTGCATGGAAGGGTAAAATTTCAAAGTTAGGCATTAAGGGCATTTTAGTCATTTGGCAAATAAAGACAAATTAAACAAAAAAAGGCTTCATCTTCTTCAATTTCATCCCTTAGTGCCGAATTTCAAGGGTCACCATAGCTAGGGTTTTGGCCAAGCTTTCCAAGCTCGATTGTAAGTTCGTTCTAGCTTTGTTTTTAATGATTTTTACGTTTTTGAAATCCTCGTAACCTAATCTATCTTTTTCAAGGATTAATTTGAAGTATTAGCAAAGTTTAAAATTTTACCCATGTTAGACATGCATGTATTTTGATGTTTAATGGTAGAATATGAATGTTAGTTGTGTGATAAACGACTTTTACTAAGTGATTTTCAGTGAAAATGTCAAAAAGGACCTATTTGTAAAAAGTAATGAAATGAATAGTAAAAGTGTGATTTAATGGAAAACATGGACTAGTATGAGTAGGAATATGGTTCAACTATTGAGAAAAATGAATACATTTCATTTTACGAGCCTAGGGACTTAAGTGTAAATAAGTGAAAAGTTAGGGGCAAAAATTTAATTTGTCCATAATTTGATTTTTGAACTAAATTGAATAATGTGATAATTAAATGAGCCAAACTTGTTATTATAGATCAAGAAAAATGAGGTTCTGACCTAGATTGGGGAAAGGGCAAGATTGTGGACTAAATCGCACTATTAGCTATTTTTGTACCGAGGTAAGTTTATGTGTAAATAATGCATCGTTATATCATGTTTAAAAGTTTAAATTATTGCTTGAATTTTATAATTGACCATGTGGTTGAGTTTAATTGTTTGAACAAGTTCGATGATAATTCATTAGTTGTGGAAGTCCAGTATGAACCTTAGGAATATTACAGGATATAAGGGTCATAACATTGAGGTTATCGAGATGTCATTATGTGTAAGACCATATTTGGGATATGGCATCAGTATGGTAGTACGTGTAAGACCATGTCTGGGACATGGCGCCAGTACAAGATTTTGTGCAAGACTATGTCTGGGACATGGCATCGATATAAGTTATCATGTAAGACCATAGCTGGGCTATTGGCATCGATATTGGATTACATGTAAGACCATATCTAGTATATGGCATTGTATGACCTTTGTGTGACTCCAAGTATCCTTAATGGTTCCGAATGGTTCAACGAGCCTAATTTAGATGGGAACGAAAGTGTGTTTAAGGTAAGTAGTACAGGTACGTAGAAGTCCGTACGACTATCGAAGGGAAGAATAATGATGAGTTAAGAAATATTAGTAAGTGATAAAATTTTGGACAAGGTTGGGATGGAATGAATTATGGCTAAGACATTTTATTGATAGTCATGTTGTTGCTTATTATATGATTTGTATGATAGCTGTAACAGCTCAGTTTAAACCCTAGTCGAAACAATGGTTTCGGGACCACAAATCTGAGTTAAAAAGATATTTTAATATTATTTTTAGTGTTTACAGTATGTTAATTTATATGTGTAAAATTTTCATGATTTAATTTTATTGTTTGAGTGTTCGGTTTAATAAAAGGACTTAATCGCGTAAAATGCAAAAGTTGGCTATGAAATGTGTAAGTGCCAAATTGCTATTGTTTTTATAATGTGGTGTCCTTAAAAGGAAATTAAGCCACTATTAAGGTTAGTGGATGGTAATGGGTTTGTTTTAAATGACTTTATTTGTTAATTCATTAAGGGTAATGTTGGAATTTTATAATTTATGTTAATAAAATAAAACAAATGAATTCAACCATTCATAGCCGATAATATCAAAGATGAAGAAGAAAAATGGAGCTTGAACTTTTGGCACTTGCACGAATAATTAGTAAGTAAGTTTTAGTTCGGTTTTTTATAATTCTTATGTTTTTGAGATTATTGCTTCGTGTACTAAGCCCATGCCTGAATTTTCAAAATTGATGATGAATTTGAGATTTTCTATTGTTGATAATGTGATGAATTTGTTGTTTGATGATGAAAAATAAATCTTTGTTGATAGATTATTATGTTTAATTAATTGATTTTTGATAAAAATGTGTTTTAAGGACTAAATTGAGAAATCTGTAAATTGAGGGGTCAAAATGTGAAATAAATTGAATTAATGGGCTCCTAGGGAACCAAAGTGAATTCGGCCTAACATGGGCATAGTAAAATTTTGAGTATTTTGTGTTGTTTTGATTAGGGACTAAATTGTGAAAATGTGAAATGATATGGGCTAAAGTGCAAAATGCCTAAATTATGTATTTTTGGATGAAATTGAATGAATATGTTATTAAACAACCTAAATTTGTATTGAATTAGATCAAGAAAAGTGGAAATCAGAATTTGATCAGGAAAATTGAAAGTTACCGAATAGTCGTTCCGGTCCGTTCATGTCCGTACGAGGTAAGTTTGTAAGCAAATAAATGTTGTTAAATTGAAATAAAAAATTATTATATGTGCTGAATTAATTTGTATTTATATGTATATAGCCGAATGGAATTTAAGCATTTGACAACTTATTTTGAGCATGAGTTGATTTAATTATGTAATTGTAAGTCTCGACCAAATTGTAAGAATTGTACAGAATTCTGGTGTCATAACATGTAAGCTTCCAAGATGTAAGATATCATGTAAGACCCTGTCTAGGATAGTGGCATCAATAAATAATTTCGTGTAAGACCCTGTTTGGGATAGTGGCATCGATATATGATATTGTGTAAGACCACGTCTAGGACATTGGCATCAATTTGAGATATCGTGTAAGACCCTGTCAGGGACAGTGGCATCGATATATGATATCGTGTAAGACCATGTCTGGGACACTGGCATCAATTAGAGATTATGTGTAAGACCATGTCTGGGACATTGGCATCGATATGATTTCGTGTAAGACCCTGTCTGGGATAGTTGCATCAATATTTGATTACATGTAAGACCACGTTTGGGACGTTGGCATTGTACGAGTTTCCAGAGCTATCCGAGTATCCTATTTGATTTTAAACAGTTCAACGGGCATTCTGAGAAATAAATAAGTGTATAAATGTGCATCCGATTCAGGTATGTTGCAATATATATGTAATTGAGTAATGAAAGTGAGTATGATTATGATCAGTTGATATATGATCTATGTGAAAATGAGATGTGCTTAATAGCAAGTGAACTATGATCAAATGAATTATATGAGATATGTGGAACGGTAATTGTTATTTGCCATTTATGATTCAGGTACGTATGATTTGTTTATGTAATTTAGAAATGAAAGGAAAATATGTTTCAAATGATGACATATGAAATATATGACATCGAATGATATGGATGTATACAAATGAATGATGTGTTATATATGTTTGCTATATGAATTGTGGTCCTATGTTTTGAACATGGGAATTATGAAACAAGAAACATGGTTTTGAGAAATGAAAAGTAGTATATGTGTAAAAGACGATATGTGATTTATAGGAAAATGAAATATAAATATGTGCACTATATATGAAATTGAAATGTAGTCAAATGGATAAGATATGTGTGAAGTTATTATGTTTATGAAATACTAAAGTAAGTAAAGCACTTAATGTGATCATATGAATTTCCGAGTATGATGAATGCATATGTTGTTGAGATTTGTTAAATTCGACTTAGTTAAGTTGAATGATAAATATCATTGAAATGATTTATTTGGTTATGGCTTACTAAGCTTTCAAAGCTTACTCTGTGTGTTTTTCCTTTGTTTATAGATGTTTGGAGACTTACTTAGGTTGGAAGTCATTGGAGACATCATCACACTATCCGGTTATCGCTTCGGTAAAATATAGCTTTGAGTTTTGGTTGTGGCATAGCTAGGCTAGTTATGATATATTTGGTTTTGGAATATGTGTACAGATAGCCTTGCGAAAATGGCTTGATTTTGATGATAATGTTTGTGGGAATATGGTTATGCTTTAACCTTATTTTAGAAGTATGTTTTATGATATATTTTATGTGATATATGGACTAATAAATTTAGTATTGAGTGATGATTTGATAAGGCTTGGTAATGGAAGTGACTATGTTTGAATTTGGTATGTAATATGTGATACAAAATTTGTATATATGGTGTGTTCAAGAATGGCCAAATGAAATGGTTAACTTGGTATGTTTTTGGTTAGGAATTTGGTATGTTTTGGCTTGTGAAAGGATGTGGTAAATTGAGATAATGAATCATATGTTTTGGTAAGAATTTGGCTTATGACTTAGTATGATTTAGCATGATAATTAATGGTGAAATTGGTTGAGGATATTATTCTATGAATGGTACATATTTTGTGCTTGAAATTGGCCAAATATGGCATATTTGGTACATGTTTGATGCTTGTCAGGAGGACCAAAAATTTGGTGGCATTTTGGCCTAGTAAATGGCCTATTTTGCGCCCACACCGGCAGGGACACGGGCATGTGTCTTTGCCGTGTTGCTCGAGGGCCATTTCGAAATGTGCCTGGGCAGGCCACACAGTCTCACACACGGACGTGTTGTTGGCTGTGTGGTGGAAGTCTGAATGTATGCCCTGTTTTGCCACGACCTAGGGACACGGGCGTGTCTAATGCCGTATGAGGCACACGGCCTAACCACACGGGCGTGTGACCTTTGTACCTCTGAAAAATGTTAAGTTTCAAAAAATTTTTGTATGAGCTCGGTTTAGTCCCGATCTTCTTCTAATGCATGTTTAGGGTCTCGTAGACCTTCATAAGGGAATTATTAATAATGTATGATTATGATATGATGATGATGATTGTGAAATGTTTACGAATAGCTTGGATTTGTTCGGTAACGCTTCTTAACCCTAGTCCAGTGACAGATACGGTTAGGAGTGTGACAATATTTATGAAGATTAGGTGAGTATTGTTTGCATATAAACTCACTAAGCTATGTAGCTTACTCCCTTTTTCCTTCCTTGTTTTATAGTGTCACCAAGTTAGCTCAGATCGGAAATCGTCAGAGTTTTGTATCACACTATCAAAGCATTGTTTTGGGTATTGATGATTTTAGTATTTTGAGAGTATGGAATGTATAGGGACTTGGTTATTTTGTATATGTGTCATAGTTGATTTGGCCAACGGTGTTGGCTTATATTGGTTAAGTGATCATTTTGTATAAGGCCATTGGAAATTGGCTAATGTTGACTATAAGTTTAATCATATGATGATGCATTTCATAGATGTGGTAAGTTGCATGGTTTGGGTTAAGAACTATGTGATGTTTGAGTATGATACATATAGCGTGAGAATGACGTGTTAATGTCTTGGTTGTGGACATTAGTTACTTAATTATGCTATGTTTTGTACCTATGATTTTGTATTTGTGTGTATGTGTAACAGGGTGGCAAATGGCTTGGTAAATAGCCTTGTTTTTGTCCACACGGGTAGACACACGAGCATGTGTTTAGGCTGTGTATGACACATGGTCTACCCCATGGGTGTGTGTTTAGGCCGTGTATCCCCTGTATCTTAATTTTGAGAAACAGAATGCTTAGAATTGAGCACACGGGCAAAGACACAGGCATGTGTCTCATCCATGTGGACAGAACGGCCTTGAACACAGGCGTGTGCCCAGGGCATGTGAAGTCTGCACCTAATTTAGGAAAAATTATGAAGATTAAATTGACCACTGGCACATGGGCTTGTGACTTGGCCGTGTGACCTTCAAATGTTGATGATGTCATAAACAGATAGTTACACAGGTTAGGGACACGGGTGTGTGTGACCACACGGCCTACCCACATGGGTGTGTCCCATAACCACACGGGCGTGTGACCCTTGTATAGTGGAAAATTTTCTAAGTTTCATAAAATTTTCTAAAGTTCTTGGTTTTCTCCTGAACTGCTTCCAATTTATGTCTTGGGCCTCGTAGGCTCGTTTTTGGGACGTTATGATTGAATGTGAATGGTTTTAATTTGGACGCAAAATTTATGTCTCAGAATTGTATGTTTATTCGTCTGATAAGTCTGGTAATGCCTCGTGCCCTATTCTGGCATTGAATATGGGTAAGAGGTGTTATATTTAGTGGTATTAGAGCTATGTTTTAGTCGATTCTCCGACTAACCTAGCATGTATAAGAGTCTAGCTATACATGCTACACATAAATTGTGATAGTGCAACGAATCTTGACAATTTAAATTGCATTTTCATATAGTAAATGGATCCCAATCGAGTGTAGCTGATGAAGTAGAAAGTAATGTGCCAGCTCCCGCTCAAGGGACAGCGCCATCTGATAGTAGACCTCGTACGATTAGTCAAGGAGGAGGGGCTAGGGAAGCCTTCCTTCACATGATAAATGAATGGTATACTGAATTTATTCAAACAAACCCTACGACTCAAGGTCCTCTACCCCCTCCTTATCCTCAACCAGTCCCCGTAGCACCCTAAGGTGTGGACATGGTGAGACTGAATAAGCCTCCAATTGATAAAATTCGAAAGCAAGGGGCTGAAGAATTTAGACCAAATATAGATGAAGATCCCGAGAGAGCCTAGTTCTGGCTTGAAAATTCTACCAGGGTATTTAATGAGTTATCATGCATACCCAAAGAATGCTTGAAACATGTTATATTGTTATTGAGGGACACAACATATCATTGGTGGAAGACACTTTTATCTGTGGTACCGTGTAACACCCCTTACCCGAGTCTGACTCTGGGACGAGGTACGAGGCATTACCGTACTTGAACATGCTGGAATACACCAAAATCGAGCCTTACTTTTCACTCTAATTTAGAACTTTTTTTTCAATTGAACTCTTAATAACTTTATTAAGAGCCTATGATGCCCAAAACATATACTAGAAGTGGTTTGGAACTAATCCAGGAACTTTAGAACTCTTTGAAAAATTTTGCTTGAAACAGGGGCACACGCTCGTGGGGGTGGGACATGCCCGTATGGGTTGGCCGTGTGGTTACACACGCCCATGTCCCTAGCTCGTTCTGAATTTATTTCTTTTTTTCAAACCTACAGGTTTGGACACGGTTTGGGCACACGTCCATGTCTGTGGGCCGTGTCCCTCACACGGCCTAGACATGCCCGTGTCTATAACATGTGTAGCACTCTGACTTAAACACTATGAACTTCAGGGGTTCACATAGCCAAGGCACACGCCCGTGTACTCAGCCTATGTGCAATTCTGACTTAACTACTTAAGATGCAAGGGACACACGCTCTACTAACATGCCCATAGAGGCCGACCGTGTGTCACACACGGCCTAGGCACAGGCCCGTGTGCCTATCTGTGTGGACTATTATAGGCTATTCTCCAAGCCTTTTTGCCACCCTGAAACACATCCACCTCATACCAGCTTCAAACTCACAAATCAAGGTATAACATAGATTAAAAACATTCATAATTAAGGTACTCACATGCCACCATGCATATCATGAAATTTCAGCCTCATTGCGTAAAATATAGCTATTACAACACCACGTGTAATATTACTAGCCAATACTTTTGGCTACACGAAATGACACTTATCGAAATAATCAACATTCTATACATGCCATACAGCAAAAAGACTAACTTTACTATACCAAAATGAATGGCTTGATAGTGTGACTTCGAGCTCCGACTTTAATCGATCCCTAAGCTAAATCGGCAAATCTCGGGTCCAAAACGAGGGTGAATTTCGATTTAGTCCACTACTTTGCTTTTTCCTCGGTTTCGATCTAGGCTTCGTATTTCTTGATCTGGAGCTTGAAAATGAAAGAAACCCTAGCTATGGAGGGCTTGTGATTTTCAGCACTCAAGGGGAAGAAGATGGACACTTTTTGCTTTCTTTTTCCTTTTTTATTTCATTTATTTATCAAATGACCAAAATGCCCTCATACCCTTTCCTTGAAATTTTACATTTCCATGGGCATTTTTGTCCATAGTGCCAAAAATTAGTCTAATTGCTAAATAAGGACTCCTAATAATTTTTCAAATGCTAATTCATCCTTAAAGCTTCTAGAAACTTAATTTTGCAACTTTTGCAATTTAGTTTTTAAGGACAAATTAATCACATTTTTTTTAAATTTCCTTCATGAAATTTCATCACTGTTAAGCAATCATGTCATAAACTTAATAATAATAATCATAAAACATACTTTTCTACTTCAGATTTGTGGTCTCGAAACCACTATTCTGACTAAGCCCTAATTCGAGCTGTTACAATTCTCCCCCTTAGGGATTTTCATCCCCAAAAATCTGATCGGTGAATAGCTTTGGATATTGGGTCATGTTTTCCTCAAGCTCCCATGTTGCCTCTTCTGCCTTGTGTCTTTGCCACAATACTTTCACTAAAGCTATACTTTTGTTTCTCAACTGTTTGACTTCTCAAGCTAGGATCTTAACCAGTTCTTCACAATAAGTCACGTCCGGTTGTATCTCAATTTCTATTGGGGTAATCACATGTGAAGGGTCTGATCGGTAGCGTCATAACATAGACACGTGAAATACATCATGGATCTTTTCTAATTCAGATGGCAAAGCTGGTCGATAAGCTACCGATCCTATCATCTCGATAATCTCATAGTGTCCAATAAAATGCAAACTTAATTTGCCTTTTCGGCCAAATCTTATAACCTTTCTCCATGGAGAAACTTTCAAGAATACCTTATCCCCAACTTGGAACTCAATTTCTTTTCGTTTCAAGTCAGCACACGACTTTTGTCTATCAGATGCAACTTTCAAACAGTTTCGAATCACTTTTACCTTTTCCTCTGTTTCCTTGACTAGATCAACCCCATGAATCTTATTTTCCCTAAGTTCAGTCCAATATAAATGCGTTCTACACTTAGGCCCGTATAAGGCCTCATAAGGTGCCATTTTCAAACTCGATTGGTAACTGTTGCTATAGGCAAATTCCACTAATGGTAGGTACTTTTCCCAACTACCTTGAAATTCCAATACATAGCATCTAAGCATATCTTCAAGCACTTGTATTACTCTTTCCGATTGATCGTCGGTCTGTGGGTGGAAAGCTGTACTAAAGTTTAGCTTTGTACCTAAAGCTTCTTGTAGCTTCTTCCAAAATTGCGACGTGAATCACGGATCTCTATCCGAAATGATTGATAATGGTACTCCGACTAGTCTCACAATTTCTGAAATGTACAAATCTGCCAAGTTGTCTAGTGAATAATCTGTGCACACTGGTATAAAATGGGCCAACTTAGTAAGCTTGTCGACCACAACCCAGACAGAGTCTTTCTTTTTCAGTGTCATCGGCAAACCCGTCATGAAATCCATGGTAATACAATCCCATTTCCCCTCAGGAACCATGATAGGCTGTAATAAACCAGGGGGTACTTGGTGCTCTACTTTTACTTACTGACAGATCCAGCATCTCGAAACATACTTAGAGATATCTCTTTTCATATTCAGCCACCAAGAGCATCTCTTTAGATCATTGTACATCTTGGTACTACCAGGGTGAATAGATATTCAGCTGCTATGTGCTTCTTGAAGAATTTTCTGTATAAGTTTATCATCCTTTGGTACACACACTCAATCTCAGAACTTTACACACCCGTTTGAATCAATATGAAACTCGAATGAGCTCTCTTAGCTTGTAATTTCTTATTATTTGACTGCACTTCACAAATCTCTTGTATAAACATCGGCCTAGCCCTTATTTCTGTTAAGATCGAACCATCATCCATTAAGGATAATTGTGTGTTCATAGCTCTCAAGGCCAATAGCGATTTTTGACTAAGTGCATTAGCAACAACATTAGCTTTCCCCGGGTGGTAATCAATAACCAATTCATAATCCTTTAATAACTCAAGCCATTGTCATTGCTGTAGATTCAAATCTTTTTGTGTCATCAAGTATTTGAGACTTTTATGTTCGGTGAACACTCAGCATTGTTCGCCATATAAATGGTGTCTCCAAATCGTTAGCGCAAATACTATTGCAACCAACTCTAAGTCATGGGTAGGATAATTCTTTTCATAGGGCTTTAATTTTCTTGAGGCATAGGCAATCACCTTGCCTTCTTGCATGAGTACGCAATCCAAAGCATTTAAGGATGTATCACTGTAAATTACAAACTCTTTCCCGGGTTTTGGTTGCACTAAAATAGGAGCTTCGGTTAATAATGCCTTTAACTTTTTGAAACTTTTTTGGCATTTTTCATTCCATTCGAACTTAACATCTTTTTGCAACAATCTTATCATTAGAGGGGCGATCATGGAATATCCTTTAACAAATCTTCGATAGTAGCTAGCCAAACCTAAGAAGCTTTTGACCTCGGATATGTTCTTTGGTGGTTTCCATTTTACAATTGCCAAGATTTTGTTTGGATCAACACTAATGCCATCACCTGAAATGATGTGGGCCAAAAATCCAACTTCTTAAAGCCAAAATTCACTTTTTTTGAACATGGCATAAAGTTGCTTATCTCACAGAGTTGGCTAGACTGTCCTCAAATGCATAGCATGCTCATCCTTATCTCGTCAATAAACTAGGATGTCGTCAATAAAAACCATAACAAACTTATCTAGGTATGGCCGAAAGATATGGTTCATTAAATCCATGAAGCCTGCAGGAGCATTTGTTAAACCGAATGGCATGACTAGAAATGCATAATGGCCATACCTCATCCGAAAAGCTGTCTTAGGCACATCGGCCTCCTTAACTCTTAGCTGATAGTACCCAAATCTCAAATCTATCTTGGAGAACACTGTGGCTCCTCTCACCTGATCAAGTAAATCATCGATCCTTGGTAAAGGGTACTTGTTCTTTATGGTCACTTTATTAAGTTGTCAATAATCTATGCACAACCTCATAGAGCCATATTTCTTTTTCACAAATAGTACGGGAGCACCCCATGAAGAATGACTCAGTCTTGCAAAACCTTTGCCTGTCAAATCTTGTAGCTGAGCCTTCAATTCCTTTAACTCGGTCAGAGCCATTCTATAAGGAGCAATAGAAATGGGTGTAGTGTCGGGAGCCAACTCTATGCCAAACTCTACCTCTTTAACAAGAGGTAACCTGGTTAACTCTTCCAAAAATACATCTTGATACTCACACACTACTGGCACTGATTCTATTTTCAACTCTGACTCCTTTGTATTCATTACAAAAGCAAGGAAAGCTTCATACCCTTTTCTTATACATCTCCGAGCAAACTAAGGAAGAAATCACTGTAGGCAACCTTTCGGATTCATCTGGTTCAACTCGAAGAGTTTCACCATTCTCACATTTTATTTCAATAAACTTTCTACTACAGTTCATGATTACCTCATGAGTGGTTAGCCAATCCATACCAAGGATCACGTCAAATTGATCGAATGGCAAGAGCATAAGGTTAGCGGGGAAACAATGACCCTTAATTATTAAAGGAAAATCTCAACATACTTTGTCTACTAACACACTCTTGCATAGAGGATTGGAGACTTGTATCACAAGTAGATTCTACGGGTATACTCATGCTGGAGATTAGTTTCATGCAAATATATGAGTGGGAAGATCAGGGTCTATCAAAGTAATAACAGAAGTTTCATGAAGAGAAAATGTACTCGTAATTACATCAAGTGAAGAAGCCTCTTTGAGAGCGCAAATGGTGTACGTCCTTGCTGGCACTCCACCCTCAAGTCTCGTAGTCTATTCTTTTGGTGCACCTTTACTACTCACTTCCGTTCCCGAGTTTGTTTGAGGTCTACCTCTAAAGGGAGCAGTACCCAATCTTGCATTCTAATCTCTGTCTTTCTCGACCATCTCAGGGCACTCTCTAATAAAGTGGTCTTGAGAACTACACTTGAAGCAAGCCCTCTCATGTGCCCTGCATTCGCCAAGGTGGCGTGTACCATACTGGGGACACTCAGGTCTACTGGGTCGAATGTTGCCCACACTCGTAACAGGGGTGGTTTGAGCTTTGGAGGCTGAATTCTATTTACTCTTGCCTTTACTTGACAACCCTACTGAAGTAGCTAACCTAGTAGAGAATTCTTTTAATCTCTTTAAAAAGAATTGGAACGACTTGCTAAATGGTCTTTTTTTTGAGTCACGAGACTCCATCTCCGCTTTCCTCTTCTCTTTGGCCAATTCTTCAGCCTTACAGGCTCTATCTACGAGCACTACAAACTTTTTTATCTCTAGTATACCAACAAACATCTTAATGTCTTCATTTAATCCATCTTCAAACCTCTTGCACATGATGGCCTCGGTGGAAACACATTCTCGAGTGTATTTGCTGAGTCTCACGAACTCACCCTCATACTCTGTCACGGTAATCTGACCTTGCTACAACTCTAGAAATTCCTTATGCTTTTGATCAATGAACCGAGGACTGATATACTTCTTACAAAACTCCTCTTGGAAAAATTCCTAATTAACTTTCTCCCTTGGTACCACTGACACAAGGGTATTACACCACTGATAGGCGGAATCGCACAAGAGAGATACGCCACACTTCATGCACTCTTCCGACGTGTAAGATAACTCGTCGAATACCCTGATGGTATTCTCTAACCAAAATTTGGTCTTTCAAAATCATCATCTTTCGTAGCCCAAAATTCTTCTGCCCTTTGCTTTCGAATTCTATCAACCGAGGGCTTTTCCCGTCTTACTACCTCTACAATTTGGGGAGCTACCGGGGTATATTGAGGAATCGTAGGGTTTAGAACTTGGTGTTGAGTGGTTGGGTTTGTTCAGACAAATTCGGTGAACCACTCATTCATCATTTGGAAGAGGGCTTCCTGGGCCTCTCCCCCTTGACTTACAGTAGCCGGTCTATTCTTTGTTCTAGCTGGCACCGTCCCTTCAGCTGGTGCTGGTGCGTTACTTTCTACATCATTTGCCGTATCTCGTTCGGGATCCATTTCCTATAATAAAACACATTCAGATTGTCTAGAGTCGTCACACTATCATATCACATGTATACATATGTATGGCATGTATAGCTAGACTCGTACATGTGCTAGGTTATGTACGAGGCGTTACCGTACTTGAACATTCTGGAATACATCAAAACTGAGCCTTATTTTTCACTCTAATTTAAAATTTTTTTTTCAATTGAACTCTTAATAACTTTATTACGAGCCTACGAGGCCCAAAACATACACCGGAACTGGTTTGGGACTAATCTAGGAACTTTAGAACTCTTTGAAAAATTTTGCTTGAAACAAGGCCACACGCCTGTGGGGGGTGGGACACGCCCATGTTGGTTGGCCGTATGGTTACACACGCCCATGTCTCTAACTCATGCTAAATTTATTTCTTATTTCAAACCTACAGGTTTGGACACGGTTTGGGCACGCGTCCATGTCTGTGGCCCGTATCCCTCACACGGCCTAGACACGCCCGTGTCTATAACTCGTCGAGCACTCTGAGTTAAACACTATGAACTTCAACGGTTCACATGGCCAAGGCACACACTCATGTGCTCAGTCCGTGTGCAATTCTGACTTAACTACTTAAGATTCAGGAGACACACGGTCTACTAATATACCCATGGAGGCCGACCGTGTGTCATACATGGCCTAGGCACACGCCCGT
Source organism: Gossypium stocksii (assembly GCA_020496765.1). Taxonomy (NCBI): domain Eukaryota; kingdom Viridiplantae; phylum Streptophyta; class Magnoliopsida; order Malvales; family Malvaceae; genus Gossypium; species Gossypium stocksii. The sequence goes on from CM035621.1 coordinate 54,507,179, forward strand.
GTGCCCATCCGTGTGGACAATTATAGGCTATTCTCCAAGCCTTTTTTCCACCCTGAAACACATCTAACTTATACCAGCTTCAAACTCACAAATCAAGGTATAACATACATTAAAAATATTCATAATTGAGGCACTCACATGCCACCATGCATATCATGAAATTTCATCCTCATTGCATAAAATATAACTTAATCAACATTAGCCTATCCATTATTACTAGCCAATACTTTTGGCTACATGAAATGACACTTATCGAAATAATAAACATCCTATACATGTCATACAACAAAAAGACTAACTTTACTATACCAAAATGTATGGCTTGATAGTGTGACTTCGAGCTCTGACTTTAATCAGTCCCTGAGTTAAATCAAAAAATCTCGAGTCCAAAATGAGGGTGAATTTCGATTTAGTCCACTACTTTGCTCTTTCCCCGGTTTCGATCCGGGTTTCGTATTTCTTGATTTGGAGCTTAAAAATGAAAGAAACCCTAGCTATGGAGGACTTGTGATTTTTGGCACTCAAGGGGAAGAAGATGGACACTTTTTGCTTTCTTTTTCCCTTTTTATTTTATTTATTTACCAAATGACCAAAATACCCTTTACACCCTTTCCTTGAAATTTTACCCTTCCATGGGCATTTTTGTCCATCGTGCCAAAAATTGGTCTAATTGCTAAATAAGGACTCCTAATAAAATTTCAAATGCTAATTCATCCTTAAAGCTTCTAGAAACTTAATATTGCAACTTTTGCAATTTAGTCCTTAAGGACAAATTAATCACATTTTCTCAAAATTCCCTTCATGAAATTTCATCACTATCATGCAATCATGTGATAAACTTAATAATAATCATAAAATATACTTTTATACTTTGAATTTGTGGTCTTAAAACCACTATTCTGATTAGGTCCTATTCGGGCGGTTACATACCGAGTGAGAGAGTCACATGAGATTTCTTTCAAGAAGAATTCTGAAATAAATATATTAGTTAGCGGTTTGTCGATCAGAAGCGTAAGGGATTTCTTGAGTTAAAATAGGGCCAAATGTCAGTGTCAGAATATGAGCGGGAATTTGTCAGGCTTGTAAGTATGCTCGGGAGTGTGTTTCGTCTGAGGCTATTATGTGTAAAAGGTTTGACGATGGGTTGAATGAGAACATTAAGCTATTAGTTGGGATATTGGAAATTAAAGAATTTTTTGTATTGGTTGAATGGGCTTGCAAAGCCAAAGAATTAAGCAGAGAGAAGAGAAAGGCCGAGAGTGAGGCTAGAGATGCAAGAAAAATGCCGATGAGCAAGTCATTCCCATCTCAATCATTCCCTTTTTCTTTTTTTTTTCTTTTGATTTTTTGGCAAAAGATGGACACAAATGACTATTAATTCATGTTTTGATTTATTTTAATTCATAATAATAAACTATTTACCAAAATGTCCATGATTAATAACATATAACACATATCATATTAAGGCCATAATTGTCCACTACCAAATAAAATGGTTCAATTACCAATTAAGGCCATCTTATTTAAAAGCCACTTCAGTTGAACACATTAAACATATAGCATACTAACTCTATCACTTATGCAATTTAATCCTTTTATCAGAATTACGCACACAAACAAACAAATTTTCATATGAAACTTTCACACATGCTAATTCACATAAAATAAGCATAGAAAATAATGTTAAATTATTTTTCAGACTCGGATATGTGGTCTCAAAACCACTATTCCAACTAGGGTCTAAACCGGGCTGTTACACCAAGAAGTTAGATTTTTGGGACATATTGTCTCTGTAGAAGGATAAGGGTTGATCCAAGCAAAATTTTGGCATTTGTTGATTGAAAGCTGCCAAGAAATGTATATGAGGTTAGAAGCTTTCTAGGCTTAGCTGGGTACTATAGACGTTTTGTTAAGGGATTTTCGATGATTGCTACTCTGATGACAAGGTTATTACAGAAAGATGTTAAGTTTGAATGGTCAGAGAGATGCTAAAAGAGTTTTGAGCAATTGAAAGCTTTATTGACTGAGGCACTGATTTTAGTACAACCTGAGTCTGGAAAAAAGTTTTTGATTTTTAGCGACGCGTCACTAAATGGTCTTGGTTGTGTATTGATGCAAGAAGGCAAGGTGATAGCTTATGCCTTAAGACAGTTGAAATCGCGTGAGAAGAACTATCCAACGCACGATCTAGAGTTGGCTGCCATTTGTTTGCTTTGAAAATTTGGCTTCATTATTTGTACGGTGTGAAATGCCATGTCTTTACTGATCATAAGAGTTTAAAGTATTTGATGACTTAAAAGGATTTGAACTTGCGAAAATAAAGATGAGTTGTTGAAAGACTATGAGTTGGTAATTGATTATCATTCGGGAAAGGCAAATATAGTCACAGATGCTTTGTCCAATGATGGTTCAATCGTGGCCAAGATGAGAGCTAGGCCGTTATTTCTTCAGCAAATTTGTGAAGCTCAGAAAAGTGATAGTGATTTGCAAGCCAAAAGAGCTCAGTGTGAATTGAGTAGTGATTCGAATTTTTGGATTGGTTCGGATGATTACTTGATGTTTCAAAATAGAGTATGTGTACCAAAAAATGATGAGCTGAGTTTGAAAATTTTGCATGAGGCACACAGTGGTTGTTTGTCTATTCATTCAAGTAGTATGAAAATATACAATGATTTAAAGGAATTGTATTGGTGGCCGGGTATGAAAAGAGATATTCCAGTGTTCGTATCGAAGTGTTTGACTTGTCAACAAGTAAAGGCCGAACATCAAGTGCCTTCGGGTTTACTTCAGCCAATATTGGTACCTGAGTGGAAATGGGACAGGATTATGATGGACTTCGTAATGGGTTTGCCTTTGACTCTAAAGAAGAAAGATGTTGTTTGGGTTATTGTTGATCAATTGATGAAATAAGCTCATTTTATATGATACGTACTGACTATTCACTTGATAAGCTAGTTGAACTATACATTGCTGAGATTGTGAGATTACACGGAGTGCCTATTTCTATTATTTTGGATAAAGATCTAAGATTTACTTCGAGATTTTGGAAAAAGTTGCAAGAAGCTCTGGGTACAATATTGAATTTTAGTACTACGTTTCATCCGTAAACGGATGGTCAATTAGAAAGAGTAATTCAGATTCTTGAAGATATGCTCCGATGTTGTGTTCTAGAATTCGAAGGTAGTTGGGAGAAATATCTACCTTTAGTTGAGTTCACTTAAAACAATAGCTTTCAGTCGAGTATAAAGATGGCACCATATGAGGCATTGTATGGCCGCAAATGTCAAACTCCTTTGTATTGAACCGAGCTCAGTGAGAGATAGATTCACGGGGTTGATTTGGTTAAGGAAACTGAAGAAAAAGTGAAAGTAATCCATGATTGTTTGAAAGCTACTTTAGATCGACAAAAGTCATACGCGGATTTGAAAAGGAAAGAGATCAAATTTCAGGTTGGTGATAAAGTGTTTCTGAAAGTATCTCCGTGGAAGAAAATTCTGAGATTTGGCTGTAAAGGCAAGTTGAGTCCATGTTTCATTGGGTCGTATGAGGTTATCAAAAGAATAAGACCAGTGGCATATCGATTAGCTTTACCGGTAGAGTTGGAAAGGGGTCATAATGTGTTCCATGTGTCGATGTTGCGACGATATCATTCCGATCCTTCACATGTGATTTCTCCAATAGAAGTTGAGATTCAACCTGATATGACTTATGGTGAAGAACCGATCAAGATTTTAGCTCGGTAAGTTAAACAGTTGAGAAATAAAAGTATAGCTTTAGTGAAAGTTTTATGGCAAAGACATGGGGTTGAAGAGGATACATAGGAACCCAAGGAAGCTATGATAAAACAGTACCCAAACCTCCTTTCTAGTAAGATTTTTGGGGACAAAAATCCCTAAAGGGGGAGAATTGTAACAGCACAATTTAGTGCCAAATCGGAATAGTGGTTTCAGGACCATGAATTCGAAGTGGAAAATTTTATTGTGATCATATTTTAAGGTCTATAGTATGATTGAATGCATCTGTGAAAATTTCGTTAGGAAATTTTCTCGATAGAAAGTCCAATTTAGTAATTAGACCATTATTGTAGTATGATTGAATGCATGCATGTGTGAATTTGTAAATTAGATGTCCTTTTTTAGTAATTAGAGCATTATATCTCATGATGGACAATAATGGACATGGAAGGGTAAAATTTTAAAGTTAGGTATTAAGGGCATTTTAGTCATTTGGAAAATAAAGAAAAATTAAACAAATAAAAAGTCTTCATCTTCTTCAATTTCATCCCTTAGTGCCGAATTTGAAGGGTCGCCATAGCTAGGGTTTTGGCAAAACTTTCCAAGCTCGATTGTAAGTCTGTTCTAGCCCCGTTTTCAATATTTTTGTGTTTTTGAAATCCTCGTAACCTAATCTATCTTTTTCAAGGATTAATTTGAAGTATTAGCAAAGTTTAAAATTTTACCCATGTTAGACATGCATGTATTTTGATGTCTAATGGTAGAATATGAATGTTAGTTGTGTGATAAACGACTTTTACTAAGTGATTTTCGATGAAAATGTCAAAAAGGACCTATTTGTAAAAAGTACTAAAATGAGTAGTAAAAGTGTGATTTAATGGAAAACATGGGCTGGTATAAGTAGGAATATGGTCCAACTAAGCTTGGGTTTTGAGAAAGAATACATTTCATTTTACGAGCCTAGGGACTTAAGTGCAAATAAGTGAAAAGTTAGGGACAAAAATGTAATTTTGTCATAATATGATTTTTGGACTAAATTGAATAATGTGATAACTAAATTAGTGAAATTTGTTATTATAGATCAAGAAAAATGAGGTTCTGACCTAGATCGGGGAAAGGGCAAGATTGTGGACTAAATCGCACTATTAGCTATTTTTTATACCGAGGTAAGTTTATGTGTAAATAATGTATCGTTATATCATATTTAAAAGTTTAAATTATTGCTTGAATTGTATAATTGACCATGTGGTTGAGTTTAATTGTATGAACAAGTTTGATGATAATTCGTTAATTGTGGAAGTCCAATATGAACCCTAGAAACATTACAGGATACAATGGTCATAACATTGAGGTTATCGAGATGTGATTACGTGTAAGACAATATCTGGGTTATGGCATTGGAATGGTAGTATGTGTAAGACCATGTCTGGGACATGGCGTCGGTACAAGATTTCGTGTAAGACCATGTTTGGGACAAGGCATCAATATGAGTTATCGTGTAAGACCAATGCTGGGCTATTGGCATCGATATTGGATTACATGTAACACCATATCTAGGATATGGCATTGTATGACCTATGTATGACTCCAAGTATCCTTAATGGTTCCGAATGGTTCAACGAGTGTAATTTAGGTAGGAACAAAAGTATGTTCATGTAACTCCCCAAACCTGGCCTAGAAGTTATGACCAAATCTGAAGTGTCACATCGAAGTGCTTTTCAGAATTTAGACTTGTAGATAAAAATCTATACTTATGTAAGAACCCATTTAGTTTTTATTGCTTGAAAAAACTTCAGCCAATTAGGTTATTACTATTTGAAATTAATATACCTAAACAGTTGCCATATTTATTACCGTTGATTCTTAAACTGATTAAAACCGCAGAAGCTTTTTTAATAAAAATCTTGAAGTTTTAAATGTGTGTTTTTCTAAAAAACAATTATTATTTTGAAAACTCATTTTTCCTATTCTAGCAGTTTAAAATAAGAACTCAAAGCACAAATAGAAATTTAATACATAAAAGGCCTTATTACATAATTGAAAAACCCAAAACTGAAATTCAAAATAAAAAGTAAGATGCAGAACAACTGTGATAGAGTGGCCACCTCCGAGTCCCTCACAGCACCGATCTACCTAGCGATGGGGATTACCTACACAATTAAAAATGGGGTGAGTTTACAAAAACTCAGTGTGTAATCCCCTAATATCAAACAGTCAGTCAGATAAACAAATTACAAAAATAGTCTAGGCCAGAGCCTATTACAGTAACAGACAGTATCAGATGGGCCTTAACCTATTTCAATAGTAGAATCAAGAGTAGAATATATGTGGGCTAAGCCCAATATAGTATCAGTTCAGAAAAATAATGCAACAGTGCAACCCACCCCAATCCAGCCAACACACCACTCTGTACCACCAACACACCATGTGAGGATAAACTCGACCCACCCAGCCAGCACACCGATATCACAGCAAGGCTGCTAGTTCACAGAATCGCAGCTTAGCTGCCAGTAATTAGAATCACAGCAAAAATGCTAGCACGATAAGTGGCTTAAAGCCATCAATAGTGGCACAAAGCCTTTAAAATGGCACAAAGCCTTTAGTAATAACACGAGCTTTCGATAATATGAACGACATTAAGCCATCGTTCATATGTGTGGCACGAAGCCATCGGTAAAATGGATAGCACTAAGCCATCAATAATATGCATGGCACAAAGCCATCGGTGAAATGGACAGCACTAAGCCATCGATAATATGTGTGGCACCAAGCCACCGGTGAAATGGACAGGACTAAGCCATCGATAATATGCGTGGCACCAAGCTATCGGAAAAATGAACAATACTAAGCCATCGATAATATGTACGGTACAAGGCCATTAATCAGTCCAAGTCGTCTCGTGCGACCCATACGACCTTAAAAGATCAGTACAAATATATGGCTTTAAGCCTTTAGTGGGTCCACAGTTGTCTTGTACGACCCGTGTGACCCTATGAGATTAGTATTTCCTCCATAACAATAGCCCAACCCATGCGGCATGTCATCCATGCATGAAAAACACATAATCATCACATAACATACTCAATCAATCAAACATCATATAAGGGCATAGCAGTTATTCCACCCCATAGGGGCATTACAGTCATTTTACCCTATGAGGGTAATTCGGTCATTTTACCCTACGGGTAAATCAGTCATTCTGCCCTATAGGGGTATTAATGTCATTCTGCCCTATAGGGGTATTACGGTCATTCTACCCTACATGGGTATTATGGTCATTCTGCCCTACAGGGGTAATACTGTCATTCTACACTATAAGGGTATTACGGTCATGCTGCACTACTGAGGCATTATAGTCATTCTGCCTTATAGGGGTATTATGGTCATTTCACCTATTTTGGGGTCTTGGTACAGATAACGACCCTTCAGGAGATCTATAATCATCTCGAACGGCTCAAATAACCTAAGTGGTCATCACAGTGTAAATGGGCCCACGGCCCATTACTCGTCCTGAGTGGGCTCACACGCCCGTATGGCCCATTAGGCGCAGAAATGACCTTAGCCATATTTGTGACACAACCGGGTCCAATATTCCCATATGTTCGTGAGATTTACCCTATGGGGGTATTTCGGCTTTTCGGCTTTTGCCGAACAACAGAAAAACGGTGTTAGTACACGGCCTTTCAGCTTTTCAGCCGACTAACAGATACGATGTAATGCTAAACACACACACTTGATTACGTAAAGTACTAAAAATCCATGAGCATGAGAACCTATATTCAAACATAACATACAGTTAATCCCCTATCAAAAGAGTTAGAAAAACTCTAACCAAACACTTATCCGAAAGATCGACTATCACTTGCCTTAACTAGATCGGTAGACTGTGATTTGCTTACTTGATCCAGAGTTTGGTGCAGCCACCTTGCCACACCTTGGTCGAAAGTCCCAAAACCCCGACACCTTACGCCGCTTAAACTTGAAGGCAAGGGTTACGAGTTCACTCTCATCCGGCAGCATTGCCACCATTTTATTACTAGAAGCCTCTTTGTAACACCCCAAATTGAGCCCAGACGTTACGGCCAAGTCTGATGTGTCACATCAACAAAGGACTAATCACGCTTCCTAGCTACTATGATTAGGTGAGCTTTGTAAAACTGTTTCTATAATTTGGGGAGAAAATCCAGGTTTAATTAGTGTTTGTCCTATCCACTAACCGTTTAAAAGTTATCTTTTTACCATATCTTAATCATTGATTTGTTATTCATTTGTTACGAGGGTTTTGTTTTGAAAACGTTGATTAATTTTAAGAAAAACTTGCGCACTCACCAATCTTACCAGTTGCGATTACAGATCTCACTATTCCACCCGACTTACGAGCGCTCGCACGCTCGCAAATCCGCGAAATGCCAGAATTTTGACATTTTGGCTTTCCTACTTTTGCCAATTTAGTCTACTAGAGGGTGTTCGTTTACACACCTGATTTGCAATTACTGCAGCAAGATCTCCCATGCAATTATCCTACAATCATTCATTATGATGTTAGCCTTCAGTCCAACATTATTAACTGAAATCAATATCATACAATACCACCATATTCGGCCATACCACCAAAGCCCTTAATCACTTACAACTGCCGATTCTTCAACTAGATCTAAATCTAGATTGCCCAACGGTCCTAGCCTCCAATGCCCCTCGGTAGATCGCCTCTTCCTCTACGCTAGAATGTAGAAGAATGAAAAGAAAGAGACCAACATAAGTCTTTACTAAAACCGATAGTAACCCTAAAGAGTTAGGGGTTTCGGCTTTTACTAACAACGAAGAAGATCACTTACCTAGACGTTCATTAACTTGCCTTGACAGAAGAGAGAATCCTAGTTCACCAGCCTAACCCCAGATCTATTGTAGATCTAGACGCAACGCGAGAGAAAGGGATAAATGAATGGAAAGAATTGGAAAATCAGTGGAATTGAGAGAATGAGATTCGATTTTGGAAGTAAAAGTAGAAGAAGAAGTAACTATGTAACAGAGGGATGAGAGACTTACTATGTGATAGAAAGATGAGAGACTTGCACGTTTCAGCTTTTCAAAAGAATAGATGGAAAGGGTTCAACGATGGAAAGGGTTCGGCTTAAAGTGAAATTGGCAACAAAGGATTTCGGGTCTTTGGCTTTTGAAGAATTTGGCCAAGTAGGTTCTAGGTGAGTCGACTATAATTATTGAAGAAAAGAGGAAGGAGATGAAGAAGGTAGGTTCGTTTAAAAGGGTTGAACAATCGGTTTGTGGAGGAAAAAGAAGAAGAGGGTTTTCTTTTGGTAAGTACGGCTATAGAGGGTATTTGCCACACTTTCGACTTTTGTGAAAAGAGAGAGGAGAAAAGAAAAGAAGAAAAGAGAAACCCTGAGGACCTACCTGTTTGGCACTAAAGCTTGATCAAACAAATCCCGAAGAAGAACCAAATAGGGCATTTAGCACACTCAACTATACTTGCCGAAAAATGCAAGTTTAACACCTACTAGCCGAATTTGCACCACCAAGACCTCCCCCACAATCGGCCAACACTTCCACCCTTTCAAAATTCCTAAAATTTCTCTCCTTATCCATCCTGATGTTATCTCTTAAGCAACTCAAACTCTTTTCAGCAGAGTTCCATTTGAGTTCCATCACACGACGGGCACATGCAATAAAAATAAAAACACACTGCTCACATTGTGACTTGAACTCTGGCCCTTGCACATGCATCCACACGCCACTTTTTTAGGAACTAAGTGGCGCCACATTTCCACTTTACCAAGGGCTCACTTGTGTCTTATTTTACTCACTTTTTCTTATAAGCCCACGTAACCAGGACCCCTTCTCCTTAAAATTCAAAATTCTAAAATTATTCCAGGTTTTAACTTAAGCTTGGGCCTTCTAAAGGCCCACTAACATACTTCAAACATAAATTTCTTAATCAAACCAAAAAAATTCATGCTTTCACCAAAATCACAAAAATCCCGAGAAATCCTGAAAATTAGGGCGTTACACTCTTCCCCCATCGAAAGTTCTAGAACCTGAAAGAACATAAACATAGGAGAAAGGAGAAGAATCAGTAATAAGGGATTGAACCATTTGGCTTAAATATTAAAAGAGTGAACAGAAATGAACTGAGAGACTTACCGATTAACAAAGATTACTTGCCAAATCGAGAACCGAAATGGAGAGAGTATAGGATGTAGGAGTAGAGAATCCCTTAAACCAAGGCTAAACTGAAAGGGGTTTGAGAGGGGATAAAAAGAAGCATTCGGCCAAATAGTTGATGTAACACCCTGAATTTGGGCCTAGAAGTATTGGGCTTGAGTCTGGGCTCGGATAAAAGAAAACCTGGATAATTGAGAAGTTTTAAATATTATTGTTTTAAAATTTTTTTAATTAAATTATTATTAGAAAATTTTTATTGTATTTATTATTACTGATTTATGAAAGTTATAATTGCTATAATTAGATAAAAGTATTATTATTATTATTCTAATTATTATTAGATAAAATTATATTTATAAGATTATTGTTGTTAATTTAGTGTTTAAATTAAATTACTAACGATTTATAGTGCGGGTATGAAATGGGCAAAAATAAAATTTTGCTTATTTAGGAAGTTTGGGCTTAAGGCTTTATAAATAAGTTGGGCAAAGGTTGAGCATAAAGGAACGCTTGGCCTAGTGGTTAGGGTGCTAGGCAGCAGGTTGGAAGGCTGGAGTTCGACTCCCAGCGTGCGCAAAAGGTATGTTGTTTTTTTTAAGTGAAGGGGGTTGCGTTAAAATGCCTTAAAAGAAGTTGCTGGTGGTATATGCCACAAGGGCGCCTGTGGCGCAGTGGCAGCAGGGTGCTAGGATCTCCAACGGGGCACGGGTTCGACTCCAGGCACTGGTACATTTTATTTTATTTTTTTAAAATAGCGGGCTTCAGTAGGAATGGCTTAAAGTAAAATGCGGCCGTATATTATTAAAAGCAAAAGCCTGTTCTAGTGGTTAGCAGTGTGCTGGGTACCCGGGAGGTCCCGTGTTTGAGCTGGGGCGCGCGCAGGATAGTGCTGTTTTTGCTGGTCGTGCATGGGAAGGTGCCGTGTGGGACTGAGGCGCTTCCTAGCAGCAGATTCAAGCGGTGGGGAGTGTTGCTATTCGGTGCAAGGAGTTTGATTAAATTCAAACTCTGTTTTTTTAGCTAAATTAAGGAAGAAATTGAATGCAATTCAAATATGTTTTGGATGAGATTTAAAATCGGTGGCAGCAAAAATTAAGGAGCAAGGCATGGTGTTGGAATTTAGGAGGAAACATTTTATTTTTATGCCGAAATACACCATTCGGCTATAGGAATTTAGTACCAATTTGTTCTTTTAATTTTGGCTTTTATGAATGGTTCCCCTTGTTCATCTTTTCTTCTTTAATAATAACCAAACCTATCTTCTTCTACCCTTCTTTTCTTCTTTTTACTTTTCCTTCTTTCTTCTTTTATCTCATCTCTTCCTTCTTTAATTTCTTTCAAACTGAATCTATACTGTCATCTCCTCTATTCTATTATTTCTATTTTCTCTTTCTCTTTTCTTCATCAATCCTTCTTAAAAGTCCATAAGCCGAAAAGCTTCATATTTTAGTGATTCGGGGATTAATTTTTAGATCTATTTTCTACTCGCGTTTAAGTTAGATTCACCGTGGATCTAAGGTTGGAGAAGTATTGGAAGTGCTTCTAACAAGTACGAAAGTATTCGGATCTTATTTTTTCATTATTTAGTAATTCAAGAAAAAGCCAGAGATCCCCTAAATACTTTACGGAGGCTATCGTTTTGGTCAAGATTTAAATTACTATCTTTCATTCGGTTTATTATGTGCTAGTACGGATTGAAGGCTAGCGATCAAGATCTACTTGGAGGCTAGTAATATGAACGGTTTCGAGGTGGTTTAGATTTAGATCTAGTAGTTAAAGATCGACAAGGTAAGTCGTTATTAATGCTTTATAATAGCCAAATGTGGTAGGTAATTTCTACATCGATTTTCATGGGTTCGTAATCTAATCTGTAAGTGGTTGATTATAGGGGAAATCGCGTAGGAGATCTCATTAGTGTAATCGTAAATCAGGTGTGTATTGAACACCTTCTTTAGTCTAATTCGGCAAAGGCCAAAGTAACTGAAAAGTGACCAAAAGTTTGACCGAAAGTTAGTATTTCGTGGGCTTGTGAGTGTGTGAATGCTCACAAGACGATTGGAAATCGTTAGATCTGAAATCATAACTGGTACGTCAGTTGAGAGTGCAATTTCGTGCAAATCGGTAAGTTGGGCCTCAATGGGCTAAAACTGGGCCCAATGAGCTTTCGAGCCCATATGGGTAAAAATAAGCAATAAGTATGTTCTGTTAGACTGTAGGATTGAAACTGCTAAAACTAGAAAATTGGTTATGAAACTTGGATTAAATGGGCTTAATTTGCTAATAGACACCGTAGGGCCCATTAAGGGTTTTAGGGCCCGATAGCTAAAACTGTTAAACTAAGCTAAATAAACTCTTGTGATGACAAATGGATTAGTAGTGACTGTATTATGCATGAAAACCCTAGAAACTGATAAAATTACTGAAATACCCTGATAGGTGGAAAATTACCATTTTACCCCTAGGTACAAAATGACCGTTATACCCCTAGGGCTAAATTTGACTGCAATGCTTGATTTACAGTTTCTGTTTACTGTATGCCATGTCATAATTATCTATTGCATGGGTTTTGGGATTATTGATGAAGAAAGTGCAAGTGGCACTGCCACGATTACTGAAAGAGCCTTTGCCTCGTACTGTTTACTGAAAGAGGCTCTGCTTCGTACTGATTACTGAAAAGGGCTTTACCCATACTGTTTACTGAAAGAGGCCTTGCCTTGTTTACTGTTGTGGCCACATTATCTAAGCAGCGATGCTACGACTGTGGTGTGTAGCGACTGGGTGGGTCGAGTAGCTTCCCCGCATGGTGTGTTGGGTTGGTACGGGTGGTGTGTAGTGGTTGGGTGGGTTGAGTAGTCTCCCCATATGTGATGGGCTTTGCATTCATACATGTTATATGTACTGTTACTATTATGGGCCTATGGGCCGTACTACTATCTGTAAAGGGCCAAGGCCCAGTTTATTGTATCTGAAAAGGGCTTCGGCCCAGTTATTACTGAGACTAATAAGGATTTAGGCACAGTGGGCTTGAGCTGACTTGGGCTCTAGATGGGCTTCTATACACACTGAGTTTACGAAACTCACCTTCTTTCTTCCATCCTTGCAGGTGAGCCTTAGATTGGTGGACTTGGAGTTGGGAGGGATTGAGGGTGGCCATATGGACTGGACTGTTGGATTTTAATGAAGTTAATTATTTCAATTTAGTATTAACTATTTTTATTCTGATTTTGGGTTTGTAATATGGCTGCTCTAATTATTTTTAATTTGTTTTTAGCTTAAGTATAATATTGTTTAAATTGTTTTGAGATCGGTTAACTCTAAGGCGCATTTTTATAAAAGTTACTTGTTTTCAAAATATCACGATAATAGAGCAAAGCTTCCACAACGTAAATGTTTTCACAAATAAGTATTTTAAATAGACTTAAACTTAATTTGTTGTTCATGGACAAGTCATAAGGTTAAAGTGTGGCAATGGATGTGTGCATGTTTAGGATTAGATCTAGGAAGAGCTTGGTACTTAAGCAGTCTAAATGACTCACCTCCTATTCTCTTGAATCCTACCTAGTGCGTAGTATCCATTCACTTTAAGCCATAACGAGAAGGCCTGATTTTCTGATACTTAAGCTATTTTTAAAATAACATATTTCAGCATCTACAAAGGTTTTTAAGCTTTCACAATTTTCCATAAGATTTTACAAAGTTGTTAACAATGTTTTGATTATTACAATGAATCACGTTTTGGAAAAATAAACAAACACAAGCTAAGGTTTTATACAAGTTTGACGATAAAAGTTTCTAAACATTAAGAAGGGTTTTCAATGAAAACATGGTTTTCGAAAAACACTTCCATGTGACACACCAGACTTGGCCGTAACGTCTGGGCCGGGTTTGGGGTGTTACAGTTGAAAAAGAAAATAGAGGACTATAGACAAACAAGACGTTCGATGTTCAACCGATTGTTCAAGGATCAATTGCAAAAGCCGACAGCAAAAGAAATTAGGGGGAGCAAAGCAGTAATGACCTAATATGTTAATGATGTAGAAATGATAAGAAGGGAGGAGAAGAAAAGGTATTCGACAAGGGCTCAAAAGAGAAGGGAAATAGCTTGAATGTTAACCGAAAGGAGAAACATGGTGCTCAAAAACCAAAAGCAAAAATGAAGAAAAAGGGAAGATGATGTAAGAGAGAATGACACAAATGGCTAGAGGGGTAACCACCAAAATGTTGAGTGAGAGTGGAAAGTTTAAAATAATTGAAACAAGGATACCCAATAGAAAGTGAGAGGAGAGTAGGAAAAATGCAACACGATTGAAAGTACCCCAAATGGTCAATTTGGTAAAACTTAAACAATCGAAACAGAGAGCAAAAAACTATCTCGGCACATTAGAATATAGAGCAAAGGACCAAAACCAATAACAACCCATAACCCAATCAAATTGAGAGGAGAAAATCTCATGACCGAATTTACCATACACCAACATACCAATTCGACATATCCCACTACAACTCAAACTCCTCCTCTATTTCCACAATCCTCTCTCAAAAATCCTCCCCGATATCCTCCACATATCACTCCAACAACTCCATTCAAATTCCTCAAGACCCATTCAACTTAAAGTCCCAAACCAACTCCAATACCAACCGTCCCATGTAGCAAAATAAATACCTCTTTGCTCAAGGTGCGACTCGAACACCTACCCCCTTGAAACTCCATCACCCCACTTACCATCAAGCCAATAAGCTCCTTATGTCATAACTTATCCTCAACAATTTAAAAGGCTATAAGCCAAAGTCTGAGTTCACTTAAATAAGTAAAACAAAAGTTTTGCACACACCAAGACTTGAACCTCAGACCTTACAGATAGACATCACGCCACCTTGCCACGAGACCACAAGCTCTCTTTGTGTCATATCCTCAATTAATTCTAAGGCCTACTTCCAAGTACCCCGGGTTTTATTCACCTAAAACTAAAAATTTTACTAAAGCCCATGTCTGAACCCAAGACTTCTCTAACACTTCTCAAGGCCCTTAACCACTAAAGCAAGCCTTTATTTATGTCACTTTTTGCACAGCAAAATTCATGTGCTGACTTCCAAATGCTCCCCAAGCTCAAGGCCCATTTCTTCTAGGCCTAAAATTTGGGGCGTTACAATTCACCCCTCCTTAAAGTAATTTTGTCCCCAAATTTCCAACTATCAGAACGGTCGCACAGACCAAACTACACCACTACGCTCTCGCTGCACACTCTGATCCTAATAATGCTAACACACATCCAAAATATCTATCCATCGAAGTAGATAGATATCACATGCATACAATTTCTACATTTCTAGAACCCACCTGTAACACCCCGAATTTTGGGCTTAGAAGTATTGGGCCTTGAGTTTGAGATTGGTTAGGAGGTGGCTTAAATAATTTAGATGCATGTGAAAATTTTAAGATTTCACGTTTAGTTTAATATTTAAGTGAATTATGAAGGAATGGTAGTGTGGGAAAAGTCCTGGGCTCGTTCCAGGGCTCTAGCAAAAATTTTCATTTTTGCTTTAGTGGAACCCTAGTCTCAGGTGTTAGGCCTCTTAAATAGATTAAGGGGAAATTAGGACACAATTGGGCGTATGGCTCAGTGGCAAGGTGGTGCTACTTAGGGAGTTATAGGTGGCATCACTATCAGTTAAAGAGGTCTAAGGTTCGAGGCTTAGGGTGGTAAATTTGGGGACTTTACCATGGAAAGGAGGTAGTGGCGTTGGAGTGGACTCTGGAAGGGAGTGTTCAGGAGAGAAATATAAGGTAAGGATAATGGAGAGGAAATAGGAGATTGACGAGGGGAGGTGATGGTGCCGAATGGGACTTTAGGTGAAGCTAGGTTCGGCTTGTGGGTATTTAAAGGGGGTGCCAAATTCCTTTGAAGGGGTTCTTTTACTTTGCCGAATTCTTCCATTGCCAACTTCTCTTCTCCCTCTCATTCTTCTATCGAATAACCCGCCATCTTTTTTCTGAAATTTCTATTAGCATGGTAGTCTTCTTTCTCTAAAAATCCAAATCCATTCTTGACCTCTTAAATGCTGAAATAGCCACATCAAATTGTCGACTTCTCTTTATTCTCCTCCATCATAAATAGGTTGCTATTATCTTCTCTTAATCAAGTTTTAAAAGCCGGATCTCATTCAGTAGCTATCTAGGCCACAAGATCAAAAGTTAGATTTGGTAAGTGTTTCGTCAAACATCATTTAGTATGTTTTGGTAAAAGCTGGAGGGCTATCTAACCCTTCTTGTCGTTAACATTTTTTTTGATAAGGGTAGGGTTCATAAATTGCAAACGTAATAGGGATCTACAAGTTTCTATCGAAAAGCTATTCTCTCGTTTTGGCTTTTGGGTAAGTGTTCATGATTTTGGGGATATGTGGCCGAATGGTCTACAGTAAGTGAAAGGGTGACTTAAGTGGATACAAGTCACCTATTATTTCATCTTTAACGATTGAGATTAATGGAGATCTAAGGATATGTAACAGCCTGAATTTGACCCTAATCGGAATGGTGGTTGCAGGACCACAAATCCGAGTCGGATAAAAATTTAAATATCATTTTCTGTGTTTTGAATGTGTGTACTTATGTATCTAAGGTTTTGTGTTTAAATTTTTAAGGTTTAAGTGCTTGATTATTAAAAAGGATTAAATTGCATTGATTGAATTATATGCATGCTATTATGAGAATGCTAAAATTTTCGTGTCTTTTGAGTGTGGAGGATTTAAATGGATATTAAACCATTAATAAAAGGTATGGACTGTAAAGGATAGAAAATTTTAAAATAGTATTAGATGTTGATGAAGGTTAAATAGGCAAAATAATAATTTCTTTTGTTATAATAAAACAAAACATTAAAAAAATAAAAGAAATGAGCTTGCATGTTCATCTTTTTGGGAGAGCCGAATGTTGGTGAAGCATTAGCTTTGAAGTTCGACAATTTGAGATCAAAATTCAAGGTAATTTTCATGTTAGTTTTGTTACATTTTGATATTTTTGAGTTTATTGCTTGATTCTCTTCAAGACCCATGAATTCATTTTTAAGATAGATGAAATTTTGAGGTTCGGCCATGAATGAGATTTATGAGATTTTTGTGTTTGATGTTTTAGAATGAAAGATGGATGTAAGATGAATTATGAGCCTTACTGAATTTTATTAAATTTTACTAAATTGCCAAAATAGAAAAGTTGAGGGATGAATAGCTAAATTTATGAAATGAGGAGTCTTGAATAGGCTTTATGAGTATTCGGCTTTACTATGGTGTAAATAAATAAATTTTGATTATTTTGAGTGTTGTGAAATTGTGGATCAAATTGTTAAGGTTCGAATTTTTTTAAAGGGGCTATTGTGCAAATTATCGTATTAGATAATTTCTTTGAATGAAGAAAAATTTATCAATTGATTAATAAGTTAGTTGTTTCAAAATTCAAGCTCAAGATCCAAAGAATCAAGACTTGGACCGGGGAAAAACGAAGTTAGTAGAGTAGTCGATGCAATCGTACGAAATTTGTCGAGGTAAGTCCTTAAGCTATGTTACGTACTCAATTTTAATAAATATTTTACATAAGTGCCGAATTGAATTATTGGAATTTGATATGTCATTACCGAATGTGACTTATAAAATGAAGGATACTAGCTATGTTTTCAATGTGAATGCTGAATGTGAATTATAGGACAAGTGATATTACTATGAGTTAAATGTGATTTTTGAATGTATTATGTAATAAGAAAACTAAACCTTGCCGTGAATTAAAATGAGGTTGTCAAACGAGACTTTGAGTTGGAAATGATAAATCAAAGATTTTGATAGTGTTTCTGTCAAGGATCGATAGTATAAGCGTTGTGTTGGGATATTCAGGCTCCGAGCCTAGCAAGCCTCGTGGCAGTGAATTAAATCAGGCTAAAAGCCTAGCAGGTCTTGTATCGGTGGTTAAGTCAGGTCTATACCTAGCAGGCTATGTGCCGGTAAGATTGATTTGGGTTTTGAACCTAGCAGGCTACAAGCTGCTGAATTATTTTCAAGTTCACGTTGATATGCGTGATATGAAGTAATAAAATTTATAATAATGATCGTACCAAAAACTAACTATTATCACGACTTTAAGGCAAGCGCACCTATCGAACAGTAGTATAGCTTAGTGGCAAGACCGAAATATCATACCCAGGGGAACCAAAAGTACTAGTACTAACTTTCTTTCTATTATTTAACCTAGAAATAAAAGGGGTTTTTATGAAACTAAACTAATTCTAAAACTAAACTATGAATGCACAAAAAGTGAATTGGGGAAAAACTTCTTAGGAAAAACTAATTGATTTGGGCAATACTCAAAGGAGAATCCACCTAGACTTCACTTGTTATCAATTCTTGAGCTAGACAATTTATTCACTTGACTTGATTCGTAGAGATCCCTAACTTATGTTAATACCTCAGTCGAGGATAAGATCAACTAATCCTAGGTTGATTAACTGAAATCTCTTTCTAGTTAAAACCCCTAGTCTTGCATTAACTCGATCTATGGATCCCCTTATTAGGTTTGACCCTAATCTGGCAGATTTATGTCACCCTATGTCTAGGGTTGCATGCAACTTCTCTTAATTATGCTAGATCTACTTTTAAATAGGGACTTTTGCTCCTCTGAATAAGCACATCAATACTTGAATTAATACCTAGGATTATTAAAACAAGAATTAAGAACACATAATTAAGAACAATTCAAGTATTTATCATATAACTCAAAATAAAATAATAACAAGATCTGTCTTAGGTTTCATCCCCCTCAAGTAATTGGGGGGTTTAGTTCATAGTTAATAAAGAAAACATCTCAGAAGAATAAAGATAACAAAACATAAAGAACCCAAAAACCCCTAAAGGATTGAAGGGAGATCCTCTGTCTTGATGTAGAATTCGCTTCTGGGATGAATCAATCGGCTTCCCTTGGAGTAATTCCTTACTTCCCCTCTCTGTTTTGGCAGAAATAAAGCACCCTTTTGAGGAGAGAAAAGCACACCTTGTAGTTGCCCCCTAGGGTCTTTATATAGAGCTTTGGAATGCCTTTTTTAGCCTCTAAGTATCCAAATCCGAGTGAAATTGAACTTCCTCACGACAGGGACACGTCCGTGTGCCATGCCCGTATGGATCGACAAGAGGCCATGTGCGAGACTGTTGATGGTGGCACGGCCGTGTCACTTGGACTTTATGCGGCACAGCCGTGGGACACGGCCGTGTGGGGAATCCTTGGGCCGTGTTGTTTTCACACGTTGGCCCATTTTCTCTGTTTTTGGCCCGTTTTTCGTTCTTTTCTCTTCTCTATGCTTTTCTGAGCATAAAACATGACATAAAAGGATTAAGAGCACAAATTTCCACAAATTCAATGATAATTCATCTAGAAATTAGGTTAAACATTAGGTAAAAATATGTATAATTTATCGTTTATCAAATACCCCTACACTTAAGCCTTTGCTTGTCCTCAAGCAAAATCTCAACTCACAATCAAGAATCATTCTTCTCAATTTACAATCTTTTATCAATAATGTTTCAAACTAATTCACAAGTATTCATACGATGAAAATTCAATCAGAAGAACATTAAAGATTCAATTACTCTAAGTTGAGAATTTTATCTTTGAAACATAGGTTTTCTCCCTTCTCCTAAGTGATTATCTATTAATCAAAATCAGCAAGAATTGACATCCTCACTAAGGATTCACTCTATCCACTCAAAGTGTTTAGGGTTCAAGAATTAAGTACTCTTTAGTCAACCTGAAAAGTTATTACCATAGGCTTGCAAGGAAATTAAATCTCCACCACTATAGATTGATATGATCCATCGATCAAAAGGTCTTTCAATGGTTGTAATGGGGCTTTGGTTAGGGGTGTTGTCACAAGCTGAAAAAGAAGGTTAGAATTGAGATTAAACTGAAAAATTATCTAGCTAGAAAAATCTCTATCACTGGAACACATTTCTAGAGCTAAGTCTTATGATCACATCATTCTAGCCTTGGTAGCCTTAAAATAAAAATATGCAAAAATGTCAAACTATGAGTTACAACTGTATTAATTGTAAATAACCATTTTTTAAAGAATAATTTAGGTACAATTTATTTACAAACTTTACAATCTGGGAAAGAGAATAAAGCTAGATAATAATTCAACTCAACTCTCGACAAAAATAAGGATCAAAGTAATTGAATGGAATTCAACAAAAACGGGTTATTGGTTTATATTAGAGGTAAGTCAAAGAATGGGTTGTTAGGCTCAATGGGGTTCACTAAGGGTTAATTTGTATATGTAGGCTTTTATGGAGTAAGTGGGTTAAATCCTAGGTGCCTTTATCATCTCAGTGTATCAAATCAAATGATGTGGTCTTGACATGTATAATCGAAGCAAGTTTTAGAATAACAAATCAGTATTGACTCACTCAAAGCAACAATAATGGTGAGCACGGAAGAATGTATGCTCAAAAGGCTTAAAAATCTCACCAGAATTATGGCTTTGATGTCAATCCTGTGAATTTCAAATCTCAAGATAATACTTAAAATTACGGAAAATAACTTATGAAAAAAATTTAGATTCTCAAAAATTTCAACTTATCATGCTTGATTCCCTAGTGTTTTGAAGGTTGAATAATCGAAGTACAAGCGCCTATGTCTTAATTCTCAACATATCAATAAAAATCATAAATCAATCAGAATAAATTCCTAACAAGAGATTGAAGATAATGCCAAGAGTGAAAGTGAGAATTCGAAATTTTGAGAACAATGCAAATAAAAATTTTCAGGGATTTCAAAGAAAATGTAATGCCTGAAAGTAAGTTTCCCCTCCACACTTAAGATGTACATTTCCCTCAATGTACAAAGATACATTAGTAGCAATAGAAACATAAGATCATAAGATAGGGAAAGGCATGGAACTCCCTGAATTTTGGATGAATTTGTAAGACGGCGATTGGGATTGGAAGAGCCGGCAGTTGTGGCAGGGTTTTCCCATTTCCATATGGATATGAGCTGTAGAGCTCCTTTGAAACTGCGAGAGTATTTATTAGTCGTGGGGAATTTGGATTAATAGAATATGTTTGTTAGGGTCTGGCCAGTATGAAATAATTAAAAATAAAGAAAGAAAATAAATTAAATTCTAAACATATTAAAATTCAAATAATGAAAAAGATAAAGTGAATTAAAAATAAAAGTAAAAGGAAAAAGGAAAATAAATGAGAAGAAAAGAAAAGGTAAAAATAGAGATCAGTGAAAAAATATAAATTAAGATAAAAATAAAGTTAAGAGGAATAGAGGTCTCTAATCCTCAGATGGGTCACGCGGTGGCGGTGGTGAAGTGTTGTGGAGGTGCTGGCATATCTGCTGAAGTGTGGCATTGATATGATCAAAGCGCTGGAAGCATTGCTGCTCGAATCGTGGGAGGCGCTCAGATATGTTAGTGTATGAAGCTGTTACATGAACTGGGCGGTAAGGTAGTGGTGGCTCGGTGGGTGTATGCTCCTATAGTGGTGGGACATCATCAGGAATGTCCTTGGAACCTCCTGCTCTACATCTATAAGTAGCTAGTAATGTGGAGGATCTGTCCCACGTCAGCGCTGGATCATCCTCATGTGAAGCATGCCCTGGATGCCCTGTGGGGACACCTGGCCAACTAAAGTGTATGAGGATGTCTGGGCTACGGTGTTGAATAGACAAAAGTAGCGGCCTAGTCTCATGATGTACGGGCCCATAGAAATCACGCCTCACTGATGCCTCTTTGTCTGATGCTGGATTGCATGGGCGATGAAATAAGCTAGATCGATGACATGTGCGTTCGCCATGCACCAGAAGAAGTAGGCATCGTGGGTGCTGACTACCCTTGTGCTCTCGCGTCTGCCCGTTAGTGTGTGTGCGAGAAGGGTATACAGGTACCTCAAGGATGGGACGAGATTGGTTGCTTTAGAGCGACTAGGGCCGTACGTGGATGATGCAGGGACTAGGGCCTCCCAACACCTAGATGGTGATAGATGGATATAGCGGTGAAGCTTGGAAAGGTCCTCCTCTTACATGAATTGCTCAGTGTAGAGACCGAAAGCTATGCCAAATTTTGGGACACTAAGATGGCGTACGAGACCTCCCAAACGGAACTGGACTGTCCTTGGATCATCGTATCGCTCATCACGGTCTGAAGATGGAACATGGAGCAGAGCTCGAGAGTGAGTTCCAAATACGTTGGCTCCACGATCTGAAAAAACTGTTCCCATGGATCGATCATCAACAAAGCCCAGACCTCGTCTGCTAGGTGTATTTGCTCAAGGGCGTCCCAATTGATGCATCGGCTAGCGGTTAGAGGGTGAGCTCGGAGGATCTGAAATAGCTCCTCTTGGGAGCTCTGGGGGAACGTGATGAATGGGTGTTGGCTTTCGGCTGTAGGTCTCGACGAGGATGAACCACCTGGCCCATTGCCTTTTTTGATGCAGGAGCGACAATTCTTACCACGTGACGATGACATAATGCCTAAGAACAAAATAAAAATACATTAGTACTAATAAAATTTAAATTAAATCACAAATACTAATAGTAATAAGTATTTATGCTCAAATGTTAATGTAAACAAAATATTTTGAAATGAGATGTGGATTTTACTAACCTAAATAATATAATTTATTCATCCTAAGATGATATCAAACTTAAGAGGCATAGGTATGAATTTATACTAGATGTATGTTAGTTTAAATAGGAAAAAGTGGCAAGCAAATGTGGGTCTAGATGGCATGGTATCATGAAACTTCCTATGATATTCTAGATGGTTCATTCTAAATCTATGAATTTCATTTTATAAAACTAGTGCAAAAATGAAATAAGACATATTATGAACATAAAACTAGATAAAAGCATTAAAAACTAAAAAGAAAATAGAACCAAATGGTGATTAATGGGGTGTTTGCACGAGCGTGGAGGCGTTGCATGGTCGTGGAGATATTGCACGATCGTGGAGTTGCCTTGGGAGGCCGGCGGCGGCACTGGGGAGGTTTGGGGTAGGGTTTAGTTGAAAGAATTTTAGGGTTTTAGTGGAGTAAGATGATGAATAGCGGCCCCTTTATATGGATTTTGGGTCACACGGGCATGGCACATGCCCGTGTGGCTCGGGTTTTGCCCATGTGATTCAAAAATCGGTGATTTTGGTGTGCCTGGTTCGTGGCACATGCCCGTGTACCTAGCGCATGTTGAGGCACATGGTTATATCGCACGGCTGTGTCCTATAATGTTCGCTTCTCCCATAGCCATATAGTAGGTCACACGCTTGTGTCTGAATTGACAGTGTCGACCACGGTCTTGAGGCACGGGCGTGTCGCACGCCTGTGCTTGGATCATACGGCCGTATTGCACGGCCGTATTGTCTGGTTTAAGCCCATGTTTCAATTAACAGTGTTGGCCACGACCACATCGCACGGCCGTGGCACTTTGTCGTATCACGTGTCTTTGGAAAATTTTTACCCTATTTATACACGGCCAAATTGCACTACCGTGTCTCAGTTTAGAGTGTCCACATGGCCTTAGGCACGCTCGTGGGCATGGACGTGTGGTACAAAAATCTTGCATTCAAAAGAGTTAGTCAATATATTAAGAGACTGAAATAAAAAGTTACTAAGTTAGTGCTCGGGTTTCCTCCTGAGAAGCGCTTATTTAGAGTCTAAGCTCGACTCTACCTGGATGTATCACGAAGGGAGTTCGTGGAGCTAAAGCTACTCCCATTATCTTTGAAATTCTCACCTCTGTAATGTTTAAGCCAATGGCTGTTTACCTCAAAAGTGCCGTGGTTTGGGTGAGTTACCTCAACTGCGCCGTATGGAAAGACAGTTTGAGCAGTGAATGGACCTAACCACCTTGATTTAAGTTTTCCAGGAAATAGCTTAAGCCTTGAGTTGTAAAGTAAGACGAGATCACCGGTTTTGAACTGGTTAGGTTGTTTCAACCGATTGTCAAGGCGTCGCTTTGTGGCTTCCTTGTATAATCGTGAGTTTTCATAAGCATTGCAGCGCCATTCATCCAGCTTGTTTAGTTGCATTAGTCGTTTCTCACCTACAAGCTTAAAATCAAGATTTAAAAATTTAATAGCCCAAAATGCTTTATGTTCGAGTTCAAATGGCAGATGACAACTTTTTCCGTAGACAAGTCTATAAAGAGACGTTCCTATGGGTGTTTTGAATGCAGTTCTATGGGCCCATAAAGCATCATCTACTTTTCTTGACCAATCTTTCCTATTTGTTTCAACTGTTTTTTCTAGGATGCGAACTCTTTATTTGTTACTTTGACTTGGCCACTGGTTTGTGGATGATAAGGGGTAGCTATCCTGTGGTGTACTCCATATCTCTTTAAAACTTTTTCAAATTGGGCATTGCAAAAATGAGTACCCCTATCACTAATAATTATCCTAGGTGTTCCAAATCGAGAGAAAAGTTTTTTTAGAAAGCGTACTACCATTCTAGCATTATTAGTAGGTAAGGCTTGGGCTTTCACCCATTTTGACGTGTAATCTACTACTACTAGGATGTACTTATTTCCAAATGAAGTAGGGAATGAACCCATGAAATCAATGCCCCACACATCAAATACCTCACATGCAAGTATATAGTTTTGAGGAATTTCATTATGTTGAGAGATATTACATGTTCTCTAGCATTTATCACAAGAGGTCACATACTTGTTGGCATCTCTAAAAAATGTAGGCTAGTAAAAACCTGATTCGAGTGCTTTGTGAGTAGTTCTAGCTCCACTGTGGTGTCCTCCTGTTGGTCTCGAATGGCAATAATCTAAAATTTGGTATGCTTCTGTTTCAGTAACGCATCCTCGGATAACTTGATCTACATAAATACAAAAAAGAAAAGGGTCTTCCCAAAATTAGTTTTTCACATCAGCGAAGAATCTCTTCTTTTGCTGATGGGTCAACCCTTTTGGGGTTATGTTAGCTACTAAATAATTTGCAAAATCGGCAAACCAAGGAACTGCTGCGTCTGCTATAGCGAGGAGTTGTTCTTTAGGAAACAAGTCGTTTATTTTATCGAGGTACTTGGGGTGTAGATTTTCTAATCTTGAAAGGTGATCTGCTGCCAAATTTTCGGCTCCTTTCTTGTCTTTTATTTCTAAGTCGAATTCCTGTAACAATAGAATCCATCTTATCAATTGCAGTTTTGCATCAGTTTTAGTTAGAAGATAACGAAGAGCAGAATGATCAGTATAAACGATGACTTTTGACAATATGAGATAAGGTCTGAATTTATCAAATGCAAAAATAATAGCTAGCAATTCTTTTTTTGTGGTTGTATAATTTGCTTGTGCAGCTGTTAGAGTTGCTGGCATAATAGATTGGTTGAAAATGCTTGTCTCTTCGCTGTCCCCAAATTGCACCTACTGCAAAATCACTTGCATCGCACATTAGTTCAAAAGGCAAATTCCAATCAGCTGAAATCATAATTGGGGCATTGACTAACTTTTCATTGAGAGTGTTAAAAGATTCTAAACATTCTTGGTCAAAGTTGAAAAGCACATCTTTTTCGAGTAATTTCATCAAAGGCTTAGCTATTTTAGAAAAATCTTTAATGAATCTGCGATAAAAACCAGCATGTCCTAAAAAGCTTCTTATAGCTTTAACCAAATTAGGGGGAGGTAATTTTTCAGTAGTTTCAATTTTTGCTTTGTCTACCTCTATCCCTTTACTAGAAATTTTATGTCCTAGGACAATACCTTCTTGAACCATAAAGTGGCATTTTTCCCAATTAAGTACTAGATTTGTCTCTTCACATCTTATCAGAACGCATTTTAAATTATTAAGACAAAGTTGGAAAGAATTACTGAAAATCGAAAAATCATCAATAAATACCTCCATGATGTCTTCCACGAATTCATCAAAGATAGCTAGCATGCATTGCTGAAAAGTAGCAGGAGCATTACATAATCCAAAAGGCATTCTACGATAAGCAAACGTACCGTATGGACATGTGAATGCTGTTTTCTCCTGATCTTCTGGAGCTATCGGGATTTGAAAGTAACCCGAGAGGCCATCTAGGAAACAATAATACTTATGACCTGATAATCTCTCCAACATCTAATCGATAAAAGGTAAGGGAAAAGAATCTTTTTGAGTTGGTCAATCAGCTTTCTAAATGTAACACCCCAAACCCGGCCCAGACGTTACGACCAAGTCTGGTGTGTCACATTACCTACACTAACTGTGTGACCTAGTTACTAAGATTAGAGCGAGCTTTGTAAAACCGTACTTGTAATTTGGGAAGGAAATCGAGGTTTAGTTTGAGATTGTCCTATCCACTAACCATTTAAAATTTATCTTGTTCGTTGATTTGTTGTTCACTTGTTACGAGAGCTCTGTTTTGAAAACAGTGATTGATTTTTAGAAAAATCTGCCCAGCCTTGTTTAAATCATTTAGATCAATTTGTAATATAAAGTAAAAATAAATAATTTAAAATTCAAATTAAAATAATTAGAGCGGCCTTATTACATACCCAAAAATTTAGAATAAAATAAAAATATTTAAAGAAAATAAAAAAGTAAAATGAATAACTTGATTAAACCCGAAATGCAGTCTATGTGGCCACTTCGAATTCTTCCAGCTCCAAGTCCGCCAATCTAGGGCTCACCTGCGTGGATGGAAGAAAAATGGGTGAGTTTGGAAACTCAGTGTGTAAAGAATGCCCATCCAGAGCCCAAATCAGCTCAAGTCCATTGGGCCTAAGCCCTGTCCAGTCTCATTATATACTTGCCCGAAGCTCTATTCAGAAACAGTAAACTGGGCCTTAACCCTTTACAGATAACTGTACGGCCCGTGGGCCCATTTCAGTAACAGATCATATATTAATTATGAATGCAAGCCCAAACCCAACCTAGCTCCAACCGCTACACTCCACCCGTACCAGCCCTACAGTCCATGTAGGGAATAACTGAACCCACTCAGCCCTACACACCACAGTTGCAGCATAGCTGCTCAGATAATAGTATAACGAGGCAAAGCCCCTTCAGTACGTGGTCAAGCCACTATCAATACTTCCTCCATCAATAACCCAGTCCCATGCAATAGATAATCATGTAATGAACAGAAACAGTAAAACATGCACTTCAGTCAGATTTAACCCTAGGGGTATAACGGTCGTTTTGCACCTAGGGGTAAAATAGTAATTTTACACCTATAAGGGGCATTTCAATAATTATACCAATTTTTAGGGTTTTATGCATATTTTAATCCCTAATAGTCCAACTTTCATCTCAGTAGTTAATTTAGCCCATTTAAGCAGTTTTTAGTTATTGGGCCTTAAAACCCTAATGGGCCCTACAGTGTCATATTACTATTTTGGCCCATTTAGCCCAAAATCTATGATCGGTTTACCAGTTTAAGCAGTTTTGGACCTACAATCTACCTGAACATATTTATTTCCTATTTTACCCATATGGGCCCGTAAGCCCATTGGGCCCACATTTAGCCCATCGAAGCTCAAACTTACCGAAGTGCACGAAATCACGCACTCACCAACCATACCGATTTCGATTACAGATCTATCACTTCCAACCAAGCCACGAGCGCTCCACGCTTGTTAAACCAAGAAATGCCAGAATTTCGGCATTTCAGCTTTTCAGATTTTACCGTTTTAAACTACAAGAGGGTGTTCGATACACACTTGATTTGCGACGACAGCTAACGAGATCTCCCACGATATCCTATAATCGGTCACTTGACATATCAGATTCCAAAATCCAATGATAACAAATAGAATCTTGCCTACCATAATCGGCCATCATCACTTAGGTCCTTGAGATCTTACCTTTGTCGAAATTAGTAACTAGATCTAGATCTAGTCGTTCCACTTGTCCAAGCCCTCAGTCTGTAGCCTCTAGATCACACTAACACAAAATAAATTGATTGTTACTACCCTTAGAGCCTTAAGCCCAAAATCGACAGCCTCCCTATGCATATAGGGGTTTTAGCTTTTGTAACTCCCGAAATAAAATATGAACAGGAAATTTTGATAGCTTACCAATGATTTAATACTCCAAAATGATTCCAATCTAGTTTCTAACTCAGATCTGGTGTAGATCTAGCCTCTAAACACGAGCAGAGAGTGAACCTAGAGATCTAAAGGTTCGGCTCCTAACTGCCTATGAGTATGGTGATTTCAGCTTTGGGTAGAGTGATGAGGATGTTTCGGCTTGAGAAGAAAAGAAGAAGAAAAAGAATGAAAGAGGAGAGGAGAAGAGATTTGGCTATGGAAAATCGGCACAAGAGGAGAACTTTTCTCGAGTTTTCGGCTTTTTGGTACACTAAGAGGAGAATAGAACAAAAGTAGAAAACCCTAAGTGGCAAAACCCTAATTCGACAAGAAGGAAAAGAATTTAGAACTTATCATAATGGCTATTCAAACAAACGGCACAACCTCTCTTTATTTCCCGAAATTGAAACCCCTAAAGCCCTAGCCGAATGCCCCTATCCATATGGCCAAATCAGAAAAAATTAAAAGTATCATCTGCTTACCCTGCATCTAGAACCTTGGCCCTAACACTTAGTCCCCACATCACTTTTTTAGGAACTTAGTTGTGCCACCTTGCCACTTTACCAAAGGCTAACCTGTGTCTTAATTTACTAACTTTTCCTTAAAGGCCCACTTAACCAAGTCCCCTTCACTTTAAATTCAAAACTTGATATTTCTATCGAGTTTTATTGAAGGCTTGGGCCTTCTAAAGTCCCACTAACACACTTAAACATAATTCCAATAACTTAATTACCAAAATTTCAAGATTTCACCAAAATCACAAAAATTTCAAAAATCTCGAAAATCAGGGCGTTACAACTCTACCCCCTTAAAGAAATTTTGGCTCGATATTTACCTAATCCAAATAGTTGAGGGTATTGTCGATGCATTGTCTCTTCTGGCTCCCAAGTAGCCTCTTCTTTGCCATGATTGTGCCAATGCACTTTTACCAATGGAACTGACTTCTTTCTCAACACTTTCATATCTCGATCCAGAATTTGCACAGGCTCCTCTTCAAAGGTCAAATCAGTCTTTACCTCAATCTTTTCCACTGGTACGACATGCGAAGGATCTGATCGATACCGTCTTAGCATGGACACATGAAAGACATCATGTATACGGTCCAGCTCTCGTGGTAACTCTAGCTGATAAGCGACTAGCCCTACCCGTTTAAGAACCCGATAAGGCCTAATAAACCTGGACTCAATTTACCCATCTTGCCAAACCTCAAGATCTTCTTCCAAGGCGAGACCTTCAAAATGACCATATCCCCTACAGAGAACTCGATTTCCTTATGCTTCAGATCAGCATACGACTTTTGCCTATCAGATGCCTCCTTTAACAGATCTCTGATCAACTTAACCTTAGTCTCAGTATCTGCCACTAACTCTGGTCCAAGAACCTGTAAACGTACGACAGCTTCACCCATAAAGCGCCTCATAAGGAGCCATCTGAATTCTCACTTGATAACTGTTGTTGTAAACAAATTCTGCCAAAGGCAAGTAGTCCTCCCAACTACCCCAAAAGTTGATAATACAACCTCTTAACATGTCTTCCAGAACCTGGATAACCCTTTCCGACTGTCCATCTGTTTGAGGGTGAAAAGCAGTGCTGAAGTCCAATCGCATACCTAAAGCCTCATGCAACTTTTGCCAGAATCGAGATATAAACCTGGGATCCTGATCAGAAATTATCGAAATTGGCACCCGATGCAATCACACTATCTCCTCCACATACAGTTTGGCCAACTTATGATGTGAGTAATCAGTTCAGACAGGTATGAAATGGGTAGATTTCGTCAACCTATATAGAATTACCCATACAGAATCCTTCTTGGAGGGTGTCACAGGTAGCCCACTCACAAAATCCATGGTAACCCTTTCCCACTTCCAGAGTGGAATCTTTACTGGCTGCTACAGTCCAAAAGGCAGTTGATGCTCAGCCTTTACTTGCTGGAACGTCAGACATTTCCCCACAAATTCAGTCACCTCTCGCTTAAGTCCAGGTCACCAGTACACCTCTCGCAAGTCTCGATACAACTTATTCCCTCCAAGATGCATGGCACAAGGTCCACCATGAGCCTCTTTTAGAGTTAACTATCTCAAGTTAGAGTCCTTCGGAATGCAAACTCTTCCATGAAAGCACAGAACCCCATCAGTATTCAGTCTAAAATCTGAATTCTCATCATTCTCAGCTGGCTGAAATCAAGGAACCAACGACTCATCCTCTAACTGCTTCTCTTTGATCTACTCAGTCCAAGTTGGTCTTACTTGTAATTCCACTAACAGACTCCCATCGTTATATAGACTTAAAAAAGCAAACATTGCTCCCAACTCAACAATAACCCTTCGACTTAGTGCATCAGCCACCACATTTGCCTTGCCTAGGTGGTACTCAATCGAACAGTCGTAATCCTTAAGCAACTCTATCCATCTACATTGCCTAAGATTCAACTCCTTCTGAGTCAACAGATACTTGAGACTTTTATGGTCTGTGTATATAATACACCTTTCCCCATATAGATAGTGTCTCTAGATTTTCAACGCGAAGATCACCGCTGCCAACTCTAGATTATGCGTAGGGTAATTCGCTTCGTGAGGCTTAAGCTGTCGTGAATCATAAGTGACCACTTTACCCTCTTACATCAGTACACAACCTAATCCCACATGCGAAGCATCACGTACATAGTGAAATCCTTCCCAAACTCTGGCTTTATCAACACTAGCACCTCAATAAATACCTTTTTCAACTTATCAAAGGCTTCTTGCTGCTTCTCAGTCCATACAAAAGATACTTCTTTCCTCAATAGTTTCGTGAACGAGGCCGTAATCAGAGAGAATCATTCTACAAATCTTCTGTAGTACCCTGCCAGACCCAGAAACTTCGAATTTCTGATACTAACCTCGGTGGCTTCCATTCTAGAATTGCCTCAATTTTTTGAGGATCTACCCTAATTCCTTCAGCAGAGACAACATGACCCAGAAAAGTCACTTCTCGCAACCAAAATTCACACTTACTGAACTTTGTATGTAGTTGCTTCTCTTTCAGCACTTGCAGAACAATACGAAGATGCTCATCATGCCTCTCCTCAGTTTCCGAATATACCAGAATATCGTTGATAAAGATGACTACAAATCGGTCCAAGTAAGGCTGGAACACTCGATTCATCAGATCCATGAAAGCTGCAGGTGCATTCGTCAATCCAAATGGCACAACCAGGAACTCATAATGACCATACCGAGTTCTGAATGTTGTCTTATGAATATCAACTTAGTTTGCCCTTAACTGATGGTATCCAGATCGAAGATTGATCTTGGAGAACACCAAAGCTCCTCTGAGCTGGTCAAACAGATCGTCGATTCTTGGCAGAGGATACTTGTTCTTTATCATTAGTTTGTTCAACTGGCGATAATCAATGCACATACGCATTGTCCCATCCTTCTTCTTCACGAATAGTACCGGTGCTCCTTATGGAGACACACTTGGTCTTATGAAACCTCTATCCAACAACTCTTGAATTTGTGCTTTTAGTTCAACTAACTCCTTCGGTGCCGTTATATAGGGCGCGATGGACACTGGAGCTGTTCCAGGCAGCAAGTGGATTCTCAACTCGACTTCTCGATTCGGAGGTAATCCAGAAAGCTCCTCTGGAAAAACATCTTGGAATTCTTTAACAGTTCCAACCGTCACTACAGTCAAGTCCTCAGTCTCGGTCTGACTTACAAAAGCCAAGTATGCCCCGCAACCTTTACGAATTAACTTCTTAACTCTCAAGGTCGATACCATATCGGACAAGGAGTCCTTTCGCTCCCCAATAACCATTACCTCTTCATCCTCGGCAGTCCTTAACACCATTCTCTTAGCTGCACAATCCAAAGTCGCCTTATGCTTAGTCAACCAGTCGATACCCAAGATCAGATCGAACTCTCGAAATGGTAGCTCCATTAAGTCTTCAGCAAAGATCCTACCTTGAGTCTCTAAAGGCACCTCCCTAAAGAGTTTATCTACCCTAACCGAGTGACCCAGTGGACTTATCACCGTTACCCCACTCATAGTTCCTCAGAGTACACACCCAATGACCCAGAAATGTCACATGCTACATACAAATGAGTAGAACCCACGTCTATCAAAACAGTGTATGGCATGCTAGAGATAAAAAACGTACCAGTTATGACATCAGATCATCACCCTCCTCTCTGCGTTGAGCAGCATATACAAATACTGGCTGGCGAGCCTCAACATTACCAGCACCCCTACCAGGTGCCCCACGTCCATGTCCATTTCCATTGCAACCTCTACCTTGTCCACGGCCCCTCGGTGGTAGTGGTCTACCTTGGACGGGTTGAGCAACCCTCTGTTCTGCAAATTGAGTCTGAGCTGGCCTCCTCGGACATTCCTTGATCCTTTGGTCTTTGGACCCACATCAAAGACATGCCCCAGTACGCTTCCAACATTCTTATAGATGCACTCTACCACAGTCCCCGCAAGGCTACGGTCTAACAGTATTTACCGGAACTGCTTGAACCGGTTCCTCCACTCTCGCTCTCTTGATATTTCAGTTTGCAGCACCAGACGGTCCAGAATCCCTCCTAAATCAGTTTCGATCCTTATCACGGTTCTGCCATTCAGTTGGCTTCACTTACTCGGCTACTTTGGCCTTCTCCACCAACTCAGCAAAGTCGCGCTCCCTCTACGGAGCTATCAACACCTTTAACTCGTCCTTGAGACCATTCTCAAAGTGAATACTACGTTCATACTCCATAGCAACTATACCGCTGGCACACCTACTTAGACTTAGAAATTCCACCTCAAACTCAGCAACAGACTTAGTGCATTGGGTTAGGTTTAGAAATTCCCTCCTACGTGCATCCACATAACTCACTCCGACGTACTTCCCCTTGAAAGACATCTTAAATAGTTCCCAGGTTACCCGCTCAGCTGGGGTACTTTCCCTCACAGTGATCCACCATTGATACGTCTCGTCTCGTAGTAGAGACACCGCTCCTTTCAGCTTTTACTCCATCGAGCAATCCAGGTCGTTCATAATCCGTTTTGTAGCTTCCAGCCAATACTCAGCTACATTTGGGACTACTCCAAAAATGCCCCTGAAAACCTCTGCTCCGTTAGCCCGGAGTCGCTCAGATATGGATCCCTTATGCACTGGCTCAACATTAGCTCCAGCAACCCTTTCCTAAACCCTTCACATTGCCTGGGACAAGACATCATACCCTGCGGCCCGATCATTCGGCCCATTTTTAGCTACCGGTGGCGGTCGTGCCCCCTCAGCTAGCAAGTGTTCTGAAGATGAAGACCCATCTTGAACACTGCCTCAGCCACGTCCACGGCCTCGTCCACGAGCAGCCCTTGGACTTATAACGTGTTATCAGAGTACGAATTTTTTGACATTAGTTTAATGTTTTAGTTGTTTATTACAGAATGTCTTATGTACAAGTAGAGTTTTAGAGTGGGTTTCATAATTTCGTAGCCCAGCTACAGTCTCAGTTTTCTAGTGTTTTTTTTAGTTTCCCTACAGTCTCAGTCTTACAGTTTTCAGTACTACCCTATCTATAGTTTCATAATAGGGCCTTAGTTCTATCTACAGTGATGTCTCAGTATAGTACAGTATAAGAAATAGAAATAATTACAGACTTGGTGCCGGGGATTCAGTGTGCCACCTCTTCAGTTATCAAATTTTAGAAACCCATAAAAACTTAAACCTTTTTAAATTAAACCTTAAAACATGTATATTTGAAGAAAATGAGTTTGAAAAGGGTTTCCTAAATTTCCCAAAAATTGATTTCGAAAAATACCCTTCTTTAAATTTTAAAATTTTTGAAAACTTTTTGGACCCGATCCACAGCCAAATTGTTGCAACCGGGCTCTGATACCACAAAATGTAACACCCCAAACTCGGCCCAGACGTTACGACAAAGTCTGGTGTGTCACATTACCTACACTAACCGTGTGACCTAGTTACTGAGATTAGAGCGAGCTTTGTAAAACCGTACTTGTAATTAGGGAAGGAAATCCAAGTTTAGTTTGAGATTGTCCTATCCACTAACCGTTTAAAATTTATCTTGTTCGTTCATTTGTTGTTCACTTGTTACGAGAGCTCTGTTTTGAAAACATTGATTGATTTTTAGAAAAATTCACGCAGCCTTGTTTAAATCATTTAGATCAATTTGTAATATAAAGTAAAAATAAATAATTTAAAACCCAAATTAAAATAATTAGAGCGGCCTTATTACATACCCAAAAATTCAGAATAAAATATAAATATTTAAATAAAATAATAAAGTAAAATGAATAACTTGGTTAAACCCAAAATGAAGTCTACGTGGCCATTCCGAATCCCTCCAGCTCCAAGTCCACCAATCTAGGGCTCACCTGCATGGATGGAAGAAAAAGGGGTGAGTTTGGAAACTCAGTGTGTAAAGAAAGCCCATTTAGAGCCTAAATCAGCTTAAACCCATTGGGCCTAAGCCCTGTCCAGTCTCAGTATATACTGGGCCGAAGCCCTATTTAGATACAGTAAACTGGGCCTTAACCCTTTACAGATAACAGTACGGCCCGTGGGCCCATTTCAGTAACAGATCAGATATCAATTATAAATGCAAGCCCAAACCCAACCTAGATCCAAACCCTACACTCCACTCGTACCAGCCCTATACTCCATGTGGGGAATAACTCAACCCACCCAGCCCTACACTCTACAGTTGCAGCATAGCTGCTCAGATAACAGTATAACGAGGCAAAGCCCCTTCAGTACGTGGTCAAGCCACTATCAGTACTTCCTCTATCAATAACCCAGTTCTATTCAACCGATAATCATGTAATGAACAGAAACAGTAAAACCTGCACTTCAGTCAGATTTAACCCTAGGGGTATAACGGTCATTTTGCACCTAGTGGTAAAATAGTAATTTTGAACCTATAAGGGGTATTTCAGTAAGTATAGTGTTTTTAGGGTTTTATGCATATTTTAATCCCTAATAGTCCAACTTTCATCTCAGGAGTTAATTTAGCCCATTTAAGTAGTTTTTAGTTATTGGGCCTTAAAACCCCTAATGGGCCGTTCGGTGTCATATTACTATTTTGGCCCATTTAGCCCAAAATCTATGACCAATTTACCAGTTTAAGCAGTTTTGGACCTACAATCTACCAGAACACGTTTATTGCCTATTTTACCCATATGGGCCCGTAAGCCCATTGGGCCCACATTTAGCCCATCGAAGCCCAAACTAACCAAAGTGCACGAAATCGCGCACTCACCAACCTTACCGATTCCGATTATAGATCTATCGCTTCCAACCAACCCACGAGTGCTCACACGCTCGTTAGTCCATGAAATGCTAGAATTTTGGCATTTTGGCTTTTTGACTTTTGTCGATTCAAACTACAAGAGGGTGTTTGATACACACCTGATTTACGACAACAGCTAACGAGATCTCCCACGATACGCTACAATCGGTCACTTGACATATCAGATTCCAAAATCCAATGATAATAAATGTAATCTTACCTACCATAATCGACCATCATCATCTAGGTCATTGAGATCTTACCTTTGTCGAAATTGGTGACTAGATCTAAATCTAGTCGTTCCACTTGTCCAAGCCCTCATTCTGTAGCCTCTAGATCACACTAACACAAAATAAATTGATTGTTACTACCCTTAGAGCCCTAAGCCCCAAATCGATAGCATCCTTATGCATATAGGTGTTTCGACTTTTCTAAATCCCGAAATAAAATATGAACAGGAGATTCCGATAGCTTACCAATGATTTAATACTTCAAAATGATTCCAATCTCATTTCCAACTCAGATCTAGCATAGATCTAGCCTCTAAATGCGAGCAGATAGTGAATCTAGAGATCTAAAGGTTCGGCTCCTAACTCTCTATGAGTATGGTGATTTTGGTTTTTGTTGCGAGGAAGAAGAAGGTGATTTCAAGTGGTGATGCCGATAAAGATTAGGGGTTTGGAGGATGTGAACTTCGGCCAATGAGAAGAAGAAAGTAGGAGGATTCAGCTATAGACAAATCGGCACAAAAATAAACTTTCGAGATTTTAGCTTTTATGTGTATTCGGCTATGGGGAATTGAAAGAGAATGGGAATGAAAGAAAAGAGAATGGAAGAAGAGGTGAGTAGAGTGATGAGGATGTTTCGGGTTGAGAAGAAAAGAAGAAGAAAAAGAATGAAAGAGGAGAGGAGAAGAGATTTGGCTATTACAAATCGGCACAAGAGAAGAACTTTTCTTGCGTTTTCAGCTTTTTGGTACACTAAGAGGAGAGTAGAACAAAAGTAGAAAAGCCTAAGTGGCAAAACCCTAATTCGGCAAGAAGGAAAAGAATTTAGAACTTACCCTAATGGCTATTCAAACAAACGGCACAACCTCTCTTTATTTGCCGAAATTGCAACCCCTAAAGCCCTAGCCGAATGCCCCTATCCATATGATCAAATCAAAAAAAATTAAAAGTATCATCTGCTTACCCTGCAACTAGAACCTTGGCCCTAACACTTAGTTCACACGCCACTTTTTTAGGAACTTAGTGGCGCTACCTTGCCACTTTACCAAAGGCTTGTCTGTGTCTTAATTTACTAACTTTTCCTTAAAGGCCCACTTAACCAAGTCCCATTCACTTTAAATTCAAAACTTGATATTTCTATCAGGTTTTATTGAAGGCTTGGGCCTTCTAAAGTCCTACTAACACACTTAAACACAATTCCACTAACTCAATCACCAAAATTTCAAGATTTCACCAAAATCACAAAAATCCCGAAAATCCTGAAAATCAGGGCGTTGCAACTCTACCATTCTTAAAGAAATTTCAGCCTCGAATTTTACCTGATCCAAATAATTGAGGGTATTGTCGATGCATTGCCTCTTCTGGCTCCCAAGTAGCCTCTTCTTTGCCATGATTGCGCCAAAGCACTTTTACCAATGGAACTGACTTCTTTCTCAACACTTTGATCTCTCGATCCAGAATTTGTATAGGCTCCTCTTCAAAGGTCAAATTGGTCTTTACCTCAATCTCTTCCCCTGGTACGGCATGCGAAGGATCCGATCAATACCGTCTTGGCATGGACACATGAAAGACATCATGTATATGGTCCAGCTTTGGCGGTAACTCCAGCTGATAAGCTACTGGCCCTACCCGTTTAAGAACCCGATAAGGCCCAATAAACTGCGGACTCAATTTGCCCTTCTTCTCAAACCTCAAGATACTCTTTCAAGGCGAGACCTTCAAAAAGACCATATCCCCTACAGAGAACTCGATTTCCTTACGCTTCAGATCAACATACGACTTTTGCCTATCAGATGCCTCCTTTAACCGATCTCTGATCAACTTAACCTTAGTCTCAGTATCTACCACTGACTCTGGTCCAAGAACCTGTCGTTCTCCCAATTCTGTCCAACACGTAGGCGTACGACAGCTTCGCCCATAAAGTGCCTCATAATGAGCCATCTGAATACTCGCTTGATAACTGTTGTTGTACGCAAATTCTGCCAATGGAAAGTAGTCCTCCCAACTACCCCGAAAGTTGATAATACAACCTCTTAACATGTCTTCCAGAACCTGGATAACCCATTCCGACTGTCCATCCGTCTGAGGGTGAAAAGTAGTGCTGAAGTCCAATCGCGTACCCAACGTATCATGCAACTTTTGCTAGAATCGTGATGTAAACCTGGGATCCCGATCAGAAATTATCAAAATTGGTACCCCCTGCAGTCGCACTATCTCCGCCACATATAGTTTGGCCAACTTCTAAAGTCAATAATCGGTTCAGACAGGTATGGAATGGGCAGATTTCGTTAACCTATCCACAATCACCCATACAAAATCCTTCTTAGAGGGTGTCAAAGGTAGCCCACTCACAAAATCCATGGTAACCTTTTCCCACTTCTAGAGTGGAATCTTTACTGGCTGCAACAGTCTAGAAGGCAGTTGATGCTCAGCCTTTATTTGTTGGCACGTCAGACATTTCCTCACAAATTCAATCATCTCTTGTTTAAGTCCAGGCCACCAGTACACCTCTCACAAGTCTTGATACAGCGTATTCCCTCCAGGATGCATGGCACAAGGTCCATCATGAGCCTCTTTTAGAATTAACTGTCTCAAGTCAGAGTCCTTCGGAATGCAAACTCTTCCACGAAAGCACAGAACCCCATCAGTATTTAGTCCAAAATCCAAATTCTCAT
Organism: Gossypium stocksii; assembly: GCA_020496765.1. Classification (NCBI taxonomy): domain Eukaryota; kingdom Viridiplantae; phylum Streptophyta; class Magnoliopsida; order Malvales; family Malvaceae; genus Gossypium; species Gossypium stocksii. Next base: position 54,545,324 of record CM035621.1, read on the forward strand.
CATTCTCAGCTTGCTGAAATCGAGGAACCAATGACTTATCCTCTAACTGCTTCTCTTTGATCTGCTTAGTCCAAGTTGGTATTACTTGCAATTCCGCTAACAGACTCCCATCGTCATATAGACTCAAACAAGCAAACATAGCTCCCAACTCAGCAACAACCCTTCAAATTAGTGCATCAGCCACCACATTCACCTTGCCTGGATGGTATTCAATCGAATAGTCGTAATCCTTAAGCAACTCTATCCATCTACGTTGCTTAAGATTCAACTCCTTCTAAGTCAATAGATACTTTAGACTTTTATTGTCTGTGTATATAATACACCTTTCCCCATATAGATAGTGTCTCTAGATTTTCAACGCGAAGATCACCATTGCTAACTCTAGATCATGTGTAGGGTAATTCACTTCGTGAGGCTTAAGCTATCGCGAAGCATAAGCGACCACTTTACCCTCTTGCATCATCACACAGCCTAATCCTACATACGAAGCATCACTGTACATAGTGAAATCCTTCCTAAACTCTGGCTATATCAACACTGGCGCCTCAGTCAATACCTTTTTCAACTTATCAAAGGCTTCTTGCTGCTTCTCAATCCATACAAAAGATACTCATTTCCTCAATAGTTTTGTCAACGGGGCTGTAATCAGAGAGAATCCTTCTACAAATCTTCTATAGTACCCTACCAGACCTAGAAAACTTTGAATTTCTAATACTGACCTAGGTGGCTTCCATTCTAGAATTGCCTCAATTTTCTAAGGATCTACCCTAATTCCTTCAGCAGAGACAACATGACCCAGAAAGGTCACTTCTCACAACCAAAATTAACACTTACTAAAATTTGCATGAAGTTGTTTCTCTCTCAGCACTTGCAGAACAATACGAAGATGCTCATCATGCTTCTCCTCAGTTTCTGAATATACCAGAATATCGTCGATAAAGATGACTACAAATCGGCCCAAGTAAGGTTGGAACACTCGATTCATCAGATCCATGAAAGTTGCAAGTGCATTTGTCAGTCCAAATGGCATAACCAGGAACTCGTAATGACCATACCAAGTTTTGAATACTATCTTATGAATATCCATTTCCTTTACCCTTAATTGATGGTATTCAGATCGAAGATCGATCTTGGAGAACACCGAAGCTCCTCTGAGCTGGTCAAACAGATCGTCGATTCTTGGTAGAGGATACTTGTTCTTTATCGTCAATTTGTTCAACTGGCGATAATCGATGCACATACGCATCGTCCCATCCTTCTTCTTCACGAACACTACTGGTGCTCCCCATAGAGACACACTTGGTCTTATGAAACCTCTATCCAACAAAACAAGAATTTGTACTTTCAGTTCCACTAACTCCTTCGGTGCCATTCTATAGGGCGCGATGGACACTGGAGCAATTCTAGGTAGCAAGTCGATTCCAAACTCGACTTCTCGATTCAGAGGTAATCTAGAAAGCTCCTTCAGAAAAACATCTTGGAATTCCTTAACAGTTCTAACCATCTCTACAGTCAAGTCCTCAGTCTCGGTCTGACTTACAAAAGCAAAGTACGCCCCGCAACCTTTACGAATTAGCTTCTCGGCTCTCAAAGCCGAAACCACATCAGACAAGTAGTCCCTTCGCTCCCCAATAACCACTACCTCCTCATCCTCGACAGTCCTTAACACCATTCTCTTAGCTGCACAATTCAGAGTCGCCTTATGCTTAGTCAACCAGCCCATACCCAAGATCAAATTGAACTCTCCGAATGGTAGCTCTATTAAGTCCCCAGCAAAGATCCTACCTTTAGTCTTTAAAGGCACCTCCCTAAAGAGTTTATCTACCCCAACTGAGTGACCCAGTGGACTTATCACAGTTACCCCACTCATAGTTTCCTCAGAGTGCACACCCAACGACCCAGAAATGTCACATTCTACATATGAATGAGTAGAACCCACGTCTATCAAAGCAGTGTATGGCATGCTAGAGATAAAAAACGTACTAGTTATTATGTCAGGTGCATCACCCTCCTCTTAGCGTCAAGCAGCATATATCAATACTGGCTGGCGAGCCTCAGCATTACCAGCACCCCTACCAGGTGCTCCACGTCCACGACCATTTCCATTGCCACCTCTACCTTGTCTACGGCCCCTCGGTGGTAGCGATCCACCTCGCACGGGTTGAGCAACCCTCTGTTCTGTAACTTGAGTCTGAGCTGGCTTCCGCGGATAGTCCTTGATCCTATGTCCTTTGGACCCACATAGGAGACATACCCCAGTACGCTTCCAGCATTCTCTTAGATGCACTCTACAACAGTCTCCGTAAGGCTACGGTCTAACTGTATTTACCGAAACTGCTCAAACTAGTTCCTCCACTCTCGCTCTCTTGACATTTCGGTTTGCAGCACCAGACAGTCCAGAATCCCTCCTAAATCAGTTTTGATCCTTATCACGATTCTGCTGTTCAGTTCGCTTCACTTCTTCAGCTATCTTGGCCTTCTCTACCAACGCGCAAAGTCGTGCTCCCCGTGCGGAGCTATCAGTACCCTTAACTCGTCCCTGAGGCCATCCTCAAAGCGAATACTACGTTCATACTCCGTAGCAACTATACCGCTGGCAAACCGACTCAGCCTCAGAAATTTTACCTCATACTTAGCAACAGACTTATTGCCCTGGATTAGGTTTAGAAATCCCTCCTATGTGCATCGACATAACTTGCTCCGACGTACTTCTCCTTGAAAGACATCTTAAACAGTTCCCAGGTTACCCACTCAGCTGGGGTACTCTCCCTCACAGTGATCCACTATTGATGCGCTTTGTCTCGCAGTAGAGACACCTCACCTTTCAGCTTTTACTCCACCGAGCAATCCAGGTCGTCCATAATCTGTTCTATAGCTTTTAGCCAATACTCAGCTACATTTAGGGCTACTCCAGGAATGCCGCTGAAAACCTCTGCTCTGTTAGCCCGGAGTCGCTTAGAGATGGATCCCTATTCACTAGCCTAACATTAGCTCCAAGAACCCTTTCCAAAACCCTTAACATTGCTTGATACAAGGCATCATCCCCTACGGCCCAATCACTCAGCCCATTTTCGGCTACTGGTGGCTTCCGTGCCCCCTCAGCTGGCAAGTGTTCCAAAGATGAAGACCCATCTTGAACACTGGCTCGGCCACATCCACGGCCTCGTCCACGAGCAGCCCTCATACTCATAACATCTTATTTGATTACAAATTTTATGACATTAGTTTAATGTTTCAATTGTTTATTACAGTATGTCTTATGTACAAATAGAGTTTCAGAGTGGGTTTCATAATTTCGTAGCCTAGCTACAGTCTCAGTTTTCTAAGGGTTTTTTTTTTTAGTTTCCCTACAGTCTCAGTCTTACAGTTTTCAGTACTACCCTATCTATAGTTTCATAATAGGGTCTCAGTTCTATCTATAGTGATGTCTTAGTACAATACAGTATAAGAAATAGAAATACTTACAGACTTGGTGCCAGGGATTCAGTGTGCCACCACTTCAGTTATCAGATTTCAGAAACCCAAAAAAACTTCAATCTTTTTAAATCAAACCTTAAAACATGTATATTTGAAGAAAATGAGTTTGAAAAGGGTTTCCTAAATTTCCCAAAAATTGATTTCCAAAAATACCCTTCTTTAAATGTTAAAAATTTTAAAAACTTTTTAGACCCGATCCACAATCGAGTTGTTATAATCGGGCTCTGATACCACTAAATGTAAACCCCAAACCCAGCCCAGACGTTACGGCCAAGTCTGGTTGTCACATTACCTACACTAACCGTGTGACCTAGTTACTAAGATTAGAGCGAGCTTTGTAGAACCGTACTTGTAATTTGGGAAGGAAATCCAGGTTTAGTTTGAGATTGTCCTATCCACTAACCATTTAAAATTTATCTTGTTCGTTCATTTGTTGTTCACTTGTTACGAGAACTCTGTTTTGAAAACATTGATTGATTTTTAGAAAAATCCGTGCAGCCTTGTTTAAATCATTTAGATCAATTTGTAATATAAAGTAAAAATAAATAATTTAAAACCCAAATTAATATCATTAGAGTGGCCTTATTACATACCCAAAAATTTAGAATAAAATATAAATATTTAAAGAAAATAATAAAGTAAAATGAATAACTTGATTAAACCCGAAATGCAGTCTACGTGGCCACTACGAATCCCTCTAGCTCCAAGTCCACCAATCTAGGGCTCACCTGCATGGATGGAAGAAAAAACGGTGAGTTTGGAAACTCAGTGTGTAAAGAAAGCCCATCTAAAGCCTAAATCAGCTCAAGCCCATTGGACCTAAGCCCCATCCAGTCTCAGTATATACTGGGCCGAAGCCTTATTCATAAACTGGGCCTTAACCCTTTACAGATAACAGTACGGCCCGTGGGCCCATTTCAGTAATAGATCAGATATCAATTATGAATGCAAGCCTAAACCCAACCTAGATCCAACCACTACACTCCACCCGTACTAGCCCTACACTCCATGTGAGGAATAACTCAACCCACCCAGCCCTACAGTCCACAGTTGCAGCATAGCTGCTCAGATAACAGTATAAAGAGGCAAAGCCCCTTCAGTACGTGGTCAAGCCACTATCAGTACTTCCTCCATCAATAACCCAGTCCTATTCAATCAATAATCATGTAATGAACAGAAATAGTAAAACTTGGACTTCAGTCAGATTTAACCCTAGGGGTATAACGGTCGTTTTGCACCTAGGGGTAAAATAGTAATTTTGCACCTATAAGGGGTATTTCAGTAAGTATAGTGTTTTTAGGGTTTTATGCATATTTTAATCCCTAATAGTCCAACTTTCATCTCAGTAGTTAATTTAGCCCATTTAAGCAATTTTTAGTTATTGGGCCTTAAAACCCCTAATGGGCCGTACAGTGTCATATTACTATTTTGGCCCATTTAGCCCAAAATCTATAACCGGTTTACCAGTTTAAGCAGTCTTGGACCTACAATCTACCAGAACACGTTTATTGCCTATTTTACCCATTTGGGCTCGTAAGCCCATTGGGCCCATATTTAGCCCATCGAAGCCCAAACTTACCAAAGTGCACGAAATCGCGCACTCACCAACCTTACCGATTCCAATTATAGATCTATTGCTTCCAACCAACCCACGAGCGCTCACACGCTCGTTAGTCCATGAAATGCTAGAATTTTGGCATTTCGGCTTTTGCCGATTTAAACTACAAGAGGGAGTTTGATACACACCTAATTTACGACAACAGCTAACGAGATCTCCCACGATATCCTACAATCGATCACTTGACTTATCAGATTCCAAAATCCAATGATAATAAACGTAATCTTACCTACCATAGTTGGCCATCATCATCTAGGTCATTGAGATCTTACCTTTGTCGAAATTGGTGACTAGATCTAGATCTAGTCGTCCCACTTGTCCAAGCCCTCATTCTGTAGCCTCTAGATCACACTAACACAAAATAAATTGATTGTTACTACCCTTAGAGCCCTAAGCCCCAAATCGATAGCCTCCCTATGCATATAGGGGTTTCGACTTTTCTAAATCCTGAAATAAAATATGAACAGGAGACTCCGATAGCTTACCAATGATTTAATACTTCAGAATGATTCCAATCTCATTTCTAACTTAGATCTGGTATAGATCTAGCCTCTAAACATGAGTAGAGAGTGAATCTAGAGATCTAAAGATTCAGCTGCTAACTGCCTATGAGTATGGTGATTTTGGCTTTTGTTGCGAGGAAGAAGAAGGTGATTTCAAGTGGTGATGCTGACAGAGATTAGGGGTTTGGAGGATGTGAACTGCGGCCAAGGAGAAGAAAAAAGTAGGAGGATTCGGCTATGACAAATTGGCACAAAAATAAACTTTCAGGATTTTAGCTTTTATGTGTATTCAGCTGTGGGGAATTGAAAGAGAAGGGGAATGAAAGCAAAGAGAATGGAAGAAGAGGTAAGTACAGTGATGAGGATGTTTCGAGTTGAGAAGCAAAGAAGAAGAAAAAGAATGAAAAAGGAGAGGAGAAGAGATTTGGCTATGGCAAATCGGCACAAGACGAGAACTTTTCTTGCGTTTTCAACTTTTTGGTACACTAAGAGGAGAATAGAACAAAAGTAGAAAATCCTAAGTGGCAAAACCCTAATTCAGCAAGAAGGAAAAGAATTTAGAACTTACCCTAATGGCTATTCAAACAAACGGCACAACCTCCCTTTATTTGCTGAAATTGTAACCCCTAAAGGCCTAGCTGAATGCCCTATCCATATGACCAAATTGGAAAAAATTAAAAGTATCATCTGCTTACCCTGCAACTTGAACCTTGGCCCTAACACTTAGTTCACACGCCACGTTTTTAGGAACTTAGTGGCGCCACCTTGCCACTTTACCAAAGGCTTGCGTATGTCTTAATTTACTAACTTTTCCTTAAAGGCGCACTTAACCAAGTCCCCTTCACTTTAAATTCAAAACTTGATATTTCTGTCGGGTTTTATTGAAGGCTTGGGCCTTCTAAGGTCGCACTAACACACTTAAACATAATTCCAATAACTCAATCACCAAAATTTCAAGATTTCACAAAAATCACAAAAATCTCGAAAATTAGGGCGTTACACTATAATCAATGCAAACTCTCCATCCAGCGACTGTTCTTGTAGGTATTGACTCCTTTTTACCATTAGATACCACGGTCATGCCTCCCTTTTTAGGAACAACCTGTACAGAACTTACCCAAGAACTGTCAAAAATTGGATAAAAAAATGCCTGCATCTAGAAGTTTAATTACCTCGACTTTTATGACTTCGTGCATGTTGGGATTCAATCGTCTCTGAGCTTGCACCGACGGCTTATATTCATCTTCCATTAAAATTTTGTGGGTGCAAAAAGAAGGACTAATTCCTTTAATGTCAGAAATCTTCCAAGCTATAGCCTTCTTGTGTTCCCTTAATACTTGAAGTAGTTCGTTTTTCTTTTCAGCGCTCAATTATGATGTAATAATTACTGGTAATATAGAATCATCTCCTAAAAATGCATATTCAAAGTGGTCAGGCAACTGTTTTAATTCCAATTTAAAAGGTTCATCAATCGAAGGTTTTTGTCTCAGTTCGTCATCATCTTAATACTTTAATAACTTATGTGCCTTGTGACAAATTCATTAGAGTTTAACTCCTTCATTACTTCTCTAACTTCAGTGGTGGCTTCATCTTCCCCCCACCTTGAACAAGACACAGTTCCAACGTGTCTGCGAGAGAAATTTCTTGAAATTTATCTTGAACAAAATAATCAATAACATCAATAAAATAATAGAAGTCGTCTTGTTCTCTAGAAAATCTCATAGCATCATAGATTTTAAAAATGACTTCTTCTTCGCCAACTCTAAGCATTAATTTACCATCCCTACATCGATAACGGCTCTAGCAGTAGCTAAAAATGGGCGGCCCAAAATTAAAGGCACCTCAATATCCTCATCCATATCAAGCACAATAAAATCGACAGGGAATATAAATTTATCTACCTTTACCAGCACATCTTCAATGATTCCCCTAGGATATTTAACAGATTTATCAGCTAATTGTATACTCATCCTAGTGGGTTTTGGTTCCCCTAGACCTAGTTGTTTGAACATTTTGTAGGGCATTAGATTAATACTAGCATCTAAATCAGCTAAGGCTTTATCAATGATTAAACTACCAATTAAGCAAGGAATAGTAAAACTCCTTAGATCTTTTAGTTTGGCTGGCAGTTTATTTTGGAGAATAGCTAGCATTCTTCGTTGAGTTCCACTGTGGCTAGTTCTTACAACTTCCTTTTATTTGTGAGAAGCTCTTTAAGAAACTTTGCATACTTCGGCATCTGCGAAATTGCTTCAACAAAAGGTAAGTTAATATGTAACTGTTTAAAAAGTTTAAGAAATTTATCGAATTGAGCATCTGTATGGTTTTTCTTCAACTTTATCGGATATGGTATGGGTGGTTTATATTCCTTAAGTGTTGGTGGAGTACTTTCTTTAGGTTCTGCCTCCTCTACCTTGTCCTTTTTGGCTTCTTGAACAGGCTTCTTTTCTGATTCAGCTAGGACATTCCCATCCCTTAGAGTAATTGCTTTGACATGTTCTCTAGGATTTGGCTCAGTGTTACTTGGTAGCCCACCTTGTGGTTTTTCTAAAATTAATTTGGCAAGCTGACCAATTTGATTCTCGAGCCCTTGAATGGATGCTTGCTGATTCTTTAGTGCCGTTTCAGTATTTTGGAAACGGGTTTCTGATACGGCCATGAATTTGGTGAACATCTCTTCAAGGTTCAACTTTTTCTCTTGTTGTAGTGGTTATTGCTAAAATCCCAAAGGAGCGGTTGTCTTTGATTTCTTTGTCCTCCCTATGAAAAATTGGGGTGATTCTGCCAACTTTCATTGTAAGTATTATTATAAGGGTTATTTTGAGGTATAGAATTGTTACCCATATAGTTGGCTTGGTCGGTTTCCATACCATGTCCATAAGAGGAATAGTCTGGATTGACCATATTTCCTTGAGTTGTGTCACACTACATCACTGGTTGTGCCTGCGTAGAACCAACAAAATTATCAAACTTTTTATTTAAAAGTTCTACCTGATTAGTAAGCATGGTGACGGCATCAATATTGAAAACTCTTGCAGCTTTTGTTGGCTTTGTCCTCATGACTTGCCATTGATAATTGTTCAGTGACATCTCTTCTATAAATTCATAAGCTGCTTCTGGTGTTTTGTTGTTGATTGTTCCTCCTGCGGCTGCATCGATCATTTGCCTTATTGATGGATTCAAACCGTTGTGAAAGGTTTGAACTTGTAACCACAAAGGCAACCCATGGTGAGGGCACCTTTTCAAAAGATCTTTGTATCTCTTCCAAGATCGTAAAGTGTCTCTAAATCCATCTGCACAAAACATTTCGCAATTTAGCTATTTTAGCTAGAGGAAAATATTTAAGTAAGAATTTCTCGGTCATCTGTTCCCATGTAGTGATTGAGCCTTGTGGTAGAGAATTCAACCATTGCTTAGCTCTATTCCTTAGGGAAAAAGGAAATAGTCGGAGGCAAATGGCATCGTCAGAAACACCATTGATTTTAAAAGTATCACACAATTCCAAAAAATTGGCTAAATGTGAGTTGGGATTCTCATCCTGTAAACCATCAAACTGCACAAATTGCTGAATCATTTGAATAGTGTTAGATTTTAGTTCAAAATTATTTGTAGCAATAGCAGGTCTAATAATACTAGATTGAGTACCAGCCAAATTCGGTTTAGCATAATCATACATAGTGCGAGGAGCATCATCTTGGTTCACTGGTTACGCGGCTATCGCGGGAGGTGGTTGATTATCTTGATTTGCTTCCATTGCTTTCATATGTTTAGGTTCTTGTTCTTGGTCTTGCTCGAGATAATGTAGGCTTTGTCTGATCTCTCTACGAGTTTTGCAAACTGTCGCTTCCAAGTCTTCGTCGAATAGCAGTGGTCCTTCTAGGTTTCTTCTAGTCATAAACTAGAAATACCTAGAAAGGAAAAAGCAAAGAGAATGAAAATAAAAGCTGAAAATAATAAAAATATAGTAATGGCTAAAGTAATAGAAATAGAGTTTTCTTAATATTTTAGTTCCCCGGCAACGGCGCCAAAAACTTGATATGCGTGATATGAAGTAATAAAATTTATTATAATGATCGTACCAAAAACTAACTATTATCATGACTTTAAGGCAAGCACACCTATCGAACAGTAGTATAGCTTAGTGGCAAGACCGAGATAATGTACCCAAGGGAACCAAAAGTACTAGTACTAACTTTCTTTCTATTATTTAACCTAGAAATAAAATGGGTTTTTTTTTTTAAACTAAACTAATTCTAAAACTAAACTATGAATGCACAAAAAGTGAATTGGGGAAAAACTTCTTAGGAAAAATTGATTGATTTGGGCAATACTCAAGGGAAAATCCACCTAGACTTCACTTGTTATCAATTCTTGAGCTAGTTGATTTATTCACTTGACTTGATCCGCAGAGATCCCTAGATCCCTAACTTATGTTAATACCTCCGTCAAGGATAAGAACAACTAATCCTAGGTTGATTAACTGAAATCTCTTTCTAGGTAAAACCCCTAGTCTTGCATTAACTCAATCTATGGATCCCCTTATTAGAATTGACCCTAATCTGACAGATTTATGTCGCCCTATGTCTAGGGTTACATGCAACTCCGCTTAATTATGCTAGATCTACTATTAAACAGGGACTTTTGCTCCTCTGAATAAAAACATCAATACTTGAATTAATACCTAGGATTATTAAAGCAGGAATTAGGAACACATAATTAAGAACAATTCAAGTATTTATCATATAACTCAAGATAAAATAATAACAAGACCTATCTTAGATTTCATCCCCCTCAAGTATTTGGGGGGTTTAGTGTATAGTTAATAAAGAAAACATCTCAGAAAAATAAAGATAACAAAACATAAAGAACCCAAAAACCCCTGAAGGATTGAAGGGAGATCCTCTGTCTTGATGTAGAATTTGGCTTCTAGGATGAATCAATTGGCTTCCTTTGGAGTAATTCCTTGCTTCCACTCTCTGTTTTGGCAGAAATAAAGCACCCTTTTGAGGAGAGAGAAGCACACCTTGTAGTTGCCCCCTAGGGTCTTTATATAGAGCTTTGGAATGCCTTTCTTAGACTCTAACTATCCAAATCTGAGTGAAATTGAACTTCCTCACGACAGGGACACGCCCGTGTGCCACGCCAGTATGGATCGACAAGAGGCCGTGTACGAGATTGTTGATGGTGGCATGGCCGTGTCACCTGGCCATGCTTGTCAGGGTTGGGCCGTGTTGGACTTTATGTTACACGGCCGTGGGACACGGCCGTGTGGGGAATCCTTGCACGGCCGTGTGGGGAGTCCTTGGGCCGTGTTGCTTTCACACTTTGGCCCATTTTCTTCGTTTTGGCCCATTTTTCGTTCCTTTCTCTTCTCTATGCTCTCCTGAGTATAAAACATGAAATAAAAGGATTAAGAGCACCAATTTCCATAAATTCAATGATAATTCATCCAGAAATTAGGCTAAACATGAGGTAAAAATATGTATAATTTATCGTTTATCACACGCTTATAAGAGTTCACTACGAGGGGGAAATGATCAAATAAGTTACTAGATGACTTACAATCTTTGCCACATGGGTAAGTACGTCTGAAGATGAAATGAATTTGTAAATTCGACTAGATGTAAAGATAATAAATTGTATTTTCGATAAAATGTGTATCTATATGTAATTGACATAGTTGGCTAAATGTGAGCATGAAGTGAATTAAATTGCGTGTGGTTATAAGTGAAATTTTAAGTATGTATTTTGTATTTGGAGGACAGTTCTATTTTGGATTGAGACTAAACTAGGTGTAATTCAAGAAGAGATTTTATGAATAGATAAGTACAAGGTTTAAGGATTCAGCCATTTATGGCATAGGTAATTATATATGTGTTATTCAATTGAATTTGTATCTTTGATGGAATGTGAACCTATAGTGGTCAAGTATATTCGATTGAATGAGAGACTCAATTGAGTTGATATATTTGGCTTAAAAGAAATAAATTGTTTATTTAATTGAAATGTTTAATTGCTTAAGTCTTACTAAGCTTATGAAAGCTTACTTTAGATGTTATGTTTCATTGTTTTTATAGATTTTTAAATCCAGCTACAAGCTTGGGGGATCATCAGCATCTCGTCACACTATCTACTGTTGGTACATAAATTTTTAAACTTGACTTATGGCATGTATAGGTTAAACCAGCTTGTAAATGCATCTTTTTGAATGATGTATATACAATGAGCCATGCGAAAATGGCTTACTTGCTTAGTTAGTTGATATGAAGCTTTTATAGATTAACTAAGTTTAGTTTAAATATTTTGGTGGAATCTTTGATTAAGAGTTTTCATTTTTAGTTAAATCTAAAATATCGTTTGAATGAGCTAGTTATCAAAGAATACTTAAGGATGTAGTGTATAATTATCATTTTTTTTATGATGTTAAGTTTCTATTAAATTTAAGGGCAAGGGACTTTAAGTCATGTTTTGAAATTAGTTTAATTGAAGCTGTTTATAACTTGTAAATGTATACCTATATGTATATATATATATGTTCGGTTATGGGATTAAACAAGCATGAAAAGTGAGATGTTTGAGTCTTGGAAATCGGGATGGAACCTTATTGGATATGCTTTATTTTAGTTGGACTTATGAAAATGACTAGTTAGTAAGTGAGGTTAGATAATAATAGGCATATTAGGTTCAGCTTGTATCTTGATAATTTGACTATATGAATAGTATCCTTATTTATGTTGCAATTTGGACATTATTTGCTATATAGTTCTTTTCATGCCAAATAGGTTATAGTAAAGTTGGTTTGTAATTCAATCAAGTAATGCTTGTAAACTTGTGTGTATGTTTCGGCTAATTTTCTTAAAAGTGACCAAATGAACAGTAACAATGAAATGTTGAGCTTGTAATTAGTTGAATAAGCCGATTATATTTTGGTCTCAAGTGTAATGTTTATTTAGTTTATTTAAACAATTTTACCTATATACATATATTTGTGCAATGTGATCTGAAATGGTTGTAAAAGATTTTTAGTCTCTATGATTTTACTTTTGACTGCATTGAAATTGTGAGTTTGCAATTTTATGAAAGTTGCGAATAATTTAGTAACACTTCGTAACCCTTTTTTGGCAATGGATACGGGTTAGGGGTATTACAGGATATTCGGGAATAATAGCTAAGGAGAGGCTATTAGAACTGGGGGCACACGGTAAGGTTACGGTAAGGCTTCGGGATTTAGTAGAGTTGTAGTTAAGAATGGAATTGATTCAAGGTTGGTATTGATTGTAGGTTGAGGCTGAGGATAGTGTAGTGCTGATCATCAACCAGTGTGTACATACACTACACACACGACAATCGGCAAAAGCCGAAAGGATGGCACTGGTAATCACACGAGTGTGCGAACACTCGTGTGGAGATACCAATTTGATTACTGAGACCCAGAGAGCGATCTCATGGTCTCGTGTCACTGTTTGGTCAACCGGGCTAGACGAGGCTAAATGGGCCTGCCGAGCTTGTGGGCCCAAGTAGGCAAAAGTTGTTATGTGAAATTGAATGATATATTGATATGGATGATTGTATGACTTGATTATGATCAGGCCTAATGGACTACATAAGCATGATTTGGCTTAGTGGGTTTTATGGGATTTTAGAAATGCATGCTAGGGTTTTAATGGACTTTAGGCCTAGTTCTGATGAATTCTCAAATTGCATAAGACTTAATTAAATAATCAAACATGTCTGTGGACAAGTCGCTAGGCTAGGGTGTGGCAATGGATGTATGCATGTCTAGGATTGGATATAAGAAGAGCTTGGTACTTAAGCGGTCTGAGTGACCCACCTCCTCTTCTGTTGAATCCTACCTGGTGCATAGTGTCCATTCACTTTAGCCGCAGGACTTGTTGATGGGCCAAAATCCATAATTAAAACCCATACGATTAGGAAATTACGAAAATGCCCCTGTAGGGTAGAATTACGAAAATGCCCTTGTAGGATAGTGAAATGACTAAAATACCCCTAAATGCTTAATGTGTGGAAAAACTTGTATGTGCATTCATGAAATGTATGTTGCATTTGGGATGGGTGCATTACATTCATGTGAAATTGATGTGATTTGAGGTCAATGTGGGCTAAGGCCCAAGACCACCGATATTGTTAGGGATTAGGCCCAATGTGATATGTGTATATTGAATTGATTTGATTGCCAAGGGTCATACACACTAAGTTTCAAAACTCGCACCCTTTAATTTAATGATTCAGGTAACCCTCAATAGATGGCTCGACGTGGAAGAGGACTCGGAGATGGCCACACTACAAGCTACTCAGAAGTTTTTTTTTAAAAAAATAGTTTCAAATCACTTTACTGAAATCACTTTATTGTTTTCATTGGATGTAATAAGGCCTTGAATCTCCGTTTAACATTTCTTTTGGGTTTATTATTGTTACAACTGTCGAATCATCAAACTTAAATAATTTTTTTTAAAGTTAAACATGGTTTTCTAAATAACTTTAACATGTGAACGTTTACTAAAACATGGGCTTCATTATGACTTAACAAGTATTTTGAATTTCTAAATCACAAGCTTAAGTTTTTAATCAAGTAGCTTTTTCTACCGAACATGTTTTTAATTGAACAAAGTCGTTTTGAAAATAACCCCTTCAATGTGACATCACCAGATTCGGCCATAACATCTGGGCCGGGTCTGGGGTGCTACACTACCGAATAAATACTAAATCTAAATTCAAGCGTTACAAGTTACTCTAACTAGAGTATCTCAACATGGTCTACTACCTAAAGTAGTCTCAGTATTTTCTATCTATTTCTTTTCGGTTTTAAATAGGAAATGATAAGAAACTTACAGAGTCCGCTCTGGAGACTCAGTGTGCCACACTTTTCAGTAGAAATACCCCAAAACACGACATATAATTGAAAATAACTTTTCAAAATCCAATATTGGAAAACCTATTTCACATCCGAATTTTGTAACTTGGCTCTGACACCACCAAATGTAACACTCCGAACCCAGCCTAGACGTTATAACCGAACCTGACGTGTCACATTGAAGTGCTTTTCAAAATTTAGACTTGTAGATAAAAATCTGTACTTAAGTAAGAACCCATTTAGTTTTTATTGCTTGAGAAAACTTCAGCCAATTAGGTTATTACTATTTGAAATTAATTCACCTAAACATTTGCCATATTTATTACCATTGTTTCTTAAACTGATTAAAATCGCGGAGCTTTTCTAATAAAAAACCTTGAAGTTTTAAATGTGTGTTTTTCTGCAAAATAATTATTATTTTAAAAACTCGTTTTTCCTATTCTAGTAGTTTAAAATAAGAACTCAAGGCCCAAAAAGATGAGAACAACTGTGATCATGTGGCCACCTCCTAGTCCCTCGTAGCACCGATTCACCTAGCGATGGGGATTACCTCCACAATTAAAAACGGCGCTGGTTCACGAAAACTCAGTGTGTAATCCCCTAATATCAAAATAGTCAGTCAAATAAACATATTACAAAAATAGTCTAGGCCAGAGCCCATTACAGCAACAAACAGTATCAGATGGGCCTTAACCCATTTCAGTAGCAGAATCAAGAGCAGAATATATGTGGGCCTAAGACCAATACGGTATCAGTTCAGAATAATAATGCAATAGTGCAACCCACCCCAATCTTGTAACACCCCAAACCCGGCTCGAATGTTATGGCCGTATTTGGAAGTGTCACATTGAAGTGTTTTGAAATCGTGAACTAATATGTCTTAATTCAGTGTAAAACCCTTTTTAGTTTGGATGAACACAATAATCCGTTTTACCTTGGTTAATCATATTATAAAAGTGGTTTACTTTTGAAAAACTTGTTAATTGTGGATGCCTTGCTTAAATCCTTGTTTCTTATGAAACCGTGGTTTTAGTAAAACCGCGCCCTAACACTAACAAGTTTAGAATAAGCTAAGTGACCCAACAATTTAGTTCCAAACTTACATAACGGCCTTATTACAAACCCAAAATAAAAACCATAATCAAGTAAATGAAATCCAAAACACTATAAAAGCGAAGTGTGGCCGTCTCCAAGCCTCACGCTGCATCGAACCATCTATGCCTCAGGATTACCTGTACAGTAAAAAAAACGGGTGAGTTTATGAAAACTCAGTGTGTATTCCCGTGCACAGTAGAATCATTGTATCAATCTGGGCCTGGGCCCATTTCAGTACAAATCAGAGTCAGTGGGCCAAAAACCCATTACAGAACAGTGTATCATGTAAACAAAATCCTACCCAACCAGCCTCTACACTCCATCTCCGTCCAACCCATCACTCCATGTGGGGATATAATCGACCCACCCAACCCTACACTCCATAGTGTGGTACCGATGCGGCACTATCAGAAATATGTTAGGCTATAAGCCATCAGAATTATGCAGCGAAGCTGCCAGAACAGAGCACTTCCTCCATAAACATATACCCAACCCCAGGTAATGCAGCATATTTAAGGACATGCAAATATGACTCAATAGCACATACATAACATTTCATGGCATACAAAAGCAATCAGTAAACATGCAGGGTCAAAACAGTCGTTTTACCCCAGAGGGTATTTTGGTTATTTTGCCCCTTAGGGGCATTTTCGTCATTTACAAGTGTGGGCCTAAATATGAGAAAGCCCATCAGTAAGCCCATGGTCGTCTAGTGACACATGCGACTAAACAGTCTAGAACTCAGTTATGGGCTAAGGCCCATCAAGTGGGCCCATTCGGCCCATTTCGGCCCAACTCACAAAACCGCTTGTGATAGCCGTTTCTCGACGTATGGCCACAATCCATGCCTCAACTGATCACATGTGCGTTCGCACACCCCTGTGGCCAACATTTGATTCGTCGGCTTTTCATCATTTGAGGTTTCAAAATTTCACCTTAGTAATCTACTAGTGTGAATAACACACCTGCTAACAAAACGCGATACTAATCCCCTCGGTCTCAACCTTGCTTAACTAACAGCACCTAGTTTCTCGAAGTTCACTAACCCCAACTGATTACTCCTCTTGATCAACTGCTTGCAACAACATGTATCCTATTAGGCAAACCATCCATAAGTAAGTAACTTGAAGTCTCATTTAATGGTCATAATATATACGGCCATGTACTACTTACCCCTACAACCGTCGATTGCTAAAAAAGAATCCTGAATCCTTTGGAAAATCTCCACCCCTCACCAGTTGAGAACCAACGAATGCGACCATAAACAAAGGAAATAGTCAAAACCTGAAAATTGAAACATACAGTTCAACCAAAGGAGTAAATAAGAAATTAGACCCAAGAATCTTACCACAATCTATATGGCACCAAAAGAGACCAAAGTTTCAGCTTTAAGAATTAAGTCCCTTAGATTCAGCTTTGAGGAAAAATAAACAAGAGAAGGGAGACCAATGGAAGAAGAAAAGGACGAAAGAGGGTAGATGAGGATGGTGTAGTCTGCCAACAAGGATGCAAACAATACGGCCTTCTAAGAAGAAGAATAAAGAAGAAAGCAATCGGCCAAGCAAAAAGGCAAAAGGAGAACTAGAAGAAAGACAATCGATCTAGGGGCAGTTGATTGAAAGACAAGGAAAGAATGGTTGGATTCGAGAGGAGCAAGAAGAGATGATGATCGGCTAGAGAAAAAGAGGAATGAAAAGAAATTGAACATGTAAGCAATGATAATGGTGAGAAGAGAAAAGATAGAGGAATCAAATGAATACCAAGCAACATTCGGCTAACAACCACAAAAAAAAGGTAATCGACTTAGAACAATAAGAGGCAATCGACTAAGAACAAGGGGCTTTCGGCTTTAGAATTTTAGAAGAGAAGAATAGAGAGAAAAATAAAAGAAAGATGCGTGAGAGGTCGTTTTGGTTTGAGATGAAGAAAGAGCAAGAAAACAAAACAAAGCAAAGTGATCTCTCTTTACAAAACCAAAAAGAAAATACCCAAAACTAAGAGCAAAAGAGAGTTCGGCACTCTTTACTATCCTAAGTCGACCTTGCCATACACTGTTACACCCAAATTGGTCTCAATAGGAGTTCAAATTCAGTCCATCACCCTTCCAAATTCAAAAATCCTCCATTCTCTCCTTGATTCACGTCACAAACCAAATCCAACCTCATCCCAACACCACCTTATCCCTTAAATCCCTCCACAAGACCGATTCCACCTAACAACCAAGGATTTTCGGTCAACCTTTGATTCCTCCCTTGCATGAGCAGCAAAAATAACGCCTATTGGCGCACGGGGTAGCTCAAACCCAAGACCCTTAGGCTCACACCACACGCTACCTTCCACTCTACAAACATGCCTTCCACGCCTTGCAACGCAGACAATAATTTAAACAAGCTTCCTCCCCAACGCCAAGATCCCCTTAAGTCCCAAAATGAAAATTTTTTCCCTAGGCTAAGGCTCGAACCTAAGCTTTCCTAGGCCACCAAATATGCCCAAACAAGCTAACCACAAAGACAAACACGCAATTATGCTATTTCATGCATACTCAAAAATTCAAATCATCAGGGCATTACAACTCTACCCTTCTTAAAGAAATTTTAGCCTCAAAATTTACCTGGTCAGAATAGGTAAGGGTATTGCCGCCGTATCGCCTTTTCAGGTTCCCACGTGGCATCCTCAGAATTGTGATTCTACCAAAGTACCTTGACCAGTGGAATCGTCTTCTTTATTAGAACTTTCACATCGCGGTCTAAAATTTGAATCGGCTCCTCCTGAAAGGTTAGATCAGGTCTAACTTCAATCTCCACAATAGGCACAATATGCGATGGATCCGAGTGATATTGCCTTAGCATAGAAACATGGAAAATGTCATGGATTTTGTTCAGCTCCGGAGGCAATTCCAACTGATAGGCAATCAGTCCTACGTGTTTCAGTACCCGATAAGGCCCTATGAATCTAGGGCTCAGCTTACCTTTCCGACCAAACTTTAATATCTTTTTCATGGAGACAGCTTGAGAAAGACCAAATCTCCCATAGAATATTCAATCTCACGACGCTTAAGGTTTACATAAGACCTCTTCCTGTCAGAAGCTTCTTTCAACTGGTCTCCAATCAGTTTCACTTTCTCTTCCGTATTAGACACCAATTCAGGTCCTAGAACTCGCTACTCGCTTAGCTCAGTCCAACGCGTAGGAGTACGGCACGTACGACCATAATGCCTCGTACGGTGCCATTCGTGTAACACCCCTAACCCGTATATATCGCTTGATTAGGGTTGAGTGGTATTACCGATCGAAAGTACAGTTCCAACATTTTCATATTAATTCAAGTCATAATTATGTACATTCGACAACCTTAATATGTAAACAAATCATACCTTTAATGCAATTTGAGATTTAGGTCACAACAGTGATTATAACTTAGTTAAATATCCAACCTTAAAATTTTTATCATAACCACATGGCATGAATAGAACATAATCCAAAGAAAAATTCATGTATCAAAACAATTTAAGACGTATGCAAAACATGTAGCACATCACTCACTTCATTCTTGAATATTAGACCTATTATTATAAAAATCATGTGCTTACTTTTAAAAGCCATCACACATCATTTTCTTTCATGCAATGATACATCCCATAATAACATTTAATACCTTGTTACTGCATTAGTAGTACAAGAAAATATGTAAGTGTATGTATATCACCAATTCAACTAATTAAACTACTCAAATAATTAACTAAAAATTTAATCGTAATATACCCTTAAGAACCGAAACAAAAACCATATTAATCTTTAATTTATTCGACTATGCACAAGTTTACCTATACATATTTATCGATTTTAGTTAACTATAAATCCAAAAGGTCAACCGCATATATATGTATTTATATTTATTTTGTTTTGCTCAATAAGCACATACTGAATACATCTTAAATAATTGTCATGCATTTTAATTTATTAAAAGCATTTCATGTCATAATCCAATACCCAATCATTATTACTACATGATCGAAACACATGTTCATATGCCATTATATAAATATATCTAAGGTCATGTATTAGCACATATCAATGTCCCCTTATGTACCAAAGCATATAAACATATACAAGAACCAAATAACAAGTCAAATAATTACCTTATCTAAATTTCAGGATATGACTGAAACATGCTTAATCACCAAACTTAATTACTTATACCTAACTTCACATAAGTACCGAATCTTAGAATGAACGACATTCCAAGTATCCAAATACACTTAATTTATACATTAAGGCCAAAACATTCATACCACATCCAAGATCTTTAATTAATTTCAATACTCTAATACGTGTTGTAAGTACCACATATCTATGGCACATAGCATGGCTATCAAAAGAATTTAAATCATAATCCAACTACATCGAATGTAAACACGTAAGATAAGTCATTTAATCATACAAATCATTAACCATTTTACAAACCATAAGACACCTGTCATGAACATCATTTCTTCATAGTACTTAATATTAAAGCCAAAATAGTTTTAAGCCACAACCAAGCTTAACCAAGTTCATGACCTAATCTAAACCAAAATATACAGATAAGATTCACTTGCATCAAAACCTGTTGTGGCCGAATATCAAACTTAACATATATAAATATGATCATTTAACATGCTAACGCTTAACCGATTCCTTATTCTTTAGCAAATGTAAATCAATTATTTATCTTAGTCACATAACCGAAACATAAAGATTTTACCTAAATTCATTCCACCACCATTCACCTAGTACATAAAAACATTGCTCTTGAAAGGGCATATATCAACTTAACCATATAACCACAACACATAGCATCACCACTGAACAGTTTAGACCATTATTTAACATAACCGACATCAAACTAAGAAGTAAAGCCATTTTCGCGTGGCCATTTAATTTACAAATCCAAAATCAACATAACACATTCGAGCTTATACATCCCATAGTCCCAAAATGCAACTTATAAAATACAGATAGCGATCGATAGTGTGATAAGCTTCTCTAACGAATCCCGAGCTCGTAACTTGAATTCAAAATCTATAAAACAGAAGACAAACATGCACACATAGAGTAAGCTTTTATAGCTTAGTAAGTTATAAGCAAATGAAATAAATAGCATAATCAACTCATATTAGCATAACGTATCACATTTTTTTATTGTACCATGTTTGATTACCCACTGGTAAGGTCCATAAACAATACATCTTTATATTAAAACATTACATTGGCTGAATATTCACATAATTATTTCAACACATTACTACTTCACTTTCGATCCAAAATTTAACATATTAAATAAACAATCATGTATTAATTCATTTTGGCCGAATATACAAGTGCCTAATAACATAATTGACTTTCTCATTTAAGGCCACAACCATATCCTTGATCAAGTGCATTTAATTAAACATAAATAAGCTCATAAATCTCAATAATACAAATCATGTATATTACTTATTAGCCAAATATAGGTTTCCCATAATTATATAAATTCATTTTCAGCTCATATCATTTGTATCACAACATGACAGCCAACTCACTTCGTTCCACAAGAACAATTAAATATCAATTACCTGGTTGCTTAAACTCTTATCCACAATTGATATTACATCGGCATGAAATCTTTAAAACATAAGCTCATAATAATTCATCGGTATAAAGCTGCTAGGCACGAGCCTGATATCACACACCGACACAAGGCCTGCTAGGCACTGAGCCCGACTTAATTCACCAGCACAAGGCTTGCTAGGCTTTAAGTCCGAGTATCACTGTTATAAAATCGTCTTATTCATAATTCATGTATTAAAATTCCATCTATTCCTTAAAATTTCATACGAACTTTCAAAGGTCAAAACTCAATCAAATTAAACTCAAAATTATTATTTCCATGCCCAATCCCATTTGACAATTTCAATTAACTTTTATAATTTTCAAATGGTATAATAATCTAAATAACAATCAAAATTAATGATGTTTAATTGCTTAAAAACTTACCTCGAATGATGAAAAACGGAACGGGATGGCTAGTCGATAACTTTAGCTTTTCCCTGATCCAATTCAGATTTCTTTAATTCTTGATCTAACATATTCAAATTAAGCTCATTCAAACATATTTTCATTCTATTTAGTCCAAAAATACATAAATGGGAAAATTACCATTTTACCCCTAACATTTACAAATTTTACAATTTAGTCCCTAATGCATAAAACACAAAATATGCAAAATTAATCACACCCAAGGTAGGCCGAATACTCCTAGTGTTCAAATAAGCCCATATTTTTCATCAATTTCACATTTTAGTCTCCCCATATTTTTATTTTTGCAATTAAATCCTAATTACTCAAAATCATCAAAAATCCCTTTAAAAAATATGCTAACCCAACACATATCTTCCATAATTCATCATCAAACAATCAAAATCACAAGCTCTCATCAATGGCTTGATTCAAAATATTTATCAAAATAAAAAAATTTAAGCATGGGTTTAGTAGTACTCGAAGCAACGATCTCAAAAACATAAAAATTATCAAAAACTGACTAAAAATGAACCTTGAATTTGAACTTGAGAGATGGCCGAACCTAGCTTTCCTTATTTCTTTCTTTTTGTTTTCATATTCGGCAAGAAGATAAAGTTATCAAACTATGATATATGCTTTATGTTTTATTAATCATATATGTTATTTCATATTCCCATTTTGCCCTTTAAAAATTAATAGTTAAAACACCTACGCTAAGGGTATATACGGCCACCACTAAACGAAATGGGTTATTTGCAACATAAATGTATCAACCTAGAAAGCCACTAACAACTTGGCCCTTGCACTTTAGACAAGCAAGTTTCTAATCTACGCGATTAAGTCTTTTTATTAAATTAGACACCTAAACGACAAAATTAAATCACGAAAATTTCACAGATATAAATTCACACAAAATAAAGCCAGAAAATAATTTAATTTTTCTAAAAATATATTTTTTTTTCAACTCGAATTCGTGGTCCTGAAACCACCGTTCTGGTTTGGGTCTAAATCGGGCTGTTACAATTCGAATGTTGGATTTGTAGCTGCTATTGTATGCGAACTCTGCCAATGGCAAGTAGTCTTCCCAGCTACCTCGAAGGTCAATTATATAATCCCTAAGCGTGTCTTCCAAGAACTGAATTACCCTTTTCGACTGGCCATCCGTCTAAGGGTGGGATGCGGTACTGAAATCGAGCCTTGTACCCAATGCTTCGTGTAATTTCCTTTAGAACCTAGACGTAAAACGTGGATCCCTGTCAGATATAATGGGCACTGGCACCCTATGAAGCCTTACAATTTCTGCCACGTACAACTTAGCCAATTTCTACAGTGAGTAGTCCGTTCTAACCGGTATAAAATGAGCAGATTTAGTCAAATAATCCACTATAAACCATACAGAGTCTTTCTTAGTAGGCGTTAAGGGTAGCCTACTAACAAAGTCCTCGGTGACTCTCTTCCACTTCCAGAGAGGAATCTTGACCAGTTGCAATAACCCCGAAGGTAGTTGATGCTTAGCTTTAACCTACTGACACGTCAAACATTTACCCATAAACTCAGTGACTTCATGCTTAAGTCCTGGCCACCAATACAATTCACGTAAGTCTCGGTACATCTTGTTCCCCCAAGATGCATAGCGTATGGACTACTATGTGCCTCTTGTAACAAAGACTGCCTCAGTTCAGAGTCCTTTGGAATATAAATCCTGCCACAAAAACATAACACCCCTTCCTTATTCAGCCCAAAGTCAGACTTCTCCCCACTTTCAACCTGTCAGAAACGAGGAATCAACGACTCATCTACCAATTACTTATTTGTAATCCTCTTAGTCCACACCAGTTTAACTTGTAGCTCTGCCAATATCCCACCATCATCGAACAAACTTAGGCATGCAAACATTGCCCTTAAGTCAGACATTGCCCTATGGGTCAGTGCGTCCGCAACTATATTAGCTTTGCCAAGATGGTCTTTGATTGAGCAATTGTAATCGTTCGGTAACTCTATCTACCTTTGCTATCTTAGATTAAGCTCCTTCTGGGTGAAAGGGTATTTAAGGCTCTTGTGATCGATGTAAATGGCACACTTTTCACCATATAAGTAATGCCTCCAAATTTTAAGCGCGAAAACCACCGCAACCAACTCCAGATCATGTGTGGGGTAATTTGCCTCATAGGTTTTAAGTTGGCGAGTTACATATGCAACCATCTTGCCCTCTTGCATCAACACATATCCCAACCCAATTTGTGATGCATCACTATAGACGGTGAAATCCTTCCCAGACTCTGGTTATATCAAGATAGGGGCTTTAGTCAAAATCTTCTTCAATTTCTCAAAACTTTCCTGTTGCTTCTCAGTCCAAATAAATGGCATTCCCTTACGTAATAGTTTGGTTAGAGGTGCGGTAATCAAAGAAAACCCCTCCACAAAACGTCTATAATGCCCTGTCAGCCCGAGGAAACTCCGTATTTTAGATACACTTTTAGGTTGCTTCCAGTTCAGAACGGGCTCAATTTTTCGGGGATCAATCCTAATCCCTTCAGCAGATACAACGTGATCCAAAAATGTCACTTCGCGTTTACTAAATTTGGCATACAACTGCTTTTCCCTCAATATTTGTAGAACAACCTGAAGATGCTCGTCATGCTCTTCTTTAGTTTTTGGGTACACCAAAATGTCATCTATAAAAACCACCACGAACCGATCGAGATAAGGTTGAAAGACACAGTTTATTAAGTCCATAAAGCAGCTAGCGCATTCGTTAGCCCAAACGGTATAACTGGAAATTCATAATGACCATAGCATGTTCTAAATGCTATTTTATACACATCCGCCTCTTTCACTCTCAGTTGGTGATAACCAGAATGAAGATCTATCTTGGGAAAGACAACAGCTCCTCAAACTTGGTCAAGTAGATCATCAATCCTTGGTAAAGGGTACTTGCTTTTAGTGGTCAATTTGTTCAATTGCCAGTAATTTATACACATGCGCATAGTTCCATCCTTCTTCTTCACGAATAAGACAGGTGCTCCCCAAGGCGACACACTAGGTTGTATAAATCCCCTATCCAACAGTTCTTGAATTTGCGTTTTAAGTTCAACTAGCTCCTTTAGTGCCACTCTATATGGGGCAATGGACACCGGAGCTATACCAGGCAACAACTCAATCATGAATTCAACTTCACAGTTCGATGGTAATCCCAGTAGCTCATCAAGAAATACATTCAAAAAATCTTTAACCGCTCTTAAATCTTTGACAGAAAGGCCCATGGACTCCGAATCACTAACATACGCCAAATAAGCTTCGCACCCCTTGAGCACCAGTTTCTCAACTCGCAAGGTAGAAATCACATTGGACAGATAGTCCTAGCGTTCAGCAAAAAACACTACCTCAGTACCCTGATAAGTCTTTAGTACCACCCGTTTAGCAGCACAATCTAAGGTCGCTTGATGCTTTACTAGCCAGTCCATTCCTAAAATTAAGTCAAACTCACCAAAGGGGAGTTCCATTAAATCTGCTAGAAAAGTTTCTCCCTGCACCTCTAAAGGCACTCCTTTAAGCAGTTTGTTCACCCTAACTGATTGTCCCAATGGACTCAATACCATAATCTCATTAACAGCTGTTTCACACATCACACCCAAAGTCTCAGATACATTACATGCAATATATGAGTGCGTGGACCCCACGTCAATTAATACAATATAAGGTAAACCATGAATAGGGAATGTATCAGTTATCACGTTTGGAGCATCTCCGTCCTCACGACAGCGTGCAGCATACAGTAACGCTGGTTGCCTTACCTTTATAGTACCAACACCTCTGGCATGTGCTCCACGGCCACGACCCATGCCATTTCCTCCTCTGGCCTATCCACGGCCTCTAGACGGCTATTAACCACCCCTCGATGGCTGCATATTACCTATACCAGTTGCTTGTGTAACGCCCTGATTTTTGAGATTTTTTGAGATTTTTGCGATTTTGGCGTAATTATGAAATTTTGTTGTTTGATTACGAAACTTATGTTTTAAGTGTGTTAGTGGGCCTGTAGAAGGCCCAAGGCTAAGTTAAAACCCAGTAGAAATATCAAATTTTGGACTTAAAGAAAATGGAACTTGAGGAGGTGGGCTTTTAAGAAAAAGTGAGTAAATTAAGACACAAGCGAGCCCTTGGTAAAGTGGCAATGTGGCACCACTTAGAGCCTAAGAAAGTGGCATGTGGATGTGTGCAAGGGCCAAGGTTCAAGTCATAAGGTAAGCAGTATGGTATTTTATTTATTTTATGCATGTGTCAGACATGTGATGGATTTCACGTGTGAACTCTGCTGAGGAGAGTTTGAGTTGCTCATGAGATTAGATCAGGTAGGATAAGGGACAGAAATTTTAGGATTTTTGAATGGAAGTTAGTGGTGGCCGATTGTGGGGGTCTTGAAAAGTAAATTTAGCATTTGGGGTTTTGAGGTTTCAATTTTGGCAAGTGGAGTTAGTGCATGCCGGTTGTGCTGAGGGTGTTCTTTCGGGTTTTTTTATCTTTTCTTGGCTACCGAATTGGTATAGGAATTAGACTCATACATTCTTTCTTTTCTCCTCCCTTTTTCTAGAAGCCGAAAACGTGAACCACCTATTCTTTCTTTTGCCGATTTATGCAAGTAAGCCAGTAAGCCAAACTTTCTTTCCTTTTCTCCTCAACCGAAAGCTATACTCCTTTCTCTTCTTTTCTTTTCCCTTTCTCCCCTACTCTCTTTTAAAACCGAATCCTATTGAAGTAATCCCTTCTTCTCAAGCCTTCTGTCAACTTTTACAAAAGCTGAAACCAAACCTGTGTTGCTGATTTCTCCTTTGACTGAAACCCTATTCTTTCTTCAATCTACTTAGCCGAATCTCATATTCCCATAACCCTTGTCGACATCTCCTTTTTTCCAATACAACTTCTAGCTTTCTCTTCTTCATTATATTAGAAGCCGAAATCTCCATATTCAAGGTAATTTGGGAATTGAACCCCTAGATCTCTTAGATTCATTCTCTGCTCAAGTCTTAGGGCTAGATCTGCGTCAGGTCTGAGAAAAGGAAGGATTGGAAGCATTCTTGTCTAGTAGATATTTGGTAAGTGTTTGAAACTCTTTTCTATTCATTATTTTAGGATTTAAGGAAAAATCGAAAACCCCTATGTAGGGTGACTGTCGATTGGGGCTAAAGGCTCTATAGATCTTACCATTCGGTTTGTTATGTGTTAGGGTAGATTAAAAGTTATCAAACAAGGAGTGTTGGAGGCTTGGATCATTGGAACGACTAGATCTAGATCTAGTCACTATTTTCGGTAAATGTAAGTGGTTTAGGGCCTTAAAGGTTGTCGGCCGAATTGGTAAGCATAGTTACGTTAGTTGTTATTGATTCTTAAGTCTAATATGTTAGTAACCGATTGTAGGATACACGTGGGAGATCTCACTAACGGTCGTTGCAAATCAGGTGTGTAAACGAACACCCTCTAGTAGACTAAATCGGTAAAAGCTGAAAAGCCAAAATGTCGAAATTCTGGCATTTCATGGGCTAGCGAGCGTGCGAGTGCTTGTGGGTCAGTTGTAACGTAATCGGTAAAGTAAGTGAGTGCCCGATTTCGTGCACCGCGATAATTTTGGGCCTCGATGGGCTGAATATGGGCCCAATGGGCTTACGGACCCATTTGGGTGAAAACTAACGATAAGTGGTTTCTGGTGATTCGTATGCTAAGACTGTTAAAACCACTATAAAATATTGGCTTAGTGGGCCAAAGTAGCTAATTGACACTGTAGGGCCCATTAGGGGTTTTAGGGCCCGAGAGCTCTAAAGATGGTAAATGGGCTAGCCAAACTGTTAGGATGAAAATTGGAATGTTGATAACTGAAGTAGGCATAAAACCCTAAAAACTAGTGTAATCACTGAAATACCCCTTAAGGGTGGAAAATTACTGTTTTACACCTAAGTGCATAATGACCATTATACCCCTAGGGCTAAATTTGACTGAAATGCATGCTATACTTTATCTGTTCACTGTATGCCATGACATATTTTACTGTTGCATGGGACTAGGTTTATGATGGAGGAAGTGCTAAGTGGCATTGCCACGTTTACTGAAAGGGGCTTTGCCTCATTTTACTGTTAGGGGCTTTGCCTCGTATTACTATTAGTGGCTTGGCCACGTTATCTGAGCAGCTATGCTACGGCTGTGGTGTGTAGGGCTGGGTGGGTTGAGTTATTCCCCACATGGTGTGTAGGGCTAGTACGGGTGGTGTGCAGGGCTAGACATGGGCTGGGCTTTGCATACATGCATTATTCTGTTCTGTTATTGTCTTGGGCCTATAGGACGCACTGTTTACTTAATAGGGCTAAGGCCCAGTTAAACTGTATCTGAATAGGGCTAAGGCCCAGTAACTGATTACTGAATAGGGCTTCGGCCCAGTTATTACTGAGACTGGATAGGGCTTAGGCCTAGTGAGCTTGAGCTGTTTGGCTCTATGGATGGGCTTTCTTTGACATTGAGTTTCGAAACTCACCCCTTCTTCTCATCTATGCAGGTGAGCCCTAGATTGGCAGACTTGGAGCTGGAGGGATTCAGAGCAGCCACGTGGACTGCGTTTGATGGTTTAATTAAGTTTTTCTACTTTTGCATCTATGTTAAATTATTTTTCATTATGGTTTTGGGTTTGTAATAAGGCTACTTTAAGTATTTTAATTTGGGTTTTTAATTCATTAATTATAATTTTATTCAAATATGTAGACTAAGGCTACGCGAGTTTTTCTCAAAATTAATCAATGTTTTCAAAACAAAGCACTCGTAACAAATGGGTAACAAGTCAATGAACAAGATCTGATAACAAGATGAATTTTAAACTGGTAGTGGATAGGACAAATAAATTAAACCTGGATTTTTTTCCCAAACTACAAGTACGGTTTTGCAAAACTCACCCTAATCGTAATAACTAAGAAACATGGTTAATCCGATGTTGATGTGACACACCAGACCTGGCCGTAACATCTGGGCTAGGTTTGAGGTGTTACATTTAGTAGTATCAGAGCCTGATTGCAACAACTCGGCTGTGGAGCAGGTCTAAAGAGTTTTCAAAAAAAATTTTGATTCAAGGCCCAATAAGGGTTTTTTTGTGAAATCGGTTTTAGGAAAATTTTAAGAAAACTCTTTTCAAACTCATTTTCTTCAAGGAATACATGTTTAAGGTTTTATCCTAAAAAGTTTAAGTTTTCTGGGCTTTCTGAAATCTGGTATCTGAAGGAATGGAACACTGAATCCCCGGCACCAAGTTTGTAAGTATCCTTCTCTTATACTGTCCTGTACTGAAATGTTACTGTAAATAGAATTGAGACCCTACTATACTGTAGATAGGGTAGTACTGAAACTATAGAGACTGGGACAATAAGGAAACTAAACCCTAGAAGATTGAGACTGTAGCTAGGCTACAATTTCGTGAAAACAAACTCTGAAACTCTATCTGTACATAAGATAATTTGTAATAAGCACTGAAATATTAAACTAATGTCATAAAATTCGTAATCAGATAAGTCGATATGAGTACGAGGGCAGCTCGTGGACGAGGCCGTGGACGTGGCCGAGGTAGTGTGCAAGCTAGGTCTTCGTCTTCAGGACATATGCCGACTGAGGAGGCACGAGCACCGCTAGTGACTGAGACTAGATCATATGATCAGGCTATAGGGGACAACGTTCTGTCCTAGGCAATGTTAAGGGTTTTAAAGAGGGTCACTAGGGCAAGCATTGGGACTATGAATAGGGGATCCATTTCTGAGCGACTCCGGGCTAACGGAGCGGAGGTCTTTAGGGGGATATCTGGAGTAGCCCCAAATGTGGCTGAGTATTGGCTGGAAGCCACGGAGTGGATCATGGACGACCTGGATTGCTCAGTCGAGCAAAAGCTGAAGGGAGTAGTGTCTTTGGTACGAGACGAGGCGTATCAGTGGTGGACCACTGTGAAGGAGAGTACCCTAGCTGAGTGGGTAACTTGGGAACTGTTTAAGACAGCTTTCAAGGAAAGTACGTTGAAGCAAGCTATGTGGCAGCTCGTAGGAAAGAATTTCTGAATCTGACCTAAGGCACTAAGTTTATTGCTGAATATGAGGAGAGTTTTTGAGATTGAGTCGGTATGCCAGCAGTATAGTTGCTACTGAGCACGAGCATAGTGTTCGTTTTGAGGATGCTGATAGCTCTACAGAGGGAGCGTGACTTTGCTGCGTTGGTGGAGAAGGCTAAGATAGCCGAAGAGTGAAGCGAACTGAACGAGAAAATCGGGAGAAGGACTGAAATTAATTCAGGAGGGATTTTGGACCCTCAGGTGCTGCAAACAGGAATGCCAAGAGAGCTAGAGTTGATGAACTGGTCCGAGCAGTCCCGGTGAATACAGTTAGACTGTAGGCTTGTAGGGACTGTGGTAGAGTGTGTCTGGGAGAATACTGGAGGCGTACTGGGGCTTGCTTTTGATGTGGGTCCAAAGAGCACAGAGTTAAGGATTGTCCACAGTGGCCAGCTCAGACTCAAGTTGTCGAACAAAAGATTGCTCAACCAGTGCGAGGTGGACCACAACTGCCGAGAGGCTGTGGTCAAGGTAGGGGCAGCAACACAAATGGTCGTGGATGTGGAGCACCTGGCAGAGGTGTTGGAAATACAGAGGCTCGTCTGCCAGCACTGGTGTATGCTGCACGACGCCGAGAGGTGGGTGATGCACCTGACGTTATAACTGGTATGTTTTTTATCTCTACATGCCATACACTGCTTTAATAGATGTGGGTTCTACTCACTCGTATGTTGCATGTGATATATCTGGGTCTTTAGGTGTGCACTCTGAGAAAACTGTGAGGGGGTAACTGTGATAAGTCCACTGGGTCACTCGATTAGGGCAGACAAGTTCTTTAGAAATGTGCCTTTAAAGACTCAAGGTAGGATTTTCTCTGGAAGCTCAATGGAGCTACCGTTCGAAGAATTTGATCTCATCTTGGGGATGGACTGGCTTGCTAAGCATAAGGTAACTCTGGATTGTGCGGTTAAACAGATGGTATTAAGAACTACAGAGGATTAGGAGGTAATGGTTATAGGGGAACGAAGGGACTACTTGTCCAATGTTGTTTCAGCCTTAAGGGTGGAAAAACTAATTCACAAGGGTTGCGAGGCGTATTTGGCATTTGTGAGTCAGACAGAGACCAAGGGTTTGACTGTCGAAAAGGTTAGAACTATTAAGGAGTTTCAAGATGTCTTTCCTGAGGAGCTTCCT
Organism: Gossypium stocksii; assembly: GCA_020496765.1. Taxonomy (NCBI): domain Eukaryota; kingdom Viridiplantae; phylum Streptophyta; class Magnoliopsida; order Malvales; family Malvaceae; genus Gossypium; species Gossypium stocksii. Next base: position 54,576,189 of record CM035621.1, read on the forward strand.
AGATTACCTCCGAACCGAGAAGCTGAGTTTAGAATCGACTTGTTGTCTGGAATGGCTCCAGTGTCCATCGCACCCTATAGGATGGCACCGAAAGAGTTAGTGGAACTGAAAGCACAAATCCAAGAGTTATTGGATAGAGGTTTTATTAGACCAAGTGTGTCTCCTTGGGGAGCACCAGTGCTGTTCATGAAAAAAAAGGATGGGACGATGCGTATGTGCATCGATTATCGCCAGGTGAACAAATTGACAATAAAGAATAAGTACCCTCTGCCAAGGATCGACGATCTGTTTGACCAGCTTAGAGTAGCTTCGGTATTCTCCAAGATCGATCTTTGATCTTGATATTATCAGTTAAGGGTCAAAGAGGTGGATATTCATAAGACAACATTTAGAACTCGGTATGGTCATTACGAGTTTCTGGTTATGCCATTTGGACTGACGAATGCACCCGCGGCTTTCATGGATCTTATGAATCGAGTATTCCAACCATATTTGGATCGATTCGTAGTCGTCTTTATCGATGATATTTTGGTATATTCGAAAACTGAGGAGAAGCATGATGAGCACCCCCGTGTTGATTTGCAAGTGCTGAGAAAGAAGCAACTTTATGCAAAATTCAGTAAGTGTGAATTTTGGTTGCGAGAAGTGAAATTTTTGGGTGATGTTGTCTCTGCTGAGGGGATTAGGGTGGATCCTCAAAAAATTAAGGCAGTTTTGGATTGGAAGCTGTCGAGGTCGGTATCGAAAATTTAGAGTTTTCTAGGTTTCGCAGGGTACTACAAAAGGTTTGTAAAAGGGTTCTCTCTGATTGCTGCACCGTTAACAAAACTATTGAGGAATGTAACACCCCAAACCCGGCCCAAACGTTACGGCCAAATCTGGTGTGTCACACCACCGACAAACTAACCATGCTTCCTAGTTACTACGTTTGAAAAGTTTTTTGATTGTGAACGTCCTATCCGCTACCACTTTTTAGGGGATTTTTTATTATAAGATCTTGGGTTAACTTCTGTTACTCGTTTGATACGTGTGCTTTATTTTGAGACACGCGTGTCATGGCCGTATGGGGGACACAGGCTGTAATACCCCTTACCCGTATCCACGTTAGGATAGAGTTCAAGGCATTACCGGACTTAAACACACTTACACATACAATTTCGAGTCGTAAAATTTGTGTCCAATTTAAAACTTTTCAAACATATTCATAACGTCCCTATTACGGGCCCACGAAGCCCTAAACATACATTAGAGGTGACTAGGGATGAAACCGAGAACTTTCAAAACTTTTACAACACTTAGAAAGATTTCATGTTTTGGAGAGTCACACGCTCCTGTAGGCTTGTAACGCCCTAATTTTCGGGATTTTTTTGGGATTTTTCAGGATTTTTGTGATTTTTGTGTGAACATGAAATTTTGTTGTTTGGGTAGGTAATTTATACATTGAGTGTGTTAGTGGGCCTTTGGAAGGCCCAAGCCTAAATTAAAACCTGGTAGAATTATCGAATTTTAGACCTAAAGAGAAGAAGACTTGAGTATGTGGGCTTTTAAGAAAAAGTGAGTAATTTAAGGTACAAGTGAGCCCTTGGTAAAGTGGCAATGTGGCGCCACTTAGAGCCTAAGAAAGGGGCATGTGGAAGCTAGGCAAGGGCCGAGGTTCAAGTCTCAAGGTAAGCAGTGTGTTATTTTATTTTTACTGCATGTGCAAGTCATGTAATGGACTTCAAGTGAAACTCTGTTGGAAAGAGTTTGAGATGCTCATGGGATTGAATCAAGTAGGATAAGGGAGAGAAATTTTAGGAATTTTGAATGGGAGCTAGTGGTGGTCGATTGTAGGGGTCTTGGAGAGCATTTTCGACAAATGAGGCTTTAGTGTGCCGATTGCTTGGAGTGTGGCCTTTCAGGATTGTTCTGACCTCTCTTCTTTCTCGCCGAACTAGTGTAGTACCACTTAGGGTTCTCTACTCTTGTTTTGTTCTTCTCCTTTAGTTCCAAAAAGTCGAAAACGCAACCATTGTCTTTCTTTTGTGTCAACTTGTGCAAAGAACCGAATTTTCATCTCCTTTCTTTCCTTCAAATCGAATCTATCATCCATTTCCTTACCTCTCTACTTTCATCTCCTTTCTCTTCTATTTTTACCTAAGCGGAACCTACTCCTTTCTTTTCTTCTTTCTTCTTTAGTCTATTAGTCAACTACCACCAAAAGCCGACACCGAAGTGGTGTTGTCATTTTCTCTTGACCGAAACTCTATTCTTCTCTTCAATCCAACCTCTTCAAAAGCCGAAACCTAACATCATAACCCTATCGGCATCACTTTTACAACTCATACCTCTCAAATCGTCTTCTTCTTCTCACATCAAAGCCGAACCTCCATATTCTTACTGATTCGGGAATTGAACCTTTAGATCTCTTAGATCTGTCCTTTACTTGGATCTTGGGGTTAAATCTACGTCAGATCTAGACTAGAAAAGGGATTGGAAGCATTCTTTGTCAGGTAGATCTTTGGTAAGTTAGCAAAACCCCTTTCCATTCGTTATTTTGGGATTTAAAAAAGTCAAAAGTCCTTAAACACTTCAAGGAGGCTATCGATTATGGTGAAAAGTAAAGCTAGTCTTTCTAATCAGTTTTATGTGTATTAGTTCGTGTAAGGGGCGATCTAGCAAGGAGCATTGGAGGCTAGGACCATTGGTGCGACTTGATCTAGATCTAGTCATTGTTTTTGGCAAAGGTATGTATTCAAGTGATTAATGGGTGATTGCCGATTGTATATGGGGCAAGGTGATGATAAATTTGGTTAGATGTTAGATTAACAGTATATTTGCAAATGATTGTAGGAAAAATCACGTGGGAGATCTCGTCTTAATAATCGCAAATCAGGTGTGTAAACGAACACCCTCCAGTAGACTAAATCGGCAAAAGCCGAAAAGCCAAAATGCTGAAATTCTGGCATTTAGTGGGCTTACAAGCGTGCGAGCACTCGTGGGTCAGATAACACTGGTAAGACTGGTTGTCACAATTGGTAAGGTGGACGTGTGCACGTTTCGTGCACCTCGGGAATTTTGGGCCTCGAGGGGCTGAATTTGGGCCCAATGGGCTTACAAGCCCATTTGGGTGAAAACGAGCGGTAAGTGGGTTCTGGTAATTTGCATGCTAAGTCTACTAAGGCAACTGTGAAATTTGGGCTTTGTGGGCCAAGATAATTGTTGGACACCGTAAGGGCCCATTAGGGGTTTTAGGGCCCGTTAGCTCTAAAGTTGGTAAATGTGCTAGATAAGTCACTTAGATGAAAATTGGACTGTTAATAACTGTAATAAGCATGAAAACCCTAAAAAAACTGGTATATCTACTGAAATACCCCTTAAGGGTGGAAAATTACTATTTTACCCATAGGTGCAAAATGACCATTATACCCCTAGGGTTAAAATTGACTGAAATGCATGCCATACTTTATTTGTTCATTGTATGCCATGACATGTTATTTTGTTGCATGGGTTTGGGTTTTTGATGGAGAAAATGCTAAATGCAAATGCCACCTTTATTGATAGGGGCTTTACCTCGTTTTATTGTTAGTTGCTTGGCCACGTTTTCTGATTAAGCAGCTCAGCTGCGACTGTGGTGTGTAGGGCTGGGTGGGTTGAGTTATTCCCCACATGGTGTGTAGGGCTGGTACGGGTGGTGTGTAGGGCTGGATTTGGGCTGGGCTTTGCATACATGCATAATATCTATTCTATTCTGTAATGGGCCTAAGGGCCGTATTGAATACTGAATAGGTCTAAGGCCCAGTTAATACTATTTACTAAATAGGGCTAAGGCCCAATTAATACTAAAACTAGATAAGGCTTAGGCCCAGTAAGCTTGAACTGATTTGGGCTCTGGTTGGTTTACTTTACACACTGAGTTTCCAAACTCACCCATTCCCTTTCATCTATGCATGTGAGCCCTAAGCTAGGGGACTTGGAGCTGGAGGGATTTGGAGTGGCCACATGGACTGCAGTTGGTTAATTTGCTTTAAGTAATTCATTTTTTAGTATTTTACTTAAATTATTTTTCATTTTGGTTTTGGATTTGTAATAAGGCCGCTTTAACTATTTTTAATTTGGGTTTTTATTCATTTATTTGTAATTTGATTAAAATGGGTAGATTAAGGCTGCGTGGGTTTTTCTTAAAATTAATCAACGTTTTCAAAATAAAACACTCGTAACAAATGGATAATGAGAAGACAAACAAGTCTTGTAATAAGATAAACTTTAAACTGGTAGTGGATAGGACGTTCACAAACTAAACCTGGATTTTCTTTTCAAACTTTAATAACGGTTTTCGCAAAACTCACCCTAATCGTTATGACTAGAGAATATGTCTTAATCTATTGTTGGTGTGACACACCAGACTTGGCCGTAACGTCTAGGTCGGGTTTGGGGTGTTACAGGGCTAGCCGTGTCACCACACACGCCTGTGTGGTTCGGGACACGCCAGTGTCCTCAACCCGTGTAACTCTCTATTTATGACGTCATCAACCATTTAGGGGTACACGGCCAAGTCACACGCCCGTGTCCTTCACACGACTGAGACACATGGCCATGTCTCTGCCTGTGTGTTTGCTACTGGACATTTTGTCTTGCAAAATTAGGGCGCAAGGGACACACGGCCTATTCCCATGCCCATGAGGCTGACCTTGTGTCACACACGGCCTAGACACACACTCTTGTGTCTACCCTTGTAGACAACTTTAAGGCTATTTTCCAAGCCATTTGCCACCTTTAACCTCATTCACATATTTATACATCTCAATAGCATTTAAAGTGACATTAATTGTCAATCAACATCCATAAATATGGCTTGAACATGGCATTCACTCATGCACAAAGGCAATAACTTGTGCATGCACATATAAATAGGTTTACAACCCAATTGGCCATTGTGAGCCAATTTATATGGCTATAAACCAAATCAAATCCTTGATCATTACAAGCCAATACATTTGGCCATATCAATAACACATACACAAAATGGTTAAGTCCCTATACATGCCATAGACTCAAAGATTTACATTCATTTACCCAACATGATAGCTTGATAGTGTGATAGCATCTCTGGTGCTCTCTAACCTAAACTAACGCACCATCCTATAAGATATTGGAAAGGAAAGGGAGTAAGCTACAAAGCTTAGTAAGTTCATATGCAAATGATAAACAATTTATTAACATGCTTTTACCAATCTTCATAAAATGTTCTCAAGATAATACAATCATAATTGCACATAGTTCCACTATTTACTCATGTTCTTCTCAAGCTGCCTACTCGAGTAGCAGTCACTAAATTATTTATATCTTGAGCTAGGGAACTCCAAATTAAGATCTGATAATTTTCCCTAAAAACTAGGCTCACATATCTTCTTACCATAAATTTTCAAAATTTTTGGACTAGCCAATAAATACAGTTTATTCATTAAATTCACCCCTATTCCACTGTCCAATAGTTTCAACCCCTCTTCTTTAAAAATTAATTATCTCCTCGTATGGGATTCAGTTGGTGTTCACATTTGTTTATTTTTGAAAATAGACTCATTAGTTATTTTAAGCATATAAATTATAACCCATAATTATTTTTTTACAATTTTTAATGATTTTCCCAAGTCAGAACAGGGGATTCTGAAATCATTTTGACTCTGTCTCACAAAAATTCAAATATCTCATAATATAAAATTCTTTTGCTTACATTGTTTCTTTTATATGTAAATAGAATCAATAAGCTTTAATTTCATATCTTATTCAATTTCTAATTCATTTTTTTGTGATTTTTCAAAGTCACAAAACTGATGTTGTCCAAAACTGTTTTATTACTAATTTTACTCTTTCATATTTTCTTTGTATTAACTTTCATAGTAACACTTACTTCATAATAATCTTACCAAAGTTCGATCACATATCGAGCACATTGCTCATAAGTTTATACACATATACCTCCACTTATTCATCACATAGTCATATGCGTTTACACTTAGTCATTTCCCGTTGAACACATCGAAATAATGACGGATACTCGGTGGCCTGCACTGTAACACTCCAAACCCGGCCCAGATGTTACAACCAAGTCTAGTGTGTCACATCAACAATGGACTAATCATGTTTCGTAGCTATTATGATTAGGGTGAGTTTTGTAAAACTATTTCTGTCATTTGGGGAAAAAATCCAAGTTTAATTTGTGTTTGTCCCATCCACTAACAGTTTAAAATTTACCTTGTTACCATATCTTGATCGTTGATTTGTTATTCATTTGTTACGAGTACCTTGTTTTGAAAATGTTGGTTAATTTTTTTAAGAAAACTCACGCAGCCTTATTTAAATCAATTAAATCAAATTGTAAATAAAGAATAAAAAGCCAAAATTAGAAATAATTAAGAGCGGCCTTATTACAAACTCAAAACTAGCATGAAAAATAATTAAAAATAATAAGTAAATAAATAACTTAAATAAAAACCAACAATGCAATCCACGTGGCCACTTTGAACCCTTCTAGCTCCAAGTCCACTAGTCTAGGGCTCACCTGCACAGATAAAAGGAAGGGGTCAGTTTGGAAACTCAGTGTGAAAAGAAAGCCCAACCAGAGCCCAAATCAGCTCAAGCTTATTGGGCTAGGCCCTATCCAGTTCAGTAAATACTGGGCCGAAGCCCTATTCAGTAATCAGTTAACTGGGCCTTAGCCCTATCCAGTAAACAGTACGGCCCATAGGCCTATTACAGTAACAGATCAGTAATAATTCATGTATGAAGCCCATCCCATGTCCAGCCCTACACACCACCTGTACCAGCCCTACACACCATGTGGGGAATAACTCAACCCACCCAGCCCTACACACCACAACCACAGCGTAGCTGTTCAGATAACGTGGCTAAGCCACTAACAGAAAAACTGAGGCAAAGCCCCTTTCAGTAGTTCGAGGCAAAGCCCATTTCAGTAAACCAAGGCAAAGCCCCTTTTCAGTAAACGTGGCAATGCCACTTGCACTTCCTCCATCAATAAACCCAGTCCCATGCAATGGTTTAAACATGTCATGGCATACAGTGAACAGAAACAGTAAAGCATGCATTTTAGTCAAATTTAGCCCTAGGGGTATAACGGTCATTTTGCACCTAGGGGTAATACAGTAATTTTCCACCCTTTAGGGGTATTTCAGTAATTATTCTAGGTTTTAGGGTTTCATGCTTATTTCAATTACTAGCAGTCGAATTTCCACCTAAATAGATTATCTAGCCCGTTTACCAATTTTTAGCATTATTGGGCCCTAAACCCCTAATGGGCCCTAGAGAGTCAATTAGCTAATTTGGCCCATCTAGCCCAAGTTTTACAACCGGTTTAACAGTTTTAAAATACAGAACTCCAAAACTCACTTACCGTCAATTTTCACCTAAATGGGCCCGTAAGCCCATTAGGCCCGAATTTAGCCCATCGAGCCCTAAATTTTACCGAGGTGCAAGAAATCGTGCACTCACCAATTTTACAGATTTCGAATACAGATCTTACCACTTCCAACTAACCTACGAGCGCTCGTATGCTCGGAAGCCCATGAAAGTGCCGAAATTTTGGCATTTCAGCTTTTCGGCTTTTGCGATTTAGTCTACTAGAGGGTGTTCGTTTACACACCTGATTTGCGACAAACGTTAACGAGATCTCCCACGCGTATCCTACAATTGGTCACTAACATATTAGTCTTATGCATTACGACAACTAACGTAACCATGATTACCATATTCGGCCAACAACCCTAAAGCCCTAAACCACTTACCTTTGCCGAAAAATAGTGACTAGATCTAGATCTAGTCGCTCCAAAAGCCCTAGCCTTGTACTGCTCCTTGATCTTCAGTCCACACTAGACTTAATAAATCGATAAGTAATAGCTACAATCCTTTTAGCCTTAGTCGACAGCCACCTTATACATATATGGGTTTTCGGCTTTTCTTAAATCTGGAAATAATGAATGGAACAGATAATCCGAGCACTTACCGAAGGTTCACTAAACCAGAATGCTTCCAATCCTGTTTCTAACTTAGATCTGACAGCAACTCATGTTTTCGGCTTTTTAGGTCACAAGAGAGGAAGGCCAAAGAAAAAGCAAGATCTCTAAAAATACTATACCTAATCGGCACAAAAAGAGAGTGACCTTCCTAGCCAAAACCTGAAGACTAACTACTAGGTGAAATCGGCACCTACTACTCTCAGTTGCCGAAGACAATTACCCCCAAAAGTCCTAGCTAACTTTGCACACTCCACCCTTCAATCGGCCAACATCCTTTCCCAATCAAACTCTTAAAATTTCTCTCCCTTATCCTACCTGATCTAATCTCACGAGCAACTCAAACTCTCTTCAGTAGAGTTCCACTTGAATTCCATCACATGACTGGCACATGCATAAAATAAAATAAAATACCATACTGCTTACCTTGTGACTTGAACCCTGGCCCTTGCACTCATCCACACGCCACTTTTTTAGGAACAAAGTGGTGCCACAATGCCACTTTACCAAGGGCTCACTTGTGCCTTAATTTGCTTACTTTTTCTTAAAAGCCCACATAACTAAGACCCATTTTATTTAAATCCAAAATTTGATAATTCTATCGGGTCTTAACTTAGGCTTGGGTCTTCTAAAGGACCACTAACATACTTAAAACGTAAATTTCTTTCTCAAGCAACAAAATTTCATGATTTCACCAAAATCGCAAAAATACTGAAAAATCCCAAAATTAGGGCATCACAACTCTACCCCCTGTAAAGAAATTTCGGCCTCAAAATTTACCTGATCCAAACAGATGAGGGTATTGGTGATGCATCAACTCCTCTGGCTCCCAAATAGCCTATTCTCTGTCATGATTGCGCCAAAGCACCTTTTCCAAAGGAATTGAATTCTTTCTCAACACCTTGACCTCTCGATCCAGAATTTGCACAGGCTCTTCTTCAAAAGTCAAATTAGTTTTTACCTCAATCTCTTCTACTGGTACGACATGCGAAGGATCCGATTGATAACGTCTTAGCATGGACACATAAAAGACGTCATGAATACGGTCCAGCTCTAGCGGTTACTCCAACTGATAAGCTACTGGCCCTACCCGTTTAAGAACCCGATAAGGCCCTATAACCCGTGGACTCAATTTGCCCTTCTTACCAGACCTTAATAACTTCTTCCAAGGCGAGACCTTCAAGAAGACCATATCTCTCACTGAGTACTCAATTTCTTTATGCTTCAAGTCAGCATAAGACTTCTGCCTATCAGATGCTTCCTTTAACCGCTTTCTTATTAACTTAACCTTATCCTTAGTATCTGCCACCAACTCTGGCTAAGAACCTGATGTTCTCCTAACTCTGTCCAACACCTAAGCATACAAAGTGCCTCATATGGAGCCATCTGGATAATAGCCTGATAGCTGTTGTTATAAGTAAACTCTGCTAATGGCAAGTATTCCTCCCAACTACATCGGAAGTCAATAACACAACCCCTCAACATGTCTTCTAGAATCTGAATAACCCATTCCGACTGACCATCCGTCTAGGGGTGGAAAGCAGTGCTGAAATCCAATCGCGTATCCAATGCCTCATACAAATTTTACCAGAATTGAGATGTAAAACTAGGATCCCGATCAGAAATTATCGAAACTGGCACCCCATGCAGACGCACTATCTCCGTCACATACAACTTGGCCAACTTCTGAAGTGAGTAATCGGTTCGGACAGGTATGAAATGGGCAGATTTCGTTAACCTATCCATAATTACCTATACTGAGTCCTTTTTGGAGGGTGTCAAAGGTAGCCCACTCACAAAATCTATGGTTACCCTCTCCCACTTCCAAAGTGGAACTTTCATTGGCTGCAGAAGTCCAGAAGGCAGTTGATGCTCAGCTTTCACTTGCTGGCGTGTTAGACATTTCCCTACAAATTCGGTTACTTCTCACTTAAGTCCAGGCCACTAGTACAACTCTCGTAAATCTCTATACAGCTTATTTCCTCCAGGATGCATGGCACAAGGCCCACCATGGGCCTCTTTCAGAATTGATTACCTCAAATCAATATCTTTTGGAATACAAACTCTTCCTCGAAAGTAGAGAACTCATTCACTACTCAGTCTAAAATTAGAATTCTCCTCATTCACAGCTTGTTGAAACTGAGGAACTAGCGAGTCATCCTCTAACTGTTTCTCTCTAAACTACTCAGTCCATGTTGGTCTCACTTGCAACTCCGCTAACAAGCTCCTATAATCAAATAAACTTAAGCGAGCAAACATTGTTCTCAACTCCACAACAGCACTTTGACTCAGCGTATCCGCCACCACATTTGCCTTGCCTCCGTGATACTCAATCGAACAGTCGTAATCCTTAAGCAACTCTATCCATCTTCATTGTCTAATATTCAACTCCTTCTGAGTCAACAAATACTTGAGACTCTTATCATTTGTGTATATAATGATTCTATGATCTGGAACTTCTGTCGACTCGTTTGAGGTTAAATTTGAATAGAATTCCTGTACTAACTCTTCATCCACACTAGGTCTCTTTTCACAAAATAATTTCCAATTGAGAGCTTCAGCAACTTGACGAATACGCGCCATAAAATCAATATAGTTGCTTTCTTTCAATGTGAAGCCTTTCTTTGGATGCATCTGTTGATTCTTGAAGATATTTCATATCTCACTTTGGCTTTTTCATAGTAGAATTTGCTTTGTGATTCGTCAATTTGGGCAAAGGCACGAGTTCTCTTACGAGGCATGATTAACCTGAACGTAAGATGGAAAAAATTATTTCCTCAAAAATTTAATTAATAAAAATTATTAATAATTCAAAAAATTGAAAACTTAAAGAATTGAATAAAAGTAAAATTTAGGAGAAAATTGGTTTTACCACCTTTTTTGTAAAAATTAAGAACCCTAAGAAAAAAGAAATAATTAGAAAAACACAAGAGGTCGATTTAAGGTAGGTCGAAGGATTATCAGCTAAGGATGGGTATAGGTGTGTGCAATAGGGCTGATGTGCTGCACAGGTGCTGGAACGGTGCTAGGGCACATGAGCGGATGAGCGCGAGAGCGAGCATCAGCACGTGAGCTGGGCTAGGAGCAACCAGCAGCACGCGACCAGTCGTGCGGGACCTTCAACAAGCAGGCCTGGTGTGGTAGCTGCTCGGCAATGGGGCGCGCGTAGGTTGGGCGAAGAGCAGACGAGCTGCTAGTGCTGGATGGGCAGTAGGTGTAGCGGCAAGTGGTGGCTACTGGCGTGCCTGTGTGCAAGGGCTGTTAGGCATGTGCTGGCCAACTGAGCTGTTGGTAGTGCTACGGCTAGGGAGTTTGAAGGCTATGGCACTAGGTGGTTTAGTATTTTGGGGGTTTTGAGTGATGGATGAATAAGAAGATGTGTGGAATTTAGAGTGGAAGGAATAGGAATTAGAGTAGAGTTCTTAGAATAATTTAATAATTAAAATACTCTAATTCTATTTCTACTCAAAGTTAACAATAATTAATAATTAAATATATGCATATTAAATTATTATTGCTATTAATTTATTAAGATAAACATAAAATATGATTAAAATAAAATTATTCTTAATTCTATGCAAAGTTGATAGAAATTAATATATAAATTATAATAGATATAATTATATATTAATGATTATCATTTTATTTATTAAATTAAAAACATTTATTCTAGATGCCTTTGAAAATATTTACAAAAGAAGCATCTATTTTTTAATATTAACGAAAAGAGTAACCAAATTTTGAAAATAGTTCAATTAAGTCCCTAGACTTAAAGAAAATTTAAAATTGAGTTGCAATTTAAAACCTGGATCAAAATTGACTCTTTTATTTGAAAATTTAAAAATTTATTTTGCCATTTAGGGAATAATTTCTCGGGAAATTATGTTAAAATCAATTCCGAGGAAAGATTAAAGGGGTCACAAGCAGTTCCGCTTAAATTCCAATCCCCTAGACAGAATTTAGTTAAACATACTAATCCCGAAAATACACCCTAACTCATTTATTAAAAAGGAAAACAAGAAAATTTAAACATCCAATAGAATGAACGAGATTTGATCCTGTTCAATTTTATCTCCCTAGTAATGTTTCAAGCGATGTGCATTAACTTGAAAATTACCTCCCTTACCTTGGAGTTCAACAACTCCGTGTGGATAGACGCAATGAATCGTAAATGGACTGGACCAACATGATTTTAGTTTACCTAGAAAGAACCTTAATCTGGAATTAAATAATAAGACTTGCTGACCTGCTTCAAATTCTTCAACTCGAATGTGCTTGTCATGCCATTTCTGAAGTCTCTCATTGAGTAATTTGGCTTTTTCGTACGAGAACATTTGGAATTCCTCTAGCTCATTGAGTTGGAGCATCCGTTTCTCTTTAGCAAGCTTAAGATCCAACTTGAGTTGTCGAAGAGCCTAGTAAACTTTGTGCTCTAACTTCAAAGGTAGATGACAGGCTTTCCCAAAGACCAACCTATAGGATGACATCCTTAAAGGTGTCTTGTATGCTGTCCTGTAAGCTCATAAAGCATCATCCAGTCTTTTGGACCAATCTAATCAATTTGGGCAAACTACCTTCTCAAGTATGCCTTTGATCTCCTTATTTGCCAATTCAACTTTCCCATTCGTCTGCGGATGGTAAGCTGTAGCAACCTTGTGCTTCACTCCATGTTTGCCTAATAACCATTTTAAGCACTTGTTCACAAAATGGGACCCTTCATCACTGATGATGGCTCTTGGGGTTCCAAACCTTGTGAACACATGTTTCTGCAACAACTTCATCACAACCATAGCATCGTTTGTCGGATATGCTTCAGCCTCAATCCACTTAGACACGTAGTCTATTGCTACCAAGATGTACTTGTGACCAAAAGACGGAGGGAAAGGATTGAGAAAGTCAATACCCCAAACATCAAATAATTCTACCTCAGTGAGGTTTGTTTGAGGCATCTTTTTTCTATAGGTGACATTTCTGACCCTTTGACATTGATCAGAACTCTTTACATAAGCATATGCATCTTTCAATAGTGTTGGCCAAAATAATCCAACATGCAATACTTTGGCTACAGTATGTGTACCTCCAAAATGTCCCCCACTCGGAGCTGAGTGACAATAGTATAGAATCTTATGTACTTCATCTTCTACCATGCATCTCCTGATCATTTGATCTGCACACTTTTTAAGAAAATATGGCTCTTACCAGAAATAGTACTTCATATCGTGAAGAAACTTTTTCTTTTGATGATACGTTTTATCAATTGGCATCAAACCACAAGCTAAATTGTTAGCAATATCAGCCAACCAAGGGGTATTATGGACATGATTTACCTTCAGTATGTGTTCATCTGGAAATGTCTCCTGAATGGGTATAAGTGGAGAATTCCCTTCTTGAGGCTCTAATCTGGACAAGTGATCTGCTACATGATTTTCTACTCCATTTCGATCCTAAATTTCTAGATTAAATTCTTAAAGTAGAAGTACCCATTGGATCAGTCTTGGGTTAACGTCTTTCTTGCCAAGTAAATACTTAATTGCCGAGTGGTCCGTATAAACAACCACTTTGGTACCTACAAGGTAAGATCGAAACTTGTCAAAAGCAAGCACAATAGTAAGTAACTCTTTTTTTGTTACTGTATAATTCTATTGAGCTCCTGTTAGAGTCTGACTCGCATAGTAGATGGGATGAAAAACTTTGTTTCTTTGTTATCCCATGATAGCTCCTATCGCGAAGTCACTTGCGTCATTCAAATGGCAAATCCCAGTCTAGTGTGACGATTATGGGTACCGTAACTAACCGACTCTTCAAATCATTGAAAGCTCTTAAGCACTATTTATCAAATTTGAACATAGTATCCTTCTCTAATAATTTACATAAAGGTTTAGCAATTTTGGAGAACTCCTTGATAAATCTTCGATAGAAGCTGGCGAGGCCCAAAAAGCTCTTAACACCCTTTACAGATGTTAGAGGTGGGAGTTTCTCAATAACATTTACGTTTGCTTTATCTACCTCGATTCCATGTCTCGTTATCCAATGGCCTAGAATAATACCTTCTCGTACCATGAAATGGTACTTTTCCCAGTTGAGTAGGAGGTTTGTTTCTTTGTATCGCCTTAGTACCTTGGCTAGATTGGCTAGACAATCATCATAAGTATCTCTGGATACTAAAAAATCATCCATAAAGAATTCCAAGTATTTCTCAACTATGTTAGTAAAAATAGACATCACACATCTTTGAAATGTAGCAGGTGCATTACATAAACCAAATGGCATGCGTTTAAATGCAAATATGCCATACAGGCAAGTGAATGTTGTCTTGTGTTGGTCTTCCAGTGCTACTGTAATCTGATTATACCTCAAGTATCCATCGAGAAAGTAGAAATAGTCTCACCCCACGAGTCTATCCAGCATCTGATCCAAGAACGGCAAAGGAAAGTGATCTTTCCTGGTCGCCTTGTTTAGCTTCCAGTAATCAATGCAAATTCTCCATCCCGTAACTGTTTTAGTCGGTATCAACTTATTGTTTTCATTTACCATAACAGTAATACCTCCTTTCTTTGGCATGCACTGGACCAGGCTTACCTATTAACTATCTGATATGGGGTAAATTATACCCGCATCTAACCATTTGATCATTTCCTCTTTCACCACGTCCTTCATGATGGGGTTTAGTCTTCGTTGTCCATCAATCGTCCCTTTCTCACCATCTTCTAATATGATCTTGTGCATGCATATAGATGGACTAATACCATGAATATCAATTATGGTCTATCCGATAGCCTTCTTAAATTGTTTCAATACAAGGATAAGTTTCTCTTCTTGCTTACTAGTTAATTCTGCTAAAACAATCACAGAAAGAGTAGAAGAGTTACCTAAATAAACATATTTTAAATGTGAATGTAGTACCTTGAGTTCTAATTTAGGTGGCTCCTGGATAGACGCTTTTGGTTAGGCGTAAACTTAAAAACGTTAAATGTTACCTAATCATCCTGAACATGCATAGTGAGCTCGCCCTTCTGCACATCAATAAGGGTCCTTCTGGTTGCTAGGAATGGCCTTCATATGATAATTAGTACTTCTTTGTCTGCTTCAAAATCTAGAATTACAAAGTCAACAGGAAAAGTAAATTTGTATACACGTAGCAATACGTCCTCGATTTTTCCTTCTAGATGTGTTAAGGATCAATCTACTAATTGAAATGTAATCGTAGTAGGTATAACTTCACCTATCCCTAACTTTCTAAATATCGACATAGGCATCAATTTGATACTTGCACCCAAATCACATAATGCCTTACCATAATATGTTGCTCTAATGTTGCAAGGTATGGTAAAACATCCAGGATCCTTCAACTTTGGAGGAGTTTGTCTTGAAGATATGCACTGCATTCTTTTGTCAAAGCTACCATTTCAAATTCTCCAAGTCTTTATTTTTTAGACAGGATATCCTTCATGAATTTGATGTAGTTTGGCATTTGTTCAAGTGCTTCAACCAATGGGATGTTGATATGAAGT
This sequence comes from Gossypium stocksii, assembly GCA_020496765.1. Lineage (NCBI taxonomy): Eukaryota > Viridiplantae > Streptophyta > Magnoliopsida > Malvales > Malvaceae > Gossypium > Gossypium stocksii. The sequence continues at coordinate 54,591,709 of CM035621.1, forward strand.
TGCTTGAGTACGTCTAGAAACTTCTTGAATTGAATTTCCTACTTTTGCTTCTAAAGTCTTTGAGGGTAGGGTGGTGTAGGTTTCTTTACTAAAACTAGTTGATTCGTATTCTATGGTAATTCTGCATCTAACGGAGTGTTAGTTGATCAGAATTAGCTTGTTCTGAAGTTACCTTGTTAGATTTTGTAGATTCTGGTTCTTGTGAAACTGGAATTTCAACACTCGGTTGAACTTCCTTTGAGTCTTGAGTATCAGCTTGCTCCTTTTCAACTTCAACGATATTGGCTCTAAAGTCTTTCCGCTCCTCAATGTCAATGCTTTACAATGCTCCTTCCCTAGATTCCTTGAATTCTCGATACCTCTAGGTAAAGAACCTTGTGGTCGGTTCCTGAGTTCAGCAGTAAGCAGCCCACTTGATTCTCTAAATTCCTTATACTGGCATCATTTTTCGCCATGTATGCCTTAAATAAATTCTCTAAGCTATTGGATGATTCAGCTTGGGTTGGTTTTTGAACTTGTTAGGGGAAACTAGGTGGCTTGGTCGGTCTAGGTTGGGCGTAAGGGTTACTGGTTCCAACCCCTTAGTTACTCTAGGAAAAATTCGGGTGATTTCGCCATGATGGGTAATAGAAATTGGATTGCAGTCCTTGCCTTCCTCAATTTTGGTTCTGGCTACCTATGGTATATGGATTATAGGTTTGATGGATATTCTTCAAACAAATGTCCTTCCCCACAATAGACACATCCTATATTTTCAAATTGGTTCGGTGGCTGGGCTGCAAAACTATTAGACCCATTAATGGTAAGAGTTTTTAACATTGAGGATATTGATGATACCTGAGATGTGAGTGAAGTAAGAGCATCTACTCCATGTATTCCAGCAACTCATCTTCCTGACGCTACTCTATTGTTTAGCCATTGATAATTGTTGCTGGTAATCATCTTAATGATTTCATAAGCCTCATTATAAGACTTAGAAATGAGAGCACCATTAGCAGAAACATCCATTACCATCTCGTGTGAGCACTAAGACCATTATAAAACGTCTCAAGTTGGATGCAATGTGGGATTCCATGATGAGGGCACTTCCATAATAACTCTTTGTACCTTTCCCATGCCTCATACAAGGACTCATCATCCATTTGTTGGAAGGCAGTGATCTCATTCCTCAACGTAGCATTCTTGCTAGGCAGGAAATACTTAATAAGGAATATTTCTACTAACTCTTGCCATGTAAAAATCGAATTTGGTGGCAATGAGTTCAACCAAGCTCGAGTTCTGTCCCTTAGCAAATATGGGAACAACTTCAATCGTAATGCAACTTCAGGTACTTCGGCTAACTTGAAAGAGTCACTCGCCTCCATAAATAGTCTTAAATGAAGATGAGGATCTTCGGTAGGCATTCCACTGAATTGGCCCACTGTCTGAAGCATCTAGAACATGAATGGCTTTAGCTCAAATTATTGTGCCTTGATTTTGGGTCTCCTAATACCCGGATTAAGATCAAGAAACACTGGCACGACATACTGTCTTAAAGCTCTACCCCTATCATCAACAATTAGGATAGGATTTTGAGTAGGGTTTGCTCCGTTTCCTTGATTCATATTTTCGAATTTCATATCTTCAGTCCTTCTCTGATTTGCTTGTCTTCTTCGCTGTCGAAAGGTTCTTTCTATCTCAGGGTCTATAGGGAGTAAATCGATAAATTGGTAAATGCTCATAAACACTTGAAATAATCAAAGACAATTTAATTAAGTTAAAAATTAAACAGAAAATTAAACTAAAATGCAAAACTAACAAATTCACAAATAATGACTTTTTTAAAATAGGCCCCGGCAACGACACCAAAAACTTGGAACGACGAAAATGTGCAAGTGTACACAATCGCAACAAGTAATAAAGTGACAAGTAAATGTTGAGTTATCGTACCCACAAGGACTGTGTAAAGAATTATTTTAAAATTAATTTAAAACACTTCGGTGAAGGAAAATAATTTGATTTAAGTAGATGATTAAAAACTAAAATTTTACACTAAGTAAACTAAATAAATAAATCTCAAATGCACGATTTCAAAATATGATTTAATCAAGATGACATAATTGTGTTAGGTTAACAATATCAAACTAGCGGGAAAATCGTAACCTATAACTTTTAGTGGACACAATTTACATATCTGATTAACTAACATACACTGACCCAGTGGATTCATAACTTTGATAGTATATTCAGTGAACTCAACGGATAATTTCTTTTTGTCTACTAATGTAGTGCATATATGCGAGTGAGTTGATCCAAGATCAATCAATGCATATACGTTAATATCAAGAGAGAAAAAGTGCCGACAATAACATCTAGGGTAGTAGCTTCGTCACGAGCTCTGATTGCATAGGCTCTAGTTGGTGTTCTCGCTTTAGATCGTTCATTCATCTCGCTATTATTCCCTTGACCAGAAGTAGTGTTTCAAGCTTTTCTAGATTGTTTGCCTCTCTATGAGGTTTCTTCAAGCTTGTTTGTTTGATTGCTAAAATCATTCTACCTTTTTGGACAATCATGAAGGAAATGGTCAGCAGATCTATAATAGAAACAAGCTGTAACACCCCTAACTCCGTACCCATCGCAAGAGGGTTATGAGGCATTACAAGACAATCTTCTAATTTATTTCAACTTCATTCGCATACATCATGCTCAATAATTTCACCTTGAATCCATTTCTCACATAAAATGACATTTACTATTCATTTGGTAAATATATCAAAACTTATTCTGTAACACCCCTATCCCGTAACCGTCGTCGGAGTAGGTAAGGGGCATTACCGGACTTGTAACATTTATCGGAACAGTAAAAATTTTAAACTTTTTAATCAAGATTCATCACGTATCATCAATTATCAGAGCATGCTTCAATTGATCATAAAAGGATGCATATAACTATTGGAAGTCTAATTGGAAACATGCTAAAAGATAGGAGAAAATTTGCAAAATTTTCAAAGTTAGGGACACACGGCCGTGCCCCTTGCCCGTGTTCTTCATACACGGCTGTGTCCCTCCAGACACGCCCAAACCTTTCAGCCCGTGGTCGAATCTGACTTATCCCACACGGCTGTCCAACACACCCATGGGGTTAGGCCGTGTGTCGCCCACAGCCTAGGCACGCCCGTGCCCTTACCCCGTGGTCAAAACTGTCAAATATCACACGGCTGCCAGACACGCCCGTGTACAAAACAGAGCAGACCGTGTGACTATACTGCCAAATTTCACACGGCTACAAGTTACCAGACACGCCCGTGTGTCTAGGCCGTGTACCAAAACTGACCAAAACATCAAGGCACAAGGGACACACGGTCGAAGCGCACGCCCGTGTTCCCTGGCCGTGTGGCACGTTATAGGCTCGGTTTAAGCCAAATTTGCCACCCAATATGGGTCATTTCTACTAGCCATTAACCAACAACATTTCATGCCATTCTACCAACCTAAAACATACCAAATTCAAGCACAAAATGGACCCAAAATCATCTCAATTTATTCACAAATCAAGCACACCAACTCAAAGGCCTAAATGACCATTTCCATGCACTCATCCACACATATATCCATATCAATTATGCAAGCTTATAGTCTCATCAAAATCACATATCTTTCCATAAGCACATATAGCCAAAGAACAACTCTAATACTTGATTATAAACACATATGACCCAAGCCACATCTCATAGCTTGATCATTTACCAAAACATATCATGTTCACAAAAGTACTAGCCTATACATGCCATGACCATTTCATTTACAAAAGGTTTAAAAGTACCAAAGTTTGATAGATAGTGTGATGGCGATCTCCGACTCGTCCGATTATCGAGCTAGCTTCCGAATCTATAAGACAGTGAAAGAAATGAACAGAATAAGCTTCTAAAGCTTAGTAAGTCCGTATAATATAGAAATTAAACCTTACCGAATCAATGCGATAATTACAACAACAATGCCAATTCAATTCATATACTCAAGTTGCCTATTTCAAAAGTATACACTTGTTAGTTCATGTAACATATAAATTCATTCATGTACCAACCACAACATTCATGTATCATATCATTGCTCAAATACTTGTACATGTATTTCATATAACTTATACCATATAATCCATGTAATTCTCATGTCTCATATAACATGTAATACATATATCATTCAATCTTCATGTAACATGTATCGGTAATTGCCCGTTGAACCTATAAGAACATCGAGGGATACTCGGGTGATACACACACAGTGTATATACATATAACCTGTAATCCGTCAATGCATCATGTATGCTCTTTCGAGCCTGTATCGGTATGCCCGAAGGCTGAACATGTGATCCCGAAGGATGAACGGTAAGCCCGTAGGCTAACGGTGAGTCCGAAGACTAAACATGTGATCCCGAAGGATAAACCTGTAGCTCATGAGCACGTGGTGAGTCCGCAAAAAATGCAAGAGCTCGAACCACCCTGTAGCCCTAGTGACATGTCACTTGTATCCTATCGACTTCTACGGTTCTAACGGGGCTCGGTATTCATTTCTCACTTGCAATTTCATTTCAATTTCATATGTATACATCCAAATAGGCTATTCAATCAACTAATATGTCATATATTCCATTACAACAAATATAAACATATACACATTAAATTTCATTATACGAACTTGCCTCGAAATCTCGTATCTACTCGTCTATTTTCTGTTTTCCCCGATCAAGTTCCAGGATTCGATCATCTTTATCTAAATTAATGCAAAATTCAGCTATTTACTAACTCACATATTCAATTCAATCCAAAAACATATATTTTGACATATTTGCAATTTAGCCCCTATACTTTCAACACTTTGCAATTTAGCCCTTTTAACACAAAATAGCAAATTACACAATTAATCCCTAAATTTCCCTTGGCCGAATATTCAAGGGACTTATACAAGCATATATCTTTTAATTAATCATAAATTTAACCTCAAAAATTCTATCTTTTTGCAAATAAATCCTTAAACTCATTTTCATCAAAATTTACTTTAAAATTCTTGTATTTTCTCACATAATATACAATAATTCATCAAAATCTATCAATATATCAAGGATTCATCAATGGCATTTTTCAAAAACATAATCAAAATCAAAAATTGAGGTACAGGTCGGTTAATATACGAAGCAAAGATCTCAAAAACGTAAAAATTATCGAAAACGGAATAAAAACGAACCTCAATTTAGAGCTTAAAGTGGTCGAATGCTTGAAAGTGTAAAACCCTTAATTTTTGTTCATATAATCGGTGAAGAAGGTAATGAAAATGAAGACATTTTATGTTTTGTTTTAATTAAAACATATAATAAATCAAATGACCCTTTTACCCTTTGTAAAATTATTATAAAACATTATAAAACATGGACATAATGGTCCATTACCAACCACTCCAATTAAAAATGGCATAATTGCCATGCAAGTACCTCCTTTTATAAAGCCATGCTCAAATAAGCCATTTATAAAATAGAACTTTAATTTATCGCTTTATGCGATTTAATCCTTTTTATCAAATTAACCGATCAGACAGTAAAATTTCAATACGAAACTTTCACACCATATATCTATCATACTGTAAAACATATTAAAGCATTTAAAATAATATTTTGACTCGGTTAAGTGGTCCCGAAACCACTCGTTCTGACTAGGGTATAAAGTGGGCTGTTACATATTCAATATCCCAAAAAAAAAAAAAAAACTAGCACCATAAGCCGAAAGTGCATGTACATAAACATGTATGTCATTTGAGAAGTATCAATTCACAAGATATTTCAAGTGTTTGTCAAGCATATTCTCATGCATCTTATACATCTCCTTTTTTTTAACCTATTCGAAAGTTCACTATCAAATTTTAAAAAGGTAACATCTCATTCATTCATTCATGTTATTTATTTAAATAGGTAATGCCGAATAACATCAACCAAGTACCAATTGTTCTCATAAATAAAATCATCTATGCAACCTATACATGCTTTCCTTACATAAACCTCAAAAATTTGCACTATATATATATCAAGCATTTACAACCGAATGCACATAGCTTTCACATTCATCTACAACAAAAATCATCATGCTTAAATTCTATATTGAAATAAAAGATAACATAGCAAGCCATCTTCGCATGGCTATATATATATACGTTATCAAAAAGATACTTAATTATCATCAAAAGTCAAGCCTATACATGCCATATTCAAAATCTAACTACTATGTATCGAAAGAGCTTTGATAGTGTGGAGGACTTCGATCTTGTGATTCTCGAAACTGTAGCTAATGAACGAGATCTATAAAACAGAAAATTTAGGGCAACAGAGCAAGCGTTTCTTTGCTTAGTAAGTTTTAAGCAATGAATGCAATTGAAGTTCAAGCATAGTTCGATTAATGCAAAACTTCTTTACTGTGGCCGATTATAACCATGACTAAAATACTACTATTTTTCATCCACGACATTTTCACTTCCTTTAAACATCAATTCATACCTTATAGATAATTTCATTGTATTCATAGTCCAAAACGAATCAATTTCAAAATGAATACAAAGTACATACCTGATAAACTTAGGGTGGTGAGCACATTTGTTTAAGTTTATTACAATATAAATCGCGTATTTCCAGCATGAATGCCTTCGGGCTTAGCCCGGTTAAAACACTAGCACTAAGGCCCTTCGAGATTTAGCCTAGATACAACATCGGCAAAGAATGCCCTTCGAGACTTGGCTCAGATATAACACTGGCAATAAATGCCCTTCGGGACTTAGCCCGGATTTAACACTGGCAACAAATGCCGTTCGGGACTTAGCCCGGTTTACCTCACTGAACTTTTATGCATATGTAACTATCAGGTATACATTTCACAAAATCTATATCAATTTAAATTCATTTGCCTCATTTACATAATAGCACATAACATAACATTTTCACTTAATATTTGGCCTATATACACATACATAGATCATACATCAATTCAATTATCATAGCTTACATTTCTAAAGAACTTTCGGCTATTTGCTATATTCCATAATCAAACCTTGTCAATAGGCCTTAATTCATCAACCACTACTTAAAACTTACCTCGTATCTTTCTGGACAATTGTGGGTCGACTATTCCGTGATTTTAGCTTTCCCCTTGTCCGATGTTGCCCCTCTATGCCCTTAAGCTTAAATTGGATAATATAATAATGTCAAACTTTATTCACACATTTCTATTAATAGTTACACTTTCATTTCAAACATGACACACACATAATTCCTTTATCACACACATTCGGCCAAGTACAAATACAACACAAATTACAACCAAATAATTGATTAATTTTAGTAAACACAGTCTTTTAATCCAACTCATTACTCAAGATAACCTAATTAACAAGAGCCGAATATGTTAACACCTAAATGCTTTAGCCATAAGTCATTTTCCAGCATTTTTAGTACATAATTCACCTATTCGGTTAAGTTCACATTCAGTTTAGGCTCATACCTTTACAACCACTTTAGCAAATTTCATGCCATCACTTAGTAAACTCAAAATCATGTTAATTTAGTATCAAAATGTCTACGCAAATGATTTCTCACTATTTTCTATCTTTAAATTCAATTCCCTAACTCATATTCACTAAAACCGAACCTAAAATGCAAAACGGTACTCTTAGCTCTCAATTTCAAGCTTTAACATCAAATTGATTTAACCAAGTTCTTTAAACACAATTCGACTTTAATAAGAAAGGCTTAAACACACAAGCCGATCATAGCTAACCTTAGTCCTCATAATATCATTTTAAAAAAATAGCTCAATTGAAAAATCAATTTCCATTACAAATAAAACATGGAAAGAAAAACCATAATCACTTTAAAAGTTTCCTTTGATGGCCGAATATTAACACTAGCACACGTTCAAAAATTCTTTCGTGAATTTTGCTAGAAGCCTACATTCATTCATTCTTAATTTCTTTTATGACCAAATTCATCAAATTCAACAAGAAAAACATCACTACCATGACCGAACAAACATTTTCAACTCGATAAGAACATTCTTGCATATCCCAACATGTCCAAATGCAACGTTGCTTAATTCATCACCTAATCAACATGTAACTAAATTAAAAATCACAAATTTTCATTCCCTTAGAACTAGCATCCAACTAACACCAATTTAGCTAAGCTCATGAACATAGCCAAATGTTCTACTTTCAACCAAAATAAAAAATTTCAACGTGGGCTAAGTAGGAAACTAAGTAACTTACTAAATCTTTACAAGAATTTGAATAAATCACATGAAACATACCTCAACCTAGCCTTAAGAAGTGCCGAATGCTAGAAGCTTATTTCTCCCCTCTCTTCACTTTAGAATTGGCCATTAAAAACAAACAAGAACAACTTTGTTCTTTTCACTCATTTATTTTATTATTTAATTAGCTATAATATATTAACACTCCACTAAGAATTATTTATCAATATAAAATACAACAATATTGACTTAATCATTAGCATGGCCGGCCACTAAAGTTAAAGTGGGTAATTTGACATGCAAATCCACTTATTTTACAACATTCTATCATTTCTCTCTTGAATTTAGCCACACATATTTTCCTATCTTCTCACATAAATCCTTTTTATTTAGAAACACATTCAAATTGGCAAAAAAAAAAAAATCAAAACATTCAAATTTCACACATGAATTAACACATATAAGAGACATGAAATATTATATTCAAAAGAAATTTTTATGATTCTGTTTAGCGGTCCCGAAACCACTTTTCGACTAGGGTCTAAATAGGGCTATCACAACTCTCCCCCTCTTTAGGGATTTTCGTCCCCGAAAATCTTACCGGTGAATAAGTTTGGGTATCGATCCTTCATAGACTTCTCGAGTTCGCAAGTTGCTTCTTCGATCCCGTGCTTGAGCCACAACACCTTTACTAACGGAACCTTTTTGTTTCGCAACTCTTTCACCTCGCGAGTTAAAATACGAATCGGTTCTTCTTCTTAACTCAAATCGGACTGAAGTTCAATTTCTGACGGATTAATCACATGCGAGGGATCGGATCTATAACGATGGAGCATCGATACATGAAAAACGTTGTGAATCTTTTCAAGTTCAGGGGGCAGGATTAATCTATAAGCAATCGGCCCAATCCGTTCTGAAATCTTATATGGTCCAATGAATCTCGGACTCAATTTGCCTTTACGACCAAACCTGAGTTTTTTTTTGCACGGCGAGACTTTCAAAAATACCTTTTCTCCAATCTGATACTCTATATCTTTACGCTTTAAATCTGCATAGGATTTCTGACGATCCGATGCTGCTTTCAGGCTATCACGAATTACTTTCACTTTCTGCTCGGCTTCTTTGATCAAATCAGCCCCGTATAACTTATTCTCGCTGAGCTCGGTCTAGAATAAAGGTGTACGGCATTTACGACCGTATAAAGCTTCGTAAGGCGCCATTTTGACACTCATTTGAAAGCTATTATTGTAAGCAAATTCAATCAACAGTACGTATTTCTCCCACGTGCCACTAAACTTAAGAACGTAGCATCTCAACATATCCTCAAGTATCTGAATCACTCGTTTGGACTGACCGTCTGTCTGGGGAAGAAATACGGTGCTAAAATAGAGCTTAGTACTCAACGCTTCATACAGTTTCCGCCAAAACCGTGAAGTAAATTGGGTATCTCTGTCTGAAACAATAGAAGTTGGCACCCCATGCAATCGCACAATCTGAGAGACATACAACTCCGCTAATTTATCGAACGAAAAATCCGTACGAATTGGGATGAAATGAGCTGACTTCGTTAATCTATCAACAATAACCCATATTGCATCTTTCTTGCTCGGCGTTAGTGGTAAACCAGACACAAAGTCCATCGTAACTCGATCCCACTTCCATTCGGGTATTACGATCGGCTGAAGTAATCCCGAAGGTACCTGATGCTCCGCTTTCACTTGCTGACATATCAGACACTTAGACACAAAATCGAAGATATCTCTCTTTATACCGTGCCACTAATACTGCCGTTTCAAGTCGTTATACATTTTCGTGCTACCCGGGTGAGTAGACATTTGACCATTATGGGCCTCATTCAGAATTATTGAAACCAGCTCTGAATTTCTCGGAACACACACTCGATCCTTGAACCTCAAACAATCATTATCGTCCACTTGAAATTCTAAATTCATACTTGAATCATACTGAACTCGTTTAGCAACTAAATCATCGTCGACTTTCTGAGCTTCACAAATTTGTTGAAGTAACACAGGTCTTGCTTTTAACTTGGCAATCAACATATTATTTACCGACAACATTAATTGTACGTTCATAGCTTGCAAAGAAAATAATGATTTTTGGCTAAGAGCGTCCGTAACTGTAACGCCCAGAAATTGGGCCTGGAAGAATGGGCCGTGTGGGCCCAATGGGCTTGTGGGCCCACACGGGTCGTTGTCGTAGGACTTATGAGAATTAGTGGTCCGACTGTGTCATACATGTGGCTGTAAGAAAATTTGGCTTGGCAGGCCATGTGGGTACATGGGCCCCACTTGGGTTGTGTAATGGGCCCCTGGCCCATATTCACTGAATGACGTATTGGTGTGATGGGTGAGAGGTTTGGGAGTGTTGGAGAAGTCCTGGGTTCAAACCTGGGCCTTAGCAGAAATTGATGTTTTTCTCTTATGGGAGCTTGGACGTTAGTGGGTAGGCTTTAAGAATATTTTTGGTGAAAGCATGACACAAAAAGGAGTGTGGTGTAGTAGCAAAGTAGCACCACTTAAGGGAAAACGAAGCAAGGGGGTCCAAGGTTCAAGTCTTGGCTCTTGCAATTTATTGTGGTTTTTCTTTTAAATAAATCTTGAAGCGAGTAGGTGGGCTTTAAAGATAAATACGTTGAACTTATGACACAAAGGAGCTTGTGTTCGAGTGGTGGTGCCTTGACATGACTAATTGAGAGGTATATGGTTCGAATCCCTTTGCTTGCAAAGGTTGATTATTTTGCTAATACTTTAGTTTTTGAAGATTGATGGAGGATCCCACATCGGGAAGCTAGCATGGGAGTAGGCGAGAAGCTGGCTTTAAATAGAGCGATCCATGAGGAGAGTAGGGATGCCTTTCTTGGCTTACCCCTTTCTCGTGTTCGTTGGGGTTAGGCATTGGATCATTCGTTGATCTATATGCCATTGGGTCATAGTGATGGTAACCGTAGTTGATCGACACCCCCGAAAAGTCAAGGGTACGATTATTGTTGGCTTCTGGGCATAGTAGCGTTCAGAGGGTGGATTAGCTTTAGATGCCTATCAGGTGTGTATTTCTCACTACTCTAGCGGTAGGACGGCTACTTCGCCATATATATCTGTTCTGGTGGCTTCGCCACAATATCTGTATCTGGTGACTCTATCACAATATCTGGCAGCCTCGCTGCAAATTCTGTGGTGTGTAGCGGATGTGTGGCTCAAGTAGTTTCCCCATATGGTGTGTTGGCTGGTACGGTTGGTATGTAGCGGTTGGATGGGTTGAGTAGTCTCCCCACATATTTTGGGCTTTGCATTCATGCATTTTATCTGTACTGTTACTGTTATGGGCCTATGGGTCGTACTACTATCTGAAAAAGGCTAAGGCCCAGTTTACTGTTATCTGAATAGGGCTTCGGCCCAGATATTACTATGACTGGTTAGGGCTTAGGCCTTGTGGGCTTGAGCTAACTTGGGCTTTAGATGGGCTTCTTTGCGTACTGATTCTGATTCTGATTCTGTTAATTATTTCTGATTCTGTAAATTGATTCTGATTCTGATTCTGTTAATTGATTCTGATTTTGATTCTGTTAATTAATTCTTATACCGACTTTGATTCTGTTTCTAATTCTATTATTGATTCTGATTCTAATTTTGATACTGATACTCATACTGACTCTGATTCTGATTCTGATACTGGTTCTGGTTCAGATAATGTCTCTGATTTTAAAATGGGCTAAGGCCCAATTAATACTGAAACTGTGGTAGGGCAAACTTTTAAATTCTTTTACATGACTGACTGTTCGTATTTATAGTAAGGGGATTACACACTGAGTTTTCGTAAACTCACCCCGTTTATTAACCTTTCAGGTAATCCCCAGCTTTAGACGGATCGGAGCTGCGAGGGACTCGGAGAAGGCCACACACATTGCTTTTGTTTCTGTTTTGATTATTTACTCTCAAGTACTTTATTTTGGGTTTGGTTTGTAATAAGGCATTTTATAATTTCTGGATTTTTATTTTAAGGTTTTTATTTACTTTGAATTATATCTACTAGAGGTGAATCGCGGTTTACCAAAATATTAACGATTTTCGAACATTACGTCTTCCGCAACAAACTAAATTAAGCTTTCGCAACAAAAGAGGTTTTAAAAGTAATAATGTTTTTAAAAAAGGGGATTAACTTTTAGTTGACCATGTTTTGAAAGTAAACAAACGCAAGTTTTAGTTGGCAACAAGTTTTGAACAAGAAGGGTTTTAATGAAATCATGGTTTTTGAAAAACACCTTAATGTGACACACCAATTTGACCGTAGCGTCTAGGCCGGGTTTGGGGTGTTACATTTAGTGGTATCAGAGCCTGGGTTGCAAAACTCAGCTATGGATTGGGCTTTTAATTTTGAATTTCTAAAAGAACTGTTTTAAAAGATTTGAAGTATTTGAAATGTTTTACTGACTATTTTCCTAAAAGTGTGGTTCACCGAGTCTCTGGCGCCAAATCCGTAAGTTTTCTAAACACTTTTGTTTGTTTTGGAATTGAAATACTGTGGATTCTTTAGATATTGGACTGTATTGAGATTTGGTGCTTATTCTGCTTGTTTGGAATTGTTTGGATGTGATGTCTTGAACATGGAAATTGTATGCATGTGATATATATCCACTTCGCTGAATAGACATTCTTGGATGTGTGTTAGTATTATTAGGATCAGAGTGTGCAACGAGAGCATAGTGGTGTAGTCTAGACTATGTGACTGTTTAATAGTTGTAAATTTCGAGAACGAAATTTTTTTAAGGGGGTAGAGTTGTAACGCCCCGAAATTGGGCCTAGAAGAATGGGCCGTGTGGGCCCAATGAGCTTGTGGGCCCACACAGGTTGTTGTCGTAGGACTTATGAGAATTAGTGGTCTGACTGTGTCGTATATGTGGCTGTAGGAAAATCTGGCTTGGCGGGCCATGCGGGCACGTGGGCCCCACTTGGGTTGTGTAATGGGCCCCTGGCCCATATTCACTGAATGACGTGTTAGTGTGATGGGTGAGAGGTTTGGGAGTGTTGGAGAAGTCCTGGGTTCAAACCTGGGCCTTAGCAAAAATTGATGTTTTTCTCTTATGGGAGCTTGGACGTTAGTGGGTAGGCTTTAAGAATATTTTTGGTGAAAGCATGACACAAAAAGGAGTGTGGTGTAGTGGCAAACTAGCGCCACTTAAGGGACAAGGAAGCAAGGGGGTCCAAGGTTCAAGTCTTGGCTCTTGCAATTTATTTTGGTTTTTCTTTTAAATAAATCTTGAAGAGAGTAGGCAGGCTTTAAAGATAAATGCGTTGAACTTATGACACAAAGGAGCTTGTGTCCGAGTGGTGGTGCCTTGACATGACTAATCGAGAGGTCTATGGTTCGAATCCCTTTGCTTGCAAAGGTTGATTATTTTGCTAATACTTTAGTTTTTGAAGATTGATGGAGGATCCCACATCGGGAAGCTAGCATGGGAGTAGGCGAGAAGCTGGCTTTAAATAGAGCGATCCATGAGGAGAGTAGGGATGCCTCTCTTGGCTTACCCCTTTCTCATGTTCGTTGGGGTTAGGCATTGGATCATTCGTTGATCTGTATGCCATTGGGTCATAGTGATGGTGACCGTAGTTGATCGACACCTCCGAAAATTCAAGGGTACGATTATTGTTGGCTTCTGGGCATAGTAGCGTTCAGAGGGTGGATTAGCTTCAGATGCCTATCAGGTGTGTATTTCTCACTATTCTAGCGGTAGGACGGCTACTTCGGGCTACGATGGGCCGAAGGGGCCATGTGGGCCCAATGTGCCTACGGGGCCATTTGGACAAGTTGTTTAATTGTATAGTAAATATTGGACTAGACTAGGTGAATCGCATATCTGTAGCTAAATTTGGGCTAAAAGGGCCACACGAGCGTGTGGTCCCATTTAGGCCGAGAATGGGCCCTAGGCCCATTTGCATTGTTATCTCTGTTTAGAATGCTTTAGTTTACTAAATTACTGAAATACCTTCGACTTGTAAAATTACTATTTTACCCCTGATTTGTAAAATTACTATTTTACCACTTCTTTATAAAATTACCATTTTACCCCTGATTTGTAAAATTACCATTTTACCCCTGATTTGTAAAATTACCATTTTACCCCTGATTTGTAAAATTACTATTTTACCCCTGATTTGTAAAATTACCATTTTACCCCTGATTTGTAAAATTACCATTTTACCCATGATTTGTAAAATTACTATTTTACCCCTGATCTGTAAAATTACTGTTTTACCCTTGATTTGTGAAATTACTGAAATGCCCCTTTAGGGTAGAATTACTGAAATTCCCCTTTAGGGTAGAATTACTGAAATACCTCTTTAGGGTAGAATTACTGAAATACCCCTGTAGGGTAGAATTACCGAAATTCTCCTGTAGGGTAAAATTACCATTTTGCCCCTAGGGTGTTAAATGACTGTTTTGCCCTTGTGGGCAAGTGACTGACTTGGACTGTGTGTTTGTTGGATTTGATTGTGAATATATGTTGGTGATATAAATGACTTGACTGTGATTGTTTGATTCAAATATGGGCATGACATTCTGTATACATGACATGTTGCATGGGATTTGGGAAGTATTGATGGAGGAAGCGTTCTGGTGGCCTCACCACATATATCTATTCTGGTGGCTTCGCCACATATATCTGTTCTGGTGGCTTTGCCATAATATCTGTATCTGGTGACTCTGTCACAATATCTGGCAGCCTCGCTGCAAATTCTATGGTGTGTAGCGGATGGGTGGGTCGAGTAGTTCCCCACATAGTGTGTTGGCTGGTACGGGTGGTGTGTAGCGGTTGGATGGGTTGAATAGTCTCCCTACATATTTTAGGCTTTGCATTCATGCATTTTATCTGTACTATTACTGTTATGGGCTTATGGGTCGTACTACTATTTGAAAAGGGCTAAGGCCCAGTTTACTGTTATCTGAATATGGCTTCGGCCCAGATATTACTGTGACTGGTTAGGGCTTAGGCCCTGTGGGCTTGAGCTAACTTGGGCTTCGGATGGGCTTCTTTGCACGCTGATTCTGATTCTGATTCTGTTAATTTTTTCTGATTCTGTATATTGATTCTGATTCTAATTCTGATTCTGTTAATTGATTCTAATTTTGATTCTGTTAATTGATTCTTATACCGACTCTGATTCTGTTTCTGATTCTATTATTGATTCTGATTCTGATTTTGATACTGATACTGATACTGACTCTGATTCTGATTCTGATACTGGTTCTGGTTCAGATAATGCCTTTGATTTTATAATGGGCTAAGGCCCAATTAATACTGAAACTGTGGCAGGGTAAATTTTTAAATTCTTTTACATGACTGACTGTTCGTATTTGTAGTAAGGGGATTACACACTGAGTTTTCGTAAACTCACCCCGTTTATTAACCTTTCAGGTAATCCTCAGCCTTAGACGGATCGGAGCTGCGAGGGACTCGGAGAAGGCCACACACACTGCTTATGTTTCTATTTTGATTATTTACTCTCAAGTACTTTATTTTGGGTTTGGTTTGTAATAAGGCCTTTTATAATTTCTGGATTTTTATTTTAAGGTTTTTATTTACTTTGAATTATATCTACTAGAGGTGAATCGCGGTTTACCAAAATGTTAACGATTTTCGAACATTACGTCTTCCGTAACAAACTAAATTAAGCTTTCGCAACAAAAGAGGTTTTAAAGGTAATAATGTTTTTAAAAAAGGGGATTAACTTTTAGTTGACCATGTTTTGAAAGTAAACAAACGCAAGTTTTAGTTGGCAACAGGTTTTAAACAAGAAGGGTTCCAATGAAATCATGGTTTTTAAAAAACATTTCAATGTGACACACCAGGGCCGTAGCGTCTAGGCCGGGTTTGGGATGTTACAGCAACTACATTAGCTTTTCCAGGGTGATATTCAATGACAAGCTCATAGTCTTTAAGTAATTTAAGCCACCGTCTCTGCCTCAAATTCAAGTCTTTTTGAGTTATTAAATATTTGAGACTCTTATGATTGGAAAAGACGTGACATTTTTCCCCGAACAAATAGTGACGCCAAATCTTCAGAGCGAAAACAATTGTAGCTAGTTCCAAATCATGAGTCGGATAATTTCGCTCGTGAGGCTTTAATTATCTCGAAGCGTATGCGACAACTTGACCCTCTTGCATCAAAATACAACCCAAGCTGTTCAAAGATGCAGCACTATAAACCACGAACTCCTTGCCGGATTCTGGCTGGACTAACACAGGGGCTTCTGTCAAAAGTGTTTTCAGCTGATCGAAACTTTTCTAACACTTATCAGACCACTCGAACTTGACTTCTTTTTGTAGCAGTTTTGTTAACAATGTCGCAATCATCGAGAAACTCTTGACGAATCGTCGGTAGTAACCGGCAAGTCCTAAGAAGCTCCGAACTTCTAAAACATTTCTAGGAGGTTTCCAGTTGAGAATGGCCGAAATTTCGTTCGGATCAACTCGAATACCCGAAGCAGACTCTATATGACCCAAAAAGCTGACCTCGCGCAACCATAACTCGCACTTACTGAATTTTGCATACAATTGATTATCACGTAAAGTCTGAAGCACAAGTTTCAAATGTTCAGCATGCTCGATTTCATCGCGAGAGTAAATCAAAATGTCGTTAATGAACACCACTACAAATCGATCCAGATATTGTCTAAACACTCGATTCATCAAGTCCATGAAAATCGCAGGGGCATTTGTGAGCCCGAACGGCATCACTAAGAACTCATAGTGTCCGTATCTCGTTCTGAAAGTAGTCTTTGGCACATCAAAATCTCTAACTCTCAACTGGTAATAACCAGATCGCAGATCAATCTTTGAAAACACTGAAGCTCCTTTCAACTGATCAAACAGGTCGTCGATTCAGGGCAACGGATATTTATTCTTTATAGTGGCTCTATTCAATTGTCTATAGTCGATACACATTCTCATAGTCCCGTCTTTTTTTCACAAACAAAACTGGCGCGCCCTAGGGTGAGAAACTCGGTCGTGCAAAACCTCTGTCTATCAACTCTTGTAGCTGAGATTTCAATTCCTTCAACTCGGTAGGTGCCATACGGTACGGGGCAATCGAAATCAGAGTCGTACCCGGAACTAACTCTATACCGAACTCAGCTTCTCTAACAGGCAGCAATCCCAGCAATTCCTCGGGAAACACATCCGAAAACTCGCAAACCACCGGCACAGTCTCAAGCTCTCGTTCGGATACTTTGTTGTCTAGCACATAGCCAGATACACTTCGCAGCCTTTCCTCACATATTTCTGGGCTGACATGGAAGTTATTATAGCTAATAGTCCATTTAAGTCAGTGGATTCAATCCAAATTATTTCATTATTTGAACATTGTAAATCGATAGTCTTCCGCTTGCAATTTACTACCGTGTCGTGCACAGTCAACCAATCCATTCTGAGAATAATGTTGAATTCATCAAAGGGTAAAAGCATTAAATCGACCGAGAAACAGAAATCTCGAACCATTAGGGGACATTTCTTACACACTTTATCAACTAGAACACAACGACCCAACGGATTTGAAACTCGAATTACAAACTCAGTAGACTCAATCGGAAGAGTCTTACTGGATGCTAAAGTTTCACACACATACGAATGGGTTGAACCGGTATCAATTAGAGCAGTAAATCAGTATTAAAAAGAGTAAAAGTATCGGTAATAACATCCGGAGAAGAAGCCTTCTCTCGAGCATGAATGGCGTATGCTCTTGCTGGTGCACGAGCCTCGAATCTGACTTCGGTGTCTCTAGTCCCTCTCTGACTGTCGCTAGTACTACCCCCACGCCTCGGCAGTCTACCTCGTGCTGTCGTACCACTAAGTCTCTAACTCGGATCGGTATTACATTCATCCAATTTCAGACAATCCTTAATAAAGTGTTCGGCGAATCCACACCTGAAGCAGGAGCGATTATGAAATCTGCAGCTCCACAAGTGCCATTTACCACAGTATTTACAATCAGATCTGTCCCGACGTTCATTACCAACACTGGTGACTAAAGTAGCTCGTGAACTCACAGGGGGTCGATGATAATCACGTCTTGAAAAACCAGAGGTGTTCATGGATTGGCCCGAATCATCTTTAATTTTCTTAGACGATTGTTGAATAGACTTTCCCATAGATCTCTTACGGAACTCTCTAGCTCCATCATTAGCCTTTCTCTTTTCATTTTCGAGCTCTTCAGCCTTGCAAGCTCGCTCGACTAGCACGACAAATTCTTTGATTTCCAGGATTCCCACCAGTAATCTGATATCTTCGTTTAATCCGTCCTCAAAACGTTTACGCATGAAAGCCTCAGATGACACACACTCGCGAGCATATCGACTGAGTCGTACAAATTCTCTCTCATATTCCGTTACTGACATCTGGCCTTGTTTAAGCTCAAGGAATTCCTTCCGTTTCTGATCGACGAATCTCTGACTAATATACTTCTTGCGGAATTCCATTTGGAAAAACTCCCAGGTGACCCGCTCTCTCGGAACAACAAAAATCAAAGTGTTCCGCCAGCAGTAGGCAGAGTCGCGTAGCAAAGATACCGTACATTTCAGACACTCCTCAGGCATACATAATAGTTCGTCAAACACTCGGATTGTATTATCGAGCCAAAATTCAGCTCGCTCAGCATCATCACTAGGTGTAGCCCAGAACTCTTCAGCCCCGTATTTTCTAATTTTATCGACCGAGGGCCTACTTGATCTCACCGGATCGGTCACAGGAGGGGCCGCATATGTTGGAAGAGGAGTATTCGGGGGCAGGGGTTGTGGAACAGCCGGATTTGTTCTAAGAAATTAAGCGAACCAATCACTCATCATTGCGTAGAAGGCTTGTCTTGTGTCATCGTCTCGATGACTAGTATTTGGCTGAGAGTCATTTAGCACTGTCCCTTGTGCGGGAGCAGGCGATACACTCTCAACATCGTCTGCTACAGCTCGATCAGGTTTGGGATCCATTTCTAAACCAAAAATCACATTTCAGATGTCAGAGGTACACTATCGCATTAACATTATATGGCATGTATAGCTAGACCCACATGCGCTACGTTAGTCCGAGAATCGACTAAACCATAGCTCTGATACCAATAAAAATGTAACACCCCTAACTCTGTACACATCGCAGGAGGGTTATGAGGCATTACAAGACAATCATCTAATTTATTTCAACTTCATTCGCATACATCATGCTCAATAATTTCACCTTGAATCCATTTCTCACATAAAATGACATTTACTATTCATTTGGTAAATATATCAAAACTTATTCAATATCCCAAAAAGAAAATTAGCACCACAAGCCGAAAGTGCATGTACATAAACATGTATGTCATTCGAGAAGTATCAATTCACAAGATATTTCAAGTGTTTGTCAAGCATATTCTCATGCATCTTATACATCTCCTTTTTTTTAACCTATTTGAAAGTTCACTATCAAATTCTAAAAAGGTAACATCTCATTCATTCATTCATGTTATTTATTTAAATAGGTAATGCCAAATAACATCAACCAAGTACCAATTGTTCTCATAAATAAAATCATCTATGCAACCTATACATGCTTTCCTTACATAAACCTCAAAAATTTGCACTATATATATATATCAAGCATTTACAACCGAATGCACATAGCTTTCACATTCATCTACAACCAAAATCATCAATCTTAAATTCTATATTCAAATAAAATATAACATAGCAAGCCATCTTCGCATGGCTATATATATATATATACATTATCAAAATGATACTTAATTATCATCAAAAGTCAAGCCTATACATGCCATATTCAAAGTCTAACTACTATGTACCAAAAAAGCTTTGATAGTGTGGACAACTTCGATCTTGTGATTCCCGAAACCGTAGCTAATGAACGAGATCTATAAAACAAAAAATTTAGGGCAACAGAGCAAGCGTTTCTTTGCTTAGTAAGTTTTAAGCAATGAATGCAATTGAAGTTAAAGCATAGTTCGATTAATGCAAAACCTCTTTACTATGGCCGATTATAACCATGACTAAAATACTACTATTTTTCATCCACGACATTTTCACTTCCTTTAAACATCAATTCATATCTTATAAATAGTTTCATTGTATTCATAGTCCAAAACGAATCAATTTCACAATGAATACGAAGTACATACCTGATAAACTTAGGGTGGTGAGCACATTTGTTTAAGTTTATTACAATATAAATTGCGTATTTCCAGCATGAATGCCTTCGGGCTTAGCCCAGTTAAAACACTAGCACTAAGGCCCTTCGGTATTTAGCCCAGATACAACATCAGAAAAAATGCCCTTCGGGACTTGGCCCAGATATAACACTGGCAACAAATGCCCTTTGGGACTTAGCCCGGATTTAACACTGGCAACAAATGCCCTTCGGGACTTAGCCCGGATTTAGCTCACTGAACTTTTATGCATATGTAACCACCAGGTATACATTTCACAAAATCTATATCAATTTAAATTCATTTGCCTCATTTACATAATAGCACATAATGTAACATTTTCACTTAATATTCGGCCTATATACACATACATAGATCATACATCAATTCAATTATCATAGCTTACATTTCTAAAGAACTTTCGGCTATTTGCTATATTCCATAATCAAACCTTGTCAATAGGCCTTAATTCATCAACCACAAGTACATATAAATATGTATATCATGTTTAATCAATTCTTATACTATGTTTTACTACTTAAAACTTACCTCGTATCTTTCTGGACAATTGTGGGTCGACTATTCCGTGATTTTAGCTTTCCCTTTATCCGATGTTGCCCCTCTATGCTCTTGAGCTTAAATTGGATAATATAATCATATCAAACTTTATTCACACATTTCTATTGATAGTTACACTTTCATTTCAAACATGACACACACATAATTCCTTTATCAGACACATTTGGCCAAGTACAAATACAACACAAATTACAACCAAATAATTGATTAATTTTAGTAAACAAAGTCTTTTAATCCAACTCATTACTTAAGACACCCTAATTAACAAGAGCCGAATATGTTAACACCTAAATGCTTTAGCCATAAGTCATTTTCAAACATTTTTAGTACATAATTCACCTATTTGGTTAAGTTCACATTCGGTTTAGGCTCATACCTTTACAACCACTTTAGCAAATTTCATGCCATCACTTAGTAAACTCAAAATCATGTTAATTTAGTATCAAAATGTCTACACAAATGATTTCTCACTATTTTCTATCTTTAAATTCAATTCCCTAACTCATATTCACTAAAACCGAACCTAAAATGCAAAACGGTACTCTTAGCTCTCAATTTCAAGCTTTAACATCAAATTGATTTAACCAAGTTCTTTGAACACAATTCGACTTTAATAAGAAAGGCTTAAACACACAAGCCGATCATAGCTAACCTTAGTCCTCATAATATCATTTAAAAAAAATAGCTCAATTGAAAAATCAATTTCCATTACAAATAAAACATGGAAAGAAAAAACATAATCACTTTAAAAGTTTCCTTTCATGGCCGAATATTAACACTAGCATACATTCAAAAATTCTTTCATGAATTTTGCTAGAAGCCTACATTCATTCATTCTTAATTTCTTTTATGACATAATTCATCAAATTCAACAAGAAAAACATCACTACCATGACCGAACAAACATTTTCAACTCGATAAGAAAATTCTTGCATATCCCCAACATGTCCAAATGCAACGTTGCTTAATTCATCACCTAATCAACATGTAACTAAATTAAAAATCACAAATTTTCATTCCTTTAGAACTAGCGTCCAACTAACACCAATTTAGCTAAGCTCATGAACATAGCCGAATGTTCCACTTTCAACCAAAATCAAAATTTCAACGTGGGCTAAGTAGGAAACTAAGTAACTTACTAAATCTTTACAAGAATTTGAATAAATCACATGAAACATACCTCAACCTAGCCTTAAGAAGTGCCGAATGCTAGAAGCTTATTTCTTCCCTCTCTTCACTTTAGAATTGGCCATGAAAAACAAACAAGAACAACTTTGTTCTTTTCACTCATTTATTTTATTATTTAATTATCTATAGTATATTAACACTTCACCAAGAATTATTTATCAATATAAAATACAACAATATTGACTTAATCATTAGCATGGCCAGCCACTAAAGTTAAAGTGGGTAATTTGACGTGCAAATCCACTTATTTTACAACATTCTATCATTTCTTTCTTGAATTTTACCACACATATTTTCCTATCTTCTCACATAAATCCTTTTTATTTAGAAACACATTCAAATTGGCAAAAAAAAAAAAAAAATCAAAACATTCAAATTTCACACATGAATTAACACATATAATAGACATGAAATATTATATTCAAAAAAATTTCTATGATTCGGTTTAGCGGTCCCGAAACCGCTTTCCGACTAGGGTCTAAATAGGGCTGTCACACAAGCTCCTAACGTTGATTGACACTCACAAAAATACCTTTTGTTGCAATCATCACAAACAGGAATGGTTCTCTCAACATTTCTTACACTTTCAACACTAGCTGTCAGAGAATTAACAGACTGGAAATTATTTTGCATCAGTTTCTCTCTTACCTATGAGCTTGGAAGGGGTAGTCGATCGACTTGTGTCAATACTAAAATTCTTCGATGAAGACGTTTTAGCAGGCTAGACCGACCCCCTTTTGTTAAAATCTTGAAATTTTGAATCTAAATGTCGTTTACTTTTGTAAATTTCTTTAATTATTTGAGCCCGTTTCGAAAGTTATACAAATTCCCGTAACTTTAGTGCTGCCACAGACATACGGATATCATCATTCAACCCTTCCTCAAATCTAATACACATTTCCTTCTCATTTGACACTTTATTACAGGCATAGTTACTTAACTGCAGAAATTCCTATTCATACTCAACTATAGTTTGATTCCCTTGTTTTAACTCAAGAAATTCTTTCCTTTTCTTGTCAATAAACATCTGACTAACATACTTATTCTTAAACTCAGTTTGAAAGAAATCCCAATTAATATGATTTATTTGATGTCATCGTGCTTAAAGTGTCCCACCATAAGTACGTTTCATCTTTTAGTAAAGACACAACACATCTCAAACAATCTTCAAGACTGTACATCAATTTCACGAAGACTCTCTTTGTATTCATTAACCAGTACTCGGCTTTTGCAGGATCATCATCCACCTTGCCTTTGAATTTTTCTACTCTACATTTCTGGATTTTACCTACAGATAATCGAGTAACCGCATAGGTAAAGGATTTTTAGGACCCATTGGTTCATCATTTCGAGAAACATATTTTTCATTTTGTCACCAAAGGACTGTTGAATCGACGCACTATTACTTGTTTTAGGGTTCGAAGCTTGAATAGTATTTTCAACTTTGTTAACTACAACCCGATCTGACGTAGTTGACATCTTGAATCTATAAGAAAATACAATATTAGAATAGATTAAAAGTATCATGTAACACCGCTTACACGAGACAATTACCGAAGTTAAGCACGAGGCGTTACTAGACTTACCTTACAAGTTCGGGGCATAAAAATTTGCTTTTAAAATTAATTCACTCACATTCATCTAATATATCCCTAAAAAGGGCCCTCGAGGCCCTAAAACATGCAATTGAAATGGTTCGGGACCAAACCAGGAACATTTAAAAATTTTCCAATTACTTACACAAATTAAAACAATTTATTTCACTGTTCATAATAAAACTGTCCACTGCGTAACAATCACTAAATTAATTATAACTTGAGTTACGAGACTCAAAATTTAAATCTGCAAATTTTTCCTAAAACTAGAATCATATATCTTCTTACCATAATTTTTCCAGAATTTTTGGTGTGACCAATTAGTACAGTTTATTAGTTAAAGTCTCCCCTGTTTCACTTTCCAATGGTTTTAACCTCTGCACACTAAAAATTAATTATCTCTTAGTAAAGTTTTCATATAGTGTTTCCACTTCTTTCTAATGAAAATAGACTCAATAAGCTTTAATTCTATATCTTATTCACCATTTAATTCTATTTTTACGATTTTTAGTGATTTTTCAAATTCACGTCACTGCTACTGTTCCAAAATTGTTTCATGGTCAACTTTTACTCTTTCGTAATTTCTTTGCATAAACTATCATTTAGGCATACATAACATCAAATCATGTTCTTAATTAGCCATACAATAGCTAATCACTATCAAGTATTCACATGCCATTCTTTAATCGTATCTAAAAGACATACACAAAAAATGACCAAGTCCCTATACATGCCATAACTCAGAACATTTCAAATTACAAAATACCGAGATAGCCTTTGATAGTGTGAGACGAACTCCGACATCCTTACGATCCCCAAATTGGCTTGGCTACACTATAACAGAGAGAAAGGAAAAGGAGTACGCTACAATGCCTAGTAAGTTTACAAGTAAATAAATGACAACATTCACCAAGTATAAATATACTCATATTATACCATCAAGTAACAAAATATTTATTTTACTTCTCCACTTACTCTTTAACTTTCCTATTTATCATTCCTTTACCTAAACTTTCTTGTAACATAGCCTATGTATTAGCCCAATGAACTATTTGGAATACTCAGGATACTTGGGTTTTTCTACCTGATAATAGCCTGCCAATGCCATGCTTTAGGCATGGTCTTACATGGGATGTTCCCTGTCCCGCCAAAGCTATATATCTGATATGGACTTACATGAGATGTTCCTGAACTGTCTCAACCTGCCAATGCCATATGTCTAATATGGACTTACATGGGATGTTCCTCAACTGTCTCAACCCAAAATGTCATGACATTCCATATCCCATACATTCCTAAGGTTCAAACGAGCTTTTTGATACTTTTTCTCTATTACCTCATATTTGATTTAACTTAGAATATTCTTATAAAATAAATGTATATATGCTGGAAATTAACAAAATTAATATAAAATATCAAAATATTGCATTTATTTACCGTAAACTTACCTCGGTGCAAAAATACGATCAACTTGACAACTTAATCTTCTACCTTTTTCTTTCCTCGGTCTATCCCCAAATTTCTTTCTTCTTGATCTATAATTAGCAAATTTAGCTTACTTAATACTCATATTTATCAAAACAATCCTTAACTCTAACTTTGGTAAAATTATAATTTTGCCCCTAAACTTTTGCATATTTACACTCTTGCCCCAAAGCTTGGAAATTAAACTTTTTCCATAATTCTTATGTTTTAGGACATGCTGATCATTTTCCCTTAATGGCAACATCAAATTCTCACTATAACATGTACTTATCAACATTAGGTATTTTTATCGATTATGTCGTTTTACCTGTTTTCACTTAAAATCAAGTAGCACACGTTGGAGAACATAATTCAAAACCTCATATTCTATCATAAAACATCAAAATAAACAAATTTCATCTATGGGTATTCTTCCAAATATGAAACCTAGTTTAAATTATTGCTAGAATAAGCTAAATCAAGTTACCGAGACTTCAAAAAACGTAAAGAACATTAAAAACGAGGCTTGGAATCACTTACTATGGAGCTTGGAAGCTTGAAACAAACCCTAGCTACGGAGAACCCTTGACATTTGGCCGAATGAAGAAGATGATAACATTTTCTCATATTTTTCCCTTTTTACTCTTTTTAATTACCAAATGACTAAAATGCCCTTCGTTAAAACTTTGGTTACTTCTACCAATGTATGTCCATTTTTGTCCATGAAAACCTAATGGTATAATTACCATTTAAGGACCTCTACTTCAATTATGCTCTTCAATTTAATCCTTTCCTATCTAGAACTCATATTTATCAACTTTTGCAATAAAGCCTTAATAGGCAAATTAAACATGCAATTCATGAAATTTTCTATCAATATTCTCACACATGCATCTAATCACTCGGGAAATCATAAAAATTAATTGGAATAATTTTTTCTATCTTAGATTCGTGGTTTTGCAACCATCATTCCGTTTAGGCCCTATTTTGGGATGTTACATACCACACTATCACAAGGTATATGTGGCATGTATATACTAAACTTTACTCCACTATGTTAGTCCTAGAACTGACTAAAATGTAGCTCTAATACCACTAAATGTAACACCCCTAACCCATCTCTGTCACTAGGTAACCTGTTACCTCGTGTTTGTTGCCAGATTAAGGTTACGAAGTATTATCAAACAATCAAAACCATTTAAACATCATAACATTCAATAACCTAAAATATATTATAAACCATTCATTCTCATACATTTTATCCCTAAATCGAGCCCTTGAGGCCCTAGAAATAACTTGGAAGTAATTCAGGACTAATTTGAAAAAAAATGGAAAGTTTAAGAAAAAGTTGCAAAAAATTGGAAATAGGGGTCACACGGCCGCGTGATATCACCCCCAGCTGTGTAACTTTCGAACAAGGGACACATGGTCATGTCCCATATTGTGTCCTCACCCGTGTAACTCACTAAGTAGGGTCACACAACCATGCCACACGCCTGTGTGCCAGCCGTGTGCTAGGTTGTATAACTCATTGACTTGAACCTTAAGAAATTTTAAGATGACACACAACTGTGTTACCAAGCTATGTGCCTCATACGGCCGTGTGACAGCCCATTTCCCAAGCCATTTAAACCTAGAATTTACCTAGAATCAAGCCATTTCACAATCATTTCACACCTAGCCAATCTAACCATCCAAGCATACATCCAAAGGACTTAAACATAATTCACAATCACATAAACATGCCAATTTAGACACCCTAAAACAACTAACCAATGTGCCATTCAAAGACACCACAATTATGACAACACATCAACTATCAAAACATGTCAATATTATCGCATTTTATGCATGACAATGTAGTTCAAATATGTAACAGCCAGTTTTCAGTAAAACTAGAACAGTGGTTTTGGGACCACAAATCTGATGTCAAAAAATTTATTTTAATATTATTTTAATGTTTACAACATGTTATTCAGGTTGCATAAAAATTTTGTGAAGAAATTTTATCGTTTGCATGCTTAATTTTAGAGAAAGGACTAAATCGCGTAAAGTACAAAACTTAGGTTCTATTAGAAAAAGGTGTCAATTTGCTATGAAATTAAAACATGAGTGGCCTTAAATGATAATTAGACAATAATTATTTTTAGTGGAAAAATTTGGACATTAATTAAGCATTATAAAGGATTATAAGTAAGGTTATTATGGTAATTAATAAAATAAACAAAAATTAAATTAAGAAAAAGAAAGACATCATCTTTCTTCTTCATTTTACCAATTGACTATTAGCTTGGGCTGCCATTAAAGACTAGCCAAGCATCCAGCCATCCTTATTTCTCATGCATGTGAGTATTTTTTCTCCCATTTGAAATAATTTCTATGTTTTTAGAGTCGTTGTAGCTTAATCTAGCTAGCCCGGGGACTAATTTGCAATAATGTTAAAAGTCTAGGGTCTTACCATGAATATATGTTACTTGTTGTTGATGTTTTATGAATGAAAATGAATAATGGATTATAGTTGAACAGCTTTTGTTAAGGAATTTTTGATGAATTTGTCATTTTGGGATTAAATTGAAAATGGAAAAATGGCCATGGAGAAAATGTGAAACAATTGAAATGTAAGGCTTGCTAAGGGCTTAGATGATATTCAGCTAGCATGGGTTGGGACAAAATTGGATGAGTTTTCATTTTTATGTGTTAGGGACTAAATTGTAGTGAATTCAAAATTTAAGGGGCAAAACATAATTTTGCCAAAATATGATTTATTTTGGATTAAATTGAATAGAATGAAATTTGAATGAACTAAATTTGATTGTATAGATCAAGAAAAGCAACGTATGGATATAGAGTGGGGAAAAGAAAAAAGTATTGGATTAATCAATCGCGTTTCTCTGTTCGTGTTTAAGGTAAGTTCGTTAATCTAAATAACATTGAATTATGTTTGATTTAATTATTTCATGTTATGTATATTAAAATTACGACTCTACGAAAATATCCAACGAGGTTTCGACGACTTTCAAATCCTGTTTAAACCTTAGGAATATATAGGATACAAATGACATGTCATTAGGGGTTACCATGTTTTCTTGTACATTCTACCGGTGGCTGAGTTTCTGGAATATGTTGCGATTACTTGATAGCTTGTGTGAATAGCATCATGTAGCTACGTCCTGACTGACAACTTGTGTGAACAAACCTATTTGTGGGTCAAGAGAGAGCATTGATATGAGATATGAGATAGTAGCGGTTTCAAACACATGATAGCACACAGTGTGCGAGATTCCCACGTATCCGATATTATTCTAGTGTTTCAATGGGTATGAAAAAGGGAAGGTTCAGCAAATGCTTCAATAAGTGTTGCAATGAAAGTATGAAAAGATATGAGTTGATGATGTTTGAAATATGCTTAGCCATATACTTGAAATATGAATGCTTATGAGTAGTGTGCACAAAAAGCTATGATGTTTTGAGATGATTTGCTAAGCTATGTGATTGTCTAATTTGAAAGGTTGTTGTTGCTTAGGCTAATGCCAAGTCATGTTGGATTATCTCAAATTATTTTTATAATTATAAATTGAAATGGTAAGCTTTGTTTATGAATTACGAACTTATTAAGTATTATATGCTTACTTTATGTTATTTTCCTTTATGTTTCTAGATAATTGGAAGCTCGTTTAGATTGAACGTTGTCGAAGATCCATCACACTATCCATCGATTATGTAAGTATATTTTGACGATTTTGAGTCATGGTTATAATGGCATGTATAGGAAATTTGTTTAATAATTTTATCTATTATGTGTGGCTTTTATATGTGTTATTTTGGTTGATGGACTAGTTGGTATGATATTAAGATTATATGGTATTATGTGTGGATGTTAATTTGATGTTTGTGTTAGTTAGGTTGATGATAAGAAAATATTGATGGGAATGGTATGGTAGCTTTGAATGTAGTTGGTTTTGGTCTAATTAGTAAGATGCATGATAGGTAAGCAAATAGTTATAATAGTACTTATTGGGAATATATTTTTGGTGTATGAACAATATGGAAAATGTGTATGGTTGTCCAATTGGTACGATTTGAACATGAATGAATTGGATAATTGTTTAGGTAAATTTGATTGTAGAAGTTGAGGTGTCATTTTAGGCATATTGGTTGTATGGATAGTTTTAAGTTGTTTAAGTTTGAATTTTGCATATGTTAAGTGAATTTTGGATGCTTGATTATAGATGTTTTTGGCTTGTAGAAGTGGTATGAATTTGGGTGAGAAAAATGGCTTGAAAATGACTTAGTTTTCATCCACATGGGCAGAGACACGGGTGTGCATCTCAGCCGTCTATGACACACTACCAAGTGACACGACCGTGTGTCCCCTATAGCTTTCAAAGGGCTACAAGTCAGGCTGTTACATGATCTAGCACACGGCCTAGCACACAGGCGTGTGACATTATTTCAAAGGGTACACGGCCTGGCACACGGGCATGTGGCTTGGCCATATGTCCCTATTTTGAATGCCTACACGGCCTACGACACGAGCTTGTCTCTTGACCGTGTGAGTCACATGGCCGTGTGACCCTTGCAGTTTGAAAAATTTTAACTTTACTGAAAAGTTTCATATGTTTTCGATTTAGTCCTAATTCGTTCCTAATGTCTTTTTAGGTCCTCGAGGACTCGTAAAAGTGACCATAAGTATGATTTTTAGTTGATGTTGCTATGATTTATATGATGAATTGTTAATGCTATCTAAATGTTCATTGCATGATGTTATGCTCTGATAACACTCCGTAGCCCTAATTCGACGCGAATACGGACTAGGGGTGTTACAAAATATGCACCAAAGCATACCACAAATAATCATCTTCAAACCACTCAATTACACAAAAAAAGAACCTTATTTATAAGTATATTAAAATAACCAAGTGACATAATTTGATAAAGTATCAAAGTGTACCAAGCTAACAGATTTATCTATATATACATGCCACTACCCTAGGAGATACAAAAACTACCAACTTAGATGGATAATGTGAGCCGGTTGAATAATCCTTCCAAACTCTCAGCAACGTTTATCTACAAAACAATCCATAAGAACTGATAAGCTTACAAAGCTTAGTAAGGACATAGTATAACACTTAATCTAAATTCAAATAAATATAGTTCATATACTATTTGATTTAGAGTTACCGGAGTATAAAAAGGGGCACAAATGTGCATTCAGGGTATTGAAGTACAAATAGGAGCACGCATGTGCATTCAAAGGTACGGAAGTTGTAACACCCCAAACCCAGCCTAGACGTTATGACCAGATCTGGTGTGTCACACGATCCTAAAACTAAGTTTACAACCCTCTTTGTCTTGTTGTGTCTTAAGTGAGTTTTGAATCAAAAGAGTAAGTTTGCTAAAACCAGTTTATTAATCCTTTAAGTTATCCATATTATACACTCGTTGAGTTTTGAAAACGTTCTTTAGATTTTGAAACCAGCGCAGCCTAAACTAGCGATTCCATAAAACGTAATTTAATCATCGAAGAAAATTAAACCAAATAAAAACTTAGATAGCGGCCTTATTACAAAGTAAAACCCCAAAAAAAAAATAAGATAATAATAAAATACTTAATCAAAAATGAAAACCAGTTTTATTGCAGATGCTGTGGCCACTCCGAATCTCTCGCAGCTCCAAGCCCACTATGGTTGAGGGTTACCTGCAGAGATTAAATAAAAAGGGGGGTGAGTTTGACAACTCAGTGTGCAACATTATCTCAACCATAGGCCAAAACAGATCAAGCCTCAGAATCAGATTAGTTGGGCCTTGGCCCATATAGAAATCAGGTTAAGCCCATAGGCCCATAACAGATACAGATCAGATATAACATGCAAACAGAAAACCCAACCCAGATCCATCCGTAACGCCCCCGTACCAGCCTTACACCATGTGGGGAGACTACTCGACCCACCCAACCGCTACACACTACAGATATTTACAGCGAGGCTGCCAGATATAGTTTGCAGCGAGGCTGCCAGATATTGTGACGAGGTCACCATATCAAGTATTGTGGCGAGGCCACCAGATTACAGCGAGGCTGCCAGATAATAATGTGACAAAGTCACCAGATTGCAGCGAGGCTGCCAGATAATAATGTGACAAAGTCACCAGATTGCAGCGAGGCTGCCAGAACACTTCCTCCGTCATAAACCCATACCCCATGCAACAGATGTAATCATACTAGCATGCAACATATAGCATCTCATGCATCAGATATATTCATAATAAAGATTACTCATGCATATACGTAAAATAATACATTTCATACAGAATTGACCCTAGGGGTATAATAGTCTTTTTACACTTAGGGGTATTTTGGTAATTTTCCATATTTAAGGGCATTTTAGTCCTTTTTCATATTTCCAGAGATTTTGTGCAAATCCAATAAATTATCAGCCCTCATATAACCACGGAAGTCCATTTAAGCCAAATTTCCAGTTTTGCCCTTTTTAGCCTAAAACCCCTAATGAGCTTTACTAAGTCCATTTCGTCTCCAGTCCATTACGTCTAATTTTTAGGTTTAGTTTACCAACTTAACCATCTTTTTATTGTTCATGTTACCAGAAAGTCTTTAACGGTCATTTTCCAACTTGGGCTCGGAAGCCCATTGGGCCCACCTTGGCCCATCGAAGCCCAACTTACCAAAACACTCAAAATTGCACCTTCTGCAATTTCGCCACCGTCAGTTTCCAATGTGACCACAATAGAGTATTCGGCTACTCTTAGATCCCTCCAAGACTGATTTTCGGTCACTTTCGATCGGTCACTTTAGCACAGTTTTCGGTTATTACGGCCTTTAGCCATCCTAGTCTATGATGAAGATACGTTACACACCTGTTACTGTCGAAACGTTGGCGAAATCCACGAACGAAACCTATCGAACAACATCTTATTGTTAGCTTAGTAATCTTCAACCACTAACCCAAAATCTTAGTACTAAAATCGGCTAACATGGCCCAACATTGAAATCTTACCCCTTACCGTCGATTAGAGAATAACTCTCGATGTCCAATCACGTTAGCCTCCAAAACTCCTCGATTGATCAGCTCTCCTTGCTATTCAATGCGCAAAAGAAACCAACCATAGTATTAGAATCTTACAAGAAATGTTGACATACCCTCTAAGGCCCTATAGGTTTTGGTTTCCTTTAAGATATTCAATAACGAAGATACGTAGTGATTAGATCACTTACCGATACCACCACTCGAAGAGTATCGCTCCCACGCTTCCACTACCTCTGGTCTATTCTAGATCTACCGCAAATCTAACTCTAATGTCACAAGAGTGGCTCTAGGGATATTCGGCTTTTGAAGAAATGATGTGGTGCACTTGTCGATTCAACCAATAAAGTAGGTGGGGTAAACCGACAAATAGAAGGGGTGGAAGAATAGGGTTCGGCTTGCTAGAGAATAAAGAAGAAGAAGAAGTAGATTTCGGTCAATAGGAAAACAAAGGAGGTATGGTTTCGGTCATAGAAGGTATTCGGCCATGGGGGTTTTGATCAAATGAACATTCGGTTTAGGGCTTGAAGAAAAGAGGTAGGAGAAAGCTTTAGTTGATTCGGCCAGGGAGAAGGTAGCAAGGTAGGTTTCGGTTCGTGAAAGCAAGATGAGAAAAGATGAGAATAGAAGGAGGGGAAAACAAAGTGTTGCCAAACGAAAACAAGATTTTTAGCAGGAGGTCTTCTGGGGTGTATACTTCGGCAATTTGGTTTAGAAAAGATAGGAAAGAAAGGCTCTAAATTTGCTAGACAAAATCGATAAGAAAGGAAACCTGCTCACTAAACAAATCGATACCAAATGGAACTCTAAAGCCGATTGTACCTAACCTATGCTATTGCTGAAATCACACCATGAAGAATCCCTTGTTCGACCACCTCTTTTGAAATTCGAAAACTCCTTGATTTGCTCCTCAATCTCCTCCACGATTTACTCCTTGACCTATTCAAATCACCTCCAAGTAGAGTTCCATTCTGCTTCCAACTCCTACCTGCTCAAGCTTAAAAAATAAAACACCACCTTTGCAACCTCCGGCGCTTGAACCCTTGACCTCTAAGCTCATCTAGGCGCCACCTTTTAAGGAGCCTAGTGGCGTCCCCCTTGCCACTTTACCACTGATCCATTTGTGTTATATTTCGCACACAATTTCTTAAGACCCTTATTTCAATGGTCCCCCTATCTCCTAAGCTTAAAATCCAAAATTTTGCCGAGCCTCTAACCAACACATGGGCCTTCCATAGGCCCATTAACCCTTCTCAAACTTACATTACACACCCAAATACAAGCATTTAAACATTTTATCAGATAAGGATCAATCTAAGAAAAACCAGAAATTTAGGGCGTTACAACTCTACCCTCCTTAAAGAAATTTCGTCCTTGAAATTTACCTTATCCAAACAAATGGGGATATTGCTGACGCATTGCCTCCTCTGGCTCCCAAGTAGCTTCCTCTCTGCCATGATTACACCAAAGTACCTTTACCAATGGGACTGATTTTCTTCTTAGAACCTTTACGTCTCGATCCAGAATCTGCACAGGCTCTTCCTCGAAAGTCAAATCAGGCTGTACTTCCACTTCTGCAACTGGTAGAATATGGGTAGGGTCAGAACGATATCGTCTTAGCATGGATACGTGAAACACATCATGGATTCTATTTAGCTCTGGCGGTAACTCTAACTGATACGCCACCGGACCTACTCGCTTAAGAACCCGATAAGGCCCTATAAACCGCGGACTCAACTTGCCTTTCTTACCAAATCTTAATATCTTCTTCCAATGTGATACCTTTAGAAAGACCATGTCACCTACTAAATACTCAATCTCCTTACGTTTCAAATCTGCGTAAGACTTCTGTCGATCAGATGCCTCTTTTAATCGATCCCTTATCACCTTGACCTTCTCTTCAGTCTCTGCCACCAACTTAGGTCCAAGAATTTGCCGCTCGCCCAATTCGGTCCAACAACTAGGTGAGCGACACCTAAGCCCATACAGTGCCTCATAAGGTGCCATACGGATACTAGCCTGATAACTGTTATTATACGCAAACTCTGCCAATGGTAAGTAATCCTCCCAACTGCCTCGAAAGTCAATAACACATCCCCTCAACATATCTTCTAGAATTTGAATAACCCTTTCAGACTGACCATCAGTCTGAGGATGGAAAGCCGTGCTAAAGTTCAGTCGCGTTCCCAACGCCTCATGCAACTTTTGCCAGAACCGAGATATGAATCTAGGATCTCGATCAGAAATAATAGACACTGGCACCCCATGCAGTCGCACAATCTCTGCTACATACAATTTGGCTAACTTCTGAAGCGAATAATCAGTACGTACAGGGATAAAATGAGCAGATTTAGTCAACCTATCCACGATCACCCAAATCGAGTCCTTCTTTGACGGTGACAAGGGCAATCCACTTACAAAATCCATGGTCACCCTCTCTCACTTCCAAAGTGGTACCTTTACTGGTTACAGAAGTCCAGAAGGTAACTGATGTTCAGCTTTCACTTGCTGGCAAGTCAGGCATTTCCCCACAAATTCTGTTACCTCCCGCTTCAGTCAAGGCCACCAATACAACTCCTTTAAGTCATGATACATCTTATTACCTCCAGGGTGCATGGCACACAACCCTTTATGAGCTTCGTTCAGAATTGCTTGCCTCAACTTGAAATCCTTAGGAACACAGATTCTACAACGAAAACATAGAATTCCTTCACTGTTAAGTCCAAACTCAGAAGTATTCCCATCTTTAACCTGCTAAAATCGAGAAACCAGAGACTCATCCCTCAACTGCTTTTCCTTAATCTCATCCACCCAGGTCGGTCTTACTTGCAATTCTGCTAACAAACTACCATCATCATACAGACTCAAACGAGCAAACATAGCTCTCAGATCAGATACAGTTCTACGACTTAGGGCATCAGCCACCACATTAGCTTTGCCTGGATGATACTCAACCGCACAATCATAATCCTTAAGCAACTCAATCCATCTCCGTTGCCTAAGATTCAGCTCCTTCTGAGTCAACAAGTACTTAAGACTCTTATGGTCTGTGTCTATAATACACCTTTCTCCATACAGATAATGTCGCCAGATTTTAAGTGCGAAGATTACTGCTGCCAACTCCAGATCATGGGTAGGATAGTTCACTTCATGAGGTTTAAGCTGTCGCGATGCATAATCAACCACTTTACCCTCTTGCATCAACACGCAGCCCAACCCAACATGCGATGCATCACTGTACACGGTAAAATCTTTTCCAGACTCTGGTTGAATTAATACAGGTGCCTCAGTCAGAACCTTCTTTAGTTTCTCAAAAGCTTCTTGCTGCTGCTCGGTCCAAATATATGGCACTCCCTTCCTTACGAGTTTTGTCAATGGCGCTGCCATCACAGAAAATCCTTCTACAAACCTTCTATAGTATCCAGCTAAACCCAGAAAACTTTGAATTTCTGCCACTGACCTCGGTGGTCTCCACTCCAGAATTGCTTCAATCTTTTGAGGGTCCACCTTAATACCCTCAGCTGATACAACATGCCCCAAGAAGGTTACTTCTCTTAACCAGAACTCACACTTACTAAATTTCGCATAAAGCTCCTTTTCCCTTAACACTTGCAGCACAATACGGAGATGCTCATCATGTTTCTCTTCAGATTCAGAATAGACCAAAATATCATCGATAAAGACGACCACGAATCGATCCAAGTATAGCTGGAACACTTGATTCATCAGATCCATGAAAGCTGCAGGTGCATTGGTCAGCCCAAATGGCATAACCAAGAATTCATAGTGACCATAGCGAGTTCTGAATGCTGTCTTGTGTATATCCACCTCTTTCACCCTTAATTGATGGTACCCAGATCGAAGGTCAATCTTAGAGAATACTGAAGCTCCTCTAAGCTGGTCGAATAGATCATTGATTCTTGGCAACGGGTACTTATTCTTAATCGTCAGCTTGTTCAACTGCCGATAATCGATGCACATTCGCATTGACCCATCTTTCTTCTTTACGAACAGCACTGGTGCTCCCCACGGAGACACACTTGGCCTAATGAAACCTCTATCCAACAGTTCTTAAATCTGCGCTTTCAACTCCACCAACTCCTTTGGTGCCATCCTATACGGTGCAATAGACACTGGTGCCGTACCAGGCAACAAATCAATCCCAAACTCGACCTCTCGATTCGGGGGTAAACCTGGAAGCTCCTCTGGAAAAACATCTTGAAAATCTTTAACAGTTCTAACTTGATCCACCGTTAGTTCCTCAGTTCCTACTTGACCCACGAATGCCAAATAAGCCGCACATCCTTTACGAATCCACTTTTCAGCTCTTAATGCCGACACCACATTGGACAAATAATCTCTACGTTCACCTATCACCATAACTTCCTCATCCTCTGCAGTCTTTAGCCTCATTCGTTTTCCAGCACAATCCAAAGTAGCCCTATGCTTTACAAGCCAATCCATTCCCAAGATGAGATCAAATTCTCCGAAAGGTAGCTCCATCAAGTCTCCAGAAAAGATTTTTCCTTGAGTCTCTATAGGTACATCTCTATACAGTTTGTCTACCCTAACCGAGTGACCCAAAGGACTTAATACAGATACCTCGCTCACTGTCTCCTCAGAACGCACTCCCAGCGACCCAGACATGGCACATGCAACATAAGAATGGGTAGATCCAACATCTATCAACGCAGTGTATGGCATACTAGAAATCAAAAACGTACCAGTTATGACGTCAGGAGCATCACCCTCCTCTCGGCGACGAGCTGCATAAACTAGCGCTGGCTGACGGGCCTCAGCGAAACCAGCACCCCTGCCAGGTGCTCCTCGTCCTCGACCATTACCATTTCCGCCTTTACTTTGTCCACGACCCCTCGGAGCTGGTGGTCCACCCCTCACTGGTTGAGCAACCCTCTGAGCCATAACCTGTCCTTGATCCGGTTCTTCGGGACAGTCTTTAATCCTATGCTCCATCGACCCACATCGAAAACAGGCTCCAGAACGTTTCTGACACTCGCCCATATGTATCTTACCACAACTCCTACAACCCTGTGGCCTGACAGCATTCATTGGCACCGCTCGCACTGGTTCTACTACTCTTGCTCTCTTAACATTTTTATTAGCCCCTCCTGATGGTCCAGAATCCCTCCGGAAGCGGTTTCTATCCTTTTCACGATTCTGCCTCTCGGTACGCTTCACTTCCTCAGCTATCTTAGCTTTCTCCACCAAAGCAGCAAAGTTACGCTCCCTCTGTGGAGCAATCAGTACCCTTAGCTCATCTCTCAGACCATCCTCGAAACGTACGCTACGCTCATATTCGGTAGCAACTATCCCAGAAGCATATCAGCTCAGCCTCAGAAATTCAGCCTCGTACTCAGATACTGTCCTACTTCCCTGAACCAAATTTAAGAACTCTTTCCTACGGGCGTCCACATAGCTAGCCCCAACATATTTTCCTTTAACGGCTTTCTTAAACAGCTCCCATGTTACCTTACCATCTGCAGTTCCATCTCTTACTGTGAGCCACCACTGATAAGCTTCATCTCTAAGCAACGACACGGCTCCTTTCAGCTTCTACTCCATAGAGCAATCTAGATCGTCCATAATCTGCTCTATGGCCTCTAACCAGTACTCAGCCACATTCGGGGCTACACCAAACACGCCCTTAAAGAATTTCGCCCCATTAGCTCAGAGTCGCTCAGAAATGGATCCCCGAAATCCATTACCGGTACTTGCCCCAGCAACCCTTTCCAGAACTCGAAGCATCGCTTGCGATAGGGCGTCATCCCCTACACCCCTATCATGAGATTCCACCTCTGTTGCCGGTGGTATCGGCATATCAGCTGCTGGCGCATGACCCGAAGATGAAGTCTCAGCTCGTGCACTACCTCGGCCACGTCCACGGCCCCTACCACGAGCTGCTCGCGTAGTCATTTCGTACTTTCTGTTTTAGAAATTTTATGAGTCAGATTTCAGTGTTTATTACAGATGTCTTATGAATGGTAGAGTTTCAGAGTTTATCTTCTTTCGCGGTAGCCTAGCTACAGTCTCAGTCTACCTATCAAAGTCTTTATAGTTTCAGTACTACCCTAGCTAAAGTATCATAATATAGTCTTTAGTCAGGCATACAATCAGAATTTCCAGAAACAATCAGAAAAGTTCAAAAAAAACTTACAGGCTTGGGCCGGAGATTCGGTGTGCCACTCTTTCAAAAGATTTTATAGGAGAACTTAATAGATTTTTGTTGTCTTTGAAAATTTACGTTCGAAAAGAAGTTTATCAAGACTAATTCCAAGTAATTTTGAAAACTATGTTAAAACATGATCTTTCGAAAATCTTTGTTTTGACGATTTGAAAATTTCCATTTTTGGACCCAATCCACAACCGAGTTGTTGCAACTTAGTTCTGATACCACTAAATGTAACACCGCAAACCCAGCCTAGACGTTACGACCAGATCTGGTGTGTCACACGATCCTAAAACTAAGTTTACGACCCTCTTTGTCTTGTTGTGTCTTAAGTGAGTTTTGAAACAAAAGAGTAAGTTTGCTAAAACCAGTTTATTAATCCTTTAAGTTATCCATATTATACACTCGTTGAGTTTTGAAAACGTTCTTTAGATTTTGAAACCAGCGCAGCCTAAACTAGCGATTCCATAAAACGTAATTTAATCATCGAAGAAAATTAAACCAAATAAAAACTTAGATAGCGGCCTTATTACAAAGTAAAACCCAAAAAAAATAAGATAATAATAAAATACTTAATCAAAAATGAAAACCAGTTTTATTGCAGATACTGTGGCCACTCCGAATCTCTCGTAGCTCCAAGCCCACTATGGTTAAGGGTTACCTGCAGAGATTAAATAAAAAGGGGGGTGAGTTTGACAACTCAGTGTGCAACATTATCTCAACCATAGGCCAAAACAGATCAAGCCTCAGAATCAGATTAGTTGGGCCTTGGCCCATATAGAAATCAGGTTAAGCCCATAGGCCCATAACAGATACAGATCAGATATAACATGCAAACAGAAAACCCAACCCAGATCCATCTGTAACGCCCCCGTACCAGCCTTACACCATGTGGGGAGACTACTCGACCCACCCAACCGCTACACACCACAGATATTTGCAGCGAGGCTGCCAGATATAGTTTGCAGCGAGGCTGCCAGATATTGTGACGAGGTCACCAGATCAGATATTGTGGCGAGGCCACCAGATTGCAGTGAGGCTGCCAGATAATAATGTGACAAAGTCACCAGATTGCAGCGAGGCTACCAGATAATAATGTGACAAAGTCACCAGATTGCAGCGAGGCTGCCAGAACGCTTCCTCCGTCATAAACCCATACCCCATGCAACAGATGTAATCATACTAGCATGCAACATATAGCATCTCATGCATCAGATATATTCATAATAAAGATTACTCATGCATATACGTAAAATAATACATTTCATACAGAATTGACCCTAGGGGTATAATAGTCTTTTTACACTTAGGGGTATTTTGGTAATTTTCCATATTTAAGGGCATTTTAGTCCTTTTTCATATTTCCAGAGATTTTGTGCAAATC
Organism: Gossypium stocksii; assembly: GCA_020496765.1. NCBI lineage: Eukaryota > Viridiplantae > Streptophyta > Magnoliopsida > Malvales > Malvaceae > Gossypium > Gossypium stocksii. Next base: position 54,631,616 of record CM035621.1, read on the forward strand.
CAATAAATTATCAGCCCTCATATAACCACGGAAGTCCATTTAAGCCAAATTTCCAGTTTTGCCCTTTTTAGCCTAAAACCCCTAATGGGCCTTACTAAGTCCATTTCGTCTCCAGTCCATTACGTCTAATTTTTAGGTTTAGTTTACCAACTTAACCATCTTTTTATTGTTCATGTTACCAGAAAGTCTTTAACGGTCCTTTTCCAACTTGGGCTCAGAAGCCCATTGGGCCCACCTTGGCCCATCGAAGCCCAACTTACCAAAACACTCGAAATTGCACCTTCTGCAATTTCGCCACCGTCAGTTTCCAATGTGACCACAATAGAGTATTCGGCTACTCTTAGATCCCTCCAAGACTGATTTTCGGTCACTTTCGATCGGTCACTTTAGCACAGTTTTCGGTTATTACGGCCTTTAGCCATCCTAGTCTATGATGAAGATACGTTACACACCTGTTACTGTCGAAACGTTGGCGAAATCCACGAACGAAACCTATCAAACAACATCTTATTGTTAGCTTAGTAATCTTCAACCACTAACCCAAAATCTTAGTACTAAAATCGGCTAACATGGCCCAACATTGAAATCTTACCCCTTACCGTCGATTAGAGAATAACTCTCGATGTCCAATCACGTTAGCCTCTAAAACTCCTCGCTTGATCATCTCTCCTTGCTATTCAATGCGCAAAAGAAACCAACCATAGTATTAGAATCTTACAAGAAATGTCGACATGCCCTCTAAGGCCCTATAGGTTTTGGTTTCCTTTAAGATATTCAATAACGAAGATACGTAGTGATTAGATCACTTACCGATACCACCATTCGAAGAGTATCGCTCCCACGCTTCCACTACCTCTGGTCTATTCTAGATCTACCGCAAATCTAACTCTAATGTCACAAGAGTGGCTCTAGGGATATTCGGCTTTTGAAGAAATGATGTGGTGCACTTGCCGATTCAACCAATAAAGTAGGTGGGGTAAACCGACAAATAGAAGGGGTGGAAGAATAGGGTTCGGCTTGCTAGAGAATAAAGAAGAAGAAGAAGTAGATTTCGGTCAATAGGAAAACAAAGGAGGTATAGTTTCGGTCATACAAGGTATTCGGCCATGGGGGTTTTGATCAAATGAACATTCGGTTTAGGGCTTGAAGAAAAGAGGTAGGAGAAAGCTTTAGTTGATTCGGCCAGGGAGAAGGTAGCAAGGTAGGTTTCGGTTCGTGAAAGCAAGATGAGAAAAGATGAGAATAGAAGGAGGGGAAAATAAAGTGTTGCCAAACGAAAACAAGATTTTTAGCAGGAGGTCTTCTGGGGTGTATACTTCGGCAATTTGGTTTAGAAAAGATAGGAAAGAAAGGCTCTAAATTTGCTAGACAAAATCGATAAGAAAGGAAACCTGCTCACTAAACAAATCGACACCAAATGGAACTCTAAAGCCGATTGTACCTAACCTATGCTATTGCCGAAATCACACCATGAAGAATCCCTTGTTCAACCACCTCTTTTGAAATTCGAAAACTCCTTGATTTGCTCCTCAATCTCCTCCACGATTTACTCCTTGACCTATTCAAATCACCTCCAAGCAGAGTTCCATTCTGCTTCCAACTCCTACCTGCTCAAGCTTAAAAAATAAAACACCACCTTTGCAACCTCCGGCGCTTGAACCCTTGACCTCTAAGCTCATCTAGGCGCCACCTTTTAAGGAGCCTAGTGGCGTCCCCCTTGCCACTTTACCACTGATCCATTTGTGTTATATTTCGCACACAATTTCTTAAGACCCTTATTTCAATGGTCCCCCTATCTCCTAAGCTTAAAATCCAAAATTTTGCCGAGCCTCTAACCAACACATGGGCCTTCCATAGGCCCATTAACCCTTCTCAAACTTACATTACACACCCAAATACAAGCATTTAAACATTTTATCAGATAAGGATCAATCTAAGAAAAACTGGAAATTTAGGGCGTTACAGAAGTACAAACAGAGACACATGTACAATAATTTTCTATAAGCATATTAATTAAAGAATCATAATATAAGAACACAAATAGCATTTATGTATTGAAATATAATGAACCTACCTACTATACGATTTCGACCAACACATAGGGACTAATTCGCTATTTTCCTTTTTCCTGGATTATTGTCTTTTTTATCCAAGTTTTGATCGATATAGTGATTAAATACAATATATTAATCTCATACATATTTCACATTCCATTCAATGTATATGACCATTAACTTTTCATTAATTACACATTTTTCCTTAATTTTTACAACTTTTTCAATTTAGTCCTCTAACTCGACATTCATCTAACTGACCAATTTCTAATAACCAAATTATAGCCGAATATTCTAGGCTCTTTAATAGTCCTTATTATACCTCAAATTCACTATTAAACTTTGAAATTTTGACATTTTAACAATTTAATCCTTAAACCAAAATCTAATAAAAAGCACTTTACAAAACAACCAAATACCACAATCAAAGCTTCAAACTCATAGCTATCATCAATGGAAACTTTTAAAATTTTTAATAGATTAAAAAATAGAGGTGCGGGCTAGTTGGACTTAGTTGCAACGATCACAAAAACATAAAAATTACAAGAAATGAGCATCAATTTCACTTACATGCAAAGTATTAGACTTGGTCGATTCTTCAAGCTACTCTTTCATGGTATTTTGGAAAAGATGAAGAAGAATGAATATGAGAATGCCTTTTACTTCTTTTAATTTTGTTTTAATTTTATAATATTTTACCATTTTGCCTTTGAAACTTGTATTATTTGATGATTTTCATCCATAATGCCGTCCAACATTATAAAATAGGGACTAATTGCTACATAGGTCCTTCATTATTTATTAATTAAACTATTTAATCACCTAAATGCAATAATTACTAAGTTGTGCAATTTTTATAATTTTGTCCTTTTTCTTTAATTAACTATCTAAACGGTAAAATTTCTTATCCAAATTTTAATACAACACATATTACTACGTAAATATTATATAAATAATATTTACAGGCCAATAAGATGGAAATTTGTGGTCCTGAAACCACTGTTCCGTCACCACTAAAAAATGGTATGTTACAAAAGTTGCCTTAGTTCTATGTTAACATAATTAATGGACGAGATTGTTGGGAATACCTTTTGGATATGATAGTAAAGTTTTAAGGTCATAAGGTTATATAATGACATGTAATTATAGAGTAATTAGTATATATATGTGGCCCAAGTGGGAGATTGTTGGAAAATATGGACATAACATATATAATAAGGGTAATTGCATGTTATTATTTACTATCATAATAGGTTAGCCCAATTTAAAAGTGATCTAATTTGGTTAAGGTATATTGGGCTTTAAGTATGAAATAAAGTACGGGTCAAATATGTGTAGATACTTTAGTAATTGATTTATATTTAATGATAGGTTGATTAGAAATTAAGGTTAATGCGCAAAAGTTATAATCAAGGTTATGGTCCCTAAATTACACATAAGATAGCTTTTCTAATATCCCATCTTTAGAAAAGAGGGAGTTACCTTCTCTAGATTACTTATGTGCTAATTTGGAAGATCAAAACCGCAAGATACGTAGATTTGAAGAAATCAATGAATTTAGGTGCACTTTAGCATCTAATTTTTTTCTTGATTTATTCTTGATGATTTGACATGATAGATCTTGGTTTATGGTTTTTCAAGTTTTATATCAAATATTATTTTTCGGTTCTAATATCCTTGAGATTGAAAATCTGATATGAGATGTGGTAATTGATGTTGAGATGACAAATGGATATCAAATGAAAGAAAAATGTCAATGGAAATGCCTATTTATGACATGAGTTGAACAATGGTAGATATGCTTAGTGAATACATGAAATTGGAAATTGAGATACCAAATGGTATGTGAAGTGGATTGCTATGTATTTATATTAACAAGATGTGTTAGTTTGAACAAAGAATATATGTTAATTGACATTCATGACATGTTAATTGCATATTACCATTCAGTTTTAGCTTATGCATTTAAAAATGATTTATGTTATGTTTATTATTCGGATTATAGAAATACCATTAAGTTATACTCAACAAACAGTTTTGCTTTTCGTATGTAGGTTAGGTACTTTACGATTCAATTGTCAACTCAACATCTAGTAGCAATCTCAGACTCAAGTGTTGGTGATGATTTATTTTGGTCTTGCCATGTACCTAAGAATTCTTATGGTTATATGGCATTCATTTTGAATTTTGTCGGCATTTTGAGATTCATATGTATACATGTGTGTGATGGCAATGATCATGATAATGATATTTTGTTAACTAGTTGGTATGTATGCTATTTGCTTATAAAGTAATTAGGTGAGATGCCATGGAATAAATAGGGAAAGATGATGTATATGTCTATGTCATGCTTGAAATGATTTGGTAGATTTAGTGCATAAGTTATAAGGTTGATTTGGAGCAAATTATGAGATGGTTTGAATGGTAAAATGAATGCATGTTTGGTTTGTTGTTTTTAGGTGCCATTGAAGGCATATTGGTATGGTTGAATGTAGTCATTTGGTTGATTTTGAATTGTTAATTGAGGTTCCAATTATGGCATATATATAATAGCTTGTTTTTAGTTAAATCAGAATAGTAGTTTCGAAACCACAAATCTGAGGTCAGAAAATTTATTTTAATATTCTTTTAATGTCTACAGCATGATAGCATAATTGTGTGAAATTTTCGTGAAGAAATTTTATCGTTTGTGTGCTTAATTTGATAAAAATGACTAAATCGCGTAAAGTGCAAATGTAGTGTTCTATTTGCTAAATGCACTTAATGGTTATGACATTAAATACTGAAGGTCCGTATGTGGTAATTAGATCATTTATGTTGATAGTGGATGTACATGGCTTGGTATAAGTGAAAATTATAAAAATTTTAAAGGTTAATTAAGTAATTTAGTAATTAAAGTTAAAATAACTTAAGTAAAATGTGCTCATCTTCTTCATTTATCATCCTTAGCCGAAATTATCAAGGGAATCCATAGCTAGGGTTCCGCCAAGCTATTTTCTTTGCATTGTAAGTGATTTTTGTCTTCTTTCTAATGATTTCTATGTTTTTGAGTTTGTGGCAGCTCAATCTAGGTAGCTCGTATCTTCGATTTCAAAACTGTTAAAGTATTTAAATATTGTCAATGTTGAATGTATGAGTAATTAGATGATTGAAGATAGATTATGAATGTTTAATGATAGATTAACAAGTTTTATAAAGTGGTTTTTAGTGAAAATGAAAAATGGGGATTAATTTGTGAAATGTGTAAAATGTGTGGTTAAAAATGTGAATAATTGATAAACATGGGATGCTAGGGACCTAATAGCAATTCGGCAAGCATGGGATTTGATAAAGAATCATGAATTTGTGATTTTATAAAATGAGGACTAATTTGTAAAAATGTGAAATAATATGGGTAAATGTGTAAAGTTGCTTTAATGTGCATTTTGGACTAAATTGAATAGAGTGATGATTAAATAAGTTAATTTTTATTACATGTAGATCAAGAAAAGCAAAATTCGGATCTAGATCGGGGGAAAAACAAAGTACTCGACTAATTGATCTATTTCCTCGTTTTTGTGAACCGAGGTAAGTTCATGTGCCAATAAGCATTGTTATATTGCATTTTAAATACTTTACTATTGAATTAGACTATGAATATGATTGGGTACAATCGTACAGATACGATCGACAAAGATTCAGAAATGTGAAGTCCTGTTTGAACCTTAGGAATATATTAGGATACGAATGTCATGACATTAGGGATTACCATGATCAAGTGATTAGGGTGCTGGTCTCGTACGTCCTACCGGTGGCTGGGTTTCTGGTATGTGTTGCGGTACCTAATAGCTTGTGTGAGTAGCACCATGTAGCTACGTCTTGACTGATAGCTCGTGTGAGCAGACCCTGTGGTAGCTCAAGAGTGAGAATATATGTGATATGAGATTAAGATAGCTTCGGCTATGTTTGTGGCACTTAGGTGCTATGTGTTCCCAAGTATCCTTTAGCATTTCGAATGGTTCAACAGGTAAATCAGAGAAATGAATGAATACGAGGTGATTATGAGTTGGTACAGGTACATACACGAACTATATGAGCAATAAATCGAAGGGATTTGAGAATTTCATATCTATTCTTATAAATAACAAGTAAAAAGGTTTGTGTTTTGGTATGGTATATGTTAAAAATTAATGTTCATTGAAGTTGTGAATATTTAGTATGTTTTATTATATGCATACGAGCTTACTAAGCTTTAAAGCTTACTTTGTTTTTATTTTCCATGTTTTATAGTGATTTCAAAGCTAGCTCAAATTCGAGGATCTTCATAGACTTCTTCACACTATCGATCTTCTACTTTGGGTACTTTTGAACTTATGTATATGGTAATATGGCATGTATAGGCTATGTGGCAATTTTGGTATATGTAGTTATGGATTTTAGCCATTTGAATTTGACTTGTAATTGATAAGTATTTGTTTTGGTATATAGCCATGTGTGTTGGCTTATTTTGGTTGTTTTAGTTATGTAAGTATTTATGCAAATGGTCATGTTGTTATGTGATGTATAATTGTTTTGGAAATGCTTGGTTGTCGGTTGGTAAATGGATAGCTATATGGTTGAAAGTTGAGGTTGGTTTGTTTGTGAATTAGGTGGATTGATGCATAAAATGAAAATGATTATTTAGGTAATTTGTGGATGTAAAGTTTGGCATGAAATGGAATGGTAAATGGAGATAATTGTGTGTCTTGTATTAGTTTGTATGAATCATGCTTGGTTAATGTTGGCTGAATGATTATTTATTCCATGAATCGCTGCCATTTAACTTGGTGTAGGTATATGCAAATTGGGTGAGAAATGTCGTTAGTAAACTAGCCTATTTTCGTCCACGTGGTTAGAGACACGGGCATGTGTCTGAGTTGTGTATGACACATGATCAAGTGACACGGCCGTGTGTACCCTGTAGCATTTAATGAAAATGAGTCAGTGAGTTACACGGGCTAGACACATAGGCGTGTGGTTGGTCGTATGACACAAGTCAGAGAGTTACATGCAGTAGGACACGGACTAGGACACAACCTTGTGCTCCCATTTTGAATGTCCACACGACCTGTGAGACGGGCGTCTCACACGGCCTAGACACACAAGCGTGTGTCACCTATTTTTAGAAAAATTTTCTAAGTTTTCTTATGGTTTTTTGAGTTATCGATTTAGTCCCGAACCACTTCTATTACATGATTTGAGCCTCGTAGGCTTGAAATAGGGACAATGTGAATGTATATGAATAATGTATGTTTGAAAATGTGAAAATGTATGTGTAAATGTGTTATAAGTCTAGTAATGCCTTGTAACACTATTCTGATGAGGAATACATGTTAGGGGTGTTACATTTGTTGGTATCAGAGCTACGATTTAGTCGATTCTAGGACTAACGTAGTGAGTGAGAGTCTAGCTATACATGCCATATATAACCTGTGATAGTGTGATGACTCCTGATAGTTTTAAATTGTGTTTTCATATAGTAAATAGATCTCGATCGAGTAGTAGCTGATGATGTTGAAAGTAATGTGGCAGCCTCCGTTCACGGAGCCATGTAATCTTAGTCGAGGCCCATAACGGGTAGTCAGGAACGAGAGGCTAAAGAAGCCTTCTTCCAAATGATGAACGAGTGGTTCACAAAATTTGTACAAATAGATCCGGCTGCTCAACATCCTCTACCCCCACCTAATCCTCAACCGGTTCCCGTAGCTCCTCAAGTTACAAACCCTATACGTTTGAATAAACTACCAGTTGATAAGATCCAGAAATACGGAGCTGAAGATTTCAGAGCTACAGTTGACGATGATCTCAAGAGAGCTGAGTTCTAGCTTGAAAGCATAATCTAAGTATTTGATGAATTATCGTGTACACCCGATGAATGTATGAAATGCATTGTATCACTTCTAAGAGATGCTGCATATCAATGGTGGAACACTTTAATATCTGTAGTTCTTAGAGAAATGGTTACCTAGGAATTCTTTCAAGCTGAGTTTAGAAAGGAATATTGCAACACCCCTAACCCATATCCGTCACTGGAATAGGGTTACGAGGCATTACCAAACAAAACACGACATATAACATACATTTCTCATACATGATTCAATTTCAAATAAATATCAATCAAACAAAATCATATTGTCCCTTATAAGGCTGTACGAGAACTTAAAACATGCTTGGAAGAGGTTCAGGACTAAACTGATAACATTTGAAAGCTTTGGGAAACATATAAAATTTTCTTTAATACATAGGTCACACGCCCGTGTGAATAGGCCGTGTGCCTCACACGGCCACCAGACATGCCCGTGTCCAGGTCGTGTGGAAACAAAGCATACATACTGACTTGCAACACACGGTTGGAGACATGCCCGTGTGCCATAGCCGTGTGAAAACTGGAAGGTACACTGACTTGGGTCACATGGCCGGCCACACGTGCATGTGCTAGCTCGTGTGCCATACACGGCCAATAGGCACGCCTGTGTGTTTATGCTGCGTAACTCACTGACTTGTTTTAACTAAGGTGCAAGGGTCACACTGTCGAGTCACACGCCCGTGTGCTCGACCGTGTGGCACGAAAATAGGCTTGGTTTAAGCCACATTCCTTCCCCTCCTCATGCATACCTAAAACACATCATTTTGTACCATTTCAATACATTAATAGACAGCCTAAACATGCTATTTCATATACATTTCATGCCATTCAATTTCCTAACCATTTTAAGGCACAATTGAATTCCATTTGCTTAATCAAAAGCATACCAATCATCATGCCACAACCATCAATTTTAGCTTAATTCAAACATCATTTTCTTACCAATTCAAACAATAAAATCCTATCAAATCAACTTTTCAAATTCATACCAAAATATACAATATCTCAACCATGTTCACTATCATCATTTCACCATATAAGTTACCATTTAACCATCAAACAACCACATCAAACTTGCCAAAATCACATTACATATATATACACATCACATACTATAAATCAACACATATCTTAAGCCAAATTCAGTTCCAGCAACTACACCATTTGCAAGCCAATTCACATGGCCAATATTTCCACTCAATACATATCAAAATGACACTAGCCTATACATATACCATAATATACAATCTCAAAAGGTACCATAAAGATGTTCGTAGTGTAATGATGTTACTGGCGATCCCTTAACCCGAGCTAGCTTTAGTTCACTGTAAAACAAAGAAGATTTCACACAGTAAGCTTTAAAGCTTAATAAGATCGTATACAATGAACTTAACTCAACAAATGAAAGTAATTCAATCAATAAGTTATACATTCTAGTAAAACACCTATAATTACTCAAACCTTTCCATGTATTTCTTATCACTTAGCTTGGTATGTCATATCACCTTACTCAACTGTCCTTTTTACTCGTGATCTTTACTCGTTTACATACAATTCTATCAAGTTTCATACACATAGTACCAACAACCACATAGGTTTAGTATGTACCTGTACTTCCTCGTATTTAGCTATCGACTTATCATTTCTTTGCTTAATACTTTATGCCATTTGAAAACTTTAAATTTTTGATGAACTCGTACACTTAGTGCCAAATGAATAGCTAGAGCTAAAATGATATTGCACACATAGTGCCATCACATTTATTCAAAGCTGTCTCAATCTCGCACACTTAGTGCTGTTTATTTAGCCAAAGCTAATTTGTTCTTGCACAGTTAGTGCCAATTATTAGCTGAAGCTATTTGATTTCACACACTTAGTGCCACATTTCACCAAATCAATATCAATTACATTTATAACTTCACATTCATTATTTCAATTCATTTCAAAGTATATAAACATTGCTAAAATAACACATATTACATACGAACTTACCTCGGTTACAAAAATAGATAAATTGATTGATTAGTCAAGAACCTTGGTTTTCCCCCGATCTAAATCCGTATTTCTCCTTTCTTGATCTATATGAATTCAAATATAACTCTTTCATTCATTAATTCATTCAATTCAGCCCACAAACACACATTTAGTCATTCTTACACTTTAACCCCAAAGATTCCACATTTTTATAATTTAGTCCTTATTTCACAAATACACAAAATTCACAAAATTACTTACATACCCATGCTAGCCGAATTACCAAAGTGCCCCTAAAGGCCCATATTTTTCATTTATTTCACATTTCAACCACATAATTTCTCATTTTCATAATTTAATCCCTAATATGCAATTTCACTAAAAATCACTTTACAAACAATGGATATCTATTGCCAAGCTTTCATATTTCATCATTAAACATTCAAAAACTCAAGCATTCATCAATGGCATTTTACAAATTCATAAACAAACTCAACAATTAGAGCATGGACTAGCTAGTACTAAAAGCAACAATCTCAAAAACATATAAATCATCAAAAACCGAGTCAAAACCATACCTTAATTGAGCTTTCAATATGCCAAACCCTAATAAGCTTCAAACATATCTTTTCCTTTTATTTTTTGGTAAGAAAGAAGAGCAAGTAAGCTGTAACGCCCCCACAAATTTATGTTTTTAATTTTGTATGTTTTTTATACAAATAAGTGACTTCTTAAGTGGCTATGTGTTCTAGGATGTGTCTGAAAAGTCATGGGTTCAAGCCTTAGCTTGTGCAAAAAATTTTAGCTTTTAGTTTAATAAACCCTGACTCTAGTCTCTAGGCTTCTCAAATAAATTTTATTAAAACGTTACATAAAAAGGCAGTTAGCTCAGGGGATAGGGGCATGTGGATTGTTCCTTGGGGTTTGAGGTTCGAAACCTGGGGAAGGCAATGGAGTGTTTTATTTTGCTGCTTGCACCATGTCAGTGTGAGAGGTTGATCGAAATATGAAAGTAGTGGAGTTGTGGTAGGATGTGGTTCCCGAATTCTAGGAGAGGATATTGGGATTTGGTTGTTTGGGTGGTTTTGAGAGATTATGGGAGAAAAATGTGGAAGTTTGAATTAGTAGGGAAAGTCATGCCGAATGGGAACTCTAGTCACTCATGAATTCGGCTAGGGGTATCTAGGATCATTTTTGGTTTGGGGTAGAGTTGTGGGCACCATTTGGAGTTTTGTGCAATTGTCGAATTCACTTACCTCATTTTTGGCTTCTTTTGTTTTTCGGGATTTTGGTTTTCTCTCGATATCATTTTTTGTTGTTACTTTTTATTCTTGGTGCCGAATTTTGGTTATGGACTTGGGGTGCCTTTTTGGTTTTGGTTGCCTTCGGTTTTTGCTTGTCTATTGATTTTCTTCCCTCTATAGTCGAATGCTTTTTCTACCTTTCTCTCTTCTTCTTTGGGTCTAAAGCAATTACCTTTCTTTTCGCATTCATTACTTTAGCCAAATACACTATCTCTCCTCCATTTCCATATTGTGAGCCGAATTCTCATGTAGCAGAGTCCTTCTTTACATTCAATTAAGGTAAGCTGCCATCTCTGGTGGCTTTACAATTGTGTTTTTCTCCTCTTTCTTTTCTTTTATAGAAATAAGTTCCCTTTATAAATCTTCTTTTCTCTGCAGACATTGCTAGGGGTGATTGTGCCGTCTCGTGCTTCGAGTTTTGGTGTGCCTTTGTAGGTCGATTACTGCTATCCATTATTCTGAGTTCTACATTTTGGTAAGATATATTCGTTTGGTTTGAGTTATTTTACGCTTATGGTAATAGTTAACAAGAGTAGGTTGGAATTTAGTTTTCGCCAAAGATTGTGAAGTAATATTGGTCGTCGATTTAGCTGGGTTAAGTCACACGCGTTTGATCAAGGTAAGTATCAATATTATTTTAGGTTAAGTGCTAAAGAGAGTGATTAACCTTATTCATTAAAGGACTGACAGAGTGATCTGATTGAATATAGTTTGGGTGTTCGTGACTTCTACGCTTTTTCGTAAACAAGTTGTGTAATCAGACTGTCTTATTTGTAAATTGACAAAAGCCAGAAAATAGGACTTTTGATACTACACGAGCGTGCGCTCACTCGTGTAGCAATCTGTTCACACAAAATGTAAGGATTCGACTACTGAGGCCATCATGAGCGATTTCATGGGCTTAGGCCGTTTTGGGCCTTGTTGGGCCGAATTGAGCCATGTGGGCCTAACAAGCTTATGCGTACCACATCGATGAATCACATCGATGTGTGGAAAATATCAAACCTGGCTATATCATGCACACGACCAAGGTCATTTTTGGGCTTAATGGGCCACATGGGCATGTGGGCTCACTTGGTCTGTATATTGGGCCTTGGGCCCATTTACACTTTTTGACTGCTAAAGGTTGCACGGGTCGCTCAAGACGACTGTGGACCTACTGTTGGGCGAGTAAGTATACCTAGATCCCAAACTTATTAAATGACTGATATGCCCCTAAGAGGTAAAATGATTATTATACCCCTAAGGGACAAAATGACTATTTTGCCCTTGTGCTGTATATAACTGTGTTTAAGCTTGCCACGTTATATTTATGTCGCATCCATGTATGATATTATGATACGATGCATGACATGTTGCATGGGATGAGATTATTATTTTGGAGGAAGTGTACTGTACTGATAAGGTTGCACGGGTCGCCCAAGACGACTATGGACCTATTGATGGCTTAAAGCCACTTATATTACTGGCAGCTTTGCTGCAATACTGTTTAGTGCTGCAACCAGTGCTAATCTTGGTGTGTAGGGCTAGGTGGGTCTATTTGATCTCCATATAATGTAATGGGTTGGGCGGAGCTGGTGTGCAGGGTTGGTGGGCATGTTATATGTTATTTGTTTCTGACATTCTGTTACTGTTACTATAATGGGCTAAGGCCCAAGCTGATATTGATACTGTAATGAGCTCAGGCCCAAACTGCATTTATCTATTGTATGATTGACTGTTGCTTGTTGGGGGATTACACACTGAGTTTTCATAAACTCACCCTTCTATTTATCTATACAGGTAATCCCCAGTGTTATACGGATTGGTGCTGCGAGGGACTCGAAGGTGGCCACACGACTGCTCCTACATTTACATTTAGCTTTTACTTACCATTATATTTTGATTTAGGTATTATTATGTTATAAGTCCTCTTTAAAGTTTTAAGTTTAAATTTGAGATTTTTACTTGCTTGTCATAAACTGCTAGTATTAGGACTTGCGTTTTATAAAGTAACGTTTTTACAAGATAGACGTAAGTACGCAACTATTTTAAAAGGCTTTCGCTATAAACGGGATTTTGAAATTAATTACGTTTTAAAGAAAGTACTTTTGATAATGACGTAAGAATTAAAATAATCATTTAGAACACACAAAGAGGCTAAATAACAATTGGGCTTTTCAAACAATATTATGTTTTACGAAAAACAATTCAATATGACATCGCTAGATTCGACCATATCGTTTAGGCCGGGTTTGGAGTGTTACATTTAGTGGTATCAGAGCCAGGTTACAAAACTCGGTCATGGAGTGGGTTTTAAATTTTGAATTTTTAAAAGTTATTTTTAAATAATTTGAAGTGTTCTGAAAGGATTTTCAAATTGTATGGCACACTAAGTCTCTAGCGTTGATTCTGTAAGTCTTCTTAATATTGATGTCTATTTTAAGCTAGAATACAATAGATAGAAATACTGAGACTACTGTAGGTAATGGACTGTACTAAAAAACTTTAGTTAGAGTAAACTAAAAATCGTAGGAAATTAAAAACTGTAGTAGGACTTCGATCTGCGAAAAACAAACTCTAAACTTCTACTTTTCATAAAACATTGACTAATAATTACTGGAATTGTAAACTGATCTGCATAAAATTGTTAAAACAGATGAATCATAAGTTGATAATGAGCACCAGAGGTACTCGTGGAAGGGTACAAGAGGCCGCGGTGGAGGCCGTGGAAGTGCTAGGGCTGGGTCTTTGTCATCTGGCCACATGCCTAACGTTGAGGCTAAGGAGGCACCGACTTCACCTGTAACTGAGATGGGGTCATTTGATCGAGTGGCTAGGGATGATGCACTGTCCCAATCTATGGTCCGAATTCTGGAAAGGGTCGGTGGGCCCAATATTGGTATTATAGGCCGTGGGTCGATTACGGAACGACTCCAGTCAAATGGAGCTGAGATCTTTATGGGTATTGCTGGAGTAGCCTCTAATGTGGCTGAATATTGGATTGAGGCCATGGAGAGGATAATGGATGACCTCGACTGCACCCCGAGTAGAAATTAAAAGGTGCAGTGTCACTGTTACGAGATGAAGCCTATCAATGGTGGCTTACAGTGAAAGAGGGTACTCAGGGGAACCAATTGACTTGGGAATTTTTCAAGACTGTATTCCAAGGAAAATATGTGGGCGCTAGCTATGTTGATGCTTGGAGGAGAGAGTTTCTAAACTTGACTGAGGGGGATAAATTTGTGGTTGAATACGAGGCAGAATTTTTACGACTTAGTCGCTATGCTTGAGGGATGGTGGCAACTAAATATGAGCATTGTGTTCGTTTCGAGGATGGCCTTAGAGGTAGTCTACGAATTCTAATAGCTCCGCAGAGGGAGCGAGATTTTGTTACTTTAGTGGAAAAGGCAAAGATCGTCGAGGATGTGAAGCACATTGAACGCCAGAACTGTGAAAAGGAAAGAGGCAAGAATAAGAAAGATTCAGAGCCCTCAAGTTCATTTGAGAGGCATAAGAAAAAGGCCAGAGTTGATGGGCTAGTTCGAGTTGGGGCCCCTACTGGACTGTATTCTTGTGCGGATTATGGAAGATGCCATCAGGACGAGTGCTGGAAAAGGATTGGGGTGTGTTTTAGGTGTGGATCATTGGAGCACCGTGTCAGGGATTGTCCATAGATGCCTGAGTAGATGCGAGTTATAGGTTAGGGTATTGTTCAGCCATCGAGAGGTGTACAGCAGCAACCGAGTGGCCGTGGTCAAGCTAGGGGTGGAAATGGTTTGGGTCGTGGTTGTGGAGCACGAGACAGAGGTGCTGATCATACTGAGGCGAGGCAGCCAGCTCTAGTTTTTGCTGCACGCTACCGAAAGGACGGAGACGCCTCAAATGTTATTACTGGTACGTTCTTTATCCATAATGTACCTTATACTGCACTGATTAATGTGGGGTCTATGCATTCTTATATTGCATGCATTGTGACTGAGACTTTGGGTATAATTTTTGAAACCACTGCAAGTGGGGTTACCGTGTTGAGTCCTTAGGGCAGTCAGTGAGAGTGAATAAACTGTTTAGGGATGTGCCTTTGGAGGTTCAAGGAATGATCTTTTTAGCGGATTGAATGGAACTTCCTTTCAGAGAATTCAACCTAATCTTAGGAATGGACTGGTTAGTTAAGCATCAAGCAAATTTGATATGTGCTACTAAGCGAGTGGTACTAAAAACTGTAGAGGGTGATGAGGTAGTGGTTATTAGGGAGCGTTGGGATTATTTATCAAATGTGATTTCTACACTGAGGGCCAAGAAATTGGTTCGTAATGGGTGTGAGGCGTACCTTGCCTACGTTGGTGTGTTTGATTCTGAGGGTTCTTGTAACACCCCATTCCCGTAACTGTCGCCGAAATAGGTAAGGGGCAGTATCAGACTTGTAACTCATGACAGAACAGTAAATTTTTTTTTTAACGATCATTCATTTGGATAAACACTAAATACAGCCAGGGATAAAATTTAAACTTTTATAAGTAAACATTCAAAAGATGCCATTTTCGCATGGCTTATATAAATTAACCAAATTATTCTTCCACTCCTAGTCTATTCTATACATGCCATAAGATAATCCAAACATAGTAGTACCAAACAGTGGATCGTGATAGTGTGACGAGTTGCTGATGATCCCCGAGCAAAGGCCAAAATCGATAATCTATAAAACAGAGAAACGTAACAACAGAGTAAGCTTTCAAGGCTCAGTAAGTCTTAAGTAAAACAATTAACTTTACTGAATTAAATACATTTATAACTTACACAAAATCCAAGTGAAGTCTCGATCGGCTTAATAAGCCTACACAAGAACATGATACATACCTGGCCAACTTAATGTGCTGAACATCCGTAATTGTTGATTTATTACTAAGTCGCTTAAGATTAGGCCTTGCACAAATCACGTTTTGAAATGTCAAGATATATCACCATTCGGTCAAATAGATTAAACCCCATGTATGCACATATAAGTCATCTATTTCATCCAAATTTAAGAGCATATACCCCTTCGCATTTAAAAACATCAATGCTACTTCTAGTTTAATCAGTCGAACTAAAACATGACACTATAATCACATTCGATTTCTATATTTGGAAGCACATATTCATGTTTTAATCTTACATAAACAATTTGATAGAGTCAATACTCATTGAATATAACTTATAACCATCTCATAAGTGATTCCCTAAGCACATTTGTAATTCAACCGAAATCGAGTTCACATAGCAAGTAAGTATCACTTACCATGTACTTAACCTTTGTACACTTACACTTTCCATAGTTACCATTTACCAATTCAATCTTTTAATACCTCTAACCACTTATTCATATGCACTCATTTCGTGCACATACATAAATGTATATATGTATTTAGGAGCTTAGTTCTTTAGTTCATAATCACATTAATATTTTCAAATAATCTAATCATGACAAGTATTAAGGTTACGTATAAGTATATAAAGGACCAAACATATTCCTTATCATATATACATAAATGACCAAACACAATCCATACCTTGTATTTGCACATCTTGCCAAATACAACTCAAATTAGTAGATTTTCATGAAACTAATTAAATCGTTATCTTAAAGATATACAAATGGTCTTCGTTTTGAAATAATTCAAGGCACTTAGCCATAGCCTGCTAGGTTTAAAAAATCCGAATCCAGTTACCAGCACCAAGCCTGCGGGACTTTAAGCCCGGATATATCATCATAATCAATTCACAAAGATGTATACACATCAATTCACATACCTTCGATTTTCCCATCACGGAAACACATTAATGAGGTATCACTTCATTCGAACTTATTCGTATCTAAATATAGTTAGTCTCATTTCACAAGAGCCATTAGGCCACATCACATAGTCAGCGAGTCTTAACCCGGACACTTTCCAAATTCCATGTATATTTAATCACATGTTACCACATTTCACACAGACTATCACATTTGTAATTCATTAACCTCATTCGAATATAAGCATATAACATGCACCTTAACTTCATGTCATAATATCATTCGACTTTAATACATATATATATATCCCTTTCAATATACTTCTAACTAAATAAGCAAGTACACACATGACTTACATTCTTCTCATGACAACCATTCGGCTAAACAACATATATGTCACTTCACCTTCAATTTATAAAACTATCAACACATATTACATATACATAGCTTATGTTTATAAGATAGCCATTCGGATAACTTGCACACATTTAAATTTTAGCCATTTTGGCCTCACGGCCTATATATTTATCTTGTACATCAATTTCAGCAATAGCTTATAAGCAACTCAAATAGTTTCATCAATGTTTACAACAAAATTTCAGATTCACTACAAGCTGTTTTTCCTACGCAACAGTCATTAAATTATTTGTAACTGGAGCTACGAAACTCCAAATGAAGTGCCGTTAATTTTTTCTGAAAATATACTCATATATCTTCTATCCATAAAATTTTCAAAATTTTTGGTTTGGTCGATCAATACCAGAATTTTTCCTAAAGTTTCCCCTATTTCACTATTTGACTATACTGACCACTCTTCACTACAAATCAAATTTCTCATTGTACAGAATTCAAAATATGTTATTGTTTATTTAATTTGAAACTAGACTCATTAAGGAGTCTAATCATATAAATTTTATCTTATAACAATTTTTGTAAAATTTATAATGATTTTCTAAAAACAGAACAGGGGATTTCAGAGTCATTCTGACACTGTCTCACACAACTTTAAATATCTCTTTATAGGAAATTCCTTTGCTTACATAGTTTCTTTTATAAGAAACTAAACTCATTAAACTTTGATTCCATATTTTATTCAGCATCTAATTCCACTTCAATAATTTATGGTGATTTTCTAAAATCACATTACTGCTGCTGTCCTAAGCAGGTTATTACAATTTGCTCTTAAATTTCCAAGTCCAAACACTTATGAACTTACCATTTGAGTTTAGAACATATCATGGCCACATCATATCTTATTAAATCAACTCATTATGTCCTATTATGATTGAATTTACTCAATGTTTAATCACTTAAAACTTACCTCGAAAGTGATCGACGACTAGATATCCACGGCTATTCGTTTACTTTCTCTTTTCCCTTATCCGACTTTGATCCTCTTTGCTCTTAAGCTTAAGTAAAACAATAGATTTGCTTAAGTACTTAACTAATATTATTCACTTAACAATCACATTTGGCAATCACATATCATTTTCAATATGTATCATATTTAATAAAACATGCCATGACTCGATTTCATGCTTATTTAAACTATATCTAATTCACATTCACAAGCAAAGAGTCACTTAATTTATCATGCTTTCTTATACATGAATTTAATCATATTGCCGAATGTCCTTATGTGTACATGGTACATACATAAGGCATATATATATATACCTATATATGACCATTACAATTTAAACATTTAATCATAATCGGCAAGCTTTATTCAACTATTTAAGGTGCAAACCAATTATGTTATTCATTAACATTTCGTCATATTAAATCTTTGATTAACCAATTTAACACATACCAAAAATCCAATCATACATCTAACCTTTATCTCAATACCAAACCGAGTTATAAGATTATACATTACACTAAGCACATCATTAAACATGCCTATTCAATTTAGCTAATTTCATAGCTGATTAATCACCTTACCCCACATTACTCAATGCCGAATATTAACTCAACATCACAAGCATAATCACCATGAAACTTACCTTAATACACATTTTATCCCATTGCCGAATACATATATATATCATCAAATAAATATTTATTCATATAACAACAATTCATTTACATCTCTATAAATGATCATAATCGGACATTATAAACAAATCAACTAGTTTAGCATTCAAATTCTTCTAACCATTCCTCAATCACTTACTCAAATTATTATTTAGTCTCTAATTCGGTAACCATGCAAATAAACAATTTAAGCATTCATTTTTAGCACAATTACCAAGCCTCAAATATAATTTATAATTATCTAGATCATCAAAAATATTCAACACCTTGACACCATAGCCGAATATGCTTAATACCACCAAACTCAAAATTCTTTCATGGGTTATGCTATGGCTCTTTAAACAATTCAATCTCTCAAATTACTAATTAAAAACATAATCAGCTAACACAAAAACACAAATTAACAATTTCATAATCAAATCTCAAAATTAAGCAAAATTTCCAGACACTACCACTCTAGCCGAATGAAATTCACTCATATTAGTCACTCATGGCAAAAGTTAACTAATCTATACTCACATATATTTATTCCTCAACACAACCTCAATGAACAACAATCCAAGCACATGAAAGCATAGCCGAATGTATCATTCTTCTTAAATTCAAAAATAAATGCATGGGCTAACTTCAAAATCTATTTAACAACTCAACTTTCCCAAAATTATCAAGAAATTAAGCCAAACATACCTCCAATTACTAATATAATTGCCGTATGTCTAAGGGCCCCCTTTTGTTCTTCTTTGATCCTAAGAATCGGCTATTGAGAGAAAGAATGGATGAAACTTTGTTTTCATCCCCTTTTCCCCATTATAAAAACCTTTATTTCATATTTTATAAGCCTTTATTTAATTCTTTAACAAAATGTATATAACATCATTTATTAGCCATCATTACAACAAATAAAATACATATTTTCTCACCTAAAACCATCATGGCCGGCCACTATCATGAAAAATGGGGACTTTGACATGCAAGTCCCCATATTTAATCCATGCAACAATTTGGCCATTTTAAAAATTAACCAACACATTTTCAATGTTTCTCACATAAGCCCTTTTGATTAAATTCGCATTCAATTGACAAAAATCAAAGCATCAAAATTTCACACATACATTGTAACATAAAATAGACATGAAATTTAACAATCAATTATTTATGTGACTCGATTTTGTGGTCCCGAATCCACTTCCCGACTAGGGTCAAATTAGGGATGTCACAGTTCTTCTGTTAAAGATATTCAAACAATCAAAGATTTTTTGGGCATTTTTCGTAATGAACTACTTGGGTTACCTCCAAACCGTGAAGTTGAATTTGGGATAGAGCTCTTGCCTAGTACAGCTATGGTGTCCATCGCTCCTATAGAATGGCACAGAAAGAGCTAGTGGAACTTAAAGCTCAAATTCAAGAGTTATTGGATCGAGGATTTATTCAACCTAGTGTGTCTCCATGGGGAGCACCAGTGTTACTCGTAAAAAAAAAAGGATGGGACTACGTGTATTTGCATTGATTACCGGCAATTGAATAAACTGACCATCAAGAATAAGTACCCTTTGCCGAGGATTGACAGTCTATTTGATCAGCTTCGAGGAGTTTTGGTTTTCTCTGAAATAGATCTCTGTTCTATGTACCATCAACTGAGAGTCAAAGAGAATGATGTCTATAAGACAGTGTTTAGGACTTGTTATGGTCACTACGAGTTCCCAGTGATGCCATTTGGGCTAATGAATGCACCAGTAGCTTTTATAGATCTAGTGAATCGAGTATTCCAGCCCTATCTGGATCAATTTGTAGTGGTGTTTATAGATGATATTCTAGTGTATTCAAGAATTAAGGATGAACATGATGCCAGTCGCCGTGTGGTTCAACAAACTTTGAGGGAAAACCAAGTTTAGTAAGTAAGAGTTCTTGTTGACGGAAGTTACATTTCTGGGCCATGTAGTATATGCGGAAGGGATTAGGGTTCATCCTCAAAAAATAGAAATTGTTCTGGATTGGAACCCACCTAAGACTGTATCTGAGATTCGAAGCTTTCTAGGTCTGGCATGGTATTATAGATGTTTTGTTGAGGGGTTTTCGTTGATTGCTGCACCTCTAACTAAGTTATTACGTAAAGGGTTACCTTTTGACTAGACTGATAAGCAATAAAAAAGTTTTGAGAAACTTAAGAAAGTTCCGACTTAGGCTCCTGTCTTGATTCAGCCAGAGCTTGAGAAAGAGTTTACTGTCTACAGCGATGCATCACACGTCAGTTTGGAGTGCGTGTTGAAGCAAGAAGGTAAAGTGGTGGCATATGCGTCTCGCCAACTTATGACCTATGAGGCAAAGTGTCTAACGCATGACTTGGAGTTGGTCGCCGTGGTATTCACACTGAAATTTTGAATACATTACTTGTATGGTGAGAAGTGTATCATTTACACTGATCACAAGAGTCCCAAATACCTTCTCACTTAGACGGAGCTAAACCTTAGGCAGCATAGATGGATTGAGCTGTTATAGGATTACAATTGCATGATTGAGTACCATTCTGGTAAAGCCAATGTAGTGGCCGACGCACTGAGTCGTAGGGCTCTGTTTGATCTAAGGGAAACGTTTGCTCGTCTAAGTTTATTTGATGATGGTAGTCTACTGGTCGAGCTTCAAGTTAAACCGATAAGGATTGATTAGATTAAGGGTAAATAGTTGGTGGATAAGTCACTGGGTCCTCAATTCTAATAGATTGAGAGTGGGGAAACATCAAATTTTGGACTGAATAGCGAAGTGGTATTATGTTTCCGTGGGAGAGTTTGTGTACCAAGGGATACTGGTTTGAGGCAGTCAGTACTGCATGAGTCGTATAGTAGCTTTTATGCTATGCATCCCGTTGGAAAGAAAATGTACTGAGACCTACGTGAGTTATATTAGTGGCCAGGTTTTAAGCGAGAAGTTACCGAATTTGTGAGTAAATGTCTGACTTGCCAATTGGTTAAGGCTGAACATCAATTACCTTCAAGGTTACTTCAGCCGGTTAAAATCCTAATTTGGAAATGGGAGAGAGTAACTATAGACTTCATTAGTGGGCTGCCCCTAACGCCTACTAAGAAGGATTCAGTATGGGCCATCATAGACTGATTGACCAAATCTGCCCATTTCATACCCTTCTATACTGATTACTTATTACAGAAGCTGACTAAGTTTTATATGGCTAAGATAGTAAGACTACATGGGGTACCGATTTCCATAATATCTGATACAGATCCTCGCTTCATGTCTTGATTTTGGAAGAAGTTACACGAGGCTTTGGGTACAAGGTTGGACTTCAGTACTGTGTTCCATTCTCAGATAGATGGTCAGTTAGAGAGAGTGATTCAAATACTAGAGGACATGCTAAGGAGTTGTGTGATAGATTTCCGAGGCAGTTGGGAGGATTACTTGTCGTTAGCAGAGTTTGTGTATAATAATAGCTACTAGTCTAGCATACAGATGGCACCGTACGAGGCATTATATGGCCGTAGGTGTCGTACTCCTTCGTGTTGGACTAAGTTAGGTGAGCAGAGTGTTCTGGGCCCTGAGTTAGTTTTTGATACTAAGGACAGGTTAGGTTAATTCGAGATCGATTGAAGGCAACATCAGACAGACAAAAGTCATACGTGGATTTGAAGCGTAAGGAGATTGAGTATTATGTGAGAGATTACATTTTTTCTTAAAGTCTCACCATGGAAGAAAATACTAAGGTTTAGGTAGAAGGGCAAGCTGAGCCCTAGATTCATTGGGCCTTATCGCATACTGAAGCATGCAGGATCGGTTGCCTATCAACTTGATTTACCTTCAGAGTTGGATCGAATTCACAATGCGTTATACGTCTCCATGCTGAAGTGTTATCATTTTAATCCCACACATATTGTCTCGACCAAGGAGATTGAGGTTAGATCAGATTTGACCTTTGAGGAGGAACCAGTTCAAATACTAAAGCATGATGTAAAAGTGTGAAGGAAGAAATCTGTCCCATTGGTCAAAGTGCTTTGGCGCAATCACAGTTTTGAGGAGGCTACGTGGGAACCCGAGGAGGCTATGCAACAACAATACCCTCATCTGTTTTGACTAGGTAAATATTGAGGCCAAAATATCTTTTAAGGGGTAGAGTTGTAACGCCTAAAAAATTATGTTTTTTAATTTTGTATTTTTTTATACAAATAATTGACTGCTTGAGTGGTTATGTGTTCTCGGAAGTGTCTGAAAAGTCATGGGTTCAAGCCTTGGCTTGTGCCAAATTTTTTAGCTTTTACTTGAGTAAACCCTGACTCTAGTCTCTAGGCTTCTTAAATAAATTTGGTTAAAACATTGCATAAAAAAGCTGTTAGCCCAAGGGATAGTGGTGTGTGGATTGCTCCTTGGGGTTTGAGGTTTGAAACATAGGGAAGGCAGTGGAGTGTTTTATTTTGCTGCTTGCACCATGTCAGTGTTGGAGGTTG
The DNA here is from genome assembly GCA_020496765.1 of Gossypium stocksii. Classification (NCBI taxonomy): domain Eukaryota; kingdom Viridiplantae; phylum Streptophyta; class Magnoliopsida; order Malvales; family Malvaceae; genus Gossypium; species Gossypium stocksii. The sequence continues at coordinate 54,655,069 of CM035621.1, forward strand.
ACTGAAATACGAAAGTAGTGGAGGTGTGGTAGGATGTGGTTCCCGAATTCTAGGATAGGATATTGGGATTTTGTTGTTAAGGGAGAAGTGGGTGGTTTTGAGAGATTATGGGAGAAAAATGTGGAAGTTTGAATTAGTGGGGAAATTAGTGTCGAATGGGAACTCTAGTCACTCATGAATTCAGCTAGGGGTATCTAGGATCATTTTCGGCTTGGGGTAGAGTTGTGGGCACCATTTGGAGTTTTGTGCAATTGTCGAATTAGCTTACCTCATTTTCGGCTTCTTTTGTTTTTTAGTATTTTGGTTTTCTCTCGATATCACTTTTTTTTGTTACTTTTTCTTCTTGCTGCCGATGGTTAGGGACTTGGGGTACCTTTTCAGTTTTGGTTGCCTTCAGTTTTCGCTTGTCTATTGATTTTCTTCCCTCTATAGCCGAATGCTTTTTCTACCTTTCTCTCTTCTTCTTTGGGTCTAAAGTAATTACCTTTCTTTTGGCATTCTTTACCTTAGCCAAATACATCATCTCTCCTCCCTCTCCATTTTGTTTTGGCTTTCTTCAATTTTCCTCCTATATTGTGAGTCGAATTCTCGTGTAGTCGAATCCTTCTATGCATTGAATTAAGGTAAGTCACCATCTCTGTTGGGTTCACAATTTTGTTTTTCTCCTCTTTCTTTTCTTGTATCGAAATAAGTTCCCTTTATACATCTTCTTTTCTCTGCCGACACTGATAGGGGGTGATTGTGTCATCTCGTGCTTTGGGTTTGGGTGTGCCTTTGTAGGTCAATTACTGTTATCCATTATTCTGAGTTTTACGTTTCGGTAAGATATATTCGTTTGGTTTAAGTTATTTTACGCTGATGGTAATGGTTAACAAGAGTAGGTTGTAATGCAGTTTTCGCCAAAGATAGTGAAGTAATCTTGGTCGGCGGTTTAGGTGGGCTAAGTCACACTCGTTTATTCAAGGCAATTATCAATAATATTTCAGGATAAGTGTTAAAGAGATTGATTAACCTTATTGATTAAATGATTGATAGAGTGATTTGACTGAATATAGCTTGGGTGTTCGTGACTTCTGTGCCTTTTTGCAAACAAGGTGTGTAATCACACTGCCTTAACCATAAATCAGCAAAAGCCGAAAAATAGGACTGTTGATGCTAATGAGTGTGTGCTCGCTAGTGTAGTAATCTGATTGCATAAAATGTAAGCGTTCGACTATTGAGGCCACCATGAGCGATTTCATGGGCTTAGGCCATTTTGGGCCTTCTTGGGCCGAATTGGGCCGTATGGACCCAACGGGCTTGTAGGTCCCACACGGATGAATCACACCAATGTGTGGAAAATAATAAACCTGCCTGTATTGTGCACACGATTGAGTTCATTTATGGGCTTCATGGGCCACACGGGCGTGTAGACCCACTTGGGCTTATTTACACTATTTGACTGTTAAGGGTTTCATGGGTCACTCGAGACGACTGTGGACCTACTGTTGGGCTGGTAAGTATACCTAGACCCCAAACTGATTAAATGACTGATATACCCTTAAGAGGTAAAATGATTGTTAAACCCCTTAGAGACAAAATGACTATTTTGCCCTTATTTTGTATGTAACTATGTTTGAGCTTGCCACGTTATATTTATGTTGCATCCATGTATGATATTATGATACAATGCATGACATGTTGCATGGGGATGGGATTATTATTTTCGAGGAAGTGTACTGTACCAATAAGGTTGCACGGGTCGCCCAAGATGACTGTGGACCTACTGATGGCTTAAAGCCACTTATATTACTGGCAGCTTTGTTGTAATACTGTTTAGTGCCGCAACCGGTGCTAATCTTGGTGTGTAGGGCTGGGTGGGTCGATTTTATCCCCACATGGTGTGATGGGTTGGACGGAGCTGGTGTGCAGGGTTGGTGGGCACGTTATATGTTTATCTGTTTCTGATATTCTGTTACTGTTACTGTAATGGGCTAAGGCCCACACTGATAATGATACTGTAACGGGCTCAGGACCAAATTGCATTTAACTATTGTATGACTGACTGTTTCTCGTTGGGGGATTACATACTGATCTTTTGTAAACTCACCCTTCTATTTATCTGTACAGGTAATCCCTAGTCTTAGACAGATTGGTGCTGCGAGGGACTCGGAGGTGGCCACACGACTGCTCCTGCCTTTACATTTGGCTTTTACTTACCATTATATTTTGGTTTGGGTATTATTATGTAATAAGGCATATTTAAAGTTTTAACTCTAAATTTGAGATTTTTAGTTGCTTGTTATAATTTAACACCCCAAGACCCGTACACGTCGCCAGAGGGTCAAGAGGCATTACCTGATATTCATATAAGCTAACAAGTCATCACACATACAAGCCTATATAAATGCTTATGGATAAAGATTTAGGGTATATCAGATTTCATAACTAAGTTATACGAATAAGATCAAAACCATATATGCATCATCTATTGCAAAACACCTAGCTTCATGGATAAAAGCTATTCATGCAATTCAAAAGCTTAAACCGAATCTATTCGTGTCTTTAAGTTCATGTTGCAAATTCACATCTAGCTACCATTTGAATAAACATCCAATTCACTCATATATATAAATAAGCATACCGAATGATAACAACGAACCCTAAAGTTTCATCATTTAGATTTTCACGTTCCCATTCAATCATTTCATATAACTCAAAATACATATCATCATCTTAAAGACCACATGTAGATATAAAGCATCTTGAGAAGCCATTTTCGCATGGCTATGTTTAATTACAACATCAAAATAAAAGTTTCTTAATTAACAACCAAGAAATGCATCCTATACATGCCATTCACAAAAGTTTAGCTAATTAAAAACCGAACATGGTTTTGATAGTAGAGATGACTTCAAAAGCAAGATTTCCGAGACCGTAGCCAACGAACGAGATCTATAAAACAGAAAATTTAGAGCAACAGAGTACGCAATTATGTGCTTAGTAAGTTTTTAAGTAACAAAATCATTATAAAGGATAACATATTGATAAATAAACTTATCTATTTGCTCCCTTGACCAATTAGAAGTATAACTAAAGTACTTCCCCTTTCCTTACATGTCATTTAATCATCACATAATGCTCATTCATATTACTAAGATAACATCAATGCATTCATCTAGATTTAAAATTATGACCAAATCGGTTCATCTAAATTTTCATGTTAAATTGATAAAACCACACATACATCTCATATTCGTGTAATTGAGCTCCTTTAACAAAACACATACCTCAAAAACAGATCATAAACAATCACGTGACTTTTTAAACAAAAATCAAAGCATCCTTATCACATTCCAAACCCACGATCTAAAGAAATTAGATTCTAAAACGAGTATAAAATACATACCTGGCACTTACACGGCATGTAGGTACTTTGGTTGAATTAATATAACAATTACTATCTAATTTCTCACACCATGCCTACGAAATTTCACAACCTGAAGGAAACATTGGCACGGATGCCCTTCGGAACTAGTCCAGATTTTAACACTGGCTCAAAAGCCCTTCGGAATTAAATCCGGTCATAACACTGGCTCGGATGCCCTTCGGACTAAGTCCGGAATTAACACTGGCTTGGGAAGCCCTTCGACTAAGCTCAGACATAACACTGGCTTGGGAAGCCCTTCGAGGCTAAGCTTAGATTAAACCCCAAATGAACATTCATGCATACGTATGGAACATATCACAGTTTAATGTAATTTCCATATCTTGAATTCAATCACGGCATATTTCCCAATCAATGCAACATTCGGTTTAATAATCACAATAAAAGGGCAACATTTCGTGTAATAACTGAATTTGAGTAACATCCAACATCCAACAATTTCATGGGTTTTCCATTCTTACTACATCATTCAAGTATATTCTTAAGTCTCAATCAATACATTACACATTCATACTATGATTCCATCATGTCATGAACTAAAATTCATTATCAAGAACTTACCTCGTTGGTCGATAATTATCTACGAACCGACTATTCCACCACTTTTGCTTTTCCTTTGTCCGAGTGTGGCTCTCTTAGCTCTTGAGCTAAATTAAACAAGTTTACCGTTCAAAATCCATTACTAAAATCATATAGTTATTATTTACTTAATCTATGCATAACCGAAAGCCTATATATATGTAATTCATTCACAAGTATCTCAATATACCTTTACTAAGTGCATTCACTCACAATATTGGAAATTTCGTATAGGCCAGAAACACATTTGTCATAACCCCCAAGTTTTAAATACCTCATCTAACTTATCACAAAACATTCTTTCAACTCAATATAAACCAATTTGCCTACCGTAATACACGTTCACCATATACTCAAAGTAACATTACCTCAAAAGCCGAATTCAGAAGGTGATTTGTAAATATGAATATACTTTGCAAAACAAGATTACAATAGTTCAAGGTAAGCTCAACTTAACCTTATTGTCTACCAATTAATCTATGTTCAATTTTGTAAGCTCATTCAACCATTCTAAAAGTAACTAAGTTTAACATCCAAGACTTAACATTATAAGACATAACACATACATAGATCACATAAACTCCACTCGTTTTCAAGTTTAAAAAATCGGTAAATACTCATACAAATGCATAATTTAGCAAATTAACTAAAAATCCCAAAGTTTCAATTGCCGATTGTCTTACTAAGGGCATTAAACATTTTTCTCATCCACATTCGGCTATCACTCAAAATTTCTCTCATGGCCGAATACTCAAAGCACATACATCAACTTAAAATTTAGTCATGGCCAACTAAGCAATGCTTTAGCCAAGCCAACATCACAAGATCACAAGATAAAGCACATAAATATCATGCTATTACCTATTACTGTAACCAAATTTCCTCACCCACTATTTATTCATGTAAGTAAGCAATCTCTTAGACAATTACCATGTTCGGCCATTGAAACAAGTAAATTTCAAAATACAAACACCTCCCCTCATCACTTTAACACAATGACCAAATGTAATTACTCCCATAAGCCTCAAAAACCAAGTTTTTTGCTAGCTCAAACCAACTTGCATCCATTACCAATGCAAAACATCAAAACATCCATAACTCTAATTTCTTCCTTCATGACCGAATACACATAACACCATGAATTTCAAAATTTAAAACATGGGTAAGGTAGGCTATGTAGCAACCATCTCAATTGCATACATAATTAGCAAAAATTCATTCAAACATACCTCAAATTAAAAGGAAGCCATGACCAAAAGAGTTGAGCTTTTCCTACTTCTTATTCTTTAGTTCACGGCAAGAACAACCAAAAACATCACCAAAATTTCTTTCTTTTTGTTTTAATTTCCTTATTTTAATCACTAAAATCTAGTCATATTCCACTTACTAAAATTTAACAAATAAAATAATAATACAACCAATAGCATCAATTGCATGACCGGCCACTTACAAATAAAAGGGACAATTGACATGCAAGCCCAACTTTTTGATAACATGCACAAATCGGCCACTTAAAGATTTGCCCTACTTTTCTTTTAATTTTCTCATCTCAGTCCTATTTAATAATTCACATTGAATTTCTAACATTAAAGCAACAATACTTCACACATGCACAATTCATACATCAAAATTTTATAATAAGGCATTTTTAAAATTTAATAATTCGATTTTGTGGTCCCGAAACCACTTCCCGACTAGGGTCAAAATAGGGCTGTCACAATTCTTCCGCCCTTTAGGGATTTTTGTCTTCGAAAATCTTACCTGAAAATAGATTTGGATAACTTTCTTTCATAGCATTCTTGGGCGCCCAAGTTGCTTCCTCGATCCTGTGCTTGAGCCACAGCACTTTTACTAACGAAACCTTTTTATTTCGTAATTCTTTAACCTCTTGAGCTAAAATGCGGATAGGTTCTTCTTCATAACTCAAATTAGGTTAAATTTCGACTTTCGACGGATTAATCACATGCGAAGGATCGGATCTATAACGACGGAGCATTGACATATGAAAAACGTTGTGGATCTTTTCTAGTTCAGGAGACAAACTCAATCTATAAGCAACTGGCCCAATCCGTTTCGATATCTCATACGGCCCGATGAATCTCGGACTTAATTTGCCTTTACGTTCGAATCTGAGTACCTTTTTCCAAGGTGAAACTTTTAAAAACACTTTATCGCCAACTTGATACTTGATGTCTTTACGTTTTAGATCCGCGTGCGATTTCTGATGATCGGTTGCTGTTTTCAAACTGTCACGAATTGTTTTCACTTTCTGTTCTGCTTCTTTGACTAAATCAGCCCCGAGAATCTTATTCTTACTAAGCTCGGTCAAAAATAGAGGTGTACGGCATCTTCGACCGTAAAGAGCTTCGTAAGGTGCCATTTGAATACTCGATTGAAAACTGTTATTATACGCGAATTCAATCAGGGGCAAAAATTTTTCCCACGAACTGCTAAACTCGAGAATACAACATCTCAACATGTCTTCAAGCACCTGAATAACCCGTTATGATTGACCGTCAGTCTGCGGATGAAAAGCGGTGCTAAAATGGAGTTTATTACCCAATGCTTCGTGTAATTTCTTCCAAAATCGCAAAGTAAAGCAAGGATCTCAGTCTGAGACAATAGAAGTCGGCACTCCGTGCAATCGTACAATCTAGGAAACGTATAATTCCGCTAACTTATCAAGGGAAAAGTCTGTGCGAACGGGAATGAAATGAGCTGACTTCGTTAATCTATCAACAATAACCCAAATGGAGTCTTTCTTGCTTTGTGTTAGTGGCAACCCAGACACAAAGTCCATCGTAACTCGGTCCCACTTCCACTCGGGTATCATAATCTGCTGAAGCAAACCCGAAGGCACTTGATGTTCCGCTTTTACTTGTTGGCATACCAAACATTTAGATACAAATTCTGAGATGTCCCATTTCATACCGTGCCACCAATATTGTCGTTTCAAATTGTTAAACATTTTCGTGCTACCCGAATGGACTGTCATTCGGCTATTATGGGCTTCATTCAAAATCGTCGAAACTAGCTCAGAATTTCTTGGAACACACAATCGGTCTTTAAATCTCAAGCAATCTTTTTCATCAATTTAAAACTCTGAATCCTCACCCGACATACATTGAGCTCGCTTAGCAATCAAGTCGTCATCGACTTTTTGAGCCTCACAAATTTTTCGTACAAACATTGGCTCTGCTTTTAATTCGGCTACCAACACGGCATTTGCCGACATTGTTAATTTCACGTTCATAGCTCGCAAGGAAAATAGAGATTTTCGGCTAAGAGCATCTGCAACTACATTAGCTTTACCTGGGTGATAATTAATAATAAGCTCGTAGTCTTTAAGCAATTCTAGCCACCGCCTTTGTCTCAAATTCAAATCCCTTTGAGTCATCAGATACTTGAGACTTTTGTGATAGGAAAAGATGTGACATTTCTCACCGAACAGGTAGTGTCGCCAGATCTTAAGGGCGAAAACAATAGCAGCTAGCTCGAGATCATGAGTTGAATAATTTCGCTCGTGAAGCTTCAACTATCTTGAAGCATAAGCGACAACTCGACCTTCTTGCATCAAAACGCAGCCTAAACCGTTCAGAGATGCATCATTATAAAATACAAACTCTTTGCCGGATTCTGGCTGAACTTACACTGGAGCTTCCGTCAAAAGGGTTTTTAACTGGTCAAAACTTTGCTGACACTTATTCGACCACTCGAACTTGACCTCTTTTTGCAGCAGTTTCGTCAACGGAGTTGCAATCATTGAGAAACCTTTGACAAATCGTCGGGTAATAACAGGCAAGTCCTAAGAAGCTTCGAACCTCAGAAACATTTTTAGTGGGCTTCTAGTCGAGAATAGCTGAAATTTTGTTCGGATCAACTCGAATACCCGAAGCAGATACTATGTGTCCGAATAAGCCGACCTCACGCAACCAGAACTCGCACTTGCTGAATTTCGTATACAATTGATTTTCACGTAAGATCTAAAGTACAAGTCTCAAATGCTCGACTTGCTCGATCTCATCGCAAGAGTAAATCAAAATATCATCGATGAACACTACTACAAAATGGTCCAAAAACGACCTAAACACACGGTTTATCAAATCCATGAAAATCGCAAGGGCATTAGTGAGCCCAAACGACATCACTAAGAATTCGTAGTGTCCGTATCTTATTCTGAATGCGGTCTTCGGCAAATCGGGATCTTTAACTCTCAACTGGTAATAAACGAATCGTAAATCAATCTTCGAAAACACTGAAGCTCCTTTCAACTGATCGAACAAGTTATTAATTCGGGGCAACGGATACTTAGTCTTTACAGTGGCTTTATATAGCTGTCGATAGTCGATGCACATTCTCATAGTCCTGTCTTTCTTTCTCACAAACAAAATCGGCGCACCCTAGGGTGAGAAACTCGGTCGCGCGAAACCTCTGTCTGTCAACTCTTGCAGCTGAGATTTCAATTCTTTTAACTCGGTAGGTGCCATACGGTATGGGGCAATCAAAATTAGAGTCATACCCGGAACCAACTCTATACCAAACTCGACCTCTCTTACAGGCGGCAATCCCGGTAATTCTTCGGGAAACACATCTGAAAATTCACAAACTACAGGCACAGTCTCAAGTTCTCATTCGAAAACTTTGTTGTCTAGCACATAGGCTAGATATGCTTTATAACCCTTTTTCACGTATTTCTGGGCTGACATGGAAGTGATTACTGCAGGTAGCCCATTTAAATTAGCGAATTCAATTCGGATTATTTCATTATTCGAACATCACAAATCAATAGTCTTTCACTTGCAATTCACTATCGCGTCGTGTATGGTCAACTAATCCATTCCGAGAATAATGTCAAATTCATCGAAGGATAAAAGCATCAAATCGGCCGGAAAACAAAAATCTCGAACCATTAAGGGACTTTTCTTGCATACTTTATCAACCAAAACACAACGACCGAAAGGATTCGACACTGAACTATGAACTCAATAGACTCAACAGGAAGAGTCTTACCGGAGGCTAAAGTTTCACACACGTATGAATGGGTCGAACCAGGATCAATCAGGGCAATAACATCAGTGTTAAAGAGTGTGAAAGTACCAGTAATAACATCCGAAGAAGAAGCCTCCTCTCAGGCACGAATAGCATACGCTCTGGCAGGTGCTCGAGCCTCAGATCTGACTGCAATATCTCTAGTCCCTCTCTGACTACCACTAGTCTTACCTCCTCCCGCAGTGGTCTACCCTGTGCAGTCGTGCCACCAGGTCTCTGACTCGGATCGGGAGTGTGTTCATCAACTTTCGGACAGTCTTTGATAAAATGATCGGCAGATCCGCATCGGAAGCAGGAGCGGTCATGATGTCTATAGCTCCCCAGGTGCCATTTACCACAGTGTTCACATTCAGATCTGTCCCAACGTTCATTTCCAACACTAGCAACTGAAGTAGCTCGCGAACTCACAGGTGGTCGATAATGATCTCGTATAGAAAAACCCGAAGTATACTTGGATCGGCCCGAGTCATCTCTAATCTTCTTGGATGATTGCTGAACAGATTTTCCCGCAGATCTCTTACAGAACTCTCTAGCTCCCTCCTCGGCTTTTCTTTTCACATTACCAAGATCTTCGGCTTTGCAAGCTCGCTCGACTAGCACCACAAATTCTTTAATTTCCAGAATTCCCACTAGCAGTCTGATTTCTTCGTTTAACCCATCCTCGAAATGCTTACACATAATAGCCTCGGAGGATACACATTCACGAGCATATCGGCTGGGACGCACGAATTCTCTCTCGTATTCGGTTACTAAAATCTGAGCTTGTTTAAGCTCAAGAAATTCTTTTCGTTTCTAATCGATGAACCTCTGACTGATATATTTCTTACGGAACTCGGTCTGGAAGAACTCCCAGGTGACTCGCTCTTTCAGAACAACAGAAACCAAAGTATTCCACTAGTAGTAGGCAACATTGCGTAACAGAGATACCGCACATTTCAGACACTCCTCGGGTGTGCGAGACAGCTCATCAAACACTCGAATGGTATTTTCGAGCCAAAACTCGGCCCGCTCGGCATCATTACTAGGAGTAGCCTGGAACTCCTCAGCCCCGTATTTTCTAATTTTGTCGACTGGGGGCCTACTTGATCTCACCGGATCGGTCACAGAAGGGGCCACATAGGTTGGGAGCGGAGCATTCGGAGGCAAACTCATTCTATAAGCAACTGGCCCAATCCGTTCTGATATCTCATACGGCCCGATGAATCTCGGACTTAATTTGCCTTTACGTCCGAATCTGAGTACCTTTTTCCAAGGTGAAACTTTTAAAAACACTTTATCGCCAACTTGATACTTGATGTCTTTACGTTTTAGATCCGCGTGCGATTTCTGATGATCGGTTGCTGTTTTCAAACTGTCACGAATTGTTTTCACTTTTTGTTCTGCTTCTTTGACTAAATCAACCCCGAGAATCTTATTCTCACTAAGCTCGGTCAAAAACAGAGGTGTACGGCATCTTCGACCGTAAAGAGCTTCGTAAGGTGCCATTTGAATACTCGATTGAAAACTGTTATTATACGCGAATTCAATCAGGGGCAAAAATTTTTCCCACGAACCGCTAAACTCGAGAATACAACATCTCAACATGTCTTCAAGCACCTGAATAACCCGTTATGATTGACCGTCAGTCTGCGGATGAAAAGCGGTGCTAAAATGGAGTTTATTACCCAATGCTTCGTGTAATTTCTTCCAAAATCGCAAAGTAAAGCGAGGATCTCAGTCTGAGACAATAGAAGTCGGCACTCCGTGCAATCTCGTACAATCTAGGAAACGTATAATTCCGCTAACTTATCAAGGGAAAAGTCTGTGCGAACGGGAATGAAATGAGCTGACTTCGTTAATCTATCAACAATAACCCAAATGGAGTCTTTCTTGCTCGGTGTTAGTGGCAACCTAGACACAAAGTCCATCGTAACTCAGTCCCACTTCCACTCGGGTATCATAATCTGCTGAAGCAAACCCGAAGGCACTTGATGTTCCGCTTTTACTTGTTGGCATACCAAACATTTAGATACAAATTCTGAGATGTCCCATTTCATACTGTGCCACCAATATTGTCGTTTCAAATTGTTAAACATTTTCGTGCTACCCAGATGGACTGTCATTCGGCTATTATGGGCTTGATTCAAAATCGTCGAAACTAGCTCAGAATTTCTCGGAACACACAATCGGTCTTTAAATCTCAAGCAATCTTTTTCATCAATTTAAAACTCTGTATCCTCACCCAACATACATTGAGCTCGCTTAGCAATCAAGTCGTCATCGACTTTTTGAGCCTCACAAATTTTTCGTACAAACATTGGCTCTGCTTTTAATTCGGCTACCAACACGGCATTTGCCGACATTGTTAATTTCACGTTCATAGCTCGCAAGGAAAATAGAGATTTTCGGCTAAGAGCATCTGCAACTACATTAGCTTTACCTGGGTGATAATTAATAATAAGCTCGTAGTCTTTAAGCAATTCTAGCCACCGCCTTTGTCTCAAATTCAAATCCCTTTGAGTCATCAGATACTTGAGACTTTTGTGATAGGAAAAGATGTGACATTTCTCACCGAACAGGTAGTGTCGCCAGATCTTAAGGGCGAAAACAATAGCAGCTAGCTCGAGATCATGAGTCAAATAATTTCGCTCGTGAGGCTTCAACTATCTTGAAGCATAAGCGACAACTCGACCTTCTTGCATCAAAACGCAGCCTAAACCGTTCAGAGATGCATCACTATAAACTACAAACTCTTTGCCGGATTCTGGCTGAACTAACACTGGAGCTTCCGTCAAAAGGGTTTTTAACTGGTCAAAACTTTGCTGACACTTATTCGACCACTCGAACTTGACCTCTTTTTACAGTAGTTTCGTCAACGGAGTTGCAATTATTGAGAAACCTTTGACAAATCGTCGGGTAATAACCGGCAAGTCCTAAGAAGCTTCGAACCTCAGAAACATTTTTAGTGGGCTTCTAGTCGAGAATAGCTGAAATTTTGTTCGGATCAACTTGAATACCCGAAGCAGATACTATGTGTCCGAATAAGCCGACCTCACGCAACCAGAACTTGCACTTGCTGAATTTCGTATACAATTGATTTTCACGTAAGATCTGAAGTACAAGTCTCAAATGCTCGACATGCTCGATCTCATCACGAGAGTAAATCAAAATATCATCGATGAACACTACTACAAAATGGTCCAAAAACGACCTAAACACACGGTTTATCAAATCCATGAAAATCGCAAGGGCATTAGTGAGCCCAAACGACATCACTAAGAATTCGTAGTGTCCGTATCTTATTCTGAATGCGGTCTTCGGCACATTGGGATCTTTAACTCTCAACTGGTAATAACCGGATCGTAAATCAATCTTCGAAAACACTGAAGCTCCTTTCAACTGATCGAACAAGTCATTAATTCGGGGCAACAGATACTTAGTCTTTACAGTGGCTTTATATAGCTGTCGATAGTCGATGCACACTCTCATAGTCCTGTCTTTCTTTCTCACAAACAAAATCGGCGCACCCTAGGGTGAGAAACTCGGTCGCGCGAAACCTCTGTCTGTCAACTCTTGCAGCTGAGATTTCAATTCTTTTAACTCGGTAGGTGCCATACGGTATGGGGCAATCGAAATTAGAGTCATACCCGGAACCAACTCTATACCAAACTCGACCTCTCTTACTGGCGGCAATCCCGGTAATTCTTCGGGAAACACATCTGAAAACTCACAAACTACAGGCACAGTCTCAAGTTCTCATTCGAAAACTTTGTTGTCTAGCACATAGGCTAGATATGCTTTATAACCCTTTTTCACGTATTTCTGGGCTGACATGGAAGTGATTACTGCAGGTAGCCCATTTAAATTAGCGAATTCAATTCGGATTATTTCATTATTCGAACATCACAAATCAATAGTCTTTCACTTGCAATTCACTATCGCGTCGTGTATGGTCAACTAATCCATTCCGAGAATAATGTCAAATTCATCGAAGGATAAAAGCATCAAATCGGCCGGAAAACAAAAATCTCGAACCATTAAGGGACTTTTCTTGCATACTTTATCAACCAAAACACAACGACCGAAAGGATTCGACACTGAACTATGAACTCAATAGACTCAACAGGAAGAGTCTTACCGGAGGCTAAAGTTTCACACACGTATGAATGGGTCGAACCAGGATCAATCAGGGCAATAACATCAGTGTTAAAGAGTGTGAAAGTACCAGTAATAACATCCGAAGAAGAAGCCTCCTCTCAGGCACGAATAGCATACGCTCTGGCAGGTGCTCGAGCCTCAGATCTGACTGCAATATCTCTAGTCCCTCTCTGACTACCACTAGTCTTACCTCCTCCCGCAGTGGTCTACCCTGTGCAGTCGTGCCACCAGGTCTCTGAATCGGATCGGGAGTGTGTTCATCAACTTTCGGACAGTCTTTGATAAAATGATCGGCAGATCCGCATCGGAAGCAGGAGCGGTCATGATGTCTATAGCTCCCCAGGTGCCATTTACCACAGTGTTCACATTCAGATCTGTCCCAACGTTCATTTCCAACACTAGCAACTGAAGTAGCTCGCGAACTCACAGGTGGTCGATAATGATCTCGTATAGAAAAACCCGAAGTATACTTGGATCGGCCCGAGTCATCTCTAATCTTCTTGGATGATTGCTGAACAGATTTTCCCGCAGATCTCTTACGGAACTCTCTAGCTCCCTCCTCGGCTTTTCTTTTCACATTACCAAGATCTTCGGCTTTGCAAGCTCGCTCGACTAGCACGACAAATTCTTTAATTTTCAGAATTCCCACTAGCAGTCTGATTTCTTCGTTTAACCCATCCTCGAAATGCTTACACATAATAGCCTCGGAGGATACACATTCACGAGCATATCGGCTGGGACGCACGAATTCTCTCTCGTATTCGGTTACTAAAATCTGAGCTTGTTTAAGCTCAAGAAATTCTTTTCGTTTCTAATCGATGAACCTCTGACTGATATATTTCTTACGGAACTCGGTCTGGAAAAACTCCCAGGTGACTCGCTCTTTCAGAACAACAGAAACCAAAGTATTCCACTAGTAGTAGGCAACATTGCGTAACAGAGATACCGCACATTTCAGACACTCCTCGGGTGTGCGAGACAGCTCATCAAACACTCGAATGGTATTTTCGAGCCAAAACTCGGCCCGCTCGGCATCATTACTAGGAGTAGCCTGGAACTCCTCAGCCCCGTATTTTCTAATTTTGTCGACTGGGGGCCTACTTGATCTCACCGGATCGGTCACAGAAGGGGCCACATAGGTTGGGAGCGGAGCATTCGGAGGCAAACTCATTCTATAAGCAACTGGCCCAATCCGTTCTGATATCTCATACGGCCCGATGAATCTCGGACTTAATTTGCCTTTACGTCCGAATCTGAGTACCTTTTTCCAAGGTGAAACTTTTAAAAACACTTTATCGCCAACTTGATACTTGATGTCTTTACGTTTTAGATCCGCGTGCGATTTCTGATGATCGGTTGCTGTTTTCAAACTGTCACGAATTGTTTTCACTTTCTGTTCTGCTTCTTTGACTAAATCAACCCCGAGAATCTTATTCTCACTAAGCTCGGTCAAAAACAGAGGTGTACGGCATCTTCGACCGTAAAGAGCTTCGTAAGGTGCCATTTGTATACTCGATTGAAAACTGTTATTATACGCGAATTCAATCAGGGGCAAAAATTTTTCCCACGAACCGCTAAACTCGAGAATACAACATCTCAACATGTCTTCAAGCACCTGAATAACCCGTTATGATTGACCGTCAGTCTGCGGATGAAAAGCGGTGCTAAAATGGAGTTTATTACCCAATGCTTCGTGTAATTTCTTCCAAAATCGCAAAGTAAAGCGAGGATCTCAGTCTGAGACAATAGAAGTCGGCACTCCGTGCAATCGTACAATCTAGGAAACGTATAATTCCGCTAACTTATCAAGGGAAAAGTCTGTGCGAACGGGAATGAAATGAGCTGACTTCGTTAATCTATCAACAATAACCCAAATGGAGTCTTTCTTGCTCGGTGTTAGTGGCAACCCAGACACAAAGTCCATCGTAACTCGGTCCCACTTCCACTCGGTATCATAATCTACTAAAGCAAACCCAAAGGCACTTGATGTTCCGCTTTTACTTGTTGGCATACTAAACATTTAGATACAAATTCTGAGATGTCCCATTTCATACCGTGCCACCAATATTGTCGTTTCAATTTGTTAAACATTTTCGTGCTACCCAGATGGACTGTCATTCGGCTATTATGGGCTTGATTCAAAATCATCGAAACTAGCTCAGAATTTCTCGGAACACACAATCGGTCTTTAAATCTCAAGCAATCTTTTTCATCAATTTAAAACTCTGTATCCTCACCCGACATACATTGAGCTCGCTTAGCAATCAAGTCGTCATCGACTTTTTGAGCCTCACAAATTTTTCGTACAAACATTGGCTCTGCTTTTAATTCGGCTACCAACACGGCATTTGCCGACATTGTTAATTTCACGTTCATAGCTCGCAAGGAAAATAGAGATTTTCGGCTAAGAGCATCTGCAACTACATTAGCTTTACCTGGGTGATAATTAATAATAAGCTCGTAGTCTTTAAGCAATTCTAGCCACCGCCTTTGTCTCAAATTCAAATCCCTTTGAGTCATCAGATACTTGAGACTTTTGTGATAGGAAAAGATGTGACATTTCTCACCGAACAGGTAGTGTCGCCAGATCTTAAGGGCGAAAACAATAGCAGCTAGCTCGAGATCATGAGTCAAATAATTTCGCTTGTGAGGCTTCAACTATCTTGAAGCATAAGCGACAACTCGACCTTCTTGCATCAAAACATAGCCTAAACCGTTCAGAGATGCATCACTATAAACTACAAACTCTTTGCCGGATTCTGGCTGAACTAACACTGGAGCTTCCGTCAAAAGGGTTTTTAACTGGTCAAAACTTTGCTGACACTTATTCGACCACTCGAACTTGACCTCTTTTTGCAACAGTTTCGTCAACGGAGTTGCAATTATTGAGAAACCTTTGACAAATCGTCGGGTAATAACCGGCAAGTCCTAAGAAGCTTCGAACCTCAGAAAAATTTTTAGTGGACATCTAGTCGAGAATAGCTGAAATTTTCTTCGGATCAACTTGAAAACCCGAAGCAGATACTATGTGTCCGAATAAGCCGACCTCACGCAACCAGAACTCGCACTTGCTGAATTTCGTATACAATTGATTTTCACGTAAGATCTGAAGTACAAGTCTCAAATGCTCGACATGCTCGATCTCATTGCGAGAGTAAATCAAAATATCATCGATGAACACTACTACAAAATGGTCCAAAAACGACCTAAACACACGGTTTATCAAATCCATGAAAACCGTAAGGGCATTAGTGAGCCCAAACGACATCACTAAGAATTCGTAGTGTCCGTATCTTATTCTGAATGCGGTCTTCGGCACATTGGGATCTTTAACTCTCAACTGGCAATAACCGGATCGTAAATCAATCTTCGAAAACACTGAAGCTCCTTTCAACTAATCGAACAAGTCATCAATTCGGGGCAACAGATACTTAGTCTTTACAGTGGCTTTATATAGCTGTCGATAGTCGATGCACATTCTAATAGTCCTGTCTTTCTTTCTCACAAACAAAATCGGCGCACCCTAGGGTGAGAAACTCGGTCGCGCAAAACCTCTGTCTGTCAACTCTTGCAGCTGAGATTTCAATTCTTTTAACTCGGTAGGTGCCATACGGTATGGGGCAATCGAAATTAGAGTCATACCCGGAACCAACTCTATACCAAACTCGACCTCTCTTACTGGCGGCAATCCCGGTAATTCTTCGGGAAACACATCTGAAAACTCACAAACTACAGGCACAGTCTCAAGTTCTCATTCGAAAACTTTGTTGTCTAGCACATAGGCTAGATATGCTTTATAACCCTTTTTCACGTATTTCTGGGATGACATGGAAGTGATTACTGCAGGTAGCCCATTTAAATTAGCGAATTCAATTTGGATTATTTCATTATTCGAACATCACAAATCAATAGTCTTTCACTTGCAATTCACTATCACGTCGTGTATGGTCAACCAATCTATTCCGAGAATAATGTCAAATTCATCGAAGGATAAAAGCATCAAATTGGCCAGAAAACAAAAATCTCGAACCATTAAGGGACTTTTCTTGCATACTTTATCAACCAAAACACAAAGACCGAAAGGATTCGACACTGAACTATGAACTCAATAGACTCAACAGGAAGAGTCTTACCGGAGGCTAAAGTTTCACACGCGTATGAATGGGTCAAACCGGGATCAATCAGGGCAATAACATCAGTGTTAAAGAGTGTGAAAGTACCAGTAATAACATCCGAAGAAGAAGCCTCCTCTCAGGCACGAATAGCATACGCTCTGGCAGGTGCTTGAGCCTCAGATCTGACTACAATATCTCTAGTCCCTCTCTGACTACCACTAGTCTTACCTCCTCCCGCAGTGGTCTACCCTGTGCAGTCGTGCCACCAGGTCTCTGACTTGGATCGGGAGTGTGTTCATCAACTTTCGGACAGTCTTTGATAAAATGATCGGCAGATCCGCATCGGAAGCAGGAGCGGTCATGATGTCTATAGCTCCCCAGGTGCCATTTACCACAGTGTTCACATTCAGATCTGTCCCAACGTTCATTTCCAACACTAGCAACTGAAGTAGCTCGCGAACTCACAGGTGGTCGATAATGATCTCGTATAGAAAAACCCGAAGTATACTTGGATCGGCCCGAGTCATCACTAATCTTCTTGGATGATTGCTGAACAGATTTTCCCGCAGATCTCTTACGGAACTCTCTAGCTCCCTCCTCGGCTTTTCTTTTCACATTACCAAGCTCTTCGGCTTTGCAAGCTCGCTCGACTAGCACGACAAATTCTTTAATTTCCAGAATTCCCACTAGCAGTCTGATTTCTTCGTTTGACCCATCCTCGAAATGCTTACACATAATAGCCTCGGAGGATACACATTCACGAGCATATCGGCTGGGACGCACGAATTCTCTCTCATATTCGGTTACTAAAATCTGAGCTTGTTTAAGCTCAAGAAATTCTTTTTGTTTCTAATCGATGAACCTCTGACTGATATATTTCTTACGGAACTCAGTCTGGAAAAACTCCCAGGTGACTCGCTCTTTCAGAACAACAGAAACCAAAGTATTCCACCAGTAGTAGGCAACATTGCGTAACAGAGATACCGCACATTTCAGACACTTCTCGGGTGTGCGAGACAGCTCATCAAACACTCGAATGGTATTTTCGAGCCAAAACTCGGCCCGCTCGGCATCATCACTAGAAGTAGCCTGGAACTCCTTAGCCCCGTATTTTCTAATTTTGTCGACTGGGGGCCTACTTGATCTCACCGGATCGGTCACAGAAGGGGCCACATAGGTTGGGAGCGGAGCATTCGGAGGCAAACTCAATCTATAAGCAACTGGCCCAATCCGTTCCGATATCTCATACGGCCCGATGAATCTCAGACTTAATTTGCCTTTACGTCCGAATCTGAGTACCTTTTTCCAAGGTGAAACTTTTCAAAACACTTTATCGCCAACTTGATACTTGATGTCTTTACGTTTTAGATCCGCGTGCGATTTCTGATGATCGGTTGCTGTTTTCAAATTGTCACGAATTGTTTTCACTTTCTGTTCTGCTTCTTTGACTAAATCAACCCCGAGAATCTTATTCTCACTAAGCTCGGTCAAAAACAGAGGTGTACGGCATCTTCGACCGTAAAGAGCTTCGTAAGGTGCCATTTGAATACTCGATTGAAAACTATTATTATACGCGAATTCAATCAGGGGCAAAAATTTTTCCCACGAACCGCTAAACTCGAGAATACAACATCTCAACATGTCTTCAAGCACCTGAATAACCCGTTATGATTGACCGTCAGTCTGCGGATGAAAAGCGATGCTAAAATGGAGTTTATTACCCAATGCTTCGTGTAATTTCTTCCAAAATCGCAAAGTAAAGCGAGGATCTCAGTCTGAGACAATAGAAGTCGGCAGTCCGTGTAATCGTACAATCTAGGAAACATATAATTTCGCTAACTTATCAAGGGAAAAGTCTGTGCGAACGGGAATGAAATGAGCTGACTTCGTTAATCTATCAACAATAACCCAAATGGAGTCTTTCTTGCTCGGTGTTAGTGGCAACCCAGACACAAAGTCCATCGTAACTCGGTCCCACTTCCACTCGGGTATCATAATCTACTGAAGCAAACCCGAAGGCACTTGATGTTCCGCTTTTACTTGTTGGCATACCAAACATTTAGATACAAATTCTGAGATGTCCCATTTCATACCGTGCCACCAATATTGTCGTTTCAAATTGTTAAACATTTTCGTGCTACCCGGATGGACTGTCATTCGGCTATTATGGGCTTCATTCAAAATCGTCGAAACTAGCTCAGAATTTCTCAGAACACACAATCGGTCTTTAAATCTCAAGCAATCTTTTTCATCAATTTAAAACTCTGTATCCTCACCCGACATACATTGAGCTTTCTTAGCAATCAAGTCGTCATCGACTTTTTGAGCCTCACAAATTTTTCGTACAAACATTGGCTCTGCTTTTAATTCGGCTACCAACACGGCATTTGCCGACATTGTTAATTTCACGTTCATATCTCGCAAGGAAA
The DNA here is from genome assembly GCA_020496765.1 of Gossypium stocksii. Taxonomy (NCBI): domain Eukaryota; kingdom Viridiplantae; phylum Streptophyta; class Magnoliopsida; order Malvales; family Malvaceae; genus Gossypium; species Gossypium stocksii. The sequence goes on from CM035621.1 coordinate 54,674,805, forward strand.
ATAGAGATTTTCGGCTAAGAGCATCTGCAACTACATTAGCTTTACTTGGGTGATAATTAATAATAAGCTCGTAGTCTTTAAGCAATTCTAGCCACCGCCTTTGTCTCAAATTCAAATCCCTTTGAGTCATCAGATACTTGAGACTTTTGTGATAGGAAAAGATGTGACATTTCTCACCGAACAGGTAGTGTCGCTAGATCTTAAGAGCGAAAACAATAGCAGCTAGCTCGAGATCTTGAGTTGAATAATTTCGCTCGTGAGGCTTCAACTATCTTGAAGCATAAGCGACAACTCGACCTTCTTGCATCAAAACGCAGCCTAAACCGTTCAGAGATGCATCACTATAAACTACAAACTCTTTGCCGGATTCTGGCTGAACTAACACTGGAGCTTCCGTCAAAAGGGTTTTTAACTGGTCAAAACTTTGCTGACACTTATTCGACCACTCGAACTTGACCCCTTTTTGCAGCAGTTTCGTCAACGGAGTTGCAATCATTGAGAAACCTTTGACAAATCGTCGGGTAATAACCGGCAAGTCCTAAGAAGCTTCGAACCTCAGAAACATTTTTAGTGGGCTTCTAGTCGAGAATAGCTAAAATTTTATTCGGATCAACTCGAATACCCGAAGCAGATACTATGTGTCCGAATAAGCCGACCTCACGCAACCAGAACTCGCACTTGCTGAATTTCGTATACAATTGATTTTCACGTAAGATCTGAAGTACAAGTCTCATATGCTCGACATGCTCGATCTCATTGCAAGAGTAAATCAAAATATCATCGATGAACACTACTACAAAATGGTCTAAAAACGACCTAAACACACGGTTTATCAAATCCATGAAAACCGCAAGGGCATTAGTGAGCCCAAACGACATCACTAAGAATTCGTAGTGTCCGTATCTTATTCTGAATGCGGTCTTCGGCACATCGGGATCTTTAACTCTCAACTGGTAATAACCGGATCGTAAATCAATCTTCGAAAACACTGAAGCTCCTTTCAACTGATCGAACAAGTCATCAATTCGGGGCAACGGATACTTAGTCTTTACAGTGGCTTTATATAGCTGTCGATAGTCGATGCACATTCTCATAGTCCTGTCTTTCTTTCTCACAAACAAAATCGGCGCACCCTAGGGTGAGAAACTCGGTCGCGCGAAACCTCTGTCTTTCAACTCTTGCAGCTGAGATTTCAATTCTTTTAACTCGGTAGGTGCCATACGGTATGGGGCAATTGAAATTATTGTCATACCCGGGACCAACTCTATACCAAACTCGACCTCTCTTACTGGCGGCAATCCCAGTAATTCTTCGGGAAACACATCTGAAAACTCACAAACTACAGGCACAGTCTCAAGTTCTTATTCGAAAACTTTGTTGTCTAGCACATAGGCTAGATATGCTTTATAACCCTTTTTCACGTATTTCTGGGCTGACATGGAAGTGATTACTGCAGGTAGCCCATTTAAATTAGCGAATTCAATTCGGATTATTTCATTATTCGAACATCACAAATCAATAGTCTTTCACTTGCAATTCACTATCGCGTCGTGTATGGTCAACCAATCCATTCCAAGAATAATGTCAAATTCATCGAAGGATAAAAGCATCAAATCGGCCGGAAAACAAAAATCTCGAACCATTAAGGGACTTTTCTTGCATACTTTATCAACCAAAACACAACGACCGAAAGGATTCGACACTGAACTATGAACTCAATAGACTCAATAGGAAGAGTCTTACCGGAGGCTAAAGTTTCACACGCGTATGAATGGGTCGAACCAGGATCAATCAGGGCAATAACATCAGTATTAAAGAGTGTGAAAGTACCAGTAATAACGTCCGAAGAAGAAGCCTCCTCTCAAGCACGAATAGCATACGCTCTGGCAGGTGCTCGAGCCTCAGATCTGACTGCAATATCTCTAGTCCATCTCTGACTACCACTAGTCTTACCTCCTCCCGGAATGGTCTACCCTGTGCAGTCGTGCCACCAGGTCTCTGACTCGGATCGGGAGTGTGTTCATCAACTTTCGGACAGTCTTTGATAAAATGATCGGCAGATCCGCATCGGAAGCAGGAGCGGTCATGATGTCTATAGCTCCCCAGGTGCCATTTACCACAGTGTTCACATTCAGATCTGTCCAAACGTTCATTTCCAACACTAGCAACTGAAGTAGCTCGCGAACTCACAGGTGGTCGATAATGATCTCGTATAGAAAAACCCGAAGTATACTTGGATCGGCCCTAGTCATCTCTAATCTTCTTGGATGATTGCTGAACAGATTTTCCCGCAGATCTCTTACGGAACTCTCTAGCTCCCTCCTCAGCTTTTCTTTTCACATTACCAAGCTCTTCGGCTTTGCAAGCTCGCTCGACTAGCACGACAAATTCTTTAATTTCCAGAATTCCTACTAGCAGTTTGATTTCTTCGTTTAACCCATCCTCGAAATGCTTACACATAATAGCCTCGGAGGATACACATTCACGAGCATATCGGTTAGGACGCACGAATTCTCTCTCGTATTCGGTTACTAAAATCTGAGCTTGTTTAAGCTCAAGAAATTCTTTTCGTTTCTAATCGATGAACCTCTGACTGATATATTTCTTACGGAACTCGGTCTGGAAAAACTCCCAGGTGACTCGCTCTTTCAGAACAACAGAATCCAAAGTATTCCACCAGTAGTAGGTAACATTGCGTAACAGAGATACCGCACATTTCAGACACTCCTCGGGTGTGCGAGACAGCTCATCAAACACTCGAATGGTATTTTCGAGCCAAAACTCGGCCCGCTCGGCATCATCACTAGGAGTAGCCTGGAACTCCTCAGCCCCGTATTTTCTAATTTTGTCGACTGGGGGCCTACTTGATCTCACCGGATCGGTCACAGAAGGGGCCACATAGGTTGGTAGCGGAGCATTCGGAGGCGGGGGTTGTGGAACAGCCGAATTCGATCTAAGAAATTGAGTAAACCGATCACTCATCATCGTGTAAAACGCTTGTCTCATGTCATCATCCTGATGACTATTATTCAGCTGAGAGTCATTCGGTGCTGTCCCTTGCGCGGGAGCAGGCGCTACGCTCTCGACATCATCTACTACGACTCGATCAGGTTCGGGATCCATTCTATACCAAAAATCACGTTTCAGATGTCAAAAGTCATCTCACTATCACGATAACACTAAATGGCATGTATTGCTAGATGTATACTTACTACGGTAGTTCGAGAATTGACTAAACCGTAGCTCTGATACCAATAAAATGTAACATCCCAAGACCCGTACCCGTCGCCGGAGGGTCAAAAGGCATTCCCGATATTCATATAAGCTAACAAGTCATCACACGTACAAACCTATATAAACGCTTATGGATAAAGATTTAGGGTATATCAGATTTCATAACTAAGTTATACGAATAAGATCAAAACCATTTGTGCATCATCTATTGCAAAACACCTAGCTTCATGGATAAAAGCTATTCATGCAATTCAAAAGCTTAAACCAAATCTATTCGTGTCTTTAGGTTTATGTTGCAAATTCACATCTAGCTACCATTTGAATAAACATCCAATTCACTCATATATATAAATAAGCATACCGAATGATAACAACGAACCCTAAAGTTTCATCATTTAGATTTTCACGTTCCCATTCAATCATTTCATATAATTCAAAATACATATCATCCTCTTAAAGACCACATGTAGATATAAAGCATCTTGAGAAGCCATTTTCGCATGGCTATGTTTAATTACAACATCAAAATAAAAGTTTCTTAATTAACAACCACGAAATGCATCCTATACATGCCATTCACAAAAGTTTAGCTAATTAAAAACCGAACATGGTTTTGATAGTAGAGATGACTTCGAAAGCAAGATTTCTAAGACCGTAGCCAACGAACGAGATCTATGAAACAGAAAATTTAGAGCAACAGAGTAAGCAATTATGTGCTTAGTAAGTTTTTAAGTAAGAAAATCATTATAACAGATAACATATTGATAAATAAACTTATCTATTTGCTCCCTTGACCAATTAGAAGTATAACTAAAGTACTTCCTCTTTCCTTACATGTCATTTAATCATCACATAATGCTCATGCATATTACTAAGATAACATCAATGCATTCATCTAGATTCAAAATTAACACTGAATTGGTTCATCTAAACTTTCATGTTAAATTGATAAAACCACACATACATCTCATATTCGTGTAATTAAGCTCCTTTAACAAAACACATACCTCAGAAACAGATCATAAACAATCACGTGACTTTTTAAACAAAAATCAAAGCATCCTTATCACATTCCAAACCCATAATCTAAAGAAATTAGATTCTAAAACAAGTATAAAATACATACCTGGCACTTACATGGCATGTAGGTACTTTAGTTGAATTAATATAACAATTACTATCTAATTTCTCACACCATGCCTACGAAATTTCACAACCCGGAGGAAACATTGGCACGGATGCCCTTCGGAACTAGTCTAAATTTTAACACTGGCTCAAAAGCCCTTCGGAATTAAATCCGGTCATAACACTGGCTCGGATGCCCTTCGAACTAAGTCCGGACTTAACACTGGCTTGGGAAGCCTTTCGAGGCTAAGCTCGGACATAACACTGGCTTGGGAAGCCCTTCGAGGCTAAGTTCGGATTAAACCCCAAATGAACATTCACGCATACGTATGGAACATATCACAGTTTAATGTCATTTCCATATCTTGAATTCAATCACGGCATATTTCCCAATCAATGCAACATTCGGTTTAATAATCACAATAAAAGGGCAACATTTCGTGTAATAACTGAATTCGAGTAACATCCAACATCTAACAATTTCATGGGTTTTCCATTCTCACTACATCATTCAAGTATATACTTAAGTCTCAATCAATACATTACGCATTCATACTATGATTCCATCATGTCATGAACTAAAATTCATTACTCAAGAACTTACCTCGTTGGTCGATAATTATCTACAAACCGACTATTCCACCACCTTTGTTTTTCCTTTGTCCGAGTGTGGCTCTCTTAGCTCTTGAGCTAAATTAAACAAGTTTACCGTTCAAAATCCATTACTAAAATCAAATAGTTATTATTTACTTAATCTATGCATAACCGAAAGCCTCTATATATATATATAATTCATTCACAAGTATCTCAATATACCTTTACTAAGTGTATTCACTCACAAGATCGGAAATTTCATTTAGGCTAAAAACACATTTGTCATAACCCTCAAGTTTTAAATACCTCATCTAACTTATCACAAAACATGCTTTCAACTCAATATAAACCAATTTGCCTACTGTAATACACGTTCACCATATACTCAAAGTAACATTACCTCAAAAGTTGAATTCACAAGATGATTTATAAATATGAATATACTTTGCAAAACAAGATTACAATAGTTCAAGGTAAGCTCAACTTAACCTTATTGTCTACCAATTAATCTATGTTCAATTTTGTAAGCTCATTCAACCATTCTAAAAGCAACTAAGTTTAACATCCAAGACATAACATTATAAGACATAGAACATACATAGATCACATAAACTCCACTCATTTTCAAGTTTAAAAAATCGGTAAATACTCATACAAATGCATAATTTATGTAACGCCCTGATTTTCGGGATTTTTCGGGTTTTGTGAATTTTAGTGAAATTTTAAAATTTTGGTGTTCTGAAGGTTGAAAATGTATGTACATGTGTTCGTGGGCCTTTAGAAGGCCCAAGCTTAAGTTAAAACCCGGTAAAATATTAAGTTGGATTTTCAAGTGAAAGGGGACTTGGTTAAGTGGGCCTTTAAGAAAAACCGTGGGAAATATGTCGCAAAGGGAGCCTTGGTAGAGTGGCAAGGTGGCACCACCAAGCTCCTAAAAAAGTGGCGCCTAAGTGGGTACTCAAGGACAAGGGTTCGAGTTACAAGGTAAGCGTAGTGTTCTTTTTAATTTTTAAGCATGTGCCGGGCATGTGCCTAACTTAAGTGAATTTCGGCAAGGGCTTTTAGGGACTTGGGCCGATTGCTTTAGAGAGATTATTAGGGTTATATCTTTTTCTAATTTCTGTCATAAGAATTAGGGTTAGCCACCTTAGGAATTAATCTTCTCTTTTACTGTCAGAAAAGCCGAAACTTGCCTCCCTAGAAAGCTTCTAGCCGATTTCTTCTTCTTCACCTCTACCATTACTTTCTTTTCACTTTTCTTTTTCCTATTTGATCTCTTCCCTAGCCGAATACCCTCCTTACTCAGATCCACTCTTTCTTTTGCTTTCATCCCTCTCAAAATCAACCATAGTCGATTGCTCAAAGTGCCAGAAATCTCGAAAACTGCTTTCTTTTACCGAATCTTTCTAAGCCAAATTACCCCTATTCCTTTCACCTGTTGTGGCCGATTACTACATCACCTTGAGCCACATCATTTTCGACACCATCACTCAAACTCATAGCCCAAATCGCCATCTTCTTCTCTAGTTGAAAAGCCAAAATCACCATAGTTTTAGGGAGATAGCCGAATTTGCAAATCTCAGAGATAAGGGTTCTACTAATGTTTCAAGGTCAGATTGACATCAGATCTACATAGGAATTGAAGAGAAATCGTTGGTAAGTGCTTAATACCTCAGATCTGTACATTATTTCATGTTTTGGAAAAGCCGAAAGTCCCTAAAGTTAGGGGGATTGTCGATTTGGACTTTTAGTAATTCAAAGTGGTATTTTTATTATTTTTGAGTGATAGTTAGCGAGAAAGATGATCAAGCAAGGAGTTGAAGGCATCGGTATCACCAGATCTAGATCTAGTGCACCTAAATCGTCAGAGGTAAGTTTTCATGGCAATTAAGGGTGTGGCCGAATGTGGTAAGGGATTGTGGCTTTGGTTTTTCATAGATCTATTGATTAATCGATTAGATATTGGGTTGTAGGAACTGTCGCATAGGAGATCTCGTTGGTGAAACTGCAAAACAGGTGTGTGTTTCGAACACCCTTCAATGCCCAAATCGGCAAAAGTCGAAAAGCCGAAATGCCAAAATTTTGGCATTTCGAGAGCTTGTGAGCATGCGAACGCTCTCAAGTTGGTAGGAGAAGGTTGGTTTTGGAATCGGCACTGTCAGGTGGGCTGACTGCAGAATTTTGGGTGTTACGGTAATTTGGGCCTCGGTGGGCTGAATATGGGCCCAATGGGCAATTTGGGCCCAGTTGGGTAAAAATAGGTCTAAAGGTAATAATATGGATTACAGGCATAAAAACTGTTAAAACAAGATAATGGATTGGAAATTAAGGCTTAAATGGGCCTAATGGGCTAAAATGGCATGGTAGAGCTCATTAGAGGTTTTAGGGCCTAAGTGCTAAAACTGATAAACTGAATTAAATGAGTTTCTATAACAACCACTGTAATAGTAGAGGCTGTAATAATAATAAAAACTGTAATAAGAGAACAAAATTACTGAAATACCCTTAGGGTGAGAAATTACTGATTTACCCCTAAGTACAAAATTACCATTATACCCCTAGGGCTAAAATCGACTGTACTGCTTGATATGACTGTTACTGTTACTGCATACCATGATATGTATCTGTTGCATGGGTTGGGTTTTATAATGGAGGAAGTGTGAGTGGCACTGCCACGTTACTGAAAGAGGCTATGCCTCGTACTGTTTCTGAAAGGGGCTTTGCCTCGTATACTATTTATCTGAGCAGCCATGCTACGACTGTGGTGTGTGGGCTAGGTGGGTCGAGTTATTCCCCACATGGTGTGTTGGCTGGTACGGGTGGTGTGTAGCGGTTGGTGGATTGAGTAGTCTCCCCAAATGGGTTGCATTCTTATTGTTATACTGTACAGTACTGTTTTGGGCCTAGGGGCCAAATTGTTATCTGAATAGGGCTTCGGCGGCCCAGTATCTGTTATAGGGCTTTGGCCCAGTATCTGTAATCTGAATAGGGCTTCGGCCCAGTATTTGACTGAGACTGGTTAGGGCTCAAGCCTAGTGGGCTCGAGCCGATATGGGCTTTGGATTGGTTCTACACACACTGAGTTTTCCCAAACTCACCCTTCACTTTCCATCCTTGCAGGTGAGCCCTAGATCGTGACTTGGTTGCTGGGAGGGATTCAGAGTGGCCACGAAGACTGAACTCGTATTTTAATTGGTTTATTAATTTAATTACTTTTACTATTGGTTTTATTTTGTTATGGGTTGTAATAAGGCCACTATATCTGTTTTTATTTGGGACTTTCAACTATTTTATTTCATCCACAATTAGACATTGTTTTCAAAAATTAAACAAATGTTTTCTTAACCAACCTGTTATTACAAGAGACTAAGTAAGATAATAAGGTTAAAGTGAATCGCTTAAAAAATGAATTAGAGATTGAGTTGAATAGTTACTAAAACAGGAATTTCCAAAAAAGTGAAGCATTGCTTTTCAAAACTCACCATCAGAGTTAGTAAATAGGGCGGCGTAGGATAGTCTAGGTGATGTAGCACACCGGACATGGCCATAACGTCTGGGCCCAGTTCGGGGTGTTACATTTAGTGGTATCAGAGCCAGGTTGCAACAACGCGGCTGTGGATCGGGTCCAAAAAGGGTTTTCAAATATGTAGAGTCCAGAAGGGTATTTTTGGAAAAATCAAATTTTTGGAAAATTTTTGGTTTTAAAAGGTTTCTTTTTTTTCCCTTCAAATTGTAGTTTTTAAAACAAGTTGTTTGAAACATTGATTTTTTTAAGAGGCCTCAAACTATTTGATCTGATAAATCGGAAAGTGGCACACTGAATCCACGGCACCAAGTTGTAAGTATTTTCTGCCTTAACTTCTGTACTGTACTGAAAATAAAACTGTGGATAGTACTGAGCCTTGGATGTGATACTATAGGTGAGGTAGTATTAAGGCTATAAAACTGAGACTGTAGGGTAAACTAAACCCTAGGAAACTGAGACAGTAGCTAGGCTACGATCGCTCGAATACAACTCTGAAATTTTATCTGTTCATAAGATATTCTGTAATAAACAACTGAAACATTAACTGATGTCATAAAATTCGTAAATCAGATAATCTATATGAGTACAAGAGCTGCTCGTGGACGAGGCCGTGGACGAGGCCGAGTTAGTGCTCAAGCTGGATCGTCATCTTCTGAGCATATGCCAGCTGGAGAGGCACGACCACTGGTTGAGGTTAATGGGCTGTACAATTGGGCCACAGGGGACGACGCTTTGTCCCAGGCCATGCTGAGAGTTCTGGAAAGGGTGGCCGGAGCTAATGTTGGGCCTGTGAATAGGGGGTCCATTTCTGAGCGACTCCGGGCCAATGGAGCGAAAGTTTTTAGGGGCATATCTGGAGTGGCCCCAAATGTGGCTGAGTACTGGTTGGAAGCCACAAAGCGAATTATGGATGACTTGGACTGCTCAGTGGAGCAGAAGCTGAAAGGAGCGGTATCGTTGCTGAGGGACGAGGCGTATCAATGGTGGATCACCGTAAGAAAGGGTACCCCAGCTGAGAGGGTAACCTGGGAATTGTTCAAGCAGTCTTTCAAGGCGAAATATGTTGGGGCTAGTTATGTGGACGCACGAAGGAAGGAATTTCTGAACCTGACCCAGGGTAGTAAGACTGTGGCTGAATATGATGCAGAATTTCTGCGATTAAGCCGGTATGCTAGTGGCATTGTTCCCACCGAGTATGAGCGTAGTGTTCAGTTCGGGGATGGCCTCAGAGATGAGCTGAGAGTATTGATAGCGCCGCAGAGGGAGCGCGACTTTGCTGTACTGGTGGAGAAGGCTAAGATAGCCGAGGAAGTGAAGCAAGTTGAAAGGCCGAATCATGATAGGGATTGTCACCGTTTTAAAAGAGATTCTGGAACATCAGGAGCTACAAACTGGAATTTTAAGAGGGCTAGAGTAGAAGAACCAGTGCGAGCTGTGCCAGTGAATGTTTTTAGACCACAGGCTTGTGGAGACTGTGGCAGAGTTCATCGAGGAGAATGCTGGAAACGCAGTGGAGCTTGTTTTCGTTGTGGGTCTAAGGATCATCAGGTTAAGAACTGCCCACAGAAGCCAACTCAGGCTCAAGCTGTTGATCAGAGGGTTGCTCGGCCTGCGCGTGGAGGACTGCCACCGCCAAGGGGCCGTGGTCAAGGTAGAGAAGGCAATGGTAATAGACGTGGTCGTGGAACACCTGGCAGGGGTACTGGTAATGCCCAGGCTCGTCAGCCAGCCTTAGTGTATGCTGCTCGCCACCGCGAGGAGGGTGATACACCTGATGTTATAACTGGTACGTTCTTAATATATCATACACCATATACTGCTTTAATTGATCCGGGTTCGACGCATTCGTATGTTGCTTGTGAAATTTCTGGGTTGTTGGGTGTGCATTCTGAGGAGACTGTGAGTGGGGTAACTGTGATTAGTCTTTTAGGTCACTCTGTTAGGGTAGATAAACTCTTTAGAGATATGCCTTTAGAGACTCAAGGTAGGATCTTTCTGGAAGACTTGATGGAGTTACCTTTTGGAGAATTCGACTTGATTCTGGGCATGGACTGGTTAACCAAACACAAGGCAACGCTGGATTGTGCGGCCAAAAGGATGGTATTAAGAACAACCGAAGGCGATGAGGTGATGGTTATTGGTGAACGTAGGGACTATTTGTCCAATGTGGTTTCTGCCTTAAGGGCTGAAAGGTTGATGTGCAAAGGTTGTGAAGCATACTTAGCGTTCGTAAGTCAAACTGAACCCGAAGGGGTGACAGTGGAGACAGTGGAGACAGTGAGGACTGTTAATGAATTTCAAGATGTATTTCCTGAGGAGCTACCTAGATTACCTCCTAATCGAGAAGTGGAATTTGGGATCGATCTGTTACCTGGAACAGCTCCAGTGTCCATTGCGCCTTACAAAATGGCACCAAAGGCGCTGTGGAATTGAAAGCCCAGATTCAAAAGTTGTTAGATAGGGGCTTCATTAGACCGAGTGTGTCTCCGTGGGGAGCACCGGTGCTGTTTGTGAAAAAGAAGGATGGAACGATGCGTATGTGTATCGATTATTACCAGTTGAACAAACTGACGATAAAGAATAAGTATCCTCTACCAAGAATCGACGATCTGTTTGACCAGCTTAAAGGAGCTTCAGTGTTTTCCAAGATTGACCTTCGATCTGGATACCATCAGTTAAGGGTGAAGGAGGTGGATGTGCATAAAATAGCATTCAGAACTCGTTATGGTCACTACGAGTTCTTGGTTATGCCCTTTGGATTGACGAATGCACCAGCAGCTTTTATGGATTTAATGAACCGAGTATTTCAGCCGTACTTGGATCGTTTCGTGGTCGTCTTTATTGACGATATATTGGTGTATTTGGAAACAGAGGAGAAGTATGATGAGCATCTTCGAATCATTCTACAGACTCTAAGAGAAAAGCAATTGTATGCGAAATTTAGTAAGTGCGAATTCTGGCTTCGAGAAGTGACTTTTCTGGGTCATGTTGTTTCTGCTAAGGGAATTAGGGTAGATCCTCGCAAGATTGAGGCAGTTCTAGATTGGAAGCCGCCTAGGACGGTGTAAAAAATTCATAGTTTTATGGGTTTGGCAGGCTATTATAGAAGGTTTGTTGAGGGGTTCTCTATCATCGCGGCTCCGTTAATGAAATTTTTAAGGAAGGGAGTAGCCTTTAATTGGACTGAGAGGCAGCAAGAAGGTTTTTACAACCTGAAAAAGGTGTTGACTGATGCGCCAGTGTTGATTCAGCTGGAATCTGGGAAAGACTTTACGGTTTATAGCGATGCTTCGCATGTGGGATTAGGTTGTGTACTGATGCAAGAGGGTAAGGTGGTTGCTTATACTTCGCGACAGCTTAAGCCTCACGAGGCGAATTACCCTACGCATGATTTGGAGTTGGCAGCGGTGGTATTTGCATTGAAAATCTGGAGACACTACCTTTATGGGGAAAAGTGTATTATATACACTGACCATAAAAGTCTCAAATATCTGTTAACTCAAAAGGAGTTGAATCTTAGGCAACGGAGATGGATAGAGTTACTTAAGGACTATGACTGTTCGATTGAATACCATCCTGGCAAGGCTAATGTAGTGGCTGATGCACTGAGTCGAAGGACTGTTGCTGAGTTAAAGGCCATGTTGGCTCGTTTGAGTTTGTATGATGATGGGAGCTTGCTAGCAGAGTTGCAAGTAAGACTGACTTGGACTGAGAGAATCAAAGGGTTACAGTTGAAGGATGATTCGTTGATTCCTCGATTTTAGCAAGTCAAGAATGGTGAGAGTGAGGATTTTAGATTGAATTCTGATGGGGTTCTTTGTTTCTGTGGGAGAATTTACGTTCCTAAGGACTTTGATTTAAGGTAGTTGATTTTGGGTGAGGCTCATGGTGGACCTTGTGCTATGCACCCTGGAGGTAATAAATTGTATAAAGACTTGCGAGAGGTTTATTGGTGGCCTGGACTTAAGCGGGAGGTGACTGAGTTCGTTGGGAAATGTTTGATGTCTCAGCAAGTTAAAGCTGAGCACCAACTGCAGTCTGGATTGTTGCAGCCAGTGAAGATTCCGCAGTGGAAATGGGAAGGAGTAACAATGGATTTTGTGAGTGGGTTACCTTTGACACCTTCGAAGAAAGACTCTGTTTGGGTAGTCGTGGATAGGTTGACGAAGTCTGCTCATTTTGTACCAGTCAGAACCGATTACTCACTGCAGAAGTTGGCCAAATTGTATGTAGCAGAAATTATGCGTTTGCATGTGGTGCCAGTTTCGATAATTTCTGATCGAGACCCTAGATTTACATCTTGATTCTAGAAGAAGTTGCATGAGGCATTAGGTACGCGATTGGACTTTAGTACTGCATTTCACCCTTAGACAGATGGTCAGTCTGAAAGGGTCATTCAAGTGTTGGAAGACATGTTAAGAGGATGCATTATCGACTTTTGTGGTAGTTGGGAAGATTATTTACCGTTGGCAGAATTTGCATACAACAACAGTTATCAAGCAAGTATTCAGATGGCTCCATATGAGGCATTTTATGGGCGAAGATGTCGTACTCCTACTTGTTGGACAGAGTTGGGAGAGCGCCAAGTGCTTGGACCAGAGTTAGTGGCAGATACTAAAAGTAAGGTTAAGTTGATTCGAGATCGGTTAAAGGAGGTGTCTGATCGGCAGAAGTCTTATGCTGACCTTAAGCGTAAGGAGATTGAGTTTGCTATTTGGGATATGGTGTTCCTAAAGGTGTCGCCGTGGAAGAAGATCTTGAGATTTGGTAAAAAGGGCAAGCTAAGTCCGCGGTTTATTGGGCCTTATAGGATTCTTAAGCGGATTGGGCTAGTAGCATATCAGTTGGAGTTGCCACTAGAGTTGGATCCTATCCATGACATTTTTCACGTGTCTATGCTAAGACGGTATCGATCAGACCCTTCGCATATTGTACCAGTGGAAGAGATTGCGGTAAATACTGATTTGACCTTCGAGGAGGAGCCTGTGCAAATCTTGGAGCGTGAGGTCAAAATCTTAAGGAGGAAGTCAGTTCCACTGGTGAAGGTGCTGTGGCATAACCATGGTAGAGAAGAAGCTACTTGGGAGCCTGAAGAGACTATGCGTCAACAATACCCTCAGTTATTTGGATTAGGTAAATTTTGAGGCCGAAATTTCTTTAAGGGGGTAGAGTTGTAACGCCCTGATTTTCGGGATTTTTCGGGTTTTGTGAATTTTCGTGAAATTTTAAAATTTTGGTGTTCTGAAGGTTGAAAATGTATGTACATGTGTTAGTGGGCCTTTAGAAGGCCCAAGCTTAAGTTAAAACCCGGTAAAATATTAAGTTGGATTTTCAAGTGAAAGGGGACTTGGTTAAGTGGGCCTTTAAGAAAAACCATGGGAAATATGTCGCAAAGGGAGCCTTGGTAGAGTGGCAAGGTGGCGCCACCAAGCTCCTAAAAAAGTGGCGCCTAAGTGGGTACTCAAGGACAAGGGTTCGAGTTACAAGGTAAGCGTAGTGTTCTTTTTAATTTTTAAGCATGTGCCGGGCATGTGCCTAACTTAAGTGAATTTCGGCAAGGGCTTTTAGGGACTTGGGCCGATTGCTTTAGAGAGATTATTAGGGTTATATCTTTTTCTAATTTCTGTCATAAGAATTAGGGTTAGCCACCTTAGGAATTAATCTTCTCTTTTACCGTCAGAAAAGCCGAAACTTGCCTCCCTAGAAAGCTTCTAGCCGATTTCTTCTTCTTCACCTCTACCATTACTTTCTTTTCACTTTTCTTTTTCCTCTTTGCTCTCTTCCCTAGCCAAATACCCTCCTTACTCAGATCCACTCTTTCTTTTGCTTTCATCCCTCTCAAAATCAACCATAGCCGATTGCTCAAAGTGCCAGAAATCCCGAAAACTGCTTTCTTTTGCCGAATCTTTCTAAGCCAAATTACCCCTGTTCCTTTCACCTGTTGTGGCCGATTACTACATCCCCTTGAGCCACATCATTGTCGACACCATCACTCAAACTCATTGCCCAAATCGCCATATTCTTCTCTTGTTAAAAAGCCGAAATCACCATAGTTTTAAGGAGATAGCCGAATTTGCAAATCTCAGAGATAAAGGTTCTACTAACGTTTAAGGGTCAGATTTACATCAGATCTGCATAAGAATCGAAGAGAAATCATTGGTAAGTGCTTAATACCTCAGATCTGTACATTATTTCATGTTTTGGAAAAGCCAAAAGTCCCTAAAGTTAGAGGGATTGTCGATTTGGACTTTTAGTAATTCAAAGTGGTATTTTTATTCTTTTTGAGTGATAGTTAGCGAGGAAGGTGATCAAGCAAGGAGTTGAAGGCATCGGTATCACCAGATCTAGATCTAGTGCACCTAAATCGTCAGAGGTAAGTTTTTATAGCCATTAAGGGTGTGGCCGAATGTGGTAAGGGATTGTGGCTTTGGTTTTTCGTAGATCTATTGATTAATCGAGTAGATATTGGGTTGTAGGAACTGTCGCATAGGAGATCTCGTTGTTGAAACTGCAAAATAGGTGTGTGTTCCGAGCACCCTTCAATGCTCAAATCGACAAAAGCCAAAAAGCTAAAATGCCGAAATTCTGGCATTTCGAGAGCTTGTGAGCGTGCAAACGCTCTTAAGTTGGTAGGAGAAGGTTGGTTTTGGAATCGGCACTGTCAGGTGGGCTGACCTCAGAATTTTAGGCGTTACGGTAATTTGGGCCTCGGTGGGCCGAATATGGGCCTAATGGGCAATTTGGGCCCAGTCGGCTAAAAATAGGTCTAAAGGTAATAATATGGATTACAGGCATAAAAACTGTTAAAACAAGATAATGGATTAGAAATTAAGGCTTAAATGGGCCTAATGGGCTAAAATGGCATGGTAGAGCTCAATAGGGGTTTTAGGGCCTAAGTGCTAAAACTGATAAACTGAATTAAATGAGTTTCTGTAACAACCACTGTAATAGTAGAGGCTGTAACAATAATAAAAACTGTAATAAGAGAACAAAATTACTGAAATACCTTTAGGGTGAGAAATTACTGATTTACCCCTAAGTACAAAATTACCATTATACCCTTAGGGCTAAAATCGACTGTACTTGCTTGATGTGACTGTTACTATTACTGCATACCATGATATGTATCTATTGCATGGGTTGGGTTTTATAATGGAGGAAGTGTGAGTGGCACTGCCACATTACTGAAAGGGGCTATGCCTCGTATTGTTTCTGAAAGAGGCTTTGCCTCGTATACTGTTTATCTGAGCAGCCATGCTGCGACTGTGGTGTGTGGCCTGGGTGGGTCGAGTTATTCCCCACATGGTGTGTTGGCTAGTACGGGTGGTGTGTAGCGGTTGGTGGGTTGAGTAGTCTCCCCAAATGGGTTGCATTCTTATTGTTATACTATACAGTACTATTATGAGCCTAGGGGCCAAACTGTTATCTGAATAGGGCTTCGGCCCAGTATCTGTTATAGGGCTTTGGCCCAGTATCTGTAATCTGAATAGGGCTTCGGCCCAGTATTTGACTGAGACTGGTTAGGGCTCAGGCCCAGTGGGCTCGAGCCGATGTGGGCTTTGGATGGGTTCTGCACATACTGAGTTTTCCCAAACTCACCCTTCTCTTTCCATCCTTGCAGGTGAGCCCTAGATCGTGACTTGGTTGCTGGAAGGGATTCAGAGTGGCCACGAAGAATGAACTCGTATTTTAATTAGTTTATTAATTTAATTACTTTTACTATTGGTTTTATTTTGTTATGGGTTGTAATAAGGCCACTATATCTGTTTTTATTTGGGACTTTCAACTATTTTATTTCATCCATAATTATACATTGTTTTCAAAATTTAAACAAATGTTTTCTTAACCAACGTGTTATTACAAGAGACTAAGTAAGATAATAAGGTTAAAGTGAATCGCTTAACAAATGAATTAGAGATTCAGTTGAATAGTTACTAAAACGGGAATTTCCAAAAAAGTCAAGCATTGCTTTTCAAAACTCACCATCAGACTTAGTAAATAGGGCGGCGTAGGATAGTCTAGGTGATGTAGGACACCGGACATGGCCATAACGTCTGGGCCAGGTTCGGGGTGTTACAATTTAGCAAATTAACTAAAAATCCCAAAGCTTCAATTGCCGATTGTCTTACTAAGGGCATTAAACATTTTTCTCATCCACATTCGGCTATCACTCAAAATTTCTCTCATGGCCGAATACTCAAAGCACATACATCAACTTAAAATTTAGTCATGGCCAACTAGGCAATGCTTTAGCCAAGCCAGCATCATAAGATCACAAGATAAAGCACATAAATATCATACTATTACCTATTACCGTAACCAAATTTCCTCACCTACTATTTATTCATGTAAGTAAACAATCTCTTAGACAATTACCATGTTCGGCCATTGAAACAAGTAAATTTCAATATACAAACGCCTCCCCTCATCACTTTAACACAATGACCGAATGTAATTACTCCCACAAGCCTCAAAAACCAAGTTTTTTACTAGCTCAAACCAACTTGCAACCATTACCAATGCAAAACATCAAAACATCCATAACTCTAATTTCTTCCTTCATGACCGAATACATATAACACCACGAATTTCAAAATTTAAAACATGGGTAAGGTAGGCTATGTAACAACCATCTCAATTGCATACATAATTAGCAAAAATTCATTCAAACATACCTCAAATTAAAAGGAAGCCATGACCGAAAGACTTGAGCTTTTCCTACTTCTTTTTCTTTAGTTCACGGCAAGAACAACCAAAAACATCACCAAAATTTCTTTCTTTTTGTTTTAATTTCCTTATTTTAATCACTAAAATCTAGTCATATTCTACTCACTAAAATTTAACAAATAAAAATAATAATACAACCAATAGCATCAATTGCATGGCTGGCCACTTACAAATAAAAGGGACAATTGACATGCAAGCCTAACTTTTTAATAACATGCACAAATCGGCCACTTAAAGATTTGCCCCACTTTTCTTTTAATTTTCTCATCTCGGTCCTATTTAATAATTCACATTCAATTTCTAACATTAAAGCAACAATATTTCACACATGCACAATTCATACATCAAAATTTTATAATAAGGCATTTTCAAAATTTAATAATTCGGTTTTGTGGTCCTGAAACCACTTCTCGACTAGGGTCAAAATAGGGCTGTCACATATAAACTACTAGTATTAGGACTTGCATTTAAAAAGAAACAATGTTTTTACAAAACAGACCTAAGTACACAACTGTTTTGAAAAGCTTCCGCTATAAATGAGGTGCAGTTATTGTTGGCTTCTGGGCATAGCAGTGTTCAGAGCATGGATTAACTTCAGATACCTATCAGGTGTATACTTCACCCTATCCTAGCTGTAGAACGGCAAATGCTGGAATGTTGAAATGGGCCATATGGGCCCAATAGGCCCGTGGGCCCAATTGGGTAAATTGTATGATAGTGTAGTAAATATTGGACTAGACTAGGTGAATGTCATATCTGTGGCTAGTTTTGGGCAAAAGGGCCACACGAGCGTGTGGGCCCACCTGGGCCGAGGACAGGCCTTAGGCCCATTCACAACGTTATCTCTGTTTAGAATACTTAAGTCGCTCGAGGCGATTTTAGAGTTTCTAAGGGATTGATAAAATTACTGAAATACCCTTATAGGGTAGAATTACTGTAATACACTCGATTTGCAAAATTACAGAAATACCCCCCGATTTGCAAAATTATCGAATTACTCTCAATTTGTAAAATTACAGAAATACCCCGATTTACAAAATTACAAAAATACCCTTGATTTGTAAAAGTACTATTTTACCCATAATTTACAAAATTATTGTTCTACCCTTAATTTGTAAAATTATTGTTTTACCCCTAATTTGTAAAATTAATGTTTTACCCCTGATTTGTAAAGTTACTATTTTACCCCTAATTTGTAAAGTTACCATTTTACCACTTATTTGTAAAGTTACAGTTTTACCCCTAAATTCTAAGAATTACCGTTTTACCCTCGGTTTACAAAATTACAGAAATATAGATTCCTTAGTGAGTCTATTTTCATTAGATACAAGCAGAAGCACTATATGAAAACTTTACTAAGAGATAATTGATTTTTTGTGAGGAGAGGTCAAAACTGGTGGACTGTGAAATAGGGGAACCTTTAACTAATAAACTATACTAATTGGTCAAACCAGAAATTCTGGAAAAATTATGGTAAGAAGATATAGGAGTCTAGTTTTTGAGAAAATTTACGGACTTCAATTTTGAGTTTCATAACTCGAGTTATAATTAATTTAGTGACTATTACGCAGGTGGACAGTTTTATTATGAATAGTCAAACAAATTGTTTTAATTTGTGTAAGTAATCGTAAAATTTTTAATGTTCCCAGTTTGGTCCCGAACCATTTCAGTTGCATGTTTTAGGGTCTTGAGGCCTGTTTTTAGGGATATTGGATGAATTTGAGCGAATTAATTTTAAAACCAAATTTTTATGCCTCGAACTAGTAAGGTAAGTCTGGTAACGCCTCGTGCTTGACTCCGGCGACGGTCTCGAGTAAGGAGTGTTACAATCTTCGAGATTTGGCCATAACGTCTAAGCCAGATTTAGGGGGTTACATTTAGTGGTATTAAAGCCCGATTCAAAACTCAAACTATGGTTTTTTTTCCAAAGTTGTATGCATATCTAATAAAGGTTTATTTTGGGAAAAATCAATAACGCAGCTAAAAACTTATTTTTATATAAAAAATTGATTTTGTTAAAAACCTGAGAATTTGAAGCTGGCCCAAGATAAGTATGTCTTACATAATAAAATATAGATTGTGAAACTATAGATTGTGAAACAATAGACAACAAAACTTTAGATTATAAAACTATAGATTGTAAAGCTATAGTGAAACTGTGGTGAAACTTTTAGATTGGAAACATTTTGGAATAATAACGAAAATTCATTTCTGAATTGCTGATAATATCATAAAATTTAGACAACTGATAACAAAATGAATACTCATGGTGTACGAACCCAAGATATGAAAGCTTGTGGAGAGTAAGGTCAATGTACCCAAGTCAATTCATTTGTTTCCCAAGTAAGCATTCCCGAGTCAATGGTCAAGCATGTTGAGCATGTACCTACTATTAAGTAGAGCCAACATGAGATTGCTGATGATGCTGTATCGTAGGCTATGCTTAGGGTGCTACAGTGAGTAATTGGAGCCCATTCTGGGGTGAATAATAATGGAACTATAGTTGAGAAGCTTTATTCTAATAGAGCTAAGTTGAATACTAGTTAAAGGATACAGAGAGAATTTTAGATGATATAGAGTGTACCCTCGAGCAAAAATTAAAGGGAACTATATCATTGCTAAGAGATGAGGCTTACCGTTGATGGCAAGCTATCATGAGAGGTACACAGACAGAGAGACTGACATGAGAATAGTTTTTGGATGCTTTCCAGAATAAATATGTCGGTACCAATATGTCGAGGCTTGGAGGTTAGAGTTTATTGAGCTCAAATAGGGCGATTAGTTTGTGGCTGAGTATGAGGTCAAATTCTTATTGATATTGAAATATGTATATTTCTTAAATGAAAATGAAGTAAAGGAGAAGAAAGCTTGTTCCAAGCCTTCGATTACAAGTACAACTAGAATTTTACTTTAGCCTAAATAATTTTAATTAGTAAGTTTAATTTGATGTATTAGTTTTTACATGATTGTAATTATTAACTATTGTGCTATACTTTAATAAGAATTTGATTGAGAATGATGGAATTAATTATTCGATTCCATTTACTTAGTGAATTATTATAGTGAAATGAAAAAAAAAAGGAAATGATTAAATTGCAAAATGTGTAAAAATGACATGTGAAATGTAACACTATTTTGATAATGGATATGGAATATTATGAGGTAGTATGTTATATTTCATGTGCCAAAGAAATATTATTATAGTGCTTATTGAATTAATTATAACAAGTACTAAATTGAAAGGAATTAAAAAGCATGTAAGTTTTGTTCTGAAATGTAAATGTGAAATTGATTCTGGTATATTTTCTCTTGCAAACAAGACATGAACTAGTAGAATATAGATGGCACACTAGTACGAATATTTAGCATATACTCTATTCTATTAATGCACTTTAGTGCCATTTTGTTTTGTTATTGCACTTTGGTGCATCTACGTATTATTTTCATATATCATGTATATTTTGTTAAGTCTACATTGGGTGTCCATTAAATATTAAAAGACAAAATAAAACTACAATCAATATGACAATTTTATGTGTCAGTGAAAGGGAATGATATTGAATTGAATTATATTGAATAAAGTTATGATATGGAAATTCTAATGTTTTATGTTTCAAACTTATTTAATATAATATTATTGTACATTGTTTGTATTTATTTAATATAAAGTTTAATTCTCGTTGTACTTACCAAGCATTTCCAAGCTTAACCCGTGATTTCTAACGCATAGGTAAAGAACTAAAGTGAAGCTATATTACAAGGATTTGAGTTTAACTCATCTCTATCACATCTCTAAACTTGGAAGAAAGTATGTGGATATATTTTTTGTTTAAAGTATGACATGTACACATGCCAAATTAATATATTTGTATTAAAATTCTAGTAGAAATACTTAGAGTACCGCAATCATTTTGACATCTTGGTGAACTTATTTGAGCTTACTTGCTATATGATGATATATGTGAGAATTTAAGGTGTTTTATGGTTTAAAATGGTTGATGGATGTTTGAGAATGAGTTGAATTGATTATGGCATGAAAATAAGTGTGTTGGGCATAATTTAGGGTCCCTTGCAAAGAAGTATCGATACTTGTGTCACACCCCTAAAATTGGCAGATCTAAGAGAAAGGCAAGTAGATGTGAAGGGTCCCCCCAAAGGTTATTCTAATAGATGATAAATTTTGTATGAGATTCCACCAAAGGTAGGATCCGTATAAAGTTCATCTAAAAGATCAATTAGTATAAGTATCCATCAAGAATAACATCTAAGAGAAATATTCAACGCATGTTTCTGTGAGAAACCCCTAGAAGAAACCTTTGCATGATTATCAGTTTGTGAAATGTACTTATCTTCTATCTATTTATAGTGTGGGAAATAAGATCTACATTAAGTAGTGGTTTCAAAAGTTCGTCGATTAGGAGGACTGTGCATATGATGGCCAAGTGTGGAGGTTGGTGTGCATGTATATGACAAGAATTTAGAAAAGTATCTGCCAAAGATTGAATAATAAGATTCTGATTTTTGGAGTTGTGGATTTCAACAACAAGTGTCTAAGGTAATCCTTAGTTGAAATTCACTAAGTTCATTTGAACTTAGAGTGTTTGATATGATGCAGGTTCTGAGAAAAGAGTTGGTATGCCAGAGGGAATAAAGCCAGGAATGCGCCAAGGAGGCTGCTCGAGTGGCGATATTATGCATATTGAGGACAGTGTAGGGATATGATAAGTTGTATTCTACGTAATGTTGAGTTTCTCTTTAACCAGGTTCTAAGTTGTAATGACTTGTATCCTATATGTAAGATTCTTTTGTATTTAACGAGAACTTCTTTTTAATGGCTGTGTAGAAATAAATAAGGAGTTTGTTGTAATTGTGTTATGCCAGTTTTAAAATTTTTATTAAGTATTTATGTCTTGTAACACCACAATCCAAATTAGGTAATTCGAGTATGGTAGAGGGTGTTACAACTTGTATAACTTGTATAGGTACAAAATACTCCTGTAACAGCCCGAATTAGGGGCTAAATGGAATAGTGGTTCTGAAACCATTAATCTGAAGTCTAAAATATTTTTTCGATTGAGTTTTGAAGTTTATTGGGTGTTTGAATAATTATGTGAATTTTTTGTGCATGAATTTTATTACTTGCATGTCCAAAATGATAGGTTGGTCTAAATTGCAATAGGTGAAAAATATGGGTTTTAATCCATAAAGGTACTTGATTGAATTGAAATTTTAAATTAGAGGTCCTTATATGGTAATTAAACAATTTTAACCTTGTTTGGACAAAAATGCCCAAGGAAAGGAGGAATACTAAAGGTTTTTAATGAAGGGCATTTTGGTCATTAGTTAATAAAAGAAATAAAAAGGGAAAATAAGGCCAAAAATGTTCTATACTCTTCTTCCTTTGGCCGAACCTAGCAAGAAGCCATAGCTAGGGTTTCTTTCATTTCCAAGCTTGATTGTAAGTGATTTTTAGCCCCGATTTTAATCTTCTTCGTATTTTAAAATCCTCGTAAGTTGCTCTAGCTATTTCTACCACTATTTCAAGCTAAGGTTGATGTTTAAAATTTTACCCATGAATGACATGCATGTGTTTGGATGGATAGTGATAGAATATGAAAGTATAAAGTGTGGTAAACAACTTTTATTGGGTGATTTTTGATGAAAATTTCATAAAGGACTTATTTGTAAAAGATGAAATTTGGTGTACATAAATTGTTAAATGATGGAAATTGGGGGCTGTTATAAGAGAAAAAGTGGTTTGGCTAGGCTTGAAATTAATTAAAGTTGAATGAGAACCATAAACCGAGCCTAGGGACTAAAGTGTAAAATTGAAAAAGTTAGGGTTCAAATTGCTAAATTTGCTATAGGAAGATTTTGAGTTGTTTTGAATAATGTGATTATTAAATGAGCTAAATGTGTCATTATAGATCGAGAAGATCGAGGAATCGACCTTGACCGAGGTGAGGCAAGGTTTCGAACTAAATTGCAAATTATCGATTTTTGTTATCGAGGTAAGTTTATATGTAAGAAATACATCAATTTTAATTCCATAAATATAATTTATTGTATGTTATAGATAATGTTGGACAACTTCTATGATTTGGTGAATTATGGAAATTTGGTGTTCTCGATTGAATCTTCAGAAAAACGAAAGATACAAATGTGTAGCTAGGTCGCATGTGTGTTTCCAAGGGTAGGACACCATGTGTACAAGAGAGCTACGGGATGCTATGTGGTAGATAGGTCACATGTGTTATACGGTGTGTATACCATGTGTACAAGAGAGCTACGAGATGATAATTTCATGAGTAGCGAGGTCACATGCGTAATACTGCGTGTATACCATGTGTACACGAGAGCTATGAGTTTAAAATAGCTAGGTCACATGTACGTTACTGAGGGTACATCATGTAGACACGAGAGCTATGTATTATGTAGCTAGGTCACATGTGTGATTCCGAGTGTTGGATACCATGTAGACACAAGAGCTACGAGATTTAATGTCTAGGTCACATGGGTGACAATGAGAGTTCACCATGTGTACAAGAGAGCCGGATCATGTGTTGGTGGAGCTATGTGCTAAAACCACCGGGTATCGAATGTTATTCCGAAGGGTTCAATGGGAAAGCTTACTAAAAGAGATTTGTGTGGCTATGTGGTGTGTAAGTGCAAGTGTATTTATGAGCTAGTAAAAATGTGGGCGAGTGTATATGTGTGCATGGGTGCATGTGAACTTAGAATTATGTAAATGATGTGTTTGGTATGTATATGATTTTGGTAAGATAATGTGGTAAGTTGATATGTGATGATATGATTTTTGGTGATTTAGAGAGTTGGTATGATGTTAATTATTTGTATATAGACTTACTAAGCTTCTTAAAGCTTACTCCTTTCTCTTTTTCCTTGTTCTATAGATTGGTCAAGCCAACTCAGAGATTGGGAAGCGTCGGAGAATCACACACACTATCCACAATGTTCTTTTGGTATTGCAACATGTACTATTTTGAGCTATGTCGTGTATAGGGACTTAGTGGTGTTGTAAGTGTCATGTTGGTTTGGCTATAGTATGACAATTGCCTTTAGATAAGTCATTTTGTAATTAAGGCCATGTCACTTGGCCAATATTGATATTGGTTTATTTATAGATCATTATGAGGTAATTCATGGAATGCCTGGTGTGTTTGTGTATGGATAAGTAGAAATGGATGATTGATGGTTAAATGAGGTTATTTAGATGCCCAAAAATGTGTAGGGTATGTGGTTCCAGAAGTCGTAAAGTTTGTATGTGTTTTGGGGGAAATGATGGCTTGGAAAATAGCCTAACTTAGGGCCACACGGCCAGCCACCACGGCCAGCCACCACGGCCATATGTGTAAGGCGTGTGAACTTTGCATGAAATTTTAGGAGAATAAGGACATCACATGGCCTGGTCACACGGGCGTGTTACCAAAATTGCTTGCTGACGTCATAAACAGAATACCTCAGTTTTCACACGGGGTGAGAGCACGGCCGTGTTGAGGCCGTGTGAAGGACACGAGCGTGTGTTCGGCTGTGTGAAAACCCCTGTAGGCTCGAAATGAAAAATAATTTTCCAATAATTCAACATGGGTAGGGGATATGGGCGTGTGTAACCACACGGCCTGCCCACACAGTTGTGTCCCTGTCTCACATGACCTGCCGACCTAGATTTCCAAAATTTTTCTAAGTTCTCGGTTTGATCCCGGACCACTCCCAAATTATGTTTTGGGCCCTGTAGGCCCTTTTAAAGACTGTATGATATATTATGAAAAAGTTTTAATTTGGAACGAAATTTTATGGCTCGACTTTGTATGTTTGGTTGTAATATTGTCCAATAATGCCTCGTACTCAGCTTATACGTCGAACTTGGTAAGGGATGTTACAACTCCAGCGAGAAAAAATGAACAATGTTAGAGGAGTTGCCGATACTTGAAATAGTTAGTATCAGTACAAGTACCCTATTTTACTCAGTTTTTGCTCAATTTGACTTAAAAGGGGCCCAAACAGACTCCAATCACAACTAAACCATAAGGGATGCTCAGAAATGACCTAAGATACCTCCACAGAGTTTAAGATGATGATAATAAAGTGTATAAATTGAATCTAAATTAAATTACTCAGAGTCAAAATGTAACATTAGTTACTCAAGTTATTAAATTAACCCGGAGAAAAGAGTAGTACACATAATTGGATAACCTTTTTTGTAATTTACCCTCTAATGAATTATAAATTAAAAATAGCGTAAAGCTGGCAGATTAAGGGTATACTTACATTAACTTAAAAAAGGTATAATTACATTAACCTTAGATCTCATTTCTTAAATCTCAAATCTTAAAAACTAAATAATAAACCTTAAATCCTAAAATTTAAAATCTATATACTAAAATTTGAATCCTAAAATAAACATTAAGAAACAAACTAATGAACAGGGGAAAATGGAGGGTATAATTACATATACAAGTTTTTTTTTATGAATAATTACATATAGAAGTTGGGAACTAAAAATTAATGTAGGTTGCATTTACACAATGTCTTGTTGTTATTGGTCTAACGTGTGATTATGCATAACCTAAAAGTCAACCCTGCCTTTAATAGGGGCGAATTATGGCCTCTTAAAGAACAGTCGACCCTTATCTTTTCTATTAGTAGCCAATCTAGGATTTCGTACCCTAAACAAAAATAGCCCCATATGATTATTTAATTTTATGAACCTTCTCCATCTTATTCTCTATATTGAGAGTATTATTTATTCCAACTTGTCTCTTGGAAGCCACCTTTAAAGTGTCAGCTTAGCCATTTTACTTCTTCTTCATGCTTTTAATAATTCAAAGAGTAACTAAAGCCTTCAATGATTTTATAATTTTCTTTTACAAATCTTTTATTGGTGAACTGTGGTTGATATTCTCACTCCGTACATGTATTAATATTTAAGTATGTTGAATGTTTTTCTGTGTCTTTTAGATGGGTGCAGATATGTATTTATATGATGTGATTACTATTTATAGATGTGATATCATAGGTAGGCCTCATGTATGTTGACACGTACCCCATTCTAGGTTTAACACATGTTTATATGATATGGGTTCGTCTATGTATGAAGTACGAACCATGTAGAATCTGACTCGGACCCAATCAACTTAAGAATCGATAATAGTGAATATGATAACAAATTACTATTAAAGTTAAATGAAAGTTTTTACACTTGGTCGTAATTTGTATATTCTTTTGAACAAAACACTTAAAATTTTAGGCATGAAATAACACAAAAACGTGCCATGTCGGTGAAAATTGGTCCCAATACCATTATTGTCTACTAAATCCTTCTATTTTCTGATCATCCATCCACTTCTTAATTTCAATATATAACATATAATAATTATATTTAGTCATTACTGACACAATAGCAAAGAATATATATATGGAGTTTGGTGTGTCAATATTTTGGTCTATGAAGGACTGATTCTAAAATTAGACCGTTCAATGCATACATGCTTTAAGCATTTCCTTTTCAATTTCAGTAGTGACCAGTTAAGGCTTAGACAAAAGACTGTTGATGTTTTATTTGCAATCAAATTAGAAAAATATTGTCCACTTTTAATGCCTGATCCATAAACAAAGCTACTTATTTTGTTTTTATGGCATCCTTTTAAGTACAAATTGTTGCTATGTCTACTGTTGATATAGCATCAAAATAGGTAAAGAGTTTTCCTTCCCTTTCTTGAAAACAAGTATTACAAAATGAAATTAATTCATGTGTTAAAATCAAGTTTCTTTTCAAATGAAACATAGTTATACTAATAAAAAAGATATATTTTTTACAAAGAAGTGTATGAATGTAGATGTTATTATTATCCGAGATTCAAACCTTCACAGCCTATTTGGTTGGTTGTAATAGAAATGTATGACAACCTAACTCAGTGGCCCATTACCAAACCATTGTTTGATTGGTTGTAATAAGCTATTATAGCCATATTCCATTACAGGCTTATTAGAAAGACGAAAATGTGCAAGTGTACACAATCGCAACAAGTAATAAAGTGACAGGTAAATGTCGAGTTATCGTACCCACAAGGACTGTGAAAAGAATTATTTATGAATGCAATTAAAAACACTTTGGTGAAGAAAAATATTTTTATTTGAGGAGGTGATTAAAAACTACGATTTTTAACTAAGTAAAATAAATAAAAAGAAAATAAAAGTTCTAATGCACGATTTCAAAAAATGATTTTAATCAATATGACATAATAGTGTTAGATTAATTACATTTCTTAACTTAGAATTATTAAGCTCATTTTATGTTGTTACGAATAAATTCATGGCAACTCGAGAATTTGCTAACTTACGAACATACTCACCTTCCAAAATCCATTTATCTTTTGACTATATGTAACACCCCAAACATGGCCTAGACGTTATGGCCGAATCTGGCAGTGTCACATGGGATGGAATTTTGAAATCGTGTTGGTCAGTTAAAAACAGCTCTAGTTAAGTTAGCTTTTATTTAATTCAGAAAAATGGGTACTAGTTGATTTGCCTGAAAACATGGCTTTTGAGCGGAAGCGTTTAAAACCAATTGATTTAAGAAAACCATTTTCTATTTACGAAATCCTTAGTTTTTAGGAAAACCCGTGTTTTGTGAGTTTGCAGTTTAAATATCCACAGAAATAAAACAATATAAATCCCAAATTAAAAACTAGTCCAAAAGTCCCATTTACATCAAAAATTTCCAAAAGTAACAATAGAAATAGTAAAAATATTAAAACCGTAAATCCATAGTGAAGTAGTGTATGTGGTAGTGGTCACTGCCGAGTCCTCCACTATACCAGTCCATCAAGTCTAGGGATTACCTATACAAATTAACAGAAAAGAGTGAGTTTTCGCAAACTCAGTGTGTAATCTCGTGAGAAAGCATGCATGCAGATTCATATTAAAAATAGTTATATACAGTCTGGGGCCGGAGCCCATTATATAATTAATTTGGGCCTTAGCCCATTTTGAAACAGTCTTAGAAACATATTAGGGCCTTAGCCCATATCAAATACAGAATGCAGATACAGAAAATCAAGAACTTACCCACAAGCCTTTACACACCATCTCCGTCCAACCCTACAAACCATGTGGGGATTAAATCAACCCACCTATCCCTACACACTAGGCAGTACCGATATGCAACACATAAACAGAATAGTGCAGCTGTACTGCCAAATAACAGGTTTGTAAGCCTTTCAAAACACTTCCTCCATATATCATCAACCCAACACCGATGTAATGCAACATACAATGAATGGCATGCTAGTATGCAATAATCAGTTCATTATACATACTCAGTATTATCAAACTCAGTAAAGATATCATACAAACAGATCACATGTTTAGGGGTCCAAGTAATTTTTACCAACCCTAAAATAGGCTACAGTCGACTTGGATGACCCGTGCAACCTTATAGAAATTTTTAGAAAAATGGGCTCACACGCCCATGTGGCCTGGGCGTATGGGCCATAATGGCCCAAATTGGCCTTGGCTGTATGGATCACACGGCCTGGCCCAGAATACCACACACCTGTGTGGGCCAATGTAACAAGCCAATTTTGGGCCCAGTTGGAATAGTTGTTTCGGGACCACAAATTTGACAAGGAAAAATTTATTTTTATTATATTTTTATGGTCTATGGTTTCACAGAATGATTTCGTGAAAATTTCGTTCTAAAATTTCGACGTTTGGGCACTCAATTTAGTCAAAAGGACTAAATTGTAAAAAGTGAAAAAGTTGAGTTCTACATGTTAGAGGTGTCCAATTTTATAAAATTTTAAATTGGAGGTCCTTAAATGGTAATTAGACTGTTGGTTAAGCTAGTGGACAAAAATGGACATGAAATAAGTGAAATAGGATATTTTTAAGTTAGGGCATTTTGGTCATTTAGTGATTAAATGAATTAAAAATCAAATTAAAAGCCAATTTTTGCTCATCTTCTACCCTAAGGCTGAAACTTGCATGAAGAAAACATATGTAGGGTTTTTCAAGCTTCCAAGCTCGATTGAAGTCCATTCTAGCCCTGTTTTTAATGATTTTTATGTTTTTGAGATCATCGTAACCTAATATACTATTTCTACCATTATTTTGAGCTAGGGTTCATATTTGAAAATGTACCCATGTGTGAAATGTTTGTATTTTGATGTCTAATGGTAGAATATGAATGTTTGGCATGTAATAAATAATTTTTACTAGGTGATTTTCAAAGAACTTACTAAAAATGACTAGTTTGTAAAAGTTGTAAAAATGTGTGTAAATGAGTGATTAAGTGGGAATTGTGAGCTGCTATAGTTATGAAAATGGTTCGGCTAGGCTAAAATACAAGGAAATTGAATAAAAATTATTTTACGAGCCTAGGGGCAAAAGTGTAATTTTGACAAAATTTAGGGGCAAAAATGTAAAATTTTCAAAGTTTGATTTTTGAACTAATTTGAATAATGTGAATGTTCAATAAATGTTATTTGATATGTTAGATCATGAAAAACAAAATTTGAGCTTGGATAGGAAAGAACGAGGTTATGGACTAAGGCGAAATAATTAGCCATCTTTTGTATCCGAGGTAAGTTGTATGTAAATCATAAATGTTTATTTGATCAATTGGTGAATAATTTCAAATTTTGATCATATTATTATGGTATAACTGAAATTCGATGTTTGAGATTTCCAAATGTAAAGTGAACACTTACATTCGGTATTAAATGATATATTAATGGAAAAGGCTATGAATGAGTCATGGCCAAGTGAAATTGTATAAAAAGAGTGGAGTTATGTGCTGTGACAACTCGTATAATGTATTGAGATAATGGCATAGAGCTATGTGCTGATACTACGGCCATAATGTATTGAGATAATGGCATAGAGCTGTGTGTTGATACTATGACCATAATGTATTGAGATAATGGCGTAGAGCTATGTACTGTTACTACGACCATAATACTTTGATATAAAAGCATGGAGCTATGTGTTGTTAACACGACTATAACGTATTGAATCTAAAATTGTGGAGCTATGTGCTGTAACCACGAATATGTTGCATGAATTTAAAACGGGTGGAGCTATGTACTGAAACCACCATAAATCTATTATCATTCCGAAGTATACATCGGGGAAGACTTATTAAGTGGAATCTTCGTATGATGTAGCGATGATAAATGCAGGATTATGTGTATATTTGCTTGTAAGTAATGTTTGTAATATATGGATGAACCTTGGTGAGGTGTAAATCGAGTAAGTGCATGTGAATGGTGAGTGATGTGTTTAGTATATGATCGGAATGCAGTAAGGTTGCAAACGAAATATGAGGACGATTTTACAATTACGTTGTGATTATAGGTTTATACTCATGATGTATGAAAATGTGGTACATTTGATTGGTGATATATATGCATAAAAGAAAGTTAAGATAATGAAATCATGAAAGAGTGGAATTAGCTGTCAAAGAGTATTGGACAACAACAGTTATGTGACTTTGAAAAATCACCATAAATGGTATTAATTGAATTAGAGGCTGAATGAGATATTAAATGAAATATTATTGAGCCTATTTTCATATAAAAGAAACATAGTAAGAAAAAGAATTTTATATTATGAGATATTTGAATTTTAGTGAGATGGGGTTAGAATGAATACGGAATCCCCTATTCTGGATTGGGAAATTCATTAAAATTTGTACAAGAATAAAAATGGAGAAAAATTTATATTCCTAAATTTCTTATTGAGTTTATTTTCAAATGAAACAAACATGAACATCATTCGAGTTTTTTATAGTGAGATAATGGATTTATAGTGAAGAGGGGTCAGAATCATCAGACAACAAAATATGGGAGAATTAAACGAATAAACTGTACTAATTGGCTGAACCAAAAATTCTGTAAATTTTATGGTAAGAAGATATGTGAGTCTAGTTTCAAAGAAAATTGGCATATCTTAATTTGGAATTCTGTGGCTCCAGATAAAAATAATTTAGTGACTATGATAGGAGTAAATAGCTTGAGATGAACCTAAGTAAATAGTGAAATTTCATGCTTTAATGGTGATATCACATTGAGATCATGTAATGAGGGTTGCTAAAAGCAAGTTAATCGATTGCTTATTACATACATACTTACTAAGCTTAATGCTTACTTTGTTATTTTTTGTGTTTGAAATGTATCCAGATTAGCTCAGGCTGGAAGCTATCGGAGAACCTATCAAACTATCGATCTTGCAATTTAGGTATCGATGATTTTTAATACGTAAGGTTATGGCATGTATAGGAAACTTGGTTATGTGTACATGTTAGCATGAGTTGGTCTAAAATATTGGCCTATGATATTTGAAGTTTATTGTTGTATAATGCCATTAAATATGGCCAATAAATTTGTTCTGTTATAAACTTACAAAGATGCATTTCATGGTTGAGTAAAATGTATGCTATGACTTGCTAAGTATTTGATGGATGTTTATGTCATGGAATGCGTCATTAAAGCCATGCTCGAGATCGGGCATGATAGGGTAGAAAATGGCTTGGAAAATAGCCAATTTCTTGGCCACACGAGCACAGACACGGCCGTGTGTCTCAGCTGTCTGGAGGACATGGGCCAGCACACAGGTGTGTGACTTGGCCATGTGCCCTTAAATGTTCAATGAGTTCATAAACAGAGAGTTACACGTGTGGAGAGCACAAACGTGTCCTAAGCCACACGGGCATGGGAGACCACACGGCCTGCCCACACGGGCATGTGACTCTCCAAAATATCGAAAATAAAAGTTCTCAGTTTGGTCTCTAATCACTCGCGATATATGTTTTGGGCCTCGTAGGCCCATACTAGGGATATTATAAGTATAAATGAAAAGTTTTAAATTTTAACAGATATTGGTGACTCGAAATTGATCTTCTACGTGTGATTGAGTCCGGTAATGCCTCGTACCCTGTTCCAGCATTGGATACGGGTAAGGGGTGTTATAGCCCACACGCTCGTGTGGCCCTCATGGCCCAATTGGTCAAGCTCGTGTGTCATGCACGACCTCATCTAGCATCACACAGCCGTGTCATACGCATATGGCCTGGCTCGTCGATCACACACCCGTTTTTCGTCACACGACCTACCACACGAGCAACCACACGCTCGTATGGCATTGACAGTAAGCTTTTTCAGCTTTTTGCTAAATCATAGTTTTTTATTCGAGTACACACCTGGTTCGATTTCACTGATAACTAAAACACGAGCACTCCGGATCCTAAAATTCACAATGTTGAGTCCAAAATCAGTGAAACTAACAAAAAGTAAACAAAGTTATGACAAGCCCATCGACTTCCAACCATCACAACCTTACCTTAGACGAAAGAAAAACTATGATTCCTCACAGCTAAAGTGTTGACTAGTAATCCACTGATCTTTGATTGTCCCTAGTCATAAAACGAATTGTAATAGCCCAAAATAAGGCTTAGTTAGAACGAGGGTTTTGAAACCATGAATCTGAGGTGAAAATATTTATTTCGATTGAGTTTTGATGTTTATTGAATGATTGAATGATTATGTGAAAATTTGATAGAGAAATTTTATTGTTTTGGTGTCCTATTTGAAAAGTTGGACTAAATTGCAAAAGATGAAAACTGTGTGCTTTATTCTATTATGGTGCTTGATTGAAATTAGTTTTTAAATTAGAGGTATTTATGTGGTAATTAGACTATTTTATTTGAGTTTTGACAAAAATACCCATAGAAGGAAAAACTTTTAAAGAAGGGAATAAAAGGCATTTTGGTCATTTGGATAATTACAGAAATAAAAAGGAAAAATAAGTCAAAATTGGTGTCCATCTTCTTTCCCTTGGCTGAAATTTGTAAGGACACCATAGCTAGGGGTTTTTCATCTTTTCAAGCTCCAAGTAAGTGACTCCTAGCCCGTTTTTAATTCTCTTCGTATTTTTGAAATTCTCGTAGCTTGATTTAGCTATTTCTACCACTAATTTGAGCTAGGGTTTATGTTTAAAATTTTACCCATGAATGCCATACATATATTTTGATGTCTAGTGGTAGAATATGAAAGTTAGAAGTGTGGTGAACATCTTTTACCAGTTGATTTTTGGTGAAGTAGCCAAAAAGGACTTGATTGTAAAAGGTGAAATATTCTAGGTGTAAAATGAAAAATAGTGGAAATTGTGGGATGTTATAAGAGGGAATATGAATCAGCTAGGCTTGGTTGTGTGAAAAATGCATTTCAATTTCTCAGCCTAGGGACAAAAGTGTAAAAATTGAGAAAGTTAGGGGCTAAATTGCAAAAATTGCATAGGATGATTTTGGACTAAATTGAGTAATGTGTGTATTAAACGAGTTAAATGTGTCATTATAGATCAAGAAGAATGTGGAATCGACCTTGACCGGGGCAAAGGCAAGGTTTCAGATTAAATCGCAAAATTGACACATTTTGTACCGAGGTAAGTTTATATGTAAACGGCACCTCCTTTTTTTATTGATGTTTTTACTCATGGATGATTTATATCAAACGTGAATGAATATTATCGTCGTTGAATGAAATTGTAAAAAGTGAGGATACGAACAAGTTCCGTGAAATATTAATAATGGTGGGCTATGTGCAAACCACTGGATAATCGTTGAATTTGGTGAGCTAAGTGCGAATCACCTTATTGCTTTGTTAACACCAATGGTCTAAGTGTGAACCATCATGAAACATTGATGTTGGTGGGCTATGTGCTAAACCACCGAGAAATTGTTGAAGATTGTGGGCTAAGTGCGAATCCGTTTTATAATTGTCGATAAATGCGGCTATTTGCAATTCATTGTGTATGGATTTATTGTACCAAATGTATGTTGTGGAATTATCTAAATGAATTTATGAGTATTGATGTGATAAGTAGGTGTAGGGAAGGGATGTAGTAAGGTATGAGCTTTGTGCGTGCTAAGCGTGGAAAATGTTGGGTAAGGTGTAAAATGAGTAAGTGAAATTATATATTTGAATAATTGGTATAGATGGGTTATGCTTGAATACTAAGTGTCTTTTTGGTGTTTATTGTTTGCATATAGACTTACTAAGCTTAAAGCTTACTTCCTTTTCTTTTCCTTTGTCTTATAGAATTGCCAAGCCAGCTCAGGATACAGAAGACATCAGAGGATCGCCAACACCATCAACCCTTTTTAGTATATTGATCTTTCCGTTGAGTTATGGCATGTATAGGACTTGTTCTTTTTGTAATTGCCATAATTTGTTGGGCTATAATGTAAGCGTATGCTATTTGGTATCATCTTTTGTATAAGGCCATGAGATGTGGCTAATATTGATTGTGTCATAATAATATCTTGAGGTATTTCATGAATAAGTTTACTTGCCTATGTGGGATGTATGATAGTATGCAAGTAGTGTATGGAAAATGTGATGTGTAAATGGTTGTGTATATGCATGATGGTTGAGCAATGTGTTTGAATTAAGATTGAGTTATGAATGTATGAATTTTGGAAATATGGATGTACATCTATGCCATGTTGGGTATTGGTAAGTTTGGTAAATGTTTGTTTTCGTTTCAGTGTGGCAAAGGGCTTGGTAAATAGCCTTATATTTGTCCATATGGATAGACACACGGGTGTGTGTCTAGGCCGTCTGTGACACACGGTCTGCCCCATGGGCGTGTGGTATGGCCGTGTGTCCCCTGCATGCAATTTGCGAAAGATTAAGGACGTCACAAGGGCTAGCACATGGCCGTGTGGCCTGGCTATGTGACCTAAAGTGCATGCTGACGTCATAAAGAGAATATCCAGGGTTTTGCACACGAGCAGAGACACAAGCGTGTGTCTTGGCTGTGTGAAGGACACGATCTAGGACACGAGCATGTGCTCAGCTGTGTGAAAATCCCTATAGGTTTGAAATGAAAAATAAATCCACACGGGCTGGGGACATGGGCGTGTTCAACCACATGTCCTGCCCATACGGGCGTGTCCCTGTACCACACGAGCATGTGTCCTGTTTTGCATGAAATTTTCCTAAATTTTCTAAAGTTCTCGGTTTGGTCCTGGACTGCCACCAAAGTATGTTTTGGGCCTCGTAGGCCCGTAATAGGGACAATTGATCCATGAATTGGAAGTTTTAAATTTGAGTGAAAGTTTGTAACTTGGAAATGATTGGATGTATGTCTTATTGTTCGGTAACGCCTCGAACCCTGTTCTGGCATCGGATACAGGTAAGGGGTGTTACACAAATCCATAGTAACTCATCGATTAATTAACCAAAACAAAGAAAGCACTTCTAACTCACCAACGATTAGCCTCCTTGAATATGCCAAAGTTAAAGAACGATTTCCCAAGATCAGAAAAAGAAGGATGAAAAACGAAAAAAAGAATAAAGGAGAAAAAGAAATTGTAGAAAGATGAGAAAAGAAGACGTTAGATTTTTGGGAGCAAAATCGAAATTCGAAAAAAAAGAAAATAATAATCAGATTGATAACTCCCCATATCCTTAAATTCACTCCACTACTAAGATTTTTAATTCATTTCAAACTCTCCTGGACAGGTGAGCAAAAATAGTGCCCACACCATGATTTGAACATAGGACCTCTTTTACCCCAACACCCCACTTAACCACTAGACCAGCAGGCCCATTCTTATATGTTATCTCAAATAATTGAACTTAAGCCTACCGACTAAAGACAGGACTTCATTCATAAAAATACCAAAATTTAACCCAAGTAAGGCTTGTACTTGGGACCTCTCGCACACACCCAGAACACTTAACCATTGAAGCAAACACATATTTGTGTCATATTTTCACAGAAACAAAAATGTGAATTTTTGGGCATTACACTATATCTCTATTTCAATTCAATCGATTAAACAAATTTTAATAAGCAATTGTGTTAATGCACGTGCATACTTATGAAATTAAAATAATCTCTTGTACATATCTCTATAGTAATTCAAATAATTAATTCATTCTCATAAGCACATAAAAGATTAGGTAACAATGTATTTCTACCTTGAAATAGTTTAATCACAATAATCATGCAAGTTATGCAAGGCTAACATATCGCTAGATACCGTTGCTAATTTAACCCTCAGCTACCTGAGATGGTTAAACATGCACTGATTAAGTATAGAGTCAATTAATTACAATTTCAATCTGTTTAAATAATTAATTCATTAGTTACCTTACAATTGTAATGCAAGAATAACTTAGTCATGGTTTTACTTAATCAATCATCTTACCGAGGCCTATAACAACATGTAACACCCCTATCCTGTAACCGTCACCGAAATAGGTAAGGGGTATTACCGGACATGTAATTTAGACCAGCGCAGTAATACTTTAAACTTATCAAACATCATCACAATTCATACCATAATCCATCAAAGCATATTTAAACAACCATATAAAGCTTCATTTTTTTATCAGGGACTAAATTGATAATATATAAAAGATATGAGTAAACATAAGAAAATTTTCAAAATAGGGTCACATGGCCGTGTGCCTCAAACGTCTACCAGACACGCCCATGTGTCTGGGCCGTGGCAAAATAGGGCCTACATACTAACTTATGCACATGGCCACAATACACGCCTGTGCGTCCAGGCCGTGTGAAATTCATGAAGCTACTGACTTGAGCCCACGGGTACCAGACACGGCCGTGTGTCTAACCTGTGTGGCATCCTGACCAATTCAACTACAATACAGGGGTCACACGGTTGGGTCACATGCCCGTGTGTTCTGACCGTGTGGCACAAAATAGGCTTGGTACAAGCCATTTTCATACCCCAAATGTTCTTGTACTTATAAGTAATACTTTACAACATTCAATATACCAATTGAGCAACCAATTCAACCAAAAACAAGTGCTTTTATACCAACCTATAATCAATCAATGTCATGCCAATTTGCATCAACCAAACATGTACCGAATAAGCTATTGGATACCTATTTCAACTTACCAAAACATTTCAATAAATACACCTATCAAATATCCACATTCAAACCTCACCTATGCCATGTACCATTCATCCAAAATATCATATAAAGAGCATAACATATAATGCATTCATGAAAAGCTAATCATTATCGTTCAAGCCATATCTCATAGCTTGAATAAGTGCCCAAAATCACACGACATTCATTAACATAGCTAACATAAACATTACTTATAAACTAGCCTATACATGCCATATTTACCATATTTAGAAATATTCAAAAGTACCGAAAGCTTGAGTGGATAGTGTGATTGCAATCTCTGACTTGATCGAAATTGAGCTAGCTTTGAATCTATAAAACATAGAAAAGAAATAACAGAGTAAGCTTTTAAAGCTTAGTAAGCCCATATAATATAGAATTTAACTTACCGAATCAACATATAAAAGTGCAAATAACATTATCAAACCCAAAATCCTATATCCCTAATGCCTATTCAACAATCACAACCATGTTAGTCATATAACCACCATGTATTCATCCAATCCAAAGATGAAACAAATATATAACATTCATGTGATCATATTTCATGTTACAATTCATTCATTTATTTTATGCTCATATCGCATATATTCATATAACCATGTAACCATTTATCTTTACATATCAATGTCCCATATAACACATAAATCATGTAACATATAACTTGTAAACATATATTTGTAATATGTAATTCATGTATTAAACATCTCATGTACATATTGGATCTCATGTAACATGTATCATATAAACTTATAATTGTAGCATATAGTCCATGTAACCTGTAATTCATTTAACATATAATCTCATATAGAACATGTAATTCTTTATCACTTATAACATGTATTTCATATATTACTTATCAGTAATTTGCTTGTTGAACCTTTGAGAACATCAAGGGATACTCAGGTGATATACACACATAATGTATATATGTAACCTGTAAATCCGTCAATTCATCGTATATGCTCTTTCAAACTATGTACAATATGCTCCTCCTAAGCCGGTAACAGTAAGCCCAAAGGCTAAACATGTAATCCCGAAGGATGAATGGTAAGTTTGAAGACTAAACGGTAACCTGATGGCTGAACATGTAATCTCGAAGGATGAACGGTAAATTCGAAGACTAAACGTGTAGCTCATGAGCTGTGGTGAATCCGTAACAAATGTAGGAACTGGACCACCCTGTAGCCCTAGTGACATGTCACTTGTATCCTACGACTTTCTATGGTTCGAACGGAACTCGGTAATTGAATTAGGCCTATAACTCATATGCATTTCAAAACATTATTTCACATATATACAATATGTAATTCAACATGTATTTAAAAGCCAAACTTGATTCCATAGTTCATTAAATGTTCATATAACATTAAAACGTCAATTATAAACATTATACAAGTTTAATTCTAATTATACGAACTTACCTCAATTTAGGTCGTAACTCAAAATCTACTCGTCTACCTTTCGTTTTCCCCAATCAAATTCTGGGATTTGTTTGTCTTGATCTATATTAATCAAATTTAACTCAATTATTCATTAACACATTTAATTAAACACATATACATGTATTTTGGCCTATTTTGCAAAATAGCCCTTGTATTTTCTCATTTTAACATTTTAGTCCTTAAAACACAATATAACAATTTACACATTTTTAACTAAATTTCTCTATAGTCGAATACCCTTGTAGTCCATATAAGCACATATCTTTTATTTATTCACATTTCTAACCACAAAATTTCTACCTTTTTCAATTTAATCCTAAATACTCAATTTTGTCAAAAATCACTTTATAAAACTTGTATATCTGTAAACAACCATAAATAGTTTATCAAGAAACATCCAAATACACATGTATTCAACAATGGCACATTTCAAAAACATCATCAATTTCAGAAATCAGGGTACGGGTTAGCTATATCGAGCTGCAATGAGCTCAAAATCATAAAAATCATTAAAAACCAAATCAAATTGCTTACCCAAATTAGCTTGAGAACTGCCGAATGAGAAATGCTTAGAAACCCTTTTTTTTTTTTAGAAAAACGGTGGAAGATGAATGAAAATAATGCCATTATTCTATTTTACTAGACCAATATAACATTTATTTAATAAATACCAAAATTAACCTTTATTAAACCATAAAAAAAATCATATGATATATGGACATAAATGTCCACTATCTTTAATAAAGGAATATTTACAACTTAATGCCTTCTATTTAATAAACCAAAGTCAAATAAGTCATTTAAATTATAAAACTCATATTTATCACTTTACACGATTTAGTCCTTTTTACCGAATTAGCTAACCAAATTGAAAAATTTTCTTTACGAAATTTTCATACGGTAATTCTAGCATGCTGTAAACGAAATAAAATAATAAAAATAATATTTTGACTTGGTTAAGTGGTCCCAAAACCACTCATTTCGATTAGGGTCTAAACTGGGCTGTTACAACTCTCCCCCTTTAGGGATTTTCGTCCTTGAAAATCTTACCGGTAAAACAGGTTAGGGTATTGTTTTGGCATAGCTTCCTCAAGTTCCCACGTAGCTTCCTCTATTCCGTGTTTACTCTAGAGAACTTTCACAAGTGCTATAGCTTATTTCTCAACTCTTTGATCTCTCGGGCCAAAATTTAGGTTGGTTCTTCGTTATATAACAAATCAGGTTGTATTTCCACATCAATGGGAGAGATAACATGTGATGGATCAGATCGATATCGGCAAAGCATTGAAACGTGAAATACATCATGTATCTTTTCAAGCTCAGATGGTACAGATAGTCGATAGGCTATAGGCCCTATTCTTTCTACTATTTTATACGGCCTGATAAAACACAGACTTAACTTTCCTTTCTGACCGAATCAAAGAATTTTCTTCTAGAGAGATACTTTCAAGTATACTTCGTCTCTGACCTGAAACTCTATCTCTTTACGTTTCAAATCTGCATATGATTTCTATTTATCCGAAGCTACTTTTAAACTGTCACGAATCACTTTCACTTTTTCTTCGGTTTTTCTAATCAATTTAACCCCATATATCTTTTTCTCACTCAATTTTGTCCAGTATAACAGTGTTCGACATTTACGACCGTATAGTGCTTCGTAGGAGCTATTTTCAAACTCATCTGAAAACTGTTATTATAAGAAAATTCAATTAGAGGTAAGTGTTTCTCCCGGCTACCTTCAAATTCAAGAATGCAACATTGTAACATATCCTTTAGAATATGTATAACTCTTTCAGACTACCCGTCAGTTTGAGGGTGGAATGCTGTAATGAAACTCAATTTCGTTCCTAAAGCTTCCTGCAATTTCATCTAGAATCTCGATGTGAATCTCGGATCTCTATCGGAGATAATAGACAATGGTATACCATGTAATCGTACAATCTCAGATGAATACAATTTAGCTAACCTATCTAGGGAGTAATCTGTATGTACCGGTATAAAATGAGCAGATTTCGTTAATCAATCAATGATAACCCATATTGCATTTTTCTTTTTCGTAGTTAGGGGCAATCCTGATATGAAATCCATAATGACTCTGTCCCATTTCCATTCCGGAATCATCACTAGCTATAATAAATCTGACGGTACCTGATGTTCAACTTTTACTTGCTGACAGATCAAACATTTTGATAGAAACTCTAATATATCACGTTTCATTCCTGACCACCAGTACATTCGCTTCAAATCATTATACGTTTTAGTGCTACCCGGATGCATAGAAAAACAACTATCATGTGCTTCGTGTAAAACTTTTTGAATAAGCTTGGTATCTTTCAGTATACAAATTCTATTTCGGAACATTAAACAATCATCAGTCCCAATACTAAATTTAGAATCAGAATTAGACTCACAGTAAAGTCGTTTAGCTTGTAATTCGCTATCATTTTTCTAAGCTTCACAAATCTCGTGCAAGAATATCGGTTTACTTTTAACTCAGCTACAATAGTCTATCATTACACATCATCATTTGAATGTTCATAGCCCGTAAAGCAAATAGGGACTTTCGGTTCAAAGCATTAGCTACAACATTAGCTTTTTCCGGATGATAATCAATCACAAACTCGTAGTCTTTCAATAATTCAAGCCATCTCCGTTGATACAGATTCAATTTTCTTTGAGACATTAAGTATTTCAAACTCTTATGATCTGTAAATATTTGACATTTCTCACCGTAAATATAGTGATGCCAAATCTTTAATGCAAAGACTATAGCAGCTAATTCAAGATCATTTGTCGGGTAATTCTTCTCGTGTGGTTTCAATTGATCGAAACTCTATTGACACTATTAAGTCCACTCAGATTTTATATCTTTCTGTAGTAATCGGGTTAATGGTACCACAATCATCGAGAACCCTTTAACAAATCTACAGTAATATCCCGCTAATCCCACGAAACTTCTGATCTCAAATACATTTTTCGGTGGTTTCCAGTCTAATATTGTAGATATTTTGCTTGGATCAACCCTGATGCCTTCCGCTGAAACAATATGACCCAGAAATCTGACTTCTCGAAGCCAAAATTCACATTTGCTGAATTTAGCATATAACTGTTTATCTCTGAAAGTCTGCAACACAATCCTCAAATGTTCAGTAAGCTCCGTCTCATCATGTGAATAGATCAAAATGTCGTCAATGAATACTACAACGAATCTATCTAAATACGGTTTGAATATACAATTCATCAAATCCATAAATACTGCAGGAGCATTAGTCAAACCAAAAGGCATAACTAAGAATTCATAGTAACTGTACCATGTTCTGAAAGCACTCTTTGGTATATCTGAGTCTTTAACTCATAATTGATAGTAGCCCAATCCCAAATCAATCCTTGAGAATACTATAGCCCCTTTCAACTGATCAAATAGGTCGTCTATTCGTGGTAGAGGGTACTTATTCTTTACAGTTACTTTATTCAATTGCCGATAATTGATACACATTCTCATTGACCTGTCTTTCTTTTTCACAAACAACACCGGAGCAACCCAAGGTGAGAAGCTCGGTCTCACGAAGCCTTTATCAGTTAATTCTTGCAACTATGTCTTTAGCTCTTTCAATTCAGTCGGTGCCATTCTATATGGAGTTATTGAAATCGGTGTAGTACCCAGTAACAACTCAATGCCAAATTTAACCTTTCTAATCAACGGTAAACTTGGTAACTCTTCAGGAAATACGTCCAGAAACTCACATACAACTGGTACAGATTCAAGTTTCAATTATGATACCTTAGTATCCAACACATACCCCAAATACACATCACAACCCTTTTTCACATATTTCTAAGCTCGCATAGCAGATATTACATTAATTCGTTCGAATCATTTGTTCATTCCAAAGAATTTCACCATTCTGACATTTCAGCTCTATGCTCTTTCGTCTGCAATTCACAACTGTCTCATGTACATTTAACTAATCCATGCCTAAGATCACATCAAACTCATCAAATGGCAGGAGCATCAAGTTAGCCAGAAAATAGTATCCCCAAGTCATTAGTGGACATTTCTTACAAATTTTATCAACTAACACTGACTTGCCTAATGGATTCGATACTTTGACTACGAATTCTGTAGACTTAACATGTAAATTCTTTGTAAACACTAGTTCCATACAGATATATGAATGAGTTGATCCAAGATCTATCAACGCAACTATATCAGTGTTAAAAAGAGAAAAAATACCGGTAATAATGTTAAGCGATGAGGCTCCCTTTCATGCACGTATAACATAAGCTTGATTA
This sequence comes from Gossypium stocksii, assembly GCA_020496765.1. NCBI lineage: Eukaryota > Viridiplantae > Streptophyta > Magnoliopsida > Malvales > Malvaceae > Gossypium > Gossypium stocksii. Next base: position 54,717,725 of record CM035621.1, read on the forward strand.
AGTGCGTGTGTCTCAGATCTCACATTAGCATCTCATATAACACTGCGATTTCCACTTTGATTCCCAGCATTCCGTGATGATCTACCCTTGGTAACAGTATTACTAACTTTTACGAATTGCTTTTTGACAGTAGTAGATCTTTTTGGACAATCTTAAAGGTAATGGTCTAGAGACCCACAGCTGAAACATGCTCCACTCTTTAAGCAGCATTCACCAAAATGCTTTCTATTACAATGTTTACAACTAGGTCCGATATTTTTCATGCTACCCACACTAGCAACGGATGTTGTCTAAGGCTTAAGATTAAATGATCTTGCATCTCTATCTCTGACCGTTACACCCGCAGAAGTAGTGGAACGGGGATGGAAGTCTTTAGCTTTCTTTGATCCAAACTAATGTGACTTACTTGTAAATCTCTTTCTTGATTCTCTCGATTCATAATCAACTTTTCGTTTTTCTTTAGCAAGTTCTTCGGCTTTGCAAGCCCTCTCAACCAGAACTACAAATTCTTTCAACTCGAGAATCCCAACTAACAATTGAATATCTTCATTCAACCCATCTTCAAACCTTTTACACATGATAGCTTCAGTAGAGACACATTCACGAGCATATTTACTTAATCTACAAACTCTCTTTCATATTCAGTTACCATCAAACGACCTTGTTTTAGCTCAAAGAATTCCTTTCTTTTCTGGTCGATGAATAATTGGCTAATATACTTCTTCCAGAATTTGGTTTGAAAGAAATCCCAGTTAACTCATTCTCGCAGAACAACCGATATCAAGGTATTCCACCATTGATATGTAGCATCTCGCAACAACGAAATAGCAGATTTCAAACATTCATCCGATGTACAGGATAGTTCATCGAAGACCCTAATCATATTTTCAAGCCAGAACTCGGCCCCTTCAGCACCATCACTAGCTGAAGCTCTGAATTTTTTAGCCTTATATTTTCGTATCTCATCAATAGGAGGTCTATTAAGTCTCAAAGGAATCATACCTCGTGTAATTTCAAGGTTAGGTTGGGTAACTTGAGGGATAGAGGTTGTGGAGTAGCCGGGTTTGCTTGAACAAATTCGGTTACCATTCAGACATCATTTGGAAGAAAGCGTGTTTAGCTTATCCCTGACTGCCCGTAGCAGAACTCGATTCGGTAGGCATAGCCCCTTGAGCAGGAGCTAGAGCATTGCTCTCAACATCGTCGACTATTGCTCGATTTGGATCCATTTACTATATAAAACATATTAAGAAGTTGTCAGGAGATTATCACACTATCACATTTTGTATATGGCATGTATAGCTAGACTCGTATACACTACGGTAGTCCTAGAATTGACTAAATCATAGCTCTGATACCAATAAAATGTAACACCCCTATCCCGTAACCGTCGCCAGAATAGGTAAGGGCCATTACCGGACATGTAATTTAGATACAGTAATACTTTAAACTTATCAAACATCATCACAATTCATACAATAATTCATCAAAGCATATCTAAACAACCATATAAAGCTTCATTTATTTACCAGGGACTAAATTGATATCATATAAAAGATATGATAAAACATAAGAAAATTTTCAAAATAGGGTCACATGGTCGTGTGCCCAGGCTGTGTGCCTCACACGGCTACCAGACATGCCCATGTGTCCAGACCGTGGCAAAACAGGGCCTACATATTGACTTATGCACACGGCCACAAGACATGCCCGTGTGTCCAGGCCGTGTGAACTTCATGAAGCTACTGACTTGAGCCCACGGGTACTAGACACGATCGTGTGTCTAACCTGTGTGGCATCCTGACCAATTCAACTACAATACAGGGGTCACACGATTGAGTCACACGACCATGTGTTCTGACCATGTGGCCGAAATAGGCTTGGTACAAGCCATTTTCATACCCCAAATGTTCTTGTACCTGCAAGCAATACTTTACAATATTCAATATACCAATTGAGCAACCAATTCAACCAAAAACAAGTGCTTTTATACCAACCTATAATCAATCAATGTCATGCCAATTTGCATCAACCAAACATGTACCAAATATGCTATTGGCATACCTATTTCAACTCACCAAAACATTTCAATATAGACATCTATCAAATATCCACATTCAAACCTCACCCATGCTATGTACCATTCATCCAACATAGCATATAAAGAGCATAACATTTAATGCATCCATGAAAAGCTAACCATTATCGTTCAAGCCATATCTCATAGCTTGAATAAGTGCCTAAAATCACACAACATTCATTAACATAGCTAACTTAAATATTTACTTATAAACTAGCCTATACATGCCATATTTACCACATTTACAAAGATTCAAAAGTTCTGAAAGCTTGAGTGGATAGTGTGATTGCAATCTCTGACTTGATCGAAATCGAGCTAGCTTCTGAATCTATAAAACACGAAAAAGAAATAACAAAGTAAGCTTTTAAAGCTTAGTCAGCCCGTATACCGAACCAACAAATAAAACTGAAAATAACATTATCAAACCCAAAATCCTATGTCCTTAATGCCTATTCAACAATCACAACTGTAACGCCCTAATTTTTAGGTTTTTCTTAGATTGATCCTTATCTGATAAAATGGTTAAATGATAGTATTTGGGGGTGTAATGCATGTTTGGAGTATGATTATGGGCCTATAGAAGGCCCATGTGTTGGCTAAAAGCTCGGCAAAATTTTGTATTTTTAACTTAGGAGATAGGGGACCATTGAAAGTAAGGGTCTTAAGAAATTGTGTGCGAAATATAACACAAATGGATCAGTGGTAAAGTGGAAAGGGGGACGCCACTAGGCTCCTTAAAAAGTGGCGCCTAAGTGTGCTTGGAGGTCCAAGGTTCAAGCTCCAGAGGTGGCAAAGAAGGCGTTTTATTTTTCAGCTTGAGCAGGTAAGAGTTTGAAGCAGAACTGAACTCTGCTTGGGAGAATTTGAATCGGTCAAGGAGCAAATCGTGGAGGAGGTTGAGGAACAAATCAAGGAGTTTTTGAATTTCAAAAGAGGTGGCCGATTTTGGGACTCTGTAAGTGCCATTCGGCTAGGGAGTTTGGTGTTGGTGATTTCGGCAATTAGGGGCTTAGTATGCCGATTTTCTAAAGGCCCTCTTTAGGTGTTTTAGCCGATTCCTTTAGGTTAGTAAAACTCCCATTCTTTTGTCGATTTCTTCATAGTCTATTAGGTATTTCTTTTAGCCACTTTGTTTCTCCTATCACACCAAGTAGCCGAACCTTATTCCACCCTTGTGCCGTATTTTCTTCTGTAAAACCGATTGCTCACCTCCTTCCCTACTCAATCGCAAATCTTTGGTCTTTTCTTCTTTCATTCTCTTCCATTTCTCCTCTTCTATTATTCGTACCTCTTTGTTTCTCATTTTGCTTCAGAAGTCACAAAAGCTAGCAACCCCCATTGCCGAATCTTGTATTGACCGAAACCCCTCTGCACTGTCCCGATTTCTCAATAGCCATATACTTCTTTTCTCCCTCTTCTCTGTCGATATCATCTTCCATAACCCCTTGGCTGAATTATCTCATCATCTCTCTCTCTCTCTTCTTCATCCATTTCATAAAAACCTCCTGTCTCTTGTCGAACCGAATACCTTGAGGACCAAAACCTTATCTCTTCTTTTGGGAACCGAAAGCCTCCATACCTTGTGGTGCTTTAAAGCCGAATTCTAAGTCATCTTTTATCCCTTCTGGCGGTGGCAAGTGGAGCTGTTGTAGATCGTGGTTAGATTGGTAAGTACCTTAAGACTTATTTCGTTAGTTCTTCAGGTTTTAAAGCTGTAAGCCGAAACCCCTTTATGGGGAGGCTAACGTTAGTGTCTAAGGGCTTCTTGGCCGCTCTCTTTTGGGTTGATTTTGTTAGTGCGATCAAGAGACTGTGCAACTAAGGACTTGGAAGGCTAAACGCTACGGGACAGCAGGATCTGGTCCACTTTCAACAAGAAGGTAAGGGTTTTTAAGGACTTAGGCCATGTAGGTCGATTATGGTAAGGGGTCATAGTTCTTTGGTTATCGTTTATTAGACTGAAAGTTAGCGTTCGATTGTAGGTTTTTCGTACGTGGATTTCTTCAACGGTTTCGATAGTAACAGGTGTATAACTAATCCCAACTTTTAGTCTGAAATGGTAAAAGCCGAAATGGCCATAAAGTGACCGACGACTGGTGGAAAGTGATCGAAAACGCACTCGTTTAATAATCAAGAGTAATCGTTTACTCCGTTGGGGTTAACCAGGAGTTCGGTGGTGAAGGAATTACAGAGGGTGCAATTCTGAATGTTTTGGTAAGTTGGGCTTCAATGGGCCAAAGACGGGTCCAATGGGCTTCCGAGCCCAAAATCGATAAAGTGACTATTATAGGCTTTCTGGCGACATGGTTAATGATAACATGGTTAGATTGGTAAATTAAACCTAAAATTGGGCTTAACGGGCTTGAGACGATATTGGACTTAGTAAGGCCCATTAGGGGTTTTAGGCTAAAAAGGGCAAAAGTGGAAATTAAGCTTAAAATGGACTTCTGTGGATATCTATGGACTGATAACCAATTGAGCATGCCTAAAATCTCTGAAAATGTGATAAAGGACTAATATATCCCTGAACCTGGAAAAAATTACCAAAATACCCCTAGGTACAAAAAGACTATAATACCCCTAGGGTCAACTCTGTATGAAATGTATGATGTTATGTATCTGCATGAGTTATCTATTAATATGAATATATCTGATGCATGAGATGCTACATGTTGCATGCTAGTATGATTACATCTGTTGCATGGGGTATGGGTTTATGATGGAGGAAGCGTTCTGGCAGCCTCGCTGCAATCTAGTGACTTTGTCACATTATTATCTGGCAGCCTCGCTGCAATCTGGTGGCCTCGCCACAATATCTGTATCTGGTGACCTCGTCACAATATCTGGCAACCTCGCTACAAATTATATCTGGCAGCCTCGCTGCAAATATCTGTGGTGTATAGCGGTTGGGTGGGTCGAGTAGTCTCCCCACATGGTGTAAGGTTGGTACGGGGGTGTTATGGATGGATTTGGGTTGGGTTTCTGTTTGCATATTATATCTGATCTGTATCTGTTATGGGCCTATGGGCTTAACCTGATTTCTGTAATGGGCCAAGGCCTAATTAATCTGATTCTAAGGCTTGATCTGTTTTGGCCTATGGTTGAGATAACGTTGCACACTGAGTTGTCAAACTCACCCCCCTTTCTTTCATCTCTGCAGGTAACACTCAACCATAGTGGGCTTGGAGCTGCGAGAGATTCGGAGTGGCCACAGCATCTGCAATAAAACTGGTTTCCGTTTATGGTTTTTAAGTATTTTCATTATGCTAATTTGGGTTTTAAATTTGTAATAAGGCCGCTATTTAAGTTTTCTTTATTAGTTTATTTTCTTTAATGTTTTAAATCATGCTAAATCGAGTCTGCTAGTTGTAGGCTGTGCGGGTTTTCAAAATCTCAACAATGTTTTCAAAACGCATTAAGATCAAAATACGGATAACTTAGAGGGTTAATAAACTGGTTTTTTACAAACTCACTAATGTGATTTGAACCTCACTTAAGGCACAACAAGTTAAAAGACTGTAACCTTAATTTTAGGATCATGTGACACACCAGATCTGGTCGTGACGTCCAGGCCGGGTTTGGGGTGTTACAACAACCATGTTAGTCATATAACCACCATGTATTCATCCAATCCAAAGATGAAACAAATATGTAACATTCATGTGATCATATTTCATGTTACAATTCATTCATTTATTTTATACTCATATAGCATATATTCACATAACCATGTAACCATTTATCTTTACATATCAATGTCCCATATAACACATAAATCATGTAACATATAACATGTAAACGTATACTTGTAACATGTAATTCATGTAATTCATGCAGTTCATGTATTAAACATCTCATGTACATATTGGATCTCATGTAACATGTCTCATATAAACTAATACTTGTAGCATATAGTCTATGTAACCTGTAATTCATTTAACATATAATCTCATATAGAACATGTACTTCTTGTACCATTTATAACATGTATTTCATATATTACTTATCAGTAATTTGCCCATTGAATCTTTGAGAACATCGAGGGATACTCGGGTAATATACACACAGTGTATATATGTAACCTGTAAATCTGTCAATTCATCGTATATGCTCTTTTGAACTATGTACGATATGTAACACATCTAGCCCATATCCGTCGTCAGATTAGGATTAAGAGGCATTACTGATCAACAGTTCAATTCCAGACATCTAAATATATGCATATATTCACTCAAGTCGGACTCATTTATAATTGAAAATAAAATCAATTTGCATTTCAAAACTAGTAATGACATATGTCTCGCATAAACGATGTTGAAACTAAACTCATGTATTGCTTACAGCATCAGAGTATTTACATGGTAACCAAATCACATACACATTTAGAATTAAACACATGATAGAACAATCGACCATTTATTCACAAGGCACCTGCAATATTCATCACTTAACAACGAATCAACTAACTTGTGTACATTTATCCAACATTTTTTTATGTCATCGTGTCTATCATCACCACTAAACCAATTCCAAACATTTAACACCTAACACATATAAATGAAAAGCAACCTGCACATTTAATAAAATCAACCATATACATATTTACATATATATATATATATAACATCAATAATATAATCATTTTATGCCCAAGTAAAGTGTAAATAAATTTTTAACTAAATCAAGGTGACTGAATATTTCATATACACATGTTTTAATATATATATTGATGGTCATTAATTTATTACAGCATATGACATAGTTATTACCTAGCATAAATATCATCATTATAAACATGTGACCGAACCACAAGTACTTTTTTTCTCTTTTCTTTTGCAAACCATATATATATTTATACTTTAATACATTTCCAGGATGACATAATGATTTTAAAAGACCACAACATATAATATATTTATTAAAAGGCCTTAACAATAATTCAACCCCAAACAAGATTCAACCTAATAAATAAAGCCATCATTAATGTACAAAATACTTACCACATACCAAACCATGATCAAGTATTATAACATATATCAAGCCAAAATCATGGACAACAAAACTAAGCACATATAAAGCTGAAACTAAACATAAGTAACAAGCCATTTTTGCATGGCCTTAGTTACATAGCCAAAATCAACATTTCGTAAATACATTCCTACCTATACATGCAATAATTTAAGTTTAGCCAAAAAGATACCAAAACGGTAGACAGTGTGATGAACTTAGCTGACAGCTTCCCAAGCTTGTAGCTTGACTTCAAAATCTATAAAACATAGTAAACATAACATAAGGATAAGCTATCAAAGCTTAGTAAGTCATAAGCAAATAAACAATTCAATGTCTTATTCAACTTAACTAAATTAAATTAGATTATTATACCAATTCACATTTAAGTCCACGCACTTATATATATATATATATTCATGTTACATACATATAACCATATACATTTATATTCTATTATATTATCACTTTAACCGAATGTTTATAAAGCCAAAATTAACAGATCATCATTTAAATCTCAAGGCTGAATATTTATTAAGTACCTAATTCACATGCTCAACATGTACAAACTCATAGATTATAACATAGTCTCATGTACATATAATAACCAGTTGACCGAATGCATAAAAATACACATACACAAAATTAATATTTATTCAATAATGTGCAATAGGCCGAATACACTTAATTTAAAACATGGAAATTCATGCTTTATATCATATATAACTTATATTGTCAAACAAGTCATATACAAACCTTATCATTAATAATTAGCAAGCTAATTCATACCTGTCACTTCTTTTCTTTATTTAACACATCCGATCACAATTTGTCTTTGCCCAATGAACCATTTGGAATTGGATAGGACACTTGGATAATCATGTAATTCGTACAATGCAAATGTCCCAGACATGGTCTTACATGTAGCCACATATCGATGCCACTGTCCTAGACAGGGTCTTACTCGTAAACATATATCGAAATCACAAGTCGATGACATGGACTTACTCGCACACATATATCGGAATCCTATGTCATGACATATGTATCCTAACTATTCATAAGGTTCATACGAGACTTCCAGACGTCGTATCACGGTCGAATCAAAGTCAAAAATGTGGTAGCCATACTTAAAAACATTTGGCCATAACTTAATTTAATCTTAGCATTTCAGACCTGTAACAGCCTAAACCCGGCCCAGACGTTATGGCCAGATCTGATGTGTCACATGGACAATCGTCTAAGCTTTGATCTTCTTTATTAAAGCGTTGTGAAGTTTGAAATTAAGTTGTGCTAAAAAGCTTGTAAATAATAATCATTTTCCATTTTAAAAACCTTAGTTGTTACCAAATAAAATTTCACCTTTTATTAAATCCCACTATGGTGTTATTGACGTTAAGTTGTCCAATCGATACGTGTTGCATGTTTTGAAAACATTTGTTTAAGTTTGGAAAAAAAACCCTCACAGACTAGTCTACTATTAAAAAGCTAATCAAGAAAGAAAACCCAAAATAAAATACCGAGCGGCCTTATTAAAACTTAAAATCGAAATTAAATAAAAAGAATTAAATATAAATGAAGTAAAATTCAGAAAAACTATAAGTCGAAAGAGTGAATCACGTGGCCACCTCGAATCCCTCGTAGCTCCAAGTCCTCTATGTTTGGGGGTTTCCTGCATAGAAGGAAATAAAACGGTGAGTTTGTAAAAACTTAGTGTGTAAAGAAACCCAACCAGTGTCATAGACCAGTTCAAGCTCAGTCTGGGCTGAAGCCCTATTCAGTTACAGATTACACTGGGCCTTGGCCCTATTCAAAAAATAGTATGGGCCATAGGCCCATGAAACAGATCAGATTATAATAATATATGCATGTATGCAAAGCCCAAGCCCAATCCGGCCCTACACACCATCGTACCAGCCCCACACATCATGTGGGGAATAACTCAACCCACCCAGCCCTACACACCACAGTCGCAGTAGAGCTACTAATATAGATATCGTGGCAGAGCCATTAGAACAAAAATACGAGGCAAAGCCTCTAAGCAGATTACGTGGCATTGCCGCTGTTAGCACTTCCTCTGAATCAACAACCTAAACCCGTGCAAATCAGAATATAACATGACATGGTATACATAATATTAGATACAGTAACATGCAAATCAGTTAACTTTTTCCTAGGGGTAAAATAGTCATTTAGCATCTAAGGGTAAAATGGTAATTTTTAGCCTTCAGGGTGTCACAACCCTTTCCCGTTACCGTTGCCGAAATAGGTAGGGGCGTTACCATATATTCAGAACAGATTAGAACAGCATCATAGCTTTCTGAATACTAACAATATTATAAATCAATAACAATAACACCATAACATGCTATACAAGTTCAGATTTAAGCTTCATTCGTTCATTAGGGACTAAACTAAAACATACAAAAGATATTAAGAATGATCAGAAAATTTTCAAATTAGGGCCACACGGCCGTGTGCCTCACACGGTCGTGCCCTAATCTGAACCCTGGCCGTGGACAACACTACCAATCATAGCACGGTCACTAGACACGCCCGTGTGTCCAGCTCGTGAGCAACACTGCCAAATACCACATAGTCTCTAGACACACCCGTGTGCCTCGCCCGTGTACAACACTGACCAAAATATTTCAATATGCAGTGGTTACACGGTCGAGTCACACGCCCATGTGCTTTAACCGTATGGCGCAATGCAGGCTTGGTTTAAGCCATACGTTACACCCAATAAGGGTCAAACCTACAAGCCAAATTCATGTCACAATAATGCCACAATTTCCAACTCAATTCAATGCCTTAAAACATACCTCAACATGATCAAACCATAATACATATCTATTTCATATCACTTCCAAATCTTACCATTTCTTCCCATTAGCATGCTTCATGACAATCAAACATACAAGATCGTATAGCCATTTCAAGCTTACTCAAATTGGCATCACAATCCACATACCAAAATGAGGCACAAACATACCATTTGCCATTTATCATTCATAACATTACAAGTAAGCATATTCAAGCTTAACACAAGGACTCTCTAGCCTATACATGCCATACTTAGACTTTATACATTCAAAAGGTACCAAAATCAAGCTCGATAGTGTGGTGATGATCCTTAACTATCCCTAAGCTCTCGTAGCTACAATATCTGTAAAACCGTTGAAAAAAATACAAAGTAAGCTACGATGAGCTTAGTAAGCCAAATACAAGGATATGTAATTCATAAGTTCCAATTGATAACCACTTCATACAAATATATATAGATAAGTGTCAGACATTCTCAATTTTAATCATCGTGTTTTCCGTTCTCAGAAATTCAGTACAGAACAGACGTACCTGTATCAGACATCAATAATATATATTCAATTTTATTTCAGAATTTCATTTCAATTCATTCGAAGGTCTTACAGAACATGGAAATCTCGAACAGTACCGACGTCCTTGATGTGGTCTTACTTGTCGTTCGATACTAATGCCTCTGTCCCGGACAGGGTCTTACACCATCCTCAATCGATGCCAGTGTCCCAGACATGGTGTTACACAAAAACAGATATCGATGCCAACATCTCAGACGTGGTCTTATACGAAAATTCTAAAATCAATGCCTACGTCACGGACGAGGTCTTATATGATATCATTTGCCATTTCTCATTATGAATAACTTGTAAAAACACATCAGGCTCTCATGGCCATCCAATTACAATTTATAAATCAAGAATTTATAACAGACATCAATATAACGCATATTTGTATTTTGACTTACCTCGTATGGATTTAAACGGTTTCGAGTCGACTATTCAACGACTTTGGACTTCCCTCGATCTAAGTCCGTTTTTCGTTGTTCTTGATCTAAATCAATTCAAATTCAACCGTTCAATTATTCATTTCATTCAATTCAATCCATGAACATAAATATAGGGCATTTTACATTTTAGCCCTCACTGTTTCATACTTTAACAAATTAGTCCATTTTTCTTAAAAATCACAATATGCAAAACTCACCAAGACTCAGGCTTGACCGAATGTACATGTAGCTCATATCAATTCATATATTTCATTTATTTTACAAATTAGTCCTCCCAAAGCTTATTTCAGAAATTAGCCCACATAGTTCAATTTCATCAAAATTTCATGGTAGGGCATGTTTATTCAACACCTATCCATCATTATTCATTCAATTTCATCACAAAACTCTAAATAGCATCAATGGCATTTTTCATAAACCTCAACAAAAATAGAAACTGAAACATGGGCATGGAAGAATACAAAGCAACGATCACAGAAATGTAAAAATCATTAAAAATTGAGCTCAAAACATACCTTAATCACTAAACCAAAGTGCCGAAACCTAGAAAGCTTATTCTCTTCTTCTTTTTTTTTTTTTTTGAATTCGGCAAGAACAAGGTGAATTAAGCCTTTATTTTATGTTATTCCATTATAACATATAATTACACATCATTTACTAAATTAACCTTCATTTAAACCATGATGAAACACATGTTTTAAGGTCATTTATGACCATTTAAATCTTCAATGGTTTAATTACCCAATAAGGCCATAATTATTAAAAGCCATTCCAAAGCATATTTGCAAATATGACATGCAAATTTTATCACATACGCATTTTAATCCTTTTTTCACAATTAAGCACAGAAACAGTCAAATTAATTCACAAAAATTTCACAGATGCAGATTTGTATAATACAGACACAAAATAATATCAGAACATTTTTTGGACTCAGATATGTGGTTTCGAAACCACTTTTTCGACTAGGGTCCAAACTAGGCTGTTACACAGGGTATTTTTGTAATTTTGCTATGTCCCTGAGTGTCATGCTTAATACAATCTACTAACAGATCTAACGTCACTCCGAGCAACTCAAATAGCCCATTTCATTTATACAGTGCCTTTGGGCCCTAAAACCCCAAATTGGGCCCGAGGAAGCCCACATGCTATTGTGGCTCGCTCAGTCAGATTTTATACATAATATCGCAGAATTAACATCCAATTTGCCGATTCTGGCCCATCAAGGCCCAAATCCACCTAAGTGCACGAAAACGCGCACAGCAGCCTTACCATCCATTATTGCCAATTTGGCACTTTTGTACTGACCCATAAGTGCTCGTACGCTCGTAAGCCTTTGAAATGCCAGCATTTTAGCTTTTCGGCTTTTGCCAATCTAATCTACTAGAGGGTGTCTATTACACACCTATTTGTGTACTACGTCGAGATTCTACGCACAATTAACCTACAACAAACCCACTACAATATTAAACTATAATCCAAACGAAATCGACATCACTTAATACCATCACATTTGGCCATTGCTACCCAAAATCATTATTCAGTTACCTTTGTCGAAATCTATAACTAGATTTAGATCTAGATCGCTTCAATGCCCCTAGCCTCAAACTGCTCCCCACTAGATCTCCCTTTTACCACACTAATACACATCAGAACCAAAAGAAAAGGGCTAAAATGGGTGTTTAACCAAAAGGGATCACAACCGATAGTCACCATGGGAAGATAGGGCTTTTCGGCTTTTCTTAAATCACAAGAATGTGAAAGAAGAGATTCGAGTACTTACCACTGGGATTTGCTAGATTGATTATCGCTAGAAGTTATTCCACCACTCTAAACCTAGATCTACTTTAATCAAATCACAAGAGGAGAAGTGCCTCAAAGTATTCGGCTAATAAGGCAACAAAAGAGGCGAATGATTGCTTAGGGACAATTGGCTAAAGAGAAAGACTAAGTGTCTTGAGTTTTCAACTTTTAGAGAAACAAGTTAAGAGAAATAAAGAAGATAGTGATGGAGAGACAGAGTTTAAAGGTTTTGGCTAATATGAAGAAGAGATGAGAAGGGTTTGGCTAAAGAAGAAATTGACTAGGAGAGTTTCAGGTTTCGACTTTTGAAGCAATAGGCTAGAAGAGTTTTAAGGATATCACTTGATTCAATGGGGAAAGGAGAAGAAGAAAAGGAAGAGAAAATAAAGAAGAGAAGGAAGAAGAGAGTAGGTTCGGCCCTTTAGTGAAAAGGTGGGGGGTTCGACCAGAAAAAAATCGGTAAGGGTGGCTAAAGACTTAATGATTTACGGTTGTTGAATACAAGGTGGAAAGGAGAGAAAAGAATGAAAAGAATGAAAACCACTTCAATCCACCTATTTGGCACTAATTGATTGACCAAAGAAAATCCTGAAAAGAACCAAAAAGGAATTCGGCACAGTCATACCGCAAATGTTGAAAATGCTACTTCCTAATGACCCTAGTCGAATTTGCACCTACAGTCCTACAACCGGCCAAGTCTTGCTCCCCATTCAAAATTCCTAAATTTTCTCCTTGATAAACTCCCCTTATCACTCCTTAATCTAATCCCGTGAACACTTCAAACTCCTTCCTCCAGAATTCAGCTTGGATTCCACCTCTTATTACGCATGTGTAATAAAAATAAAACAACACTTTGCTCACCAAGGGCTTCGAACCTTAGCTCCCTCACAAGCCTCCACATGCCAACACCTTGAGCTCTAAGTGGCACTACCTTGCCACTTTACAACAGGGTTTGTTGTGTCTTAAAACCCCAACTTTAATTTAAAAGCCTACTTAGCTCCAATCCACTTTCACCTAAGGCCAAAAATAGAAATTTTGCCAAACCTTTGGCTTAACCCTAGGCCTCCTAAAGGTCCACTAAACACACCCAAAACATAACTCAGCACTTCAAGACATGCAAAAACAAATTCAAACAGAAATTCAAAAACCCTTAAAAAAATAAAATTGGGGCATTACAACTCTACCCCCTTAAAGAAATTTCGGCCTCAAATTTTACCTGCTCTAAACAGGTGAGGTATTGTTGACGAATCGCCTCCTCAGGCTCCCACGTCGCTTCTTCTCTGCTGTGATTATACCAAAGTACTTTCACCAAAGGAACTGATTTCTTTCTTAACACCTACACATCACGATCCAAAATCTGTACAGGCTCTTCCTCAAAAGTCAAATCAGCTTTAACTTCAATTTCTTCAAGGGGTACAATGTGGGAAGGATCAAACCGATATCACCTTAACGTGGAGACATGAAAGACATCATGAATTCGGTCCAACTTCGGAGGTAGTTCCAATTGATATGCTACTAGACCCACCCGATTAAGAACTCGATAAGGCCCAATAAATCACGGACTCAATTTGCCCTTCTTTCCAAACCTTAAGATCTTCTTCCAAGGTGAGACCTTTAAGAAAACCAAACCTCCCCTGAGTATTCAATTTCCTTACATTTTAAGTCGGCATAAGACTTTTACCTATCGGATGCCTCATTTAACAGATCCCTTATCAGCTTAACCTTATCTTCTGTATCCGCTACCAACTCTGGCCCAAGAAATTGACGTTCCCCTAATTCTGTCCAACAAGTAGGTGTACGGCACCTTCGACCGTATAGTGCCTCATATGGTGCCATTTGAATACTCGTCTGATAACTATTGTTGTACGCAAACTCTGCTAACGGCAAGTAGTCTTTCCAGCTACCTCAAAAATCAATGACACATCCTCTTAACATGTCTTCCAGAACTTGAATCACCCTTTTCGACTGTCCATCAGTCCAGGGGTGAAAAGCAGTGCTAAAGTCTAGCCGAGTACCCAACGCTTCATGCAACTTCTACTAGAATAGGGATGTAAACCTAGGGTCCCGATCAGAAATGATCAAAACTGGCACTCCATGAAGTTGAACATCTCCGCTACATACAACTTGGTCAATTTCTGAAGTGAGTAGTCGGTTCGGAAGGGTATGAAATGAGTAGATTTTGTTGGCCTATCTACAATTACCCAAACTGAGTCCTTCTTAGTAGGCGTCAAGGGTAGTCTACTCATAAAGTCTATGGTTACCCTTTCCCACTTCTAAAGTGGAATCTTCACCAGTTGTAGAAGTCTAGATGGCAGTTGATGCTCAGCTTTCACCTGCTGGCATGTCAGACACTTACCTACAAACAACGTTACTTCCCGCTTAAGTCCAGGCCACCAATACAACTCTTGTCAATCCCGATATAATTTATTCCCTCTAGGATGTATGGCACAAAGACCGCCATGAGCCTCTCTCAGAATTGACTGTCTCAAGTTGGAGTCCCTTGGAATACAAACTCTTCCTCAGAAACACAGAACTCCTTCACTATTCAATCCAAAATCAGAAGTCTCACCACCCTTTACTTGTTGAAATTGAGGAACCAGTGACTCATCCTTTAATTTTTCCCTTAATCTACTCTATCCAGGTCGGTCTTACTTGCAATTCCACTAATAAGCTACCATCGTCATACAGACTAAGATGAGTAAACATCGCCCTCAGCTCAGTTACAACTCTCTCAATCAGTGCATCAACTACCATATTAGCTTTGCCTAGGTGATACTCAATAGAACAGTCGTAATCCTTAAGCAAATCTATCCATCTTCATTGCCTAAGGTTTAACTCCTTCTAAGTCAATAGATACTTGATGCTCTTATGATCCGTGTATATAATACACTTTTCCCCATACGAATAGTGCCTCTAGATTTTTAATGCAAAAATTACTGCCGCCAATTCTAGATCATGTGTAAGGTAGTTTTCTTCGTGAGGCTTAAGTTGTCGCGATGCATAAGCAACCACTTTACTCTCTTGCATCAGCACACCACCCAAACCAACATGCGATGCATCACTATACATAGTGAAATCCCTTCCAGACTCTAGTTGAATCAATAGAGGTGCCTCAGTCAAAACTTTCTTCAACTTCTCGAAAGCCTCTTATTGTTTCTCAGTCCAGACAAACGGTACTCATTTTCTCAAAAGCTTCATCAACGGTGCCGCAATCAAAGAAAATCCTTCCACAAATCTCCTGTAGTATCTTGCCAAACCCAGAAAACTCTGAATTTTCGACACAGATCTCGGTGGTTTCCATTCCAGGAATGCCTCAATTTTTTGAGGATCCACCCTAATCCCCTCAGTAGAAACAACGTGACCCAAGAATGTCACTTCTAGCAACCAAAATTCACACTTACTAAATTTTGCATACAATTGCTTCTCCCAAAACACTTGCAGAACACTCCAGAGGTGCTCATCATGATCCTCCTCAGTCTTCGAATACACCAGAATATCATCTATAAAGACGACCACAAATTGATCTAAGTAGGGTTGGAATACCCAATTCATCAGATCCATGAAGGCCGCTGGTGCATTCATCAATCCAAACAGCATTATAGAAACTTGTAATAACCATACCGAGTCCTAAATGTTGTCTTTTGAATATCCACCTCTTTGACCCTTCATTGATGATATCTAGATCGATGATCGATCTTGGAAAATACTGATGCTCCTCTTAGTTGGTCAAATAGATCATCGATCCTTGGCAGAGCGTACTTGTTCTTAATAGTCTGTTTGTTCAACTGACGATAATCGATGCACATACGAATCGTAACATCCTTCTTCTTAACAAATAAGACCAGTGCTCCGCATGGAGACATATTTGGTCTAATAAAACCTCGATCCAGAAGCTCTTGAATTTGCGCTTTCAACTCCTCTAACTCCTTCGGTGCCATCCTATAAGGAGCGATGGACACTAGAGCCATTCCAGGCAACAAGTCAATTCCAAATTCGACTTCACGATTCGAAGGCAACCCTGGGAGCTCATCTGGAAAAACATCCTGAAATTCCTTGACAGTTCTAACTTCTCCTACGGTCAAACCCTTAGAATCAGACTGACACACATATGCCAAAAACACCTTGCATCTTTTGTGAATCAGTTTCTCATCTCTCAAAGCTGATATAACATTGGACAAGTAATCTATTCACTCCCTTATAACCGTTACCTCCTCATCCTCCGTGCCCTTTAACAACATCCACTTGGCAACACAATCCAAAGTTGCCCTATGCTTAGCAAGCCAGTCCATTCCCAAAATGAGATCGAACTCTCCAAATGGTAGCTCCATCAAATTCACAGAGAAAATCCTACCTTGTGTCTCTAAAGGTACATCTCTAAAGAGTTTGTCTTCCCTAACCAAATGACCCAGTGGACTTATCATAGATACCCCACTTACAATTTTCTCAGATTGCACACCCAACGTCCCAGACACATCACAAGCAACATACGAATGGGTAGATCCTATGTCAATCAAGGCAGTGTATGGCGTGCTATAAATTAAAAATGTATTGGTTATGATGTCAGGTGTATCATCATCCTCTCGATGACGAGCAGCATAAACCAACGTTGGCTGACGAGCCTCAGTATTTCCAGCACTCCTACCTGGTGCCCCACGTCCACGTCCATTTCTATTGCCATCCCTAGCTTGACCACGGCCTTTCGGTGGTTGTGGCCCACCTCTCACTGGATGAGCAACCCTCGGTTCAGTAGCTTGCATCTGTCCCGGCCTCTGAGGACAATCCTTAACTCTATGATCTTTGGACCCACATCAGAAACATGCTCCAATACGCTTCCAACATTCACCTAGATGTACCTTTCCACAATTCCCACAAGCTTGCGGTCTAACCACATTCATCGGAACTACTCAAACCGGCCCGTCCACTCTAGCCCTTTTAACCATCCCACTCGTAGCACCCGAGGGTCCTAATTCACTCCTAAATCGTTTCGGTCTTTTTCACGGTTCTGTCGCTTCGTGTACTTCACCTCTTCAGCAATCTTAGCTTTTTCCAATAGAGCAGCAAAATCACTCTCCCTCTATGGAGCAATCAGCACTCTTAGCTCATCTCTGAGGCCATCCTCGAATCACACGCTACGTTCATACTCCTTAGCAACTATACCACCAGCATACCGGCTTAACCTTAAGAACTCAGCTTCATACTCCGCGATAGTCTTATTACCCTGAGTCAGATTCAGGAATTCCTTCCTCCGAGCGTCCACATAGCTCTCCCTAATGTACTTCCCTTTGAAGGCAATCTTAAACAGCTCCCAAGTCACCTGCTCAGCTAGGGTACCATCCCTCACAGTGATCTACCACTAGTAAGCCTCGCCACGCAGCAAAGATACTGCTCCCTTTAGCTTCTGCTCCATTGAGCAGTCCAGGTCATCCATGATCTGCTTCGTAGCCTCCAACCAATATTCGGCCACATTCGAGGCTACACCCGATACGCCCCTGAAAATCTCCGCTCCTTTAGCTCGAAGTCGTTTATAAATAGATCCTCGATTCACCGTCCTAGTACTCGCCCCAACAACCCTTTTCAGAACTCGAATATCACCTGGGTGAAAGCGTCGTCCCCTGCGGCTCGATCATAAGACCTAATCTCAGTTGCCGGTGGCACTCATGCCTCTTCACTTGGCATATGTCCTGAAGATGAAGACCCAGCTTGTGCACTTCCTCGGCCACGACCATGGCCTCTTCTACGAGCTGCCCTCGTACTCACATCGTATTATTTGATTACGAATTTTATGAATTAGTTCAATATTCTAGTATTTATTACAGATGTTTTATGTAGAGATAGTATTTCTGTAACAGCCCTATTTAGACCTTAATCGAAACTGTGGTTTCGGGACCAAGAATTCGAGTCAGAAAAATATTTAAAAATTATTTTCTGTGTTTATTTTGTGTGAATTTTTGTCTGTAAAAATTTTGTGATTTAATTTTGTCTTTTAGGTGTCCAATTAAATAAAAGGGTTTAATCGCGTAATTTAAAAATTTGCTAGTTTTGATAATAAGGACTAAATTGGTGTTGGCTTCTTGAGTGGAAGCACTACTGATACAAAAATTCCATTTTTATATATGTATGTGCTAGTGTACGGCATTAAATAATTTGAATATGTTTTCCTTATTAAATATATATATGTATATATATATGTTATAAAAGTAAATATATATATTTAAGTGTTTATATGATAAGTAGGCAAAATTAAGGTGGATGAATACGTACTTAATATATAAGTTTTGGTTATTGATTCATTAATGGAAAAATTAGGAAACTAGTAATTAAGTTATAATAACATAAAGATGAAACATAAAAGAAAACATTAGCTTATATCATTCTCTTCACTAAAAAAAGAAACAAAAAGAAAAGAAATGGAGAAGCTTAGGTTTGGCCATCCTTCCAAGCTCGATTCAAGGTTTGTTCTTTGTCAATTTTTGATAATTTTTACGTTTTTGAGATCATTGCTTCGAGTAATACAAAACCCAAGCTTTAATTTTTTATTTTGATGAATATTTTGAATTGTGCCATTGTTGAGAGCTTATGATTTTTGTTGTTTGATGATGAATTATGAAAGGTATGGATTGGGTTAATATATATTGTAAAGGAATTTTTGATGATTTTGAGTAATTAGGACTTAATTATAAAAATAATAATTTGAGGGACTAAAATATGAAATTTATGAAAAATATGGGCTTGTATGAATCTTAGGAAGATTCGGCCTAAGCATAGTAAAGCCAAATTTTGAATATTTTGTGTTTTGTGCAAATTGGACTAAATTGTAAAAAGTGTAAAATGTTAGGGGTAAAATGGTAATTTACCCATTTATGGGTTTTTGGACTAAATTGAATAAAAATATGGTTGAATGACCTTAACTTGAATATTTTTAAATCATGAATCAAGAAATCAGATATGGATCGGGGATATACGAAAGTTGTCGACTAGTTGCCCGATTTCGTTTTGTATCGTTTGAGGTAAGTTTATAAGCAAATACATGAGTTTATCGATAATTTAATGTTATATTTACATGCTGTTATGAAATGTCAAGATTAAAATATGCTATGGTCGAATATGTTTAAATTGGGCTATGACACTTTCGAGTTCGGTTCAATCGAGATACGACGTCTGAAAGCCCCGTATGAACCTTAAGAATAGCTAGGATATGCATGTCATGACATAGGATTCCAATATATGTGTACGAGTAAGACCCTTTCTGGGACAGTGGCATCGATATGTGATTACATGTAAGACCACGTCTGGGACGTTGGTATTGTACGATATGTGTGATTATCCGAATGTCCTATCCAATTCTGAGTGGTTCATCAGGAAAAGATGATTTGTGTTCGAGGGTGTATAACGAGCTAAATGGCCAGGTATGAATTGGCTTATTGTGCACTTAAAATAAGGTAAGTGAGTAAGTTGATACTTAGTACAAACCATAAGGATTATATGTGGAATAGATAAGTGTATTCAGCAAATAGATTATTTTTGAATGAGTTTCCATTATATGCATATATAATTATGAGTATTCGTCCTTGTGAATATCATTGTAATTATTTTGTGATACACAAGCTTATATAATTGTTTGTATGTGAACTAAATTCTTGTTAATGTCTATTTGGCTTTGGAAATTAAAGGATAAAATATTAATTTGGCTATATGAGCATTCGACCAAGGTGATGTTTAGGAATGAATATATATATATATATTTAAAATATGAGCTTACATGTGTTGGATTTAAATGTGCTATGATAATATAATTTGGTGTAGTTTAATTAAGTTGATAATATTATTGAGTTGTTTATTTGCTTATGACTTACAAAGCTATGATAGCTTACTCTTTATATTCATGTTTACTTTGTTTTATAGATTTTGAATTCAAGTCACGAGCTCAGGATCCGTCAGAGAAGCTTATTACACTATCGACTATTTTCTTTGGTATTTTTATAAGCAGAATTTTGAATCTATGGCATGTATAGGTTAATTTATATTTAGTTATGTTTGAAGTGGTGTATATAATATGCCATACGAAAATGGCTAATCTGATACATAAGTATTTGATAATTTTGGTCATGGTTCTTATGTGTGCTAAGCTCGATTTATATGTGTTCACTAAATGATGATATGGTTGCTTATGACTTTAGTGATTCGGACATGTTATATTTTTGAGGTGTGGTTGGTATAATTTGATAAATTTTAAGTGAATTACTTTGAGATATTAGGGTATAATATGTGTGGCGTATTTGGTATGTGATATGATAAGTGTTTTATACGCTTATAATGGCTCTATATTTTAGGTTAAATTCAGTTTGGGGTTGACAATTGTTCAAGCCTTTTAATTAGTATATTGTATGTACTAGTGGTTCGGACATATGCTATTAATGTTGATATTTATGGTAGGTAACAATTGTGTCACATGCTATAATAGATAATGACGACTAATATATAGGTACTAGGACATGTGTAAATGAAATATTCGGTCACCTTGATTTAGCTGAAAATTTACTTATACTTCACTGGAGCATAAATGATTATATATATTAGATGTTACATATGTGTATTTAAATATGTGCAAGGTTGGTTTTATTAAATGTGCAGGTTGTTTTTAACTTATGTATATTAGGTGTTATATAGCTAGAATCGGTATGGTAGGTGATGAATATTGCATGTGTCTTGTAATTAAATAGTCAATTGTTCCATCATGTGTTTAATGTTAGATGTGGCCACTACTTAAGGTTGATTGCATATTCTGTACATGTATATGTTAGTCAATTCGGTCATGGAGCAATATATTAAGTTTTTTGTTTGTGATTATTTATTCAAATTTTTATAAAGTGGCAACATGATTAGACATAGGTTCTAAGGATTTGCCCTCAATGTTAAATTGTGAATGGCGTCAAGAAATTATTAATTAAGAAGCCCAAATATTGATTCACTTCATGTTTAAGAAATAAGCATGCAAGTTTATTTTGCCTATTTCCTAAGTCACACGTGATAGTATAGAACATGATTTATGGTTTATTAAATTCTAAATGTGTAAATAATTTAATTATCGTGTAAACACTTTAATGTTGTAAGCAACACGTTGGCTCAGTTGCAACATTGTTTATGCAAGATGTATGTCATTACTTAATTTGAAATGCAACTTGAATTTATTCTCAATTATAAATGAGTTCAACTTGAGTGAATATATGTATATTTAAATGTCTAGAATTGAACTGTTAATCAGTAATGCATCATAATCCTAATCTAGCGACGGATATGGGTTAAGGGTGTTACATTTCACAGTTTCGTTTTTGCGGAATCGTAGCCTAGCTACAGTCTCAGTCTTCTAGAGTTTTCAGTTTTCCTACTATCTCAGTCCTCTACAGTCTCATTGTTGCCCTAACTACAGAATTTTAGTAGGGTCTTAGTACTATCTACAGTAATGTTTCAGTTTTTGCAATACCATAGTTAAGTATAGTAAGGCAGAAAATACTTACAGACTTGGTGCTAGAGATTTAGTGTGCGACTCTTTAGAGATCAGATTTAGAAAAACTTAACTTTTGTCCATGGTAAATATTTTAAATAAATTTCAGTTCAAAAACTTCTTTAAAATCCTAAGCTTTTTGAAAATAACAATATTTTGGAAAGGAAATAAATTTTAAAAAGGATTTCCTTAAGGAAATTTCTCAAAACTGATTTTAATATCAGGTCAGGGCTTAAATTTTAAGAAAACATTCGAACCCATTCTACAACCAAGTTGTTGTAACTGGGACCTGATACCACTAAATGTAATACCCCAAACCCGGCCCAGACGTTATGGCCAGATCTAGTGTGTCACATGGACAATCGTCTAAGCTTTGATCTTCTTTATTAAAGCTTGGTGAAGTTTGAAATTAAGTTGTATTAAAAAGCTTGTAAATAAGAATCATTTTCCATTTTAAAAAACTTATTTGTTACCAAATAAAATTTCACCTTTTATTCAATCCCATTATGGCATTATTGACGTTAAGTTGTCCAATCGATGCGTGTTGCATGTTTTGGAAACATTTGATTAAGTTTGGAAAAAAACCCGCATAGACTAGTCTACTATTGAATAGCAAATCAACAAAAAAAACCCAAAATAAAATACCGAGCAGTCTTATTACAACTTAAAATCGAAATTAAAGAGGAAGAAATAAATATAGATGAAGTAAAATTTAGAAAAACTATAAGCCGAAAGAGTGAATCACGTGGCCACCTCGAATCCCTCGCAGCTCCAAGTCCTCTATGTTTAGGGGTTTCCTGCATGGAAGGAAATAAAACAGTGAGTTTGTGAAAACTCAGTGTGTAAAGAAGCCCAACTAGTGTCATAGACCAGTTCAAGCCCAGTCTGGGCCGAAGCCCTATTCAGTTAAATATTACACTGGGCCTTGGCCCTATTTAGAAAATAGTGTGGGCCTTGGGCCCATTACAGAAACAGATTAGATTATAATAATATATGCATGTATGCAAAGCCCAAGCCCAATCCAGCCCTACACACTACCTGTACCAGCCCTACACACCATGTGGGGAATAATTCAACCTACCTAGCCCTACACACCACAGTCGCAGCAGAGCTGCTAATACAGATCTCGTGGCAAAGCCACTGGAACAGAAATACGAGGTAAAGCCTCTAAGCAGATTACGTGGCATTGTCACTTTTAGCACTTCCTCTGAATCAACAACCCAACCCCATGCAAATTAGATTACAACATGACATGGTATTCATAATATTAGATACAGTAACATGCAAATCAGTTAACTTTTTCCTAGGGGTAAAATAGTCATTTAGCATCTAGGGGTAAAACGGTAATTTTCACCCTTCAGGGGTATTTTGGTAATTTTGCCATGTCTCTAAGTCTCATGCTTAATACAATCTACTAACAGATCTAACGTCGCTCCAACCGACTCAAATAGCCCATTTCATTTATACAGTGCCTTCGGGCCCTAAAACCCCTAATTGGGCCCAAGGAAGCCCACATGCTATTGTGGCCCGCTCAGTCAGATTTTACACATAATATCGTAGAATTAACATCCAATTCACCAAAAACCCATTTACTGCATACTTTTCCCTATATGGGCTTGTACGCACATTGGGCCCAATTTTGGCCCATCAAGGCCCAAATCCACCTAAGTGCACGAAAATGCGCACAGCAGCCTTACCGTCCACTATTGCCAATTTCACAGTTTCATACCGACCCACGAGTGCTCGCATGCTCGTAAGCGCTCGAAATGCCAACATTTTAACTTTTCGGCTTTTACCGATCTAATCTACTAGAGGGTGTCAATTACTCACTTGTTTGCGCACTACATCGAGATTCTGCACACGATTAACCTACAACAAACCCACTACAACATTAAACTATAATCCAAAAGAAATCGACATCACTTAATACCATCAGATTCGGCCATCGCTACCCAAAATCATTATTCACTTACCTTTGCCGAAATCTACAACTAGATCTAGATCTAGATCGCTTCAATGCCCCTAGCCTCGAACTGCTACTCGCTAGATCTCCCCTTTACCACACTAATACACATAAGAACCAAAAGAAAAGGGCTAAAATGGGTGTCTAACCAAAAGGGGTCAAAACCAATAACCACCATGGGAAGATAAGGGTTTTCGGCTTTTCTTAAATCACAAGAATATGAAAGAAGAGATTCGAGTACTTACCACTGGGATTTGCTAGATCGATTATTGCTAGAAGTTATTCCACCACTCTAAACCTAGATCTACTTTAATCAAATCACAAGAGGAGAAGTGCCTTAAAGTATTCGGCGAATAAGGCAACAAAAGAGGCGAATGATTGCTTAGGGACAATCGGCTAAAGAGAAAGACTAAGTGTCTTGAGTTTTCGACTTTTAGAGAAATAGGTTAAGAGAAAAAAAGAAGATAGCGATGGAGAGACAGAGTTTGAAGGTTTTTGCTAATATGAAGAAGATATGAGAAGGGTTTGGCTAAAGGAGAAATTGACTAGGAGAGTTTCGGGTTTTGGCTTTTGAAGCAATCGGCCAAAAGAATTTTAAGGAGATCACTTGATTCAACGGAGAAAGGAGAAGAATAAGAGAAAAAGAAAAGAAAGAAGAGAAGGAAGAAGAAAGTAGGTTCGGCCATTTGGAGAAAAGGTGGGGGTTCAGCCAAAAAAAGAAATTGGCAAGGGTGGCTAAAGACTTAATGATTTTCGGTTATTGAATACAAGGTGGAAAAGGAGAGAAAAGAATGAAAAGAATGAAAACCACTTGAATCTACCTATTTGGCAGTAATTAATTGACCAAAGAAAATCCCGAAAAGAAAAGGAATTCGGCACACTCATACCACAAATGCCGAAAATGTTACTTCCTAAAGACCCTAGCCGAATTTGCACCTACAGTCTGACAACCGGCTAAGTCTTGCTCCCCATTCAAAATTCCTAAATTTTCTCCTTGATAAACTCCTCCTTATCACTCTTTAATCCAATCCCATGAACACTTCAAACTCCTTCCTTTAGAATTCAGCTTGGATTCCACCTCTTACTATGCATGTGTAATAAAAATAAAACAACACTTTGCTCACCAAGGGATTCGAACCTTAGCTCCTTATAAGCCTCCACACGCCAACACCTTGAGCTCTAAGTGGCGCTACCTTGCCGCTTTGCCATAGGTTTTGTTGTGTTTTAAAACCCCAACTTTAATTTAAAAGCCCACTTAGCTCCAATCCACTTTCACCTAAGCCAAAAATAAAAATTTTGCCAGACCTTAGGCTTAACCCTAGGCCTCCTAAAGGTCCACTAAACACACCCAAAACATAACTCAGCACTTCAAGACATGCAAAAACAAATTCAAACAGAAATTCAAAAACCCTAAAAAAAAATAAAATTGGGCCGTTACAATACCAGCATGTAAACATAGCATTAACTTATCAATAAACATGTCTATTTGCTTATAAACTTACCTCGGGCGATGAAAAACGAGACGGGATGGCTAGTCGACAACTTTAGCTTTTCCCCGATCCAATTCTGATTTCTTTAATTCTTGATCTAAACATATTCAAATTACAATCATTCAAACATATTTTCATTCAATTTAGTACAAAAACACATAAATGGGAAAATTACCATTTTACCCCTAACATTTACAATTTTTACAATTTAGTCCCTAATGTACAAAACACAAAATTATGCAAAATTAATCACATCTAGGGTAGGTCGAATACTCCTAATGTCCAAATAAGCCTATATTTTTCATTAATTTCACGTTTTAATCCCTCCACATTTTTATTTTTGCAATTAAGTCCAAATTACTCAAAATCATCAAAAATTTCTTTACCTAATATGTTAACCAGCTCCATCTCTTTCACAATTCATCATCAAACCATAAAAATCATAAGCTCTCATCAATGGAATAATTCAAAATATCCATCAAAATAAAAAAAATGAAAGCTTGGGTTTTGAAGATTATTAAGCAACGATCTCAAAAACGTAAAAATAATCAAAAACCGACAAGAAAACGAACCTTGATTGAGCTAAATAGATGGCTGAGCCCTAGGCTATTATTCTTCTCTTTAGTTTCGGCAATTAGAAGATGAACAATGATGAATATGATTTTATTATTATGTTATAATATGTTATATTATAACATTTTATTTCATTTCCCATTTTACCCTTAATAAAATAATAATGAAATTTTATAATCTATGTCTAATGCCGTCCATTACACTTACTTTGGGGCTTATTGCAACTTTAAGGTTTTCATTTAAAAAGCCATGTACAATTTAGCCCTTCTTAGAAAAAACCACTGAATTTTCATTTTATGCGATTAAGCCCTTTTATTAATCAGACACCCAAACGATAAAATTAAATCACGAAAATTTCACAGATATCAATTCATACAAAATAAACACAGAAAATAATTTTAAAATATTTTTATGACTCAAATTCGTGGTCCCAAAACCACCATTCCAATTAGGGTCTAAACCGAGCTGTTACAACTCTCCCCCTTAGGGATTTTTGTCCCCGAAAATCTTACCGGTGAATAGGTTCGGATAACGTTCTCTTATTGCATTCTCTGGCTCCCACGTTGCTTCCTCAACTCTATGTTTATGCCACAATACTTTAACTAACGGAATCTTCTTATTTTGCAATTCTTTAACCTCACGAGTCAAGATGCGAGTCGGTTCTTCTTCGTAAGTCATATCTCGTTGAATTTCTATCTCAGACGGACTAGGCACATGCGAAGGATCAAATCGATACCTCCGAAGCATTGAAACATGAAATACATTGTGGATATTTTCTAACTCAGGTGGCAACAATAACTTGTAAGCTACCGGCCCAATACATTCTATAACCTCATACAGCCTAATAAACCTCAGACTCAATTTACCTTTACGACCGAATCTGAGTATTTTCTTCCACGGTGAGACTTTCAAGAAGACTTTGTCCCCAACCTAGAATTCTATATCCTTACGTCTCAAATGCGCATAAGATTTTTGACGATGAGATGCTGCTATCAAACCTTCACGGATGACTTTCACTTTCTGCTCAGTTTCTCTAATTAAGTCAACCCCGTGTATCTTATTTTCACTGAGTTCAGTCCAGTACGGCATTTACGACCATACAAAGCTTCATAAGGTGCCATTTTGATGCTTGATTGGAAGCTGTTATTATATGCAAATTTAATCATGGGTAGGTATCGTTCCCACGTACCTTCAAACTCGAGAATGCATCATCTCAACATATCTTCAAGTATCTGAATGATTCCCTCAGACTGGGCATCTGTTTGTGGGTGGAAAGTAGTACTGAAATGAAATTTCGTACCTAATGCATCTTGCAATTTCTTCCAAAACCGCGATGTAAACCTCGGATCTCTATCCAAAACAATAGATATAGGCACACCATGTAGTCTCACAATCTGAGAAACATACAATTCAACCAACTTATCAAGTGAGTAGTCTGTACGTATCAAAAAAAATGAGTTGATTTAGTCAATCTATCGACAATAACCCAGACTGCATCTTTCTTGCTCGGTGTCAACAGCAGACCAGATACAAAATCCATCGTAACCCAATCCCACTTCCACTCAGGTACTATGATAGGCTGGAGTAATCCTGACGGCACCTGGTGTTCTGCTTTTACTTGTTGACAGACTAAACATCTTACAACAAAGTTAGAAATGTCCCATTTTATTCCATGCCACCAGTAAAACTGTTTCAGATCATTATCATCTTTGTACTACCTGGGTGAACAGAGAACTGACTACTATAAGCTTCATTCAAAATCATCTGAATCAACTTTAAATTCCTCAGAATGCATATTTGGTCTCTGAATCTCAGACAATCATCAGCATCAACTCTGAATTTTGAATTAGAATTCGTCTCACACTAAGCTTGTTTTATAATCAATTCATTATCAACCTTATGGGCATCACATATTTGTTGAATAAATAACGGTCTAGCTTTCAATTCGGCTACTATCGAACCATCATCAGTCATGGCTATATGCGTATTCATTGCACGCAAAGCAAACAGTGATTTTCGGCTTAAAGCATCAACAACAACATTAGCCTTTCCCGAGTGATAGTCAATCACAAGCTCGTAGTCTTTAACAATTCTAACCATCAACGTTGTCTCAAATTCAGATCTTTCTGAGTCATTAGGTATTTCAGGCTTTTGTGATCAGAATAAATATGGCATTTCTCACCGAACAAATAGTGCGCTAGATCTTCAGTGCGAACACAATAGCTGCCAACTCAAGGTCATGTGTCAGATAATTCCTTCATGTGGTTTTAATTGTCTTGAGGCGTAAGCTATAACTCTGCCTTCCTGCATCAAAACACAACCCAAACCATTCAAAGATGCATCACTATAGATAACAAATTCTTTACCTGATTCTGGTTGGACTAACACTGGAGTTTTAGTCAAAAGAGCTTTCAACTGATCAAAGCTTTTTTGGCACTTCCCTCACCATTCGAACTTAACATCTTTCTGTAACAACTTTTTCATTAGAGCTACAATTATAAAGAAGCCTTTCACAAACCGTCTATAATAACCAGCAAGTCCTAGAAAACTTTGAACTTCAGAAACATTCTTTGGGGGTTTCCAATCAAGTATGGCTGAAATTTTTCTTGGATTAACCCGAATACTTGATGCTGATACAACATGGCCTATAAAACTGACTTCACTTAAACCAGAACTCACATTTACTGAATTTCACATACAACTGTTTATCTCGCAACGCCTGTAACACAAGTCTCAAATGTTTGGTATGTTTCGCTTCATCGCGAGAGTAGATCAAGATGTCATCTATAAACATAACCACAAACTGGTCCAGATACGGTCTGAATATCCAATTTATCAAATCTATGAAAACAGCGGGTGCATTAGTGAGTCTGAAAGGCATAACTAAAAACGCATAGTGCCCGTACCTCGTTCTAAAAGCAGTCTTTGGCACGTCAGAGTCTTTTACTCGTAACTGATAGTAGCCTGATCTCAAATCTATCTTTGAAAATAATGTAACTCATTTTAGCTGATCAAACAAATCATCAATTCGTGGTAATGGACACTTATTCTTTATAGCCACTTTATTGAGCTATTTGTAATCAATGTACATTCTCATAATTCCGACTTTCTTTTTCACAAACAATACAGGTGCACCCCATGGGGAGAAACTTGGTCGCCCAAGACCTCTATCAATTCTTGTAACTGAGCTTTCAATTCTTTTAATTCTGTAGGTGCCATTCGGTACGGAGCTATGGATATCGGAGTCATCCCAGGCATTAATTCAATACCAAACTCTACTTCCCCAATAGGTGGCAAACCCGATAATTCTTCTAGAAACACATCCAAATACTCACATACGACAGGTACCGGTTCAATGTTTCTTTCAGCTACTTTACTGTTGAGCATGTAGGCAAAATAAGCTTCACACCCTTTTCTCACATATTTCTGAGCTAGCATCAAAGAAATCACTGCTAGCAAACCACGCAAATCACTAGATTAGATTCGAATAACTTCATCATTCTGGCTCCGTAGATCAATAGTCTTTCTTTTGCGATTCACAACAGCATCATGTAAAGTTAGCCAATCCATGCCCAGAATTATGTTGAACTCATCAAATGGAAGCGACATCAAATCAACGGGAAAACAATAATCTCGAACCATCAAGGGATAATTCTTACACACTTTATCAACCATAACACACCGACCCAAGGGGTTTGACGCTCTAATCTTAAACTCAGCAGACTCAACAAGTAGAGTGTTGCTGAATACTAATGTCTCACACACATAAGAATGGGTAGAACCAGGATCAATCAATGCAATTACATTAGTATCATAAGGAGTGAATGTACCAGTAATAACATCTGGGGATGAAGCTTCCTCTCCTGCTCGAATAGCATAGGCTTTGGCAGGTGCACGAGTCTCTAATATAACTATCGTATCTTTAGTCCCTCTCTGACTGCCACTCGTATTACCAACATTTTTGGGTGGTCTACCTCAAGATGTAGTATTACCTGATCTTATATTCTGCACTAGATTTTCTTCTGCAAACATTGGGCAATCTCGAATAAAATGATCTGTCAATCCACATTTAAAACAGGCCCTATCATGCAATTTACAAATGTCAGGATGTCATTTACCACAATGGTTACACTCAAGTTCATTTGGTCTGACATTACCCACACTCGCTACTGAAGTAGTTCTCGACCTCACTAGTGGTCTATTCTGATCCCGTCTGGAGTAACCTGAAGTAGCTTTGGAACGACTGAAATCATCTCGCAACTTCCTTGATGCCAACTGAAATGACTTACCAGATGTTCTTTTGTATGCATCTCTAGCTTCAAAGTCAGCTTTTCTTTTCTCTTTCCCGAGCTCTTTAGCCATACATGCTCGCTCAACCAGTACCATGAACTCTTTCATCTCAAGTATGGCAACTAACAGTTTAATGTATTCATTCAACCCTTCTTCAAATCTTTGACACACTATGGCTTCAGTGGAGACACACTCTCTGGCATAACGACTGAGCCTCATAAATTTTCGCTCGTACTCTGTCATAGTCATCCGACCCTGTTTCAGCTCCAGGAATTCTTTACGTTTCTGATCAGTAAATCTCTAGCTGATCTATTTCTTACAGAACTCAGTTTGAAAAAATTCCCAGGTCACCTGCTCTCTCTGAACCACTGATACTAGGGTATTCCACCTGTGATATGATGTGTCTCGAAGCAAAGATATTGCACAGTTCAGACATTCATCCGGAGTACAGGATAACTTATCAAACACACGAATAGTATTATCAAGCCAAAGTTCGGCCAGCTCAGCATCATCATCATCAGTAGCTTTAAACTCTTCAGCCCCATGTTTTCTGATTTTGTTAACAGGTGGCCTATTTGATCTCAATGGATCACTTACTTGAGGTATAGCTGACATTTAGACTAGGTTAATCAAGGGTGGAGGTTGTTGTGCCACTGGGTTAGTGTGGATATACTGAGTAAACCAGTCATTCATCATTTGATAAAAGGCTTGTTTAGCCTTATTTTCTTGATTGCTCGAAGTCGGTCGAGAATCAATCGGTGCTACCCCTTGCGCGAGAGCAGGCGCTACACTCTCGACATCATTACCTGCAACTCTGTCAGGATCCATTTACTGTATGAAAACACTTTTTAAATGTTAGAAGTCATCACACTATCGTAGTATATAATTATGGCATGTATAACTAGACTCTCACACGCTACGTTAGTCCTAGAACCGACTGAACCGCAGCTTTGATACCAATTAAATGTAACACCCCTAGCCCATATCCGTCGTCGGATTAGGATTAATAGGCATTACTGATCAACAGTTCAATTCCAGGCATCTAAATATATGCATATATTCACTCAAGCTGAACTTATTTATAATTGAAAATAAAATCAATTTGCGTTTCAAAACAAGTAATGACATATGTCTCACATAAACAATTTTGCAACTAAACTCACGTATTGCTTACAGCATTAGAGTATTTACATGGTAACCAAATCATATACACATTTAGAATTAAACACATGATAGAACAATCGACCATTTATTCACAAGGCACCTACAATATTCATCACTTAACAACGAATCAACTAACTTGTATACATTTATCCAACATTTTTTTATGTCATCGTGTCTATCATCACCACCAAACCAATTCCAAACATTTAACACCGAACACATATAAATGAAAAGCAACCTTCACATTTAATAAAATCAACCATGCACATATTTTCATATATATATATAACATCTATAATATAATCATTTTATACCCAAGTAAAGTGTAAACAAATTTTCAACTAAATCAAGGTGATCGAATATTTCATATACACATGTTCTATTATATATATTGATGGCCATTAATTTATTATAGCATATGACATAGTTATTACCTAGCATAAATATCATCATTATAATCATGTGACCGAACCACAAGTTCTTTTTTTCTCTTTTCTTTTGCAAGCCATATATATATATTTATACTTTAATACATTTCCAGGATGACATAATGATTTTAAAAGACCACAACATATAATATATTTATTAAAAGGCTTTAACAACAATTCAACCCCAAACCGAATTCAACCTAATAAATAAAGCCATCATCAATGTACAAAATACTTACCACATACCAAACCATGATCAAGTATTATAGCATATATCAAGCGAAAATCATGGACAGCAAAACTAAGCACATATAAAGCTGAAACTAAGCATAAGTAAGAAGCAATTTTCGCATGGCCTTAGTTACATAGCAAAAATCAACATTTAGTACATACATTCCTACCTATGCATGCCATAATTTAAGTTTAGCGAAAAAGATACCAAAACGGTGGATAGTGTGATGAACTTGGTTGACGATTTCCCGAGCTTGCAGCTTGACTTCAAAATCTATAAAACCTAGTAAACATAACACAAGAATAAGCTATCAAAGCATAGTAAGTCATAAGCAAATAAACAACTCAATGTCTTATTCAACTTAACTAAATTAAATTAGATTATTATACCAATTCACATTTAAGTCCAAGCACTTATATATATTACGTTACATACATATAATCATAGACATTTATATTCTATTATATTATCACTTTAACCGAATGATTATAAAGCCAAAATTAATAGATCATCATTTAAAACTCAAGGCTGAATATTTATTAAGTACCTACTTCACATGCTAAACATGTACAAACTCAGATTATAACATAGTCTCATGTACATATAATAATCAGTTGACTGAATGCATAGAAATACACATACACAAAATTAATATTTATTCAATAATGTGCAATAGGCCGAATACACTTAATTTAAAACATGGAAATTCATGTTTTATATCATATATAACTTATATTGTCAAACAAGTCATATACAAACCTTATCATTAATAATTAGCAAGCTAATTTATACTTGTCACGTCTTTTATTCATTTAACACATCCGATCACAATTTGTCTTTGCCTGATGAACCATTTGGAATTTGATAGGACACTCGGATAATCATGTAATTCGTACAATGCCAACGTCCCAGACGCGGTCTTACATGTAGCCACATATCGATGCCATTGTCCCAGACAGGGTCTTACTCGTAAACACATATCGAAATCACAAGTCGATGCCATGGACTTACTCGCACACATATATCGGAATCCTATGTCATGACATATGTATCCTAACTATTCCTAAGGTTCATACGGGACTTCCAGACATCGTATCAGGGTCGAATCAAACTCGGAAATGTGGTAGCCATACTTAAACACATTCGGCCATAACTTAATTTAATCTTAGCATTTCATACCAGCATGTAAACATAACATTAACTTATCAATAAACATGTCTATTTGCTTATAAACTTACCTCAGGGATGAAAAAAGAGACGGGACGGCTAGTCGACAACTTTAGCTTTTCCCTAATCCAATTCGAATTTCTTTAATTCTTGATCTAAACATCTTACAATTAAGCTCATTCAAACATATTTTCATTCAATTTAGTGCAAAAACTCATAACTGGGAAAATTACCATTTTACCCCCTAATGTTTATAATTTTTACAATTTAGTCCCTAATGCACAAAACACAAAATTATGCAAAATCAATCACATCTAGGGTAGGCCGAATACTCCTAATGTCCAAATAAGCCTATACTTTTCATTAATTGCACATTTTAAACCCAACATTTTTATTTTTGCAATTAAGTCCAAATTACTCAAAATCATCAAAAATTTCTTTACCTAATCTGTTAACCCACTCCACATATTTCATAATTCATCATCAAACAATAAAAATCACAAGCTCTCAATAATGGCATAATTCAAAATATTCATCAAAATAAAAAAATGAAAGCTTGGGTTTTGAAGATTACTAAGCAATGATCTCAAAAATGTAAAAATAATCACAAACCGACAAGAAAACGAACCTTGATTGAGCTAAATAGATGGCCGAACCCTAGGCTATTATTCTTCTCTTTAGTTTCGACAATTAGAAGATGAAAAATGATGAATATAATTTTATTATTATGTTATTATATGTTATATTATAACATTTTATTTCATTTCCCATTTTACCCTTAATGAAATAATAATGAAATTTTATAATCTATGTCTAATGACGTCCATTGCACTTACTTTTGGGCTTATTGCAACTTTAAGGTTTTCATTTAAAAAGCCAAGTACAATTTAGCCCTTCTTAGAAAAAACCACTGAATTTTCATTATATGTGATTAAGCCCTTTTATTTAATCGGACACTCAAACGATAAAATTAAATCAGGAAAATTTCACAGAGACCAATTCACACAAGATAAACATAGAATATAATTTTAAAATATTTTTTTTGACTTGGATTCGTCGTCCCAAAACCCCTATTTCGATTAGGGTCTAAATCGGGCTGTTACAACTCTCCCCCTTAGGGATTTTTGTCTCCGAAAATCTTACCGGTGAATAAGTTCGGATAACATTCTTTCATTGCATCCTCTAGCTCCCACGTTGCTTCCTTAACTCTGTGGTTATGCCACAATACTTTAACTAACGAAATCTTCTTATTTCGCAATTCTTTAACCTCACGAGTCAAGATGCGAGTCGGTTCTTCTTCGTAAGTCATTTCTCGCTGAATTTCTATCTCAGACGGAATAAGCACATGCGAAGGATCAAAACGATACCTCTGAAGAATTGAAACATGAAATACATTGTGGATCTTTTCTAACTCAAGTGGCAACAATAATTTGTAAGCTACCGACCCAATACGTTCTATAACCTCATACAGCCTAATAAACCTCGGACTCAATTTGCCTGTACGATCGAATCTGAGTATTTTCTTCCACGATGAGACTTTCAGTAAGACTTTGTCCCCAACCTAGAATTCTATATCCTTACGTCTCAAGTCCACATAAGATTTCTGACGATCAAATGTTGCTATCAAACCTTCACGGATCACTTTCACTTTTTGTTCAGTTTCTCTAATTAAGTCAACCCCGTGTATCTTATTTTCACTGAGTTCAGTCCAATACAGTGGTGTAGGGCGTTTACGACCATACAAAGCTTCATAAGGTGCCATTTTGATGCTCGATTTGAAGCTGTTATTACATGCAAATTCAATCATGGGTAGGTATCGTTCCCACGTACCTTCAAACTCGAGAATGCAACATCTCAACATATCTTCAAGTATCTGAATGATTCGCTTAGACTGGTCATCCGTTTGCGGGGGAAAGCAGTACTGAAACGTAATTTTGTCCCTAATGCATCTTGCAGTTTCTTCCAAAACCGTAATGTAAACCTCAGATCTCTTTCCGAAACAATAGATATAGGCACACCATGTAATCTCACAATCTGAGAAACATACAATTCAGCCAGCTTATCAAGTGAGTAGTCTGTACGTATCGGAAAAAATGAGTTGATTTAGTCAATCTATCGATGACAACCCAAATTGCATCTTTCTTGCTCGGTGTCAACAGTAGACCAGATACAAAATCCATCGTAACCCTATCCCACTTCCACTCAGGTACCATGATAGGCTAGATTAATCCTGACGACACCTGGTGTTCTTCTTTTACTTGTTGACAGACTAAACATCTTGCAACAAAGTCAGAAATGTCCCGTTTCATTCCATGCCACCAGTAAAACTGTTTCAGATCATTATGCATCTTTGTATTACCTGGGTGAAAAAAGCACTGACCACTATGAGCTTCATTCAAAATCATCTGAATCAACTCTGAATTCCTCGGAATGCATATTCGGTCTCTGAATCTCAGACAGTGCTCAGCATCAATTCTAAATTTTGAATTAGCATCCATCTCATACTGAGCTCGTTTTATAATCTATTCATTATCAACCTTTTGGACATCACATATTTGTTGAATAATTAACGGTCTAGCTTTAAACTCGGTTACTATCGAACCATCATCAGTCATGGCTATATGCGTATTCATTGTACATAAAGCAAAGAGTGATTTTCAGCTTAAAGCATCAGCAACAACATTAGCCTTTCCCGGGTGATAGTCAATCACAAGCTAGTAGTCCTTTAACAATTCTAGCCATTGACATTGTCTCAAATTCAGATCTTTCTAAGTCATTAGGTATTTTTGGCTTTTGTGATCAGAATAAATATGGCATTTCTCATCGAACAAATAGTGACGCCAGATCTTCAGTGCAAACACGATAGCTGCCAACTCAAGGTCATGTGTCAGATAATTCCTTTGATGTGGTTTTAACTATCTCGAGGTGTAAGCTATAACTCTGCCTTCCTACATCAGAACACAACCCAAACCATTCAAAGATGCATCACTATAGATAACTAATTCTTTACCCGATTCTGGTTGTACTAACACTGGAGCTTCAGTCAAAAGAGCTTTCAACTGATCAAAGCTTTTGTGACACTTCTCTGACCATTTGAACATAACATCTTTCTGTAATAACTTTGTCATTTGAGCTACAATTAAAGAAAAACCTTTCACAAACCGTCTACAATAACCCGTAGGTCCTAGAAAACTTCGAACTTCAGAAACATTCTTCGGGGGTTTCCTATCAAGTATGGCTGAAATTTTGCTCGGATCAACATGAATACCTGATGTTGATACAACATGGCCTAGAAA
The DNA here is from genome assembly GCA_020496765.1 of Gossypium stocksii. NCBI lineage: Eukaryota > Viridiplantae > Streptophyta > Magnoliopsida > Malvales > Malvaceae > Gossypium > Gossypium stocksii. The sequence goes on from CM035621.1 coordinate 54,754,546, forward strand.
ATTGACTTCACTCAACCAGAACTCACATTTACTAAATTTTGCATACAACTGTTTATCTCGCAACGCCTGTAACACAAGTCTCAAATGTTCGGTATGTTTCGCTTCATCATAAGAGTAGATCAAGATGTCATCTATAAACACAACCACAAACCAGTCCAGATATGGTCTGAAGATCCGATTCATCATATCCATGAAAACAGCGGGTGCATTAGTGAGTCCGAAAGGCATAACTAAAAACTCATAGTGCCCGTACCTCGTTCTGAAAGCAGTCTTTGGCAGGTTAAAGTCTTTTACTCTCAACTAATAGTAGCCTGATCTCAAATCTATCTTCGAAAATACTGTAACTCCTTTTAGTTGATCAAACAAATCGTCAATTTGTGGCAATGGATACTTATTCTTTATAGTCACCTTATTGAGCTGTCTGTAATCAACGCACATTCTCATAGTTCCGTCTTTCTTTTTCAAAAACAATACAAGTGCACCCTACGGGGAGAAACTCGGTCGCTCAAAACCTCTATCTGTCAATTCTTGTAACTGAACTTTCAATTCTTTTAATTCTGTAGGTGCTATTCGATACGGAGCTATGGATATCGTAGTCGTCCCAAGCATTAACTCAATACCAAACTCTACTCCCCCAATAGGTGGCAAACCCAGTAATTCTTCTAGAAACACATCCAAATACTCACATACGATACGTACTGATTCAATCTTTCTTTCAGCTGCTTTACTGTCGAGCACGTAGGCAAAATAAGCTTCACACCCTTTTCTCACATATTTCTCGGCTAGCATCAAAGAAATCACTATTGGTAAACCACACAAATCACTATATTAGATCCAAATAACTTCATCATTCTGGCTCTGTAGATCAATAGTCTTTCTTTTGCAATTCACAACAGCATCATGTAAAGTCAGCCAATCCATACCTAGAATTATATTAAACCCATCAAATGGCAGCAACATCAAATCAGCGGGTAAGCAATAATCTCGAACCCTCAAGGGACAATTCTTACACACTTTATCAACCATAACACACCGGCCCAAGGGGTTTGACACTCTAATCTTAAACTCAGTAGACTCAACAAGTAGAGTCTTCCTAAATACTAATGTCTCACACACATAAGAATGGGTAGAACCAGGATCAATCAATGCAATTACATTAGTATCATAAAGAGTGAATGTACCGGTAATACCATTTGGGGATGATGCTTCCTCTCGTGCTCGAATAGCATAGGCTCTGCCAGGTGCACGAGTCTCTGATCTAACTATTGTATCTTTAGCCCCTCTTTGACTGCCACTCGCATAACTAGCATTTCTGGGTGGTCTACCTCGAGCTGTAGTATTACCTGATCTTGTATTCTGCACTGGATTTTCTTCTCCTAACATTAGGCCATCTCGAATAAAATGATCTGTCGATCCACATTTAAAACAGGCCCGATCATGCAATCTGCAACTGCCGAGATGTCATTTACCAAAATGGTTACACTCAAGTTGATTTGGTCTGACATTACCCACACTCGCTACTCAAGTCATTCTCGAGCTCACTGGTGGTCTATTCTGACCCCGTCTGGAGTAACCTAAAGTAGCTTTGGAACGATTGAAATCATCTCAGAACTTCTTTAATGCCAACTGGAATGACTTACCATATGTTCTTTTGCGTGCATCTCTAGCTTCAAAGTCAGCTTTTCTTTTCTCTTTCCCGAGCTCTTTAGCCTTACAGGCTCGCTCAACCAGTACCATGAACTCTTTCACCTCAAGCATGCCAACTAACAGTTTAATGTATTCATTCAACCCTTCTTCAAATCTTTTACACATTATGGCTTCAGTGGAGACACACTCTCTGGCATAACGATTGAGCCTCGCAAATTTTCGCTCGCACTTTGTCACAGTCATCTGACCCTATTTCAGCTCCAAGAATTCTTTATGTTTCTGATCAATAAATCATTGGCTGATATATTTCTTACAGAACTCAGTTTGAAAAAAATTCCCAGGTCACCTGCTCTCTCCGAACCACTGATACTAGGGTATTCCACCTGTGATATGCTGTGTCTCGAAGCAAAAATATAGCACATTTCAAACATTCATCCGGAGTACAGGACAACTCATCAAACATACGAATAGTATTATCAAGCCAAAGTTCAGCCCGCTTGGTATCATTATCATCAGTAGCTTTAAACTCTTCAGCCCCATGTTTTCTGATTTTATCAACAGGTGACCTATTTGATCTCAATAGATCACTTACTTGAGGTATAGCTGTCAGTCTAGAATGGATTAATCGGGGGTGGAGGTTGTTGTGTAGCCGGGTTAGTCCGGATATACTGAGTAAACCAGTCATTCATCATTTGATAAAAGGCTAGTTTAGCCTCATTTTCTTGATTACTCGAAGTTAGTCGAGAATCAGCCGGCTTTGTCCCTTGCGCGGGAGCAGGCGCTACACTCTTGACATCATGAGCTACAGCTCTGTCGGGATGCATTTACTATATGAAAACACATTTCAAATGTCAGAAGTCATCACACTATCGTAGTATATAATTATGGCATGTATAGCTAGACTCACATACGCTACATTAGTCCTAGAACCGACTAAACTGCAGCTCTGATACCAATTAAATATAACACCCCTCGCCCATATCCGTCGCCGGATTAGGATTAAGAGGCATTACTGATCAATAGTTCAATTCCAGGCATCTAAATATACGCATATATTCACTCAAGTCGAACTCATTTATAATTGAAAATAAAATCAATTTGTGTTTCAAAACAAGTAATGACATATGTCTTGCATAAACAATGTTGCAACTAAACTCACGTATTGCTTACAGCATCAAAGTATTTACATGGTAACCAAATCACATACACATTTAGAATTAAAACACATGATAGAACAATCGACCATTTATTCACAAGGCACCTGCAGTCTTCATCACTTAACACTAATAAACTAACTTGTATACATTTATCCAACATTTTTTTTATGTCATCGTGTCTATCGTCACCACCAAACCCATTTCAAACTTTAACACCTAACACATATAAATGAAAAGCAGCCTTCGCATTTAATAAAATCAACCATACACATATTTACATATATATATATAACATCTATAATATAATCATTTTATGCCCAAGTAAAGTGTAAATAAATTTTCAACTAAATCAAGGTGATCGAATATTTCATATACACATGTTCTATTATATCTATTGATGGCCATTAATTTATTACAGCATATGACATAGTTATTACCAAGCATAAATATCATCATTATAAACATGTGACCGAACCACAAGTTCTGTTTTTCTCTTTTCTTTTGCAAGCCATATATATATTTATACTTTAATACATTTCCAGGATGACATAATGATTTTAAAAGACCACAACATATAATATATTTACTAAAAGGCTTTAACAATAATTCAACCCCAAACCGAATTCAACCTAATAAATAAAGCCATCATCAATGTACAAAATACTTACCACATACCAAACCATGATCAAGTATTATAGCATATATTAAGCCAAAATAATGGACAGTAAAACTAAGCACATATAAAGCTGAAACTAAGCATAAGTAACAAGCCATTTTCGCATGGCCTTAGTTACATAGCCAAAATCAACATTTAGTACATACATTCCTACCTATACATGCCATAATTTAAGTTTAGCGAAAAGGATACCAAAACGGTGGACAGTGTGATGAATTTGGCTGACGATTTCCCGAGCTTGTAGCTTGACTTCAAAATCTATAAAACATAGTAAACATAACACAAGAATAAGCTATCAAAGTTTAGTAAGTCATAAGCAAATAAACAACTCAATGTCTTATTCAACTTAACTAAATTAAATTAGATTATTATACCAATTCACATTTAAGTCCAAGCACTTATATATACATTCATGTTACATACATATAAGCATAGACATTTATATTCTATTATATTATCACTTTAACCGAATGATTATAAAGCCAAAATTAATAGATCATCATTTAAATCTCAAGGCTGAATATTTATTAAGTACCTAATTCACATGCTCAACATGTACAAACTCATAGATTATAACATAGCCTCATGTACATATAATAATTAGTTGATTGAATGCATAAAAATACACATACACAAAATTAATATTTATTCAATAATGTGCAATAGGCCAAATACACTTAATTTAAAACATGGGAATTCATGCTTTATATCATATATAACTTATATTGTCAAACAAGTCATATACAAACCTTATCATTAATAATTAGCAAGCTAATTCATACCTGTCACTTCTTTTATTCATTTAACACATACGATCACCATTTGTCTTTACCCAATGAACCATTTGGAATTGGATAAGACACTCGGATAATCATGTAATTCGTACAATGCCAATGTCCCAGATGTGGTCTTACATGTAGCCACATATCGATGCCATTGTCCCAGACAGGGTCTTACTCATAAACACATATCGAAATCACAAGTCGATGCCATGGACTTACTCGCACACATATATCGGAATCCTATGTCATGACATATGTATCCTAACTATTCCTAAGGTTCATATGGGACTTCTGGATGTCGTATCACGGTCGAATCAAACTCGAAAATGTGGTAGCCATACTTAAACACATTCGGCGATAACTTAATTTAATCTTAGCATTTCATACCAGCATGTAAACATAGTATTAACTTATCAATAAACACGTCTACTTACCTCGGGCGATGAAAAACAAGACGGGACAGCTAGTGGACAACTTCAGTTTTTCCCCAATCCAATTCCAATTTCTTTAATTTTTGATCTAAACATATTCAAATTAAGCTCATTCAAACATATTTTCATTCAATTTAGTCCAAAAACACATAAATGGGAAATTACCATTTTACCCCTAACGTTTACAATTTTTACAATTTAGTCCCTAATGCACAAAACACAAAATTATGCAAAATTAATCACATCTAGGGTAGGCTGAATACTCCTAATGTCCAAATAAGCCTATATTTTTCATTAATTTCACATTTTAAGCCCCCCACATTTTTATTTTTGCAATTAAGTCAAATTACTCAAAATCATCAAAATTTCTTTACCTAATATGTCAACCCACTCCACGTATTTCATAATTCATCATCAAACCATAAAAATCACAAGCTCTCATCAATGGCATAATTCAAAATATTCATCAAAATAAAAAATGAAAGCTTGGGTTTTGAAGATTACTAAGCAATGATCTCAAAAATGTAAAAATAATCAAAAACCGACAAGAAAACGAACCTTGCTTGAGCTAAATAGATGGCCGAACCCTAGGCTATTATTCTTCTCTTTATTTTTGGCAATTAGAAGATAAAAAATGATAAATATGATTTTATTATTATGTTATAATATGTTATATTATAACATTTTTTTCATTTCCCATTTTACCCTTAATGAAATAATAATGAAATTTTATAATCTATGTCTAATGCCGTCCATTACATTTACTTTTGGGCTTATTGCAACTTTAAGGTTTTCATTTTAAAAGCCAAGTACAATTTAGCACTTCTTAGAAAAAGCCACTGAATTTTCATTTTATGCGATTAAGCCCTTTTATTTAATCGGACACTCAAACAATAAAATTAAATCACGAAAATTTCATAGATATCAATTCACACAAAATAAACATAGAAAATAATTTTAAAATACTTTTTCGACTCGGATTCATGGTCCCAAAACCACCGTTTTGATTAGGGCCTAAATCGAGCTGTTACACGAGATGCTCCTCCTGAGCCGATAATGGTAAGCCCAAAGGCTAAACATGTAATGCCGAAGGATGAACGGTAAGTTTGAAGACTGAATGGTAACCCGAAGGCTGAACATGTAATCCTGAATGATGAACGATAAGTCCGAAGACTAAACATGTAGCTCGTGAGCTATGGTGAATCTGCAACAAATGCAGGAACTCAACCACCCTATAGCCCTAGTGACATGTCACTTGTATCCTACGATTTTCTATGTTTCGAATGGTTCTCAATAAATTGGACATATAACTCATATGCATTTCAATACATTATTTCACATATATAGAATATGTAATTCAACATGTATTTAATAGGCAAACTTGATTCCATAGTTCATTAAATGTTCATATAACATTAAAACATCAATTATAAACATTATACAAGTTTAATTCTAATTATACGAACTTACCTTGATTTAGGTCGTAACTCAAAATCTACTCGTCCACATTTTGTTTTCAGCGATCAAATTATGAGATTTGTTTGTCTTGATCTATATTAACCAAATTTAACTCAATTATTCATTAACGCATTCAATTAAACACATATACATGTATTTTGGCCTATTTTGTAAAATACCCTGTGTATTTTCTCATTTTAACATTTTAGTCCTTAAAACACAATATAACAATTTACACATTTTTAACTAAATTTCTCTATAGTCGAATACCCTTGTAGTCCATATAAGCACATATCTTTTATTTATTCACATTTCTAACCACAAAATTTCTACCTTTTTCAATTTAATCCTAAATACTCAATTTTGTCAAAAAATCACTTTATAAAACTTGTATATCTATAAACAACCATCAATAGTTTATCAAGAAACATCCAAATACACGTGTATTCAACAATGGCACATTTCAAAAACATCATCAATTTCAGAAATTAGGGTACGGGTCAGCTATACCAAGTTGCAATGAGCTCAAAAACATAAAAAATCACTAAAAATTGAATCAAATTGCTTACCCAAATTAGCTTGAGAATTGCCTAATGAGAAATGCTTAAAAACCCTTGTTTTTCATTGGAAAATCGATGGAAGATGAATGAGAATATTGCCATTATTCTTTTTACTAAACCAATATACCATATATTTAATAAATACCAAAATTAACATTTATTAAACCATAAAAAATCATATGATATATGGACATAAATGTCCACTATCTTTAATAAAGGAATATTTACAACTTAAGGCATTCTATTTAATAAACCAAAGTCAAATAAGACATTTATGTTATAAAACTCATATTTATCGCTTTACGCAATTTAGTCCTTTTTTACCGAATTAGCTAACCAAACTGTAAAATTTCTTTACGAAAATTTCATACGGTAATTCTAACATGCTATAAACAGAAATAAAATAATAAAAATAATATTTTGACTCGGTTAAGTGGTCACAAAACCACTCGTTCTGATTAGGATCTAAATCGGGCTGTTACAACTCTCCCCCTTTAGGGATTTTCGTCCTCGAAAATCTTACCGATAAACTGGTTAGGGTACTGTTTTCGCATAGCTTCCTCAGGTTCTGATAAATCATAAATTACCTCATGCTTAGTACATTTATGAATGAATTACTCCTTGATTGTGGAATTTGATGCTCCTAAACCTTTAATTTCATGTTTTATACTCAGGTGAGCTTAGGAGAGTGAAAAGAACAAGAAACAGACTGAAAACGGAGAAAATGGGCTAAAGCAAAGAATCGACACGGCCTGGAGTTCACCACACGGGCGTGTCACACGGTCGTGCCACATAAACAGGCAAGAGCACGGCCTAGACTCGATTCATACGGACAACCCACACGGCAGTGCCACTTTAACAGGCTTGAACACGGCCTAGCATTGACTGATATGGGCGTGGTACACGGGCGTGTCCCTGTCATGAGAAAGTTCAATTTCACGAGGAAAAAGCTACTTAAGGGCTAAGAAAGACTCTCCAAACTCTATATAAAGACCCTAGGAGGCGACTACAAGGGTGTGTATTAGTCCCACCAAGGGTACAGCCTACCTGCCAAGACGGAGAGCTAAAGGTAGGGAATTACTCGAAGGAAAGCCGATTAATCCATCTCAGAAGCCAGGATCTACATCAAGACAGAAGATCTCCCTTCAATCCTTTCAAGAGTTTTGGGTTTTCTTATGTTTTGTTATTTTATTTATTCTGAAATGTTTCTTTTTATAATTATGAACTAAAACCCCAAATAAGGGGGATGAAACCTAAGACGAATCTTATTATTGTTATCTGAACTATATGATGTATATTTGACTTGTTCTTAATTGTGTTTTTAATTCTTGAATTGATATTTCTGGGATATTGATTTAAGTCAGATGTGCTTAGGTAGAGGAGCAAAGGTCCCTGTTTAAGAGTAGATCCAACACAATTAAGCGGAGTTGATCGTAATCCTAGACATAGGACGACGAAAATCTACCGGATTAGAGTGAAATCTAATATGGGGATCCATAGATCGAGTTAATGCAAGACTAGGGGTTTTAATTAGAAAGAGATTTCAATTAATCAACCTAGGATTAGTTGTTCTTATCCTCAATAAAGGTGTTAACAAAATTTAGGGATCTCTACGGATCAAGTCGAATGAAGAAATCGTCTGGTTCAGAGTTAGATAACAAGTGAAGTGCAGGTGGATTCTTCCTAAGGTATTGTCCTTATCAATCAGTTTTCCCAAAGCAATTTTCCCAATTTACTCTTTGTCATTTCTTTAGTATAATTTAGAATAGTTTACAACCAAACCCCTTTTTATTCTTAGGCTAGATAATAGGAAAGAAGTTATTACTAGTACTTTTAGTTCCTTGGATTCGATATTCCGATCTTGCCACTAGCTATACTTCTATTTGATATGTGCACTTGCCTTTTATCGTGATAATAGTTAGTCTTTTAGGTATGATCAATTTATTACTTCATCACATCACAAGAGATCAAGTTTTTGGCACCGTTGTCGGGGAACTAAAATATTAGGAACACTCGATTCCTATTACTTTAGCTATTTTTACTGTTATTGCAATTTATTTTCTATTTTTATTTTAGGTTTTTAACTTTCTTCTTTTCTTTTACTATTCTCTTCCAGGTGTCTCTAGTTTATGACTAGAAGAAACCCAGGAGGACCATTATTGTTAGACGACGATCTAGAAGCCACAGTTTGTAGAACTCATAGAGAAATAAGAAGAAGCTTGCGATATCCAGAACAAGGACAAGAAGAAGAGCCTGAAGCTACTGAAGAGATGGAGACAAATTAAGATAATCAGCTACCTTCTGTAGTAGTCGCAATTCCTTTCGAGTAAAATACTATTCCTCGTACTATGTATGATTATACTAAACCTAATTTGGCTGGTACTAAATCTAGTATTATTAGGCCTACTATTGCTACAAATAATTTTGAACTGAAACCTAACACTATTCAGATGATACAACAGTTTGTTCAGTTTGATGGTTTGCAGGATGAAGATCCTAACACTCATTTAGCCAACTTTTTGGAATTATGCAACACATTTAAAATAAATGGTGTTTCTGATGATGCCATTCATCTTTGGCTATTCCCATTCTCCTTGAGGAATAAAGCTAAACAGTGGTTAAATTCTTTACCACGAGGGTCTATCACTACATGGGAACAAATGACCGAAATTTTTTTACTTAAATATTTTCCTCCAGCTAAAACGACTAAATTAAGGAATTATATCTCTTCTTTTGTGCAGATGGATTTAGAAACACTTTACGATGCTTAGGAGAGATACAAAGATTCATTGAGAAGGTGCCCTCACCATGGGCTACCCCTTTGGTTACAAGTTCAACCTTTTCACAATGGTTTGAACCCCTCAACTAGACAAATGATCGATGCAGCTAGTGGAACAATCAATAACAAAATGCCAGAAGTAGCTTACGAGTTTATAGAGGAGATGTCACTGAATAACTATTAGTGGCAAGTCATGAGAACAAAGCCACAAAAAGCTATAGGGGTTTTTAATGTTGATGCGGTCACCATGCTTTCTAATCAGGTACAACTTTTAAATAAAATGATTGATGGTTTAGTTGGTTCTACGTAGGTACACCCAATGATGCAATATGACTCAATCCAAGGAAACATAAGCAACTCTGAGTACTCCACATATGGATATGGCATGGAAAGCAAGCAAGCCAACTATATGGGTAATAATTCTAGATCTCAAAATAACCCTTATAGTAACACTTGCAACGCAAATTGGAGGAATCACCCCAATTTCTTATGGGGAGGACAAGGCAATCAAAGAAATCGAAGACCACTACCCCCTCCGGGATTTCAGCAACCACCATACCAGCAAGAGAAAAAGCCGAACCTTGAGGAAACGCTCTTGAAATTTATCGCCGTGTCAGAAACCTATTTCCAGAACACCGAGACGACACTTAAGAACCAACAAGCATCCATTGAAGGACTTGAAACTCAAATAGGCCAGCTCACTAAGCTAATCTCTGAAAGACCACAAGGTGGGTTACCAAGCAACACCGAGACCAACCCTATGGAGCAACTCCATGCCCTCAATATTATGGAGAAGGGTTAGCCAAAACCAAACCAGAGCCAAGTAAGGAGACTATGGTAAGCAGAGGTAAGGATGAGGTAAGTAAAAAAAAACTAATTGTTAAAGAATATAAGCCTCATGTCCCATATCCTAGTGCACTAAGGAAAAACCGCACAGACGAGCAATTCAGTAAATTCCTTAAACTCTTAAAGAAATTACATATTAACTTACCGTTTATTGAAGCTCTGTCACAGATGCCAAACACTGTTAAGTTTTTAAGAGAGCTCCTGACTAACAAACGAAAGCTAGATGAGTCATCTCATGTGGAATTGAATGTAGTGTGCTCAGCAATTTTGTAGAACAAGCTACCCAACAAACTAAAAGACCCAGGGAGTTTTACAATTCCTTGCTTACTTGGTAGTTTAGACATTAAAAATGCTTTAACTGATTTAGGGGCAAGTATAAATGTAATAACTTATAAATTGTTTAAGCAACTAGGTCTTGGAAAACCTATATAAACTAAGATGAGCATACAATTGGTTGATAAAACCATTAGATTTCCTAAGGGCATAATCGAGGATGTGCTTGTTAAAATTGATAAATTTATATTCCCAGTCGACTTTTTTGTTTTAGACATAAATGAAGATAGCAATGTACCCCTAATTCTAGGATGACCATTTTTAGCAACTGCTAGAACCATAATTGATGTAGGCACAAGCGAGCTCACACTTCGTGTAGGTGATGACAAAAGTACTTTGCAGGCTCGTAACTCTAATAAGACTGTTGACAATAAAGACGTTATTACGAGTCCTAATAATAAAAAAGATCTCACCGCCCAACCCTCTTTGCAGGATACTCTTCACATAGGTAAGGTCAAACAACATACGAACCCATCCAAGGGGACCACACATGAAAAACAAATGCTACAGCTTGAAGAATTAGACGAGTGGCTAAACTATCGACAAGAGAAACCCAAAGTATGCCACATCACACCAGAGCATCACCATGACGACCTTAAGGTAAAAATGAATCAATTTAAGGTAGGGGATACGATATACTTAGAGGAGGAAGATCCTCAAACTTCAAATTCAAAAGCTCATACAGGTGATACTCCTCCTTTCATAATAATGAAAATTTTCCCCTATGGTATAGTCGAGAAACACATAAGACATTTGGCACATTCAAGGTAAATTATACTCGACTCAAACCTTATTTTGATAGTGAAACTAATAGTAGGAGAGAGGAGTTCGAACTCCTCAAACCACCATGACCATGCAAGCTTGAAAGAAGTCAAGCTTAGACTATAAACAAGCGCTTCTCGGGGGCAACCCGAGCACTAACATAGTTAAGTACTTTTGTTTAAGCTCTCTAATTCATCAACCAACCTTCTGAATACAGGTTTTTCATGCCATACGGCCATGCCCATGGGCGTGCCTAAGGCCGTGTGAACACCATGGGCAAACACACAGCCGTGTGATACGGTCGTGCGCAAAGGGGACAAAAATTTTCCCAACACGGGCTTCAATAATTCACCACGGCCGTGCGAGGTGGCCATGGCCAATCTTGATAAATCAACATGGCCGTGTGACACTCTTGTGCCCCAAGGCTATGGTCGATCCTGAGAAATCAACATGGGCGTGTGACACGCCCGTGTCCCAACCCCGTGGTTGAACCTGCCAATTTAACACGAGCGTGTGACCCCCAACACGGGCGTGGGAGAAGTGAACATCAAAGGACACGGTTGTGTGCCCAAACATGCCCAAGGAACACGGGAATGTGTCACGACTCAGGCGTGCTAAAAGCCTAGAAATTCGAACCACATGGGCTAAAAACGATTCACTCGGGCTTGTGACACGCCCATGTGCCCCAAATCCTATATAAAAGCCCAACTATTCATCTTTTTCTCCACTAAAACCCTAAAAACCTCTAGACCCACAACCCATACCAGCCATCCCTAGTGCCGCCGCCGACTAAAGCCACGCCACCACGCCTGTGCAAGCACCACCACGACCGTGTTCTGCTCTTAACCTCACATTTTTTGTTCCTCTTTCTCTTTTTTCTCTTAGTTTTAATGTTTTTAACTACTTATCTGTGCCTCACACAACTACCAGACATGCCCATATGTACGGTCCTGGCAAAACTGGGCCTACATACTAACTTATGCACACAGCCACAAGACACGACCGTGTGTCCAGGCCATGTGAAATTCATGAAGCTATTGACTTGAGCCAACGGGTACCAGACACGGTCGTGTGTCTAACCAGTGTGGCATATTGACCAATTCAACTACAATACAGGGGCCACATGGTTGAGTCACACGCCTGTGTGCTCTGTGTGGCACGAAATAGGCTTGGTAGAAGCTATTTTAATCCTCCAAATGTTCTTGTACCTATAAGCAATACTTTACAACATTCAATATACCAATCGAGCAAACAATTCAACCAAACACAAGTGCTTTTATACCAACCTATAATCAATCAATGTCATGCCAATTTGCATCAACCAAACATGTACCAAATAAGCTATTGGCATACCTATTTCAACTCATCAAAACATTTCAATAAAGACACCTATCAAATATCCACATTCAAACCTCACCTATGCCATGTACCATTCATCCAAAATATCATATAAAGAGCATAACATATAATGCATACATGAAAAGCTAACCATTATCGTTCAAGTCATATCTCATAGCCTGAATAAGTGCCTAAAATCACATCACATTCATTAACATAGCTAACATAAACATTAACTTATAAACTAGCCTATACATGCCATATTTACCATATTTACAAAGATTCAAAAGTACAGAAAGCTTGAGTGGATAGTGTGATTACAATCTCCAACTTGATTGAAATCGAGCTAGCTTCTGAATCTACAAACATGGAAAAGAAATAACAAAGTAAGCTTTTAAAGCTTAGTAAGGCCGTATAATATAGAATTTAACTTACCGAATAAACAAATAAAAGTGCAAATAACATTATCAAACCCAAAATCCTATGTCCTTAATGCCTATTCAACAATCACAACCATGTTAGTTATATAACCATCATGTATTCATCCAATCCAATGATGAAACAAATCTTTAACGTTCATGTGATCATATTTCATATTACAATTCATTCATTTATTTTATACTCATATAGCATATATTCATATAACCATGTAACCATTTATCTTTACATATCAATGTCCCATATAACACATAAATCATGTAACATATAACTTGCAAACGTATATTTGTAACATGTAATTCATGTAATTCTTGTAGTTCATGTATTAAACATCTCATATACATATTGGATCTCATGTAAGATGTGTCATATAAACTTATACTTGTAGCATATAGTCTATGCAACCTGTAATTCATTTAACATATAATCTCATATAGAACATGTACTTCTTGTATCACTTATAACATATATTTCATATATTACTTATCGGTAATTTGCCTGTTGAACCTTTGAGAACAACGAGGGATACCCAGGTGATATACATACATAGTGTATATATGTAACCTGTAAATTCATCAATTCATCGTATATGCTCTTTCGAACTACGTACGATATGCTCCTCTTGAGCTGGTAACAGTAAGCCCAAAGGCTAAACATGTAATCCCGAAGGATGAATGGTAAGTTCGAAGACTGAACGGTAACCCAAAGGCTGAACATGTAATCTCGAAGGATGAACGGTAAGTCCGAAGACTAAACGTGTAGCTCATAAGCTGTGGTGAATCCGTAACAAATGCAGGAACTCAACCGCCCTGTAGCCCTAGTGACATGTCACTAGTATCCTACGACTTTCTATGGTTCGAATGGGACTCGGTAATCAACTTAGACATATAACTCATATGCATTTCAATACATTCTTTCACATATATACAATATGTAATTCAACATGTATTTAATAGGCAAACTTGATTCCATAGTTCATTAAATGTTCATATAACATTAAAACATCAATTATAAACTATACAAGTTTAATTCTAATTATACGAACTTACCTCGATTTAGGTCGTTACTCGAAATCTACTCGTCTACCTTTCATTTTCCCCGATCAAATTTCGGGATTTGTTTGTCTTGGTCTATATTAATCAAATTTAACTCAATTATTCATTAAATAGCCAAAATTGTTTTCTTTTCTTTCTCAATATTCGGCCAAAAATGGAAAGAATGAGAAAGAAATTTGTTTTGTTTTAATTATATTAACCTTATTATTGAATTACATTTTTAACCTTAATTAATTTCATTTAAAAACATATAATGGATGGCCATGATTGTCCACTTACACTAATCATGGTCTAATCACATCATAAGGACCTCACATTTAATAAATCATATCAATTAAGCACTTAAACAGTTAGAGTGCAACTTTTGCATTTTACGCGATTTAGTCCTTTTATGAAATTGGCCATCCAATCGACAAAATTGAAATAAGAAATTTTCACACATATCAAATCACATGCTGTAAACACCAAAAGTAATATTAAAATAATTTTCCGACATCAGATTTGTGGTTCTAAAACACTGTTCTAATTTGACTGAAAACGAGATGTTACAACTCTTCCCTTAGGGATTTTCGTCCTCGAAAATCTTGCCGGTAAAAAGGTTAGGGTACTATTTTTGCATAGCTTCCTTAGTTTCCCATGAAGCTTCTTTGACCTCGTGTCAATGCCATAAGACTTTCAATAATGCAATTTTCTTATTTCTCAGCTCTTTGATCTCACAGGCAAAAATTTGGATTGGTTCTTCACTATACGACAAATCTAACTGAATCTCTACTTCGATCCGGAAAATGAAATGCGAATAATCAGATCGCTATAGTCGAAGCATTGATACAGGAAAAACATTGTGAATTTTCTCTAAATCACTCGGTAAAGCTAGTCGATATGCCACTGGACCTATTCTTTTGATGATTTCATATGACCCTACGAATCTCGGACTCAATTTGCCTTTACGACCGAATCGAAGTATTTTCTTCCATGGAGACAACTTTAAAAATACTCTATCCCCAATCTGAAACTCAATATCTCTCCGTTTCAAGTCTACGTACAATTTCTGACGATCTGATGCTGCTTTCAGACCACCACGAATTACTTTCACTTTCTGCTCAGTTTCTTTAACCAAATCGGCCCTGTGAATCTGATTCTCGCTAAGCTCAGTCCAATATAATGGTGCTCGGCATTTACGATCGTATAGAGCTTCATAAGGTGCCATTTTGATACTCGATTGAAAGCTGTTATTACACGCAAATTCAATAAATGGAAAATACTTTTCCCACGTACCTTCAAACTCAAGAATGCAACAACGTAACATATCCTCAAGTATCTGAATAATTTGCTCGGATTGACCATCCGTCTGCGGGTGAAATGCAGCAGTTAATTTGTCAAGCAAATAGTCCGTACGTACTAGAATGAAATGAGCTGATTTCGTCAATCTGTCAACAACAACCTAGATTGCATATTTCTTTCTCGGAGATAGGGGCAAACCTGACACAAAATCTATCGTTATTCTATCCTATTTCCATTTTGGAATCATAATAGGCTGTAACAAACCTGAAGGCACTTGATACTTAGCTTTAACTTGTTGACAAATCAAATATTTTGATACAAATTCAGAGATATCAAGTTTCATATTAGGCCACCAATAACGCTGTTTCAAATCATTATACATTTTTGTGCCTCCCGAATGAACAGATAAATGACTACCATGTGCTTCTTTCAAAATCATCTGAATCAACTCTAAATTTCTCGAAACACATATTCGGTCTTTGAATCTCAAACAATCATCGGCATCAACTTGAAACTCTGAATCAGGGTTCAAATCACATTAAGCTTGTTTTGCTAATATTTCATTTTCAACTTTCTAAGCTTCACAAATCTACTGTAGAAACAATAGTCTCGCTCTTAACTCAGCTACAATCAAACCATCTTCAGATATAGTCAATCGAGTATTCATCGCACGTAGAGCAAACAAAGATTTTCGGCTCAAAGCATCAGCAACAACATTTGCTTTTCCTAGATGATAGTCGATCACTAACTCATAGTTTTTTAACAATACAAGCCATCTCTGTTGTCTCAAATTCAGGTTTTTCTGAGTCATTAAATATTTCAAACTCTTATGATTAGAATAAACATGACATTTCTCACTGAACAAGTAATGGCCCCAAATCTTCAACGCAAACAAAATGCCTACTAACTCTAAATCGTGCATCGGGTAATTCTTTTCATGTGGCTTCAACTGTCTAGTGGCATAAGCTATAACTTTGCCTTCCTACATTAAAACACAACCCAGACCATTCAACGATGCATCATTATAGATCAAAAATTCTTTACCCAATTCTGGTTGAACTAACACTGGAGCTTCAGTCAATAGAGCTTTCAACTGATCAAAACTTTTCTGGCATTTATCTGACCACTCAAACTTAACATCTTTCTGAAGTAGTCTCGTCATCAGAGTTGCAATCATTGAGAAGCCTTTTACGAATCGTATATAATAGCTAGCTAGTTCCAGAAAGCTACAAACTTCAAATACATTTCTCAAAGGCTTCCAATCCATAATTGTAGAAATATTGCTCGGGTTGACTCGAATACCTGCGGCTGACACAGTATGCCCTAGAAAACCAACTTCTCGCAACCAAAATTTACATTTACTGAACTTTGGAAATAACTTCTTATCACGTAGAGTCTGTAATACGATTCTCAAATGTTCGGCATGCTCAGATTCATCACGTGAGTAAATCAATATGTCATCAATAAACACAATGATAAATCAATCTTGATACAGTCTAAAAATCTGGTTCATCAAATCCATAAGACTGCAGGAGCCCAAAAGGCATAACCAAAAATTCATAATGTCAGTACCTCGTTCGAAAAGTAGTTTTTGGCACATCGGAGTCTTTAACTCGCAATTGATAATAACCCGATCTCAAATTTATCTTTGAAAACACTATAGCCCCTTTCAACTGATCAAACAAATCATCAATACACGGTAGAGGATATTTATTCTTGATAATTACTTTGTTGAGCTACCGGTAGTCAATGCACATTCTTATAACTCCATCTTTCTTTTTCGCAAAGAAAATTGGTGCACCCTAGGGAGAAAAACTTGGTCAAGTGAAACCTCTATCTGTGAATTCTTGCAACTGAGCTTTCAACGGAGCTATCGATATAGGAGTTGTTCCCGGCATTAACTCAATACCAAATTCACCTTATCGAACCGGTGGTAATCCTGGTAACTTTTTAGGAAGCACATCCGGATATTCACACACAACTAGCACTGGTTCAATCTTCTTTTTAGTCATTTTTGTATCTAGAACATAAGCAAAATAAGCTTTACAACCCTTTCTTACATATCTCTGAGCTGATATCAATGAAATCATCGCCGGTAACCCATTCAAATCATCTCACTCAATGCGGACAATCTCATGATTTTGATGTAACACCCCAAAACCGGCCTAGAAGTTAGGCCCGAATCTGACGTGTCACATTGAAGTGTTTTTCGAAAACCTTGTTTCCATTGAAAACCCTTCTTATTAAAGCTTGTTGCCATTTAAAACTTGTGTAAAATCTAGAATTATGTATGCATATTTTTAAAACATGGTTTATTAAAAGACGTTCTCTTGTAAAATGTTATTACTTTTAAAACCTTAACTGTTACGAATGCCTAATTTAAACCAGTTGCAAAAACGTGATATTTTGAAACGTAGTTGTTGTTTTGGAAAAACTGTGTTTGACTTCTAGCAATTATAAAACAACAAATAAAATCCAAATGTAAAAACCAGAAAGTTAAAAAAAAAGCCTTATTACAACCCAAACTGGAATAAAGTACTTAAAAGTAAATCAAGACAGAGCATAAGCAATGTGTGGCCTTCCTCGAGTCCCTATCCTCCTAAAGCTAGGGATTACCTGCACAGTTATTAAATGGGGTGAGTGTTTTGAAAACTCAGTGTGTAATCCCCTACTATATAAAAGGAACAGTTAGTCATATAAAAGAATTAAAAGTCTGGGCCCCAGCCCAACTACAGTTTCAATATCAATTGGGCCTTAGCCAACTATAATAGACAGTAACAGATGGACCTTAGCCCATTATAGAATCAGAAACTTTGCCAAAACTAGAATCAAAATCAGAATCAGAATCAGAATCAGAATCAGAATCAAAATTAGAATTAGAATCAGGTAACAGAATCAGAAGTAGATTATGAATGCAATGCCCAAGCCTAGCCTAAATCCAACCACTACACTCCACCCGTACCAACCATATACACACCATGTGGGGAAACAACTTGACCCACCCAGTCGCTACACTCCACAGACGCAACAAAGCTGCTAATATAGATATCGTGGCAGAGACACCAGAATCAGATAACGTGGCAAAGCCACTTAACAGAATACGTGGTGCAAGCCATCGATAACGGGTCTATAATCGTCACAAAGCCTGTAATATTGGCACAAAGCATTTGGTAATGGCACAAAGCCCCTAATAACGGTACGAAGCCCACAATATCGATACGAAGCCCACAATAACGACACACAGCCTTCGGTAATGGCACAAAGCCCATAATAACAACAGGAAGCCCACAATATCAATACGAAGCCTATAATAACGGCACACAGCCTTCAGTAACATGATCAGCACTTAGCCATCGATCGGTCCGCAGTCGTCTCAGGCGACCCATGTGACCTTATCAAATCAGTATGAATATATAGTTCTTAAGCCTTCGGTGGATCCACAGTCGTCAAGCAACCATGCGATCCTAACAGATCAAATCTTCCTCCGTACAAAATCCCAACCTATGCAACATGTCATGTTTGTAGAATGTCATGCCCATATTTGAATCAAACAATCACTGTCAAGTCATTCATATCACCAACATATGTTCACAATCAAATCCGTCAAACACACAGTCCAAGTCAGTCACTTGCCCACAAGGGCAAAATAGTCATTTAACACCCTATGAGCAAAATGGTAATTTTACCCCACAGGGGTATCTCGGTAATTCTACCCTACAGGGGTATTTCAGTAATTTCACAAATCAAGGGTAAAATGATAATTTTACAAATTAGGGGTAAAACGATAATTTTACAAATTAGGGGTAAAACAGTAATTTTCCAAATTAGGGGTAAAACGGTAATTTTACAAATTAGAGGTAAAACAGTAATTTTACAAATTAGGGGTAAAACGGTAATTTTGGAAATTAGAGGTAAGATGGTAATTTTACAAATTAGGGGTAAAACGGTGATTTTACAAATTAGGGGTAAAACGGTACTTTTGTAAATCGGTGGTACTTTGGAAATTTTACAAGTCGAGGGTATTTCAGTAATTTGGTAAACCAAAGTATTCTAAACAGAGATAACAATGCGAATGGGCCTAGGGCCCATTCTCAACCAAAATGGGCCCACATGCTCGTGCGGCCCTTTTAGCCCAAATCTAGCCACAGATATACGATTCACCTAGTCTAGTCCAATATTTACTACATAATTAAACAACTTATCTAATTGGGCCCATAGGCCCATTGGGCCCACATGGCCCCTTTCGGCCCATCGCGGCCTAAAGTAGCCGTCCTACAGCTAGAGTAGTGAGAAATACACACCTGATAGGAATCTGGAGTTAATCCGTGCTTCGAACACTCCTATGCCCAAACGCCAACCAAGGTATGCTTACTCTCCTCATGGTTTGCTCTATTTAAAGCCAGCTCCTCACCTATTGCCATGCTAGCTTCCCGATGTGGGATCCCTCCGTCAATCCTCCAAAATAAACTCATTAGCAAAATAACCAACCTTTGCGTGCAAAGGGATTCGAACCATAGTCCTCCCAATAGCCATGCCACGCCACCACCACTAGGACACAAGCTCCTTTGTGTCATAAGTCCACCACATTTAACTTTAAAGCCCACCTACTCGCTTCTAGATTTAATTAAAAGAAAAACCAAAATAAATTGCAAGAGCCAAGACTTGAACCTTGGACCCCTTGCTTCCCTGTCCACTAAGTGACGCTACTTTGCCACTACACCACACTCCTTTTTGTGTCATGCTTTCACCAAAAATATTCTTAAAGCCTACCCACTAACGTCAAGGCTCCCATAAGAAAAACATAAATTTTTGCTAAGGCCCAGGTTTGAACCCAGGACTTCTCCAACACTTCCAAACCTCTTAGCCATCACACCAACACGTCATTCAGTAAATATAAGCCCGGGGCCCATTACACAACCCAAGTGGGGCCCATATGTTTGCATGCCCCGTTAAGCCAGATTTGCCCATAGCCACGTGTACGACACAGTCGGTCCATTAATTCCTGTAAGTCCAAAGACAACAACCTGTGGGCCCACAAGCCTATTGGGCCTATACGACCCATTCTTATAGGCCCAATTTCAGGGCGTTACATCTGACATCTCAAATAAATTGTCTTTCATTTACAGTTTACTATATCATCATGTAGTGTTAGCCAATCCATACCCAGAATTATATTGAATTCATCAAATGGCAACAACATCAGATCGGCTAGAAAATAGAAATCCAGAATCATCAATAGGCAGTTCTTGCATACTTTTTCAACCAAAACACACTTGCTTATGGGGTTCAATACTCTAATCACAAATTCAATAGACTTTATAGGCAAAGTCTTCCTGGATACTAAGTTCATACATATATACAAATGAGTTGATCCTGGATCTATGAATGCAATCACATTAGTATCATAGAGAGTGAAAGTACCAGTAATAACATCTGGAGATGAAGCTTTTTCACGAGCGCGAATAGCATAAGCTCTAGTAGGTGCTTGGGCTTCGGATCTCACATATAACAGCCCTAACCTGCATCTGTCACCGGAATGGGGTTACTAGGTATTACCAGAAGAAACACTACTTTCAAACAAATGCACACATGTAACTAAGCAAAACATCAAGCTTGTGATCTTAATTAATAAATAAACATACACATATATCTCTGCTAATTTAATTCCTTTCATTTCATACATTTATACTTACACATTTAAAACAAATAGTTCAAATTACAAGGCATATGTGGTCAAATTATAATTAGCTCATTCAATCACTATCATAATACAAAAGTTAATACTTAACATACTTAAAATGACTATCACATGACTGAAACATAACTTAAATTTTAACAAAATTTCCAACCAAAAATGTGCATCAAATCATGAGTCAAAGTAAGCATTAATTAACATATTAACTTAACTTTATTATGTCATTATAACACATTAACAACTAAAACATATATATATTAAATTAAAAAAACCATAACCGAATATGTATATATAAACATATATATATATATACCATTTATAATTTGCATTTCAAATCTTCTATTATTATAAATATATATATCCTTATTTAGTGAATTTCATAGCACATCAGAAATTTGTAAATTAACTAACTTATAACATATACACAACATTTATACGCACTTATATCAAAACCGAACATGTATTTTACCATTTCATGCTATTAGCCAAACCTAATGGTCAATTTCTATGCATCACGAATATACATATTGCTTAGCCGATTAAAGCAATTCAAATCAAATCATTTGAATTTTCATTCACTACTAAATTTCATGAGTACAATATAACATCTTATAAACTAACTCATTAAATATCAGAATATAAATATCAAATCACGAATAACTCACTCTCATTTACCAGACCAATTTCATTACATAACCAATTATCAATACCTCAAACTATAGCCATTTATCATATACACCACATTCATGAATCACATATATATATCACTCAATCAATAAGTCCTATCACAAATTCACATTATATCAAATATGGCACACATATTTTACCAACTATACCTCAAAAATACATCATAGCCGAATCATTAAAACCACAAGCAAACATGTCATCACTTGATAAAAGCATATAAACCAAGCTAAACACACATAAGAACCATAATTTAGGATAGCAAATACTCATATCAATTTGGCCATTTTCACATAGCCAAAATATATAAATCACTTTAAAACATATCTGAAAAGTAGTATAGCCTAAACATGCCATAACTTCGAAATTTAGCTGTTAAAAAAAATACTGATAAACAGACGATAGTGTGATAGACTTCGTTGACGATCCCCGAGCTCGTAACTAGTAACCTAAAATCAAAAAAACAGAGACAAACAAACACTCAAAGAGTAAGCTATAATAGCTTAGTAAGTTATAAATAAATAAACATCTCAAGCATATAAATAGTTCCAACAAATACAATCAAATTATAACTACAAAATTCATATAACAAGCATATAACTATCCATGAACTAAGTTAACCGAATATGCCTATATTTCTTAGCTTACATAATTTCCATACTTATGTAACACCCCAAACCCGGCCCAGACGTTACGGCCAAGTCTGGTGTGTCACAATGAAGTGTTTTTCGAAAACCATGTTTTCATTGAAAACCCTTCGTAATGTTTAGAAACTTTTATCGCTAAACTTGTATAAAACCTTAGCTTTAACAAAACATGATACATTGTAATAATCAAAACATTGTGAACAACCTTGTAAAATCTTATGGGAAATTTTTTGAAAACTCGTAAACATCTGTAGCTGCAGAAAACATGTTATTTTAAAAATAGTTTAAGTTATCAGAAAATCAGATCCTCTTTGTCATGGCTGAAAGTGAATGGATACTATGCACTAGGTAGGATTCAAGAGAAGAGGAGGTGAGTCATTTAGACTGCTTACGTACCAAGCTCTTCCTAGATCCACTCCTAGACATGCACACATCCATTGCCACACTTTAACCTTGTGATTTCTCTACGAACAAATTAAGTTTAAATGTATTGAAGATATACATTTGTGAAAAACATTTACGTTGCGAAAGCTTTGCTCTACTTATCGAGATATTTTGAAAACAAGTAGCATTAATAAAACCGTGCCCTAAAGCTAACGCATTAAGAACAATTTATATAATATCATACTTAAACTAAAACAAATTAAAAATTATTAAAAAGACCTTATTACAAACCCAAAATCAAAATAAAAGTAATTAAGATTAAACTGAAATAATTAACTTGATTTAAACCATCAGTCCTGTCCAAGTGGCCACTCTGAATCCCTCCCAGCTCCAAGTCCACCAATCTAAGTTCACCTGCGAGGATGGAAGAAGAAGGGGTGAGTTTGGAAAACTCAGTGTGTGCAGAACCCATCCAAAGCCCACATCGGCTCAAGCCCACTGGGCCTAAGCCCTATCTAATCTCAGTCAGATACTGGGCCGAAGCCCTATTCAAATAACAGTAATAACTGGGCCGAAGCCCTATTCAGATTACAGATACTGGGCTAAAGCCCTATAACAGATACTGGGCCGAAGCCCTATTCAGATAACAGTTTGGCCCATAGGCCCATAACAATACAGTACAGTATAACAGTATGAATGCAACCCAATTGGGGAGACTACTCAACCCACCAACCGCTACACACCACCCGTACTAGCCAACACACTATGTGGGGAATAACTCGACCCACCCAGCCCACACACCACAATCGCAGCATGGCTGCTCAGATAAACAGTACACGAGGCGAAGCCCCTTTCAGAAACAGTACGAGGCATAGCCCCTTTCAGTAACATGGCAGTGCCACTCACACTTACTCCAATAATAAAACCCAACCCATGCATCAGACATACATACATCATGATATGCAGTAACAGAAACAGTCATGTCAAACAGTATAGTCGATTTTAGCCCTAGGGGTATAATGGTAATTTTATACTTAGGGGTAAATCAATAATTTCTCACCCTAAGGGTATTCCAGTAATTTTGTTCTCTTATTACAGTTTTTATTATTATTACAGCCCTTATTATTACAGTGGTTGTTACATAAACTCATTTAATTCAGTTTATCAGTTTTAGCACTTAGGCCCTAAAACCCCTAATGGGCTCTACCATGCCATTTTTAGCCCATTAGGCCCATTTAAGCCTTAAGTTCCAATCCATTATCTTGTTTTAACAGTTTTTACGCCTACAATCCATATTATTGCCTTTAAACCTACTTTTACCCAACTAGGCCCAAATTGCCCATTGGGCCCATATTCGGCCCACTGAGGCCCAACTTACCGTAGCGCCTAAAATTCCGAGGTCAGCCCGCTTGACAGTGCCGATTCCAAAACCAACGTTCTCCTACCAACTTGAGTGCATTTGCACGCTCACAAGCTCTCGAAATGCCAGAATTTCGGCATTTCGGCTTTTCAGCTTTTGCCGATTTAAGCATTGAAGGGTGTTCGAAACACACACCTGATTTGCAGTTCCACTGACGAGATTTCTTATGCACCCGTTCCTACAATCCATTATCTAAGTGATTAACCAAAGAAACTACGAAAATCGATGCTAAGATTCCTTACCATATTCGGCCACACCTTTAATGGCCATAAAACCTTACCTCTATCGATTTGGATCTACTAGATCTAGATCTGGTTGAATAGATTCCTTCAGTTCCTCGGTAGATCACCTTCTTCGCTAAATAACACATATAAGAACTGAAATATATCGTTAAAACACCATTGGGCCATGTCGACAGCCTCCCTACATGTATACAGGGATTTCGGCTACTCTTAATTTCCAAAATAATGAATAAGAAGAAGTTTAGTTACTTACCAAAGATCTATTTGCTAAAACGTTCCCAAGTGCCACTTTCTTCCAGATCTATTGTAGATCTAATTTCAAGACACCAATAGAGACCAATTCCAACTCTTGAATTCAATTTAAAATATGCCTATTCGGTTTAAGAAACTAATGTGGATGGTCGGTAGAGAAAGAAGTTTAAGAGTAGGAAGAGAAGAGGTGAATTGGCTCGAAAGAGAGTAGAAAAGATTCACAGATTGGAGAAGAGAAAAGCAAAAGAAAGAGTGTAAAACAGAAGGAAAGATTAAGAGTATGCATAAAAGAATTAGAGAAAAGGAGATGAGCAAAATAAAAGAAGCTAAAAATAATAAGAAAAACCAATTGAATAAACAGGGATCCACTAATACTCATGATACCCCAACCATAATAAAGAAGGGAATAATAGCCAAAATTTTGCCATAGCCGAATTCTTTTCAAAAAACAAAAACCATGATTTTAGCCTTCTACTTCCACGATTTGCTCCTTGAATTTTGCTATCATTGAATTTAAATTCAAAACAGATTTGAATTGCTTTCAATCCCTTAATTTTAGCTAAAAAAAAAACAAAAACAAAGTTTGAATGGAATTCAAACTTTTCCACCGCTTGATAACAGCCCCCACCGCTTGCATCTGCTGCTGGGAAGCGCCCCAGTCCCGCACGGCTCCTTCCGCGCGCGCCTAGCAAAAATGCTACTTTCCTGCGCGAGAATCTGCTCGAACCTAGCACCTCCAGGTTGCCCAGCACACAACTGACCACCAGGACGCACGCTTGCTATTAACAATATACGGTCGCATTTTATTTTAAAGATTACCTGTTGAAGTCCCGCTCATTTTATAAAAATAAAATAGAAACACGCCTGCGCCTGGACTCGAACCCGTGCTACCCTAGAACTCCTAACGCACCGCTGCCGCTGCGCCATAGGCCTTTTTGTGGCATAACTCGGTTGCAACTATACTTAAGTCTTACCTTAGCGCGACACGGCTTCTAAAATAAAAAAGAAACCCCCGCGCGCACCGTGCCTTGAACCCAGGTACTCCTACAACCCCTAGCGCCTCTGCCACTGAACCAGACTTCCCTTTGTGACAAATTTAGCCCACTTAATTAATAAAGCCTTATTGCCCAGTTCCCCTAACAAACAAAAACTAATTTCTTTGCTAAAGTCTTGGATTGAACCAAGATTTTTCCCACACCCTAAAAACTTCCAAATTCATTTAAAAACTGAATTTAAATACCAAATTAATAATAATACTCTATATATTTTTAAATAATAATAATAATATTAATAATAATAATAATAGTAATAAATATATTTTTATAAAAATTTCAGATACAATAATATTCTTTTTTTCCTACTAATAATATTTAAAACATCAATAATAATAAATACAGTAAAATTTTCTAATAATAATAAATTATAATTTTCATAAGATTTTAAAAAAAATACAGTAACATTTTTTTTTAAAACTTCACAATTATTCAGGTTTTCTTTTATTCGAACCCGGACTTCAAAACCCAATTCTTCTAGGCCCAAATTCAGGGTGTTACAACTTATAATACCAATACTTAGCCGAATATTCAATATCATAAATATATACATACATAATTTCTCATTTCCTTATATCTATTTTAACCTTCCAATACCAACTAGTCGAATGCACAAGAAATCTTAGAAATAACATATAATTTATATTCCAACAATTGATGTTTATATATAACTTTAAAGCGAATATGATCATTCATTTATATAAACGTCATGATTCTTTTATCTCATTCAACTATTTCACAACTCAATTAACAAACTTACCTTAAATCACAAAAGTATATAAATAGCACGTACATATACCTTTTATTTTATTTCCACATTCGGTCTCAGTTTCACGTTGCCCGTTGAACTATTTGGAGCTGAATAGGATACTCGGATACACATATCATACAATGCTAACGTCCCAAACGTGGTCTTACATGTAATCACCTATCGATGCCACTGTCCCAGACAAGGTCTTACACGAGTCACAAATATGATGTCGATGTCCCAGACATGGTCTTACACGCAATCTCTAATCAATGCCAGTGTCTCAGACATGGTCTTACACGATATCCGTTTCGGAAGTTCACAAGTTATGACACCATTATCCTGTGCAATTCATAAGGTTCTTTCGAGACTCACTACTGCATAAATAAGTCAACTCATATTGAATCAAGTCATCAAATGTTCAATTCAATTTGATCACATATATATATCATTACAAATTAATTCAAAACAAATATATAAAACATATACGTATGGATTATAGAACATTTATTTACTTATGAACTTACCTAAAGTCACAGATGATTATTCCACGACCTTCTCTTTTTCCCAATTTATAATCGATCTATTTGTTTCACGATCAAAATATAATAATAAATCAATATATATTAACCAACTCTAATATCAAATCAAATTCAAACTGAAACCATCCTATCATTTAATTAAAATTAGTAAAAAAAAAACATTTTTATTCCTCACAAATAGTCAACCTAATCACAACCATTATCTAATTGATTCTAATTTGGATAACGTAGATACAGTGGAATTTATATTAATTTATGAAACTTAAAGTCTCAAAGATTTACATATTTGGATAGCATTAATATACTCTTTAATAAACAACATTAATATAAAAATATGGCAATATAATTAAGTACTTAATATCAATCCAGATAGCATTCAAATCCTACATTACCGCAGCCAAATTAATCCACTAAAATCAACTTTAATAATAATTAATAGTTAATTTATTGATGCAGTATAAATTAATTACTAATTACACTCTTCAACAGCTTAATCTGACATCAATTTAGACAACATTAATTAACACATCAGCTGGCATTTGGTTATACCTTTGGATCATTAAATTGGTTTTTTATTACCTTCCAAGCTACATTAAAGGCAACATCAACACTTTTTTTTCTCAAATTTTAGACATAATAAATACATCACTATTTATTCATTTGCAACTTCAGCCATTATTAACGTAACTTAAAGTCACTTAAACTATATTTATTGATACTTAAACAACAATTCACTGCTGCTTTAATACACCAACAGCAATCCATAAAACAACTTACATTCACCCCTTTTTAAAAAAATCATTATCACTGCAATATTCAAACGGCATTAATACCACCACCGAACGGTATAAACAGAGCAGCATTTAACAATGTTAAAGGGGTAAAAATTCGGACAACAATTTAACACTTTCCAAAATTGTCAAACACTAAAGAATAAAAATTCAAGGAGAACTTGCTAATGTTTCCAAACACCGATTATAACAATTCAATTTATTCCTTCCCTCACACATTCGGTAAAAATTAAATCAACAATTTAACAAGAATTTATCAATAAAAAAAGCACTATAGATAATAGAGAAGCACTATAGATAATAGAGAGTTTAGTAGAGTTACCTTGCCACTTCAAAATTTTAACTTCTAAGCAAA
This sequence comes from Gossypium stocksii, assembly GCA_020496765.1. NCBI lineage: Eukaryota > Viridiplantae > Streptophyta > Magnoliopsida > Malvales > Malvaceae > Gossypium > Gossypium stocksii. The sequence goes on from CM035621.1 coordinate 54,782,901, forward strand.
TAATTTCATTATTTTCTACATCATGCTGCCGGCCTCTTCTCTAGCGTCCATACTCTTCTTTTCTTTTTCTTTTTTATCGGTTGAAGAGAATGAAGAAAAAGATGAACACTAATGTAGCTTTGTTTTATTATAATTTATATTAATAAGGCAATTACCAAATTAACCTTTGTAATTTAATAATAAAACCTTTTAATGGTGGTCCATTACCGTCCACTTACCTATATAGTGGCCAAATATCATTTTAAGGACTTATCAATTAATAAGCCACAGCAAATTAGTATTTTAACAAATAGAAAGTCACTTTTGAATTTTACACGATTAAGCCCTTTTATTAAATCAGGCATCCAAACGATAAAAATTTTCGAACGAAATTTTAGCACACACAAATTCACACATTATAAACACCAAAAATAAATTTTACTATATTTTTCTGACTCGAATTTGTGGTCCCGAAACCACTGTTCTGAATAGCGTCAAAATCGGGTTGTTACATCACAGTAGATTCTTTAGTCCCTTTCTGGCCACTACTCACATTCTCCGTAATTCTGGGTGGTCTACCTCTAGTTATCATGTTACTCGGCCTCGTATTCTATACTGTGTCTTACTCCGTTAGTTCTGGAAAATCACGGATAAAATGATTTAATGATCCACATTTAAAACAAGCCTGATCATTCAATCTACAATCACTGGGATGTCGTTTACTCTAATGTCTGCACTCTGGTCGGTTTGTTTTGGCACTTCCCACGCTAGCTATTGAAGTAGCTTGAGCTTTCAAACTCACAGGTGGTCTTTCTCAGTCTCGTCTAGAATAACCCACAGTACCTTTTGAACAGCCATAATCATCTCGAAACGTCTTTGTTGCAAAATGAAATGACTTACTCAATGATCTTTTTCTCAAATCTCTAGCTTCCGAATTAGCTTTTCTTTTCTCTTTACTAAATTCTTCAGCTTTGCACGCTTGATCAATAAGTACAATAAACTCTTTTACCTTCAGAATCCTAACTAGTAATCGAATATCCTCATTCAAGCCATCCTCAAATCTCTTACACATTATCACTTTAGTTGAAACACATTCTCGCGTATATCTGCTCAATCTCCCAAATTCTCGTTCATATTCTATCATAGTCATGGGGCCTTGCTTCAACTCGAGGAATTCTTTGCGTTTTTGATCAATAAACCTCTGACTGATGTATTTTTTTTCTAAATTCAGTCTGAAAGAACTCTCTGGTAACCTGTTCTTTTGGAACCACTGTAACGCCCTGATTTTTAGGATTTTTTAGGATTTTGTGATTTTTGGTGAATTCTAAAATTTTGGTGCTCTGGATACTAAAATGGTGTTTAAACATGTTAGTGGACCTTTAGAATGCCCAAGCCTAAATTAGAACCCGGTAAAATATCAAGTTTGGATTTTAAGTGAAAGGGGACTTGGTTAAGTGGGCTTTTAAGAAAAACTTCGTAACTTATGACACAAATAGGGCCTTGGTAAAGTGGCAAGGTGGCACCACTAAAATCCTAAAAAAGTGGCGTGTGGATGAGGGTTGAGAGCCTGAGTTCAAGCCACAACATAAGCAAATGATACTTTTATTTTTGGGCATGTGCCGGGCATGTGACAAAACTTAAGTGGAAATTCAGCTAGGGCCTTGCGGAGGTTGGGCCGATTTCTTTAGTGGTGATTAGGGTTAGTTCTTTTCTTTTTTTTTTTCTATCATGACAAATTAGGGTTAGCCACCAAAGTGACCAAAGAGGCAGATTTCCTTTTTCCTGTGCCGATTTCTTCTTCCTCTCCTCCTCTCCTTTATTCTTTTCTTTTTCGATTCTTTTCTTCTCTTTTCTTCTTCTATTTTCTTTCTTCTTCTTCTCTTCTATAGCCAAAACATCTCTACCATTCTACCCATCCTCTCTTTCAGTTCCATTCTTCTCAAACCACCATAGCCGACTGCCATAACAGCCGAAATCTCAAAAATTGCCTTTTGCTGCCGATTTCTTTGAGCCAAACTTTCCCTATTTCCTTCATCTGTGGTGGTCAACTCTTTCATCCTGTGAACCCTTAGTACTTTTCGGCAACACCACTCCAAAACTACAACCCCAAATCATCTTCTTCTTCACCAGTCAAAAAGCTAAAAACGCCATACATTTAGGAGCTTATAGCCGAATCTTGAGATCTCTAGGATTTGATTTTTGCGAGTGGTTAGGGGCTAGATCTACAACAGATTTGAGTAGAAATGTAAGGGGAAACTGTGGTAAGTACTCGATATTTCAGACTATATGTTATTTTGTAATTTAGAAAAAGCCAAAGTCCCTAAAGTTTAGGGAGGCTATCGATTGGGGCTTAGGGCTCTAAGAGTTATTAATCAATGATTTCTTTTAGTGCTAGTATGTTCTAGAGGCAAGTGATCAAGGGCTTGGACAAGTGGAATGACTAGATCTAGATCTAGTCACTAGTTTTGGTAAAGGTAAGATCTCAAGGGCTTATGTGTTGATGGCTGAATATGGTAAGTGAATATTGGGATTGGTTATTGTAGATTTACAATCTAAGAGTTGTGGTAATCAATTGTAGGATATCATGGGAGATATTGTTAGCAGTCGTGGCGACTCAAGTGTGTATCGAACACCCTTCTTTAGTTCAAATCGACAAAGGCTGAAAAGTCGAAATGCCAAAGTTCTGGCATTTCGTGGGCTTGTGGGTATGTGAATGCTCATAAGATGGTTGGAAATCATTGGATCTGAAATTGCAAGTGGTGAGATAGTTATGTGTGTAATTTCGTGTTCTTCGGTAATTGGGCCTTGATGGGCTAAAAGTGGGCCCAATAGGCTTACGGGCCCATGTAGGTGAAAATGAGTAATTAACGCATACTAAGAGACTGTAGGTTCAAAATTGGTTAAACTGATAAATTGATCATAAAATCTGAACTAAATGGGCTTAAGTAGCTAATGGACACTGTAAGGCCCATTAGGGGTTTCAGGGCCCAGTAACTTAAAATTGTTAAAACGAGTTAAATAACTACTGAGACGAAAGTTAGGTTATTGAGGACTGAAAGATGCATAAAAACCCTAAGAACTGATAAAATTACTGAAATACCCTTAGGGACAAGAATTACCATTATACCTCTAGGGCTTGATCTAACTAAACTGCATGTGTTACTGTTTTCTATTCATTACATGATTATCTGCTGCATGGGACTGGGATATTGATGGAGGAAGTACTGAAAGTGGCTTGACCACGTACTGGAGGCTTTGCCTCAACTTTCTGATATCTGAGCAGCTATGCTGCAACTGTGGAGTGTAGGGCTGGGTGGGTTGAGTTATTCTCCACATGGTGTGTAGGGCTGGTACGGTTGGAATGTAGTGGCTGGATTTAGGTTGGGTTTGGGCTTGCATCCATGTTAATATCTGTTCTGTTCTGAAATGGGCCTATGGGCCGCATTGTTATCTAAAAAGGGCTAAGGCCCAGTATACTGTACTGGAAAGTGCTTCGACCCAGTTAAAACTGAGACTGGATCGGGCATAGGCCCAGTGGGCTTGAGCTGACTTTGGGCTTGGGATGGGCTTTCTATACACACTGAGTTTCCAAACTTACCCTCCTTCTTCCATCTATGCAGGGGAGCCTTAGTTGGTAGGCTTAGAGCTGGAAGGGATTTAGAGTGGCCACGAAGATTAAAATTCTGGTTTTTAATTAAGTTTTATTTTTAATTCATTTAATTACCGTATTTATTTTAATTATTTTATTATGGTTTTGGGATGTAATAAGGCTGCTCTATTATTTTCATTTTGGATTTTTAATTCTTTACTTATTTAGTTTACTGTTAACTTAAGATTAATAGTGTTTAAGTTGTTTATGAAATCAGATAGCTCTAAGGCGCGTTTTTATAAAAGTTACTTGTTTTCAAAATAACACGATAAACGAACATTTTCAAAATCAAACGCAAATTCCAAAAGTGTAACAAAAGTCACGTTTTTAAATAAACCTTGAATGATTGGTAGTAAATAAGATATTCTTTAAGTAAATCGAGAATTTCCTTTAAAACATCAATAACGATTTTTGCAAAGCTCACCCCAATCTTAGTAATTAGGTTAGTTGTAGGTGATGTGGCACACCGGATTCGGTCGTCACATCTGGGCCAGGTTTGGAGTGTTACATTTAGTGGTATCAAAGCCCGGTTGCAACAACTCAGCTGTGGAACGGGTCCAAAAAGCTTTTCAAAAACTTTTTAAATTCAGGCCAAGAAGGGTATTTTTGGAAATTATTTTTTTTGAGAACTTAGAAAACCCTGTTTTAAACTTCTTTTATCTTCAAATACACACAAGGTTTTACTTAAAAAGATTTTGCTGGAATTGGGTTTACTGAAATTGAGTATTTGAAGAAGTGGACACTGAATCCCCGGCACCAAGTCTGTAAGTATTTCTGCTTCATATACTGTACTGTATTGAAACAATACTATAGTTAGAACTGAGCCTTTGATATGATACTGTAAGTTAAGGTAGTATTGAGACTACAAGACTGAGACTCTAAGTAACTAAACCCTAGGGAAACTGAGACTGTAGCGAGGCAACGTATTCACGAAAACAACTCTGAAACTCTATCTTTACATAAGACATTTGTAATAAATAACTGAAATATTAACCTACTCTCATAAAATTCTAAATCAGATAAGTCAATATGAGTACGAGAGTTACTCGTGGATGAGGCCGCGGACTTGGCCGAGGTAGTGCACAAGCTGGGTCTTCATCTTTGGAGCACATACCAATTGGCGAGGCACGACCACCACCAGCAGCAGAAAATGGGCCGTATGATCGGGCCGCCGGGGATGATGCTTTATCCCAGGCGATGTTAAGGGTTCTGGACAGTGTGGCTGGAGCTAATGTTGGGCCTATAAAGAGAGGATCTATTTCTGAGCGACTTCGGGCTAACGGAGTGGAGGTTTTCAGGGGCGTATCTGGAGTAGCCCCGAACGTAGCTGAGTATTGGCTGGAAGCTACGGAAAGGATTATGGACGACCTGGATTGCTCAGTTGAGCAAAAACTGAAGGGAGCGGTGTCTCTGCTACGAGACAAAGCATACCAATGGTGGATTACTGTGAGAGAGAGTACCCCAGCTGAGCGGGTAACCTGGAAATATTTTAAGACAGTTTTCAAGGGAAAATACGTTGGAGCCAGCTATGTGGATGTGCGTAGGAAGGAATTTCTAAACCTGACCCAGGGTAGTAGGTCAGTTGCTGAGTATGAGGTAGAGTTTCTGAGGTTAAGCTGGTATGCCAATGAAATTGTTACTACTGAGTACGAGCACAGTGTTCGCTTTGAGGATGGCCTCAAGGATGAGCTAAGCGTGCTGATAGCTCCGCAGAGAGAGCGCTATTTTGCTACACTGGTAGAGAAGGCTAAGATAGCCGAACAGGTGAAGCAAGTTGAATGAAAGAACCGTGATAGGGATCTAAATCGATTTAGGAGAGATTCTAGACCATCTGGTGCTGGAAACTAAAATGTTAAGAGCTAAGGTGGAAGAATCGGTTCGAGCAGTTCCGGTGAACATAGTTAGACCTTAGGCTTACGGAGGCTATGGTAGAGTGCATCTGGGGGAGTGCTGGAAACGTACTAGGGCATGTCTTCATTGTGGGTCAAAGGAACATAGGATTAAGGATTATCCTAGGTGGCCAGCCGAGACTCAAGCTGCTGAACAAGGGGCTGTGCAACCTATGCGAGGTGGACACTACTGCCAAGAGGTAGGGGACAAGGTTAAGGTGGTAATGGCCGTGGACGTGGGGCACCTTGCAGGGGTGCTGGTAATGCTGAAGCTCATCAACCAGCTTTGGTTTATGCTGCTCATCGCCGAGAGGAGGGTGATGCACCTGACGTCATAACCGGTACGTTTTTTATCTCTAGCGTACCCTATACTGCTCTGATAGATGTGGGATCAACCCATTCATATGTTGCATGTGACATTTCTGGGTCGTTAGGTGTACACTCTGAGGAAACTGTGAGTGGGGTAACTGTGATAAGTCCTCTAGGTCACTCGGTTAGGGTAAATAAACTCTTTAGGGAGGTGCCTTTAGAGACTCAAGGTAGGATCTTCTGTGGAGACTTGATGGAGTTGCATTTTGGAAAGTTCGATCTGATCTTAGGAATGGACTGGTTGAACAAGCATAGGGCAACTTTGGATTGTACGGCTAAGGGGATGGTGTTAAAGACTGTCAAGGATGAGGAGGTAATGGTTATTAGGGAGCGAAGGGACTACTTGTCTAATGTGGTATCGGCTTTAAGGGATGAGAAACTGATTCGCAAAGGATGTGAGGCATACTTGGCTTTCATAAGTCCAGCTAAAACTAAGGATTTGACTGCGGAAACAGTCAGAACCGTTAGGGAATTTCAAGATGTCTTCCTAGAGGAGCTTCATTGATTACCTCCAAATCGAGAAGTCGAGTTTGGAGTCGACCTGTTGCCTGGAATAGCTCCAGTGTCCATTGCGCCTTATAGGATGGCACCGAAGGAGTTAGTGGAATTGAAAGCTCAAATCCAAGAGTTGTTGGATAGAGGCTTCATTAGACCGAGTGTGTCTCCATGGGGAGCACCAGTGTTATTTGTGAAGAAGAAGGATAGGACGATGCGTATGTGCATCGATTACCGCCAGTTGAACAAACTGACGATAAAGAATAAGTATCCTTTGCCTAGAATCGATGATCTGTTCGATCAGCTTAAAGGAGCTTCGGTATTTTCCAAGATCGATCTTCGATCTGGATACCATCAATTAAGGGTAAAGGAGGTGGATATTCATCAGACAACATTCAAAACTCGATATGGTCACTATGAGTTTCTGGTTATGCCGTTTGGACTAACGAACGCACCTGTAACTTTCATGGATCTGATGAATCGAGTGTTCCAACCTTACTTGGACCGATTCGTAGTTGTCTTTATCGACGATATTCTGGTATATTCAGAAACTGAGGAGAAGCATGATGAGCATCTCCGTATTATGCTGCAAGTGCTGGGAGAGAAGCAACTTTATGAGAAGTTCAGTAAGTGTGAATTTAGTTGCGAGAAGTGACTTTTCTAGGTCATGTTGTTTCTGCTGAGGGGATTAGAGTAGATCCATGAAAAATTGAGATAGTTTTGGAATGGAAGCCACCGAGGTCAGTATAAAAAATTTAGAGTTTTTTGGGTCTAGCAGGCTACTACAGAAGATTTGTAGAAGGATTTTCCCTGATTGCTGCTCCATTGACGAAACTGTTGAGGAAAGGAATAGCATTTGTTTGGATTGAGAAACAGCAAGAAGCTTTTAACAAGTTGAAAAAGGTATTGACTGAGGCACCGGTGTTGATTCAACCAGAGTCTGAGAAAGATTTCACTGTGTACAGTGATGCATCGCATGTGGGTCTAGGTTGTGTACTGATGCAAAAAGGTAAGGTAGTCGCTTATGCTTCGCGAGACCTGAAGCCTCATTAAGTGAATTACCCTACGCATGATCTCGAATTGGCAGCAATGATCTTCGCGTTGAAAATCTGGAGACATTATCTATATGGGGAAAAGTGTATTATATACACAGACCATAAAAGTCTCAAGTATATGTTGACTCAGAAAGAGTTAAACCTTAGGCAACGAAGAAGGATGTAGTTGCTTAAGGATTACGGCTGTTCGATTGAGTATTACCTAGGCAAGGCTAATATGGTGGCTAATGCATTGAGTCGAAGGGTTGTTGCTGATTTGAGAGCTATGTTTGCTCGTTTGAGTCTGTACGATGATGGAAGTCGATTGGCGGAGTTGCAAGTGAGACCTACTTGGACTGAACAGATTAAGGAGAAGCAGTGGAATGATGAATCATGGGTTTCTCGATTTCAGCAAGCTGAGAATGAGGAGAATTCATATTTTGGACTGAATACTGATGGAGTTCTCTGCTTTCATGGAAGGGTTTGTATTCCAAAGAACTCTGAATTGAAGCAGTCAATTCTGAAAGAGGCTCATGGTGGACCTTGTGCTATGCATTCTGGAGGAAATAAGTTATATCAAGACTTGCGAGAGTGTACTGGTGGCCTGGTCTAAAGAGAGAGGTGACTGAATTTGTTAGGAAATGTCTGATGTGCAAGCAAGTTAAGGCTGAGCACCAACTGCCTTCTGGGTTGCTTCAACTGGTGAAAATTCCACTCTGGAAGTGGGAGAGAGTAACTATGGATTTCGTGAGTGGGCTACCTTTGACACCCTCCAAGAAAGATTTTGTGTAGGTGATTGTGGATAGGTTAACAAAATCTACCCATTTTATACCTGTCCGTACCGATTACTCACTGCAGAAGTTGGCCAAGTTATATGTAGCAGAGATAGTGCGACTGCATGGGGTGCCAATTTCGATTATTTCTGATCAAGACCCTAGGTTTACGTCTCGATTCTGGTAGAAGTTGCACGAGGCGTTGGGTACGCGATTGGACTTTAGCACTGCTTTTCACCCTCGGACAGATGGACAGTCGGAAAGGGTTATTCAAGTTCTAGAGGATATGTTAAGTGGTTGTGTCATTGATTTCTATGGTAGTTGGGGGGACTACTTACCATTGGCAGAATTTGCGTATAGCAACAGTTATCAAGTGAGTATTCAGATGGCTCCGTATGAAGCACTCTATAGGCAAAGGTGTCATACGCCTACGTGTTGGACGAAGTGTGGAGAGCGACAAGTTCTTGGACCAGAATTAGTGGTAGATACTGAAAGTAAGGCTAAGTTAATAAGATATTGGTTAAAGGAGGCCTCTGATAGACAAAAGTCGTATGCGGATCTGAAACGTAAGGAAATCGAGTTCGCCGTTAGGGATATGGTCTTCTTAAAGGTTTTGCCTTGGAAGAAGATCTTAAGGTTGGGTAAGAAGGGCAAACTGAGTCTGCAGTTTTTTGAGCCTTATCGAGTTCTTAAACGAGTAGGGCCAATGGCGTATCAGTTAGAGTTGCCATCGGAGTTGGATCGCATCCATGACGTCTTTCATGTGTCCATACTAAGACGGTATCGATCGGATCCTTCACATGTAGTACCAGTGGAGGAGATTGAAGTGAAGACTTATTTAACCTTTGAGGAGGAGCCTATACAAATTCTAGATCGAGAGGTTAAAGTTTTAAGGAGGAAGTCGGTTCCGTTAGTAAAGGTGCTATGGTGCAATCATGGCCAAGAAGAGGCTACTTGGGAGCCAGAAGAGACTCTGCATCAACAATACCCTTAATTATTTGGATCAGGTAAATTTCGAGGCCGAAATTTCTTTAAGAGGGTTTTGATAGCCCTAATTCGACCCTAGTCAGGAAGTGGTTTCGGGACCACTAAACCGAGTCGTAAAAATAATTAAATGTTAAATTTCATGCCTATTATATGTGAAAATGTATGTGTGAAATTTTGATTATTTGATTTTGTCATTTGAATGTGAATTGATTGAAAAAGGACTTATGTGAGGAGCCTTGAAAATGTGTTAGGCTAATTTGAAGTGATTAATTTTTAAAATGATGCAAAATGAGTGGACTTGCATGTCAATATCACCATTTTAATTAGTGGCCGGTCATAATTTGGTTTCATTATATTATATTATATGCATTTCTTTTAAGTTAATAATAGTATAATGGTTATAATAAAATAAGAGAAAGGTGAAAAGAACAAGGTTGTTTTACTTTCGTTCTCATTGCCGAAAACATAAAAAAAAAAGAGTTAGGAGAGAACAATCATTCGACCATTTTAGCATCCAAATTAATGTATGGATTCATGTTATATTTTTTTAGATTTTGTGAATTTAAGTTGATAGTTAAGCTTTTGACATAGCCCATGAGTTGATTTTTAGTTTTATGGTGAACGCTTCATTCGACCATAATTGTAATGTATGAAGCTTTGAAGCTTTTGATATTTGATGATAGAAATGTATGATGGAGTGCTTGAGGGATGTTATGAGATTAAATTCATATGATTATATGTTAATAAGCTTAAATAATGCAAATTGTGCTTTGTGTGACTCAATTAGCTAAATGGGACATTCGACTATGTCCATTTGAATAAATGAATTGATGTTGGATGTTTAATGGATTTTTTTTTACAAGTTTGGTTGGAATTGGTAAGCTTAATATATGTGTTTTTGATAAATTCAAGGATTTTAAGACTTTCGGCTAAGGGTGTTAAATTGGGAAACCGTGTATTAGATTGGATTATAGTGTTTGATTGTTAAATGATGTTTGCACCATTGTTGAATGTTCTTGACCTTGAGGCATATGTTACTTGAATGCAAACTAAGGAAAAATGGAATTTAGCTTTGCCGTTTATGTGTTAACAAGATGAAAATAGATTAAGTTGCCTTATTGGTGTACCGAATGTGAGTTTGGTAATAGCTAAGTAGTGATCACGTCTCAATTAGTTATTAAAGGGGTTTTGAAATGTGCATTTGTGAATAGTTTTAGTAACATGCTTTTGGTAGTTAAAAGAGGATTTGATGCTAGTCTATATGTATGCAAAATGTTTAGCTAAAGGTTAGAAAATAAAGTTTGAATGTAAAGCTATATTTGAATATTTGGCCGAATGATTTTTAGTGAATGAAACTAATAATTTAGTCATGACTAAGGTTCTTATGATAGTCGTATATATGTATATATATATACATATACCTATGATTGCTTTGAATATTTTAGAATAGGCCGATTAATGCTTTGATAAGTATGCCTTTATCCTTAGCCATTTACTAAATTGTTGAGATGATTTAAATGAATACAATCATTTTGTACTTGAGATAAAGTAGTTGCTATGGCTTGTTAATTATTGTCATATTCGGCCATAAGTAAATATGGAGAGATTTTGATAAGTAAATTTTGTTTAAATTAGCTCAAGAGCATCAAGGACAAAGGTTGGATAGGGGAAAGGAAAAAGTGGTCGAATAGCTAATCTGCAATTGTTCGAAAATACTCGAGGTAAGTCATTAAGTAAACAAGCATGTTTTGTATTATAGATTAGTGAAACAAATTGTATAAATACAAATGATCAAATATGAAATGTGCGTACTATTATACATGTGATGAGGTCAAAGTTGGTTAATGTGAAAGTGTGTGAATTTATATGCATGTGGTGAGGCCGAATGGCCTTTATCAAGCAAGTTGAATTATGTTATGTATAAGTATGTTTGAATGGTGCAACTCCTTATTAATGTGGTTGTTGCATGTGAGCATTAGAAGTAAATGAATATGTTATGTGACAAATTTGTGAAATCAACTATCGTACGATATTATTCGGGTCTTGACCTTGCAGGCTGCAAAGCTGGTGATAAGTTCGGACTTAAAATCCAGCAGGCTGCGAGCCGGTGATAAACTTCGGACATCAAAGTCCAGCAGGCTTCAATGCCGGTGATGAGATTCGGACTTATAAGTCCAGCAGGCTTTGATGCCGGTGATGAGTTCGAGTAGAACCCAGCAGGCTAATTGCCAGTGAATTAATACAAGATCCAGATTTGAGGAATAAGCACAATTGACGATGATAGTAGTAATAAGCATTAAGTTGTTCAGGTACGTATTAATTATTCGTTACGTGAAGGTTGACTCTTATTTGTCCTTTGAGTACGTATTGAATAAGGCACATGAAATTGTGCATGTGGATACGTATAGGCATCCGGTTCTTGTGAGGTTATACATTGAAACTTCATGAACTATTTGTGAATTTGACTATTGAAATTGTATCTGCTTAAATGGCTTAGGGATTATTCCCTTAAGTTGGATCAATGGATTACTTTGAAAGTTTGAACGACATAATTATGGTTTTGAGTTTTAAACTAAAAAAAAAAAAAAATGCCAATGGAAAGGCATGCATGAAAATATGTATTTGCATATTCGACATATTGATGGTTCACTATGATTATGTACATGTGATCTTTGCTACAGTGAAGTTAAGTTGTTTTGTTTACTTAAACTTACTAAGCTAATAGAAGCTTACTTCGTTTGTTTTGGTACTCTGTTTTATAGATCACTTTTGCTCGCTACGAGCTTGGGGATTCAAAATCGAAGTCATCCACTCTATTTAAGCTCATTTTGGTATCTTTAACGACTTATAATTTGATAATGGCATGTATAGGCTTCACTCTTTTGTCATAAGTTTTGTTTAAAGTATGTATAAAACAAGCTGTGCGAAAACGGCTTACCTTTTTATTAAATATGAATTGCTTGGTTTGACGAATTAGTTACAAACTTCAAATGTGTTTTATCTGAAATGTGGCATGGTGATGAGTTAGCTTAAATGACCTTCATGGTTTAGTAATATGTAAAGTTGATAATGTATGATATATTCAAATCCTAGTATGGTTTTATTTCGATTTTTGTTGATAGATTATAGTTTCAAGCATGTGTTTTCGGTTAAAGTTGGAGGATAACCATATGAATAGTATGTGATGTTCTAGTTGTATGGAATTTTAATGTGTAATAATGTTATGATATTGTTAGTGATCGAAAATGCATTAACTTAAGTAAGGTTAAGCAGTGATAATTGTGATAAGATTTCTTGTATATTTTTTGATGACCAATAATTGTCTATGAGTTGTATCAGGTATATAATTAGATTCGGCCAATTGCTATTAAAGCATGATTGCATGTGTTGATTCTGGATAAGGTTTAAGTGTTTTAATTTTAGTGATATTCGTTTTATAATGATGAATACATATCTATCTTTTATGTGTGCATTTTTTTTAAAATGTCCGGAAGTTGTTTTTATTTGAGAAATACTTTTAAACCCTATTCTGGCGACGGACAAGGGTATAGGGTGTTCCAGGGGTAGAGTTGTAACGCCCTGATTTTTAGGATTTTTTGAGATTTTGTGATTTTTGGTGAATTCTAAAATTTTGCTGTACTGGATACTGAAATGGTGTTTAAATATGTTAGTGGACCTTTAGAACGCCCAAGCCTAAATTAGAACCCGGTAAAATATCAAGTTTAGATTTTAAGTGAAAGGGGACTTGGTTAAGTGGGCTTTTAAGAAAAAATTCGTAATTTATGACACAAATAGGGCCTTGGTAAAGTGGCAAGGCGGCGCCACTAAACTCCTAAAAAAGTGGCGTGTGGATGAGGGTTGAGAGCCTGAGTTCAAGCCACAAGGTAAGCAAATGATACTTTTATTTTTGGGCATGTGCCAGGCATGTGACAGAACTTAAGTGGAAATTCGGCTAGGGCCTTGCGGAGGTTGGGCCGATTGCTTTAGTGGTCATTAGGGTTAGTTCTTTTCCTTTTTTTCTGTCATGACAAATTAGTGTTAGCCACCAAAGTGACCAAAGAGGCAGATTTCCTTTTTCCTGTGCTGATTTCTTCTTCCTCTCCTCCTCTCCTTTATTCTTTTCTTTTTCGATTCTTCTCTTCTCTTTTCTTCTTCTATTTTCTTTCTTCTTCTTCTCTTCTCTAGCTGAAACATCTCTACCATTCTACCTATCATCTCTTTCAATTCCATTATTCTCAAACCACCATAGCCAACTGCCATAAAAGCTGAATTCCCGAAAGTTGCCTTTTGTTGCCAATTTCTGTGAGCCGAAGTTTCCCTATTTTCTTCATCTGTGGTGGCCGATTCTTTCATCCTGTGAACCCTTAGTACTTGTCGGCAACAACACTCTAAAACTACAACCCCAAATCATCTTCTTCTTCACCAGTCAAAAAGCCGAAAACACCATACATTTAGGAGCTTATAGTCGAATCTTGAGATCTTTAGGATTTGATTTCTGCGAGTGGTTAGGGGCTAGATCTACATCAGATTTGAGTAGAAACATAAGGGGAAACTGTGGTAAGTACTTGATATTCCAAATCTATTTGTTATTTTGCAATTTAGAAAAAGCCGAAGTCCTTAAAGTTTAGGGACGCTGTCGATTGGGGCTTAGGGCTCTAAGAGTTATTAATCAATGATTTCTTTTGGTACTATTGTGTTCTAGAGGCGATTGACCAAGGGCTTGGACAAGTGGAACGACTAGATCTAGATCTAGTCACTAGCTTCGGTAAAGTTAAGATCTCAAGGGCCTAGGTGTTGATGGTCGAATATGGTAAGTGAATATTGGGATTGGTTATTGTAGATTTGGAATCTAAGAGTTTTGGTAATCGATTGTAGGATATCGTAGGAGATCTTGTTAGCAGTCGTCGCGAATCAGGTGTGTATCGAACACCCTTCTTTAGTTCAAATCAGTAAAAGCTGAAAAGCCGAAATGCCAAAGTTCTGGCATTTCGTGGGCCTGTGAGTATGCGAATGCTCATAAGATGGTTGGAAACTGTTGCTTCTGAAAACGCAAGTGGTGAGATAGTTATGTGTGTAATTTCGTGTTCTTCGGTAATTGGGCCTTGATAGGCTAAAAGTGGGCCCAATGGGCTTACGGGCCCATATTGGTTAAAATGAGTAATTAACGCGTACTGATAGACTGTAGGTTCAAAATTGGTTAAACTGATAAATTGATCATAAAATTTGAACTAAATTGGCTTAAGTAGCTAATGGACACTGTAGGGCCCATTAGGGGTTTTAGGGCCCAGTAACTTAAAATTGTTAAAACGAGTTAAATAACTACTGAGACAAAAGTTAGGTTATTGAAGACTGAAAGATGCAAAAAAACCCTAAGAACTGATAAAATTACTGAAATACCCTTAGGGACGAGAATTATCATTATACCCCTAGGGCTTGATCTGACTGAATTGCATGTGTTACTATTTTCTATTCATTATATGATTATCTGTTGCATGGGATTGGGATATTGATGGAGGAAGTACTGAAAGTGGCTTGACTACGTACTGGAGGCTTTGCCTCAACTTACTGATATCTGAGCAGCTATGCTGCAACTGTGGAGTGTAGGGCTAGGTGGGTTGAGTTATTCTCCATATGGTGTGTAGGGCTGGTACGGGTGGAGTGTAGCAGCTGGATTTAGGTTACGTTTGGGCTTGCATCCATGTTAATATCTGTTCTGTTCTGAAATGGGCCTATGGGCCACACTGTTATCTGAAAGGGGCTGAGGCCCAGTGTGCTATATCTGGAAAGGGCTTCGGCCTAGTTGAAACTGAGACTGGATCGGGCTTAGGCCCAATGGGCTTGAGCTGACTTGGGCTCAGGATGGGCTATCTATACACACTGAGTTTCCAAACTCACATTCCTTCTTCCATCTATGCAGGTGAGCCTTAATTGGTGGGCTTGGAGCTGGGAAGGATTCATAGTGGCCACGAAGATTAAAATTCTGGTTTTTAATTAAGTTTTATTTTTAATTCATTTAATTACCCTATTTATTTTAGATTATTTTATTAGGATTTTGGGTTGTAATAAGGATGCTCTATTATTTTCATTTCGGGTTTTTAATTCTTTACTTATTTAGTTTGTTGTTCACTTAAGATGAATAGTGTTTAAGTTGTTTATGAAATCGGATAGCTCTAAGGCACATTTTTATAAAAGTTACTTGTTTTCAAAATAACACGATAAATGAACATTTTCAAAATCAAAAGCAAATTCCAAAAGTGTAACAAAGTCACATTTTTAAATAAACCTTTAACGATCGGTAGTAAATAGGATATTCATTAAGGAAATCGGGAATTTCCTTTAAAACATCAATAACGGTTTTTGCAAAGCTCACCCCAATTTTAGTAACTAGGTTAGTTGTAGGTAATGTGGCACACCGAATTCGGCCGTAACATCTGGGCTGGGTTTGGGGTGTTATATTTAGTGATATCAGAGCCTGATTGCAACAACTCGGCTGGGTCTTGTTTTACTTTTATCTTCAAATACACACAAGGTTTTACTTAAAAAGTTTTTACTGAAATTGGGTATACTGAAATTGAGTATCTGAAGAAGTGGCACACTAAATCCCCGGCACCAACTTTGTAAGTATTTCTGCTTTATATATTGTACTGTACTAAAACAATACTATAGTTAGAACTGAGCCTTTGATATGATACTGTAAGTTAAGGTAGTATTGAGACTACAAGACTGAGACTATAAGTAACTAAACCCTAGGGAAACTGAGACTGTAGTGAGGCAACGTATTCGCGAAAACAACTCTGGAACTCTATCTTTACATAAGACATTTGTAATAAATAACTAAAATATTAACCTACTGTCATAAAATTCTAAATCAGATAAGTCGATATGAGTACAAGAGCTACTCGTGGACGAGGCCGCGGATGTGGCCGAGGCAATGCACAAGCTGGGTCTTCATCTTCGGAGCACATGCCAGCTGGCGAGGCACGACCGCCACCGGTAGCAGAAAATGGGCCGTATGATCGGGCCGTAGGGGATGATGCTTTATCCCAGGCGATGTTAAGGGTTCTGGACAGTGTGGCTGGAGCTAATGTTGGGCCTATAAAGAGAGGATCTATTTCTGAGCGACTTCGGGCTAACGGAGTGGAGGTTTTCAAGGGCGTATCTGGAGTAGCCCCGAACGTAGCTGAGTATTGGCTAGAAGCTACGGAAAGGATTATGGACGACCTGGATTGCTCAGTTGAGCAAAAACTGAAGGGAGCAGTGTCTCTACTACGAGACGAAGTATACCAATGGTGGATTACTATAAGAGAGAGCACCCCAGCTGAGCGGGTAACCTGGGAATTGTTTAAGACGATTTTCAAGGGAAAATACGTCAGAGCCAGCTATGTAGATACGCGTAGGAAGGAATTTCTAAACTTGACCCAGGGTAGTAGGTCAGTTACTGAGTATGAGGCAGAGTTTCAGAGGTCGAGACGGTATGCCAGCGAAATTGTTGCTACTAAGTACGAGCGCAGTGTTCACTTTGAGGATGGCCTCAAGGATGAGCTAAGGGTGCTGATAGCTCCGCAGAGAGAGCGCGATTTGCTACACTGGTAGAGAAGGCTAAGATAGCCGAAGAGGTGAAGTAAGCTGAATGAAACAACTGTGATAGGGATCGAAACCGATTTAGGAGAGATTCTGGACCATCTGGTCCTGCAAACCAAAATGTTAAGAGAGCTAAGGTGGAAGAACCAGTTCGAGTAGTTCAAGTGAACACAGTTAGACCTCAGGCTTACGGAGACTGTGGTAGAGTGCATCTGGGGGAGTGCTGGAAATGTACAGGGGCATGTCTTCGTTGTGGGTCAAAGGAACATTGGATTAAGGATTGTCCTAGGAGGCCAGCACAGACTCAAGTTGCTGAACAAGGGGCTGTGCAACCTGTGCGAGGTGGACCACCGCCTCCAAGAGGCTGGGGACAAGGTCGAGGGGGCAATGGCCGTGGTCGTGGGGCACCTGGCAAGGGTGCTGGTAATTCTAAGGCTCGTCAACTTGTGTTGGTTTATGCTGCTCGTCACCGAGAGGATAGTGATGCACCTAACGTCATAACCGATACGTTTTTTACCTCTAGCGTACCCTATACTGCTCTGATAGATGTGGGATCAACCCATTCTATGTTGCATGTGACATTTTTGGGTCGTTGGGTGTGCACTCTAAGAAAACGGTGAGTGGGGTAACTGTGATAAATCCTCTAGGTCACTTGGTTAGGGTAGATAAACTCTTTAGGGAGGTGCCTTTAGAGACTCAAGGTAGGATCTTCTGTGGAGACTTGATGGAGTTACCTTTTGGAGAGTTTGACCTGATCTTAGGAATGGACTGGTTGACCAAGCATAGGACAACTTTGGCTTTAAGGGCTGAGAAACTGATTCGCAAAGGATGTGAGGCATACTTGGCTTTCATAAGTCCAGCTAAAACTGAGGATCTGACTGGGGAAACAGTCAGAACAGTTAGGGAATTTCAAGATGTCTTCCCAGAGGAGCTTACTGGATTACCTCCGAATTGAGAAGTCGAGTTTGGAATCGACCTATTGCCTGAAATTGCTCCAGTGTCCATCGCGCCTTATAGGATGGCACCGAAGGAGTTAGTGGAATTGAAAGCTCAGATCCAAGAGTTGTTGGATAGAGGCTTCATTAGACTGAGTGTGTCTCCGTGGGGAGCACCAGTGTTGTTTGTGAAGATGAAGGATGGGACGATGCGTATGTGCATCGATTATTGCCAGTTGAACAAACTGACGATAAAGAACAAGTATCCTCTGCCTAGAATCGATGATCTGTTCGAGCAGCTTAAAGGAGCTTCGGTATTTTCTAAGATCGATCTTCGATCTGGATACCATCAATTAAGGGTAAAGGAGGTGGATATTCATAAGACAGCATTCAGAACTCGATATGGTCACTACGAGTTTCTGGTTATGCCGTTTGGACTGACGAACGTACCTATAACTTTTATGGATCTGATGAATCGAGTCTTCCAACCTTACTTGGACCGATTCATAGTTGTCTTTATCGACGATATTCTGGTATATTCGAAAGCTGAGGAGAAGCATGATGAGCATCTCCGTATTGTGCTACAACTGCTGAGAGAGAAGTAACTCTATATGAAGTTCAGTAAGTGTGAATTTTGGTTGCGATCAGTGACTTTTCTAGGTCATGTTTTTTCTGTTGAGGGGACTAGAGTAGATCCACGAAAAATTGAGGTAGTTTTGGAATGGAAGCCACCGAGGTCAGTATCGAAAATTTGGAGTTTTCTGGGTCTGGCAGGCTACTACAGAAGATTTGTAGAAGGATTCTCCCTGATTGCTGCTCCATTGACCAAACTGTTGAGGAAAGGCGTAGCGTTTGTTTGGACTGAGAAACGGCAAGAAGCTTTTGACAGGTTAAAAAAGGTATTGACTGAGGCACCAGTATTGATTCAACCAGAGTCTGGGAAGGATTTCACTATGTACAGTGATGTATCGCATATGGGTCTAGGCTGTGTACTGATGTAAGAAGGTAAGGTAGTCGCTTATGCTTCGCGAGAGCTGAAGCCTCATTAAGCGAATTACCCGACGCATGATCTCGAATTGGCAGCTGTGATATTCGCGTTGAAAATTTGGAGACATTATCTTTATGGGGAAAAGTGTATTATATACAAAGACCATAAAAGTCTCAAGTATCTATTGACTCAGAAGAATTAAACCTTAGGCAACAAATTTGGATAGAGCTGCTTAAGGATTACGACTGTTCGATTCAGTATCACCCAGGTAAGGCTAATGTGGTGGCTGATGCATTGAGTCGAAGGGTTGTTGCTAATTTGAGAGCTATGTTTGCTCGTTTGAGTTTGTACGATGATGGAAGTCTACTGGTGGAGTTGCAAGTGAGACCTACTTGGACTGAACAGATTAATGAGAAGCAGTTAAAAGATGAATCGTTGGTTTCTCGATTTCAACAAGCTGGAAATGGGGAGAATTCAGATTTTGGACTGAATACTAATGGAGTTCTCTGCTTTCGTGGAAGGGTTTGTATTCCAAAGGACTCTGAACTGAGGTAGTCAATTCTAAAAGAGGCTCATGGTGGACCTTATGCTATGCATCCTGGAGGAAATAAGTTATATCGAGACTTGCGAGAGGTGTACTAGTGGCCTGGTCTAAAGAGAGAGGTGACTGAATTTGTTCAGAAATGTCTAACCTGCCAGCAAGTTAAGGCTGAGCACCAACTGCCTTCTAGGTTACTTCAACCGGTGAAAATTCCACTCTGGAAGTGGGAGAGAGTAACTATGAATTTCGTGAGTGGGCTACCTTTGACACCTTTCAAGAAAGATTCTGTGTGGGTGATTGTGGATAGGTTAACGAAATCTGCCCATTTTATACATGTCCGTACCGATTACTCACTGCAGAAGTTGGCCAAGTTGTATGTGGCAGAGATAGTGCAACTGCATGGGGTGCCAATTGCGATTATTTCTGATCGAGACCCTAGGTTCACATCTCGATTCTGGTAGAAGTTGGACGAGGCGTTGGGTACGTGATTGGACTTTAGCACTACTTTTCACCCTCAGATAGATGAATAGTCAGAAAAGGTTATTCAGGTTCTGGAGGATATGTTAAGGGGTTGTGTCATCGATTTCTGTGGTAGTTGGGAGGACTACTTACCATTGGCAGAATTTACGTTATGTACAGCAATAGCTATCAAGCAAGTATTCAGATGGCTCTATATGAAGCACTCTATGGGCAAATGTGTCGTACGCCTACGTGTTGGACAGAGTGAGGAGAGCGACATGTACTTGGACCGGAATTAGTGGCATATACTGAAAGTAAGCTTAAATTAATAAGAGATTGGTTAAAGGAGGCCTCTGATAGATAAAAGTCGTATACAGATCTAAAACGTAAGGAAATCGAGTTCACCATTAGGGATATGGTCTTCTTAAAGGTTTCGCCTTGGAAGAAGATCTTGAGGTTTGGTAAGAAGGGCAAACTGAGTCTGCGGTTTATTGGGCCTTATCGGGTTCTTAAACGAGTAAGGCTAGTGGCGTATCAGTTGGAGTTGCCATCGAAGTTGGATCGCATCCATGACGTCTTTCATGTGTCCATGCTAAGATGGTATCGATTGGATACTTCACATGTCGTACCAGTGCAGGAGATTGAAGTGAAGACTGATTTAACCTTTGAGGAGGAGCCTATACAAATTCTAGATCAAGAGGTTAAAGTTTTAAGGAGGAAGTCGGTTCCATTAGTAAAGGTGCTATGGCGCAATCATGGTAGAGAAGAGGCTACTTGGGAGCCAGAAGAGACTATGCATCAACAATACCCTCAATTATTTGGATCAAGTAAATTTCGAGGCCGAAATTTCTTTAAGGGGTAGAGTTGTAACGCCCTGTTTTTTGGGATTTTTGGGATTTTGTGGTTTTTGGTGAATTCTAAAATTTTAGTGTTCTGGATACTGAAATGGTGTTTAAATATGTTAGTGGGCCTTTAGAAGGCGCAAGCCTAAATTAGAACCCGGTAAAATATCAAATTTGGATTTTAAGTGAAAGGGGACTTGGTTAAGTGGGCTTTTAAGAAAAACTTCGTAAATTCTGACACAAATAAGACCTTGGTAAAGTGGCAAGGTGGTGCCACTAAACTCCTAAAAAAGTGGCGTGTGGATGAGGGTTGAGAGCCTGAGTTCAAGCCACAAGGTAAGCAAATGATACTTTTATTTTTGGGCATGTGCCGGGCATGTGACAGAACTTAAGTGGAAATTCGGCTAGGGCCCTGGGGAGGTTGGGCCGATTGCTTTAGTGGTCATTAGGGTTAATTCTTTTCTTTTTTTTCTGTCATGACAAATTAGGGTTAGCCACCAAAGTGACCAAAGAGGCAGATTTCCTTTTTCCCGTGTCGATTTCTTTTTCCTCTCCTCCTCTCCTTTATTCTTTTCTTTTTCGATTCTTCTCTTCTCTTTTCTTCTTCTATTTTCTTTCTTCTTCTTCTATTTTCTTTCTTCTTCTTCTCTTCTCTAGCCGAAACATCTCTACCATTCTGCCTATCCTCTCTTTCAATTCCATTCTTCTCAAACCACCATAGCCAACTGCCATAAAACCCGAAATCTCGAAAATTGCCTTTTGCTGTCGATTTCTTTGAGTCAAAGTTTCTCTATTTTCTTCATCTGTGGTGGCCGATTCTTTCATCCTGTGAACCCTTTGTACTTGTTGGCAACACCACTCCAAAACTACAACCCCAAATCATCTTCTTCTTCACCAGTCAAAAAAGCCGAAAACGCCATACCTTTAAGAGCTTATAGCCGAATCTTGAGATCTCTAGGATTCGATTTCTGCGAGTGGTTAGGGGCTAGATCTACATCAGATTTGAGTAGAAACGTAAGGGGAAACTATGGTAAGTACTCGATATTCCAGATCTATATGATATTTTTCGATTTAGAAAAAGCTGAAGTCCCTAAAGTTTAGGGAGGCTGTCGATTGGGGCTTAGGGCTTTAAGAGTTATTAATCAATGATTTCTTTTGGTGCTAGTGTGTTCTAGAGGCGATTGATCAAGGGCTTGGACAAGTGGAACGACTAGATCTAGATCTAGTCACTAGTTTCGGCAAAGGTAAGATCTCAAGAGCCTAGGTGTTGATGGCCGAATATGGTAAGTGAATATTGGGATTGGTTATTGTAGATTTGTAATATAAGAGTTATGGTAATCGATTGTAGGATATTATGGGAGATCTTGTTAGCAGTCATCGCGAATCAGGTGTGTATCGAACACCCTTCTTTAGTTTAAATCGGCAAAAGCTGAAAAGCCGAAATACTGAAGTTCTGGCATTTCATGGGCTTGTGTGTAACAGCCCGAAATAGGGTCTAGTCGGAATGGTGGTTTCGAGACCACGAATTCGAGGTTTAAATATTTATTTTATGATTATAATTATGGTCCATGATGTGTTTGAATGATGGTGTGCAAATTTTGTTAAGCAATTTTATCGATGAAGTGCCCAATTTTATTATTGGGATTAAATTGCATATATTGCAAAATATGAGTACCTAATTGAAATGGGGGTTTAAACTAGAAGTCTTTAAATGGGAAATACACCATCATATTTTGATATGGACAAAAATGGGCATGAATAAGACAAATTGAAAGAATAGCCTTTAGGGGCATTTTGGTCATTTGGGTGTTTTAGTCATAAAAAGACAAATTTGAAACCCAAAAAAAAAATCTGCACATTTCTTCTCCATGCTGCCGTTTCTCTCCAAGCCTCCATGGTTAAGGTTTCAAGCTTTTCAAAGCTCAATTGTAAGTGCATTTGATCCCGTTTTTAATGTTCTCCGTATTTTTGAGATCCTAGAAGCTTAACCTTTCTATTTATACTATTTATTGGCACGAAAAATGAAGTTTAAAAATTGACCCATGTTTTATAATTGTGTATTTTGATGAATTATGGTAGATAATGAATGTTTGATGTGTTAAATACGATTTTTGCCCGATGAATTTCGGTAAAAATGTCAAAAAGGGGTTGAATTGTGAAAGTTGTAAATTAGTCATAAGATTATGAATTAGTGAGAATTATGGACTGCCATGTTGTGAAAATGGTTTAGCTAAGTCCAAATTACAAGAAAATTGAATAAAGAATTGTTTTACGAGCTTTGGGGCAAAAGTGTAATTTTTGAAAAGTTAGGGGGTAAAATTGTAAAATTTGCCAAAATATGATATGTGAATTGAATTGATTAGTATGTTGATAAAACGTGTTAAATGAATGTTATTTAACATGTTAGATGATGAAAACGTGAAAATTGGACTAATATCGGGAAAGAACGAAATAGTGGACTAAAGTGGGAAAATTAGCCGTTTCGGCATCTGAGGTAAGTTGGTATGATAACAATTGTGTAATATTATTGTAGCTTGTGCTTGAATGCCTGAAATTTGTGTATTAAGTGAATTATGTGGAATAAATGTTTAATGTGCCAAGTTGGTGAATTAATTTAAAATATATACCTATGGTACAAAGTGTTATGGAAATGTATTGAAATAATTATGTAACACCCCAAACCCGGCCTAGACGTTATGGCCAAGACTGGTGTGCCACATTGAAGTGTTTTTTTCGAAAACCATGTTTTCATTGAAAACCCTTCTTAATGTTTAGAAAACTTTTACCGTTAATCCTGTTTAAAACCTTAGCTTGTGTTTATTTGGCAAAAACGTAATCAAAACATTGTTTAACCACTTTGTAGAATTATTTATGGAAAATTGTGAAAACTTGTAAACCATTGTAGTTGCAGAAAACATGTTATTTTAAAAATAGTTTAAAGTGAATGAATACTGCACACCAGGTAGGATTCCAGAGAAGAGGAGGTGAGTCAATTAGACTGCTTAAGTACCAAGCTCTTCCAGGATCCAATCCTAGACATGCATACACCCATTGCCACACTTTAAGTATTTACGATATTTGTGAAAACATTTGCGGAAGCTTTGCTATGTTATCGTGATATTTTGAAAACAAGTAACCTTTATAAAAACACGCCTTAGAGGTAACTGAATTCAAAACGATTTACACGACATCATAATTTAGCTAAAAACAAGTTAATTAAGTAAAGAATTAATAACCCGAAATAGAAATAATTAAAGAGGCCTTTTACAACCCAAAACCAAGAATAAATAATTAAGATTAAATTGAAATAATTAACTTAATTAAAAACCATCAGTCCAATCCGTGTGGCCACTCTGAATCCCTCCCAGCTCCAAGTCCATCAACTAAGGCTCACCTGCAAGGTTAAAGAAAGGGGGTGAGTTTGGAAACTCAGTGTGCAACAAGTCCCCTTTCGGAGCCTAAACAAATATCAGCATACTGGGCCTAAGCCCCCAAATCGGTCTCAACATATAACTGGGCCGAAGCCCTTTTCAAATATCGGTTGCTGGGCCTTAGCCCTTTTTCATAAATCAATTCACTGGGCCGAAGCCTTTTCTGTAAACGGTATGGCCCAAAGACCCATTTTAACAACACATATAATATCAGTGTATGTGTGCAAAGCCCATTTCAATATCACATATAATGTCAATGTATGTATGCAAAGCCCAGTTGGGGAGACTACTCAACCCACCATCCGCTACTCTCCACCCGTACCAACCAAGCTCTCCATGTGGGGAATAACTCAACCCACCCAACCAAACTCTCCACTGGCAGCATAGCTGCTTTATCATATAACTGGAGGCCTAGCCTCTCTTAATAACTGGGGTAGAAGCCCTTTCGGTAAACTGGGGCAAAAGCCCTTTTCGGTATACTGGGGCAAAGCCCTTTAACACTTCCTCCATCATATAATAACCCAACCCATGCATTTAATGAGTAAAACATGGCATATCGTATACATTTCATAGCATATCATGTGCATATCATGTCATAGCATGTAAAATAATAATATCACAATCATCATATTCAGAATGAAACCCTAGGGGTATAATAGACATTTTTCACCTAGGGGCAAAATAGACATTTTCATGTTTTAAGGGTAATTACGTAATTTTATCCATTATTAGGGTTTTTTTATACTTTTTAATAATTTATCAACGTTATTAAGTGTTTAAACGGGGATTTTGTCCATTTTAACCAATTTGGACCTTTTGGGCCCAAACCCCTATTGGGCCCTACGTAGCTGATTTAATCATTTAGGCCCATTTAGCCTATGTTCCATGACGGTTTTAACAGTCTCAACATGCAATTTATCCATATTTCATTTTCTATCAAATTTACCCAGATGGACCTGAAAGCCCATTGGGCCTAATTTTAGCCCATCGAGGCCCAACGTACCAAATTGCACAAAATCGTGCTCTTACCTGTTTCATCCATTTCGTTTTCTGCGTCCATCGTAATCGAACTCATCCACGTACCATCATGTGTTTACAAGTTACAACAATAACGAAATTCGATATTTCGGCTTTTAAGCAATATGAATCTAAGCTATTACGGGGTATGTTACACACCTGATTAGCAACGATGACTATATCTGATCCAAGTCAATCCTACATTCGATTACTAAAACATTAGACCACGAATCAATGATAACTAAATTTAACATACTCTTACCATATTCGGGCGTCCATGAACAAGGCCCTAAATCCTTACCTTTGCTGAAGTTGATATCCAAATCTGGATCCGAACGCTCCACTGATCCAAGCCCTTAGTCAGCAGCCTTTAACCCTTACAAGCATAGAGTAAAATAATTGGTAACAGCCCCTTAAAGCCTTAGGCGCTATTTCGACAGCCTCCCTAAACACATAGGGATTCCAACTGTTCCAAATCCCAAAAATAAGAATAGATCACAGTCAAGTCATTCATATCACCAACTTATATCCACGGTCAAACTAGCCCAATCATCACACAAGTTAGTCATTTACCCACGAAGGGCAAAACAGTCATTTAACACCTAGGGGCAACATGGTAATTTTACCCCACAGGGGTATCTCGGTAATTCTACCCTACAGGGATATTTCAATAATTCTACCCTAAAGGGGCATTTCAGTAATTTCACAAATCAAGGGTAAAACAGTAATTTTACAGATCAGGGGTAAAACGATAATTTTACAAATCATGGGTAAAATGGTAATTTTACAAATCAGGGGTAAAATAGTAATTTTACAAATCAGGGGTAAAATGGTAATTTTACAAATCAGGGGTAAAATAGTAATTTTACAAATCAGGGGTAAAATGGTAATTTTACAAATAATGGTAAAATAGTAATTTTACAAATCAGGGGTAAAATAGTAATTTTACAAATCAGGGATAAAATAGTAATTTTACAAATTAGGGGTAAAACGGTAATTTTACAAATCATGAGTAAAATGGTAATTTTACAAATTAAGGGTATGTTCGTCATTTTACAAATCGAGGGTACTTCTGTCATTGTACAAATCAAGGGTAATTCGATAATTTTATAAATCGGGATATTTCTTGTAATTTTGCAAATTGAGGGTAATTCGGTAATTTTGTAAACCAAGGTATTTCAGTAATTTTGTAAACCAAGGTATTTCAGTAATTTTGTAAACCAAGGGTATTTTAGTAACTTTGTAAACTAAAGCATTTCTAAACAGAGATAACAATGCAAATGGGCCTAGGGCCCATTCTCGGCCCAAATGGGCCCACACGCTCGTGTGGCTCTTTTAGCCCAAATCTAGCTATAGATATGAGATTCACCTAATCTAGCCCAATATTTACTATACAATCAAACAACTTATCCAATTGGGCCCGCAGGCCCATTGGGCCCACATGGCCTCTTCGGCCCATCGCAGCCCGAAGTAGCCGTCCTACCGCTAGAGCAGTGAGAAATACACACCTGATAGGAGACTGAAGTTAATCCGCGCTCCAAACACTCTTAGCCGATGCCCAACCCAAACGGGCACGCCATAAAGCGAAAGGGATCAGCCAAGAAGGCTGTGCCTACTCTCCTCCTGGTTTGCTCTATTTAAAGCTAGCTCATCACCTGCTCTCATGTTAGCTTTCCGATGTGGGATTCTCCATCAATCCCCCAAAATTAAAGCGTTAGCAAAATAATCAACCTTTGCGTGCAAAGGGATTCGAACCAAAGTCCTCTCAGTAACCCTGTCAAGCCATCACCACTCGGACACAAGCTCCTTTGTGTCATAAGTCCAACACATTTAACTTTAAAGCTCACCTACTTGCTTCCAGATTTGTTTAAAAGAAAAACCAAAATAAATTGCAAGAGCCAAGACTTGAACCTTGGACCCTTTGCTTCCTTGTCCCCTAAGTGGTGCTACTTTGCCACTACACCACATTCCTTTTTGTGTCTTATTCCACACATAGCTCCTTACAACTCCTCTTTTCCAAGTCCTCTATTCCTTAAGTCCAAAAATCCAAGAATTCTCCGGGTTTTTAACCAACACTTGGGCCTTCTATAGGCCCAATAACACACTCCAAACACGAATTACACATCCATATATCAAAATTTCACCATTACACCAAATATCACAAAAATCCCGGAATCCCAGAAATTAGCCCAACACTTTTCCTACACTATGAATCCTTCGCAGTTCACTAAAATACCACATTGACCCATTAATAATAACCTTCCATAACAGAATTCAACACATCAATACTTTTATTTCGAACTATCTCACACCCGCACCCAGGCCCAAGGCCCAATACTTCTAGGCCCAAATTCAGGGTGTTACAAATTATGAGCTTAATATGCCTCTGTAATATTGGAAAGGATGTATTGGATATGAATCCCGGTTGAACAAGTAGGAATAGACATAGATATAAGTGACATGTCACTTGAGGGCTTCTGATTCTGTCTAATTCTGTATCCCGGGTGCTGGGTGTACTTGCATGTGTTGCAGTCACCTGTCAGCTTATGAGAGCAGACCCGTGGATTACGTCTGTATTTCTATGATCTGAGGTAGCTTCGGCTACATATTCTGATGGCTTTTGCCATATCTTTGTATTGGCTTCGGCCATATTTTTGTGAAGCACTTCGGTGCCAACCTCTGTATATCTGTTTATATTCCGAAATTGTTCAATGGGATTAGATTAACCGTATCCAAGTGAAGAGAAAGGACATTATAAACTGTGGATGAAATTGTTAAGTGTGCTTATGATCGGCATATGATATGCATATGAAGAATAAGTGATTGATTGTGAAAAGTAAGTGAATATTATTTTTGATGCGTTTACGTGATAAGTGTGAATGTGAGAACTAATGAACAGTGCAAGTATGTAAGTGTAAATGATGAGCAATACGCTCGTTAAATATTCGAGATATGGTAAGGAAGATAAGAGGTAAGTCTTACCATTAAAACATTTATTAGGAAAGCATGAAAAAGTGAAATTTGCATTGAAACAGTATTGGACAGTTGCAATTGTGTACGTTCGAAAAAATCACAAACAATGGTGGAAATTGAATTAGAAAGTGAATGATATATGAATTGAAAGCTCATTGAGTCTATTTTCTTATAAAAGAAACTAAGTAAGCAAAAGAAGTGTAAATTGTGAGAGATTTAAACGTTAGTGAGACTGGTTCAGGATAACCTCGTGATCCTCTGTTCTGATTTTGAAAAATCACCAAAACTTGTGTAAAAATGGTTATGATGTGTAATTTATATGCTTAAATTCCTTGATTAGTCTACTTTCAATAAAAACAAATAGAAATGTTATTGAAATTATGTACAGTGAGATATTTAACTCGTAATGAACAAAGGTCAGTGAAGTTGATTAGTGAAACAGGGGAAAATTTATTGAATAAACTGTACTAATTGGCTAAGTAAAAAATTTTCAAAATTTTATAGTAAGAAGAAATATGAGTCTAGTTTCAAGGAAAATTTGTGGAATTAAATTTTGAGTTCTGTAGCTTATGGAATCATTAAATTAGTGACTGTGACTCGGAAAAAACAGCTCAAGTTAAACTTAAGAAAAGAAAAAAAAAAGTGATAATGTGAATAATAATTTTTTAATCCTCTTAAAATACAATTTGAGAAAGGGGAAAATTATATTTATTGAATTACTTGATATACCAACTTATTAAGCTATGAAGCTTACATCATTTTCCCATTTCTCTTCTTGATGATAGGGTTTAGCTTGGGGTTGGAGATCGTCGGAGGCAGTATCATAATATCAGTTCGTTAAATTGAGGAAATCGATAATCCTCATTTTTTTGTAGAGTCTAGTCATGGAAGTTTTATGATAATGCAATGTTATAGTAAATGTAGTTAATTTGGTATTCGATTGTTGGATTTGATTGGTTGTGGATGTGCTTATTTGTGTCTCAGGGAAGCAAAGACTTGGTACATAGCCTAACACGACCTGCATGGCATGGTACACGGGCATGTGCCATGGCCATGTGGGATTTGGTAGAATGCTCCACGGATATGTGGCACGGGCGTGCCTAGGCCGTGGGCAACACACGGCCTGACCTTACGGGCGTGCCACTAGACCGTGCCTTCATTGCACCTTGATTTAAATTTTAGTGTACCACACGGGCAGGAGACACGACCGTGTGTCTCAACCGTGTGGGAGCACACGGCCTCCAAACGGGTATGTGAAGTGGCCGTGTCAGTTTGGATAGTTTCATCCACGGGTACCTGACATGGGCGTGTGAAGGCCACACGGTCTCACAACACGACCGTGCTAAGGGTCACACGAGCGTGTGACGTTGTTTTCTTATGAAAAGTTTTCTAAGTAATCGATTTGATAGGATTCGAATCCTAATCATCCGAGATGTCTGTATCATGTCCGAAAACCCTCAATAAGAGTGATCCTGAACTGATTTGCACGAAAATCTGTATCTATTTCTGATTAAGTTCTGTAAAGGTCCTTTAAAGTCTGATAATGTCCTGTACTCGATTCCGGTGACGGTTTCGGGTTAAGGGTGTTACATTGTGAGTATGCGAATGCTCATAAGATGGTTGGAAATCGTTGGATCTAAAATCACAAGTGGTGAGATAGTTATGTGTGTAATTTCGTGTTCTTCGGTAATTGGGCCTTGATGGGCTAAAAGTGGGCCCAATTGGCTTATGGGCCCATATAGGTGAAATGAGTAATTAACGCGTACTGATAGACTGTAGGTTCAAAATTGGTTAAACTGATAAATTGATCATAAAATCTGAACTAAATGGGCTTAAGTAGCTAATGGACACTGTAGGGCCCATTAGGGGTTTTAGGGCCCAGTAACTTAAAATTGTTAAAACGAGTTAAATAGCTATGAGACGAAAGTTAGGTTATTGGAGACTGAAAGATGCATAAAAACCCTAAGAACTAATAAAATTACTGAAATACCCTTAGGGACGAGAATTATCATTATACCCTAGGGCTTGATCTGACTGAACTGCATGTGTTACTGTTTTCTGTTCATTACATGATTATCTGTTGCATGGGACTGGGATATTGATGGAAGAAGTACTGAAAGTGGCTTGACCACGTACTGGAGGCTTTGCTTCAACTTACTAATATCTGAGCAGTTATGCTGCAACTGTGGAGTCTAGGCTGGGTGGGTTGAGTTATTCTCCACATGATGTGTAGGGCTGGTACGGGTGGAGTGTAGCGGCTGGATTTAGGTTGGGTTTGGGCTTGCATCCATGTTAATATCTATTCTGTTCTGAAATGTGCCTATGGGCTGCACTGTTATTTGAAAAGGGCTGAGGCCCAGTATACTGTATTTCGAAAGCGCTTCGGCCCAGTTAAAACTGAGACTGGATCGGGCTTAGGCCCAGTGGGCTTCAGCTGACTTGGGGTCGGGATGGGCTTTCTATACACACTGAGTTTCCAAACTCACCCTCCTTCTTCCATCTATGCAGGTGAGCCTTAGTTGGTGGGCTTGGAGCTGGGAGGGATTTAGAGTGGCCACAAAGATTAAAATTCTGGTTTTTAATTAAGTTTTATTTTTAATTCATTTAATTACTGTATTTATTTTAGATTATTTTATTATGGTTTTGGGTTGTAATAAGGCTGCTCTATTATTTTCATATTGGGTTTTTAATTCTTTACTTATTTAGTTTGTTGTTAACTTAAGATTAATAGTATTTAAGTTGTTTATGAAATCGGATAGCTCTAAGGCGCATTTTTATAAAAGTTACTTGTTTTCAAAATAACATGATAAACTAACATTTTCAAAATCAAACGCAACTTCCAAAAGTGGAACAAAAGTCACATTTTTAAATAAACCTTTAACGATTTGTAGTAAATAGGATATTCATTAAGTAAATCGGGAATTTCTTTTAAAATAGCAATAACGGTTTTTGCAAAGCTCACCCCAATCTTAGTAACTAGGTTAGTTGTAGGTGATGTGGCACATCGGATTCGGCCGTAACATCTGGGCCGGGTTTAGGGTGTTACAACCACAGATACTAATGTATTCCACCATTTATACGCAGTGTCTCTTAGCAAAGATATGGCACATTTGATGCATTCATTAGGAGTACAAGATAATTCATTAAAGATTATGATTGTATCGTCGAGCCAGAACTCCACTTTCTCAGCATCATCATTAATGGTGGCCCGAAATTCTTTAGCCCCATACTTACAAATCGGATCAAAAACTTGAGGCATAACAAGGATTTGTAGAGGATTAGGTGGTGGTAAAGGTTGTTGAGCAGCCAGATTCGTTCGAATGAACTCCGTTAAACACTCATTCATAAATTAGAAGAAGGCTCCCTCGTGGCTACTAGATACGAGTCTAGATTCGGATGCCACTGCCCCTTGAGTGGGAGCGAGTGCATTACATTCCACATCGTCAACTATAGCTCGACCAGGATCCAATTAATATACGAAAACACATTTTAACTGTCAGGAATCATCACACTATCGCAGTTTATATATATGGCATGTATAGCTAGACTCTCACACGCTACGTTGTCCTAGAATCGACTAAACTATAACTCTGATACCAATAAAATGTAACACCCCTAACCCGTATCCATCGTCAAGTTAGGGTTACAAGGTATTATCGATCAAAGCACAGCATTTAACTAACATTTAACAATTCAATACTCATTCATTATCGAATAACATTCATCCACATATACAATGTCCCTTATATAGGTCAACGAGACCTTAAACAAGCTTTAGAGAGGGTTCGGGACAAAACCGATCTCGTATCAAAATTTTCAAAACTTTAAAATTTTTCTAACATACAGAGGTCACACGCTCGTGTGAATAGGCTGTGTGACTCGCATGGCTTTAGACACACCCGTGTCATAGGCTGTGTGAAAACAAGGCATACATACTGACTTGTACCACACAACCGACCGCACGTCTGTGTGCCTGTCATGTGAAAACTAAAGGGTATACTAACTTAGGTCACACGGCCAGTCACACGCCCGTGTGTCTAGCCCGTGTGCCTATTCAAAATGGCCTCACACACCCGTGTCTAAGCCGTGTGCTCGACTGTGCCAAACTAGTAGGGTATACTAACTTATGCCACACAGCCAGTCACATGCCCGAGTGTCAGGCCGTGTGGAGCATACTGACTTAATTCGAATTGCCACACCAGGGGACACACGGCCGTGCACCATGACTGTGTGTTGTACACGACTGAGACACACGCCCATGTCTCTACCTGTGTGGACAAAAATAGGCCATTTGCAAGGCCAATTTTCCACCCATAAGGGTCTACCCTACAAGCTCAAAACAAGGCACCAATTCATACACAAAGAACAGCCAAAATAGGTCCAAAATATGTACACTTCATATCTTAAATAATTAATCAATTCAATTCACATTTACTAACCAAAACATACCAAATTCACATGCCAAATTCTTACATTCCACCAAATCCCAATATGCATCAATTCAACATTCAACTAACCATCTTAACATTTTAAAAAAAGCATACCAAATCATGCCAATGTCCAACCATAATATACCATTAATAATTCAGCAACAAATCATTACCAAACCATCAACAATACCATGCTAAACTTGCCAAAACACAAAGCCAAATATATATACATCACATATACCATATTTCATCTCATAACGTAAACCAAAACAATTTCATCATCACCATCATTTACTAGCCATTTTACATGGCTAAATCTACAATTCAAACATAACAAAGTGACACTAGCCTATACATGCCATATACCATATTTACAAGCTTCAAAAGTACCGAATAAACGATTGGTAGTGTGATGATGATTCTTGACGATCCCCGAGTCCAAGCTAGCTTCGATTCTCTATTAAACAAGGAAACATAACCCACAAAGTAAGCTTTAAAAGCTTAGTAAGCCATATACAAATAAAATCACCAAATAAAACAAGTACTTTTTCAATTCAAGTATGCAAATTATAGCTAAACACATACATAGTTATCAACCCTTCTCATGTAATCCACATAGCCACATTTAATTCATTACTTACTTTTCTTTTAATACACAAATGAACCTTATATGTACCTGAATCCTTTACTTCACTTACACCATCTTTCTTATTTTAACTTTGCCTATTGAACCTTTCAAAATCGTTAAGGATACTCAAAAATCACATATAGCTCATACAATGCCATATCCCAGATATGGTCTTACATGTTATTAAATATTGATCCCAATAGCCCAGCTATGGCCTTACACAAAATCACATAATGATGCCAATGTCCCAGACATGGTCTTACACGTAATCACACCTCGGTAATCCTAATGTCATGACATTTGTGTCCTATACTATTTGTAAGGTTCGTACGAGGCTTTCGAATGTCGTAACTCTGTCGATTCTTGCTCGTATTTGATCATTCGACATTCAATGCAGTTTAATGACAAATAAGCATATTTAATTCAATTTAAAGACATTTATTTGCATATGAACTTACCTCGTATTAGGGATTGATGTATCGGGTCGACTACTCAATAACCTTTGATTTCCCCCAATCTAAATCCAATTTCTTTCTTTCTTGATCTAAATAATATACAAAATTAAATAATTCAATCACATACTATTCAATTTAGTCCACAACACACATTTAGACATATTTGCACATTAGCCCCTAATATTTCACATTCTTGCAATTTAGTCCTTATTTCATAAAAACACAAATTACACAAAATTTCAATGCACTCATGCTTGGTCGAATTACCCATATGCCCTTAGTAGCCCATATATTTCATTTATTTCACATTTCATCCCCTCAATTTACAAATTTCATAATTTAGTCCGTATTTTGTACTTTCACTAAAAATCACTTAACAAAACATGTAAATCTATCAACAAATACTTATTTTTCATAATCAAACATTCAAAAGCTTAAACATTCATCAATGGAATCTTTCAAAATCTTTAACAATTTTGCAAAATAGTCCCAGGGCTAGCTAGCACTTGATACAACGGTCTTAAAAACATAAAAATCATCAAAAACTAAGCAAAATACATAACTTAATCAAGCTCTAAATGGCCGAACCCTAAATAGCCAAAGTTGTTTTCTTTTCTTTCTCAATATTCGACCAAAGATGAAAAGAATGAGAAAAAAAAATTGTTTTGCTTTAATTATATTAACCTTATTACTAAATTACATTTTTAACCTTAATTAATTTCATTTAAAAACATATAATGGATGGCCATAATTGTCCACTTACACTAATCATGGTCTAATCACATCATAAGGACCTCACAATAAATCATATCAATTAAGCACTTAAACAATTAGAATGTAGCTTTTGCATTTTACGCAATTTAGTCCTTTTATCAAATTAACCATCCAATCGACAAAATTAAAGGACAAATTTTCACACATATCAAACCACATGCTGTAAACACCAAAAATAATATTAAAATAATTTTTTGACATCGGATTGGTGGTTCTAAAACCACAGTTTCGATTTGACCGAAAACGGGCTATTACAATCATAACTTATTTATGCCAACTACATTTTCATTCCAAAATGGCTATATTCACTTCCATCATCTAAGCATCCATAAACTATAAATTCAACCATTATAAGCCCACATACACATAACAACATATTGAACCATTTCAAACATTCAAAATACCAAATTCACAAGCTAAAACACATTGGCAAAAATAAATGGCTACTTCAACAACAAAAATACATATACATGCCATTATAGTCAAACTTAGAAACATCCAAAAATACCAATATAGCTGATTGATAGTGTGATATAACTCTGACAAGCTTCCAACCCGATCGAGCTTCCAATTCACTATAAAACACGAAAAATTACATAGAGTAAGCATAAATCCTGAGTAAATTTGTATAATGTAAAACACAACTTACCATTTCAACACATAATAAGTAAGTTAAACATGGCATAATCCAACCACAACTTGGCCAAAGCCTAAGCATGTACACCAAACATGTTAGCCATTTATACATACAAAGGCATTATAATCATGGATGAGCACAACAGTTAATCATGTATCATATGCATATATCATCCACTCTCAGTATATCATGCATCACTATTCAAAGAAATTCACATGTGTGCATGTCTCAGTTCATATCGAACTCTTACCATTTCCTTTTCAAATAATACCCATTGAACCATTTAGAATACCGTTGGATACCCGAAATAGCTCACACATAGTGTGTTAACTCATATAACTATAACCTATCAATTCATGTACATCTATGCTTACATGAGTTGTGAATCAGAATGTTCACACGAGATGTGAATATGAGCCTACTCACATGAGTTGTGGGTTGAAACGTAGATACATAATGCTGCTCACACAAGTTGTGGAGTATCTGCAACACATGCCGAACCTCATCCATCGGTAGGACGTTCAGGACTAGCACCCGAATCATGTAATCCCTAATGACATATCATCTATTTCTTACGAATTCCTAAGGTTCAAACGGGGCTTGGTAATCGTCGTACGTCGTTCTATATGCGATCGGTATATATATATGGCAATTTCTAACACATGTATAATTCAATTGAACATAGAAATACAATATAATTACATGAACTTACCTCGATAATTAGTTGTCGATACGGATACGACTAATCTAAAACTTTATCTTTGTTCCGATCTAATGCCATATGAGGTTTGTCTTGATCTAAATGAAAAAAATTTAACTCAATTCAATAATTATTCTATTCAAATTAATCCAATTTCACATTTTAGCAAAATTACAATGTTACCCTTATACTTTTAATTTCTTTTCAATTTAGTCCCTAGCTCATAAAAATGGAAATTCATGTTATTTTCCCAAAACCTATCATAGAAGAATATCATACAAGTCCCTAGCAAGCCCTATATTTTATTTATGTCACAAATTCACCATGTATATTCTATTTTTCAATTTAATCCATATTTGGCAATTTCATCAAAAATCACTTAACAATAGTTGTTTATCCAACAACAACTAACAATTTTCTTCCATAAAAATCAAAACATATACACATTCATTCATGGAAAAGCTCTAATAGTTTAATAGTTTCACAAATTAGTCCCTGGGTTAGCTAGATTAAGCTACAACAATCTTGAAAACATAGAAATCATTAAAAACGAGACAAAAGCAAGCAAGAAGAGGTTGCCAAAAGTAAAAGCTCTTCAATGGCTATTCTTGCCCTAATTTTTGGTTGAAGATGGAGATGATAAGATGATAACCTTGCTTTTATTTATTTATTTTATCATTTATTTACCAAGTTATCATTATAACCTTTAAAAGTATTAAAAATTTCACTAATGCCAAGCCATGTGCATCCACTATCTCCATTAATGGTCTAATTACCATATAAAGACTCATACTTTAAGGTTCTATAGCTATTTAATGCCTTTAGCCTATAAAACTCTACTTCTGCACTTTACTCGATTTAGTCCTTTTTATTCAATTAAGCTTGTAAACGGTAAAATTTCTTAACAAAATTTTTATACGGTACTACTATCATGATGTAGATAATAAAATAAGAAAATAAATATTTCAATGTTAGATTTGTGTGTCCTGAAACCACTATTTTGATTTTTACTGAAAACAGGCTGTTACAAATTCATAAGCATAAAAGTCATAAGAGAAAGTTATGAGAGTGAACCTTTTGAATGTATATACTCCTATAAAGGAAATAAAATGTAATGCCTAAATCCTAAAAAGTACCCATGTACAGTAGTTAAAAGAGAAATGAACCTATGTGAGATCATATTATGAGAACTCTAATTAAATGTGGTTGTATGTTGAATTAAACACTAAAAAAAAGTCTTATATCTGAATTCAGAAATGTGATTGCCTAATGAATCGACATCTTGTAAGTTTAGCCTTATAATTTGGAAATGAGAAATGAATTTGCTGGAAAATATAAACCATGGCATAAATGAACTTTAGATTAACATCTTAATAGTAATAACATGACGAAATAAATAGGGTATCCTTCAGTAGTTACTGATATCATCAAGCTCACGTGTTTGTTGTTTGAACGTATAAGTTGTGAACTTGATTTGAAGTTTGTGGTTTTGACTTAGGAGCTTCACATCACCATTTGAAACTTCAACATTATGATGTATCTGTGACAGTTATCATTTGTATTAAGATTTTGGTATGTACATAAAGATTTAAATTGAAGTTGTATTTATAAATTTTATTCATAATTCAAATATCTTTGTGTTTTGTTAATGAAGCATTATTCCATTATTCATATTGAAAAAATACCTGTATTGTAGTTTGAGCTTCAATGAGTTTTGGAAATGTGACAGCCCGGATTCGACCCTAGTCAGAACAGTGGTTTTGGGACTACGAATCTGAGTCAAAAAATATTCAAATATTATTTTTCTTTGTTTTAAATGCGTGAAATACGATGTGTTAAAGTTTCGTGTTTAAATTTTGAGATTTGGGTGCTTAATTACTAAAAAGGGATTAAATCGCATTATATGAATTATATGCATAGTATCATGAAAATGCTCAAGTGCCATGTTTCTTTAGTATAAGGGTCTTAAATGGCAAATAAGCCATTTGTGGAATTGCTGCACGGTAGTGGGAGTAACTATGTGATATTATATGCATTTTATAATAAAAATATGAAATTTGAATTATGTCATAATAAGAAACATGAATAAAATAAAACAAAAATGGGTGATAAAAACAAAGTGTTGCATGTTCTTCTTCTCATTGCCGAAACTAAAGGAACTCAGAAAAGAAAAAGCTCTTTGATATTCGGTCACTTGGAGATCAAAATTATAAGCTTAGTTTCTTTATATATTGATAAATTCTTGTATTTTTAAGCTTGTTGTTATCATATACACCTAGCCCATGTGTTAATTTTGGAGATTAATTGTATTATGGTATTTGGCCATGGAGGGTTTTTCTTTTATTTGGTTGTTGATGATTTTAGAAAATGAAGGGTATATGTTAAATTATTAGAGATTTTCATCTAGTTTTATATGATTTGTAAAATAGAGGTGAATTTGTAAAATTCATGAAATTTAGTTAAAAGAGGGATTAAATTATGAAATATGTTAAACATGAGGGCTTGTTTTTTATAGGGAGTATTCAACTGTAATTAGAAACAATCAAAATGTGATTAATTTGGCATTTTGTGCAATGGGACTACATTGCCGAATGTGATAAATAGCAGGGTGAAATCAGCAAATTGATTAAAATGTCTATATTGGATTGAATTGCATAAAAAAATAGTTGAATTGGGTTTCATTTTGCAAATTGAAGCTCAAGAGGAAAAGATGTCTAATTCGAATAGGGGGAAATGTAACACCCCAAACCCGGCCTAGACGTTACGGCCAAGTCTGGTGTGTCACATTGAAGTGTTTTTCGAAAACCATGTTTTCATTGAAAACCCTTCTTAATGTTTAGAAACTTTTACTAGTAAACTTGTATAAAACCTTTATTTTTTTTCCAAAACGTGATTCATTATAATAATCGAAGCAACTTTGTAAAATCTTATGGAAAAATTGCGAAAGCTTGTAAACCTTTGTAGTTGCGGAAACATGTTATTATAAAAATAGTTTAAGCATCTGAAAATTAGACTTTCTTTGTTATGGCTTAAAGTGAATGGATGCTACGTACCAGGTAAGATTCACGAGAAGAGGAGGTGAGTCATTTAGACTGCTTAAGTACCAAGCTCTTCCTAGATCTAATCCTAGACATGCACACATCCATTGCCACACTTTAACCTTATGACTTTTCCACAGACAACAAATTAAGTTTAAATGTATATAAGGTATTTATTTATGAAAACATTTATGTTGCGGAAGCTTTGCTCTGTTTTTGAAATATTTGAAAACAAGTAACTTTTACAAAAACGCGCCATAGATCTAACCAATTTCAAAATGATTTAAACAATGTCTTACTTAAGCTAAAAACAATTAAAGAATTAAATAATTAAAAACCCAAAATAAAATAAATAGAGCGGCCTTATTACACCCTAGAAACCAAAATTAAATAATCTAAATAAATAATAAAATGAAATAATTGAAAACCAGAAATTTAAATCTTCGTGGCCACTCTGAATCCCTCCCAGCTCCAAGTCCACCAACTAAGGCTCACCTGCATGGTTGGAAAGAAAGGGGGTGAGTTTGGAAAACTCAGTGTGTAAAGAATGCCCATCCAGAGCCCAAGTCAGCTCAAGCCCACTGGGCCGAAGCCCTATCCAGATACAGTAAACTGGGCCTTCGCCCTTTCAATTAACAGTATGGCCCATAGGCCCATTTCAGAACAAAACAGATAATATCATGTATGCAAGCCCAAACCAGCCTAAATCCAGCCGCTACACTCCACCCGTACCAGCCCTACACCCCATGTGGGGAATAACTCAACCCACCCAGCCCTACACTCCATAGTTGCAGCATGGCTGGTTAGATAACAGTAATTTGAGGCAAAGCCTCCTGTACGTGGACAAGCCACTTTCAATACTTCCTCTATCAAGATCCCAGTCCCATGTAACAGATAATAATGACATGGCATGC
Organism: Gossypium stocksii; assembly: GCA_020496765.1. Taxonomy (NCBI): domain Eukaryota; kingdom Viridiplantae; phylum Streptophyta; class Magnoliopsida; order Malvales; family Malvaceae; genus Gossypium; species Gossypium stocksii. The sequence goes on from CM035621.1 coordinate 54,822,419, forward strand.
AGAAAATAGTAACTGTATAATCATGCTTTTTGCTCAAACTTAGCCTTAGGGGTATAACAGTCATTTTGCTCCTAGGGGTAAAATAGTAATTTTCCACCTCCAAGGGTATTTCAGTAATTCTATCATTTTTAGGGTTTCCATGCATATTACAATCACTAATAATCCATCCGTCATTGCAAAAGTCTATTTAACTTAGTTTATCAATTTTAGCTATTGGGCCCTAAACCCCTAATAGGCCCTACAGTGTCTATTTAGCAAATTAAGCCTATTTAGTTCAAATTTTATGATCAATTTATCAGTTTAAACGATTTTGAACCTACAGTCTATCAGTACACGTTATTTACCTAATTTTACCGATATGGGCCCGTAAGCCCATTGGGCCCATTTTTAGCCCATTGAGGCCCAATTACCGAAGTGCACAAAATTTCACACACGACTAACTTACCACTTTGCAATTTTAGATCTAACATTTCCTAAACATCTTGTGAGCACTCGCACACTCACAAGCCCACGAAATGCCAGAATTTCGGCATTTTGGCTTTTGCCGAACTGAACTATGAGAGGGTGTTCGATACACACCTGTTTTGCGACGACTGCTACTGAGATCCCCCACGATGTCCTACAATCAATTACCACAATTCTTAGATTACAAATCTACAACAAACAATCCCAATATTCACTTACCCATATTCGGCCAATGCCCTAAAGCCTTCAAAATCTTACCTTTAGATCTAGTTGATCCACTTGTCCAGACCTTTGATCAAATGCCACTAGAACACACTATTCACCAAAAGAAATCATTGATTAAAGACCCTTAGGGCCCTATGCCCCAATCGACAGCCTCCCTAGATTTTATGGACTTCGGCTTTTTCTAAATTGCAAAATAACTTATAGATCTGGGTTAATGAGCACCTACCACTAATTTCTCTTCTGTTTCTACTCAGATCTGATGTAGATCTAGCCCCTAAATGATAGTAGAACTCGAATCTCAAAGATCTAAAGATTCGGCTATGAGCTCCTATTGTTATGGCAGTTTCGGCTTTTTAACTGGTGAAAAAGATGATGATTTGATGCTATAACCTTAGAGTAGTGTTGCTGAAAGATACTAAGGGTTTAAAGAAGATAAAAATCAGTCAAAAGGGAATAAAAAGAAAAGAAGGAATTGGCTTGCAGAAATCGGCACAAGAAGTAAGTTTTCGGGATTTCAGCTTTTATGGCAATCGGCTATGGTGGTTTTAGGGAGGATGGATTTCAAAGATAAGATGGATTTGAGTAATAGGGGTGTTCGGCTGAGGTAGGAAGTAAAAAGGAAAAGAAAACAATAGAGGAGAAGAAGGGGAAGAAGAAATCGGCACAAAGGAGAAGGAATTTGCGTTTTTAGCTTTTGTGAAACTTAAAAAAGGATGAATGAAAGTGAAAGCTTTTAGGGTTCTCCAAGATAGAAAAAGAAAAGAACCTAACCCTAATATCACTAAAACAATCAGCCCAACCTCCCTAAGGCCCTTGCCGAAATTCATTTAAGTGATCACGTGCCTGGCACATGCCTAAAAACTAAAAAGTAACAATACCCTTACCTTGCAACTTGAACCCTGGACCTTTAATTCCTTCCCAAATGCCACTTTTTTAGGAACCTAGTGGTGCCACCTTGCCACTTTGCCAAAGCTCTTCTTGTATCATAATTTACGAAGCTTTTCTTAAAAGCCCACTTAACCAAGTCTCCTATTCACTTAAAATCCAAACTTGATATTTTACCGGGTTTTAACTTAGGCTTGGGCCTTCTAAAGGCCCACTAACACTTTTAAACTTAATTCCAATATTCAGAACACCAAAATTTTAAAAATTCACCAAAAATTACAGAAACCCGAAAAATCCCAAAAATTAGGGCGTTACAGGAAAGCTAAATTAGTCGAGTAGTCGAAATTTCTGTTCGGGAATATCTGAGGTAAGTCGTTAAGCTTTTATTTTGTGTTAAAATTTGGTATTATTTAAAATTAAGTGCTAAATTAAATTATTTGAATGTATCCTTACCATTGCCGAATGTGTATGAATTTGGTGAACATTATTTGTTATGTTCTAAAAACGAATGCCGAATATGAATATCGTGATTAACTTACTTGAGCGATATGAAATAGAAATCATTGTTTGAAATGTGGAAGAATGAATTAAGTTGATTTGGTGAAAGGTCATATTAAGAGTGTATTAACTTTTTGCATAAGAATACCGTATCCATGGTAAAGAAAAGTATAGATATTGATGGTTTGATATGTGAATGTATGAAATCTCGGTTGAAATATATATATTTTTCGGGTTGTGTGCCTAACAGGCTTAGTGCGGGTGAATACTATCAGACTTTGTGTCTAGCAGGCTTAGTGCCGGGGAATACTATTAGACTTTGTGTCTAGTAGGCTTAGTGCCAGTGAATATAATCGGGCTTTAAACCTAGCAGGCTTAATGCCAGTGAATACTATCGGACTTTGTGTCTAGCAGGCTCTATACCGATGTTTAAATTCAAGCTTATGCTTAGCAGGCTTATAGCCGGAGATTGAAATTACAATTTTACGTATCAATAATATAACAGAAATGGAAGGTATGTTATGTGAAATTTAGTGAAGGAAAAGAGTAATGCATGACATTCGGCCACCCAGGTATGTCAATTTGTAAGATTATTAAATATTGAATATATATACTATGCTATGAAAGAATGCTTAATCAAAGATGTGTTATAGGCATGTGTTCATTGAATTAGCATGGTTGGCTTGTAACTTAAGTGATTACAATTAAAGATAATAATGTGAGAATATCAAAATTTACTTCATAGTTGATCGAATATATGGTACAAACGGAATTATATCAGAAGTAGTTCTTAGAATATAAAAGAGCGTATTGATTAATATGATTGATTCAGTATTTGGAATAGGTTTACTTATTTTTATTATTTATTTTGGCTTAAAACTTACTAAGTTACAAAAAAACTTACTTTGATTGTTTCATTCCTTTGTTATATAGACTTTTGAAGCTAGCTAGCAGCTCGGGATCGACAAAAGACTCATCACACTATCTTTTGTTTCAGTACATATATATATTACTTAATTTGGACCTATGGCATGTATAGTTTGGACTAGTGGGTATATAATGTCTATTGAATGATATGGGTATAATGCCATATGAAAATGGCGTAAGAAATGGTTATGAGTTTTGTTATAATTGTATTAGTTGATCTAGTAATGATATATATCTATGTAATGAAATGTAGTAGTTTTGTGACTTAAATGATGGTTTTAGCTTATATTTATGTTACTTGAATAATGATGGATAAACCGGCTTGATTGGTAAAATCTATGTATGAAATTTTTGTCGGTATATGAGGATAGTGTTAGATGAAATAGGTCATTTTAGTTGGTAATAGATACTTTGAAAAATAGACCATTTAATGATCTTTAGAAGTAGGTTTATACTAATACTTGGTTCATTTGTTGTGCATATATATATATATATTTGCAATGCACCTGTTTTATGGTTGATTGCTTAAAATAAGTAACTTTATGGTTTAATGGGTTGGTATTAGAAAATGATTCGGTCACATGCTCTTTTGTTCTCGGCGAATGATGAAATTTTGACCAAATAAATAGTAATATCTATATTTGAATAATACTATAATAGTTTATGAAGTTGTGATTATATATATATGCGCATATGATAGTATATAGATTATTGGATTTTTGGTTGATAATAGTTTGGCGTTTAATTATATTATGATGTTCCAATATATATATGAATTCGTATGATTGTTGAGTAAAGAATTGATGCCAAATTTGTATATGAACAAATCTTTACATGTGTACTATATTATAGTTTTATTTTATGATTATTAATAAGATATTGAATGTTGAGTTTAGTTCTATAACGCCCTTGACCTATTCTAGCGACTGATACGGGCCTGGGGATGTTACATTTAATTGGTATTAGAGCTATGGTTTAGTCGATTCTAGGACTAACGTAGCACGTATGAGTCTAGCTATACATGCCATAGAATGATATTTTGATAGTGTGATGACTTCTGGCATTTGAAAATGTGTTTTTTATATAGCCAATGGATTCCGAACGAGCTTTAGCTGATGATGTTGAGAGTGTAGCGTCTGCTCCCGCGCAAGGGACAGAGCTAGATGAATCTCAGCCGATCCCGGGTAATGAGGGAGAGGCTAGGCAAGTGTTCTTTAACATGATGACTGAATGGTTCTCCGAATTTATACGGAATAATCTGGCTACCCAACCACCTCCTCCCCTAAATAATCCACTTCTGATACCTGTGGTACCTCCAGCATTTGATCCATTGAGATTGAATAAACCCCCAGTTGATAAAATAAAAAAATACAGGGCTAAAGAGTTCAGAGCCATCGCTAGTGATGACGCTGAGCGGACTGAGTTTTGGCTTGATAATACTATTCGTGTATTTGACGAACTATCATGTACTCCTGAAGAGTGTCTAAAATGTGCTGTATCCTTGTTACGTGATGCTACCTATCATTGGTGGAATACTTCGATTTTAGTGGTGCCGGGAGAGTAAGTTACGTGGGAGTTCTTTCAATATAAGTTCCGTAAAAAGTATATCAGTCAGAGATTCATAGATCAGAAGCGTAAGGAATTTCTCGAGCTTAAACAGGGTCGCAGGACTGTTACTGAATGTGAGCGAGAATTTGTCAGACTCAGTAGATATGCTCGGGAGTGTATTTCGACTGAAGCTATTATGTGTAAACGCTTCGAAGATGGATTGAATGAAGATATTAAGTTGCTGGTTGATATTCTTAAAATCAAGGAGTTTGTAGTGTTGGTCGAGCGAGCTTGTAAAGCCGAAAAGCTTAGAAAAGAAAAGAGAAAAGGTTGATTTCAAAGCTAAAGACTTCCGCAAAAGATCAACGAGCAAAACTTATCAGACGTCATCAAAGAATTTCAGAGAGGATTCTAGTCGGTCCAAGACTGTTGTGGACTTTTCTAGACAAGATCTAGACAGACCTCCTTCTAATTCACGAGCCACTTCAGTTGCTAGTGTGGGAAATGTTCAGCAGTCTCGGTCTGAGTGTAAACATTATGGGAAATGTGGATCGGTAGATCACTTCATTCGAGAGTGTCCGATGGTAGTTGAGAAAAATACCATTCAGGAGGCTCAACCGAGTAATATGTCATCACGAGGTAGACCACCCAGACGTGCTGATAACACTAGTGGTAGTTAGAGAGGGACGAAAGATACAACTGTTTGATTGGAGGCTTGTGCTCCTACCAGAGCTTATACCATTCGTGCTTGGGAAGAAGCTTCATCTCCAAATGTTATCACTGGTATTTTTACTTTTTATGATATTAGTGTAATTTCTTTGATTGATCCCGGTTTGACTCATTCTTATGTGTGTGAAACATTAGCGTCCAGTAAGACTCTACCTATTGAGTCTACTGAGTTCATAATTCGAGTGTCGAACCCTCTGGGCCAGTATGTGTTAGTTGACAAAGTATGCAAGAAATGTTCCCTGATGATTCGAGATTCTTATTTTCCAGTCGATCTGATGTTATTACTATTTGATGAGTTTGATATCATTCTCGGTATGGATTGGTTAACCGTGCATGATGCTGTAGTAAATTGCAAACGAAAGACAATTGATCTATGATGTCAGAAATTATTTGAATTAAGTATACTAATCCGGAAGGGTTACCAGAAGTAATATCTTCAATGTTGGCTCAGAAATATGTGCGAAAGGGTTGTAAAGCTAATCTCACATATGTATTGGATAGTAAGGTGTCCGAAAAGAAGCTCAAATCTGTGCCAGTGGTATGTGAGTATCCAGATGTGTTTCCTGAGGAATTGTCGGGTTTACCACCTGTTCGGGAGGTAGGTTTAGTATTGAATTGGTGCCTGGAATGACCCCGATTTTGATAGCTCCGTATCATATGGCACCGACTTAATTAAAAGAATTGAAAGCTCAGTTGCAAGAATTAACGGATAGATGTTTCGCTCGGCCGAGTTTTTCTCCCTCGGGTGCACCAGTGTTGTTTGTGAAGAAGAAAGACGGAACTATGAGAATGTGTATCGACCATAGACAGCTTAGCAAAGTAACTGTGGATACAACGAATTGATGATTTATTTGATTAGCTAAAGGGAGCTTCAGTGTTATCGAAGATAGATTTACGATCAGGCTACTATCAGTTGTGAGTTAGAGAGTCGAATGTGCCTAAGACCGCTTTCTGAACGAGGTATGGACATTATGAGTTTTTGGTGATGCCGTTTGGGCTCATTAATGCCCCTATAGTTTTTATGGATTTAATGAATCGGGTATTCAGACAGCATTTGGATCGGTTCGTAGTCGTGTTTATAGATGACATTTTAATCTATTCACGCGATGAGAATGAGCATGCCGAACATTTGAGAATTGTTTTACAAACTTTACAGGATAAACAGTTGTATGCAAAGTTTAGTAAATACGAGTTTTGGCTACGTGAAGTTAGTTTTCTGGGGCATGTTGTTTCAGCATCAGGTATCCAGGTTGATCCGAACAAAATTTCAGCTATACTTGAATGGAAGCCTCCGAAGAATGTTTCAGAAGTTCGGAGCTTCTTGGGACTCATTGGGTACTATAGAAGATTCGTGCAAGGCTTCTCGATGATAGCAACACTGTTGACAAAATTGCTACAGAAAGACATCAAAGTTGAGTGGTCATAAAGGTGTCAGAAAAGTTTTGATCAGTTGAAAACTCTTTTAACCGAAGCTCCAATATTAGTGTAACGCCCTGATTTTTGGGATTTTTTCAGGTTTTGTTAATTTTAGTGAAATTTTTAAAATTTTGGTGTTCTAAAGGTTGATAATGTATGTACATGTGTTAGTGGGCCTATAGAAGGCCCAAGTTTAAGTTAAAACCCGGTAAAATATTAAGTTGGATTTTCAAGTGAAAGGGGGACTTGGTTAATTGGGCTTTTAAGAAAAACCGTGTAAAATATGTCACAAGTGAGCTCTTGGTAAAGTGGCAAGGTGGAGCCACTAAGCTCCTAGAAAAGTGGCGCCTAAATGGATATTCAAGGACAAGGGTTCGAGTTACAAGGTAAGCGTAGAGTTCTTTTTAATTTTTAAGCATGTGCCGGGCATGTGCCTAACTTAAGTGAATTTCGGCAAGGGGGCTTTAGGGACTTGGGCCGATTGCTTTAGAGGGACTACTAGGGTTATATCATTTTCCTTTTTCTGTCATGACAATTAGGGTTAGCCACCTTAGGAATTTTTCTCTGTTCTACTGTCAGAAAAGCCAAAAGTTGCCTCCATGGAAAGCTCATAGCCGAATTCTTCCTCTCCACCTCTACTATTGTTTTTTTTCATTTTTCTTCTTCCCCTTTGATCTCTTCCCTAGCCGAATACCCACCTTGCACAGATCCACTCTTTCTTTTGCTTTCATTCCTCTTAAAATCAACCATAACCGAGTGTTCAAAGTGCCAGAAATCCCGAAAACTGCTTCCTTTCTTGCCGATTTCTTGTAAGCCGAATCACCCCTATTCCTTTCACTTGTTGTGGCCGATTACTACACTCCCTTGAATCACACCATTGTCGACACCATCACCCAAAATCTACACCCAAAACGCCATCCTCTTCTCTTGTTGGAAAGCCGAAATCACCATAGTTGTAGGGAGATAGCCGAGATTGCAAATCTCAGAGATAAGGTTTCTACTGACGTTTAAGGGTCAGATTTACATCAGATCTGCATAGGAACTGAAGGGAAATCGTTGGTAAGTGTTTAATACTTCAGATCTGTTCAATATTTCATATTTGGAAAAGACGAAAGTCCCTAAAGTTAAGGATTTTGTCGTTTTGGACTTTTGGTAAATCAAGTGGTGTTTTCTTTGTTCTTTTTGTGTGTTAGTTAGAGAAGAAGGTGATCAAACAAGAAGTTGAAGACATTGGAACATCAGATCTAGATCTAAAGGGATCTAAATCGGCAAGGTAAGAACATTAAGGCCATTGGAGGTGTTGGCCGAATGTGTAAGTAAGGCTTTGGGTAAGTTTTCAATTCAGATTAAGTGTTAATATGGTCTAATCAATTAAGTATTTGATTGTAGGGATTAACGTATAGGAGATCTCGTAGGAGAAACTGCAAAACAGGTGTGTGTTTCGAACGCCCTTTAATGCGCAAATCGGCAAAAGCTGAAAAGCTGAAATGCCGAAGTTTCGGTATTTCGAGAGCTTGTGAGCGTGCGAACATTCTCAAGTTAGTAGGAGAAGGTTAGTTTTAGAATCGGCACTGTTAGGCGTGTTGACCGCTAAATTTTGGACATTATGGTAAGTTGGGCCTCGGTGGGCCAAATATGGGCCCAATGGGCGATTTGGGTCCATGTGAGTAAAAATGGGTTTAAAGGTAATATTATGAACTGTAGGCGTGAAAACAGTTAAAACAAGATAACTGATTATGAAATTGAGACTTAATGGGCCTAATGGGCCAATCGACGTAATAGGGCTCATTAGGGGTTTTAGGGCTTGAATGCTAAGACTGAAAAACTGAGTTAACCGGACTTCTGTGACAACTATGTGATTAATAAATACTGTAATAAGCATGAAATCTGTAACATGAGAGCAAAATTACTGAAATACCCTTAGGGTAAGAAATTACTGTTTTGCCCCTAGGTAGAAAATTACCGTTATACCCCTAGGGCTAAAATTGACTGTACTGTTTGACATGACTATTATTGTTATTGCATGCCATGATATGTATCTATTGCATGGGTTGGGTTTTGGTAATGGAGGAAGTGTGAGTGGCACAGCCACGCTACTGAAAAGGGGCTATGCCTCGTACTGTTTCTGAAAGGGGCTTTGCCTTGTATACTGTTTAACTGAGCAGCCATGCTGCGACTATGGTGTGTGGGCTGGGTGGGTCGAGTTATTCCCCACATGGTGTGTTGGCTAGTACGGGTGGTGTGTAGCGGTTGGTGGGTTGAGTAGTCTCCCCAATTGGGTTTGCATTTATACTGTATTACTGTACTGTACTGTTCTGGGCCTATGGGCCAATCTGTTATCTGAATAGGGCTTCAGCCCAGTATCTGTTATAGGGCCTTGGCCCAGATTACTGTTTCCTGAATAGGGCTTCGGCCCAGTATCTGACTGAGACTGGTTAGGGTTTAGGCCCAGTGGGCTTGAGCCAATTTGGGCTTTGGATGGGTTCTGCACACACTGAGTTTTCCCAAACTCACCCCCTTTCTTCCCATCCTTGCAGATGAGCCCTAGATCGTGACTTGGACGCTGGGAGGGATTCAGAGTGGCCACGAGGACTGAACTTTCATCATAGTTGGTTTTTTTTTATTATTTAATTACCTTTTATTGGTTTTATTTTGACATGGGTTGTAATAAGGCCGCTATAACTGTTATTCGGGATTTCTCTACCGTTCTATTTCAAACACAAACCTACACCGTTTTCAAAATTAAACAAACATTTTATTAACCAACCTGACTTTACTGAAGACTAAGGAGGACAATAAGACTAAAATGAAACGATTATCAAATGAGATAGAAATTAGGTTGAATAATAATTAAATCGGGAATTTTAAGAAAAACAAGTATTACTTTTCAAAAATCTCAAACATCAGACTTAGTATATAGGACGGCGTAGCATAGTCTAGGTGATGTAGCACACCGGACATGGCCATAACGTCTGGGCCGGGTCTGGGGTGTTACATTTAGTGGTATCAGAGCCAAGTTACAACAACTCGGCTGTGGATCGGGTCCAAAAACAAAGGGGTTTCAAAAATCTAAAAGTCCAAAAGGGTATCTTTGGAAAATCAAATTTTTTTTTTTGAAAATTTTCTTTTGGTTTTAAACAAACTTGTAGTTTTTAATAATTGTTTTTTGAGGCCTCAAAGTATTTGAACTACTAAACCGAAAAGTGGCACACTGAATCCCCGGCTCCAAGTTGTAAGTATGTTCTGCCTTAAATTCTGTACTGTACTGATAATAAAACTGTAGATAGCACTGAGCCTTAGATAGAATACTATGGATGAGGTAGTATTAAGGCTGTAGCACTGAGACGGTAGGGTAAACTAAACCCTAGGAAACTGAGACAGTAATTAGACTACGTTGCGCGAGAACAACTCTGAAATTCTACCTGTTCATAAGATATTCCGTAATAAAAAACTGAAACATTGAGCTAATGTCATAAAACTTTGTAAATCAGATAATCGATATGAGTACAAGGGCTACTCGTGGATGAGGCCGTGGACGAGGCTGAGTTAGTGCTCAAGCTAGATCGTCGTCTTCTGAGCATAGGCCAGCAGGAGAGGCACGACCACCGGTTGAGGAAAATGGGCCGTACGATCGGGCCGCAGGGGACGACGCTCTGTCCCAGGCCATGCTGAGAGTTCTGGAAAGGGTGGCCGGAGCTAATGTTGGGCTGGTGAATAGGGGGTCCATTTCTGAGCGACTTCGGGCCAATGGAGCGAGAGTTTTTAGGGGCATATCTGGAGTGGCCCCGAACGTGGCTGAGTATTGGTTAGAAGCCACAGAGCGAATTATGGATGACTTGGATTGCTCAGTGGAGCAGAAACTGAAAGGAGCGGTATCGTTGCTGAGGGACGAGGCGTATCAATGGTGGATCACCGTGAGAGAGGGTACCCCAGCTGAGAGAGTAACCTGGGAATTGTTTAAGCAGTCTTTCAAGGCAAAATATGTTGGGGCTAGTTATGTGGACGCACGAAGGAAGGAATTTCTGAACCTGACCCAGGGTAGTAAGACTGTGGCTGAATATGAGGCAGAATTTCTGCGATTAAGTCGGTATGCTAGCGGTATTGTTTCCACGGAATATGAACGCATTGTTCGTTTTGAGGATGGCCTCAGAGATGAGCTGAGAGTGTTGATAGCGCCACAGAAAGAGCGTGACTTTGCTGCACTAGTGGAGAAGGCTAAGATAGTTGAGGAAGTGAAGTGAGATGAGCGTCAGAACCGCGATAGAGATCGTAATCGCTTCAAGAGAGATTCTGGATCGACTAGTGCTGCGAGCAGAAACTTTAAGAAAGCAAGAGTGGAGGAACCAGTGCGAGCTGTGCCAGTGAATGTTGTTAGACTGCAAGCTTGTGGAGACTGTGGCAGAGTTCATCGAGGAGAATGCTGGAAACGCATTGGAGCTTGTTTTCGTTGTGGGTCAAAGGATCATCAAGTCAAAGACTATCCATAGAAGCCAGCTCAGGCTCAAGCTGTTGATCAGAGGGTTGCTCAGCCTGTGCAAGGAGGACCACCACCGCCAAGGGGCCGTGGTCAAGGTAGAGGAGGCAATGGTAATGGACGTGGTCGTGGAGCACCTAGAAGGGGTGTTGGTAATGCTGAGGCTCGTCAGCCAGCCTTGGTGTATGCTGCTCGTCGCCGCGAGGAGGATGATGCCCCTGATGTTATAACTGGTACGTTCTTGATATCTAGTATACCATACACTACTTTGATTGACGTGGGTTCAACACATTCATATGTTGCTTGTAAGATTTCTGGGTTATTGGGTGTGCATTCTGAGGAGACTGTGAGGGGTGTCACAGTAGTTAGTCCTTTAGGTCACTCTGTTACAGTAGACAAACTATTTAGGGAAGTGCCTTTAGAGACTCAAGGTAAGATCTTTACTGGAGATTTAATGGAGCTACCTTTTGGTGATTTCGATTTGATTTTGGGTATGGACTGGTTAACCAAGCACAAGGCAACGCTGGATTGCGCGGCCAAAAGGATGGTACTGAGAACAATTGAAGGTGAGGAAGTGATGATTATTGGAGAACGTAGGGACTATTTGTCTAATGTGGTCTCTGCCTTAAGGGCTGAAAAATTGATGCGTAAAGGTTGTGAAGCATACTTGGCGTTTATAAGTCAAACTGAACCCGAAGGGGTGACAGTAGAGACAGTGAGGACTGTTAATAAGTTTCAAGACGTTTTTCCTGAGGAGCTTCCTGGTTTACCTCCTAACCGCGAAGTTGAATTTGGGATCGATCTGTTGCCTGGAACGGCTCCAGTGTCTATTGCGCCCTACAGAATGGCACCAAAGGAGCTAGTGGAATTGAAAGCCCAGATTCAGGAGTTGCTCGATAGGGGTTTCATTAGACCGAGTGTGTCTCCGTGGGGAGCACCGGTGCTGTTTGTGAAAAAGAAGGATGGGACGATGCGTATGTGCATTGATTATCGCCAGTTGAACAAACTGACGATCAAGAATAAGTATCCTTTGCCGAGAATCGACGATCTGTTTGACCAGCTTAAAGGAGCTTCAGTGTTTTCCAAAATTGACCTTCGATCTGGATACCATCAGTTAAGGGTAAAGGAGGTGGACGTGCATAAGACCGCATTCAGAACTCGTTATGGTCACTACGAGTTTTTGGTTATGCCCTTTGGATTGACAAATACACCGGCAGCTTTTATGGATTTAATGAATCGAGTATTTCAGTCGTACTTGGATCGTTTCGTGGTCGTCTTTATTGATGATATATTGGTGTATTCAGAAACAGAGGAGAAGCATGAAAAGCATCTTCGAATCGTTCTGCAAGTATTGAGGGAAAGGCAACTGTATGCGAAATTTAGCAAGTGCGAATTTTGGCTTCGCGAAGTGACTTTTCTAGGTCATGTTGTTTTTGCTGAGGGGATTAGGGTAGATCCTCGTAAAATTGAGGCAGTTCTGGATTGGAAGTCTTCAAGATCAGTTTCAGAAATTCGCAGTTTTCTGGGCCTAGTAGGTTATTATAGAAGATTTGTTGAGGGATTTTCGTTAATCGCGGCACCACTGACGAAATTGTTAAGGAAGGGAGTAGTATTTGTATGGACTGAGAAACAGCAAGAAGCTTTTGAGAAGCTAAAAAAGGTGTTGACTGAGGCGCCAGTACTGATTCAGCCAGAATCTGGGAAAGACTTTACGGTTTATAGTGATGCTTCGCATGTGGGATTGGGTTGTGTACTGATGCAAGAGGGTAAGGTGGTTGCTTATGCTTCGCGGTAGCTTAAGCCTCACGAGGCGAACTACCCTACGCATGATTTGGAATTGGCTGCAGTGATATTTGCATTGAAAATCTGGAGACACTACCTTTATGGAGAAAAGTGTATTATATACACTGACCATAAAAGTCTCAAGTATCTGTTAACTCAGAAAGAGTTGAACCTTAGACAACGGAGATGGATAGAGTTGCTTAAGGACTATGATTGTTCGATTGAGTATCACCTTAGCAAAGCTAATGTAGTGGCTGATGCACTGAGCCGAAGAACTGTTACTGAGTTAAAGGCGATGTTCGCTCGTTTGAGTTTGTATGATGATGGGAGTTTGCTAGCAGAACTGCAAATGAGACCGACTTGGACTGAGAAGATTAAAGAGTTGCAATGGAAGGATGATTCGTTGACTCCTCGATTTCAGCAAGTCAAGGAGGGTAAGAGTGATGATTTTGGACTGAATTCTGATGGAGTCCTCTGCTTTCGAGGAAGAATTTGTATTCCTAAGGACTCCAACTTAAGGAAGTTGTTATTGAGTGAGGCTCATGGTGGAGCCTATGCGATGCACCCTGGCAGTAATAAGTTGTATAGGGATTTGCGAAAGGTGTATTGGTGGCCTGGACTTAAGCGAGAGGTGACTGATTTCGTGAGGAAATGTTTGACGTGTCAGTAGGTTAAAGCTGAACACCAGTTACCTTCTGGATTGTTGCAGCCAGTGAGGATTCCGCAGTGGAAATAGGAAAGAGTAAAGATGGATTTTGTGAGTGGATTGCCTTTGACACCTTCAAAGAAAGACTCTGTTTGGGTAGTTGTGGATAGATTAACGAAGTCTGCTCATTTTATACCGGTTAGAACTGATTACTCACTTCAGAAGTTAGCCAAGTTGTATGTAGCAGAGATAGTGCGTTTGCATGGGGTGCCAGTTTCGATAATTTCTGATCGAGACCCTAGATTTACTTCTCGATTTTGGAAGAAGCTGCACGAGGCGTTGGGTACGCGTTTGGACTTTAGTACTGCATTTCACCCTCAGACAGATGGTCAGTCTGAAAGGGTCATTCAAGTGTTGGAAGACATGTTAAGAGGATGTGTTATCGACTTTCGTGGTAGTTGGGAAGATTATTTACTGTTGGCAGAGTTTGCATAGAACAACAGCTATCAAGCAAGCATTCAGATGGCTCCATATGAGGCACTTTATGGGCGGAGATGTCGTACTCCTACTTGTTGGACAAAGTTAGGGGAACGTAAAGTTCTTGGACCAGAGATAGTGGCAGATACTGAAAGTAAGGTTAAGCTGATTGAAGATCGGTTAAAGGAGGCATCTGATCGGCAGAAGTCATATGCTGACCTTAAGCGTAAGGAGATTGAGTTCGCTGTTGGGGATATGGTCTTCCTAAAGGTGTCACCGTGGAAGAAGATCTTGAGATTCGGTAAAAAGGGCAAGCTAAGTCCGCGGTTTATTGGGCCTTATCGGATTCTCAAGCAGATTGGGCCAGTAGCCTATCAGTTGGAGTTGCCACCAGAGTTGGATCGTATTCATGACATTTTTCATGTGTCTATGCTGAGACGGTATCGGTCGGACCCATCGCATATTGTACCAGTGGAGGAGATTGCAGTGAATACCGATTTGACCTTCGAGGAGGAACCTGTGGAGATCTTAGATCGTGAAGTCAAAGTCTTAAGGAGGAAGTCTGTTCCATTAGTTAAGGTGCTATGGCGTAATCATGGTAAAGAAGAAGCTACTTGGGAGCCAGAGGAAGCGATGCGTCAACAATACCCTCAGTTATTTGGATCAGGTAAATTTCGAGGCCGAAATTTCTTTAAGGGGGGTAGAGTTGTAACGCCCTGATTTTCGGGATTTTTCGGGTTTTGTGAATTTTGGTGAAATTTTTAAAATTTTGGTGTTCTAAAGGTTGATAATGTATGTACATGTGTTAGTGGGCCTATAGAAGGCCCAAGTTTAAGTTAAAACCCGGTAAAATATTAAGTTGGATTTTCAAGTGAAAGGGGGACTTGGTTAAGTGGGCTTTTAAGAAAAACCGTGTAAAATATGTCACAAGTGAGCTCTTGGTAAAGTGGCAAGGTGGAGCCACTAAGCTCCTAGAAAAGTGGCGCCTAAGTGGATATTCAAGGACAAGGGTTCCAGTTACAAGGTAAGCGTAGAGTTCTTTTTAATTTTTAAGCATGTGCCGGGCATGTGCCTAACTTAAGTGAATTTCGGCAAGGGGGCTTTAGGGACTTGGGCCGATTGCTTTAGAGGGACTACTAGGGTTATATCATTTTCTTTTTTCTGTCATGACAATTAGGGTTAGCCACCTTAGGAATTTTTCTCTGTTCTACTGTCAGAAAAGCCAAAAGTTGCCTCCATGGAAAGCTCATAGCCGAATTCTTCCTCTCCACCTCTACCATTGTTTTTTTTTCATTTTTCTTCTTCCCCTTTGATCTCTTCCCTAGCTGAATACCCACCTTGCACAGATCCACTCTTTCTTTTGCTTTCATTCCTCTTAAAATCAACCATAACCGAGTGTTCAAAGTGCCAGAAATCCCGAAAACTGCTTCCTTTCTTGCCGATTTCTTGTAAGCCGAATCACCCCTATTCCTTTCACCTGTTGTGGCCGATTATTACACTCCCTTGAATCACACCATTGTTGACACCATCACCCAAAATCTACACCCAAAACGCCATCCTCTTCTCTTGTTGGAAAGCCGAAATCACCATAGTTGTAGGGAGATAGCCGAGATTGCAAATCTCAGAGATAAGGTTTCTACTGACGTTTAAGGGTCAGATTTACATCAGATCTGCATAGGAACTGAAGGGAAATCGTTGGTAAGTGTTTAATACTTCAGATCTGTTCAATATTTCATATTTGGAAAAGCCGAAAGTCCCTAAAGTTAAGGATTTTGTCGTTTTGGACTTTTGGTAAATCAAGTGGTGTTTTCTTTGTTCTTTTTCTGTGTTATTTAGAGAAGAAGGTGATCAAACAAGAAGTTGAAGACATTGGAACATCAAATCTAGATCTAAAGGGATCTAAATCGGCAAGGTAAGAACATTAAGGCCATTAGAGGTGTTAGCCGAATGTGTAAGTAAAGCTTTGGGTAAGTTTTCAATTCAGATTAAGTGTTAATATGGTCTAATGAATTAAGTATTGGATTGTAGGGATTAACGCATAGGAGATCTCGTAGGAGAA
The DNA here is from genome assembly GCA_020496765.1 of Gossypium stocksii. Classification (NCBI taxonomy): domain Eukaryota; kingdom Viridiplantae; phylum Streptophyta; class Magnoliopsida; order Malvales; family Malvaceae; genus Gossypium; species Gossypium stocksii. The sequence continues at coordinate 54,838,550 of CM035621.1, forward strand.
ACTGCAAAACAGGTGTGTGTTTCGAACGCCCTTCAATACGCAAATCGGCAAAAGCCGAAAAGCCGAAATGCCGAAGTTTCGGTATTTTGAGAGCTTGTGAGCGTGCGAACGTTCTCAAGTTAGTAGGAGAAGGTTAGTTTTGGAATCGGCACTGTTAGGCGTGTTGACCGCTAAATTTTGGATATTATGGTAAGTTGGGCCTCAGTGGGCCAAATATGGGCCCAATGGGCGATTTGGGTCCATGTGAGTAAAAATGGGTCTAAAGGTAATATTATGAACTGTAGGCGTGAAAACAGTTAAAACAAGATAACTGATTATGAAATTGGGACTAAATGGGCCTAATGGGCCAATCGACGTAATAGGGCTCATTAGGGGTTTTAGGGCTTGAATGCTAAGACTGAAAAACTGAGTTAACCGGACTTCTATGACAACTATGTGATTAATAAATACTGTAATAAGCATGAAATCTGTAACATGAGAGCAAAATTACTGAAATACCCTTAGGGTAAGAAATTACTGTTTTGCCCCTAGGTAGAAAATTACCGTTATACCCCTAGGGCTAAAATTGGCTGTACTGTTTGACATGACTGTTACTGTTATTGCATGCCATGATATGTATCTATTGCATGGGTTGGGTTTTAATAATGGAGGAAGTGTGAGTGGCACAGCCACGCTACTGAAAATGGGCTATGCCTCGTACTGTTTCTGAAAGGGGCTTTGCCTCGTATACTGTTTAACTGAGCAGCCATGCTGCGACTGTGGTGTGTGGGCTGGGTGGGTCGAGTTATTCCCCACATGGTGTGTTGGCTGGTACGGGTGGTGTGTAGCGGTTGGTGGGTTGAGTAGTCTCCCCAATTGGGTTTGCATTTATACTGTATTACTGTACTGTACTGTTCTGGGCCTATGGGCCAATCTGTTATCTGAATAGGGCTTCAGCCCAGTATCTGTTATAGGGCCTTGGCCCAGATTACTGTTTTCGGAATAGGGCTTCGGCCCAGTATCTGACTGAGACTGGTTAGGGTTTAGGCCCAGTGGGCTTGAGCCAATTTGGGCTTTGGATGGGTTCTGCACACACTGAGTTTTCCCAAACTCACCCCCTTTCTTCCCATCCTTGCAGGTGAGCCCTAGATCGTGACTTGGACGCTGGGAGGGATTCAGAGTGGCCACGAGGACTGAACTTTCATCATAGTTGGTTTTTTTTTATTATTTAATTGCCTTTTATTGGTTTTATTTTGACATGGGTTGTAATAAGGCCGCTATAACTGTTATTCGGGATTTCTCTACCGTTCTATTTCAAACACAAACCTACACCGTTTTCAAAATTAAACAAACATTTTATTAATCAACCTGACTTTACTGAAGACTAAGGTGGACAATAAGACTAAAATGAAACGATTAACAAATGAGATAGAAATTAGGTTGAATAATAATTAAATCGGGAATTTTAAGAAAAACAAGTATTACTTTTCAAAAATCTCAAACATCAGACTTAGTATATAGGACGGCGTAGCATAGTCTAGGTGATGTAGCACACCGGACATGGCCATAACGTCTGGGCCGGGTCTGGGGTGTTACAATTAGTTCAGGCAGAATCAGGTAAAGAATTTGTAATCTATAGCGATGCATCTTTGAACTGTTTGGGCTGTGTTTTGATGCAAGAGGGTAGAGTTGTTGCTTACGCCTTAAGATAGTTAAAGCCTCACGAGAAAAACTATCTGACACACGATCTTGAGTTAGCCGCTATCGTCTTCGCTTTGAAAATTTGGTGCCACTACTTGTTCGGAGAAAAATGTCAAGTTTATTCTAATCACGAAAGCCTTAAATATTTAATGACACAGAGGGATTTGAATTTGAGACATCAATAGTGGCTTGAATTACTTAAAAATTATGAGCTTGTAATTGATTATCATCCGGGAAAGGCTAATATGGTTGCAGACGCTTTAAGTCGAAATTCACTGTTTACCTTATGTGCGATGAATGCATATTGGGCTATATCCGATGATGGTGCATTAGTAGCTGAATTAAAAGCAAAACCATTACTTGAGCAACAGATTTGTGAAGCTCAGAAAATTGATAATGAATTGGCTGCAAAACGGGCTCAATGTGATTCAAATGTTGATTTAGAGTTTCTGATTGATGTAAATGATTATTTGAGATTCAAGAATCGGTTATGTGTTCCAAAGAATTCAGAGTTGCAGCAGGCGATTTTGAATGAAGCTCATAATAGTAGAATGTCGGTTCACCCGGGTAGCATAAAAATGTATAACAATTTGAAACAACATTATTGGTGGCATGGTACGAAACGAGACATTTCTGACTTTGTTTCGAAATGTTTAATATGTCAACAAGTGAAAGTTGAGCATCAGGTGCCTTCGGGATTGCTTCAGCCAATTATGATACCTGAGTGTAAATGGGACCGAGTTACTATAGATTTTGTATCAGGCTTGCCGTTGACATCAAGCAAAAAGGATGCAGTCTGGGTTGTTGTTGATAGATTAACAAAGTCCGCTCATTTTATTCCAGTCTGTATTGATTATTTGCTTGATAAACTAGCAGAATTGTACATTTCTTAGATTGTACGATTGCACAGAATACCTGTTTCCATTGTTTTGGATCGAGATCCGAGGTTTACATCTCGGTTTTGGAAGAAACTACAAGATGCGCTTGGTACTAAGCTGCATTTTAGCATTGCTTTTCATCCTCAGATGGACAGTCAATCCAAACGAGTTATACAGATACTCGAGGATATGTTGAGATGCTGCATCCTTGAGTTTAAAAGTTCATGGGATCGATATTTGCCATTAGTTGAATTTGCGTATAACAATAGCTTTCAATCAAGTATTAAAATGGCACCTTACGAGGATTTGTACGGTCGTAAATGCCGTACCCCCTTAATTGGACTAATCTCAGTGAAAATAAAATACATGGGATTGATTTGATTAGAGAAACTAAACAGAAAGTGAAGCTGACCCATGAAAGTTTAAAAGCAGCCTCCGTTCGTCAGAAATCATATGTAGACCTGAAACGTAAGGATATAGAATTCCAAATCGGCGATAAGGTGTTTTTGAAAGTGTCACCACGGAAGAAAGTGCTCAGATTCGGTCGTAAAGGCAAGTTAAGTCCGAGATTCATTGGACCATTCGAGATTCTTGAACGTATCAGACCTGTTGCGTATAGATTATTATTGCCGCCTGAATTAGAGAAGAATCAGAACATTTTCCATGTTTCAATGCTCCACCGGTACAGATCCGACCCTTCACATGTGATTAATCCGTTTGAAATTGAAATTCAGCCCAATTTAAGCTATGAAGAAAAACTGATTCGTATTTTAGCTCACGAGGTAAAAGAATTACGAAATAAGAAAATTTCGCTGGTAAAGGTGCTTTGGCATAAACATGGGGTCGAGGAAGCCACTTGGGATTTAGAGGATTCAATGAAAGAATGTTATCCAAACCACTTTACCGGTAAGATTTTTGAGGACGAAAATTCCTAATGGGGGAGAGTTGTGATAACCCAGATTCGACCCTAGTCAGAACAGTGGTTTCGGAACCACGAATCCGAGTTGAAAAATATTCGAATATTATTTTTCTATGTTTTAAATGCATGAATTACGATGTGTTAAAGTTTCGTGTTTAAATTTTGAGATTTGGGTGCTTAATTACTAAAAAGGGATTAAATTACATTATATGAATTATATGCATACTATCATGAAAATGCTTAAGTGCCATGTTTCTTTAGTATAAGGGTCTTAAATGGCAAATAAGCCATTTGTGGAATTGATGCACGGTAGTGGGAGTAAGTATGTGATATTATATGCATTTTATAATAAAAATATGAAATTTGAATTATGTCATAATAAGAAACACGAACAAAATAAAACAAAAATGGGTGATAAAAACAAAGTGTTGCATTTTCTTCTTCTTATTGCCGAAACTAAAGGAACTGAGAAAAGAAAAAGCTCTTTGATATTCGGTCACTTGGAGATCAAAATTATAAGGTTAGTTTCTTTATATATTGATAAATTCTTGTATTTTTGAGCTTGTTGTTATCATATACACCTAGCCCATATGTTAATTTTAGAGATTAATTGTATTATGGTATTCGGCCATGGAGGGTTTTTCTTTTATTTGGTTGTTTATGATTTTAGAAAATGAAGGGTATATGTTAGATTATTAGAGATTTTCATCTAGTTTTATATAATTTGAAAAATAGAGGTGAATTTGTAAAATTCATGAAATTTAGTTAAAAGAGGGATTAAATTATGAAATGTGCTAAACATAAGGGCTTGTTTTTTATAGGGGAGTATTCGGCTGTAACTAGAAACAATCAAAATGTGATTAGTTTGGTATTTTGTGCAATGGGACTATATTGCCGAATGTGATAAATAGTAGGGGTGAAATCGACAAATTGATTAAAATGTCTATATTGGATTGAATTGCATAAAAAATTAGTTTAATTGGGTTTCATTTTGCAAATTGAAGCTCAAGAGGAAAAGAAGACTAATTCGGATAGGGGGAAAGCTAAATTAGTCGAGTAGTCAAAATTTTCGTTCGGGAATATCCGAGGTAAGTCGTTAAGCTTTTATTTTGTGTTAAAAGTTGGTACTGTTTAAAATTAAGTGCTAAATTAAATTATTTGAATGTACCCTTACCATTGCCAAATGTGTATGAATTTGCTGAACATTATTTGTTATGTTCTAAAAACGAATGCTGAATTTGAATATAGCGATTAACTTACTTGAGCAATATGAAATAGAAATCATTGTTTGAAATGTGGAAGAATGAATTAAGTTGATTTGGTGAAAGGACATATTAAGAGTGTATTAACTTTTGGCATAAGAATGTTGTATCCATGGTAAAGAAAAGTATAGATATTGATGGTTTGATATGTGAATGTATGAAATCTCGGTTGAAATATATATATTTTTCGGGCTGTATGCCTTGCAGGCTTAGTGCCGGTGAATACTATCGGACTTTGTGTCTAGCAGGCTTAGTGCTGGTGAATACTATCAGACTTTGTGTCTAGCAGGCTTAGTGCCGGTGAATATAATCGGGCTTTAAGCCTAGCAGGCTTAGTGCCGGTGAATACTATCGGACTTTGTGTCTAGCAGGCTCTGTGCCGGTGTTTAAATTCAAGCTTATGCTTAGCAGGCTTATAGCCGGAGATTGAAATTACACTTTTACGTATCAAGAATATAAAAGAAATCGAAGGTATGTTATGTGAAATTTAGTTAAGGAAAAGTTATGCATGACATTCGGCCACCCAGGTATGTCAATTTGTAAGATTATTAAATACTGAATATATATACTATGCTATGAAAGAATGCTTAATCAAGATGTGTTATAGGCATGTGTTCATTGAATTGACATGGTTGGCTTGTAATTTAAGTGAGTACAATTAAAGATAATAATGTGAGAATATCGAAATTTACTTAATAGTTGATCAAATATATGGTACAAACGAAATTATATCGGAAGTAGTTCTTAGAATATAAAAGAGCGTATTGATTAATATGATTGATTCGGTATTTGGAATAGGTTTACTTATTTTTATTATTTATTTTTGGCTTAAGACTTACTAAGTTATAAAAAAACTTACTTTGATTGTTTCATTCCTATGTTATATAGACTTTTGAAGCTAGCTAGCAGCTCGGGATCGACAAAAGACTCATCACACTATCTTTTGTTTCGTTACATATATATACTACTTAATTTGGACCTATGGCATGTATTGTTTGGACTAGTGGGTATATAATGTCTATTGATTGATATGTATATAATGCCATACGAAAATGGCTTAAGATATGGTTATGAGTTTTGTTATAATTGTATTAGTTGATCTAGTAATGATATATATCTATGTAATGAAATGCAGTAGTTTTCTGACTTAAATGATGGTTTTAGCTTATATTTATGTTACTTGAATAATGATGGATAAATCGGCTTGATAGGCAAAATCTATGTATGAAATTTTTGTCGGCATATGAGGATAGTGTTAGATAAAATAGGTCATTGTAGTTGGTAATAGATACTTTGAAAAATAGACCATTTAATGATCTTTAGATGTATGTTTATACTAATACCTGGTTCATTTGTTGCGCATATATATATATATTTGCAATGCACCTATTTTATGGTTGATTGCTTAAAATAAGTAACTTTTGGGTTTAATGGGTTGGTATTAGAAAATGATTCGGTCACATGCTCTTTTGTTCTCGGCGAATGATGAAATTTTGACCAAATGAATAGTAATATCTATATTTGAATAATACTATAATAGTTTATGAAGTCATGATTATATATATATATGCGCATATGTTAGTATATAGATTATTGGATTTTTGGTTGATAATAGTTTGGCGTTTAATTATATTATTATGTTTCGATATATATATATATGAATTCGTATGATTGTTGAGTAAAGAATTGATGCTGAATTTGTATATGAACAAATCTTTACATGTGTACTATATTATAGTTTTCTTATATGATTATTAATAACATATCGAATGTTGAGTTTAGTTCTGTAATGCCCTTAACCTATTCCGGTGACGGATAAGGGCCTAGGGGTGTTACAGGAAATTTTGTTATAATCATTTGAAACATTTTGATATAATTTGGTAGTATTTGATGATGGTTTATAGTGTTTTTGAATTGATTTTCAACTCTAATGATCTAGGCATCAGTACCATGCTTAGTTGTTTTGAAACAACTGAGTTAGGAGGTTAAAATGGGTTTTAACACCTTAGTTTTGGCAAGTACAAGGTTTGTTGTATAGTCTTAAGGTAATATGATGGGCGGGTAGGCTTTTCCTAAGTGCTTCTTTCGGCGAACAGAGCGGCCATATGCAGTTATGTGGTTAAGTTAATAAAGGTTCTTTGTCAAGCGGCCATGTTAATGGGAATAAGACCAGTAGTCAAGTAAAATGGTATCAAGAGTTTGAGTTCACGCTAAGGGTATGGTACGCTCGATTAACTATGGTACTATGTAAGTTAAGTTGTAAGGTAAGATGATTAGGAACCAACTGAAGTGAACCAGAATAGTTAAAAGATAAGGGAATACTCAATTAGGTTTCTCGAAAGTTGTAGGCTTTTGATAGGACAATTCAATAATTATATGACATTTTTCAAGTTCCAATAAGGACTTAGAGGATAAAAACAATAGATGTTCAAGTTGGGAAAAGAGAGTTATCTTCTTCTTTCTTCTAAGAAAAGGTTATCTGAAGCTTGAGGAACAAAAGGCATTTACCTAAGCTAAAGTTGAGATCTTAGATTTTATCAGTGATTGCTCCATGTTAAGGTAAGTTTTATGACTTTGCATGTTGTGCTATGAAAATGTAGGTTAGAATGAGTGCAAGAATAGAAAGATGAATGAGTAAGGCTTTGTATGGGGTTCATTTAGGTTTGAAATGATAGTATGGCTACTCGAATGAGCTTTAATGGTGTTCCTCTATTTTATAAGCAGCGGTTTCTGAAGTATCTTGATGAAGGTTGGATCTACAGTTTAAACTACTACAAGTGGTTGTAAGGTGAGTCTTTATACTAACTCTTGTATGTATATATTGGAAAAACAAGTTTGGAAAATGCATTGGAAAATAAATTTAGGGAAGAACCAGAGTTTTAAAAATATTCCAAAACAAGATTTTCGTTATGATATCTAAAGTAATAAATACTTAATCAAACTTGTACTTTTTTTTATTCGTCTAGGATGAGAGCCTCGACAAAGTAGTCTTCTTCGCAATCCTCAAGCTCACGTCTGTTGAGTTTGGGCTCGTTTCGAATCAGAAAATTTTTCATAAAAATTACCAGTGGGGTACTTTTATAATTTCTTTAAACTTTTGGGTTAAGCTGCAAATCAAAAAAATATCTCTAGAAAATTTCTGGAATAATCTCTTTAGAGAACTTTCTCTTGAATTCAAGTGTGTGTAAATAATAACCCAGGGCTCTCTTTAAATAGTGAGAGTTTAGAGAGTTCAACTATGATTAAACTTAATCACTTTAATATTAAATTTAATCTGATATTTATCTTGATATTAGATTATATTTAGTATTAAGATAATCACTTTAATATTAACTTAATAAAATACTATTAAGATAAGTATTAAATTAAATTTAATATTAAACAATTAAAAAATATTATTTTTGAAACCAGTATTCTGAAATCAAATTCTCTGGTAAAGTCTCAATGGGAGTGTAGCTCTTCCACTACTCAATCACCAGCGACCAACTGCTGCCAACCACCGAGATGTCGCCTTCGCAGTCACAGGCACCACCGTGTCCAGTGATGCAAGTGCGACACCCTTACAGCACCCCAAGCCGGTTCGACTGCTAACGGTTCTGTCTAGGTCAGTAACGACCTGACAGGTCCAGTCTAGCCATCGATTGGACTATCGGCCTGGTTTCACATACCAAGCTTGATTTGACCACTTTTTGGGTCTTAGTCTCGATTTTGGGCTCTCGAGCCCAATTTATGATCCGAGGTCTAATTTTCAAGTTCAGTTACACATTGGGTCAATTGTCGCACTTGAAAATTAACTTCCAAAAATATCATATTAATTTTAATTAATTTGATTAATTTAACTTTACTTGATCAAAATTAATTTATCCAAAAATTCCTTAGATTTTCTAAATTAATTTTCAAGAAAATTCTTTAATCAAATTCTTTAGTTGAACAGTTCTCACAACCACCTAATTTAATTTCGCATCGAATAAATCAACTCATTTAAATTATTCCCAAAGTCGTAGAATTTTCTTCTAATTCAAATGCAACCCCTTAGGCTTTTATTGAGCTAGCGAAGGGACCAACCAAACATATACAATTAGGCTCTAGTGATTGCAATTATGTCCAGAAGCATTGTTCTGATAATTCACAATTACTTAATCATGGAGTCAGTCCATCAGATTGAAAACTCATACAAATGAAAATAATTCATCCAACTGCTTTATCTGAGGACCTCGTCATATGTGTAGTACCCTCATATGATATCCTTAATTCCTTTTAGTTAAATCCGTTCACTCAATACAATCTTGTTTTATCTTATTGCCATTATTATGTCTTCCTAATGATTAATATGACCACTTTCAACAAATGACTGTAACAAATTGCTCATTCGAGAACAAGCAACCCTGGTCACGTTCTATATTTATCAATCCACACAATGATAATTAGAGGATATCATTAACTCTTTAATTTACCAATGAATTTCACTATTTCTAGTAATGCATGCCATGCACAAGTCACGTACCTAACATGCCAACTATAGGCTCAATCTTTTTTAGAGTATAAGCCACCACTTATATCAAAGCACATGAGTTGAATACGCATGGTCAGTGACTAACTTAGGATTTAGGTAAATCATACCATGAACGTCACAAGTGAATTAATTCACAAATGGATTCAGAATTAATTCATCTTCGGTCCCATCCAATGTATCATTCTACAAATGATTACATCTATGTCTCTATTTCTAGAGTCAACTGCTCTGATAGCTAAGACTAGCCTTCTCCCTAATTGGAATTGTAAATGACATAATAATCCTTCTTAGTATTTAAATCAAATGCTTACTTTGATTCTTTTACAGGATTACGGACTCATTTAAATTATCTACTGAAGTAAGTTGTCTTTCTCACAATGTAAACGTTCTTTACAATGCAACTTATCTTCAGTTTGAACTTTAGGCTATCAATGAACTAATATTTGCTTGTCACAATTTTGCTATAATGCAAAATATAAAAGACATTGTAATGTCCCAAATTTTGGGCCTAGAAGTTTTGAAGTTTTGTGCATAGGGCCAGTAAAGAGGTTGCTCATAAGTGTTTAGTTGTGTGATATAAAATAAGAATGGGCCTGCTGGTCTGGTGGTTAAGTGGAGTGTTAGTTTAATTTGGGGGCCTAAGTCCGATTCTTTGTGTGAACATTTTAGGGAGATATTTTTAATACTTTTTATTTATGTTAGTTATTTGTTTTTATTTGTTTTAATTATTAATTTAAATTTATGATATGTTTTAATTTATGCTTTTATTTTTACTTTTTGGGGGGTCCACGTTCTTTTCTTCTTTCCCCTCTGCTGGCTTTTCTTTTTGGCTCTTTATTTTTCTGTAAAATCGATCGTAGTCTGCGGTTGCTGAGGAGCATCGTTTCTTGTCACTAAGACTGTGACTGGAGTTTCCATCTGCGAAAGAAGTGTGGGATTCGAGCCTTTCACTAATGTATTTGCATTTTCTTTTTGACTTTGCGAAATGTCGATTTTGGATGTGATTTTGTTAGTGTATGATTGGAATGTGGGTGGTATTGATATACTTAAATGTGGCAAAGGTTAGGGACTATTTTGGGGGCTTTAACGGTTGTTCCAGGGCTATTTTGGGGTGGTTTCATGACCTTCCCAGTGGTAATTTGGGCCTGTGTCAAGTCAAACGGTCATGTGGTATCGTTAATTAGGGTTTTCAGTTGAATTTGGGTGGCACATGACCGTGTGCCTGATTTTGGGATTTTGTCGATTTTCACACGGCCGTGTCCCTTAAGCACACGAGTGTGTGAATTTGGGAATTGGGGATTCAGTGATTTTGAGTCACACGGCCTGACCACACGGGCGTGTGGCTGATTTGGGGATTTAGGGATCCCCCACGGGCATGTGTTCTGGACACACGTCGTGTCTAGTATAGGACACGGGCATGTGAGACCCTAACACGACCGTGCCTGCCCTGAACTTGATTTTAGTGGAATTAGATAGTGAGTTTATTGGAATGCCAGTGCCCACAAGGCGCAGCAAAAAAAATAAAATTCCAGCGATCCAAACCATAGATCTATGTGCGAGGAACGAATCGGGATAAAAAAAAAGAAAATTAATGGTTTTGAAATTACTGATACTTCAATCTGAGTAGATAGGGATGCCTCAGCGACGAGATTTCAGAACCACTGTTGAACTAAGTGGCAACTTTTCAGATGCCGACCTCTACGTAATCCAGCCAGTTGACGATAAACGGAAGAAATCCCCAAAATTTGCTTGACGGCTGCTAGACCTCTTAAGCAAGGTTTCGGGCTTTATTTATATATTTAAGGTTTTTCACCTTTTTTATATATAACTCCCCTTTTAATTGGTATATTTATAACGAATCTTCATTCATTAAATTTTTAATCTGAACATAATAATCATAATTAAAATAAATAAATATAATAATGTTTTAACCAAAAATTATAATTACATTAATTATAACAAGGATTTTGGTGAACTATATTTTTTTAAATTTATATACGAACCAAATTCATATATTAATAGAATTATGGTCTCATTATGTGTACAACATCCTTGCACATATAATATGTTCGATATTTGATTGCCCAATTAAATTAATTCTATAATTAATTTAATTCATGTGATAATCAAACACAATACCAACTATGTTTTATTCCGTTCATTTCAACCATAGGGTGTGACCCTATAAGTTCTTGTAACGCTAGCAGTAATACTAGAATGATTCTAATGGTACAAACAATGAGTGGCATCTAGCAATGCATCATTGCTACCTAAGTTACAAGAAGTCATGATTCGACATAAGCTTTTTTGATTTAGCTTTCATGCATTAATCCTTAGTCCTTTATCTCTAAAATGGACACAAATCATAAAATAGTCACACTTGTATAGTCCATCCCATATTTCTTGATATCTTGAGTAGACTATGATACACAGATAAGTATGATATCTCATATCAACTTATTTGAGCATGGCCATGCATTTCTAGTCTCACTCAATCAAGTGGCCTAAGATATTACTCCCATTATGTAGGAGGGACTTATCCTATATTGATCAACCATATCCCTCTACATAGATTGTGGTATATCCAACATCAGCCTATATAGAGCAACCAGTTACGGTCTACGTTTAACTGCATCAAAATATACAACTCATAATGTTAGGATAATGATGATCTCAAGTCTAAGGATCATATACATATTAATCACTATAAGTAATGCTGTGACAATTACATAATAATCCAAGAAACATACTCATAGTGGGTAAGTCCAATATGTTGTTCTCTAACACACATATCATGCATTGATTTTGACACTCCATATCAATGACAATTCTTTATTATCAATCAACTACATGTTAGTCTTAATGCATTATTGTTGTCCTGGTCAAACAATAATACTTGACTAAGGATCTTTTAAGAATAATCATATTATTCTCAGGATATTATTATGAAACATATTATTTATACACACAGAAAAGAAACTGAAATAATAATGGAAATGCCTTATATTAATAAACATGGTAAATCAAGTATGTTATTACAACCATCTCATGATTGATCATTGGGCATACTCTTACAGAGTTACACGACCTGATCACACGGCCGTGTCCCAGCTTGACACGAGTGTGTACCTCTATCACACGGCTGTGTGTTACCCTCCACATGGGTGTTTGAACCCCCACAAGGCTTGGATTGCTCCACATGGCCAGAGCACACGAGTGTGTGGCTTTATGTCACCAAATAATGTTTTTAGTACGGATTTAATTATAATTGCAACTATGTGTGTTCCAATCCTCGACTAAGCTTTGTTGACGGTAGTTATGACTCTGATTTGGTCTTGATATGTGTGTTATTCAGTTATTTGTGATTGGTTGTGTGATAAGCTTGATACTGAATTCGAGTTATGAGTGTACACATGTCTGATCCTATAACTAACTTATTAGATGTGAGTGTCTGCCTCTGATTATCTGTCTGAAACTGGTATTCAGATTCTGTACACGAGACTACATACATACATACATACATACATACATGTGCATAAAGTGTTTGGGGTGGGGTTTTGAAGAGAAGAAAGACTGATATTGAATTGAACTGGCAGTTTCAGTGCAACGGGACTGTACAATGGATTACCGCATTGCATAGTACAGCATGTATGTTAGCTATGCTACGTACTATTGACTGATCTGACAGCTCAACTCCAATTTACTAGTACAGAGATTTACCGCATTGGACTGTATCGTATGTACGCTAGCTATGCTATGTACCCTTATCTAATCTGGTAGTTCATACTGCACAACTATACCGTGGTTTACCGCATGGCACTGTACAGCTTATTCGCCAGCTTTGCTGCGTGATATATATATGGATTTGCAGTTTACCTGCTTACAGGTAGCGCCAATACCTAGAAGGTTGTGGGAAGTCCCAAGACCCTAAGGGTCGTGGACTTACTGAAAGGTTGTTAAGCCTATTAATTGGTAGCTCAGCTGCATTATACTGATATGTGTCGTATTCAGTGCAGCTTGTAAGTGTAGGGATGGGTGGGAGTTTTAAACCCCACAATAAGTGTAGGGATGGATGGAGAGGCGTGTTACTGGATGGGTAGGTTATTATTTAACTCAACTGCATTCATATGCATCTTATTGATTGTTCTGTGATTGCAACTGTTTGATTGTACTATTCAACTGAAAGGCACTTGTGCTTATGCAAAATTGGTAAACTCAGATTGTATTTGACTGACTGAATTGAATCTGACGTCTATTGAGAATTATTGCTACTATGCCTGAATGGTATGTGAGACTGCGAGTGACTGATTGTCCTGTATGACTGAAAAGTACTTATGGTGTGTTTGATTCTAGGCGAATATGCTCAACTGTCATTTTTTGGTAAGTTCGCTTTTTCTATTTAAACTGGTTTTATATAATTCTATAAGTATGTTCCATTGTTAGCCCTGTAATTAGTGGGTTTTGATCTCACACTGGGCTCGAGTATCTCACCCCCTCTTCTGTTTCCCTTTTTAGATACCTTCCGGATGTCAGAAGCTGGGCTTGATACACGGAGGTCTCGGACAGTTTCAACAGAGTGGATTATCAGTTTGTGATTTCTAGTTTTAATCTAATATTTGGTTTTCAAACTGTAGGATTTTCTAATATTGTAGCACAAATTTTTTTTTGGATTTTGATACGTATAATTATTTTATTTATTTTCAAACTAAATTATAATTGTATTTGAGTTTAAAATTTCACTACAATGGTTCAGTTTTTACTTAATAAGGTTTGATTATTCTTAACTTATAAAGGAATTGTTTTTTATAAAATTTCTCACGATCACTTCGGTGTTCAATGTAGCATTTCGAATTTGGTCTAGACTTCTAGGCAAGGTTTAGGGTATTACATTTAGCGGTATTAGAGTCAGGTTTGTAAAAACTCGGATTGTATTTTTATATGAAAGTATGCGTAAAAATTAATTTTTGAAAATATTTGAAGAACTATACCATAAAGTTGAAATGGGTTGTATTTTGGAAATGGTTTGTGAAAATGAACTGTCTGGGACTCCAGTGCTGGTTCAAGTAATATTTCGAAACTATAATGCTAGAATTTTGGAATATCTTACTTATTGTGCGTTGCTTTCTAAAAGTGTAGGTAACCTAAATTAGGTACAGAACCGTTATGGATTTTGAAGGTAAGTAAGATTTTGATGAGTTGTCTACTTCTCCAAAATGTAAAACTGTTCAGGAGTTGGAGGTTGATGCAATTCCGCCAACTTCAGGTAGCGATAACCTGGAGCTTGATACTGAGGTATAAACTCAGGCAATGAAGGAGGTTCTGGAAAAAATCTTTGAGGCTATTTTTGAGAGAAATAGAAAACTGATTCAAGGTAGGTGTGAGAATAATGGAAAGAAGAGAGATCGCAGTTCCCTGAGGTTGGAGCCTCATTCTGCGAAGCGTATTAGGAAGCATTTGAGTGATAGTAAAGGTAGTGTCGGTATTGGTACGAGCATATCGCTATGTAACTATTTTAAGAAGCATTATCCAGGTGATTGTTAGAAGAAGTCAGGAGCGTGTCTCAGATATGAATCTAAGGAACATCGGATACTAGATTGTACTCAGCGTTTTTGAGTCAGGTATGACTAGAAATGTTGGGATGTGTTGAATTAGGTATAGTAATTGTGTGAGTAATATATGTCTACTTCAGTGGTTATTTGTTCTGGATGTGTGTGAGAAGTCTTAAGTTCAACATGGGTGTGATAATGTTTGGGAATTAGAGTGCACAGCAGCAGCGTAGTGGAATGATCTATGACTATTCTGTTAATTAGAAATTTTGGGGAGAAATTTCTTTAAGGAGTGATGAATTGTAACGGCCCAATTTTTGGGTCTAGAAGTTTTGAGGTTTTGTGCATAGGGTCAGTAAAGAGGTTGCTCATAATTTTTTAGTTGTGCGATTTAGCGTAAGAATGGGCCTGCTGGTCTGGTGGTTAATTGGATTGTTAGTTTGATCTGGGGGCCTGAGTTTGATTCTTTGTGTGAACATTTTAGGGAGATATTTTTAGTACTTTTTATTTATGTCAGTTATTTGTTGTTATTTATTTTAATTATTATTTTAAATTTATGATATGCTTTAATTTATGTTTTTCTTTTTACTTTTTGGGGGTTTCACATTCTTTTCTTCTTTCCCCTCTGTTGGCTTTTCTTTTCAACTCTTTACTTTTCTGTAAAATTAATCGTAGTCTGCGGTAGTTTAGGAGCATCGTTTCTTGTCGCCGAGTCTGTGACTGGGAATCTCTATCTACGAAATAGGTATGGGATTTGAACCCTTCTCTGATGTATTTGTGTTTTCTTTTTGACTTTGCAAAAAGTCAATTTTGGATGTGATTTCGTCAGTGTATGCTTGGAATGTGGGTGGTATTGATATACTTAAATGTGGCAAAGGTTAGGGACTATTTGGGGGACTTTAACGGTGGATTTGGGGCTATTTTAGGGTGGTTTCATGACCTCTATGGCGGGCACACGGGCGTGTGTTGAGTCACACGGCCGTGTGATATTGTGAATTAGGGTTTTCGGTTGAATTTGGGTGCCACACTGCCTGGCCACATGGCCGTGTGGCTGAGTTAGGGATGTTATCAATTTTCACACGATCATGTCTCTTAGGAACACGGGCATGTGAATTTGGGAATTATGGATTTAGTGATTTCCAATCACACTGCCTGGCCAGACAGCATTGTGGCTGATTTGGGGATTTAAGGATCCCACACAAGTTTGTGTTCTGTACACATGGTCGTGTCTGGTATGACACAAGGGCGTGTGAGACCTTTACACAGTCATGTCTTCCCTGCACTTGATTTTAGTGGAATTGGACAGTGAGTTAGATGGCATGATCACACAGCTGTGTCCCAGCTTCACACGGGCATTTGGACCCCCACACGGCCTGGATTGCTCTACACATCCGGAGCACAAGGGCGTACGGCCCTATCTCACTCTATGTGTTGCAACCCTCGACTAAGCTTTATTGAGGGTAGTTATGAATCTGATCTGGGCTTTATATGTGTGTTATTATGTTATTGATGATTGGTTCTGTGAGAAGCTTGATACTGAATTTGAGTTATGAGTGTGTACATGTCTGATTCTGTAACTAACTGATTAGGATTGAGTGTCTACCTCTGATTATTTGTCTGAAATTGGTATTCTGATTCTATACACGAGACTGCATATATACATACATCTGCATAAAGTATTTGGGGTGGGGTTTTGAAGAGACGGCTAATACCGAACTGAATTGGCAGTTTTACTGCAACGGGACTATACAGCAGATTACCGCACTGCACCATACAGCATGTACGTTAGCTAAGCTACCTACCATTGACTAATCTGACAGCTTAGCTACAATTTATTGGTATAGCAGTTTAGCACAGTGTACTGTACCATATGTACGCTAACTATGTTACGTACCCTTATTTGGTTTGATAGTTCATATTGCACGACTATACCACGTTTACCGTATGGCACCATACAACTTATACGCCAACCTTGTTGTGTGATGTGTGATATATATATATATATATATGGATTGGTGGTTTACCTACTTATTGATAGCCCTAATACCTAGAGGGTCATCGAAAGTCCCAATACCCTGAGGGTCATGGACTTACTGAAAGGCTGTTAAGCCTATTGACTGGCAGCTCAGCTTGCATTATACTAAAATGTGCTGCATTCAGTACAGCTTGTAAGTGTAGGGATGGGTGGGTGTTTTAGACCCTACAGTAAGTGTAGGGATGGACGGAGAGGTGTGTTGGCTGGATGGGTGGGTTATTCTTTAACTCAATTGCAGTCATATTCTTATTGACTGTTCTGTGACTACGACTGCTTGATTGCACTGTTCGACTAAAAGGCACTTCTGCCTATGTGAAATTGGTAAACTCTGATTGTATCCAACTGACTAAATTGAATCTGGCATCTATTGAGAATTATTGCTACTGTGCCTAAATGGTACGTGAGACTGTGAGTGACTGATTGTCTTGTATGACTGAAATGTACTTATGGTGTGTTTGATTTTGGGGGAATATGCTCAACTGTCATCTGTTGGTAAGTTCGCTTTTTATATTTAAATTGGTTTTGTATAATTCTGTAAGTATGTTCCACTTCTAGCGCTATAGTTAGTGGATTTTGATCTCACACTGAGCTCGAGTAGCTCACCCTCTCTTCTGTTTCCCCTTTCAAGTACCGTCCTGATTTTTGACACTAGGCTCGGTACGCGGAGGCCTCGGACAGTTTCGACAAAGTGGATTATCAGTTTGTAATTTCCAGTTTTAATCTAATATCTAGTTTTCGAACTATAGTATTCTACAATATTGTGGTACAAATTCTATTTTATATTTTCATACGTACATTTATTTTGGTTATTTTCAAACTAAACTATAATTGTATTTGAGTTTAAAATTTCACTTCAATGGTTCTGTTTTTATTTAATAAGGTTTGAATGTTCTTAACTTATAAAAGTGTTTTTTTTTTTTGTAAAATTTCTCACGATCACTTCGGTGATTAATGTAGCATTCTAAATTCGATCTAAACTTCTAGGCTAGATCTTTCAATCTACAACTTCCTAGATGTCTTTTGCCACAATGTGCACACTCAGTTTCTCAAATTTAACATTTCCGACACTCGCAACAGAGGTAGCAGGGAGTTCTAAAACTTGAACGCGATCTATCACGATCTCTGCTAGAACATACCATATTAGTCTTCAAACGATTAGATTCATCTAAGAACTTCTTTGACACAGACTGAAATGATCTACACGAAGATCTATTTCGAACTTCTCTACTTTCAGAATCAGCTTTCTTCTTTTCTTTACTAAGTTTTGCAGCTTTACAAGCCCTTTCAACTAACACAACAAACTCATTGAAATCGAGAATTCCAACTAGAAGTTTAATGTCTTCATTCAAGCCTTTGACAAATCTTTTACACATAGTGACCACTGAAGCGACACATTCCCTTGCATACTGGCTCAACTTACAAATTCTCGCTCCTATTCCATAACAGATTTGTTACCTTGTTTCAATTCAAGAAACTCTTTATGTTTCTGATCAATGAAACGCTGACTGATATACTTCTTTTTGAATTCAGTCTGAAAATAATCCCAGGTGATACGTTCACTCGGAACCACAGATGTCAATGTTTTCCACAAATGGTATGCCGAATCTCGCAACAATGAAACTACACATTTAACACATTCTTCCGGGGTACATGACAATTCATCAAGAACTCAGATCATGTTTTAAAGCCAAAATTTAGCCCTCTCTGCATCATCATCAGTTGTAGCTCGAAACTCTTCAGCCCCATACTTTCTAATCTTATCCACCGGAGGCTTACTCAGATGAATCAAATTTATCATAGGTGGTACAACCGGAATTTGTTGTGGAACAGTTGAGGGTGGGGGTTGAACAGCCGGATTTGTCCGGACATATTGAGTGAACCACTCATTCATCTTTTGGAAGAAAGCTTGTTTAGATTCTCCCTCATTACCACATGTAACTGGTCTAGAATCAAATGGCGCTATCCCTTGAGCGGGAGTAGGCGCGTTACTTTCAACATCGTCAGCTACGGTTCTTTCGGGATCCATCACTATATGAAAAACATATTTCATTTGTTAGGATTCATCACACTATCACAGTTTAGATATATGGCATGTATAGCTAGACTCAAACATGCTACGTTAGTCATAGAATTGACTAAACCGTAGCTCTGATACCAATCAAATTGTAACACCCCTATCCCGTGACCGTCGCCAAAATAGGTAGGGGCATTACCGAAAATTCAAAACAGATCAGAATAGAGTATTCAGAGATTATAACAAGATTCAAACCTAAAGCCCCTTTCAGAAGTCTACTAGACATCAAACGTGCATTGAGATAGGGTCGGGACTAAACCGAACACATTCACTAACTTCATAACACATGTAAAATTTTCTAAATTTAGGAGGTCACACACCTATGTTGTAACACCCTATACCCCTGTCCGTCGTCGGAATATGGTATTAAGGTATTACATAACTAAATACAACTTACTGAGGTTCATAGATACATACAAGACATAGATTTGGTTGTACTCAAATTACAATTAGTGATCAACATTAATTTCTAGATCCGAACAATCCAACTTTCAAGGTGATTCGACTAATGCAACCATATCACAATCATTTACTATAGAAACACTATCAAACTTCAAAGTGACTACTTACTAATAAGTATAATCGAATTTCTTAGATAGTAAACAAATCCTATTCATTTCATATAATACATTCACTACTACTGAAAGCTCATGTTACCTCATTCAATTTAACAAAGTTACTATATTTCTTATACTTACTTCTTCATTTACTTATGTATCAAAGTAACATGCCACAAAATTTCATCAAAACATATACTTAAACTTAAAGATTAAGCAAGCCATTTTCACATGGCTAGAATATTTACAACTCAAAATGAAATTCGATTCAAAAGAAGGGAGATTAGCCTATACATGCCATTATTCCAAAATAACTATCAAATGTACCAAAATAACGATGATAATGTAGGTGATTAAAGCTTGAATCCCCGAATCCGTAGCTTCAAAATGAGATCTATAAAACAGAGGAAACAAAGTAAACGGAGTAAGCATTTCAATGCTTAGTAAGTTTTAAGCAATGTCAACGGATAAAAAAAATCAAATTATAAAATTGGTTGTTCGCATTTTTGTTTCACTCTTCTTTTGGGTATATCACCCCTTAGCTGAATATACACATTCTCATCATATACAATAGGCAGATAAACTTTCACTTGAAAGTGAGCTCGTATAAACATAGATATATTGCATAATTTCACATAACCTTTCACATTGACCCGATGCCATATAATCATAGAAACAGTCTTATTGTTTACTCACGTATGCATCACATAACAACCTTATGATTTAGTCCAAATCAAGCTTACCTATAAGCTCAGAGTACATACTTGTCTAACTTATCGCATTGAGCGTATTTATTAACAATTCTTACTGTGAAGTCTTTTAGTCTTAGACTTTACTCGGATCATCTGCGAGACCTTTAGCTCGGATGAAATCTCCACACAAAGCCAGCGGATTTTAATCCGGACATAATCTCTGGACCTAGCCATCGGGTCTTTACCCGGACATAATCTCCGCACATAGCCATCGGGTCTTTACCCGGACATAATCTTTGCATATAGCCATCGAGTCTTTAAGCCCGGATTCACATTACAAGGTTTCATGCATATTTATTCACATGTTACCACATTTCACGTAGCAAAATCACATTTATAATTCAATCAACTCATTCGCATATAGACATATAACATGCTCATTGACTTTATGTCGTAAATATCATTCAAATCTAATACAAGTATACTTCTTTTACTAAACTTTTAGCTCAATAAGCAAACACACATAAGCATATATCCCCAATCTCTTTCTTTGTTTATTTCTCTAATAGCTATTCGGTGACATAACATGTATAAGGTTTCTTTCTCAAATAACCTTATTATGGTAAGGACAATAGAACATCATTCATCTATCATACATGTATATCATGCCATCTTTAAATTATACGCTAAGATAGATTACTCAAAACTTACCTCGTATCCTTCCGAACATATTTGGGTTGACTAATCCGTAACCTTGGTTTTTCCCTTATCTGGTGTTGCCCCTCTATGCTCTTGAGCTTAATTTTAAAACAAATAGATTTTGTTTAATTACTTACTCGATATTATTTCTTTAATAAACACATTTGGCAATCACATATAATTTCAATATACTTTATACTTTATACAATAAGCCCTAATTCGATTTCATACTTATTTGATCTTTGCCTAGTTTGTACACACAAGCAAATATTCACATAACTCATCCATCTTCCTTATGCACAAATTTAACCAAGTAGCTGAATGTCTCTATAACACAAGACAAATATATTAGGCATATATATATATATATCTTTCACAACTTAATCATTAAATCACATTCGGCAAGCTTCAACTCAATTTTTATAAAGTACAAACTAACTATGTTATTCATTAACATTTCACCATATTAAAACTTTGATTGATTAATTCAACATTTGATTATCAACCCTTAATGCCGCATGCACAAACACTTTTATACTCTTATGCATAACATCCTTTTAAGCCTAATGTTTAACCCATTCGGCTCTTAATTACTTAAACTATTAACAATTTAATAACAATTACCCTAGCCGGATGCATGCATAACCAAATAATACATATTCCACATTTTCATTTACTAACTTTTAAACCTCTAAAAGCTCATGTATCACATTCATGACCGAAATACATACAACAAGAACATTTATTTTATTTTACGAACACATTAGGCCAAATACCAATAAGTTCCATTCGGCACACATAAAACACAAATTATTTCCACATAAGCTAACGCTTTAGCATCAAATATAGTACCAGTTCAAACGAATTTCTATAATGAAATTATAAGGTAAAGACATAAGACCTCTATACATATATATATATATATACAAAGCACTATCCTTCAAATATATTTAACCACTCTATCCTTTAGATATGTATCATAGACGAATATCTTAAGTTCTATTGACAAAAGAAAATCTTTTGCAATTCAATCAATATGCAAAATAGCTCAATTCCACGATTTTCTTTAACCATTTGCTATGCTTACATTCGGCTATTGTACCAATGTCTGTACAATTCACTATCAATTGCCAAATTGTCATAGAACCCTTAAAAACTATCCTCACGGTTTCATAACCACACTCATTCGGCATGACTATATCACTAACTGTATCTTCCATCACTCACATGAATCACATGAAATTCTATTTTTACAAATTAAACTTAAACTCACTAATCACATGTATAATGGTTCAACTAATCCATCATGGATTCCTTTAACAATTGATAGCCTCAAATTTTAAGTTTGGCACCATTTGAACACATGCCTACAATAGCCGAATGCATCATTCAATCACTAAAATAAAATTCTAAACGTGACTAAAAAGGTCGAATCTCACAAAGTCTTTGCATTCAATTTCAATATAAAATTTCATAGTTTCAAGCTTAATTTCACCACCACAAAAGTCATTTTATAAACCCAAAACTCAACCTATATGTATTTTATGCCAATGCCGCATGTTAAAATCAAGAACCCATGCCATACATGGCTCAATTATAAAATTTTGACTCAAGGTCTTAAAATTTCATGGATTCACCCATCATAGAGCCTAACTAATCATCATTTAATTTCTTAGCATCAAACTTCAACCATTTTCAAGATTTAACAAGTATTATCAAGTTTAAACAAACTCACTACTCCAATTAGCAGGCCGAATGTATCTCACTCAAATTACCAAAAATTTGAGTCATGGGTTGACTACTCCATGTCCTTAACAACAAAATTCCACCATTAATGTAACCAAAGACACAATTCTTACCTCAGAAATCAACTATGAGCAAAGGGCCGATTGTGGAGTTCCTTTCTCTCTTGTTTTTTTCTCTTTTCACGGCAATAAAGAAGAATTGCTTCACTTTGATGTTTTCACCCCCAAATTCATATTATTTTTATTATTAAAATTTTATTATAAGCACGTAAAACACTTATTCACTAAAATACAAAGTCAAAGAAAACAAAACACCATCATTAGATGGGTTGGCCGGCCACTATAGGTTAAAAAGGTGAATTTGACATGCAAGGACATGTTTCTACCACATGTAACTTTTTAACCGTCACCCATTTTTCTAGCATATTTTCAAAGTTCAAAATTAACCCCTTGTAAGTGCAATTCACTATGATAAGACTAAATTAAATCACCACAAATGTCACACATGATTTATCACATATAAAAGGCATCAAAATAATTATTAAATTATTCACGTGACTCGATTTTGTGGTCCCGAAACCATATTCCGACTAGGGGCAACTTAAGGCTGTCACAACTCTCCCCCACTAAAGAAATTTTTGTCCCCGAAAATCTTACCGAAAAATAAGTTTGGGTAACGTTCCTTTATCGAATCCTCAAGCTCTCAAGTAGCTTCTTCCACCCCGTGTTTGACCCACAACACTTTCACTAACAAAATCCTCTTATTTCTCAACTCTTTAACCTCGTGTACCAAAATACAAATTGGTTCCTCCTCATAACTCAAATCAGACCGAATCTCAATGTTAGATGGATTAATCACATGCGATGGGTCGGATCTATATCGTCGGAGCATCGAAACATGAAAAACGTTGTGAATCTTTTCAAGTTCGGGAGGCAAAACCAATCGATATGCTACCGGTCCAATCCGTTCAGATATTTCGTATGGTCTGATGAACCTCGGACTCAATTTACCCTTACGGCCGAATCTAAGCACCTTTTTCCAAGGTGACACTTTAAGAAATACTTTGTCTCCGACCTGATACTCAATGTCTTTCCGCTTTAGATCCGCATATGACTTCTGACGATCTGAAGCTGCCTTGAGGCTATCACGAATCACTTTTACTTTTTGCTCGGCATCTTTAATCAAATCAACCCCGAAGATTTTACTTTCACAGAGCTCAGTCCAAAACAATGGTGTACGGTATTTGCGACCGCACAAAGCCTCGTAAGGTGCCATCTTAATGCTCGATTGAAAACTATTGTTGTAAGCGAATTCAATCAAAGGCAAATACCGTTCCCACGAACCACTAAACTCAAGGATACAACATCTCAACATATCCTCGAGTATTTGAATTACTCGTTCCGATTGACCGTTCGTCTGAGGATGAAATGCGGTACTAAAATGTAGCTTAGTACCTAGAGAATCTTGTAGTTTCTTCCAAAACTGTGATGTAAATCTCGGGTCTCTATCTGATACGATAGAGATAGGCACCCCGTACAATCTAACAATCTGAGAAACATACAATTCGGCTAACTTATCAAGCGAATAATCCATACGCACGGGAATAAAATGAGCCGATTTAGTCAATCTGTCCATAACAACCTAAATCGCATCTTTCTTGCTCAGTGTAAAAGGTAACCTAGATACAAAATCCATCGTAACTTTATCCCATTTCCACTCGGGTATCAAAATCGGTTGCAACAAACCCGAAAGCACCTGATGTTCCGCTTTTACTTGTTGGCATATCAGACACTTTACACAAAATTTGAGATGTCTCGTTTCATACCATGCCACCAATACTGACGTTTCAAATCGTTGTACATTTTTGTACTACCCGGATGAACTGACATTCGGCTATTATGAGCTTCATCTAGAATTATCGAAACCAGCTCTGAATTTCTCAGAATACACACTTGGCTTCTGAACCTCAAACAATCATCGTCATCAACTTGAAACTCAGAATCCATATTTAAATCACACTGAGCTCGTTTGGCAATTAAATCATCATCAGCTTTCTGAGCTTCACAAACTTGTTGTAGAAACACCGGTTTCGCTTTTAATTCCGCTATCAACACACCATCATCAGATACCGATAAATGCACATTCATTGCTTGTAGAGCAAAAAATGATTTTCGGCTAAGAGCGTCAGCAATAACATTCGCCTTTCCCGGATGATAGTCAATGACAAGCTCGTAATCCTTTAGCAATTCAAGCTAACGTCTTTGACTCAGATTCAAATCTCTTTGGGTCATCAAGTATTTGAGGCTTTTATGGTCGGAGTAGACATGACATTTCTCACCAAATAGGTAATGACGCCAAATCTTCGAAACAAACACAATTGCAGCTAATTCGAGATCGTGAGTCGGATAGTTTTTCTCATGAGGCTTTAACTGTCTTGAAGAATACACAACAACTCTACCCTCTTGCAGCAAAACACATCCCAAACCATTCAAAGATGCATCACTATAAACCATAAACTCTTTGCCGGATTCAGACTGAACTAAAACTGGAGCTTCCATCAAAAGGGCTTTCAATTGGTCGAAACTTTTTTGGCACTTTTCAGACCACTCAAATTTAACATCTTTCTGCAATAGCTTCGTTAACAGAGTTGAGATCATTGATAAGCCTTTCACAAACCGTTGGTAGTACCCAGCAAGTCTCAAAAAGCTCCGAACTTCGGAGACATTTCTAGGAGGCTTCCAATCAAGGATAGCTGAAATTTTATTCGGATCGACTCGTATACCTGAAGCAGATATAATATGTCCCAAAAAGCTAACCTCGTGTAACCAGAACTTGTATTTGCTGAATTTCGCATACAACTGATTTTCACGCAAAATCTGAAGCACAAGTCTCAAATGCTCGGCATGCTCAAACTCATCGCGAGAATAAATCAAAATGTCATTGATAAACACAACCACAAATCGATCTAGGTACTGCTTAAACACCCGATTCATAAGGTCCATGAAAACAGCGGGGGCATTAGTCAACCCAAACGGCATAACTAAAAACTCGTAGTGTCCGTACCTCGTTCTGAAAGCAGTCTTGGGTACATCTGAGTCTCGAACTCGCAACTGGTAATAGCCAGATCTCAAATCAATCTTTAAGAACACTGAAGCTCCCTTTAACTGATCAAATAGGTCGTCAATACGAGGCAATGGATACCTATTCTTTATAGTCACTTTGTTCAGCTGCCGATAGTCAATACACATTCTCAAAGTTCCATCTTTCTTTTTCACGAACAAGACTGGTGCACCCCAGGGTGAAAAACTTGGTAGTCAACTCTGGCAACTGAGATTTCAACTCTTTCAACTCTGTCGGAGCCATACGATACGGAGCAATCGAAATCAGAGTTGTACCCGGAACTAGCTCAATGCCGAACTCAACCTCTCTAATAGGTGGTAATCCCGGTAATTCTTCAGGAAACACGTCCGGATACTCACAAACCACAAGTACAGTCTCAAGTTTTTTTTCAGATATTTTACTATCCAGAACATAAGCAAGATAAGCCTCGTAGCCCTTTTTCATAAATTTCTGAGCCAGTGCAGAAGATATTACTGCCGGTAGCTCGTTTAGATCAGTGGACTCAATCTGAATTATCTCATTATTCGAACACCGCAAATCAATAGTCTTTCGCTTGCAATTTACTACCGCATCGTGCACAGTCAACCAATCCATTCTGAGAATAACGTCAAATTCATCGAATGGGAAAAGCATCAAATCGGCCGAAAAACAGAAATCCCGAATCATAAGGGGACATTTCTTACACACTCTATCAACTAAAACACAACGACCCAAGGGATTGGATACTCGAATCACAAACTTAGTAGACTCAATAGGGAGAGTCTTACTGGATGCCAAAGTTTCACATACATATGAATGAGTTGAACCGGGGTCAATCAAAGCAATCACATCAGTATCAAAGAGAGTGAAAGTACCGGTAATGAAATCTGGTGAAGAGGCATCTTCGTGTGCGCGTATAGTGTAGGCTCTAGTAGGAGTATGAGTCTCAAATTTGGTTGTAACATCTTTCATTCGTCTCTGACCGCCGCTAGCATTTCCCGTGTTCCTTGGTGGTCTACCTCGTGCCAAATTAGTACTCGATTTTCCACTCTGATTCACATTCTGCTCAGACCATCTGGGGCAATCCCTTATAAAGTGATCAGCTGATCCACACTTATAACAGGAGCGATCATGAAATCTGCAGCTCCCCGAATGCCATTTTTCGCAATACTTGCACTCGGCCCTGTCTCGACGATCGTTCCCAACACTAGCAGCAGAAGTAGCTCGCGTACTCACAGGGGGTCGAAACTCGAGATAGCATTAGGTCTGTCCGAATCACCTCGAAATTTCTTTGATGATTTTTTAATAGACTTCCTAGAAGATCTCTTACGGAACTCTCTGGCTCCGCTATCAGCTTTTCTCTTTTCAATTCCAAGCTCTTCAGCCTTGCAGGCTCGCTCGACAAGTACAACGAACTCTTTGATTTCCAGAATGCCAACCAGTAGTTTGATGTCTTTATTTAACCCGTCCTCGAAGCGTTTACACATAATAGCTTCGGATGATATACACTCGCGAGCATATCGGCTAAGCCGTACAAATTCTCTCTCATATTCGGTCATTGACATTCTGCCCTGTTTAAGCTCAAGAAATTCCTTCTGTTTCTGGTCGACAAATCTCTGGCTGATATACTTTTTACGAAATTCAATTTGGAAAACTCCCAAGTAACCCGCTCTCTCGGCACAACAGAAACCAATGTGTTCCACAAATAGTAGGCAGAATCACGTAACAGAGATACGGCACATTTCAAACATTCCTCGAGCGTACATGACAATTCATCGAACACACAGATTATATTATTGAGCCAAAACTCGGCCCGCTCAGCATCATCATCAACTGTAGCCCAGAATTCTTCAGCCCCGTATTTTCTAATTTTATCGACCGGGGGTTTACTCGACCTCACTGGGTCAGTTTCAGGAGGAGCCACAGGGGTCATAAGCGGATTATTCGGGGGAGGAGGTTGTGGAACAGCCGGATTAGTTCGAAGGAATTGAGTGAACCAATCACTCATCATTGCATAGAAATTCTGTCTCATTTCATCATCTCGATGACTGGTATTCAGCTGAGAGTCAATCGGCATAGTCCCTTGTGCGAGAGCAGCCGTTACACTCTCAACATCCTCCACTACGGCTCGATCGGGATCGGGATTCATTGCTATACAAAAACACATTCAAATGTCAGAAATCACCACACTATCGTATTATCACAAAATGGCATGTATAGCTATACTCACACTCGCTATGTTAGTCCGAGAATCGACTAAACTGTAGCTCTGTACAAATAAAATTTTAAAACCCTATACCCCTGTCCGTCGCCGGAATATGGTATTAAGGTATTACATAACTAAATACAACTTACTGAGGTTTATAGATACATACAAGACATAGATTCGATTGTACATCAAATTACAATTAGTGTTCAACTTTAATTTCTAGATCCGAACAATCCAACTTTCAAGGTGATTCGACTAATGCAACCATATCACAATCATTTACTATGGAAACACTATCAAACTTCAAAGTGACTACTTACTAATAAGTATAATCGAATTTCTTAGATAGTAAGCAAATCTTATTCATTTCATATAATACATTCACTACTATTGAAAGCTCATGTTACCTCATTCAATTTAACAAAGTTACTATATTTCTTATACTTACTTCATCATTTACTTATGCAACAAAGTAACATGCCAAAAATTTCATCAAAACATATACTTAAACTTAAAGATTAAGCAAGCCATTTTCGCATGGCTAGAACATTTACAACTCAAAATGAAATTCGATTCAAAAGAAAGGAGATTAGCCTATACATGCCATTGTTCCAAAATAACTATCAAATGTACCAAAATAACGACGATAGTGTAGGTGATTAAAGCTTCAATCCCCAAGTCCGTAGCTTCAAAATGAGATCTATAAAATAGAGGAAACAAAGTAAACGGAGTAAGCATTTCAATGCTTAGTAAGTTTTAAGCAATGTCAACAGATAAAAAAATCAAATTATAAAATTGGTTGTTCGCATTTTTGTTTCACTCTTCTTTTGGGTATATCACCGCTTAGTCAAATATACACATTCTCATCATATACAATAGGCAGATAAACTTTCACTTGAAAGTGAGCTCGTATAAACATAGATATATTGCATAATTTCACATAACCTTTCACATTGACCCGATGCCATATAATCATAGAAACAGTCTTATTGTTTACTCACGTATGCATCACATAACAACCTTATGATTTAGTCCAAATCAAGCTTACGTATAAGCTCAAAGTACATACCTGTCTAACTTATCGCATTGAGCGTATTTATTAACAATTCTTACTGTGAAGTCTTTTAGTCTTAGACTTTACTCGGATCATCTGCGAGACCTCTAGCTCGGATGAAATCTCCACACAAAGCCAGCGGATTTTAATCCGGACATAATCTCCGCACCTAGCCATCGGGTCTTTACCCGGACATAATCTCCGAACATAGCCATCGGGTCTTTACCCGGACATACTCTCCGCATATAGCCATCGAGTCTTTAAGTCTGGATTCACATCACAAGGTTTCATGCATATTTATTCACATGTTACCACATTTCACGTAGCAAAATCACATTTATAATTCAATCAACTCATTCGCATATAGACATATAACATGCTCCTTGACTTTATGTCGTAAATATCATTCAAATCTAATACATGTATACTTCTTTTACTAAACTTTCAGCTCAATAAGCAAACACACATAAGCATATATCCCCAATCTCTTTCTTTGTTTATTTCTCTAATAGCCATTCGGCTACATAACATGTATAAGGTTTCTTTCTCAAATAACCTTATTATGGTAAGGACAATAGAACATCATTCATCTATCATACATGTATATCATGCCATCTTTAAATTATACACTAAGATGGATTACTCAAAACTTACCTCGTATCCTTCCGAACAGATTTGGGTTGACTAATCCGTAACCTTGGTTTTTCCCTTATCTGGTGTTGCCCCTCTATGCTCTTGAGCTTAATTTTAAAACAAATAGATTTTGTTTAATTACTTACTCGATATTATTTCCTTAATAAACACATTTGGCAAGCACATATAATTTCAATATACATTATACTATATACAATAAGCCCTAATTCGATTTCATACTTATTTGATCTTTGTCTAGTTTGTACACACAAGCAAAGATTCACATAACTCATCCATCTTCCTTATGCACAAATTTAACCAAGTAGCCGAATGTCTCTATAACACAAGACACATACATTAGGCATATATATATATATCTTTCACAACTTAATCATTAAATCACATTCGGCAAGCTTCAACTCAATTTTTATAAAGTACAAACTAACTATGTTATTCATTAACATTTCACCATATTAAAACTTTGATTGATTAATTCAACATTCGATTATCAACCCTTAATGCCGCATGCACAAACACTTTTATACTCTTATGCATAACATCCTTTTAAGCCTAATGTTTAACCTATTCGGCTCTTAATTACTTAAACTATTAACAATTGAATAACAATTACCCTAGCCGGATGCATGCATAACCAAATAATACATATTCCACATTTTCATTTACTAACTTTTAGACCTCTAAAAGCTCATGTATCACATTCATGACCAAAATACATACAACAAGAACATTTATTTTATTTTACGAACACATTCGGCCAAATACCAATAGGTTCCATTCGGCACACATAAGACACATATTATTTCCACATAAGCTAACGCTTTAGCATCAAATATAGTACCAGTTCAAATGAATGTCTATAATGAAATTATACGGCAAAAACATAAGACCTCTATACATATATATATATATATATATATACAAAGCACTATCCTTCAAATTATTTAACCACTCTATCCTTTAGATATGTATCATAGACAAATATCTTAAGTTCTATTGACAAAAGAAAATCTTTTGCAATTCAATCAATATGCAAAATAGCTCAATTCCACGATTTTCTTTAACCATTTGCTATGCTCACATTCAACTATTGTACCAATGTCTGTACAATTCACTATCAATTGCCAAATTGTCATAGAACCCTTAAAAACTATCCTCACAGTTTCATAACCACACTTATTTGGCATGACTATATCACTAACCGTATCTTCCATCACTCACATGAATCACATGAAATTCTATTTTTACAAATTAAACTTAAACTCACTAATCACATGTATAATGGTTCAACTTATCCATCATGGATTCCTTTAACAATCGGTAGCCTCAAATTTTAAGTTTGGCACCATTTGAACACATGCCTACAATAGCCGAATGCATCATTCAATCACTAAAATAAAATTCTAAACGTGACTAAAAAGGCCGAATCTCACAAAGTCTTTGCATTCAATTTCAATACAAAATTTCATAATTTCAAGCTTAATTTCACCACCACAAAAGTCATTTTATAAACCCAAAGCTCAACCTATATGTATTTTATGCCAATGCCACATGTTAAAATCAAGAACCCATGCCATACATGGCTCAAATATAAAATTTTGACTCAAGGTCTTAAAATTTCATGGATTCACCCATCATAGAGCCTAACTAATCATCATTTAATTTCTTAGCATCAAACTTCAACCATTTTCAAGATTTAACAAGAATTATCAAGTTTAAGCAAACTCACTACTCCAATTAGCAAGGCCGAATGTATCTCACTCAAATTACCAAAAATTTGAGTCATGGGTTGACTACTCCATGTCCTTAATAACAAAATTCCACCATTAATTTAACCAAAGACACAATTCTTACCTTAGAAATCAACTATGAGCAAAGGGTCGATTGTGGAGTTCCTTTCTCCCTTTTTTTTCTCTTTTCACAACAATGAAGAAGAATTGTTTCACTTTGATGTTTTCACCCCCAAATTCATATTATTTTTATTATTAAAATTTTATTATAAGCACGTAAAACACTTATTCACTAAAATACAAAGTCAAAGAAAACAAAACACCATCATTAGATGGGTTGGCCGGCCACTATAGGTTAAAAAGGTGAATTTGACATGCAAGGACATGTTTCTACCACATGTAACTTTTTAACCATCACCCATTTTTCCAGCATATTTTCAAAGTTCAAAATTAACCCCTTGTAAGTGCAATTCACTATGATAAGACTAAATTAAATCACCACAAATGTCACACATGATTTAGCACATATAAAAGGCATCAAAATAATTATTAAATTATTCACGTGACTCGGTTTTATGGTCCCGAAACCACATTCCGACTAGGGGCAACTTAAGGTTGTCACATGTGTGACCAGACTGTGTGGCATACACGAGACTCAGGCACACCCATGCACCCAAGCCGTGCCAAAACAGAGTAAGCATACTGACTTTTCGCCACGGCCACAAGACACGCCCGTGGGTCTTAGCCGTGTTAGTTTTGGTGTCAATACTGGAAAATTAGCACGGCCATAAGACACACCCGCGTGCCATATGTAACACCCTGAATTTGGGCAATTCTTTGGCTTTGAGTCTTGGTTCGGATGGAAGTCAGCTTGAGTAATTTAGATGACGTCTTGATTTTCGAGATTTTTCGGGTTTTGTGATTTTTGGTGAAATTTTGAAATTTTGGTATTCTGGATACTGAAATTGTGTTTAAATGTGTTAGTGGGCCTTTAGGAGGCCCAAGCCTAAGTTAAAATCCGACAAAAAAATCAACTTGGATTTTAAGTGAAAGGGACTTGGTTAAGTGGGCCTTTAAGAAAAAGTTAGTAAGTTGAGACACAAAGAGGGCATTGGTTTCTAAAAAAGTGGCATGTGGACTGAGTTTAAGGGCTAGAGTTCAAATCGCAAGGTAAGCAGATGGTACTTTTATTTTTGTGCATGTGTCGGGCATGTGACAGAGCTTAAGTAGCATTTGGCTAGGGCCTTAGGGGGATTGGGCCGTTGGTTTGAAGGGCCATTAGGGCAAGTTTTATTTTCTTTTTCTGTCTTGCTGAATTAGGGTTAGCCACCTAGAGACTATACTTTCGTTCTATTCTCTTCTCAGTGTCGCAAAAAGCCAAAAACACAAGTTAGATCTCCTGAGTGCCGAATTCTTCCTTCTCTTCTTCTCTCTTCCATTCTTTTCTTTTTCTTTTCTTCTCTAGTTGAAATCACCTCTCCTCCTCACTCATCTTTCATTCTCTTCTCTTCAGAAACTGAATTTGCCACTCTTTTCTTCTCAAACTCATCAACTACTAAAAGCCAAAATCCCGAAAGGTTACTTCCTGTGCCGATTTGCCTATAGCTGAACCCCCTTTGTTTTTCCTCACTTGTAGCTGAATTTCATACTCTCCAAACCCTTAGGCTCTATCAACAAACACCCCTCCAACCATAGCCTCAAATCATATCTTCTTTCACCACTTAAAAAGCCTAAAACACCATAGCTTTTAGAGATATATAGTTGAATCCTTAGATCTCTAAGATTTGAATTCTGCTAGTGTTTAGGGGCTAGATCTGCATCAGATCTGAGTAGAAGAATCGCCTTGATTAAGGAAAACCTGTGGTAAGTACTCGACATCTCAGATCTACTCGTTACCTTTGAATTTAAGAAAAGCTGAAATCCCTAAACTCTTTAGAGAGGCTGTCGAATATGATGATAGGTAAAGACAGTTCTTTTAAATGGTTTTATGTGTACTTATTGTGGAAGGAGCGATCTAGCAAGGAGCATAAGAGGCTTGGACCTTTGGAATTACTAGATCTAGATCTAGTCACTAGTTTTGGCAAAGGTAATATCTCAAGGGCCATAGGTGGTGATGGCCGATTATGGTAAGTAGAATTATGGAGATTGTCATTTTATTTTGGATCTGATGTGTCTGGTAATCGATTGTAGGATATCGTGGGAGATCTCGTTAGCAGTCGTCTCAAATCAAGTGTGTATCGAACACCCTTCAGTAGTCTAGGTCGACAAAAGCTGAAAAGTCGAAATGCCGAAACTCCGGCATTTCGTGGGCTTGTGAGGGCTCGAATGCTTATGGGTCGGTTGGAAATCATTGGATCTATAATCGCAAGATGTAAGTTGGTCGAGTGCGCAATTTTGTGCACTTTGGTAAATTTGGGCTTCGATGGGTTGAAATTGGGCCCAGTGGGCTTATGGGCCAATATAGGTAAAAATAGGCTATAAATATGTTCTGATAGACTGTAGGTCCAAAACTACTGAAATTGGTATATCGATCGTGGAACTTGGGCTATATGGGCTTAAGTTGCTTATAGACACTGTAAGGCCATTAGGGGTTTTAGGGCCCAATAACTAAGAACTATGAAAATGGGCTAGATAAGTTACTGAAATGAAAATGAGACTGCTAATAACTGAAATATGCATAAAACCCTAAAAACTGAAATAATTACTGAAATACCCTTTAAGGGTGAGAAATTACAGTTTTACCCCTAGGTGCAAAATGACCATTATACCCCAAGGGCTAAATTTGACTGAATACATGATTTGCTATTTCTGTTTACTGTATGCCATGCCATGTTTATCTATTGCATGGGACTTGGGATTATTGATGGAGGAAGTGCAAGTGGCATTGCCACGATTACTGAAAGAGGCTTTGCCTCGTACTGATTACTGAAAAGGGCTTTGCCCATACTGTTTACTGAAAGAGTCCTTGCCTCGTATTACTGTTAGTGGTCACATTATCTGAGTAGCGATGTTACAACTGTGGAGTGTAGTGGCTGGATGGATCGAGTTGTCTCCCTACATGGTGTGTAGGGCTGGTATGGGTGGAGCGTAGCGGTTGGACTTAGGATGGGCTTTGGGCTTTGGGCTTTGCATTCATACATGCATATCTACTGATCTGTTACTGTAATGGGCCTATGGGCCGTACTATTGATTGGGAAGGGCTAAGGCCCAGTCTACTGTATCTGAATAGGGCTTCAGCCCAGTTATTACTGAGACTGGTTAGGGCTTAGGCCTAGTGGGCTTAAGCTGATTTGGGCTCTGGATGGGCTTTTTTTACACATTGAGTTTTCCAAACTCACCCCTTTCCCTTCCATCCATGCAGGTGAGCCCTAGACTGGTGGACTTGGAGCTGGAGGGATTCGGAGTGGCCACGTGAACTGCCTTTGGTTATATTTTCTTAAAATTATTTATTACATTATTTTCTTAATTTATCTTCTTTTGGGTTTTAATCTGTAATAAGGCCTCTATTTAATTTGTTTTTAGCTTAAGTTTGATATTGTTTAAATCGTTTAGGAATCGGATAGCTCTAAGGCGTGCTTTTATAAAAGTTACTTGTTTTCAAAATATCACGATAACAGAGCAAAGCTTCCGCAACGTAAATGTTTTCGAAAATAAATATTTTAAATAGACTTAAACTTAATTTGTTGTTCTTGGACAAGTCATAAGGTTAAAGTGCGGCAATGGGTGTGTGCATGTCTAGAATTGGATCATGGAAGAGCTTGGTACTTAAGCAGTCTAAATGACTCACCTCCTCTTTTTTGGTATCCTACCTGGTGCATAGTACCCATTCACTTTAAGTCATAACAAAGAAGATCTGATTTTCCGATACTTAAACTGTTTTAAAAATACCATGTTTCTGCTAGCTACAAAGGTTTACAAGCTTTCACAATTTTCCATAAAATTTTACAGAGTTGTTAACAATGTTTGTAAAGGGAATGAGTATTTCAATGAACCACGTTTTGAAAAATAAACACAAGTTGAGGTTTTATACAAGTTTAATGGTAGAAGTTTCTAAACACTAAGAAGGGTTTTCAATGAAAACATGGTTTTCAAAAAACACTTCAATGTGACACACCAGACTTGGCCGTAACGTCTGGGCCGGGTTTGGGGTGTTACACCATAGTTGTGTGACACTAAGTAGACTTGGTTTAAGTCATACTTTCCACCCACTAAGGGTCATTCCCTACAAGTCCATTCATGCCACAACAATACCACAACTTCAACTAAAATTCAATGCCTAATCATACCCCCACATGATCAAACCATTCATATACACATTCTTATTCAAATCTTCACACCGAGCATATATATATCACAAACAAAGTTCATGACTAAACACATGGTACACATCTCATTCATACCACATCCAAATATTACCATTTCTTCACATTGACATGTTTCAATATGACCAAACAAACTAGATCATAAAACCATTATAAACTTACACAATTTGACATCACAAGCAATAAACCAAAACCAAGCACTAACATATCATTTGCTAGCCAATTCTCATGGTATTACAAATAAACATATCTCAAGCTTAATATATAGACATTCTAGCCTATACATACCATGCTTAAACTTTGTACATTCAAAGGTACCAAAATTAAGCTCGATAGTGTGTTCACGATCCTTAACTATCCCCGACCCCTCAGTAGCTACGATATTTGTAAAATAGTTGAAAGAAAATATAGAGTAACCTACAATGAGCTTAGTAAGCCAAATACAAACATATGCAATCCTTAAACACAATATGATAGCAATCTCATGTAGAAACTCATGAACCAAATATACTCATTCGTCGCATACTCATAGTTCACAATAGCATACCTTTCATGCTCGTAAATTCAGTACAGAATATGTGTACCTGAGTAAGACATATAAAGTATGCATTCATTCATTTCTCGGAATTTCTCTTCAACCATTCAGAAATGTTATAGAACTTATAAATCTCATACAATGCCGACGTCCCTGACGTGGTCTTACATGTCATTCAATATCGATGCCACTGTCTCGGACAGGGTCTTACACGAAACATAGATGATGCCAATGTCCCAGACACGATCTTACACATATTTCTGTAATCAATGCCTACGTCCCGGATGAGGTCTTACATGATATCATTTTTCAATGACTTAATCAGAATTGACTCAGAATTAATATTTTAGGCTCTCACGGCCATCCAAATGCAGTTAAAATATCATGAATATATAATAAACATCGATACAACGCATATTTTGTATATTGACTTACATTATATGGATTTAACGGATTTGAGCCGACTATTCAATGATTTGGGACTTTCCTCAATCTAAATCCAATTTCCTTGGTTCTTGAACTAAATATATCCAAATTCATCTATTCAATATTCCATTTCATTCAATTCAATCCATGAACACATAACTAGGGCATTTCGCAATTTAGCCCTCACATTTGCACATTACAACAATTTAGTCCCTAATACATACAATCATCAAATTCAACAGATTTAACCACATATAAACATAGCCAAATTTCAAGTAAGCCTATATAACATGATTATTTCACAATTTAATCCTCCTGAAATCTTATT
Organism: Gossypium stocksii; assembly: GCA_020496765.1. Lineage (NCBI taxonomy): Eukaryota > Viridiplantae > Streptophyta > Magnoliopsida > Malvales > Malvaceae > Gossypium > Gossypium stocksii. The sequence goes on from CM035621.1 coordinate 54,875,505, forward strand.
TTCACAAATTAGCCCACATAACTCAAATTCATCAAAATTTCATGGCAAAACATGTTTATTCAATACTTATCCATCATAATTTAACCAAATTCATCACAAAGCTTCAAATACCATCAATGGCATTATTTATAAACTTCATCAAAAACAGAAATTAAGACATGGGCTTGGAAGATTTCGAAGCAACGATTACAAAAACGTAGAAATTATCAAAAACCAAGCTCAAAACATACCTTGATTGAGCTTTATAAGTGTGGAATGAACAATATCATAAAACCCTTATTTTTCTTTCTAAAAATCGGTGGAAGAACATGTTAATGGCCATATTTCATGTTTTTGTTTTATTTTAACACATAATAATAATAGTTTACTAATTTGCTATTAATGAAATAATAACATAAAACCTATCATTCATGGACATAATTGTCCATTAACTAAAACATGGCATATTACAATAATAATGGCACTTTAACAAATGGCATGCAAGTTTTACCAAGTCCTTTTTCATAATTAACCATAGAGACAGACAAATTAATTCACAGAAATTTCACAGATGTAGATTCATATACCACAGACACAGACAATAATATCAGAAAATTTTTCAGACTCGGATTTGTGGTTCAGAAACCACTATTCTGAATAGGGTCCAAATCGGGCTGTTACAACTTCCATGAGATCATAATTCATTTCTTTTGCATACTTATCATCCCCAACAATAAAATTTAGAGATTAAACATAACCCAATACCAATGTCATGAGTTTAATATAAGCCTATTCAAGCATCATCAAGCCCACATGTTAGTAGGTTCATCAACAACACATATAAACTCATTTACATCATAAGTAAATTTAATAAGATACATTACATATGCATCAACCATTTCATAAAGTAATGAACCTTTCCATTAAGTCACTTACAGTTCCATTCCTTTTCTTACCCATTGAACCATCAAGAATTACATCAGGTACTCAAGAAAGCTCACACGAAGTGTGCCTTTACAAATAACTGTAACCTTTCCTTTCCATCAATGCTCACACGAGTTGTAAAATGGGTCTTCTCACATGAGCTGTAGGTTGAAATGTAAGCTACATGATGCTGCTCACACGAGCTGTGGAGAATCTGCAACAAATGTAGGACCTCAGCCATCAATAGAACATTCAAGATCAACACCCAAAGCCTAAAACCCCTGATGGCATGGCATTTGTATCATAAGAATTGCTAAGGTTTAACTGAGACTCAGTATCCATCAATTCATCATAGCATTGATATGTTTATATATCAATTCATTTCCATTATAAATAATATAATAAGCACTCAATTTATATAACATTAAAAATGATTACAGTTCATACGAACTTACCTATACCAAAATGATGCCCTGACGTGATATAATGTAACACCCCAACCCGTATCCGTCGTCGGAATAAGATTTCGAAGCATTACTCGGATTTACATATCATTTAGCAAAAATTTCCGTTAAATACTTACCGATCCAATGTATCATATAGATAATTATATTATCATTTAATCAATAGCTTGGCACTTGTCTTACCATCAATCAACATTGTTAGTATACTTACACATATTTTATACAATATGCTTATAAGTAACATTCTCTTACCGTTTAAAATCATTTATTTCATTATATTATAATTTCATGTACCATAATTTCCATATATTTCACATATATTTATTCCGATAATAATTCATATCAAACTTAATATAAATCAAATTCTATATGCACATACTTTCCACACCATGTGCCCATATAACATGTACAAATGATTATATATATACTTCAAGCATATATGGTAATAATTCATTTCGTATTCATATTGTTTCATAATATACAAATGTACTAATATTTCACATTCAATCCAATATAACATACAATTTAACATATTTTCATGTTCAATTATGATACACAAATTTACCTGACAAAATTGCAAAAATACCCAGATTTAGGGGCATTTTGGTAATTTTTCATTTTCCCCGATTTTCATCCGATCATGATCTAAATTGATAATTCCATTCAATTTATTAATTTAGAGAAAAAGTCAATTCATTTGCTTCAAATTGGTCATTTTTGATATCCTTACAAAATTTCCCCTAAAATTTTACTTTTATTCAATTTAGTCCCTGAGCCTAAAGCATACAAATTAGTCATGAATATTCATATATATTTTCCTCCTCCTCCTCTCCATTCCACATACTTAATTTATAAAACATGCTTATGAGTAACATCGTCAATAATTTCACTGTTTATTTATATGTGAATATTCAAGCTGTCCACCTGCGTCATAGTCACTAAATTATTTTTATCTTGAGCTACAAAACCCCAAATTAATATCCGTCAATTTTTACTGAAACTAGACTCATATATATTCTTACCATAAAATTTTCAGAATTTTTAGTTTATCCAATTAATACAGTTTATTCATTAAATTCTCCTCTATTTTGCTGTTTGACAGTTCTGACCACTCTTAAGTGAAACTTAATTATCTCTTTGTAAAGAATTTGAATGATATTTACTTCTCTTGAAAATAGACTCATTCAGGATTCTAAACATATAACTTTAAGCCCCTAATTATTTTTATCCAATTTTTGATGATTTTCCAAAATCAAAACAGGGGATCCTGAATTCATTCTGACCTTATCTCACAAAATTTATTATATCTCATAATTTATAAATCCATTGCTTACACCGTTTCTTCTATGAGAAACTAGGCTCAATAAGCTTTAGTTTCATATTTTGTTCATCTTCTAATTCGATTTCTACAATTTATAGTGATTTTTCAAAGTTAGTCTACTGCTGCTGTCCAATATTGTTTTAGTCCAAGCTGTTTATTACCATTTTTCCCTTAAGCTTTAATAAATAACAATTTTGTCCCTACTCAATTAGCCTCTCAATGGAGCTTATTTTTTTTCAATTAACACTCTATCCTATCACTTTAAACTACTTTACATCTTTTAAAAATCATAATTTCAGCACTAGACTTTAATTCCAAACATTTTCACAATTAGGTCGTAACTGATTCATTCACTTTACTAACTTAATTCATACTTTATTTCTATTCAAGTTCCATCCCAACTCAAATTTATCTACTAAATTTTTAGCTTATTTAACTAGTTTCAAAATTTCCTCAAATTAGCCCTTCAACATAAAACTTATGAATTACATTACAATTCAATCCTTATTTCATTTCTAACTTGAATTTCTATCAATTTAACCCTTATTTCATCATTTTATTCAACATGAACATTATCTAGGAATCTAATAACTTTCAAAATATCAACTTAATTTCATCAAAATCTTATTCCAAAGCTTCTAAAACATCAAAATTAAATAAAAAGGGCAAAATTGTCTTGCCTATTAAACTTCCAAGCTTTAAAATCCTTATTTCTCCTTTTTCTTTTCTTTTCTTCTTTCTTTCTTTCCTTCCCCTGCTTTTCGTTCCACATTCTCTTTCTCTTTTTTTGTTTATATATATATATATATATATAATAACATTAATAAATATCTATTTAATAATCCATTATTTCTTTTACATTTGTATACAAATATATTAATACACTTGTATCAATTTATTTCTATACACTTGTCTTTCTTTAATCTATTTATTATACAAATATCTTATAATAGATTTATTTAATTAATAAATATCTTTTATAATTAATAAATATCAATTAATAATTAAATACTTATATTACAAATGTATGTATTTTTATCCATACACTTGTATATTTTATTTACTATACATTTGTCTATATTCTAATTTATTTATCATATAATATCAATTTAATAATAACAATGATATTAATATTTACTTAAATAATATGTAAATACATACATATATTACAAATGTATGTACATTATTTATCACATATGTATTTTATTTTTATCACACACTTGTCACAATTGAATTTATTTATCATATAAATATCTTATAATATAATTATAATAAATTAATTTAATATCATTTGTTACTAATAAATATATATATTATAATTAAAATCTCAGTAAAAATCTTAGATTTTTACTTTATATGCCGCCTCACTTATGCTAAATGGCATAATTGCCATTATAGTCCCTTTTATTTTCTTTTAATCTATAATTAAACTTTCACACTCTATTCAATTTAATCCTTTTTATCTAATTATCCTTAATTAAGCTAAATTCACTTGATTAAACTCTAATTGACCACTCAATTAACTTTTTAAATATTTTTGATAAATATTTACGGATCCAATTTTCAGTAACGGAGACTCAAAAATACACTTTTCCAATAACCGTAAAATTCGGGTTGTTACATATAATGACTAATCCGCTATTTTGGTTTTCCCGCATTTAGTGCTCATTCGAGTCTTTTCTTGATCTAGATAAATATTTTTATTCAATTAACCCCTTCAATAACTTAACATAATTAATTCAAGCCTATATTTCATTTAAGGTGAATTTACAAAATACCCCTAATATTTTAACATTTATGCAATTTAGTCCCTAAACCCAAAACTTGAAATTTCACCATTTTTTACCATAAATCATGCTAGCTGATTTTTACTGAATCTTATGATAGCCCATATTTATCCACATTTTTCATTATTTTCCTTGAATTTTACCTTTTTCATAAATCAGTCCCTAAACTTGAAAATCATAAAAAAATTACTTAACAAAATACTTATATTTAACAAAAAAAGCTTAATAATCTATCATAAAATTTCAAGAACACTTTAATTTCATAAATGATAAAATTGTAAACATTTAACAATTTAACAAATTGACCCTTGGGTTAGCTAGGTAAAGCTAATACAAGCCTAAAAACATAAAAATCATTAAATACAGGATCAAAACACATACCATGCATGAAATGGAAGCTTGGCCAATTGTTTTTTCCCACAACCATAGATGAATTGGTTTTAGCTAATCTAGTTAAAGAAGATGAAAAAAATCATATTTTGTTTTATTAAATATTTTAACTTAATTATTCAATTACTAAATTAACTTTTTAAAATCTATTAAATTACACCAAAACCAATCCAATATCATCCACTAACTTTAAACATGGAATAATTATCATCCAAGTCCATGAATTTACCTTTTCATAGCTATGAGATCCATTTAACTAATAGAATTCAACTTTTTCACCTTTTACAATTTAGTCCTTATTAATTAATTAACTATTTAAATGTTAAACTTTCTTGACAAAACTTTAATCCAATCTTAATAACACTCCGTAAATATTTTATTAAATATTTACGACTTAGTTTATAGAAACAAGGTCCCAATACCTCATTTTCTAATACCACTTAACTTTAGTGTCATACCACTTGAACCTAATTATTCTTTCAAATAGCATAAATTGCCTATTCAAAGTTTATTGTTGATACTATATTTGACTCGCAAATATTAAATAATACCATTTATGAACTTACTCATCGGATTTGTGGCCTCAAAACCACTATTTTTGACTCCACTAAAAAATGGGTTGTTACATAGTAGGCATTACTCATAGCACTTGCGATTATCAATTTTTCTCTTCAAATTGGTATCAAAGCTCCAACTTAACATATCTAGTGGTATTCTTGGTATGGATAATTGCCTGAAATAGAAAGATTATCGATGTGTCATCCCACTGTATTGGATAGTGTCAATTATGCCTATTAGAAGGCTAGGATGAAGGTGTTCATCAAGTCAATAGATGAAAAGGTCTGATATGTTGTTCTTGTTGGATGGAAGTCCCTTGCTACTGAAATGTTTGTAGTTAGGGCACCAAAATATAGGTTGACCTAGACTATGGAGGAGGAGGAGAAGCTTGTAAATGCTAAATAAAAGGCACTATATCCTATTTTTGTAGTGTGGATGGACATGGCTCAAGAGAATATCCAAATGCACTATTGCTAAGAAAGCTTGGGATATTCTAGAGACTTCTCACAAAGGAACCAATATTGTCAAGTAGTCTAATATATAGATGTTGACTACCAAGTTCGAGACCCTTAGAATGCAATAGAATGAACCCATTAGAGAATTCTATGCAAGGTTGTGTGACATATGCAATCAAGACTTTGCTTTTGGAAATTAATATTCCAATTCAAAACTTGTTAGAAAAGTGTTGAGATCCTTACCTAAAATATTTGCCATCAAAGTTACTACCATTATGGAAGCAAAAGACATTGACAACATAAGGATCAATGAACTAGTTGGATCCCTATAGACATTTGAGATTAATCTAGATGAATTTAGAAGGAGTATATCTTAAAGAGAGAAGAACATCGCCTTACAAGTGGTAAGAGCAATGTTAACTAAAAGTAACACTACTATTGAAGACTTATAGAGTATTGTTGACTCAAACTTTAGCAAAGCCTTTAAGAGATAATCCAAGAGGTATAAAAAGTTTGAAACTTTCAAGAATGCTCCCAAAAGCATAGCCAAATGAGTGGTTATTAATAAAGAATTTTCCAAAGAGAAAAATAAGGGCATTGGGTTTCATGAGTACAATGGATTTGACCATATCCAAGATGAGTGTGAAAACACTCTAAAGAACATGAAGAAGTTATTGTTTGTTACTTAGAGTGATGAGGATTCCTCTAGCAACTCAAACCTAGATGAAGAACATTTTAAAAGTTATATGGCCTTCAAAATAAAGGTTGGTACTCAATTACAACTAACCTTGACATAGACGATGACTTTAAGGGTGAATCCAATGATGAATTCCTCCAGACCCATATGACAACACTAGACAAAAGAGAGCAAGTATGTGGTATCAATGCCAAATTGATGGAGAGAAACTTTTATCTAAAGGAGGAAAACTAGAAGATGATAAAATAAATAAAAGAAAATGATTTAGTCCTTGACAAAATTACAAGTCTTCAAGCTGATAAAAAAGGATATTGTTGCAATTCAATGACTACTTGAAACATTCAATATTAGTAGTGGAAAATTGGATGAAATCCTTACCACAAAAAAAGAGCCTTGGGAAATGAGGTCTTGAGTGCATTAAGAAGAAAGGAAATTTTATGACTAAAAGTCCAATTGTATTTTTAAAAGCTACAAACAGTTGTGATCATGGTGGGTAACCTAGGAAACTTGTTTTAATCTAAATTAAGAAGAAGGTGAACTCTAATTATCAAGTTATTTATTTTTACTATGGTGTATTTGAGCATATTAAACCATAGTGCTTTAACACATGATTTCAAATGGAAGCATGTCTTTCTAGTACAAATCTTGATGATTGATTTTAAAGAAAATCATGAAGGTCATATTACTTTTAGAGATGAAAAGAATGATCAAATACTTGGAAAAAGAACTCTCCATGTTCCTAGAATACCAAGGTTGAAGAATGTGTTTCTAGTTGATAAACTAGAGGCAAATTTAATGCACATCAACCAATTGTGTGCTCAATGAATGCTTGTTAATTTCACCAACGACAAGTGCTTGGTGACTTTCCAATAGAATGTTAGTGTCATGGAGGAACCAAAGACCTTTGACAACTATTACAAGATCTTGCAACCTACTCAATGCAACAAGGTTACTATTTTAAAACTTGAGGTTTGGCATGAAATGCTTGAACTTATTTATTACAAAGGTCTTCAATGCCTTGTTTGTTATGATGTTGTGAAAGAACTAGAATCAGTCATTCTAAAGTTTGTACTAACATTTTCTGAAAAGAAAGCAACATAAGGAGTTTCATCAGCAATTGAATCTGATCTAGACCATTATTCCTCTTGAGCTTCTTCCTATGGATCTTATAGAACCTATATAGACTAAAAGACTAGGTGGAAATGCTACATCATTATTTTCTTTGATGATTATTCTAGCTTCACATAGGTGAGGTTCTGAAGAAAAGACAAACACCTTTGATTAGCTCAATAAATTATGTAAAAGGCTTACAAATAAAGAATGGGAAAATCATTAAGATGACCATGACAATTAGTAGTGACTATAGTCATGAGTTTGAGAATGAAGAGCTTTCAAATTTATGTGATGATGAAAGAATAAGGCATGAATTTTGCGCTCCTAAGACTCCACACCAAAGTGAAGTAGTTGAAATGCAAGAATTCCACCAAACTGGAGATGACCTGAATCATGCTAAATAGGGAAAGGATTGCTGAAAGATTCTAAGCTGAGGTACTTGTTGGATTTGGTGTCCTAAGTGTAGTATTTTATTTAATGTACACTTGTAAATTTTTTGAACAGTTTGGTTAATAAAACAAATTCATTTATTACAGTAATATGCTTTGTTAATATGGTTTTTGCACGCAAAGCAAAATGAAGAAAATGTTTCTTATTTGTTGTCTAATGTTTAAATTGATATTAAGCAGTATTTATTATATGGTCGGATCGTAATGCAAAAAGACAACTTGCATTAGTATATAAACCTAAACATGTCCTTAGCCTAATAAAAAATGAGCAAACCTATATAAACCTAAACATGTCCTTAGCCTAATAAAAAATGAGCAAACCGATTCAAAAACTAATATGTCATTTATCAAGTCCAATTAGGGAGATGTTTTCTCTTAGGCATTAAAGCGGACAACTTCCAGAAGATAGAGACATAAATGTGACTGATTAGACTGATAGTAAATCAAATTGGACCCAAGCAGAATAGATCCTGAATCCATTTATGGATTTATTCACTTGTGACATTCGTACTTTGGCATACCTAAATCTTGAGTGGATGGCAAACTATGTATGCATGACTCATACACTTTTATGTAAGTAAAAGCCTAAGTTCGAATAGAAAAGGAACCAAAAGCTAGTGCATTGGGTGTATGACTTCTACAGTACATAGATTCATTCACAGCAATGGAATTCATATTCTGAGACATGGATAAATGATATCCTCCTATTGGAATTACATGGTTGATGAAAAGTACGCATGGCCACGGGTTGTTTGCCTTTGTGATGAATGGCTTGAATACTATTTAATAGTACTTAACTTATCATGAAGGATGATGTAATGGTAACCATGAGATAAAATAGGATCATATTGGGAGAGTAGATATTATCCTAAAGAGATTAAGAATATCCTATGAGGGTAACACACTTGTGACAAGTTCATTGGATGAGCACTGAGTATATGCTTTTGTAATGGTATGTCATTAGGGAGAGCTTAGTCATGATACTATAGTGGAACGACTTTATGACTAAATAAATTTATAACTAATAGCGTAAATCTAAAACTTAATTATAAATCATTTGAGCCCTAATTACATATGTCCAATTGGTACCTCCATTAGCTTGTTTAAACCAGAAATGAATTGTATGTTTGAATAGAAATAAACAGAATGAATAGAAATAGAGAAATAGGAAACATTCAGAAATGATTATGGTTTTCTCTGAAATGGAGAAATGGAATCATATGGAAATGAATGTAGGTTTCTCAAACTGGAAATGAAAATGAGAAATGATTCATTTGCAAATTTACATGTATTACTCAGAAATGATTGGAAGAATGAGTTCATATTTTTGAGCTATTTTAAAGCTCAAAAAGGAAAATAAATCATTCGATCGTAGTAAACATTTTGAGTAGCCAAATATTAAACATATTTTCTCAAAATTTTTATCAAGGGTAAAATTGTTGTAATTTTACTAGGGTAAAATTGGGATGAGAAAATTATTTAATATAAAACATTGAAGTTTATTTTGGGAAATAGAAAAAAAGAATTGGGTTGGATCAAATTACAAAGTACTGAGTCAAAAAGGTCGAGAAATACTCGTAATTAAACTCGATGTGAGAAAGACCCAAAATACCCTCATGGAACATGTAGGGGGTGACAACCCTAGCAGCAATACTAGGGGATGTCATCCACCCTACTCCTACTCTAAGTAGGAAGATATTTTTCTAGTTAAAATAAAATTATACAATTCAACAAGGGTTCTACCATGTCATTTTAAAAATAGATGGCACTAGTAGGGCATTAAGCACAACTTTGAAAGATTTTTACTCTGTCATCAAATAGAGAGAATTTATTCTCAACTATTAAATATATTTTTCCAGAATAATAATTCTATCAATTTCTATTAAAGATGAGAGAATTTTAGTTCACCCTAAGAAGAAAAGAACCGTTTCTAGTTCTGTGTTTTGATTCAAATGGTTCTAGCCCACAATCAAAGTAGTTCATGATACGAGAATAGCAGAGATGGTCATTTTGTTTAAAGTAAAAAAAATCAAGGATCTATTTATCCATAAACACAGGTACAATTTGGGTCTAAGGTTTATTGCTATAAATATCATAAACCCAGTCAATTTTCAAAATTTTAATTTTTTGCTCTACAAGAAAACCGTTTTCCAACCAGATTTTTACCAATAATTGGTATTAGAGCCAGATTGTGCTATGTTTATAGTGTAAACCAAGATTAAATCTGTCTCTTTATCTCGTTTGATTAGTATTTAATAAGATGTGACACTTTTTAATTATTCGCATGTTTAGGGGAATGTATATGATTATTGTGATTCCTAGAAATTTATTTGTAATTTAATTTGTTTTTCGAGCGTGTATATTTAGATCGTTGACTATCATCTCAACGGAAGATTTTATTTATTTATTTAGAATAATATGTAAGTCAAAAACAGACATAGGAAATTTATAACGTAATTCTTTCCTGGCGAAACCCAAAAAACATGACAACGGAAACCTAACCAAGTGGAGCCGACAATGGTCCAACGGTAGTACAATGGCGGTGGTTGGCAGTGGCCCGACGGTGGTCGGCAGTGGCAGTGACATAGAAATGGTGATAGAAAGATGATTACGACAGAAACATGAATCGATACTGCAGCCAAAAATCATGCTGGCAAAATTACCTAAAGTATGCTTTAGGGTGAATTTTATAATTTTATTTTTAAGGACGGAATCATGGAAACTTTGACTGGTCAAAGTCATTTAAATTTTATGCTTTTATATTTATGAGACAAGCATAATGATGTTTATATGACTAGGAATGTATGTTCCTATATATATTAGTTAAGCATGCCATATTGTAACATCCCGTCTAGTGGAGTCCTAGTGTCCGGTTACTATTTATCAATTTATGGTATGTAGAGAAAATCTTGTGTGAGTGGAACTACAAAAATATACACACTTTTTTCATGCCCTTTTTAACTTAAATTCATGCAAATTCAGTTAAATTCTTGTCGAAAAATTATTAATTATTATAAAATAATTAAATTGAACTCAAATTATGAACACTCTTAATTTTAATTAATTTTATAATTATTTTTATTAATGTTGACTATTTCTGATAGAATTGAACAAAGGGCGAAAAATGGCTCGACAAACACTACTAGATGGGCAAAACCAATTAGCAATTTGAAGTATCAAGGTGAATTAATTTTCAGCTAAGACGATAAAAAATTATGTGTATTAATTCATGATATAATTAATTTTAATTTATATCTAATTTAATTTGGGTTAATAAATTATTATTATTAATTAATTATGAAAAAGTGGTCTAGTTGAACTGGATCTAGTGAACCGAACTAACCAATAGATGGCCCAAAACTGTCCCATGAGCTGACCCAAATCAGCTTGTTAGCTGAATATTTAGCTTGCAAAGAAGCCCTTGAAGACTTGTTTAAGTTGCAAACAAATCCCTCCAAAATTTGTGGCTTTATAGATTTGCCCCAAGCCAAATTTAGCAAAGTTGAAACCATCATCCTTGCCACATGTGTGGCTGGCCAAGGGATGGATCATTGGCTGCTATTTTTAGCTAATTTTAGTAGCCATCTTTAGCTATAAAACCCCATTGGCTGATCATTCAACACATCTCATTCATTCACATCTATTCTCTCTTCTTTCACTTTCTCCTCTCATTTTCCCATCCATTTTCCTTTGTTCAATTATCGATTTCTCCTCTTGGAAAAGAGGCTTTTATCAGCCATTTGGATCACCAATTAGGTGTTCATACCAGCCTTGGTCGACGAAGACAACAAAGAAGGAAGAATGGAGCACACTAGTCAAGCCATGGAAGACCACCGGATTTGATTCTTCTTCCTTGTAACACCCTTTACCCGAGACTGTCACCGGAGTCGAGCACGAGGCGTTACCAGACTTACCTTACTAGTTTGGGGCATAAAAATTTGCTTTTAAAATTAATTCATTCACATTCATCCAATATATTCCTAAAATGGGCCCTCGAGGCCCTAAACATGCAATTAGAACGGTTCGGGACCAAACCTTGGAACATTTAAAAATTTTCCAATTACTTACACAAATTAAAACAATTTATTTCATTGTTCATAATAAAATTGTTTACCTATGTAACAGTCACTAAATTAATTATAACTCGAGTTACAAAACTCAAAATTTAAATCCGTAAATTTTCCTTGAAGCTAGACTCACATATATTCTTACCATAAATTTTCCAAAATTTTCGGTGTGGGAAATTAGTATAGTTTATTAGTTAAATATTCTCCTGTTTCGCAGCCCAGCAGACCTGACCTCTCTTCACTAAAAATCAATTATCTCATAGTACAATTTTCATTTAGTGTTTCCTATTATTTCTAATGAAAATACACTCATTAAGGAATCTATACATATAAATTATGACTCATAATTCTTTTTGTACAATATTTAGTGAATTTTTAAAATTAGAATAGGGGATCACGAAATCCCTCTAAACCAGTCTCACAATAATTTAAATATCTCAAAAAATAAACTTCCTTTGCTTACTCTATTTCTATCTGTAACACCCAAACCCGGCCTAGAAGTTAGGCTCGAATCTGGCATGTCACATTGAAGTGTTTTTCGAAAACCTTGTTTCCATTGAAAACCCTTCTTATTAAAGCTTGTTGCCATTTAAAACTTGTGTAAAATCTCGAATTGTGTATGCATATTTTTAAAACGTGGTTTATTAAAAGACTTTCTCTTGTAAAATGTTATTAATTTTAAAACCTTAACTGTCACGGAAGCCTAATTTAAACCAGTTGCGAAAACGTGATATTTTGAAAAGTAGTTGTTGTTTTGGAAAAACCGTGTTTGACTTCTAGCAATTATAAAACAACAAATAAAATCCAAATGTAAAAACCAGAAAGTTTAAAAAAAAAGCCTTATTACAACCCAAACCGGAATAAAGTACTTAAAAGTAAATCAAGATAGAGCATAAGCAATGTGTGGCCTTCTTCGAGTCCCTCACAGCACCGATCCTCCTAAAGCTAGGGATTACCTACACAGTTATTAAACGGGGTGAGTTTTATGAAAACTCAGTGTGTAATCCCCTACTATATAAAAGGAACAGTTAGTCATATAAAAGAAATAAAAGTCTGGGCCCCAGCCCAACTACAGTTTCAATATCAATTGGGCCTTAGTCAACTATAATAGACAGTACTAGATGGACCTTAGCCCATTACAGAATCAGAAACATTGTAAGAACTAGAATCAAAATCAAAACCAGAATCAGAATCAGAATCAGAACTAGAATCAGTATCAGTATCAGTTAATAGAATCAGAATTAGAATCAGGTAACAGAATCAAAATCAGAATGTGAATGCAATGCCCAAGCCTAGCCTAAATCCAACCGCTAGACTCCACTCGTACCAACCATATACACACCATGTGGGGAAACAACTTGACCCACCTAGTCACTACACTCCACAAACGCAGCAAAGCTACTAATATAGATATCGTGGCAGAGCCACCAGAATCAGATAACGTGGCAAAGCCAATTAACAGAATACGTGGCACAAGCCATCGATAACGGGTCTATAATTGGCACAAAGCCTGTGATATTGGCACAAAGCCTTCGGTAATGGCACAAAGCCCATAATAACGGCACGAAGCCCACAATATTGATACGAAGCCCACAATAATGACACACAGCCTTCGGTAATGGTACAAAGCCCATAATAACGGCATGAAGCCCATAATATCGATATGAAGCCCATAATAACGGTACACAGCCTTGGTAACATGATCAGCACTCAGCCATCGATCGGTCCACAATCGTCTCAGGCGACTCATGCGACCTTATCAAATCAGTACGAATATACGGCTCTTAAGTTTTGGTGGATCCACAGTCGTCAAGCAACCATGCGATCCTAACAGATCAAATCTTCCTTTGTACAAAATCCCAACCCATGCAGCATGTCATGTATGCAGAATGTCATGCCCATATTTGAACCAAACAATCACTGTCAAGTCATTCATATCACCAGCATATATTCACAATCAAATCCGTCAAACACACAGTCCAAGTCAGTCACTTGCCCACAAGGGCAAAACAGTCATTTAACACCCTAGGGGCAAAATGATAGTTTTACCCCACAGGGGTATCTCGGTTTTTCTACCCTACAGGGGTATTTCGATAATTCTACCCTACAGGGGTATTTCGGTAATTCTACCCTACAGGGGTATTTTGATAATTCTACCCTACAGGGGTATTTCAGTAATTCTACCCTATAAGGGTATTTCAATAATTATACCTTATAAGGGTATTTCAGTAATTCTACCCTACAAGGGTATTTCGGCAATTCAATCCTACACGGGTATTTTAGTAATTCAACCCTACACGGGTATTTTAGTAATTCTACCCTACAGGGGTATTTCGGTAATTCTACCCTACAGGGGTATTTCGGTAATTCTACCCTACAGGGGTATTTCAAAAATTTCGCAAATCAAGGGTAAAACGATAATTTTACAAATTAGGAGTAAAATGATAATTTTACAAATTAAGGGTAAAATGATAATTTTACAAATCAGGGGTAAAATAGTAATTTTATAATTTAGGGGTAAAACGATAATTTTACAATTTAGGGATAAAACGATAATTTTACAAATTAGGGGTAAAACGGTAATTTTACAAATTAAGGGTAAAACGGTAATTTTGCAAATTAGAGGTAAAACGATAATTTTACAAATTAGGGGTAAAACGATAATTTTGCAAATTAGGGGTAAAATGGTACTTTTACAAATCGAGGGTATTTCTGTAATTTTACAAATCGAGGGTAATTCGATAATTTTACAAATTGGGGGCATTTCTATAATTTGACAAATCGAGGGTAATTCAGTAATTTTACAAATCAGGGGTATTTTTGTAATTTTGTAAACAAAGGGTATTTTAGTAATTTTGTAAACTAAGGTATTTTAGTAATTTTGTAAATCAAGGGTATTTCAGTAATTTTGTAAATCGAGGATAAAACGGTAATTCTGTAAATTAGGGGTACTTCGGTAATTTTACAAGTCAAGGGTATTTTAGTAATTTGGTAAACTAAAGTATTCTAAACAGAGATAACAATGCGAATGGGCCTCGGGCCCATTCTCGGCCCAAATGGGCCCACACGCTTGTTGTGACAGCCTTAAAACGACCCTAGTCGGAATGTGGTTTCGGGACCACAAAACCGAGGCATAAAATAAATTTAATATTTATTTAGATGCCTAAAATATGTGTTAATTCGTGTGTGACATGTTTGGTGTGTCAATTTAGAGTTATAAATTTGAATTTTACAAAAAGGGACTTAGTAGTGAACTTTGATAATATGCTAGACAAATGTGTGATGACTAGTTAATGCATGCATGCAAATTGAGGGAGTTGCATGTCAAATTTACCTTTTTTATGTGAGTGGAAGGTAATGATGATTTTGTTTGGCATTTTGTGCTTTGTATGTTAGTAAATATTGATAATAATAAATTTGTTTATATTAAATAAAATTAGTTTCATGAAATAAAATAAAAAAAAAAGTTGATAAAATAATAATAAAGAATGGTGAAAAGAACAAAGTCACTTACCTTTGTTCTTCATTGCCGATTCCACCAAAAGAAAAAGGGGAGAGGATTTTCGGTTACTCTAGCATCCAATTTAAGGTATGTTTCATGTGATTTCTTCAAATTCTTGTAAAAAAATTTAGTAAAATACTTGAATTCTAACTTAGCCCACGTTGAAAATCTTGTTTTGGTTGAGAAGGGAGCATTCGGTCATGTTCATGAGTTGCTAATTTGTGGATAGTTGGATGCTAGTATTTAAGAACTAAAAATTGGTGGTTTTAATTGAGTTACATGATTATTAGATGATGAATTGAGCAACAATACGTTTGTACATGTTGAGTATATGCATGAATTTTTAGGTTGGGTTGGAAAATGCTTATTCGGCCATAATAGTGATGAAATTCTTGTTGAATTTGATGAATTTGGTAATAAGAGAAACTAAGGATGAATTGATAAGCTTTTAGCCTAATTCATGAGAAAATTTCTTTGAACTTATGATGGTGTTGGCATTCGGCCAAGGTAGGGAACATTCGGTTTTGGGATGTTGTGTTTCTTGATAGGTATTTTGATGTTTTGGTATTAAGATTGATGATAGATGAGTTGAGATTGTTAAACTAGGATGGTTGTGTTTAAATGAAATTGTTGACGATTTGCTACTATGTGAAATGCAAGATTAATGTATGATTTAGAAATTTTTGCTTAAAAGTAACATTCTATGTATGTGTATTAGCCGAATTTGAGCTTAGAGGGTAAGTTATATGGAGGTGTTATGTATGAAATGGATTTGAATAAAGTCCATGCTGGACATATGGCCGAATGGCCTTAGTGAGTATGCATTAGAATTGGTAATTAAACCAATTGACCAATTTATGCTTGTGGGAGCTTCTTGGTTAAAGAAATGACCTATTCGGCCATGTGCATAAAATCTTTGATGTTTGTGTTGATAATTGGTGTCTTAAGAGTGGTATAATGATTAAAATGAATATGAAATATGTACATTGTGTTAAAATCAATGACTTCTTTAAATGATGCCTTGTAATGTTATGTTTTAATTATGTGGGTAAGATCACTAAAGAGTGAATTTAGTATAAATTCTGCTTGGTACAGCAGCAGTAACGTGTTTTGGAAAAATCACCATAAATTGTGTGAGTTGAATTAGAGGCTGAATAAATTGTGTAATTGAAGCTCAATGAGTCTAGTTTCTTATAAAAGAAACCTTGCAAGCAAAGGAATTCCCGATAAAAAGATTTTTGGAATGGAGTGAGACAGTGTCGGATTGACTTCGAAGTCCCCTGCTCTGTTTTTGGAAAATCGCTATAAATTTTATAAAAATTGTTATGAGATAAAATTTATATGCTTAGACTCCTTAATGAGTCTAGTTTCGAATGGAATAGGTGAGGCCATATTTGGAATTCTGTACAAGGAGAAATTTGGTTCGTAGTATAGAGTGGTCAGTTTACTCAAACAGTGAAATAGGGAAACTTTGAGAAAATTCTGGTATTGATTGGCCAAACCAAAAATTATGAAAATTTTATGGATGGAAGATAAATGAGTCTATTTTCATATAAAATTAACGGCACTTCATTTGGAGTTTCATAGCTCCAGTTATGAGTAAATTATTGAATGCTGCTCAGAAAATCAGCTTGCTGTGATTTATGATATGTATGTGAAATGCTCCAATGTGCATGAGTGTTTGCAATGAGAAGAATATGCATGTATGAATTGTCTATGAGTGAAAATGATTCATTGAGATGCTTGAATAAGGATTAATAGAATTAAATGTTTTATTTAGCTCAAGAGCATAGAGGGACGAGCTCGGATAAAGGGAAGGCTAAAGTGGTCGAATAGCCAACTCGTAATTTCTCGTGAAAGTTCAAGGTAAGTTTTGAGTAATCGAATTTGGTATTTAAGTTAAAATGCCATGATATACATGCTGATATTTGAATGATGTTCCATTGAGAAAGAAGCCTTATTCTTGTTTGTTATATGACCGAATGGCTTATAGAGAACAGGGCTGAAATTGAGCTTTGAAATGCTTTTGCCTATGTATGTTTGATCATTGGGCCGATAGTTTAGAAAAGAAGAATATATGTGTATAAGTTTGAATTATGTGTATAATTATGATATAAAGTCGAGAAGCATGTTATATGTTGGTATGCACATGAATTGATTGAATTGCAAATGAAATCTTGCTATGTGAAACTTGGCTACATGTGAATATATATGTGTATGAGAATTTGTAATGTGAATCCGGGGTTAATTCCCGCTGACTATATGTGGAGACTATGTCCGGGTTAAGACCCGAAGGCTATATGCAGAGATGATGTCCGGGTTAAGACCCGAAGGCTATATGCGGAGATTATATCCGGGGAAAAGACCCGATGGCTATGTATAGAAATTACCCGAGATAGAGATCTCGATGATGATACGAGAAAAGCCTAAGACTACTGGTCTTCAAGGTAACGAACGCTAATGAATTGCGCTGAAAGTGTTAAACTATACAGGTATGTACCCTTGGCTTATATACAAGATGGATTTTGGACCGAATACTAAAGTCATTATGTGATTTCATACGTGTACTTGAAATGAGATTATTAATATGATCAAAGTGCAATTGGCCTATGTGAAATGTTATGTGACTTTTGTGACATGTATATGTTATGTGAACTTACTATGAGTGGAAGCTATCCATTCTCGTATGTGATGTAAATGTCTATGTTTGGAAAAAGGGTAACATACCCGAAAAGGGGAGGGAAACAAAGATATGATTAATTATACTATAATTTGATAATCTATTTAATGTCATTGCTTAAAACTTACTAAGCATTGAAATGCTTATTCCGTTTCCCTTGTTTCCTCTGTTTTATAGATCTCATTTTAGAAGCTACGGACTCGAGGATTGAAGCCTTAATCACCTACACTATCGCTGTTATTTTGGTACATTTTGATGGTTATTTTTGGGTCAATGGCATGTATAGGCTAATCTCCTTTTGTCGTTTTAAACCACATTTTGAGTTGTAATATTTCTAGCCATGCGAAAATGGCTTGCTTAGTCATTCGAGTTTGATTATATGTGTTGAAATGATTCTCATACGATTCGATGTTGAGGCATGAAATTTAGTTAGTACCCAATATGCAATGACTTTTCTAACATGATGTTTGGATATTAAATTGTTCGATTTAGCTAAATCGTTAGTAGCTACAAGGTAGAGATTTGCTAGCACGCTTATAGAACGATTTTAAATGAGATAGGATGTTTGACCGAACCGACCTATAAGTGTTGTATTCAAGTATAGAACTCAATGAATTTACGTCTAGCTTTGTATCTATGAACCTCGGTAGGAAGTATCTAGTTATGTAATGCCTTAATACCCTATTCCGGCGACGGACGGGGGTGTAGGGAGTTACATTTTTATTGGTATCAGAGCTACGGTTTAGTCGATTCTCGGACTAACGTAGCGTGTGTGAGTATAGCTATACATGCCATTTTGTGAAAATGCGATAGTGTGGTGATTTCTGACATTTGAAATGTGTTTTCGTATAGTAATGGATTCCAATCCCGATCGAGCCGTAGCGGAAGATATTGAGAGTGTAGCGGCTGCTCCCGCGCAAGGGACCGCGCCGACCGACTCTCAGCCGAATGCCAGTCGTCGAGATGATGACATGAGGCAGAATTTATATGCAATGATGAGTGATTGGTTCGCTCAATTCCTACGAAATAATCCGGCTGTTCCACAACCTCCTCCCCCGAATAACCCACTTCCGACCCCTGTGGCTCCTCCTGAGGCCGACCCTGTGAGGTCGAGTAAACCCCCGGTTGATAAAATTAGAAAATATGGGGCTGAAGAGTTCCGGGCTACAGTTGATGACGATGCCGAGCGGGCCGAGTTTTGGCTCGATAATGTAATCCGTGTGTTTGATGAGTTGTCGTGTACGCCCGAAGAGTGCCTGAAGTGTGCCGTATCTCTGCTGCGTGATTCTGCCTACTATTGGTGGAACACATTGGTTTCGGTGGTGCCGAGAGAGCGAGTTAGTTGGGAGTTTTTCCAAGTTGAGTTCCGAAAGAAGTATATCAGCCAAAGATTTATCGATCAAAAACGGAAGGAATTCCTCGAGCTTAAATAAGGCTGAATGTCAGTAACCGAGTATGAGAGAGAATTCGTACGACTTAGCCGATATGCTCGCGAGTGTATATCATCCGAAGCTATTATGTGTAAGCGCTTCGAGGACGGGTTAAATGAAGACATCAAGCTACTGGTTGGCATTCTGGAAATCCAAGAGTTCGTTGTTCTTGTCGAGCGAGCCTGCAAGGCCGAAGAGCTTCGAAATGAAAAGAGGAAAGCTGATAGCGGGGCCAGAGAGTTCCGTAAGAGATCTTCTGGGAGGTCTACTCAAAAATCCTCGAAGAAGTTCCGAAGTGAATCGGACAGACCATCTGCTACTTCGGGTTTTTCTAGACGAGACCGTGATCGACCCCCTATGAGTACCCGTGCCACTTCTGCTGCGAGTGTTGGTAATGACCGTCGAGACAGAGCTGAGTGTAAGTATTATGGAAAATGGCATTCGGGGAGCTGCAGATTTCATGATCGCTCCTGTTATAAATGCGGGTCGGCTGATCACTTTATAAGAGATTGCCCCAGATGGTCCGAGCAAAATGTGAACCTGAGTGGGAAACCGAGTACTACTTCAGCACGAGGTAGGCCACCTAGAAATCCGAAAAATGCTAGCGGCGGTCAGAGAAGGTTTAAAGATGCCACGACAAGATCCGAGGCTCATGCTCCTGCTAGGGCTTACGCTATTCGCGCACGAGAGGATGCCTCTTCGCCCGATGTTATCACTGGTACTTTCACTCTCTTTGACACTGATGTAATTGCTTTGATTGACCCCGGTTCAACTCATTCATATGTATGTGAAACTTTAGCATCCAGTAAGACTCTCCCTATTGAGTCTACTGAGTTTGTGGTTCGAGTGTCCAATCCCTTGGGTCGTTGTGTGTTAGTCGATAGAGTGTGTAAGAAATGTCCCCTTATGTTTCGAGATTTCTGTTTTCCGGCCGATTTGATACTTTTGCCATTCGATGAATTTGACGTTATACTCGGAATGGATTGGTTGACTGTGCACGATGCGATAGTGAATTGCAAACGAAAGACTATTGATTTACGATGTTTGACTAATGAGAACATTCGGATTGAGTCTACGGATTTAAACGGGCTGCCGGCGGTAATATCTTCTATGTTGACTCAGAAATTTATGAAAAAGGGTTGCGAGGCTTATCTTGCTTATGTTTTAGATGGCAAAATATCCGAACTAAAGCTTGAGACTGTTCCTGTGGTTTGTGAGTATTCGGACGTGTTTCCCGAAGAATTACCGGGATTACCGCCTGTTAGAGAGGTTGAGTTCGGCATTGAGTTAGTTCCGGGTACAACTCTGATTTCAATTGCTCCATATCGTATGGCTCCGACGGAGTTGAAAGAGTTAAAATCCCAGTTGCAAGAGTTGACCGATAGAGGTTTCGCAAGACCGAGCTTTTCTCCCTGGGGTGCACCAGTCTTGTTCGTGAAAAAGAAGGACGGGACTTTGAGAATGTGTATCGACTATCGACAGTTGAACAAGGTGACTATAAAGAATAAGTATCCGTTGCCTCGTATCGACGACTTATTCGATCAGCTAAAGGGAGCCTCAGTGTTTTCAAAAATTGACTTGCGATCCGGTTATTATCAATTGCGAGTTCGAGACTCAGACGTGCCCAAGACTGCCTTCAGAACGAGGTACGGACATTATGAACTTTTAGTGATGCCGTTTGGGCTGACTAATGCTCCCGCTATTTTCATGGATCTGATGAATCGAGTGTTTAAGCAGTACCTAGATCGATTTGTAGTCGTATTTATCGATGACATTTTGGTTTACTCTCGCGATGAGATCGAGCATGCCGAGCATTTAAGACTTGTACTACGGGTTTTGCGTGATAACCAGTTGTACGCGAAATTCAGCAAGTGCGAGTTCTGGTTACGCGAGGTCGGCTTTCTGGGACACATTGTATCTGCCGCGGGTATCCGAGTTGATCCGAATAAAATCTCTGCTATCCTCGATTGGAAGCCTCCCAAAAATGTCTCGGAAGTCCGAAGCTTTTTAGGACTTGCCGGGTACTACCGACGATTTGTGAAAGACTTTTCGATGATCTCAACCCCGTTGACGAGGTTATTGCAGAAGAATGTTAAATTTGAATGGTCCGAGAAGTGCCAAAAGAGTTTCGACCAATTGAATGCCCTATTGACGGAAGCTCCAGTCTTAGTTCAGCCTGAATCCGGTAAAGAATTTGTAGTATTTAGTGATGCGTCCTTGAATGGCTTGGGGTGTGTTCTGATGCAAGAAGGCAAAGTTGTTGCTTATGCTTCGAGGCAATTAAAGCCTCATGAGAAAAACTATCTGACTCACGATCTCGAATTAGCTGCTATTGTTTTTGCTTTAAAGATTTGGCGTCACTACCTTTTTGGTGAGAAATGTCATGTCTTTTCCGACCATAAAAGCCTCAAGTACTTGATGACGCAAAGAGATTTGAATCTGAGACAAAGACGGTGGCTTGAATTGCTAAAGGATTACGAGCTTGTCATTGACTATCATCCTGGAAAGGCGAATGTAGTTGCTGATGCTCTTAGCCGAAAATCATTGCTAGCTCTACGAGCAATGAATGTGCATTTATCGGTAGCTAATGATGGCGTGATGATAGCGGAATTAAAAGCGAAACCGGTGTTTCTACGAAAAATTTGTGAGGCTCAAAAAGCAGATGATGATTTAATTGCTAAGCGAACTAAATGCAAGGTAAATGTGGATCCTGAGTTTCAAGTTGACGACCATGATTGTTTAAGGTTTCGAGGCCGAGTATGTATACCGAGAAGTTCGGAGTTGGTTTCGATGGTTTTAGAGGAAGCCCACAATAGCCGAATGTCAGTTCATCCGGGAAGTACTAAAATGTACAATGATTTGAAACGTCAATATTGGTGGCATGGTATGAAACGAGACATCTCAAATTTTGTGTCGAAGTGTCTGATATGCCAACAAGTAAAAGCGGAACATCAGGTGCCATCGGGTTTGTTGCAACCGATTTTGATTCCCGAGTGGAAGTGGGATAGAGTCACGATGGATTTTGTATCTGGGCTACCGTTGACATCGAGCAAGAAGGATGCGATTTGGGTTGTCGTAGACCGATTAACTAAATCCGCTCACTTTATACCTGTGCGTACGGACTACTCACTTGATAAGCTAGCGGAGTTGTATGTTTCTCAGATCGTCAGATTGCACGGGGTCCCTATCTCTATCGTGTCGGATAGAGACCCGAGATTTACATCGCGGTTTTGGAAGAAACTACAAGATTCATTGGGTACTAAGCTACATTTTAGTACCGCGTTCCATCCTCAGACGGACGGTCAATCAGAACGAGTAATTCAGATACTCGAGGATATGTTGAGATGTTGTGTTCTTGAGTTTAGTGGTTCGTGGGAACGGTATTTGCCTTTGATTGAATTCGCTTACAACAACAGTTACCAATCGAGCATTAAGATGGCACCGTACGAGGCTTTGTACGGTCGCAAATGCCGTACACCGTTGTTTTGGGCCGAACTCAGTGAAAGTAAGATCTTTGGAGTTGATTTGATTAGAGATGCCGAGCAGAAAGTAAAAGTGATTCGTGCTAACCTTAAGGCAGCTTCAGATCGTCAAAAGTCTTACGCGGATTTAAAGCGGAAAGATATCGAGTATCAGGTCGGAGACAAAGTATTTCTTAAAGTGTCGCCTTGGAAAAAGGTGCTCAGATTCGGCCGTAAGGGCAAATTAAGTCCGAGGTTCATCGGACCATACGAAATATCTGAACGGATTGGACCGGTAGCATATCGATTGATTTTGCCTCCCGAACTTGAAAAGATTCACAACGTTTTTCATGTTTCGATGCTCCGACGATATACATCCGACCCATCGCATGTGATTAATCCGTCTGACATTGAGATTCGATCTGATATGAGTTACGAGGAGGAACCAATTCGTATTTTGGCACACGAGGTTAAAGAGTTGCGGAATAAGAGGATTTCATTAGTGAAAGTGTTGTGGGTCAAGCACGGGGTCGAAGAAGCTACTTGGGAGCTTGAGGATTCGATAAGAGAACGTTACCCAAACTTATTTTCCGGTAAGAATTTTCGGGGACGAAAATTTCTTAAGTGGGGGAGAGTTGTGACAGCCTTAAAACGACCCTAGTCGGAATGTGGTTTCGGGACCACAAAACCGAGGCATAAAATAAATTTAATATTTATTTAGATGCCTAAAATATGTGTTAATTCGTGTGTGACATGTTTGGTGTGTCAATTTAGAGTTATAAATTTGAATTTTACAAAAAGGGACTTAGTAGTGAACTTTGATAATATGCTAGACAAATGTGTGATGACTAGTTAATGCATGCATGCAAATTGAGGGAGTTGCATGTCAAATTTACCTTTTTTATGTGAGTGGAAGGTAATGATGATTTTGTTTGGCATTTTGTGCTTTGTATGTTAGTAAATATTGATAATAATAAATTTGTTTATATTAAATAAAATTAGTTTCATGAAATAAAATAAAAAAAAAGTTGATAAAATAATAATAAAGAATGGTGAAAAGAACAAAGTCACTTACCTTTGTTCTTCATTGCCGATTCCACCAAAAGAAAAAGGGGAGAGGATTTTCGGTTACTCTAGCATCCAATTTAAGGTATGTTTCATGTGATTTCTTCAAATTCTTGTAAAAAAATTTAGTAAAATACTTGAATTCTAACTTAGCCCACGTTGAAAATCTTGTTTTGGTTGAGAAGGGAGCATTCGGTCATGTTCATGAGTTGCTAATTTGTGGATAGTTGGATGCTAGTATTTAAGAACTAAAAATTGGTGGTTTTAATTGAGTTACATGATTATTAGATGATGAATTGAGCAACAATACGTTTGTACATGTTGAGTATATGCATGAATTTTTAGGTTGGGTTGGAAAATGCTTATTCGGCCATAATAGTGATGAAATTCTTGTTGAATTTGATGAATTTGGTAATAAGAGAAACTAAGGATGAATTGATAAGCTTTTAGCCTAATTCATGAGAAAATTTCTTTGAACTTATGATGGTGTTGGCATTCGGCCAAGGTAGGGAACATTCGGTTTTGGGATGTTGTGTTTCTTGATAGGTATTTTGATGTTTTGGTATTAAGATTGATGATAGATGAGTTGAGATTGTTAAACTAGGATG
The DNA here is from genome assembly GCA_020496765.1 of Gossypium stocksii. Taxonomy (NCBI): domain Eukaryota; kingdom Viridiplantae; phylum Streptophyta; class Magnoliopsida; order Malvales; family Malvaceae; genus Gossypium; species Gossypium stocksii. The sequence goes on from CM035621.1 coordinate 54,900,455, forward strand.
GTTGTGGTTAAATGAAATTGTTGACGATTTGCTACTATGTGAAATGCAAGATTAATGTATGATTTAGAAATTTTTGCTTAAAAGTAACATTCTATGTATGTGTATTAGCCGAATTTGAGCTTAGAGGGTAAGTTATATGGAGGTGTTATGTATGAAATGGATTTGAATAAAGTCCATGCTGGACATATGGCCGAATGGCCTTAGTGAGTATGCATTAGAATTGGTAATTAAACCAATTGACCAATTTATGCTTGTGGGAGCTTCTTGGTTAAAGAAATGACCTATTCGGCCATGTGCATAAAATCTTTGATGTTTGTGTTGATAATTGGTGTCTTAAGAGTGGTATAATGATTAAAATGAATATGAAATATGTACATTGTGTTAAAATCAATGACTTCTTTAAATGATGCCTTGTAATGTTATGTTTTAATTATGTGGGTAAGATCACTAAAGAGTGAATTTAGTATAAATTCTGCTTGGTACAGCAGCAGTAACGTGTTTTGGAAAAATCACCATAAATTGTGTGAGTTGAATTAGAGGCTGAATAAATTGTGTAATTGAAGCTCAATGAGTCTAGTTTCTTATAAAAGAAACCTTGCAAGCAAAGGAATTCCCGATAAAAAGATTTTTGGAATGGAGTGAGACAGTGTCGGATTGACTTCGAAGTCCCCTGCTCTGTTTTTGGAAAATCGCTATAAATTTTATAAAAATTGTTATGAGATAAAATTTATATGCTTAGACTCCTTAATGAGTCTAGTTTCGAATGGAATAGGTGAGGCCATATTTGGAATTCTGTACAAGGAGAAATTTGGTTCGTAGTATAGAGTGGTCAGTTTACTCAAACAGTGAAATAGGGAAACTTTGAGAAAATTCTGGTATTGATTGGCCAAACCAAAAATTATGAAAATTTTATGGATGGAAGATAAATGAGTCTATTTTCATATAAAATTAACGGCACTTCATTTGGAGTTTCATAGCTCCAGTTATGAGTAAATTATTGAATGCTGCTCAGAAAATCAGCTTGCTGTGATTTATGATATGTATGTGAAATGCTCCAATGTGCATGAGTGTTTGCAATGAGAAGAATATGCATGTATGAATTGTCTATGAGTGAAAATGATTCATTGAGATGCTTGAATAAGGATTAATAGAATTAAATGTTTTATTTAGCTCAAGAGCATAGAGGGACGAGCTCGGATAAAGGGAAGGCTAAAGTGGTCGAATAGCCAACTCGTAATTTCTCGTGAAAGTTCAAGGTAAGTTTTGAGTAATCGAATTTGGTATTTAAGTTAAAATGCCATGATATAGATGCTGATATTTGAACGATGTTCCATTGAGAAAGAAGCCTTATTCTTGTTTGTTATATGGCCGAATGGCTCATAGAGAAAAGGGCTGAAATTGAGCTTTGAAATGCTTTTGCCTATGTATGTTTGATCATTGGGCCGATAGTTTAGAAAAGAAGAATATATGTGTATAAGTTTGAATTATGTGTATAATTATGATATAAAGTCGAGAAGCATGTTATATGTTGGTATGCACATGAATTGATTGAATTGCAAATGAAATCTTGCTATGTGAAACTTGGCTACATGTGAATATATATGTGTATGAGAATTTGTAATGTGAATCCGGGGTTAATTCCCGCTGACTATATGTGGAGACTATGTCCGGGTTAAGACCCCAAGGCTATATGCAGAGATGATGTCCGGGTTAAGACCCGAAGGCTATATGCGGAGATTATATCCGGGGAAAAGACCCGATGGCTATGTATAGAAATTACCCGAGATAGAGATCTCGATGATGATACGAGAAAAGCCTAAGACTACTGGTCTTCAAGGTAACGAACGCTAATGAATTGCGCTGAAAGTGTTAAACTATACAGGTATGTACCCTTGGCTTATATACAAGATGGATTTTGGACCGAATACTAAAGTCATTATGTGATTTCATACGTGTACTTGAAATGAGATTATTAATATGATCAAAGTGCAATTGGCCTATGTGAAATGTTATGTGACTTTTGTGACATGTATATGTTATGTGAACTTACTATGAGTGGAAGCTATCCATTCTCGTATGTGATGTAAATGTCTATGTTTGGAAAAAGGGTAACATACCCGAAAAGGGGAGGGAAACAAAGATATGATTAATTATACTATAATTTGATAATCTATTTAATGTCATTGCTTAAAACTTACTAAGCATTGAAATGCTTATTCCGTTTCCCTTGTTTCCTCTGTTTTATAGATCTCATTTTGGAAGCTACGGACTCGGGGATTGAAGCCTTAATCACCTACACTATCGCTGTTATTTTGGTACATTTTGATGGTTATTTTTGGGTCAATGGCATGTATAGGCTAATCTCCTTTTGTCGTTTTAAACCACATTTTGAGTTGTAATATTTCTAGCCATGCGAAAATGGCTTGCTTAGTCATTCGAGTTTGATTATATGTGTTGAAATGATTCTCATACGATTCGATGTTGAGGCATGAAATTTAGTTAGTACCCAATATGCAATGACTTTTCTAACATGATGTTTGGATATTAAATTGTTCAATTTAGCTAAACCGTTAGTAGCCACAAGGTAGAGATTTGCTAGCACGCTTATAGAACGATTTTAAATGAGATAGGATGTTTGACCGAACCGACCTATAAGTGTTGTATTCAAGTATAGAACTCAATGAATTTACGTCTAGCTTTGTATCTATGAACCTCGGTAGGAAGTATCTAGTTATGTAATGCCTTAATACCCTATTCCGGCGACGGACGGGGGTGTAGGGTGTTACACTTGTATGGCCCTTTTAGCCCAAATCGAGCCACAGATAAGCGATTCACCTAGTCTAGTCCAGTATTTACTACACAATCAAACAACTTATCCAATTGGGCCCGTAGGCCCATTGGGCCCACATGGCCCCTTTCGGCCCATCGCGGCCCTTCTACAGCTAGAGTAGTAAGAAATACACACCTGATAGGACTCTGGAGTTAATCCGCGCTTCGAACACTCCTATGCCCAAACGCCAACCAAGGTATGCTTACTCTCCTCATGGTTTGCTCTATTTAAAGCCAGCCCCTCACCTATTCTCATGCTAGCTTCCCGATGTGGGATCCCTCCGTCAATCCTCCAAAATAAACTCATTAGCAAAATAACCAACCTTTTCGTGCAAAGGGATTTGAACCATAGTCCTCCCAATAGCCATGCCACGCTACCACCACTAGGACACAAGCTCCTTTGTGTCATAAGTCCACCACATTTAACTTTAAGGCCCACCTACTCGCGTCTAGATTTATTTAAAAGAAAAACCAAAATAAATTGCAAGAGCCAAGACTTGAACCTTGGACCCCTTGCTTCCTTGTCCCCTAAAGTGGCGCTACTTTGCCACTACACCACACTCCTTCTTGTGTCATGCTTTCACCAAAAATATTCTTAAAGCCTACCCACTAACGTCAAGGCTCCCATAAGAGAAAAACATAAATTTTTGCTAAGGCCCAGGTTTGAACCCAAGACTTCTCCAACACTTCCAAACCTCTTAGCCATCACACCAACACGTCATTCAGTGAATATGGGCCTGGGGCCCATTACGCAACCCAAGTGGGGCCCACATGCTTGCATGCCCCGCTAAGCCAGATTTGCCCATACCCACGTGTACGACACAGTCGGTCCAATAATTCCTGTAAGTCCAAAGACAATGACCTATGTAGGCCCACAAGCACATTGGGCCCACACGGCCCAATCTTACAGGCCCAATTTTAGAGCGTTACACTCTCTTATGAAAATAGACTAATTAATTTTTAATTCTATCTCTCATTCACCATTTAATTCCATTTCTACAATTTTTAGTGATTTTTCAAATTCACATCACTGCTGTTGTTCCAAAACTATTTCATGGCCAACTTTTACTGTTTCATAATTTCTTTGCATAAACTATCATTTAGGCATACATAACATCAAATCATGTTCTTAATTAGCCATACAATAGCTAATCACTATCAAGTATTCACATGCCATTCTTTAATCGTATCATAAGGACATACACACAAAATGACCAAGTCCCTATACATGCCATAACTCAAAACATTTCAAATTACAAAATATCGAGATAGCCTTTGATAGTGTGAGACGAACTCCGACGTCCTTACGATCCCCGAATTGGCTTGGCTACACTATAAAAGAGAGAAAGGAAAAGGAGTAAACTACAATGCTTAGTAAGTTTACAAGTAAATAAATGACAACATTCACCAAGTATAAATATACTCATATTATACCATCAACTAACAAAATCTTTATTCTACTTCTCTACTTACTCTTTAACTTTCCTGTCTATCATTCATTTACCTGAACTTTCTTGTAACATAGCCTGTATATTAGCCCAATGAACCGTTTGGAATACTATGGATAATTGGGGTTTTCCTGTCTGATAATAGCCTACCAATGCCATCTCTAGGCATGGTCTTACATGGGATGTTCCCTATCCTGCCAAAGCCATATATCTTATATGGGCTTACATGGGATGTTCCTGAGCTATCTCAACCTGCCAATGCCATATGTCTGATATGGACTTTCATGGGATGTTCCTCAATTGTCTCAACCAAAAATGTCATGACATTCCGTATCCCATACATTCCTAAGGTTCAAACGGGCTTTCTGATACTTTTTCTCTATTACCTCATCTTTGATTCAACTTGGAATATTCTCATAAAATAAATAAATATATCCTGGAAATTAACAAAATTAATATAAAACACCAAAATATTGCATTTATTTACCGTAAACTTACCTCGGTGCAATCTAGGACTAGCTTGACAACCTGATCTTCTACCTTTTTCTTTCCTCAATCTATCCCCAAATTTCGTTCTTCTTGATCTATAATTAGCAAATTTAGCTTATTTAATACTCACATTTATAAAAACAGTTCTTAACTCTAACTTTGACAAAATTACAATTTTGCCCCTAAACTTTGGCATATTTACACTTTTGCCCCAAAGCTCAGAAATTAAACTTTTTCCTTAATTCTCATGTTTTAGGACATGCTGATCATTTTCCCTTAATGGCAACATCAAATTCTCACTCTAACATGTACTTCGGAACATTAGGTATTTTTACCGACTATGTCGTTTTACTCGTTTTCACTTAAAACTGAGCAGCACAAGTTGTTCAACATAATTTAAAACCTCATATTCTATCATAAAAAATCAAAATAAACACATTTCACCTATGGGTATTTTTTCAAATATGAACCCTAGGTTAAATTATTGCTAGAATAAGCTAAATCAAGTTATCGAGACTTCAAAAACGTAAAGAACATTAAAAACGGGGCTTGGATGCACTTACTATGAGCTTGAGAAGTTGAAGAAACCCTAGCTATGGTGATACATGAAGTTTCGGCCCTATGGAGAAGATGATAACTATTTTGCCATCTTTTTTCCCTTTTAATTCCTTTTAATTAGCAAATGACTAAAATGCCCTTCATTAAAACTTTGGTTATTTTTATCTATGTATGTCCATTTTTGTCCATGAAAACCTAATGGTCTAATTCCCATTTAAGGACCTCTTCTTCAATTATGCTCTTCAGTTTAATCCTTTCCTATATAGAACTCATATTTATCAACTTTTGCAATTAAGCCCTAATAGGCAATTTAAACATGCAATTCATGACATTTTCTATCAATATTCTAACATATGCGTCTATTCACTCAGTAAATCATAAAAATTAATTGGAATAAATTTTTCTATCTCAGATTCGTGGTTTCGCAACCACTGTTCCGTTTAGGCCCTATTTCAGGATGTTACATTCCCTATGTCTTTAATTTTTGTTGTTGTTATGATAAACAGGTCTATGAATATTTATATTTTTGAAATTGTTAATTTAATCAATTTAGCTTGAATTTAATTCGAGTTAGGTTGATTGTATTTCATCCTCTTAAATTAGTAAAATTGTGTTTATGTTGTTATAGGCATCGGTAAGATGCTTGATTGAGTAAAATCATGACTAAGCTATTCTTGCATTACAATTGTTAGGTAACTAATGAATTAATTATTTAAATGGATTGAAATTGTAATTAATGGACACAGTACTTAATCAGTGCGTGTTTAATCATCGAAGGTAGCTGAAGGTTAAATAAGCAATGGTATTTAACGATACATTTGCCTTGCATAACTTGCAAGATTATTGTGATTAAACTGTTTCAAGGTAAAGATACCTTGTTACCTCATATAGTCTTTTATGTTCTTATTAGATTTAATTAATTATTTGAATTGAGATAGGGATATGTACAAGAGGTTATTTCAATTTAATAAGTATGTATGCGCAATAACATTTTTACTTATTAAAATATCTTTAATCGATTAAATTGACATAGATATGTACAAGAGATGAATGGATTTCTATAGGTGAGTATGTTCATAAGTTAGCAAATTATTGAGTTGCTATGAATTTATCCGTAACAACATAACATGAGCTTAATAATTCTAAGTTATGAAATGTAATTAATCTAACACAATTATTCATCTTGATTAAATCATATTTTGAAATCGTGCATTTGAGATTTATTTATTTAGTTTACTTAGTTTAAAATTTTAGTTTGTAATTATCTTTTTAAATCAAATTATTTTCCTCCACCAAAGTGTTTTAAATTAATTTCATAAATAATTGTTTTCACAGACCCTGTGGGTACGATAACTCGACATTTACTTGTCGCTTTATTACTTGTTGTGATTGTGTACACTTGCACATTTCCGTCATTCCAAGTTTTGGCGTCGTTGTCAGGGACTGTTTTAAAAAAGTCATTATTTGTGAATTTGTTAGTTTTGCATTCTGGTTTAATTTTCTATTTAATTTCTAAGTTAATTAATTTTTCTTTGATTATTTCAGGTATTTATGAGTATTGACCAAGTTATCGATTTACTCCCTGCAGACCCTGAGATAGAAAGAACCTTTCGATAGCGAAGAAGACAAGCAAATCAGAGAATGACTCAAGAGATGAATGTCAAAATATGAATCAAGGAAACGGAGCAAACCCTGCTCAAAATCCTATCCTTATTGCTTATAATAGGGATAAAGCTTTATGGCAGTATGTCATGCCAGTGTTTTATGATCTTAATCCAGGTATTAGGAGACTTGAAATTGAGGCACAACAATTTGAGCTGAAGCCAGTTATGTTCCAAATGCTTCAAACTATGGGCCAATTCAGTGGAATGCCTATCGAAGATCCTCATCTTCATTTAAGGCTGTTTATATAGGTGAGCAACTCTTTCAAGTTAACCGGAGTACCCGAAGATGTATTACGATTGAAGCTGTTCCCATATTCACTAAGGGATTCAATTTGATGGGATCCATTTACTATATGAAAACACGTTTGAAATGTAATAAGGGATCACACTATCGTAGTATATAATTATGGCATGTATAGCTAGACTCACACGCACTACGTTAGTCCTAGAACTGACTAAACGGTAGCTCTGATACCAATTAAATGTAACACCCCTAGCCCATATCTCGCCAGATTAGGATTAAGAGGCATTACTGATCAACAGTTCAATTCCAGGCATCTAAATATATGCATATATTCAGTCATGTTGAACTCATTTATAATTGAAAATAAAATCAATTTGCGTTTCAAAACAAGTAATGACATATGTCTCGCTGCAACTAAACTCACGTATTGCTTACAGCATCAGGGTATTTACATGGTAACCAAATCACATACACATTTAGAATTAAACACATGATAGAACAATCTACCATTTATTCACAAGGCACCTACAATATTCATCACTTAACAACGAATCAACTAACTTGTATACATTTACCTAACATTTTTTATGTCATCGTGTCTATCATCACCACCAAACCAATTCCAAACATTTAACACCTAACACATATAAATGAAAAGCAACCTGCAAGTTTAATAAAATCAACCATACACATATTTACATATATATATAACATCTATAATATAATCATTTTATGCCCAAGTAAAGTGTAAATAAATTTTCAACTAAATCAAGGTGACTGGATATTTACACATGTTCTATTATATATATTGATGGTCATTAATTTATTATAGCATATGACATAGTTATTACGTAGCATAAATATCATCACTATAAACATGTGACTGAACCACAAGTTCTTTTTTTCTCTTTTCTTTTGCAAGCCATATATATATTTGTACTTTAATTCATTTCCAGGATGACATAATGATTTTAAAAGACCACAACATATAATATATTTATTAAAAGGCTTTAACAATAATTCAACCCCAAACTGAATTCAACCTAATAAATAAAGCCATCATTAATGTACAAAATACTTACCACATACCAAACCATGATCAAGTATTATAGCATATATCAAGCCAAAATCATGGACAGCAAAACTAAGCACATATAAAGCTGAAACTAAGCATAAATAACAAGCCATTTTCACATGGCCTTAGTTACATAGCAAAAATCAACATGTCGTAAATACATTCCTACCTATACATGCCATAATTTAAGTTTAGCCAAAAAGATACCAAAACGGTAGACAATGTGATGAACTTGGCTGACGGTTTCCCGAGCTTGTAGCTTGACTTCAAAATCTATAAAACAGAGTAAACATAACACAAGAATAAGCTATCAAAGCTTAGTAAGTCCTAAGTAAATAAACAACTCAATGTCTTATTCAACTTAACTAAATTAAATTAGATTATTATACCAATTCACATTTAAGTCCAAGCACTTATATATATTCATGTTACATACATCTAATCATATACATTTATATGCTATTATATTATCACTTTAATCGAATGCATATAAAGCTAAAATTAACAAATCATCATTTAAATCTCAAGGCTAAATATTTATTAAGTACCTAATTCACATGCTCACCATGTACAAACTCATAGATTATAACATAGCCTCTTGTACATATAATAATCAGTTGACCGAATGCATAAAAATATACATACACAAAATTAATTTTTATTCAATAATGTGCAATAGGCCGAATACACTTAATTTGAAACATGGAAATTCATGCTTTATATCATATATAACTTATATTGTCAAACAAGTCATATACAAACCTTATCATTAATAATTAGCAAGCTAATTCATACTTGTCACTTCTTTTATTCATTTAACACATCCGATCACAATTTGTCTTTGCCCGATGAACCATTTGGAATTGGATAGGACACTCAGATAATCATGTAATTCGTACAATGCCAATGTCCCAGACGTGGTCTTGCATGTAGCCATATATCGATGCCACTATCCCAAACAAGGTCTTACTCGTAAACACATATCGAAATCACAAGTCGATGCCATGAACTTACTCACACACATATATCCGAATCCTATGTCATGACATATGTATCCTAACTATTCCTAAGGTTCATACGGGACTTTCGGACGTCGTATCACGGTCGAATCAAACATAGAAATGTGGTAGCCATACTTAAACACATTCAACCATAACTTAATTTAATCTTAGCATTTCATATCAGCATGTAAACATAGCATTAACTTATCAATAAACACGTTTATTTGCATATAAACTTACCTCAAGCAATGAAAAACGAGACGGGACGGCTAGTCGACAACTTTAGCTTTTCATCGACCTAATTCCAATTTCTTTAATTCTTGATCTAAACATATTCAAATTAAGCTCATTCAAACATATTTTCATTCAATTTAGTCCAAAAACACATAAATGGGAAAATTACCATTTTACCCCTGACAGTTATAATTTTTACAATTTAGTCCCTAATGCACAACACAAAATTATGCAAAATTAATCACATCTAGGGTAGGCCGAATACTCCTAATGTCCAAATAAGCCTATATTTTTCATTAATTTCACATTTTAATCCCCCTACATTTTTATTTTTGCAATTAAGTCCAAATTACTCAAATCATCAAAAATTTCTTTACCTAATATGTTAACCCACTCTATATCTTTCATAATTCATCATTAAACCATAAAAATCACAAGCTCTCATCAATGGCATAATTCAAAATATTCATCAAAATAAAAAATCAAAACTTGGGTTTTGAAGATTATTAAGCAACGATCTCAAAAACGTAAAAATAATAAAAAATTGACAAGAAAACGAGTATTGAATATGGGAACAGCTTCAATCGTAATGTATCTTCGGCTACTCCGGCTAACTTGAAATGCAATGTCCTCAATTTACTCTCTATCGTATTCCTAGTTAATTAGTTTAATTTAATTAGTTTAAAAACAAATTCCCTTTATTTTTAGGCTAGATAATAAAAAGAAAGTTAATACTAGTACTTTTAGTCCCTACGGGTTCGACATCCCGGTCTTGCCATAAACTATACTATTATTCGATAGATGCGCTTGCCTTTGTCATGATAATAGTTAGTTTTACCAGTTTGACCATCATAAATAGCACACATCAAGTTTTTGGCGCTGTCGTCGGGGAACTAAAATATTAGGAACACTCAATTTTTATTACTTTAGCCATTTTTACTTTTATTGCAATTTACTTTTTATTTTTATTTTTATGTTCCTAATTTTTCTTTCTTCTATTTGTTTCTGACAGGGGTCTCTAGTTTATGACTAGAAGGAACCTGTCAGGACCTTTGCTTTTTGATAGTGAGATAGAAGTATCAGCTCGCAAAAATCGTAGAGAAATAAGGGAAGTCTACTGTACATAGAGGAAGAGCAAGGGGACGAGACCAACACTATTGAAGAGATAGAGCAAAATCAAAATAATCCACTACCTCTTGTGGTAGTTGTAAACTCAGTGAATCAGAATCCTGCTCCTCGTACTATGTATGATTATGTTAAGCCTAATTTAGCTAGTACTGAATCTAGTATTGTTAAGCTTGCTATTGCTACAAATAATTTTGAACTGAAACCTAACACTATACAGATGATTCAACAGTTTGTTCAGTTTGATGGTTTGCAGGATGAGGATCCTAACACACATTTAGCGAACTTTTTGGAACTCTGTGACACCTTTAAGATTAATGGCATTTTTTATGATGCCATTCACCTTCAGTTATTTCCCTTTTCTTTGAGGAATAAGGCTAAACAGTGGTTGAACTGTCTACCACGAAGGTCTATCACTACTTGGGAATAGATGACCGAAAAATTTCTTTTGAAATATATTCCGCTAGCTAAAACGGTAAAGTTGAGGAATGATATCTCTTCTTTTTTACAGATGGATCTAGAAACACTTTATGACACATGGGTGAGATATAAGGATTTATTGAGAAGGTGTCCTCACCATGGGTTATCTTTGTGGCTATAGGTTCAAACTTTCCATAATGGTTTGAACCCCTGAATTTAGGCCTAAAAGTATTGGGCTTGTGTAACGCCCTAATTTTTAGGATTTTTGTGATTTTGGTGAAAACTTGAAATTTTGGTATTTTGGTTACTGAAATTGTGTTTAAATGTGTTAGTGGGCCTTTGGAAGGCCCAAACCTAAGTTAAAACCCGGTAGAATATCAATATTGGTTTTAAGTGAAAGGGGACTTAGTTAAGTGGGCCTTTAAGAAAAAGTTAGTAAGTTGAGACACAAAGAGGGCCTTGGTAAAGTGGCAAGGTGGCGCCACTAAGTTCCTTAAAAAGTGGCGTGTGGACTAAGTTTAAGGGCTAGAGTTCAAGTCGCAAGGTAAGCAGATGGTACTTTTATTTTTGCACATGTGCTGGGCATGTGATAGAGCTTAAGTAGCATTCGGCTAGGGCCTTAGGGGGATTGGGCCGTTGGTTTGAATGGCCACTAGGGCAAGCTTTATTTTCTTTTTTTCTTGCCGAATTAGGGTTAGCCACCTAGAGCCTTCACTTTCATTCTATTCTCTTCTCAGTGTTGCAAAAAGCCAAAAACGTAAGTTAGATCTCCTAAGTGCCAAATTTTTCCTTCTCTTCTCCTGTCTTCCATTCTTTCTTTTACTTTTCCTCTCTAGCCGAAATCACCTCTCCTCCTCCCTCATCTTTCATTTTCTTCTCTTCAGAATTGAAATTACCGCTCTTTTCTTCTTAAACTCATCAACTACTAAAAGCCGAAATCCCAAAAGTTTACTTCCTGTGCCGATTAGCCTATAGCCGAACCTCCTTTTTTTCCCCTCACTTGTAGCTGAATTTCAAACTCTCCAAACCTTCGGCTCTGTTGACAAACACCCCTCCAACCATAGTCTCAAATCATGTCTTCTTTCACCACTTAAAAAGCCAAAAACACCATAGTTTTTAAGGATATATAGCCAAATCCTTAGATCTATAAGATTCAAATTCTGCTCGTGTTTAGGGGCTAGATCTGCATTAGATCTGAGTGGAAGAATCGCCTTGATTCTGAGTAGAAGAATCGCCTTGATTAAGGAAAACCGATGGTAAGTACTCGACATCTCAGATCTACTCATTACCTTTGAATTTAAGAAAAGTCGAAATCCCTAAACTCTTTAGGGAGGCTGTCGAATGTGATGATAGGTAAAGACAGTTCTTTTAATTGGTTTTATGTGTACTTGTTGAGGAAGGGGCAATCTAGCAAGGAGCATAAGAGGCTTGGATCTTTGGAACAACTAGATCTAGATTTAGTCACCAGTTTCGGCAAAGGTAAGATCTCAATGGCCTTAGGTGGTGATGGCCAATTATGGTAAGTAGAATTATGGATAATTTCATTGTATTTTGGATCTGATGTGTCTAGTGATCGATTGTAGGATATCGTGGGAGATTTCATTAGCAATTATCACAAATCAGGTGAGTATCAAACACCCTCTTATTGTTCAATTCGGCAAAAGCCAAAATTCTGGCATTTCGTGGGCTTGTGAGCGTGCGAACGCTCATAAGTCATTTGGGCATCATTGGATCCGTAATCGCTAGTGGAAAGTTAGTTGAATGTGCAATTTCGTGCACTTCGATAAATTGGGCCTTAATAGGCTAAAACTAGGCCCAACAGGCTTATGGGCCCATATGGGTAAAAAATAGGCAATAAATGCATACTGGTAGACTGTAGGTCTAAAACTACTAAAACTGGTAAATTGATCGTAAAATTTAGACTAGATGGGCTAAATTAGCTAATTGGCAGTGTAGCACCCATTAGGGGTTTTAGGGCCCAATGACTGTAATTTGCTAAAATGGTCTAAATAAGCTACCGAGGCAAAAGTTAGTCTATTACTGATTAAAATGTGCATGAAAACCCTAAAAACTGGTATAATTATAGAAACATACTCGTAGGTGCAAAATGACTATTTTACCCCTAGGTGCTAAATGACCATTATACCCTTAGGGCTAAATTTGACTAAAACGCATGATTTACTGTTTCTGTTTACTGTATGCCATATCATGAATATCTGTTGCATGGGGCTGGGTTATTGATGGAGGAATTTCTGAACCTAGCTTGACCACGTACTGGAGGCTTTGCCTCATCTTTCTATTATCTGAGCAGCTATGCTGCAACTGTGGAGTGTAGTGCTGGGTGCGTTGAGTTATTCCCCACATGGAGTGTAGGGCTGGTACGGGTGGAGTGTAGTGGTTGGGTGGGTTGAGTAGTCTCCCTACATGTAATGGGCTTGCATACATAATTAATATATGTTCTGCTAGTGAAATGGGCCTGTGGGCTGTACTATTATCAGAAAAGTGCTAAGGCCCAGTTTACTGTATTTGGATAGGGCTTCGGCCCAGTAATTACTGAGACTGTGACACCTCTAACTTGACCCTACTCGGAAAGTGGTTTCGGGACCACAAAACCGAGTCACAAAAATAATTAAATGTTATTTTCTATGTTTACATTATGTGGATTGCTACATGTGAAATTTTCATGTTTTAATTTTGTTAATTTCATGCTAAATTAATTAAGAGGGCTTGGTTGTTAAATTTAGAAAATGTGGTAGGAAAATCTTTAAAGTGGCCTAATATGGTGGATTACCAAGGTGGAGGATTTGCATGGTTATTAAACCTTTTTTTTTTTTAAAGTGTACGGTAGTGGAAGTGATTATAATGCATTATATGATTTCTATAATAATAAGAAAATAAACTTAAAATTATGTTATTATATGAGACATATTTTTATTTATTAATATAATAAAAAGATGGTAATAAAAACAAAGTTGTGTCATGTTTATTTCCCACTTTGCCGAAGCTAATAAGCAAAGAGAAAAAAAAAAAAGAATTAGAAGAAGCTTAAGGGTAGTCGGCCTTTGAGAAGATTGATTAAGTCTATTTTAGACCCTAATCGAACAATGGTTTCGGGACCAAGAATCTGAGTTAAGAATATATATATATATATATTTAATATTATTTTCTGTGTTTTGAATAAGTGTACTTATGTGTGCTAAGGTTTCGTAATTTAATTTCGAGTTTAAGTGCCTGATTCACCAAAAAGGATTTAATTGCATCAATTGATTTTTATGCATACCTTATGAAAATGTTCAAGTGTCATGTCTTTTTAAGGTTGGGGTTTTAAATGGCAAATATGCCATTTGTTAAATGCATGGACGGTATAAATTAGATTTTAATGGTGGAATCATTAGTGAATAATGATATGAAGTACTTAAATGGCAAATAAACCTTTTTAATATGTGTTTGCCGTATGTATCCATGATATAGGTGTTTAGTTAAGGAAATTAGGAAGGTTAAAAGTGTAAAATAAAAATAACCTATGATATTATAAAGCCAAAAAAAAAAAAAAACATGCAAGTGTTCATCTTTGAAAGTACCGAAAGTTTCAAGGAGAAAAACTCTTCTATATTCGGCCATCTCTTGTCAAATTCAAGGTAATTTCTTATAATTTTTATAAAAATTAGATAGTTTTTGTTTATCCTTGTTTAACTAGCTTTAAAACCCGCCATGTGATTTTTAATATGGTTGAAAAATGAAGGTTCGGCCATGAATGAATGATGTAGAGTTTGAGTTGGAAATTAGAAATTAAAAATAAGTGTTAGATGAATATTTTTGATGTGTGATTTTTAAATGAAGTTGAATTTGTAAGGATAATTTGTGAAAATAGTGAACTTAGTGGCTAATTTCAAAATTTGTGATTTAAAAATGGTTTATAGGAAAGAGGAGTATATTTGGCTATTGCATATCATGAGTAAATTGTACTAATGTATATTTTATGAATTTTTAACCAAATAGTTAATGAATGAATCATTGAGGGCACTTGGTGAATGACGTATTTTTTTTTGTAAATTGTTGAGTGTTAAGGTATTGGTTAAATTATTGAATAAGCTTAAATTATTTTATTATATTCATGATTAAAAGAGGGTTTCAAGTTGTGTATATGTGATATGATTAAAAGCAAGAGGATATGTTAGCAAAGTGAGGGATTCGACTATAGTACTAGTGTTTTAAAAATTGAAAAAAATGGTTTTAATTGTATAATAGGTATTCGCTCATGGTCTTTATTCATGAAGAAATTATTGAATGACTTTAACTGAATTATGGCTAGACCTTGAGTTGAATTTTGCTAAGCAAAGTGATAGTGTGTACTTGCATATTTGTGCTAGCCGAATGTGTGGTAATATGACAATGAATTATTTGATGAGGTTAAAATGGTGCCATTCATGTTAGGTTGATTACTTAGTAAGCACATTATGTTAGTTCTTGTATATATGTGTGTGTTCATTTGATGAGATACCAATTCGGCTATGATGATTAAAGGACAAGTTATATATATATATAGTTATTTGGGACACATTGAATTGGCCGTTTTAGATTCTTGATAAGTATGTCTTAATTCTCTTTAGCCACATAATAAATTGTTTAATGTGATTAAAGATGTGTACAACCATCATGTATTTGAGCTAAAGGTAGCTAATATGGCCTGTTAAGTTCTTGTTATATTCAGCCATAAGCAAGCATGACGAGATTTTAATAAGTTAAATTTGTCTAAATTCAAGTTCAAGAGCCTAAAAGAGAGAAATCAAGTAGGGGAAAAGCAAAGGGTAATGAGTAGCCAATCAAAGCCATCTCATCGACAATTCAGGTAAGTCTTTAAGTAATTGAGTTTAATTCTTTTGTAATTTTTAAATATTAAGGCTATGTCATGAACAAGTAGGAGGTGCTTAATATCTATTAAAAGAATCATGATCTATGAAATTTACATGTGTGTATAGCTGAAGGACTACTGTAAATCATAAATAAATTATACGAGTAAGGTTACTAATGATTACTTTGGTAAGATGATGTATTTGAAATGGTGTATATATATTTATATAAATATGTATGTGATATGGCCTAAATGGTTTTTATGAATTGAAGATAACTACTTTGATATGTGAGTGAGATCTAATGAAAACAATATTTCGTTAATGTGATTACGTTGGGAAAATCGAAAGTATATGAATAAATATGCATAAAACTCTGAGAATTAGATATTGTGTGTTATTATTGGGTCTTTGACCTAGCAAACTTTTGAGCGGGTGATTATATAGGGTTTCGAGTCTAATACGCGGAATGCTGACGAAAGCGATTCAGATCGGAGGTATAACAGACCTTGTACTAATAATGAATTCAGACTTACAAGATTTCTGGAGATTCAATGATAAATAGCAGTCGAATTGGTTCAATAATTTACATCGGTCAGGTATGTATTCCATACTCATAATTAAGCTTGATTGTGAGTAAACTAAGTATGAAAAGTGAGAGATCTATGAATGAGATATTAAGTTATACGCATATGACCTTGATGCATTCGGTTAAAGTATGAATCAATGTGTCAAGATTTGAATTATCTACGTTATATGAATATAGTTTCAAGAAAAGTTAGCATGCTTAATGCGTGTTAAGTGCTTGTATTTTTATTTATATATGTGTTCGGTTAAAAAAAGGGGCCTTAGACCAAAGAAACGTATTTAAGAAATTGAATGATAGCTATATGTGTACTCATGATGTAGTTATGCGACATGAAAAGAGAATGCGGTGTAATAGGACCCTGATTATCACTACAGGTAAATAAGATCTTACAAGAACAAAGATGAAAAAAAAATGAAGATAAAAGTATAATATGTGTTATAGCCGAATGGCAGATCTTACCACAAAAATGATACTTTGCTATGTGATGAGGCCGATTGGCAAGTTATGAAATTAAATAATAAGATTAGTATGTGCTTATGAATGAATGATGCAAAGCTTTTGTTAATTTATTCGTAATATGTGGAAATCTAGAAATATATGATTTTAAATGTTTAAAAACTTTGTGTATTGATTTCAGTAATGTATTAATCGGGCTTTTGGTTTAGCAAACATGATGGCTGGTAATGAGTTTCAGATTCAAAGTCCAACAGGCTTGTGCCAGAGACAAGTTCAGGTTATACTTAGTAGGCTGAATGCCGGAGAGCTATTAAAGAGGCTAAAATTAGGAAGTTTATACTATACGGTATTCAAATTCGTTCGCTAAATTAAGTAGTTCAAGTATGTGAAAGTTATTGATGCAATGCACATGAGAAATGGAGGTATATCTATGTGTTCGGTTTCTGTGGGATTTATATACATAGAAGTATATGTGTTATCTATGTGATTCAATCATAGAAATTATCGATTGTTATGGTGCCTTAAATTAATTCTATTAAGTTGAACTAATAAATGTCAAGTTGATATCAGATGGTGTAACTATGTGATTTTGGATTTCTAAGTGAAGGCGAGGTCAATGTTAATATGTGTTATTGTAGTTAGGCATATTCTGCCAAATAAAGTTATAATTAGACTATTTATACTTACTCAATGTGTTAACTAAGTTAAGTTGTTTAATTTACTTAAGACTTACTAAGCTTATGAAAGCTTACTCCGTTTGTTTGTGTCTTTGCTTGGTAGATTGTGGACTCTGACTATTAGTTCGGGGATTCGTCAGCTCTTCGTCACACTATCAATCAATTTGGTACTGTTACATTTTGGAATTATTTATGGTATGTATAAAGTAGACTGTTGTGAATGATATATTTATTTGTAAATATTTCAGCTATATGAATATGTCGCATATCCTGAGTGTCATTATAAGTCTCAGCTTTCAACCTTTGATTGTGTTGAATGTACTTATGAATGCTAATGAAACTATGTTTATGTGAAAGTGTAAGTGAAAAGTTTAGATCTGTAATGCCTCTTAGCCCAAACTCCGGCGATCGGATACGGGTTAAGGGTGTTACAGAGACTGGATAGGGCTTAGGCCCAGAGGGCTTAGGCCCAGTGGGCCTGAGCTGATTTAGGCTCTAAATGGGCTTCTTTGCACTCTGAGTTTCCAAACTCACCCCTTTCTTCCCATCCATGCAGGTGAGCCCTGGATCGGTGGACTTGGAGTTGGGAGGGATTCAAAGTGGCCATATGGACTGCAGTTATTTAATTAAGTTCTATTTTATCTTATTTTATTTCTGTATTTATTTTTGAATTATGTTTCTTATGGTTTTGGGTTGTAATAAGGCCACTCTAATTATTTTAATTTTGGGTTTTAAATTACTTAATCGTACACTACTTTAATTCTTTTGAATATAGCTGCGTAAGTTTTTCTTAAAATTAATCGAGTGTTTTCAAAATCTCATCACAAGTTTCAAATGAGTAACAAAGTTAAGTTTTGTCATAAATCTCTTAGTAACTAGTATTGAATAGGATGTTCATCAATAAACTGGGAATTTCTCTTAAGACTTAAATATCAGTTTTGCAAAGCTCACTCTAATCTTAGTAACTAGGTAATATGGTTAGTTGTAGGTGATGTGACACACCAGACTTCGCCATAACGTCTGGATTAGGTTTGGGGTGTTACATTCAGTGGTATCAGAGCCCGGTTGCAATAACTCAGCTATGGATCGGGTCCAAAAATGTTTTTATAGAATTTAAAATTAAGGCCTATACAGGGTATTTTAAAAATCGATTTTTGGAAAATTTTTAAGAAAACCCTTTTCAAAATTGTTTTCTTCAAGGAATAACATATTTTAAGGTTTTATTCTTAAAAGTTAAAGTTTTATGGGTTTTCTGAAATTTGGCATCTGAAGAAGTGGCACACTGAATCCCCAGCACCAAGTCTGTAAGTATTTCTGCTTTATATACTGTACTGTACTGAGACAATTCTATAGATAGAACAAAGACCCTATTATGATACTGTAGATAGGGTAGTACTGAAAACTGTAGAGACTGAGAGAGTAGAAAGAGTTAAAAACCCTAAAAGATTGAGACTGTAGCTAGGCTATGATTCTGTAAAAACGGAAACTTTGAAATCTATCTCAGTATAAAATATATGACTAAAATACTAAAATTTTTGAATTAAGATCTTAGTAGTTATTTGGTATGCATGCTTGGTAAATTTTTATTTACTTTAGTGATTAGATGTTTTGGGTCATACTAAAAATTATTTAGATCAGAGTGCGCAGCGGTAGCGCAGCAGCATAGTGTTGCACGACTATTTGATTATTTGGAAATTTCGAGGACAAAATTTCTTTAAGGGGGTAGAGTTGTAACACCCTAAATTTGGGTTTAGAAGTATTGGGCTTGTGTAACGCCCTAATTGTCAGGATTTTTCTGAATTTTTGTGATTTTGGTGTAAACTTGAAATATTGGTATTTTGGTTACTGAAATTGTGTTTAAATGTGTTAGTGGGCCTTTAGAAGGACCAAACCTAAGTTAAAACCCGGCAGAATATCAATTTTGGTTTTAAATGCCTAAACTCTTTAAGGAGGCTGTCGAATGCGATGATAGGTAAAGACAGTTCTTTTAATTGGCTTTATGTATACTTGTTGTGGAAAGGGCGACCTAGCAAGGAGCATAAAAGGCTCGGATCTTTGCAATGACTAGATCTAGATCTAGTCACTAGTTTCGGCAAAGGTAAGATCTCAATGGCCTTAGGTGGTGATGGCTGATTATGGTAAGTAGAATTATGGAGATTGTCATTGTATTTTGGATCTGATGTGTCTAGTAATCGATTGTAGGATATCGTGGGAGATCTCGTTAGCAGTCATCACAAATCAGGTGTGTATCGAACACCCTCATGTAGGTCAATTCGGCAAAAGCCGAAATTCTGAAATTCTGGCATTTCATGGGCTTGTGAGCGTGCGAACCCTCATAAGTCATTTGGGAATCATTGGATCCGTAATCGCGAGTGGTAAGTTAGTTGAATGTGCAATTTCGTGCACTTCGATAAACTGGGCCTTGATGGACTGAAACTAGGCCCAACGGGCTTATGGGCCCATATGGGTAAAAAAAGGCAATAAATGCGTACTGGTAGACTGTAGGTCCAAAAGTACTAAAACTGGTAAATTGATCGTAAAATTTGGACTAGATGGGCTAAATTAGCTAATTGGCACTGTAGGGCCCATTAGGGGTTTTAGGGCCCAATGACTGTAATCTGCTAAAATGGGCTAAATAAGCTACCGAGGTAAATGTTAGTCTATTACTGATTAAAATGTGCATGAAAACCCTAAAAATTGGTATAATTATGGAAATATCCTCGTAGGTGGGAAATGACTATTTTATCCCTAGGTGCTAAATAACCGTTATACCCCTTTCTGTATGGGCTTTTTTGCACACTGAGTTTCCAAACTCACCCCTTTCTTCCCATCCATGCAGGTGAGCCCTAGATCGGTGGACTTGGAGCTGGGAGGGATTCAGAGTGGCCACATAGACTGCAGTTATTTAATTAAGTTCTATTTTAACTTATTTTATTTCTGTATTTATTTTTACATTATGTGTATTATGGTTTTGGGTTGTAATAAGGCCACTCTAATTATTTTAATTTTGGGTTTTAAATTACTTAATCGTACACTACTTTAATTCTTTTGAATATAGCTACGTAAGTTTTTCTTAAAACTGATCGAGTGTTTTCAAAATCTCATCACACGTTTCAAACGAGTAACAAAGTTAAGTTTTGTCATAAATCTCTTAGTAACTAGTATTGAATAGGACGTTCATCAATAAATCGGGAATTTCTCTTAAGACTTAAATATCAATTTTGTTAAGCTCACTCTAATCTTAGAAATTAGGTAATATGGTTAGTTGTTGGTGATGTCACACACCGAACTTCACCATAACGTCTGGGCTAGGTTTGGGGTGTTACATTTAATGGTATCAGAGCCCGGTTGCAACAACTCAGCTGTGGATCGGGTCTAAAAAGGTTTTTACAGAATTTAAAATTAAGGCCCATACAGGGTATTTTAAAAATCGATTTTTGGAAAATTTTTAAGAAAACCCTTTTCAAACTAGTTTTCTTCAAGGAATAACATATTTTAAGGTTTTATTCTTAAAAGTTAAAGTTTTCTGGGTTTTCTGAAATTTGGCATCTGAAGAAGTGGTACACTGAATCCTCGGCACCAAGTCTGTAAGTATTTCTGCTTTATATATTGTACTGTACTGAGACAATTCTGTAGATAGAACAAAGACCCTATTATGATACTGTAGATAGGGTAGTACTGAAAACTGTAGAGACTGAGAGAGTAGGAAGAGCTAAAAACCCTAAAAGATTGAGACTGTAGCTAGGCTAAGATTCTGTAAAAACAGAAACTTTGAAATCTATCTCAGCATAAAATATGTGACTAAAATACTAAAATTTTTTAATTAAGATCTTAGTAGTTATTTGGTATGCATGCTTGGTAAATTTTTATTTACTTCGGTGATTAGATGTTCTGGGTCGTACTAAAAATTATTTAGATCAGAGTGCGCAGCGGTAGCGTAGTAGCATAGTGTTCCACGACTATTTGGTTATTTGGAAATTTCGAGGACGGAATTTCTTTAAGGGGGTGGAGTTGTAGCACCCTGAATTTGGGCTTAGAAGTATTAGGCTTGTGTAACGCCCTTATTGTCAGGATTTTTCACAATTTTTGTGATTTTGGTGAAAACATGAAATTTTGGTATTTTGGTTACTGAAATTGTGTTTAAATGTGTTAGTGGGCCTTTAGAAGGCCCAAACCCAAGTTAAAACCCGGTAGAATATGAATTTTGGTTTTAAGTGAAAGGGGACTTCGTTGAGTGGGCCTTTAAGAAAAAGTTAGTAAGTTGAGACACAAAGAGTGCCTTGGTAAAGTGGTAAGGTGGCGCAACTATGTTCCTTAAAAAGTGGCATGTGGACTGAGTTTAAGGGCTAGAGTTCAAGTCGCAAGGTAAGCAGATGGTACTTTTATTTTTGTGCATGTGCCGGGTATGTGATAGAGCTTAAGTAGCACTCGGCTAGGGCCTTAGGGGGATTGGGCTGTTGGTTTGAATGGCCATTAGGGTAAGCTTTATTTTCTTTTTGTCTTGCTAAATTAGGGTTAGCCTCCTAGAGCCTTCACTTTCATTCTATTCTCTTCTCAGTGTTGCAAAAATCTGAAAATGCAAGTTATATCTCCTAAGTGCCGAATTTTTCCTTCTCTTCTCCTCTCTTCCATTCTTTCTTTTTCTTTTCCTCTCTAGCCGAAATCACCTCTCCTCCTCCCTCATCTTTCATTTTCTACTCTTCAGAAACCGAAATTGCCACTCTTTTCTTCTCGAACTCATCAACTACTAAAAGCTGAAATCCCGAAAGGTTGCTTCCTGTACCGATTTGCCTATAGCCAAACCCCCTTTGTTTTTCCTAACTTGTAGCTGAATTTCATACTCTCAAAACCACCCTTAGGCTTTGTTGACAAACACCCCTCCAACCATAGTCTTAAATCATATTTTCTTTCACCACTTAAAAAGCCGGAAACACCATAGTTTTTAGGGATATATAGCAGAATCCTTAGATCTCTAAGATTCAAATTCTGCTAGTGTTTAGGGGCTAGATCTGCATCAGATCTGAGTAGAAGAATCGCCTTGATTAAGGAAAACTTGTGGTAAGTACTTGACATCTTAGATCTACTCGTTACCTTTGAATTTAAGAAAAGCTGAAATCCCTAAACTTTTTAGGGAGGCTGTCGAATGTGATGATAGGTAAAGACAGTTCTTTTAATTGGTTTTTTATGTACTTGTTGTGGAAGGGGTGATCTAGCAAGGAGCATAAGAGGCTTGGATCTTTGGAACGACTAGATCTAGATTTAGTCACTAGTTTCGGCAAAGGTAAGATCTCAATGGCCTTAGGTGGTGATGGCTGATTATGGTAAGTAGAATTATGGAGATTGTCATTGTATTTTTGATCTAATGTGTCCAGTAATTGATTGTAGGATATCGTGGGAGATCTCGTTAGAAGTCGTCGCAAATTAGGTGTGTATTGAACACCCTCTTGTAGTTCAATTCGATAAAAGCCGAAATGCCAAAATTCTGGCATTTCGTGGGCTTGTGAGCGTGCGAATGCTCATAAGTCATTTGGGAATCATTAGACCGTAATCGCAAGTGGTAAGTTAGTTGAATGTGCAATTTTGTGCACTTCGGTAAATTGGGCCTTGATGGGCTCAAATTGGGCCCAACAGGCTTATGGGCCCATATGGGTAAAAAATAGGCAATAAATGCGTACTGGTAGACTGTAGGTCTAAAACTACTAAAACTGGTAAATTGATCGTAAAATTTGGACTAGATGGGCTAAATTAGCTAATTGGCACTGTAGGGCCCATTAGGGGTTTTAGGGCTCAATAACTGTAATCTGCTAAAATGGGCTAAATAAGCTACCGAGGTAAAAGTTAGTCTGTTACTGATTAAAATGTGCATGAAAACCCTAAAAACTGGTATAATTACAGAAATATCCTCGTAGGTGCAAAATGACTATTTTACCCCTAGGTGCTAAATGACAATTATATCCCTAGGGCTAAATTTGACAGAAATGCATGAGTTACTGTTTCTGTTTACTGTATGCCATATCATGAATATCTGTTGCATGGGGCTGGGTTATTGATAGAGGAAGTTCTGAACGTGGCTTGACCACGTACTAGAGGCTTTCCCTCATCTTTCTATTATCTGAGCAGCTATGCTGCAACTGTAGAGTGTAGGGCTGGGTGCGTTAAGTTATTCCCCACATGGAGTGTAAGGCTGGTACAGGTGGAGTGTAGCGGTTGAGTGGGTTGAGTAGTCTCTCCACATGTAATGGGCTTGCATACATAATTAATATCTGTTCTGCTAGTGAAATGGGCCTATGGGCCGTACTATTATCAAAAAAGGGCTAAGGCCCAGTAATTACTGAGACTGGATAGGGCTTAGGCCCAGTGGGCCTAAGCTGATTTGGGCTCTAGATGGGCTTCTTTGCACACTGAGTTTCCAAACTCACCCCTTTCTTCTCATCTATGCAGGTGAGCCCTGGATCGATGGACTTGAAGCTGGGAGGGATTTAGAGTGGCCACATGGACTGCAGTTATTTAATTAAGTTCTATTTTAACTGATTTTATTTCCGTATTTATTTTTAAATTATGTTTATTATGGTTTTGGGTTGTAATAAGGCCGCTCTAATTATTTTTATTTTGGGTTTTTAAATTACTTAATCGTACACTACTTTAATTCTTTTGAATATAGCTGTGTAAGTTTTTCTTAAAATTAATCGAGTGTTTTCAAAATCTCATCACATGTTTCAAACGAGTAACAAAGTTAAGTTTTGTCATAAATCTCTTAGTTACTGGTATTAATAGGACGTTCATCAATAAACCGGAAATTTCTCTCAAGACTTAAATATTAGTTTTGCAAAGCTCGCTCTAATCTTAGTAACTAGGTAATATGGTTAGTTGTAGGTGATGTAACACACCGGACTTGGCCATAATGTCTGGGTCGGGTTTGGGGTGTTACCAGACACCTAAGGAGGCTTATGAGTTTATTGAGGAGATGTCACTGAATAATTATCAGCGCCAAATCATGAGAAGAAAGCCACAAAAAGCTGCCAGTATGTTTAATATTGATGCAGTCACTATGCTTTTTAGCCAGGTAGAACTTTTGAATAAAAAGATTGATGGTTTAGTTGGTTCTACGTAGGTACAACCCGTTATGCAGTGTCATGTAAACAAAAGTCGTGTGAGTAATCCAAAGTACTCCCCCTATCGACATGGCGTGAAAAACGAGCAAATTAATTATATGGGTAATAATCCTCGACCTCAAAACAATCCTTATAGTGACACTTACAATGTAGGTTGGAGAAATCATCCAAAATTTTCATGGGGAGGTCAAGGGAATCAAGGAAATCAGAGGCCACCACCCCCTCCGGGATTTCAGCAACCCCCTTATTGATAGGAAAAGAAACCAAACCTTGAGGATATGTTGGAAAAATTCATATTGGTGTCAAAAACCCATTTTTAGAATACCGAAATAACACTTAAAAACCAACAAGCCTCAATTCAAGGACTTGAAAATTAGATTGGTCAACTTGCTAAGATGATATCTGATAGACCACAAGGTAGTTTGCCGAGTAACACTGAACCTAATCCTAGGGAACATGTTAAAGGAGTTACATTAAGGAGTGGAACAATGCTAGCTGAGCCTAAAAAGAAGTTACTAGAGAAGCTTGACAAAAAGAAAGTTAAGGAGACTCAACCTAAGGAGAACTCCTCACCAGTGCTTAAAGAATACAAGCCACCCATCCCATACCCAGCAAAGCTAAAGAAAGACCGCATGGACGCACAATTCGATAAATTTCTAGAACTTTTTAAACAGTTACATATTAACTTACCTTTTGTTGAAGCTATTTCGCAGATCCCCATGTATGCAAAATTTTTGAAGGAGCTTTTAACAAACAAGAGCAAGTTAGAAGAGCTGTCCACAGTGGAACTCAACAGCAATGTTCAGCTATCCCCTAGAACAAATTACCAGCCAAATTGAAAGATGCAGGAAGTTTTACTTGTAACAGCCCTATTCTGACCCTAGTCGGAAAGTGGTTTTGGGACCACAAAATCGAGTCACAAAAAAATAATTAAATGTTAAATTTCATGTCCATTATATGTGCAATTGCATGTGTGAAATTTTGATTTATTGAATTTTGTCATTTGGATGTGAAATTAACTAAAAAGGACCTATGTGAAAAATTTTAAAAAATGTGATAGATAGATGTAAAAGGGACCAATTATTGCATGGACTTAAAAGAGGGGATTTGCATGTCAAATTCCCCCTTTAAGGTTTAGTGGCCGACCATGTTAATGATGAATTCCATTATATGTATTTTATAATAATATTAAATTAGTTAATGGTTTAAACTATGTAAAAAAAAAAAAAAAACTTGTCCATCTTTGTTCATGTTAGCCGAATATTGAAAGAAAGAAAGAAGAGAACTCAAGCTAGGTTTCGGTCCTTTATTTAGCAAAATTCAACGGTATGTTCAAGGATTTTCCTGATACTCTTGTGAAATTTTCATAGTTAATGCATGGTTTATTTATTTATGTTAAAATTTGTAATATGGTTGAGGAATGCATGTTCGGTCATGGTGGTTTTATGGTGAAAATCGGCCATGGATGTTTATGTTTTTGGTTGGTGTTTTTGGTGTTGTGTAATAGGATTGATGATGGATGAGCTAATAAGTGCATTGAGTATTTAACCCATGGTTTAAAATTCATGAGTTGATAAGTATAGTAGTAGCATACGGCAATCTGTTAAATATTGAGTAACTCATGTTGAATGTTAAATTGAGTCTTGAGGTATTGATAATTGTTTGAATTTTTATCAAGTTAATTGTGAGTTAGTCGAATTGGAGCTTAAGGTTGTATTATAATTGGTGAAATTTGTGCATTATAGTTAAATGGTGTAAAGGACCATTCGACTAAGAAACAGTATGCATGGAGAATTTGTATTAAAATGACATAATTGAATTTTGAAGTCTATTAGGGATTGTTAATGAAATAATGCCAAGACTGAATTTATCATAAAGTAAAAAAAAAAAATCCATTGTGCCGAATGTGATCTTGAATCATTGAAATTGTTTGAAATTGTTGAGTGACAAGTGATAATTGAATGGATGGCATCCGGCTAATTTTAGTGGAATGAGAAATTGTGATTTGGTTTTTGGAAATCTATACCCATGTGTGACCTATTTGATAGATGACAATCGGCTAATATATATATATATTTATGATAAGGGCCGCGTATGGTCATTAGTATAGATGTAAATTGAAATGAAGATGTCCAAATGTGTTTATTGGTGTATGGATTTTGAAATGTATAGCTAAAACTTTATAATATATGTTATATGGAATACCGTATATATAAATGTAGGAAAGGAAATTGTTTTATCTAAGTTAAACATGTTCTTGTTAGATTTAGCTTTGAATTAATGAAGTTAATTGCTATATATAGCAATCGGCAAATTGTGTATGTGAATATAGATATATTGAATGTGGACTAATAAGTATGAAATGCTTTAGTGGATACTCGGCTTATTAGTATATACAAAATGTATTGAAGTGTGAAAATTTGCATGTGCACTAAAGGATTAGATGTGTATTCGGTTTTACGGTTCATAAATGGGAGTGTAATTTACTAAAAGGTGAAATATATGTGTACAAAGGTGAAAGTGTATATTTGGTAAATTTAAGTTGATTAGGAATAGTGAGGAATTGCCAAATGTGAGTGCATGTGAAAGAATGACTAATTGAAATAATTGCCGTATGTATGTACTATATTTAGAGATTGATTTTATTGATTATAATGCTTCAAAGTTCATTGATTGATAGAGTGTCAATGTGATTATGAAATTTTGGTTGTAATAAGTTGATAAGACGATTAAACTAGTTTAAAATTTTGTTGATTAAGCTCAAGAGCTAAACTCGGATAATAGGGAAAACCAAGATTTTAAGTAGCTGATCAGTGTTTGTTCATCGACAATTCAGGTAAGTTCTTAAGTATTTGAGTTTGATTCCTTTATAAGTTTTAAGTGTTGAAATGGAATGAATATGAATTATGTATATATGTTAAGGTCAATGACTTTTCTAAATGATGGCATATATGATGTTATGTTATAATATGTGAATAAGAACTTTAAAGAGTAAATTTGTATAAATCTGCTTGGTACAGCAGCAGTAACGTGTTTTGGAAAAATCACCATAAATTGTTGGAGTTGAATTAGAGGCTGAATAAATTATGTAATTAAATCTTAATGAGTCTAGTTTCTTATAAAAGAAACGTTGTAAGTAAAGGAATCGCCGATAAAGAGATATTTAAAGTAGTGTGAGACAGTGTCAGAATGACTCCGAAATCCCCTGTTCTATTTTTAGAAAATCATTATAGATTGTACAAAAATTGTTATAAGACAAAATTTATATGCTTAGACTCCTTAATGAGCCTAGTTTCAAATGAAATAAACAAGAACATATTTTGAATTTTGTACAATGGGGAATTTGATTCGTAGTGAAGAGTGGTCAGTATAGTCAAACAGTGAAATAGGGGAAACTTTAAGAAAAATCTGGTATTGATTGGCTGGATTAAAAATTCTGAAAATTTTATGAATAAAAGATATATGAATCTACTTTCAGGGAAAATTAACGGCACTTCATTTGAAGTTTTGTAGCTCCAGTTACGAATAATTTAATGGCTGTTGCTCAGGAAAACAGCTTATAGTAAGTTTGTGATTAAGTAGTAATCATTGATAAAACTGTTTGAGTTGCTTATAAACTATTGATTAAATATTGTAATTAAAGTACCGAATCCGTATTAAAGTGAGGCTATAAGCCATAAATGACTAGTATACCTAGTCAATTTTGTTATGATGAAATTGATGTATAAGATATGTATGTGTGGTGAGGCCGAAATGGCCTTTATGAAATGTGTGCTATCTTTATTGTATAGTGAGGCCGAATGGTTATTTAGAAGTCATATATGTCTGAGTGGTTATTTAAATAAAAGAAAAATATGTAATGTATTTAGCAAGTGATGATAAAAATATCATCTTATATATGTGTGCTTGCATATGTGGTAAAGCCAAATGGCTAATGTGAAATATGTATGAGATGTGTATATATTGTGGCCGTATGACTAAATTGTTTGATCAGCATGAGACTAAAATATGTATTAAGACCAAATGTGTAAGTGTATGTATTTGTGATAAGGCTGTATGGCAAATGTGATGAATGCGTATGAGTATGTGTGATAAGGCCGAAGGGCCAATGTGAGATAAGCGTAAGTGCGTATATATGATAAGGCCGAATCGCCAATTTGAGATAGGTGTAAGATGTGTATCGTTATATGCATAAAAAGTGTGAACGAAAAACTTATGAGATATGGGGCACGACCGGATGACTATTATAAAGATGAAAGTAAATCAGGTGAATTATTAGATAGTCTGAAAGGAAGCATTATTTTGTTAATATGTTGTGATATGTAAAAACTACTAGTGTATATTATAAAGTGTGATAAACCTTCTGAATGGGCCATGGTACGAAATCATTCGGGACATTGACTTAGTAAGCTTCAAAACTGGTGATTCTAGTCGGGTTTTATACCTAGCTGGCCAAGTGCATTCGATTACAAGATCCCACAATAAGATGTCGAATGAAGCTCGTAGTATACATTAAATGACTCAGGTATGTGATACTTATCTTTTGATATAAGAATGACTCGTATTGGATTTGATTATGTTCAATTGTGAAACTATGTATTTGAAGGTATAAGATTTATGCATATGTGTCTTCAGTCATCGAAACTTAATGATGATGGAATACCTTAAGTTGGCCAGGTATGTATTCTACTCTCATAATTAAATCTGCTCTAGATTGAGTCACAAGTATGAAATAAAATATATAAATCAATGGAAATGAGTACTAAGACTACTATGCACTGAGCCATGCTCAATTGATGTGAAAAGTCATACAAAGTTACTAATTTACCTTGTTGTTTGAGTTTAAAGTTAAGTGACTTATATATATATATATATATATATATAGTGCGTTGTGTGCTTATGTATATTTTCAGTCATTTATGAAAATATCACGGAAGTGGATATAGCCCCGGGAAATTTGATTGGTGGTTGAGTACCTTTACAATTGGCCACTGTGGTGATTATTTATTGAAGTGGTTATGTGATATCAATTTCCATGTAAATGAGACGATGAGTAAAGTATGTGTAGTTGTGATTAGACTCATTCAGCAAACGATTTTTCATTTACCAATTTGAATAGGAAATTTTGTTTTTGTTAAATTCAGTAAAGTTAATTGTATTACTTAAAGACTTACTAAGCTTATGAAAGCTTACTTCGTTGTTTCATGTCTTTGTTTTATAGATTGTGGATTCTGACTACCAGCTCGGGGACTTTCAGCTCTTCGTCACACTATCTACTATTGTGGTAACCCAGAAATTTGAATTTAGCTTATGGCATGTATAGGATAGACTATAGTAAAATGATAATTTGACTATTGTATATAAGCCATGCGAAAATGGCATCTTTTGAATGTTTACTTATAGAAGTTTAAATTTTACCCCTGGCTATGTTTAGTACTTATCTAAATGAATGTTCTTTATTTCAAGAAAAAGTTCAAATTTTTATTGTTCTGATATGAGTTTCAAGTCCGGTAATGCCCCTTTACCTATTCCGACGACGGTTACGGGATAGGGGTGTTACATTACTATTCCCTGTTTGATTGGTAATTTAAATATTGAAAAGGCATTAGCTGATTTAGGTACTAGCATTAATTTGATGCCTTATAAAATGTTCAAGCAACTAGATCTTGGGGAAGCAAAACCCACTAGGATGAGTATACAATTAGCTGATAGATTTGTTAAATATCCTAAGGGTATCATTAAAGATGTGCTAGTTAAAGTAGATAAATTTATATTCCCTATTTATTTTGTTGTGCTTGACATGGATGAGGATGTTGAAGTACCTTTAATTCTAGGACGCCCATTCCTAGCTATTGCTAGAGCTGTTATTGATGTGGGAGATGGTAAACTTGTGCTTAGGGTGGGAGATGGTAACCATGCTAATATATACACCTAAAAACACTATTGATGCTATCGCAGTTAAAAAGAGCTCAAGAGCTCAATATGACTCAGGAATATCCAACTCCATTGGGAAAGGCACTCCATGATTGCCATGTCTTGCTCGATCATGACAATAACCACCATAACACTGAACAACACAATCACAACTCCATTTGGCATCATGATTATGGAACCTAACCTCTACCACCACTGGGGTATCTGTAAGAGTATGCCCAAAGATCAATCACGAGATGGTTGTAATAACATGCTTGATTTATCATGTTTATTAATATAAGGTTTTGCCATTATTATTTCAGTTTCTTTTCTGTGTACATAAATAAATTGTTTTATAATAATGTCCTGAGAATAATATGATTATTCTTAAAAGATCCTTAGTCAAGTATTATTGTTGGCTAGGACAATAATAATGCATTAAGACTAACATGTAGTTGATTGATGATAAAGAGTTGTCATTGATATGGAGTGTCAGAATCAATGCATGAATATGTTTGTTAGAGAACAACATATTGGACTGACCCGCTATGAGTATGTTTCTTGGATTATTATGTAATTGTCACAATATTACTCATAGTGATTAATATGTATATGATCCTCATACTTGAGATCATCATCATCCCAACATCTTGAGTTGTATATTTTGATATAGTCAAACGAACACCGTAACTGGTTGTTCTATAAAGACTGATGTTGGATATACCACAATCTATGTAAAGGGATATGGTTGATCAATATAGGATAAGTCCCTCCTACATAATGGGAGTAATATCTCAAGCCACTTGATTGAGTGAGACTAGAAATGCATGGCCATGCTCAAATAAGTTGATATGAGATGTCATACTTATTTGTGTATCATAGTCTACTCAAGGTATCAAGAAACATGGGATAGACTATGCAAGTGTGACTATTCCATGACTTGTGTCCATTCCAAAGATATAGGACTTAAGGATTAATGCATGAAAGGTTAATCACAAAAGGTTATGTCGAATCATGACTTCTTGTAACTTAGGTAGCAATGATGCATTGCTAGATGCCACTTATTGTTTGTAACATTAGAATCATTCTAATATTACTGCTAACGTTACAAGAACCTATAGGGTCACACCCTATGGTTGAAATGAACGGAGTAAAACATAGTTGGTATTGTATTTTGATTGTCACATGAATTAAATTAATTATAGAATTAATTTAATTGGGCAATCAAATTGTTAAACATACAATACGTACAAGGATGTTGTACACATAATCAGAACATAATTTCATTAGTATATGAATTTGGTTCGTATATAAAGTTAAATAAATATAGTTTACCGAAATCTTTATTATGGTTATTGTAATTATAATTTTTGGTTAAACAATATTATATTTATTTTAATAATGATTATTATGTTCAGTTTAATTTATAATGAATTAAAATTCATTGTAAAGATATACCAATTAAAAGGGTGTTATATATGGCAAGGGTAAAAACCCTAAAGATAGTATATATAAATAAGCCCAAAAGTATGCTAAAGAGACTAGCAGCCGTTAAGCATAATAATCACTGAAAATAGTTTTCTGCGATTTTTTACCGTTTATTGTCAATCGGGTGGACTACGTAGAGGCCGACATCGAAAAAGTTTGCGGCTTGGTTCGATAGTGATTCAGGATTCCTGTTGCCTAGGCGTCGCTGTCTACTCAGATTGGAATTTTGGTAATTTCAAAGCCTTTTATCACCTCGATTCGTTCCTTACACATGGATCCATGGTTTGGATCACCGGAACATTTTGTTTATTTTATTTTTCCACTGCGCCTTAGAGGCACCAGCGTTCCAACAGTGGTATCAGAGCCACTTGTGTGATACGGACTCGGGTTTAAATACTTGGGTGATGCAATTGTATGAGATGCATGTTTTAATTTTATTTTTTTCTGTTTAAATCGTTTAAGCAAAATCTGATAACTGTTCCTTTCGATAAGTGATTAAATGTTAATCATGGTGTTATGGCCTATTCGGTTCTATGTTATTGATGTAAACCTTAATAAATCTGTTATGATGTAGCGGTGATTTTTACAATTTCCAGTAAGAGTTTACTGGCCAGTGGAACAAGGGTTGTTCCGACATGAAACCTCAGGGATTAAAATCCTAAAAACACGATTCTGTTGATAAGAGTTATCAAATCGTGAGGTTTCATTTGACTGGGGTATGCGGTTCGTACCGCGATAACCCCTGGTCCATACCGCAACTGCCTCAGATCCCTATCATCTTCCAGTATGTTTTGTAATAAATAAAACTTAATGGGCCATAAAAAGGTTGAAAGGATATTTTAATGTTTCACTTGACAAAAACGTTGAATAATATATGCTATTTTTGAAATGTACGGTGTTTGAAATGCATAGTTATAGCCTGATGACCCATTTGATAAAAGGTTGTAATTTTATAAATACGGCCTGCATGTCGTGCCTTACTACTATTCTTTTGTATTTCTTTTCTCATCTTACTCTCTAGTATGTAAAACGAGTTTTTGAATTTTGTAATTTGTAAAAGTTACTGTGGACTAGATGAGAAGGAAGATGGGCCGACTAGTGTGGATCGACAGCTTGTGAAACGGCTTACACCTTTAGTTTCCCTTTTGGTTCTCCCATTGGCTTGGATTGAACCACCATAGTTTATGGGCTATAACTATTGCATTTATTTATTACTTTATTTATTCATGTATGAGATGCTATGGATGTGTAAAGCATGTAAATTTAACAATAATAAACCCCATTAATTGATGAGATCAATTAAAAGATTAAATGGACTAAAGTAGACCATAATTGGTGAGATGTAACACTCTAATAAAATCCCTCTATTAAAATATTATGTTAACATGGCCTTCCAATTTATGCCCTCGTTAAGGCCTCGATCAATACTATGTAGGTTTTGCCAAAGCGAAGTACTAGTATTTATCTTGGTTAAATGCGAAGAATAAACAAGTGATATTCGCTGGTTAAAAATTGGTTAATGACTTAACTAGGTTACTCTAATAGGATTAGAAACCTAGAGGCAAGTAATTTGGATAAATCATAAGATGATTAGAACAAGAATTGTTCACCAAATTGTAGGAGTTACATATGATGTAATTAGCAAGTGTTGCTTACCTAAATAACCATAATCTTGAGAGTAAAGCCAAAGCTGACTTACGAGGAGGTGAAATATAGATCCTTACCCACTAGAAATACTTTCAAGAAAGTCTTTCCGAAATTAATGTATGAGGGTTATTAATTTTGAAATAGAATAGTGGGAAACATCATATAATAAAGTCCTTTTAATGATTGATATAAACTTGGTAAATTTATTCACACACATATTTTATTGTTGTAGATATATTATGGCTGCAAACACTAATACACTCTCATTGCGATCGGTCATTGAGAAGGACAAATTGAATGGTTTGAACTTTCTTGACTGGTTCCGTAACTTGAGGACTGTCCTAAAACAGGAACAGAAATTATATGTCATTGAAAAATCACTTCCTGATGAACCAGCTGCTAATGCCTCGAGGGCTGATAAAGATGCTTACAAGAAGCATCTCGATGATATGGTAGACGTTGGATGTCTTATGCTTGCCACTATGAATCCTGAGCTTCAAAAGCAACATGAGGATATGGTTGCTTATGATATGATCGAGCACTTGAAAGAACTATATCAAAGGCAAGCAAGGCAAGAGGGGTTCGATATCTCTAAGGCCCTATTCCAATGTAAGCTGGCTGAAGGAAGCCCAGTAGGACCTCATGTCCTCAATATGATTGGTTATATTGAAAGCCTGTCTAAGCTTGGGTTTCCATTGGGCGGCCAAGAGTTGGCCACTGATGTTATTCTGTAATCGTTGCCGGATAGCTACAGCCAGTTTGTCCTCAATTTTAATATGAATGAAATTGACAGGCCTCTGCCAGAATTGCTCAGTATGTTACGAACTGCTGAAGGCAACATGAAAAAGGTTGGACCCAAGCCCATACTGATGGTCAGTAACAATAAGGGCAAGGGAAAGGCCAAAGTCCCGACAACGCCCAAGGGCAAAGGTAAGCCCAATCTTGGAAACGGAAAGGCTGCACTGAAACCTAAAGGTGGGGTGTCTAAGGAAGGAAACTGTTTTCATTGTGGTGTGACTGGACATTGGAAGCGGAACTGCCCTGTCTATCTTGAGGAAATCAAGAAGGCCAAAGTAAGCGAAACGTCTGCTTCAGGTATTTATGTTATTGATATTAATTTATCAACTACTACTTCTTGGGTATTAGATACTAGTTGTGGTTCTCATATTTGTACTTCTGTGCAGGGACTACAAAGGAGTAGGACTTTGGCTAGAGGAGATGTGGACCTGCGAGTTGGAAATGGAGCAAGAGTTGCTGCATTAGCCATGGGAACATATACTTTATCTTTGCCTAGTGTACTTGGTTTAATTTTAGAGGATTGTTATTTTGTGCCCAGTTTGACTAAAAACATTATTTCAATTTCTTGTTTAGACAAAATTGGTTTTGAGATAATAATTAAGAATAATTGTTGTTCCTTTTATCTCAATAATGTTTTCTATGGTTCGGCACAATTGATTAATGGCCACTATATTTTAGATCAAATGAATCCCATTTACAACATAAATATTAAAAGATCTAAAATAAATGACTCAAATCAAACTTATCTTTGGCATTATCGTTTGGGCCACATAAGTAAGAAATGCATATCCAAACTCCATAAAGATGGTCTCTTGGATTCATTTGTTTTTGAACAATTTGAAGTATGTGAATCTTGCTTATTAGGAAAAATGACTAAATCTCCTTTTACTGGTAAAAGTGAACGAGCTAAGGATTTATTGGGCTTAATACATTCAGATGTATGTGGACCAATAAATACACAGGCCAAAGGTGGATTTCACTACTTCATTACTTTCACTGATGATTTCAGTAGATATGGATATGTTTATCTCATGCGCCATAAGTCTGAGGCCCTTGAAAAGTTCAAGGAATTCAAAAATGAAGTACAAAATCAACTAGGCAAAACTATCAAGACACTTCGATCTGATCGAGGTGGAGAGTATTTGAGCCTAGAGTTTGCTGATCTTTTGAAGGAATGTGGGATTGTCTCACAACTTACTCCTCCTGGTACTCCTCAATGGAATGGAGTTTCAGAGAGAAGAAATCGAACTCTGTTAGACATGGTTCGATCCATGATGAGTCATGCTGATCTACTGACTTCCTTTTGGGGATATGCACTTGAAACAGCTACTTTCACACTAATTCGTGTTCCATCTAAATCGGTTCAAAAGACGCGATATGAGATGTGGACTAGGAAACGTCCCAGTATGTCTTTTATGAAAATTTGGGGTTCCGAAGCTGGTGTTAAACGTTAGACGTCTACTAAGCTTGAACCCAAATCTGAAATGTGTATTTTTATGGGGTATCCGAAAGAAACCAAAGGATATTATTTCTTTAATCCCACTGACAACAAAGTGTTTGTTGCTCGAACTGGTGTCTTCCTAGAGAGAGAATTTGTTTCTAGAAAAGGAAGTGGGAGAAAGATTGAATTTGAAGAAATTAAAGAATCACAAGATACCACTGAACTAGAGATAGAACAACAGCAAATTCCACAAGAAATTAAAGAACAAGAAACTGCTGTAGAAACACAACCACCGCGTAGATCTTTAAAAGAATGCCATGCACCTGAGAGATATGGATTTCTCATTACAAGGCATGGTGACATTATTCTTATAGATCAAGATGAGCCTAGGACTTATCAAGAAGTGGTGGCAAGCCCAGAATCTGAGAAATGGCTCGAGGCTATGAGATCTGAGATGGATTCCATGTATGAAAACCAAGTATAGACTTTGGTTGACCCATCCGAAGGGGTTAAACCGATAGGGTGCAAATGGGTTTTCAAAAAGAAAACAGACATGGATGGTAATGTACAAACATACAAGGGGCAATTAGTCGCTAAAGGTTTTCGTCAAATTCATGGTGTTGACTATGATGAAACTTTTTCTCCTGTAGCTATGTTTAAATCCATCAGGATCTTGCTCACTATAGCTGCATTTCATGATTATGAAATTTGGCAGATGGACGTCAAAACAACTTTCCTTAACGGGAAACTTGAAGAGGATGTGTACATGACACAACCTGAAGGTTTTGTCAATCCAAAGGATGCTGGAAATATATGTAAGTTACAAAGATCCATTTATGGATTAAAGCAAGCTTCTCGAAGTTGGAATCTTTGTTTTAACGATGCAATCAAAGAGTTTGGTTTTATCAAAAATGAAGATGAGCCATGTGTTTACAAGAAAGTTAGTGGGAGCACAATCACATTCTTGGTACTGTATGTGGATGACATACTTATCATGGGCAATGACATACCTACCTTACAGTCTATTAAGACTTGGTTAGGAAGTTGTTTTTCTATGAAGGACTTGGGCGAAGCCAATTACATCTTAGGAGTCAAGATCTATAGAGATAGATCAATACGACTACTAGGTCTAAGTCAAAGTACATACATAGATAAAGTATTGAAAAGGTTCAATATGGAAGAATCTAAGAGAGGATTCCTACCTATGAGACGTGGTATTTCACTCTCGAAGGAAATGTGTCCTTCAACTCCACAAGAGAGAGAACGTATGAGTAAAATTCCATATGCTTCTGCTATTGGATCTATCATGTATGCCATGTTATGTACCCGTCCAGATGTCTCATATGCCTTAAGTATGACGAGCAGGTACCAAGTAGATCCCGGTGAAGGTCATTGGACCACAATCAAGAATATCCTTAAGTACTTAAGGAGAACTAAGGATACGTTCCTAATATATAGAGGTGAGGAAGAGTTAAGTGTAAAAGGTTACACTGACGCTAGCTTCCAAACGGACAAGGATGATTCTCGATCGCAATCAGGTTTTGTGTTTTGCCTTAATGGTGGTGTTGTGAGCTGGAAGAGATCAAAGCAAAATACAGTAGCCGATTCTACAACAGGCGCCGAGTATATTGCAGCTAGTGAGGCAACAAAAGAAGCGGTTTAGATCAAGAAGTTCATTACTGAACTAGGGGTTGTGCCTAGCATATCAAATGCTATAGAACTCCGATGTGATAACAATGGAGCCATTGAACAAGCTAAAGAACCCAGATCTCACCAGCGATCTAAACATATACTTAGGCGCTACTATCTTATTCGAGAGATTATCGATCAAGGGGATGTATAGATATGCAGAGTACCTACAGATGATAACATTGCTGATCCCCTCACCAAGCCTCTGACACAGCAGAAGCATGATCGTCACACTAAGTCACTTGGTATTAGATATATGAGTGATTGGTCTTAGTGCTAGTGGGAGATTGTAAGAGTATGCCCAAAGATCAATCACGAGATGGTTGTAATAACATACTTGATTTATCATGTTTATTAATATAAGGCTTTGCCATTATTATTTTAGTTTCTTTTCTGTGTACATAAATAAACTGTTTTCTAATAATGTCCTGAGAATAATATGATTATTCTTAAAAGATCCTTAGTCAAGTATTATTGTTGGCTAGGACAACAATAATGCATTAAGACTAACATGTAGTTGATTGATGATAAAGAGTTGTCATTGATATGGAGTGTCAGAATCAATGCATGAATATGTTTGCTAGAGAACAACATATTGGACTGACCCGCTATGAGTATGTTTCTTGGATTATTATGTAATTGTCACAATATTACTCATAGTGATTAATATGTATATGACCCTCATACTTGAGATCATCATCATCCCAACATCTTGAGTTGTATATTTTGATATAGTCAAACGAACACCGTAACTGGTTGTTCTATAAAGACTGATGTTGGATATACCATAATCTATGTAGAGGGATATGGTTGATCAATATATGATAAGTCCCTCCTACATAATAGGAGTAATATCTCAGGCCACTTGATTGAGTGAGACTAGAAATGCATGGCCATGCTCAAATAAGTTGATATGAGATGTCATACTTATTTGTGTATCATAGTCTACTCAAGGTATCAAGAAACATGGGATAGACTATGCAAGTGTGACTATTCCATGACTTGTGTCCATTCTAAAGATATAGGACTTAAGAATTAATGCATGAAAGGTTAATCACAAAAGTTATGTCAAATCATGACTTCTTGTAACTTAGGTAGCAATGATGCTTGCTAGATGCCACTCATTGTTTGTAACATTAGAATCGTTCTAATATTACCGCTAATGTTACAAGAACCTATAGGGTCACACCCTATGGTTGAAATGAATGGAGTAAAACATAGTTGGTATTGTATTTTAATTGTCACATGAATTAAATTAATTATAGAATTAATTTAATTGGGCAATCAAATTGTTGAACATACTATACGTACAAGGATGTTGTACACATAATCAGAACATAATTTCATTAGTATATGATTTTGGTTCGTATATAAGTTGAAATAAATATAGTTTACCGAAATCTTTATTATGGTTATTGTAATTATAATTTTTGGTTAGACAATATTATATTTATTTTAATAATGATTATTATGTTTGGTTTAATTTATAATGAATTAAAATTCATTATAAAGATATACCAATTAAAAGAGTGTTATATATGGCAAGGGTAAAAACCCTAAAGGTAGTATATATAAATAAGCCCGAAACTATGCTAAAGAGACTAGCAGCCGTCAAGCATAATAATCACTAAAAATAGTTTTCTGGGATTTTTACCGTTCATTGTCAATTGGGTGGACTATGTAGAGGCCGACATTGGAAAAGGTTGCGGCTTGGTTCGATAGTGATTCAGGATTCCCGTTGCCTAGGCATCTCTGTCTACTCAGGATTCATTCTTTACACATGGATCCATGGTTTGGATTACCGGAACATTTTTTTATTTTATTTTTCCGCTGCGCCTTGGAGGCACCGGCGTTCCAACAGTATCCTACCCCACCTCCACCTCTGTTGAGTTCATCATACATCTTATTAGCTACCTTCCCAACCCCGCTCTCACTACTCCAAAGATTCATCCAAAATTTCGGAAGTTTCACTTCTCTCTCTCTCTTATGATTTATGCTTATATTCTTACTTATCTTTGTACATTGATGTGGGTGGGTTATTAATTTCATTATCAAAAAATCCTTGAATCTTGTCTTGTTCTCAAGCCACTCTCTCATATTACTGTTAGAATGAAATTCTGATTGATTTATGATTTTTATTGATATGTTCTTGATTAAGACATAGGTATTTATGCTTTGATTGTTCGAACTCTAAGACATCAGAGAATCAAGCATGATAAGTTGAATTTTTGAGAATTAAGAATTTTTCTAGGTTGTCTCCCCAAATTTAGGTATTATCTTGAAGTTTGAAATCACAGGATTGACATCAAAAGCCATAATTTTTGTGAGATTTTGAGCCTTTAGAGCATATATCCTTTCTTGCTCACTTTTATTGTTGCTATGAGTGTGTCAATATTAATTTGTTATTCTAGAACTTGCTTTGATTATACATGTTGAGATCACACCATTGATTTGATATACCGAGATGATAAAGGCACCTAGGTTTCCTACCTTCATAATTAACCCTTAGTGAACCCCCTTGAGCATAACAAACCATCCATTGATCTACCCTCGGTATTAACCTCTAACCCTTTATTGTTGAAATCCCCTTAATTACTTTGATCCCTATTTTGTTGAGATTTGAGTGGAATAATTATCTAGCTATGTTCTCCTCTTTAGTTAGTAAAGTTTAATTACTTGAATTTGTTCTTAAAAAAAATTTCCGTTTAGCATACTATTATGAAGTTATGTGCTCTTAATCTTAACGATTGTAACACTCCAAACCTGACCTAGAAGTTAGGCACGAATCTGACGTGTCACATTGAAGTGTTTTTTGAAAACCAAGTTTTCATTGAAAACCCTTGTTTAAAAATTTGTGTAAAACCTCAGTTTGCATTTGATCAATTCCCAACGTGGTTTATTACAAAGATTATTCCCTATTTAAGATGCTATTACTTATAAAATCTTAATCGTTGTAGAAGCTAAATTTAAATCAGTTGTTGTTTTGGAAAAAAAACCATTTCTACCTCTAGCAATTCTAAAACCACAAATAAAATCCCAGATTTGTAATCCAGAGATTTAAAGGCCTTATTACAACCCAAATGGAAACAATTATAGATAAAATAATTGCAACTACTAAGATATTAAATAGCTTGTAGTGTGGCCACTTTCGAGTCCTCCCATACGTCGAACTGCCTACTAAGGATCACTTGAAAAATTAAAAAGAAGGGGTGAGTTTACGTACGAAAAATCAGTGTGTACGTCCCTTGACAGACACATAATAGCCTCGATTGGGCCCATATCACATTAAATAGTGGCTTTTTGGTCTTAGTCCATAATAGCCTCGATTGGGCCCGAGCCCATATCATAAATATCAATATGGACATGCAATGCATATTTACCCCCATCCAACCTGCACACCCCCTTCTAACCCTACACTCTTGTGGAGAGATATACTTGACCCACCCATCCTTATACACCTGTTGTAGCATCGGTTGCGGCACCACTCATCATTGCAACAGAGTTACTATTCATAATATCTATTACAACACCGGTTGCAGCACTACTCATCGTTGCAGCAAAGCTACTATTCATAATATCCGTTGTAGCACCGATTGTGGCACTACTCATCGTTGCAGCAGAGCTGCTATGGCTTAAAAGCCTTCGTTGGATCCACAGTCGTAAGTGACCGTGCGACCCTCACATACACTTCCTCTAATTATAACCCAACCCATATGCAACATAATATCTGATGAATGCATCAAATCATACATATACAAATCATACATATATCAAACAAGGGCATTTTAGTCATTTTGCCCTTAGGGGCATATTAGTCATTATTCACTTAGGCATATCAATCATATCACATCGTGGGCTTGAGTACACAATTCGGCCCGTTAACATTTTCACAATTATTCGGAGCATTCTATGCCACTATTATAAGAGTTATAGATTCACTAAGCCCAGAGGCCCAATACGTAGCCCAAATGGGGCCCATACACTTAAATGGCCCGTTAGGCCCAAATCTACCAAAAACCATGTAATTAGCCTAACTGACTCATCAAATCCTACTAGTCCATCCATTTTACTAGCAATGGGCCTACGGGCCCATCGGGCCTATTTTGCCCATTTCGACCCAGTTGGCCAGAAAGTGGCCCGAGACCATGAGATCACTCATGGGGCCTCTCTCGTCATAACTGAATCTCCACACGAGTGTTCGTATGCTTGTGTGGTTACCGGCACCAACCTTTTTACCTTTCGGCTTTTCAGCTTTTCGGGATTTCAACTTTTGCTTATATGTCTTACGTGTAGTGTGTGTACACACCTTTGGCTCTATATCGACTACCAAACAAGGGGTAGAAGTACACACCTGACCACCTGGAGTACTAAATACTCATAATTTCCAGAACCTATATCCAAATATTGTACCTCATTCGTCACTTCCTATTAACGTAAAATAAATCCACTCTAATCACTTACCGAATGATAAATATACTTGCCTTGATCGACTGCAATTTGCCTATTCAATCTAAAGTTTGCTATAACCCCTCTTCCGCATCCAGGTAGAAAGTCCCGAATCGCTGACACCTTACGTCGCTTAAACTTGGGCATGGTGGTTACATGCTCAAACTCCGTTATCACCTTCGCCATCTTTTTAACACTAGAGTTCCCTTTTTCCATCTAAAAATACGGTTATCTTCTAAAATGATAAAACAAAAGCAACACCAAAAAGAGGGAGATGGAGAGTTGGTTCAACAATTGCCGAAATAAATAAAAGAAGAATAGAGAGGAAGGGTTCGACTTTTATAGGGTTTGAGAAAGAGTTGTGATTCAATCCGATTTAAGAAGGGAAGGGAAGAAAAAAATATATTTGGCATGAAAAGAAAAGAGAGATGAAAGGTATGTGATTACTCAAGTATTTGTCGAAGGGAAAGAAACAAAAGAATTAAGAGATTGGAAGAACCTTTTCCCTTAATTATGTGACTCAAGCACAAAAACAACCAATGTTTTGCTTCCAATTCGGCACTTGAAACCCATGACCAGCCTTGTATTTGCCTCTTCCGCAATCGGCTCAACTTCATCAAATTAAATTCCCCCAATCCAAATCAGCCCTTATCCTTATGCCATCTAAAATTCCTCCGATTGGATTACTTCAAATTCCCTTCCACCGAACAACAATGTTATTTCAGTCAAACTCAATTACCTTCCTGGCGTGAGCAGTAAAATTACATCCCATTTGCGCATGCAGTAGCTCAAACTCCAGACCTCACTACTGTATCCGCGCCTCACCCAACACGCTGCTTGCCACTACACCAAAGCTCATTTGATGCTATAATTCGGTCACAACTAATTATAAGGCTTACTTGCTAAAGCCACGGTTACTTAAGAATAAAAACCAAAACTTCCCCTGCCCAAGGGTTCGAACCTGCGCCCTCTCAGATCCCCTAGCACGCTCCTCGCTACTGCACCCCAGGCGTCCTTGTGTCATATTCCATCCCCAACTACTTTTAAAGCCTATTAACGTGCAACTAGGTTATTCAAAAAAAATCTAGAAACATTACTGCTAACCAGATTCAAACCTCTACCCTCTTGGCTACGCTACACGTTCCTTGCCACCAGACTACACCTTACCTTGTGTCATGTTTTTATCCCAAAATTTATTAAGCCTTCCTGCCACCTTCCAGGTTTATTTAAAAAAATAACCAAAATTCTGCACATGCCGCAGCTTGAACCTGGAACCCCTTGCTTATTCCTAACACATTCTGCCACTAGGTCAGACACTCCCTTGTGTCGAAGTTCACTAGGCTTTATTAAT
Organism: Gossypium stocksii; assembly: GCA_020496765.1. Lineage (NCBI taxonomy): Eukaryota > Viridiplantae > Streptophyta > Magnoliopsida > Malvales > Malvaceae > Gossypium > Gossypium stocksii. The sequence goes on from CM035621.1 coordinate 54,943,999, forward strand.
AAGCCTTTCACCTAATGCTCAGGGTCCTTTATAAAAAAAACAAAAATTTTGCTAAGGCCGTAGATCGAGCCCAGGACTTTGCCCACACTGCCAACCCTTCCTAAATCACTTAAATATTAAACTAAACATACAATTGTAAAATTTTTAAACACATTTAAATTATTCAAGCTGCCTTTTAATCAATCCCAAACTCAAGGCCCAATACTTCTAGGCCCAAAATTCATGGTGTTACAACAATATTATAAATGAGAAAAAGCTCAATTCTAGAATTATTCATTGATGTAATTTTTCAGTATTGGTTATTTCTCTAGCTCGGTAATTTTTCAGTTCAATCTCAATTCTAACCCTCTCTTTCAGCTTGTGTCCACACCCCTAACCAAAGCCCCGTTACAACCCTCTAAAGACCTTTTGATCGATGTATCATCTCAATTTATAGTGGTGGAGATTTGATTTTCATGCAAGCATATGGTAATAATTTTTCATGTTGACTAATGAGTGCTTAATTTCTGAACCCTAAACACTTTGAGTGATTTGAGTGCATCTTTAGTGAGGATGTCAACTCCTATTAAGTTTTAAATTAAAGGTGATGACATAGATAAGGGGAGATGCCTGTTTTTCTATGGTAAAATAATCAACTTGAATTGTTTGAGACTTTGATGCTCTTTTAGCTGAATTCTTAATGTATAATTACTTGTGAATTAGTTCAAAACATTATTGATAGGAATTATAAGTTGGGAAGAATGAATTTTGATTGTATGTTAAGGATTTTGCTTGAGGACAAGCAAAGGCTTAAGTGTGGGGGTATTTGATCAACCATAATATGTACATATTTTTACCCCCTGCTTGGCACATTTATGGATAATTTATCATTAGAATTATGGAATATGATGCTCCTAATCCTTTAATTTCATGTTTTATACTTAGGTGAGCATAAGGAAGAGAAAAGAGCAAGGAACGGGCCAAAAAATGGACAAAATGGGCCAAACTCAATAATCAACACAGCCTAGACCTCCGCACACGGGTAACCCACATGCCCATTTGTGATACACAAGACCGAACACGGCTTGAGCAACTGCATATGGGCGTGTCCCTGTCGAAGACCTATTTTAATTTCACACGGAAAAGGCAAATTTTTAGGTATTTTGGGCTTAAAAATGTGTTGAAAAGCTTATAAAAAGACCCAAGGGGAGGAGTAAGAAGACACACAGAGTAGCAAGCAAAGAATTACTCGGATGACACCGATTGAGTCATATCGAAAGTAAGGATTTACATCAAGACTAAAGATCTCCCTTCAATTTCTCTCGAAGTTTTTGGGTTCTTTATATTTTGTTGATTTCCTTATTTTGAGATGTTTTCTTTTACAATTATGAACTAAATCTCCTAAATACCTGAGGGGGATGAAACCTAAGACGGATCTTGTTATTGTTATCTGAATTATATGATAAATACTTGAATTTGTTCTTAATTGCGTTATTAATTCTTGTGTTAATATTTCAGGATATTAATTCAAGTTGAATGTGTTTATTTAGTGGAGTAAAAGTCCCTGTTTAAGAGTAGATCTAACACAATTAAGCAGAGTTGATCGCAATCCTAGACATAGGACGACAAAAATCTACCGGAATAGAGTCAAATCTAATAAGGGAATCCATAGATCGAGTTAATGCAACACTAGGGGTTTTAATTAGAAAGAAATTTCAATTAATAAACCTAGGGTTAGTTGTTCTTAGTCTTGAAAGAGATATTAACATAATTTAGGTATTCCTCTGGATCAAGTCAAGTGAATAAATCATCTAGTTCAGAGTCTAATAACAGCTAAAGTCTAAGTGGATTCTTCCTTGGGTATTGTCTTAATCAATCAGTTTTCCCAAAAGCAATTTCCCCAATTTACTCTCTGTCCTGTTCTTGGTTAATTAGTTTAATTTAATTAGTTTAAAAACAAATTCCCTTTATTTTTAGGCTAGATAATAAAAAGAAAGTTAATACTAGTACTTTTAGTCCTTGTCGGTTCGACATCCCGATCTTGCCATAAACTATACTACTATTCGATAGGTGCGCTTGCCTTTTTTGTGATAATAGTTAGTTTTACCGATTTGACCATCATAAATATCATACATCAGAATCCACCTAGACTTCACTTGTTATTAGACTCTGAACTAGACGATTTATTCACTTGACTTGATCTGTAGAAATCCCTAAATTATGTTAATATCTCTTTCAAGACTAAGAACAACGAACCCTAGGCTGATTAATTGAAATTTCTTTCTAATTAAAACCTCAAGTGTTGCATTAACTCGATCTATGGATTCCCTTATTAGATTCGACTCTAATCCAGTAGATTTTCGTCGTCCTATGTCTAGGATTGCGATCAACTCTGCTTAATTGTGTTAGGTCTACTCTTAAACAGTGACTTTTGCTCCACTAAATAAACACATTCGACTTGAATTAATATCCTAAAATATTAGCACAAGAATTAATAACACAATTAAGAACAAATTCAAGTATTTATCATATAATTCAGATAATAATAACAAGTTTTGTCCTAGGTTTCATCCCCTTCATGTATTTAGGGTATTTAGTTCATAATTATAAAAGAAAACATCTCAAAATAGGGAAAACAACAAAACATCAAGAACCCAAAAACTTCGAGAGAAATTGAAGGGAGACCTTCAGTCTTGATGTAAATCCTTGCGTTCTTCGAGTAATTCCTTACTTTCTACTTTATGTGTCCCTTTAATCCTCTCTTGGAGTGTTTAAATAGACTTTTTGAATGCCCAAAACACCTAAAAATTTGCCTTTTTCAAGTAGAGTTAAAACAGGGCTCAATAGGGACACGGGCGTGTGATCAACCCATGTAAAAGTGCTCAGGCCATGTGTGGCAGCCCGAATTTAACCCTAGTCGGAACAATAGTTTTGGGACCACAAATCCGAGTCAGAAAATATTCAAAATTTTTTTTCTGTATTTTGAATATGTGAACTTTGATGTGTTAAAGTTTCATGTTTAAATTTTTAATCTTAGGTTCTTTGTAACACCCCAAACCCGGTCTGGACGCGATGACCAGATCTGGTGTATCACATGATCCTAAACTACGCTGGTAACCTTTTAATTCCCGATGAGTCTTAGGTGATATCTTAAAACCAGCAAGGTGGGAAAGGTTCTTGTTAAAACTGCTTTAAGATGTCATTACTCAAGATTGTTCAGATTTTATAAACGTTATTTTTGAAAACGTTATTAAGGTTTTGAAAACCCGCGCAGCCTATATCTAGCAGTTTCGATAAAGTACGGATCAAATCATCTAGAAAGTTAAAACCCAAAAAGAAAATTTAATAGCGGCCTTATTACACATTAAAACCCAAAAATAACATAAAATTAAATTACTAAAACATAAACGAAAACCAGTCTTATTGCAGTCGCTGTGGCCATCCCGAATCTCTCGCAGCTCCAAGCCCACTATGGTTGAGGGTTACCTGCAGGGATTAATTAAAAAGGAGGGTGAGTTTGACAACTCAGTGTGCAACATTATCTCAACCATAGGCCAAAACAGATCAAGCCTCAGAAACAGAGTTAATTGGGCCTTGGCCCATTACAGGAATCAGGTTAAGCCCAAAGGCCCATAACAGAAACAGATCAGATATAAGCATTATGCAAACAGAAACCCAACCCAGATCCATCCTTAACACCCCCGTACCAGCCTTACACCATGTGGGGAGACTACTCGACCCACCCAACCGCTACACACCACAGATATTTGCAGCGAGGCTGCCAGATATAATTTGCAGTGAGACTGCCAGATAACATTTGCAGCGAGGCTGCCAGATATATTTGCAGCGAGGCTGCCAGATATTGTGACGAGGTCACCAGATATAAATATTGTGGCGAGGCCACCAGATTGCAACGAGGTTGCCAGATAAAATGTGACAGAGTCACCAGATTGCAGCGAGGCTGCCAGAACGCTTCCTCCATCATAACCCATACCCCATGCAACAGATAATCATACTATCATGCAAGATATAGCATCAGATATACTCATATAGATAATTAACTCATGCAGATACATAACATCATACATTTCATACAGAATTGACCCTAGGGGTATAATAGTCTTTTTCACCTAGGGGTATTTTGGTAATTTTCCATATTTAAGGGTATTTTAGTCTTTTTTTCATATTTTCAGAAATTTTATGCCAGTATAGCTGATTATTAGTTCCCAATTAACCACGGAAGTCCATTTGTGCCAAATTTCCAGTTTTGCCCTTTTTGCCTAAAACCCCTAATGGGCCTTGCTAAGTCCAATATTGTCTCAAGCCCTTTAAGCCCAATTTTAGGTTTAGTTTACCAACTTAACATGTTATTACTAACTACGTCGCCAGATAGTCTTTATTAGCCATTTTACCTATTTGGGCTCGGAAGCCCATTAGGCCGATCTTTGGCCCATTGAAACCCAACTTACCGAGAAGCTCGAAATTGCACCTTCTGCAATTTTGCCACTGTCATTTACTAGTTTGATCACCACAGGGTATTCGGTTACCCTCAGACCCCTTTCAAGATAACTTTTTCGGTTACTTCAATCAGACACTTTAGCATAGTTTCGATCATTACGGCCTTTAGCCATCCTAGTCTATGATAGAGACACGTTACACACCTGATACTGTTGAAACCGTTTGAAGAAATCCACGTACGAAGAACCTACAATTGAACGCTAACTTTCAGTCTAATTAATCGATAACCAAATAGCTATAACCCCTTACCCTAATCGGCCTAGATGGCCTAAGCCCTTACAATCTTACCCTTTTTCGGTTATGGACTAAATCGTAACGTCCAACTGCGTTGATCTTCACGATCCTTCGATGCTCGATCCTCTCCTAGATTACGCTGTTACACCTTCAATCCAAAAGAAAGAGGCCAAAAGCCTTTTAATTCAAACGACAATACCCCTAAGGGGTTCGGCTACTTGCCTTAATATCATGAAACCAACGCTATCAGGCTACGAAATACTTACCAATCCAAGCCCTCACCACTGCCGCTGCACTTGTAACAATGAGAAAGAAAGGGTTGAGAGTAGAGAGGATTCGGCCAAGCACAGTGAGTTTCGGTCAAAAGGAGGTTCGGCAATGAAGTAGAATGAGAAGGGACGATATATTTGATAGAAGAAGATGGATTCGGCAAATAGGATATTTCGGCTTATGGAAGGTTGTAGAAGAAGAAGTAAAAGAATAGGAGTGTTCGCTTGACAAAGAACAATCGGCCACCCTGAGTTTCGACTTCTTCTTGCAGTTGTCGACAGAGGTTTAGAGAAGAGAGTCAAGGAAGAATGATTCGGCTAGAGAAGGAGGTAATGATGAAGGTTTGGTTTATGGTATAAGAGGAGAAAAAAAAAGGATGTAGAGAAGAGATGTAGAGAAAATGCTTCGGTCAAAATGAGTGTGCGGCACAAAGGTGGATTAAGGTTCGGCTTCTAGGTTTGATGGGAGAGCAAAGTGGCAAAAGATACCTAATAAACTAGGCAAAAATCGACAAACGAAGAAGGGTTTTTCACTCTTAGAGAAATCGGCACAAGTCACCCAAGAACTAAAGGAGCATTCGGCACACTCTAACACCTAGTTGCCGAAAATGCTACCTAAGCACCTAGCCAAATTTGCCTTCCCCAAGAGTCCTCTAACCGGCCACCATCATTCAAAATTCAAACTCCTTGATTTGCTCCTCAACCTCCTCCACAATATCCTCTCAAGACCGATTCAACACTCCTCAAGTAGAGTTTTATTCTGCTTCAAATTCCTGCCTGCTCCTTGCATAAAAATAACGCCTTCCTTGCATAACCTGGGACTTGAACCTTGGCCTTCCCATTCATTTAGGCGCCACTTTTGTAGCTCCTAAGTGGCGTCACACAACCATTTTACCAGGAGCTCCCTTGTGCTTCACTTTAACCAAATTTATTTAAGACCCCTACTTCCAAAAGTTCCCTATCTCCCTAATGAAAAATTTAGAAAATTTTCCCGAGTTTTTAACCAACACTTGGGCCTTCCATAGGCCCAATAACATTCTCAAAACACGAATTTCACAACCAAATGCCAGAGTTCAAACATTTTACTAGATGAACAATAATTCAAGAAAGACCAGAATTTTAGGGCGTTACAACTCTACCCTCCTTAAAGGAATTTCGTCCTCGAAATTTACCTTATCCAAACAAATGGGGATATTGCTGACGCATTGCCTCCTCTGGTTCCCAAGTAGCTTCTTCTCTGCCATGATTACGCCATAGTACCTTCACCAATGGGACTAATTTTCTTTTTAAAACCTTCACGTCTCGATCCAGAATCTGCACAGGCTCTTCCTCGAAAGTTAGGTCAGGCTGAACTTCCACTTCTTCAACTGGTAGAATATGAGTAGGGTCAGAACGATATCGTCTTAACATGGATACGTGAAACACATCATGGATTCTGTGTAACTCTGGTGGTAATTCCAACTGATACGCCACCGGACCTACTCGCTTAAGAACCCGATAAGGCCCAATAAACCTCGGACTTAGCTTGCCTTTCTTACCAAATCTTAGTATCTTCTTCTAGGGCGAAACTTTCAGAAAAACCATGTCACCTACTGAATACTCAATCTCTTTACGCTTCAAATCTGCATAAGACTTTTGTCGATCAGATGCCTCTTTCAAACGGTCCCTTATCACCTTGACCTTCTCCTCAGTCTCTGCTACCAATTCAGGTCCAAGAACTTGCCGCTCGCCCAATTCGGTCCAACAACTAGGTGAACGACACTTACGCCCATACAATGCTTCATAAGGTGCCATACGGATACTAGCCTGATAGCTGTTATTATATGCAAACTCCGCCAACGGTAAATAATCCTCCCAACTGCCTCGAAAATCGATAACACAACCCCTCAACATATCCTCTAGAATCTGAATAACCCTCTCAGACTGACCATCAGTCTGAGGATGAAAAGCCGTGCTAAAGTTCAGCCGCGTTCCCAACGCCTCATGCAACTTTTGCCAGAACCGAGATGTGAATCTAGGATCTCGATCAGAAATGATAGACACTGGCACCCCATGCAGTCGCACAATCTCTGCCACATACAACTTGGCTAACTTCTGAAGCGAATAATCAGTACGTACAGGGATGAAATGAGCAGATTTAGTCAACCTGTCTACAATCACCCAAATCGAGTCCTTCTTTGATGGCGTTAAGGGCAATCCACTTACGAAATCCATGGTCACCCTTTCCCACTTCCAGAGCGGTACCTTCACTGGTTGCAGAAGTCCAGAAGGTAACTGGTGCTCAACTTTCACCTGCTGACAAGTCAGACATTTCCTCACAAATTCTGTTACGTCTCGCTTCAGTCCAGGCCACCAATACAACTCCTTTAAGTCATGATACATCTTATTACCTCCAGGGTGCATAGCACACAACCCTTTATGAGCTTCATTCAGAATTGCTTGCCTCAACTGAAAATCCTTCGGAACACAGATTCTACCGCGAAAACACAGAACTCCTTCACCGTTAAGTCCAAACTCAGAAGTATTCCCATCTTTAACCTGCTGAAATCGAGCATCCAGAGACTCATCCCTCAACTGCTTTTCCTTAATCTCATCCACCCAGGTCGGTCTTACTTGCAATTCTGCTAACAAGCTACCATCGTCATACAGACTCAAACGAGCGAACATAGCTCTCAGGTCAGATACAGTTCTACGACTTAGGGCATCAGCCACCACATTAGCTTTGCCTGGATGATACTCAATCACACAATCATAATCCTTAAGCAACTCGATCCATCTCCGTTGCCTAAGGTTCAGCTCCTTCTGAGTCAACAAGTACTTAAGACTCTTATGATCTGTGTATATAATACACCTTTCTCCATACAGATAATGTCTCCAAATCTTAAGTGCGAAGATCACTGCTGCCAACTCCAAATCATGGGTAGGATAGTTCACTTCATGAGGTTTAAGCTGTCGCGATGCATAAGCAACCACCTTACCCTCTTGCATCAACACACAGCCCAACCCAACATGCGATGCATCACTGTACACGGTAAAGTCTTTTCCAGACTCTGGTTGAATCAGTACAGGTGCCTCGGTCAGAACCTTCTTAAGCTTCTCAAAAGCTTCTTGCTGCTGCTGGGTCCAAACAAATGGTACGCCTTTCCTTATGAGTTTCGTTAATGGTGCTGCCATCACCGAAAATCCTTCTACAAACCTCCTGTAGTATCCAGCTAAACCCAGAAAACTCTAAATTTCGGCCACAGACCTCGGTGGTTTCCATTCCAGAATCGCTTCAATCTTTCGAGGGTCCACCTTAATACCCTCAGCAGAAACAACATGCCCCAAGAACGTCACTTCCCTCAACCAGAACTCACACTTACTAAATTTCGCATAAAGCTCCTTTTCCCTTAACACTTGCAGCACAACACGGAGATGCTCATCATGTTTCTCTTCAGATTTAGAATAGACCAAAATATCGTCGATAAAGACGACCACGAATCGATCCAAGTATGGCTGGAACACTCGATTCATCAGATCCATGAAAGCTGCAGGTGCATTGGTCAGCCCAAATGGCATAACCAAGAACTCATAGTGACCATAACGGGTTCTGAATGCTGTCTTGTGTATATCCACTTCTTTCACTCTTAACTGATGATACCCAGACCGAAGGTCAATCTTGGAGAATACTGAAGCTCCCCTAAGCTGATCGAACAGATCGTCGATTCTTGGCAACGGGTACTTATTCTTGATCGTCAGCTTGTTCAACTACCGATAATCGATGCACATCCGCATTGACCCATCTTTCTTCTTAACGAAAAGCACTGGTGCTCCTCACGGAGACACACTTGGCCTAATGAAACCTCTATCCAACAGTTCTTCAATCTGCGCTTTTAACTCCACCAACTCCCTTGGTGCCATTCTGTACGGTGCAATGGACACCGGTGCCGTACCAGGCAACAAGTCGATCCCAAACTCAACCTCTCGATTCGGAGGCAAACCTGGAAGCTCCTCTGGAAATACATCCTGAAAGTCCTTAACGGTTCTAACTTGATCCACAGTTAGCTCCTTAGATTCAGCTTGACTAATGAATGCCATAAAAGCCTCACATCCTTTACGAATCCACTTCTCAGCTCTTAATGCTGTCACCACATTAGACAGATAATCTCTACGTTCACCAATCACCATAACTTCCTCATCCTCTGCGGTTTTTAAACTCATTCGCTTTGCAGCACAATCCAAAGTAGCCCTATGCTTTACAAGCCAATCCATTCCTAAGATTAGATCGAATTCTCCGAAAGGTAACTCCATCAAATCTCCAGAAAAGATCTTACCTTGAGTCTCTATAGGCACGTCTCTATACAGTCTGTCTACCCTAACCGAGTGACCCAAAGGACTTAGTACAGTTACCCCACTCACTGTCTTCTCAGAACGTACTCCCAGCGACTCGGATATAGCACATGCAACATAAGAGTGTGTAGATCCAACATCTATTAACGCAGTGAATGGTATACGAGAAATCAAGAACGTACCAGTTTTGACGTCAGGAGCATCACCTTCCTCTCGTCGACGAGCTGCATAGACTAACGCTGGCTGATGAGCCTCAGCAAGACCAGCACCCCTACCAGGTGCTCCTCGTCCTCGTCCATTTCCATTTCCACCTCTGCCTTGTCCACGACCTCTTGGAGCTGGTGGTCCACCCCTCACTGGCTGAACAACCCTCTGATCTCTAACTTGGTTCTGATCTGGTGCTTGAGGACAATCCTTAATTCTATGCTCCATCGACCCACATCGAAAACAGGCTCCTGAACGTTTCCGACACTCGCCCATATGGATCCTACCACAACTTCTGCAACTCTGTGGTCCGACAGCATTCATTGGCACTGCTCGCACTGGTTCTGCCACTCTTGCCCTCTTAACATTCCTATTATACCCGCCTGATGGTCCAGAATCCCTCCGGAAGCGGTTCCGATCCTTCTCACGGTTCTGCCTCTCAGTACGCTTTACTTCCTCCGCAATCTTAGCTTTCTCCACTAGAGCAGCAAAACTACGCTCCCTCTGTGGAGCAATCAGCACCCTTAGCTCGTCCCTCAAGCCATCCTCAAAGCGCACGCTATGCTCATATTCAGTAGCGACTATCCCAGAAGCATATCGACTCAGCCTCAAGAACTCAGCCTTGTATTCAGATACCGTCTTACCTCCCTGAACCAAATTCAGGAATTCCTTCCGACGAGCGTCCACATAGCTAGCTCCAACGTATTTTCCTTTAAAGGCTGTCTTAAACAGCTCCCATGTTACCTCACCAGCTGCAGTTCCATCTCTTACTGTGAGCCACCACTGATAAGCCTCATCTCTAAGTAACGATACAGCTCCCTTCAGCTTCTGCTCCACAGAACAGTCCAGATCGTCCATAATTCGCTCTGTGGCCTCCAACCAATACTCGGCCACGTTTGGGGCTACACCAGACACACCCCTGAAGAATTCTGCTCCATTAGCTCGGAGTCGCTCAGATATCGCACCACGAAATCCATTACCAGTACTCGCCCCAGCAACCCTTTCCAAAACTCGAAGCATCGCTTGTGATAGGACATCATCCCCTACACCCCTATCATGAGATTCCACCTCTGTTGCTGGTGATACTGGTATCTCAGCTGCTGGTGCATGACCCGAAGAAGAAGATTCGGCTCGTGTGCTACCTCGGCCACGTCCACGGCCCCTACCACGAGCTGCTCGCGTACTCATTTCGTATGTTCTGTTTTAGAAGTTTTATGAGTCAGATTAATATTTCAATGTTTATTACAGATGTCTTATGAATAGTAGAGTTTCAAAGTTTATCTTCTTTCGCAGTAGCCTACCTGCAGTCTCAGTTTATCTATCAGAGTCTCTACAGTTTCAGTAATACCCTAGCTAAAGTATCATAATATAGTCTTTAGTCAGGCATACAATCAGAATTTTCAGAAACAATCAGAAAAGTTCAGAAAACTTACAGGCTTGGGCCAGAGATTCGGTGTGCCACTATTTCGAAAGATCTCATAGGATAACTTAATTTATTCTTTGAAAATAACTCATTTAGGTACGATAGAAGTTTATCAAAACTAGTTCCAAGTAATTTGAAAGCAATGTTAAAAACATGACTTTTCGAAAATATTTGTTTTGATTGTTTGAAAACCTTCCTTTTTAGACCCGTTCCACAGCCGAGTTGTTGCAACTTAGCTCTGATACCACTAAATGTAACACCCCAAACCCGGTCTGGACGCGATGACCAGATCTGGTGTATCACATGATCCTAAACTACGCTGGTAACCTTTTAATTCCCGATGAGTCTTAGGTGATATCTTAAAACCAGCAAGGTGGGAAAGGTTCTTGTTAAAACTGCTTTAAGATGTCATTACTCAAGATTGTTCAGATTTTATAAACGTTATTTTTGAAAACGTTATTAAGGTTTTGAAAACCCGCGCAGCCTATATCTAGCAGTTTCGATAAAGTACGGATCAAATCATCTAGAAAGTTAAAACCCAAAAAGAAAATTTAATAGCGGCCTTATTACACATTAAAACCCAAAAATAAATAAAATTAAATTACTAAAACATAAACGAAAACCAGTCTTATTGCAGTCGCTGTGGCCATCCCGAATCTCTCGCAGCTCCAAGCCCACTATGGTTGAGGGTTACCTGCAGGGATTAATTAAAAAGGAGGGTGAGTTTGACAACTCAGTGTGCAACATTATCTCAACCATAGGCCAAAACAGATCAAGCCTCAGAAACAGAGTTAATTGGGCCTTGGCCCATTACAGGAATCAGGTTAAGCCCAAAGGCCCATAACAGAAACAGATCAGATATAAGCATTATGCAAACAGAAACCCAACCCAGATCCATCCTTAACACCCCCGTACCAGCCTTACACCATGTGGGGAGACTACTCGACCCACCCAACCGCTACACACCACAGATATTTGCAGCGAGGCTGCCAGATATAATTTGCAGTGAGACTGCCAGATAACATTTGCAGCGAGGCTGCCAGATATATTTGCAGCGAGGCTGCCAGATATTGTGACGAGGTCACCAGATATAAATATTGTGGCGAGGCCACCAGATTGCAACGAGGTTGCCAGATAAAATGTGACAGAGTCACCAGATTGCAGCGAGGCTGCCAGAACGCTTCCTCCATCATAACCCATACCCCATGCAACAGATAATCATACTATCATGCAAGATATAGCATCAGATATACTCATATAGATAATTAACTCATGCAGATACATAACATCATACATTTCATACAGAATTGACCCTAGGGGTATAATAGTCTTTTTCACCTAGGGGTATTTTGGTAATTTTCCATATTTAAGGGTATTTTAGTCTTTTTTTCATATTTTCAGAAATTTTATGCCAGTATAGCTGATTATTAGTTCCCAATTAACCACGGAAGTCCATTTGTGCCAAATTTCCAGTTTTGCCCTTTTTGCCTAAAACCCCTAATGGGCCTTGCTAAGTCCAATATTGTCTCAAGCCCTTTAAGCCCAATTTTAGGTTTAGTTTACCAACTTAACATGTTATTACTAACTACGTCGCCAGATAGTCTTTATTAGCCATTTTACCTATTTGGGCTCGGAAGCCCATTAGGCCGATCTTTGGCCCATTGAAACCCAACTTACCGAGAAGCTCGAAATTGCACCTTCTGCAATTTTGCCACTGTCATTTACTAGTTTGATCACCACAGGGTATTCGGTTACCCTCAGACCCCTTTCAAGATAACTTTTTCGGTTACTTCAATCAGACACTTTAGCATAGTTTCGATCATTACGGCCTTTAGCCATCCTAGTCTATGATAGAGACACGTTACACACCTGATACTGTTGAAACCGTTTGAAGAAATCCACGTACGAAGAACCTACAATTGAACGCTAACTTTCAGTCTAATTAATCGATAACCAAATAGCTATAACCCCTTACCCTAATCGGCCTAGATGGCCTAAGCCCTTACAATCTTACCCTTTTTCGGTTATGGACTAAATCGTAACGTCCAACTGCGTTGATCTTCACGATCCTTCGATGCTCGATCCTCTCCTAGATTACGCTGTTACACCTTCAATCCAAAAGAAAGAGGCCAAAAGCCTTTTAATTCAAACGACAATACCCCTAAGGGGTTCGGCTACTTGCCTTAATATCATGAAACCAACGCTATCAGGCTATGAAATACTTACCAATCCAAGCCCTCACCACTGCCACTGCACTTGTAACAATGAGAAAGAAAGGGTTGAGAGTAGAGAGGATTCGGCCAAGCACAGTGAGTTTCGGTCAAAAGGAGGTTCGGCAATGAAGTAGAATGAGAAGGGACGATATATTTGATAGAAGAAGATGGATTCGGCAAATAGGATATTTCGGCTTATGGAAGGTTGTAGAAGAAGAAGTAAAAGAATAGGAGTGTTCGCTTGACAAAGAACAATCGGCCACCCTGAGTTTCGACTTCTTCTTGCAGTTGTCGACAGAGGTTTAGAGAAGAGAGTCAAGGAAGAATGATTCGGCTAGAGAAGGAGGTAATGATGAAGGTTTGGTTTATGGTATAAGAGGAGAAAAAAAAAGGATGTAGAGAAGAGATGTAGAGAAAATGCTTCGGTCAAAATGAGTGTGCGGCACAAAGGTGGATTAAGGTTCGGCTTCTAGGTTTGATGGGAGAGCAAAGTGGCAAAAGATACCTAATAAACTAGGCAAAAATCGACAAACGAAGAAGGGTTTTTCACTTTTAGAGAAATCGGCACAAGTCACCCAAGAACTAAAGGAGCATTCGGCACACTCTAACACCTAGTTGCCGAAAATGCTACCTAAGCACCTAGCCAAATTTGCCTTCCCCAAGAGTCCTCTAACCGGCCACCATCATTCAAAATTCAAACTCCTTGATTTGCTCCTCAACCTCCTCCACAATATCCTCTCAAGACCGATTCAACACTCCTCAAGTAGAGTTTTATTCTGCTTCAAATTCCTGCCTGCTCCTTGCATAAAAATAACGCCTTCCTTGCATAACCTGGGACTTGAACCTTGGCCTTCCCATTCATTTAGGCGCCACTTTTGTAGCTCCTAAGTGGCGTCACACAACCATTTTACCAGGAGCTCCCTTGTGCTTCACTTTAACCAAATTTATTTAAGACCCCTACTTCCAAAAGTTCCCTATCTCCCTAATGAAAAATTTAGAAAATTTTCCCGAGTTTTTAACCAACACTTGGGCCTTCCATAGGCCCAATAACATTCTCAAAACACGAATTTCACAACCAAATGCCAGAGTTCAAACATTTTACTAGATGAACAATAATTCAAGAAAGACCAGAATTTTAGGGCGTTACATGCTAAATTACTAAAAAGGGATTAAATTGCATCAAATAAATTTTATGCACACTATCATAAAAAATACTTAAATACCATGTATCTTTGGTATTAAGGTCTTAAATGGAAAATAAGCCAATTTTTGAATTAGTGGACGACAATAATGCTATGTATATGATATTATATGTATTCTATAAAGGTGTTGTTAAATTAAATTATTTTTATATTAATGAAACAATAATAAATTAAAACAAAAGGGTGAAAAGAACAAGGCATTTGCATGTTCTTCTTCATTGCCGTAGCTAACAGAAATAAGAAATAAAAAGAAAAGCTCTATCTCATTCAGTCATTTGGAGACTAAAATTCAAGGTTAGTTTTGTGTATATTTTGATAAAATATGTATAATTGACTTGGTTGTTAAGTTGTTTTTATAGCCCATGTGTCAATTTTTAAAAATTTGGAGGTTGTGGTAAATCGACCATGAGAAAATTCTTGAATGTTTTGGGATAAATCATGTACAAAGCAAATGAAGATTTCGTGAGCAATTTGGTGTGTACCTTTAGTATGTAAATGAACCATTTGATTGTCCATGCAATGCTTGTTGAATAGATGTGTAAGTGATTGGGTTTATTCGGCCGATTGGTAATGTATTTATATTTATATATACAATTATGCATGAGGTTAAATTATATGCTTGAATGTGTGAAAATGAGTAATTAGATGTACAGCTATTTGGAGTAATTAGATTTGAAGTGGAATAATGATATTATGGGGCTGTATAGTACACGTCTTAAATGGATAATTTAGAAGCTGTGGATAGAAATGGTGTTGAGAAACATTAATAAACTCTTCTTGAACTTTTATTTTTGTTTAAGTGAATGATAATTATAGAAACGATTGAAAACTCTATCAAAATATTGCCTTAATAGATAGTGTTAATTACTGCTCTGTATATACTGTTTTTTTATGGTTTCTCAATTGCTGTGTTATTACAGTAGTAGATTGCTGTTCGAATGGCAATAAAGATGGTTTAAGTGCCTTTAAATTTAGGCTAATTATGGTTGTAGTGCAGATGAATAAATGGGGGCGTATTCATGATGCCTGATGTTTAAAACAGAGTGTTTTGCTGTTGCCGTTAATGTAGCTAGAAACAAAATAAAAGACCAGCTAAATGCAACCATTATTGAAGTATTACTTAAGAATAAGTGTAGGGTAGATGCTATAAATATTCATGTCTTTAATGTCGGTTAATAAGTTGATAGAGGATGTTAATTAGCTGTATATTTACTTTGATTCGGGAGTTTATGAGACAATTAATTATAACAGGAGAAAAAGGGTAGTCTTAATATTAGTTATTAAAGAGCAATTTAATGCTGTCCGTATATACATATGTGTCATTGAAACTTTAAGTTCATGAGATCAATACAAATTCTTGATGTATTCATGTTGTTCAAAAATTGATAATAGTTTGGGTTGAGTTTGACGTGATATTTGAATTAGTTAATATATTAATTTATTTTGCTTTTGATCATGAAACAAATAGACTGGTTATAACCCGAGAATATGAGAAGATCGCAAAATAATCATTGAAGAATCAAGGTAAGTCCTTAAATTATGTTATGTACCTAATTTGCATCAATGATAATTATACTATCCGAATTGAATTATTACAAATGGCTATGACATTGCTGAATTTGAATTTAAGAATTTAATGGTATTATTTGATGTATATTGAAGTAATTTAAGGTGAATTATAAGGTGAATAATAATATGTGCACTGTCTTTAATGCAAAGGATAAATGATAATGGGATTACTTATTGTGTCCCAATTATGATATTTAGATGTGTCTTGTGTGATTTTGAATAGTTGAAATGTGGTAACTATAATATCATTAAAAGTGCCGATTAAATTATGAAATGGAGAATTTATCAAATTGATATGTATATTGAATATGCTGAATGTGAATTTGTTTTGAAGGTTATTGATCCAAGTGTTTTAGTTTAAATCAGGCTTTACGCCTAGCAGGATTTGAGCCGGTGAATAGTATTAAGCTCAATGCTTAAGAGGTATAGTGCCTATGTGATTTCAAAAGGTAAAATTTAGATTTAAAAGTTTGGGTAAGTCAGATTAGCAAATATTGGATTCAGGTATGTTTATAATTTCTGGAATTTATTTCCATGAAGATGCATTCGTGAAGTTGTATTATTAAAATGTAATTATTAGCATTGATTAAGAAATATAAAGTTGGAATAATATATTGCTAATAAGGCACTTGTGAATTTGACCATTCGGTTATGAAATCTTAGTCTATGTGAATAAAGTTGTAAGCTAAGTAATTGGGACTTAATTAGTTGATTAGCTATTTTGTATTGATATATTGAATGCATGCGTATTTGAGTAGTATATCTTGTCATATATTATGAACATGTATATGCAGTTATAATTCGATTCATAAGAGAGTGTGTTTGAGAGTAAAGGTACTTTATTAACATATACATGCACATTTGGTTTCAATTTAATTTACATGTGAAAAAAATTTTGGTTTACATGAAATCGAAAATTGGTGATTTAAAGTGAATGTGATGGTTTATAGTAGGAGTATTCAGTTTGTGAATGAACAATTAGGATCATTGAAATGTTTCTTAAATATATATATATAAAGGTGATATTATTTATGGTCTATTGTATTCGACCGAACAAGTGAATTTGGTATATGAAATTGGATCTCGTTTTGTGAACTTGTGTAAATGAGTGGAAGTATATTAGTCGTGTAATGATGGTTGGCTTTGAAAATTTAATGAAAACTTATAATATTTGGCCCTATAAGTATTCGGTCGCATAGTTACTTCAAGTATGAGAACTTACATCTTATTTCATGAAATTAGGTGTATAAATGTGTGTACTTATATTGGGGTTATAAGGACATCTTAACTTGTGAAAAGTTCATATTACTATACATTCTTGATTATGTGTGATCGACTAATGTAATAACCAAGTGATAGAATTATACATATTATTGAGAAATTTCTAAGTTGAGAATAATTATGATGTCGGTATTATAAATTAGTTAATACCAACTTGAAATAAGGTAAGGAAATTACTATTGTAAACACGGATGCCTTATGAAGTATGTTTGGATGTTACTATGTATATGTGTATAATATTATATCTCAATTCACAAATATATATATATATATATGTGTGTGTTTGCATAACGGTATTAAGTCAAATTTTGAATGTATACCTTCGGCCATGAATGGTTTATATGTGAATATTTATATATATTTATATAAGATACATGACTTCTACATTTGAAATTAAACTTCATTATGATAGTAAAGTTAGTTTTTAAGAACTTATACATATGATCGTGTATATGTACCTTTAATTAAATCAGGGTATTATAGTTTTTGGAATTAAATGGGCGTAGGAAATTATATGTGTATGAGTTAAATTATAAGGGCTGTTTTTCTTTGAAATTTGGCCAAATAGAGGTGTATAATAGTTGGGATAGTGTTATTTTGAGTATGAAAAGTTGTTTAATATTATGTTAATTAGAAAATAAAAGTATTTAGTCAAGTGACTTGTTAGTGTTAAAATATAATGTTAATAGTATGATTCGATTCGATTGAAGTATCTGATTTTTCATTCGAGTTATTTAAATTTCTTAAGACTTACTAAGCTATGAAAGCTTACGCTGTGTTTTCATTTTTATTTTTATTTTATAGATTTTGAATTCGTGATTCGAGCTCGGGAATCGTCGAAGAAGTTTTATCACACTATCGATTGTCTTCGGTATTTTATAAAGATTTGGTTTTTTTTTTTTTGAGTTTATGGCATGTATAGGCTAGAGTGTGTTTTGAAATATTGCATTTCGGTTTGTAAAATTTGTCCATGTGAAAATGGCTTATTAATTGTATATGAAAGATTAAAATGTTGACTTTAGTCTCGTAATGCCTCGTAACCTATTCCGGTGACAGATACAGGTTAAGGGTGTTACACCGTGTGTAATACTGACTTGGTTTAAGGTTGACACGGTTGAGACACACGGGCAAGTGGCCAGCCCGTGTATCACACACGGCCATGTGGTGTACCCGTGTGGAAGTGCTCAAGCCATGTTGAATTCTGATTTTTGGCCTATTTTGTCCGTTTTTAGCCCGTTTCTTGCTCTTTTCACTTTCCTATGCTCACCTAAGTATAAAAAATGAATTTAAAGAATTAGGAGCATCACATTCATTAAATTATAAAAGAAATCATCCAAAAATATGCTAAGTATAAGTTTAAAATATGTTTCTTTTACGGTTTATCAAATACCCCCACACTTAAGCATTCGCTTATCCTCAAGCAAAATCCTCAACTCATAATTAAAATTAATTCTTCTCAATTTATAATTCCTATCAATAATGTTTCGAAATAACCCACAAGTAATCTTACATTGAGAATTCAACTAAAAGAACATCAAAGTTTCAAACAATCCAAGTTGAGCATTTTATCACAAAAACATAGGTGTTTCCCTTTATCTAGATAGTTACCTTTGATTCAAAATTTCAGAGTTGACATCCTCATAAAAGATTTACTCAAATCACTCAAGGTGTTTAAGGTTCAAAAATAAGCACTCATTAGTCAAACATGAAGAGTTATTACCATAATCTTGCATGAAAATCAAATCTCCACCACTCTAAATTGAAAGGATATACCAATCAAAAGGTCTTTAGAGGGTTGCAATGAGGCTTTGGTTAGGGGCGTGGATATAAGCTGAAAAGGAGGGTTAGAATTGAGATTGAACTGAACAATTACCTAACTAGAAAAATAAAAAATAATGAATAATTACATCTTGAATAACAGAATTGAGCTTTTCCTCATGAATAACACTGTTTAAGTTTAAGCACTATATAATTTCATAACTAAATAATAATTCAACAATTGAACTAACTTTGTGTATGTTTTTCTTTTAAGAACAAATCAAGTATGAAACTTTACTAACTGAATAAAAGAAAATAGCTAGGCAATTTGTTCAATTCAAATCTCAACAAAAATGAGGATCAAATTAAATGAGGGAAATTCTCAAGGAATAAAAAATAGGCTTATGGGTTAATATTGAGGGAAAATTAATAAATGATTTGTTAGGCTTAAAGGGGTTTACTAAGGGTTAAATATGAAGGTAGGGCTTTATGGAGTGAGTAAGTTAAAACCTAGGTGCCTTTATCATCTCGGTATATCAAATTAATGATGTGGTCTCGACATGTATAATCGAAGCAAGTTCTAGAATAACAAATCAATATTGACATACTCATAGCAACAATAAAAGTGAGCAAAAAAGAGTATATCCTCTAAAAGCTCAAGATCTCACAAAAATTATGGCTTTTGATGTCAATCCTGTGAATTTCAAATTTCAAGATAACACCTAAAGTTGGGGAAACAACCTAGAAAAATTTGAATTCTTAAAAATCAACTTATCATGCTTGATTCTCTAATGACTTAAAGTTTAACAATCAATTCACAACTACCTATGATTTAATTCAAAACATATCAATAAAAATCATAGATCAATCAAAATTCATTTTAATAGGAATAAGGAATTTACTTGAGAATAAGATAAAATTAAGGGATTTTCTGATAATGCTAGGGATGACCCCCCACACTTAAGATGTACATTATCCTCAATGTACAAAGATAAATAATAAGAATAAAGGCATAATATCATAAGATAGGGAGAGAAGTGAAACTCCCTGAATTTTAGATGAAATCCTCGGAATAGTGAAAGCGGAATTGGAGACAGAGCTACCTGAAGTTCATGATTCTGAGCTACTTAAGAAAATAAACACAACTGTGGAGAGAATTAAAGTATTACTCGATAAGAACCATGAAGGTAAACAAAGTTCAAAATAAAATAACAACTTTGTAAAAGAAAAAAAAGAAAAACATAACAAAAATAAAAATAACAATAAAGATAATATTAATATTAAATATAAATAGACTTAAAGGTCCTCGTCATCGGATGCCTCGTGGGTTGATGGTGCCAAAGGTGAGATGTGAAGGTTGTGACAAATCTATCAAAAAGTGGCATCGATGCTGTCGAACTGCTCAAAGCACTACTACTCGAAGCGAGTAAGTTGCTCGGATATGTCGGTCAATGTGGCAGCAGGACGAGTAGGTGAGTGACTCGGTGGTGGTGGAGGTGGGTCCTCGTGAGCTTCAAGGACATCATCAGGAATATCTCCTAAGTCGTCCTGCTCGTCAGAACTAGCTAATCTGTATTGAGCAGGGTTGAAGCCGTGGTGTTGCTCGATTATCCTCATGTGTATCATACTGGAAATTCCTTAAGGAGACATGTGGCCTACAAGGGTGAGGGTCGAAGACATCTCTGGCATGTCGAAAAGGCCAAAATGACGAGCGAGGCGAGACACATAGGGTCCTAAACAGATGGGGCCCCTCCTATGGCGGTCAGTCTGATAGCGAAAGGCAAGCACGATAAAGTAAGCCAAGTCAAAGATGTGACCGGTCGCTATGCTCTAGAGAAAGTATGCATCAGTAGTGGAGACGATGCCGGTGCTCTCCCTCCATCGAGTCAGGGTTTGGGCTAAGATACTATAGATGTATCGCAATGCTAGGGGAAGAGCAGTCGCCTTCGAGCGACTCGCGTCATAGGGAATCTGGCTCGCTGTAAGGTCTATCCAGCAGCAGGAGGGTGAATAGTGAATGTGATGGTGGAGACTAAGAAAGTCCTCGAAGGCCATAAACTCCTCCGTGTAGAGGCCTAGAGAAACTTTAAACTTCGGTACGCTCATGTGCCGTACGAGTCCAACAAAACAGAAAGTAATAGTATCGGCCTCGTCATGAGTACTCATCATGTGCAGTAGATGGAATGTCATGTAGAACTCGAGGGTCAACTCAATATACATGGGCTCGATGATGGCAAAGAACCGATCCCACGAGGCAGTGTCGAGATGGAATTGAACAAGGTGGGCAAGTTGGACTTGCTCCAAGGTGGCCTAATCAATACAGTGGCCCACTCCCAATGGTTGTTTATGGAGGAGCTAAAATAGGTCTTCTTAAGGACCTTTGGAAAATTAGAGCAGAGGGTGGCGAGTCTCGACAGAGGCGCTTGCGAAGGTTGCGCCTGTGCCCTTCCGCTTTTTCGAAGCGGGAACAGCAACTTTAGATTTGCCTCGTGAGGTTGTCATAATAGGCCTGCGAGAGAATAGCACAAGACTTGTATTAATAAACAAAAGATGAAAGATATAATCAAAAAGTATGCAGATAGAGTGAACAATCTCGAAACTAAGTAGTCCTAAACATTTAATCCTAAAACAGTATGAAAACTCAAGTAAACCAAACCAAAAGAACTAAACTGGGAACATATAACTGAGGGATAGCCTAAGTGACATCAAAGGCTGTAAATAAAAATATCTATAATAATGGAATAAAATAATGAAAATGTCAATAACCAAATGATAAATGGCTGAATAAGATATAATGTATGGCTTAATGCTAGTGATGAGCTATAAGAGCATAATAGAATCTTTAACACTATAGTGGAATCAACTCAAACAGGAAGGAAATTGAAAATAAAATCATAAAAACTTTGAAACTACAAGTGACTAATAAACTAAATACAATCAAACTAAAAGAAAATTAATAATGGAAATGGGAAATTACAAAAATAAAAATAACAATAATAAAAATAATAATGGAAGAAAAGATAGAAGGTCTGATCAACGGTGGAGGTAGGTGGTTGCAGAGTGGCGATAGTAGATGTGGCTGTAGACGGGATTGGAGCGAGGGATGGTGATTCCGCAGGGCAGGGGAGGCTGCGGGGCGGTGTGGTTGTTAGCCGACGAGGGAAAGGAAAAGGGAGGGGAGCGGTTTGATAGGGAAGGCGCGTGCAAGGGGGTTCCAGGAGGTGAGCGGTAGCCAGAGAGGGGATAGGGAAGAGAGAGGGAGTAGAGGTAGGTGGTGGCCAGATATGGGTGTGGCAGCAGCTAGGGTTTTTGGGAAGGGATTGGGGAAGAAGATGAAGATGAGAAAGAAAGGGTTTGGGGGTTTTAAATGGGCACGGGTGTGTAATGACCCGTGCTGAGCCACACGGCCGTGTCACATGCTCGTGTGGCTCGGGGTTAGCCCATGTTTATCGTGAAACTTTTATTGCCCTTTCGTCACACGGGCTAGGACAAGCCTGTGTGGCCAGGCCGTGTCCTCCACAAGGCCATATCGCACGGTCGTGTGCTGCTTTGTTAGCTTCTCCCATGCCCGTGTTTCCTTCTGTACGCCCGTGTGGCTCGGCCGTGTATTGCACACGGGCATATGCCTTGCCTGTGTTCATCTTTGACTTGGTTAAAATTTGAAAAATTTAGCTCCAGGTTTCACCCGGCCCTGTCGTGCACCTGTTTGGATTTATCGCAAGCCATGTTGCACGTCTTAATTAGGGAATTTTGACCCTAATTCCACAAGGCCAAGGACACGCCCGTGTGTCCAGGCCGTGTGGGTTAAAAACCTACACTAAAAATATGAAAAATAGATAAAATAAATGGGTTAATGGTGTTAGTGCTCGGGTTGCCTCCCGAGAAGCACTTATTTATAGTCTAAACTTGACTTACCTCTTGTTCACATTGTAACACCTCTTACCCGTGTTCAATGCCGGAACAAAGTACGAGGCATCACTAGATTTTTTTCACTTGCAAATACACAAAACTGGCTATAAAATTTCTTTCAATTTAGAATCTAATCACATTCTTATCATATATACATTAATTCATTTACTAACATGCAAGCATACCCGTTCATGTATTGTATCATTATGACTTATAACATAACTACTTTTAGTCATATCACATGGTCTTATACAACAATAAAATTTCCATTAATTTAGGCCAACATTTTATGCCAACTCAGTAACATATATACATATATTCAAGTCCTTATACATGCCATAAACTTATAAATATTTCAGAATCTTTTAATACTAACCTCAGCCTGATAGTGTGATAGTATCTCCGGCGACCTCCAACTCGAGCTAGCATCTGAAACTCTATAAGAAAAAGGAAGGGAAGGGAGTAAGCATTATAGCTTAGTAAGTAAATATGTAAATAATAACCAATTTATTTCAAGCTTTTATAAAACTTCATAACATTTTCTCATAATGGTATAATTACAAAAACACATAGTCCCACCATTTACTTAAGCCCTTTTCAAGTTGTTTACTTGAGTAACAATCACTAAATTATTTTTATCCAGAGATACAGAACTCCAAATTAAGATCCGTTAATTTTTCCAGAAAATAGACTTACATATCTTCATACCATAAAAATTTCAGAATTTTTTGTTTCGCCAATTGATACGTTTTATTCATTAAAGCTTCCCACGTTTTGCTACCAGACAGTCCTAACCACTCTTCACTAATATTTCGATTTCTCTTTATACAGGATTTGAAAGACGTTCAAGTTTTTTTTTTACTAAAAATAAACTCAATAAGGAATCCACCCATATAAATTATGTTCCATAACTATTTTTTTTACAATTTTTAATGATTTTTGGAAATTAAAACAGGAGATCACGAAATCAATCTGAACCAGTCTTACAAAAATATAAATCTTACCAAATACAAAATTTCTTTGCTTTCTCTATTTCTTTTCTATGAAAACAGACTAAATAAGCTTTAATTCCATATCTCATTCAACCTCTAATTCAATTTCTACCATTTTTGGTGATTTTTCAAAGTTACCTAACTGCTATTGCCAAAAACTGTTATATTTGAAGTTTCACTTATTCATAGATTTCCTTGTATCAAATTTTCATAGTAACACATAACTATATCAAACTTACCAATGTTCGATTACTTATCGAGCACATTGCTCACAACACATATATTCATATCCCTATACTTAACACCATATTTTCATATGAATTTGCAATTAATAGGTTTTCCAGTTGAACACATCGAAATAGTAACAGATATTCGGTGGCCTGCATATAGTACCACCCTTGTAGCCGAAGCTAATTGGTGCACATAGTAGCCTGCACTTAGTACTACACATGTGACCAAAACCATTTCTTACACATAGTGGCCTGGACTTAGTACCACACATGTGATTGAAATAATCGACTACGCATAGTAGCTTGCACATAGTACTACACATGCGACCCAACCATTTGGTAGACGTAGTAGCCTGCATTTAGTACTACACACATGACCTAAACCATCTTAAACACATAGTAGCCTGCACATAGTACTACACATGTGTTATCACAACAGATCATTCGTATATTTTTTATTTCGAAGGTTCAACGAGGAAATTCTTCACTTTTCAACATTTTACCAATTCATCCATATTCAATTTATAATTTACTTCAAGTGAGCATTCAATATGCAACCACGACTCATAATTATAACATAAGTAAAAACGATATATTATTTACATACAAACTTACCTCTGTGCAAAATATAGAAATTTTGCAATTTAGTCCACAATCTTTTCCTTTCCCCGATCAAGGTCGATTCCACATCTTTCTTGATCTAAAATAACACATTTAGATTATTTAATACTCACATTTATCAAAATAGTCCTTAACTCTAACTTTGGCAAAATTATGATTTTACCTCTAAACTTTTGATATTTACACTTTTTCCCCAAGGCTCAGAAATTAAACTTTATCCCTAATCCTTATGTTTAGAACATGTTGATCATTTATTTACCAACAGCAACATCAAATTCCCACTCTAACATATACTTATGAACATTAGGTATTTTTACCGATTATGTCGTTTTACTTGTGTTTACTTAAAACCGAGCAGCACATGTTGTTCATCATAATTTAAAACCTCATATTCTATCATAAAACATCAAAATAAACACATTTCACCTATGGGTATTTTTCCAAATATAAACCCTAGGTTAAATTATTGCTAGAATAAGCTAAATCAAGTTATCGGTACTCCAAAAACGTAAAGAACATTAAAAACGGGGCTAGAACGGACTTACAATCGAGCTTGGAAGCTTGAAAAACCCTAGCCATAGTTTCTCTATGCTATATTCGACCTTGAGGAAGAAGATGAGCAAAAATTTGCTTTTAATTTGATTTTTTTAATTCATTTAATCAGTAAATGACCAAAATGCCCCTAACTTAAAAATATTCTTTTTCACCCATTTCGTGTCCATTTTTGTCCAATAAATTAATCAATGGTCTAATTTCCATTTAAGGACCTCCAAATTAAAATTTCATAACAATTTGACACCTCTAACATGTAGAACTCAACTTTTGCACTTTTTAAAATTTAGTCCTTTTAACTAAATTGAGTGCCCAAACGTCGAAATTTTCGTACAAAATTTTTTACAAAATATTTTCATAAAAATGTAAACCATAAAAATATAAATAAAACACATTTCAATTGAACACCTTTACCTTCTAGAATGCACATTTTACTAGCTTTGCAATTTAGTCTAATTTATCAAATTGGACACACAAACAATAAAATTTTGAAACGAAAATTTCACGAAATATTGCAAACACAAAATAAATTTTCAAACTCAATCGGAAAAAATATTTTGACCTCAAATTTGTGGTTTTGTAACCACTATTCTGTATAGGCCCTATATCAGGCTATTACAATTCTCCCCCTTTAGGGATTTTCGTCCCCGAAAATCTTATTGGTAAAGAGATTCAATATCTTTTCCAATCCTCTTCAAAAGAATACTTTCAGAAACACTCTATCAGCAAACTGAAATCCAGTATAACTAAGTGTCAATTCTATATATTTCTATGTTAGTCGAAAACTATTTCTAATTTTCACAATTGCTTTCACTTTTTATCATACTCACAATTCGATTTAGCCTCGTACAGAAAGTTTCCTGTAGTTGTTTCCATAATCAATAATGTAACCTTTAAATTCTAAAATAATCATTAGGATTTTCATTACCAATCAATCACAATCCAAATAACAGCTTTCATTTTTCAGGAATAAGAGAAATTCCGAGATGAAACTCATATTATCTTTATTTGAATATCACACCCGACTCATCATTGACTATAACAGTCCTGGTTGCATTTTTTCATTCAACTTAACTCTGATAATAAAATGACATCTGAACTCAAAAATCATAAATATCGAATTTCATGTTTGTATACCCGAACATTTACTTCAAATCACTCTACTTTTTATTTCTTTTTAAATGAATAGATAAAATACTACGGTGAGCTCTAAACGATAACTCTTTGAATACCCTGTGTTTCTCAATACACCAATTCTGTCTCAGAATAATAGTATCAGTAATTAGATCTAATTTAAAATTTAGAATCAAAAGTTAGCTCACACTGCATTCATTTAACTTAACACTTACCAATCCAATTCTCAGCTTCTCCAATTTATAACAGAAACGTTGGTTTAATTAGAATCAAAACTCTATCAACAAGGTAAATCATTGAAACCAATAGTCACAAGGTAAACAAAAATTTTCATTCAAGCACCTGCAATATTTTAAGCTTTCCCATAGATTTTTTGGTATTCACACACATTCTTTCAGTTAAGGAAAAACTCAATCGATATGTCTCCATGTCATACTTTCAGGAATATAAATTCTTCCTTCAGACTATTCGTCTATAAATTTATGTATGCACAACATCATTTCTGGACTAGAGGATGCACATGAATACACATAGTTTAATTTATCTTCTAGCTGAACAACTCACTCTGATTAAAATTACTGAGTTGATCCTAACTATTTATTAGCATTCCACAGTGATCAGTTCTTCATATCGTTAGAACAGATCAAACATACAATTTCTCATATTTCATTCAACATACCAGTCACAAATACTCACTAACTATATTAACTCAGATGAAACATAACTTCTTGTTCGAAGTCATTGATAATAGCTAAGATTACCTGGGAAAGGAAATCAATATACAATCTGAACTTGAACTGTTATAATCCTCACCTTTGTCAATATTTACCTTAAAGATATGCCATACATGATATATTAACCCATAAGAATGATAAGAAAACCGAGATAAGGAAATTCAAGATATAAAACCATACAATATATTCAGAAACACCACTCGTACGAAATAATATGGAACCTGATGACTCTTCAAAAAAAACTAGAAGAAAGTATGCACTGTTCATTCATTCTATAGTCAATTGTAACAGAGATAATACATTTTCCATGTAGATGTAAACAAGACAACAGCCAGAAGAAACAGAAGAGTAATTTCATATGAATTCACTGTCAGCTTCTTATCTCTGACGTAACAAAATAGAATACCAGTGGAAAATAAAAGAACAATGATCATAAATCAATCAGATCAATGACACTTTCATCAGAAAACAAGCAACCACATTTACTTGTGATAATGTCTAGATACATAAAATGTTCCGAAAAATTTTCATAGATTACTCAACTGTAACTATCATGTTTAAACATCTTTCTGTAATAACTATATCATCAATATAGCTATCAATTATCAATACCAAAGCTTTAAAATTTTTGAAATCGTAACCATCATACTAATTGAAACCATAGTACCATAATAAGATCAGTGTCTCAACATTATAAATAAAATAATACTTCAATATCAATAATACTTCCCAAACAGAAGAGAAAAGACTGAAAATAGTCCCAATAACAACCAGTCTTATAACATGATATCCACCATCTGTGATTCATATTACTATTCTCCCATATTCAAATTAGGAGTTATAATAGTAAATATAATGGTTTCTAACTAATGAATATCTTTCTCGAATATATATTATATTATATTTATTATATTATATTACATTATATTATATTATATTTATAATTCAGAGCTTTAACCAATAGAAGTAGAAAACCACATCATATGAATCTTTTTATCAAAATTTCTCTCGAGCATAATTGATTAGAAACCAGAAAAGAGATAAAGCAGTACCGCTCATATTTTAATCAAACTTTCAACAATTCCATTTAACATCATGATTAGCCAACTTTACTATAAAATGTAATGACGTTTGACAATGAATAATTATATATATTTCTGTATATAACAAATCATGTAAAATACCCAAAAAAATTATTACTGTAGGATAAATAATCATAACAGCTGTAGTGATATATCTTTTCCATTTTACCACTGTGCAACTAACTACTAGAGTCACCAATAATTCCACATTATTCAATTCACTAATAGAAGTAATTTAGAAGAAATATCCAGTAAATTATTTTTGTAGATATCATACCTGAACAAATTGATTACTCATGAATAGCTTCTTGGTTTTTTAACAGTAACATTGCGTATTCTGAATAATCTTCAGAAAAATCATTTGATATTTCAGTCATAATCATCTTTACTTACTAAGCCATTTCCCCTCTCTAATCACATTATTAACTATTTCACCACTAAAGTCTTTATTTCTCACTTACGAGCTTATTCAATGTAAATCTAATGAACTTCATCATATAACACTATACCAACAAGGAGGAGTGAATATTGTAAAGCCTTTAAAAATTTTGACTTTCATACATACACATATATTGTATAGCATTTCATATCAACATAATATCAAACATTTGATTTATACATCTCACATTTTCAACTCATCATGAACACACTTTCAAGCTTTTTGGTAACACATTCATCATTATCATGTATAAGTATCTATCATTCAAAATAAGCCCATCACATTTATCCACTACAAAGATTCAATCTTATTGATCGATTTATAATATTGAATTGGAACCGTAGCATCTTATCCATATTCCACCACCGTTAATTAATCCATTACACACCATTAACACACATGTATATCAACTCGAACCATAAAGGTCCATCTCAATAAATCAAGATATTCACTAAGTTATACATACTTACTTATTCTCTTTCCGCATTATCGATAGTAGCTCAGTTGGAAAGCATCTTTACTTAACAAAACAATCTCATCGGGGTTGAGAGATATCACACTATCACGTCCACGTATGGCATGTATAGCTAGACTCTCACACACACGCTATGGTAGTCTAAGAATCGACTAAACTATAGCTCTGATACCACTAAATATAACACCTCTTACCCGTGTTCAATACCGAAACAGGGTACGAGGCATCACTAGATTTTTTACACTTCCAAATACACAAAATCGGCTATAAAATTTCTTTCAATTTAGAATCTAATCACATTCTTATCATATATACACTAACTCATTTACTAACATGCAAGCATACCCGTTCATGTATTGTATCATTATGACTCATAACATAGCTACTTTTAGTCATATCATATGGTCTTATACAACAATAAAATTTCCATTAATTTAGGCCAACATTTTATGCCAACTCAGTAACATATATACATATATTCAAGTCCTTATACACGCCATAAACTTATAAATATTTTGGAATCTTTTAATACTAACCTAAGCCTGATAGTGTAATAGTATCTCCGACGACCTCCAACTCAAGCTAGCATCTGAAACACTATAAGAAAAAGGAAGGGAAGGGACTAAGCATTATAGCTTAGTAAGTAAATATGTAAATAATAATCAATTTATTTTAAGCTTTTATAAAACTTCATAACATGTTCTCATAGTAGTATAATTACAAATACCCATAATCCCACTATTTACTTAAGCCATTTTCAAGTTGTTTACTCGAGTAACAATCACTAAATTATTCTTATCCAGAGATATGGAACTCCAAATTAAGATCCATCAATTTTCCCAAAAACTAGACTTATATATCTTCTAACCATAAAAATTTAAGATTTTTTGGTTTGGCCAATTAATAAAGTTTATTCATTAAATCTTCCCCTGTTTCACTACTTGACAGTCCTGACAACTCTTCACTAATATTTAAATTTCTCTTTATATAGAATTCAAAAGATGTTCACGTTTGTTTTTAATACAAATAGACTCAATAAGGAATCCACCGATATAAATTATGTTCCATAACTATGTTTGTACGATTTTTAATAATTTTTAGAAATTAGAACAGGGGATCACAAAATCAATCTGAACCAGTCTTACAAAAATATAAATATCTCAAAATACTGAATTCCTCTTCTTTCTCTATTTCTTTAATATGAAAATATACTAAATAAGATTTAATTCCATATCTCATTCAACCTCTAATTAAATTTCTACCAATTTTGATGATTTTTCAAAAATACCTAACTGCTGCTGCCAAAAACTGTTATATTTCAAGTTTCACTTATTCATAAATTTCCTTGTATCAATTTTTCATAGTAACACTTAACTATATCAAACTTACCAATGTTCGCTTAATTATCAAGCACATTGCTTACAACACATATATTCATATCCCTATACTTAACACCATATTTTCATATGAATTTGCAATTAATAGGTTTTCCCGTCGAACACATCAGAATAGTAACAGATATTCGGTGGCCTGCACATAGTACCACTCTTGTAGCCAAAGCTAATTGATGCACATAGTAGCCTACGCTTAATACTACATATGTGACCAAAACCATTTCTTACACATAATGGCTCGCACTTAGTACCACACATGTGATTGAAATAATCAAGTACGCATAGTAGCTTGCACATAGTACTACACATGCAACCCAACCATTTAGTACATGTAGTAGCTTGCACCTAGTACTACACATGTGACCTAAACCATCTTGAGCACATAGTAGCCTGCACATAGTACTAAACATGTGTTCTCACAATGGATCGTTCGTATCTTTTCTATTCTGAAGGTTCAACCGGGAAATTCTTCACTTTTGAACATTTTACCAATTCATCCATACTCAATTTCAATTCATAATTTACCTCAAGTGAGCATTCAATATGCAACCACGTCTCATAATTATAATATAAGTGAAAACGACATATTATTTACATACAAACTTACTTCGGTGCAAAATATAGAAATTTTGCAATTTAGACCACAATATTTTCCTTTCCCCGATCAAGGTCGATTCCACATGTTTCTTGATCTAAAATAACACATTTAGCTTATTTAATACTCATTTATCAAAACCGTTTGAACACTTACTTTGGCAAAATTATAATTTTACCACTAAACTTTTGCGTATTTACAATTTTTCCACAAGGCTCGGAAATTAAACTTTATCCCTCATTCTTATGTTTAGAACATGCTGATCATTTATTTACCAACGGCAACATCAAATTCTCACTATAACATATACTTATGAACATTAGGTATTTTTACCGATTATGCCGTTTTACTCATTTTTAGTTAAAACCGAGTAGCACAAGTTGTTTAGCATAATTTAAAACCTCATATTTTATCATAAAACATCAAAATAAACACATTTCACCTATGGGTATTTTTCCAAATATGAACCCTAGGTTAAATTATTGCTAGAATAAGCTAAATCAAGTTACCGAGACTTTAAAAACGTAAAGAACATTAAAAACGAGGCTAAAACGAACTAACAATTGAGCTTAGAAGCTTGAAAAACCCTACCCATTGTTTCTCCATGCTATATTCGGCCTTGAGGAAGAAGATGAGGAAAAATTGGCTTTTAATTTGATTTTTTAAATCATTTAATCACTAAATGACCAAAATGCCCCTAACTTAAAAATATTCTTTTTCACCCATTTCATGTCCATTTTCATCCAATAAATTAATCACTGGTCTAACTCCATTTAAAGACCTCCAAATTACAATTTCATGACAATCGGACACCTCTAACATGTAGAACTCAACTTTTGCACTTTTTTCAATTTAGTCCTTTTGACTAAATTGAGTGCCCAAACGTCGAAATTTTCGTACGAAATTTTTACAAAATATTTTCATAAAAATGTAAACCATAAAAATATAAATAAAACACATTTAAATTGAACACCTTTACCTTCTAGAATGCACATTTTACTACTTTTGCTATTTAGTCCAATTTATCAAATTGGACACACAAACAATAAAATTTTGTAACGAAAATTTCACAAAATATTGAAAACAGAAAATAAATTTTAAAACTCAATCAGAATAAATATTTTGACCTTGAATTTGTGGTTTTGTAACCACTATTCCGTTTAGGCCCTGTATCGGGCTATTACACACAAGTCCATAGTGGTTCCAAGAGTTGAAACTCCTTTCTCTTGCTATCAAACTTAACATCAAAATAAGGTTTAAGTTGAGTGCTATTTACCTTAAAAGTGTCATATTCTTTGTGTGTTACCTCGACTGTACCGTATGGGAAAACTTTTAGCACCGTGAAGGGAGTTACTCTTTGTGTGTTGGACTTTGTCGTGATAGCTCGAGGATCTTCTTCATCCAACAATACCTTGTCCCCAACCTTAAATTGATTAGCCTTATGCTCGTCATGGCTTTGCTTTAGTTCTGCGTAGTGTATCATAGGTTCCTCTTTGCTATTGTAACGCCCTGATTTTCGAATTTACGGGATTTTTGTGATTTTGGTGAAATCTTGGAATTGTGGTGTTTTGGTTATTGAAATTGTGTTTAAGTTTGTTGGTGGGCCTTTAGAAGGCCCAAGCCTAAGTTAAAACTCGACAAAAATATCAACTTGGGATTTAAAGTGAAGGGGACTTGGTTAAGTGGGCCTTTAAGAAAAAGTTAGTGAAATGGGACACAAAGAGGCTCTTTGTAACACCCCTAGACCTGTACCCGTCGCAATAGAGTCAAGAGGCATCACCCGACCATCATTTAACTAAGCAACATCTCACTCGCACAATTCATGTCATTAATACATTTATATTTTGACACTCATATATCGGGTCAATGATCAACACTAACCATTTATTTTAAGACCATTCCTATTCATATGATAAAAAGAATGTCAAGTTTAGCAAAGCTCAAAACCAAAATCAACTAGGCCGATTTACCAAGTTCAAAACAACATACAGCATAACATACCAACAAATTTCATATAAACTCCATTTGGTCCTTATGAACAAATCGAAAGGTTGCATTCAACATCATTATTGATCACATTTAAGCCACACATGCTTCATAAAACATATATATATATATATATAAAGATATGACCTACCTCGAACCTAATTTACCAAATGCATAACTTAACTACCATTCACATATAACGTAACCAAGTTTAAAACCATGGACATGGATATAAGGTATTCGGGTAAGCCATTTTTGCATGGCTGATTTAATTACAACTTCAAAATCATATTTGTTTAACGGCAAAATGTCAAGTCTATACATGCCAGTTTCAAGGTTTAGTTACAAAAATACCGAGAGATGTTTTGATAGTGTGGATGACTTCAACCCTGGAATTCCCGAGACCGTAGCTACCGAGTGAGATTTATAAAACAGAAAGTAAGGGCAACAGAGTAAGCAATCATTTGCTTAGTAAGTTTTTAAGTAACAAAATCATTTAAAAAGAAATAGCATAGTAATATCTAAACTTGTTCAATTCATTCTTTGGCCGAATAAAAACATAACTAAAATACTACTTATATCATTCAGATCACAAAGGAAAGATCAATGTATTCAAATAACTTCAATCCTATAGCCGAATACGCCCATTTCATTTTCCATGGCAATCATGTATATACACATGCATTTCACCTTCGTGAAGTTGAACTCTTTTAAAAAAAAATAGAACTCATCCATCAAAATCAGATCATAAACGTTCGAGTGATTCTAAACAATGGTTTAAGTATCCCTACCGGATTTCAAAATCAAAATTTGATGGTAATCAAAGCCTCAACGAGAGTAGAATGCATACCTGGCTATCTTATGGTAGGTAGTACATTTGTTTAAAACTGTGTCAACATTTATTATATGATTTCTAGTACGAATGCCTATGAAATTTTAACCCAGATAGGATGCCCCCACGGATGGCCTTCGGGACCAAGATCGGTTCTTAACACTAGCTTGAAAGCCCTTTGAGTCTAAGCTCAGATCTTAACACTGGCTCGAAATCCCTTCGAGACTAAGCTCGGATCTTAACACTGGCTCGAAAGCCCTTCGAGACTAAGCTTGGATCTTAACACCTAGCTCAAAAGCCCTTCGAGACTAAGCTCGAATCTTAACACTGGCTCGAAAGCCCTTCGAGACTAAGCTTGGATCTTAACACCTGGCTCGAAAGCCCTTTGAGACTGAGCTCAGATCTTAACACTGATTAACATTCACACGTATATATATATATATTATCACATTTGGATATCATTCCTAATACTCAAACACAATTACAGCATGTTTACCAACCATACATCATTCGGTTCTCTAGTTATAATCAAAGAACACAATTTCGTTCAAGACACAACAAAGTTCAATGCTATCATTCGGCCTCCAAAGATTTTCACAAATTATCTTTCCCACATTGATATTCAAGCATAACCTTTATGTCTAAGTTTATATATATTATACTTATGTACTATAACTTCATCATGTCATAAGTTGGAATTCGTTACTCGAGAACTTACCTCGTATCTTTCTGAGTAATTACGGGTCAGCTATTCCGTCACTTTTGCTTTCCCCTTATCCGAAGTTGCCCCTAAGTGCTCTTGAGCTTAATTGAGCAAATTAAGTCTATTAACTTCATATACTACACTTAATCAAGCAAGAAATACAATTATCAATACTATATCACAAGTCATGCCTAGCTTAGGCTAGATCGAACATATAAAATCTTTTAACTCAACTTACAAATCAGGACATATTAGTTATCAAAGGTCGACCATGATACACATAGTGAGCTCCATTTTTTACTCCCATTCGGCACATAAAAACATACACAAAATTTTCCACACAAGCTAGTATTTTAGCAATTAATATGATACAAGTTAAACCCAAAAGTTTACAATAAAATTTCAAGGTACATACATAGGGTCCATATACAAGTTTATTATAAAACACCACCCTTTAAACTTTTTCTTTTTTTTTTT
The DNA here is from genome assembly GCA_020496765.1 of Gossypium stocksii. Lineage (NCBI taxonomy): Eukaryota > Viridiplantae > Streptophyta > Magnoliopsida > Malvales > Malvaceae > Gossypium > Gossypium stocksii. Next base: position 54,979,133 of record CM035621.1, read on the forward strand.
ACAAGCCCTTCTTTAGGACATGAATCATAGCTGAATGCTTCCCTAAGGTTTTCATAAGTATTTTAAGATTCAATTTCTAAATTGCTCAATGCCAACCATCTAGCTCTATTTACAAAAGACTCTCGCAACTAAAATCCATAAGCAAGTCATCCAATTCCACCATTTCAATAAGTATTTTATACCAAATCTAATAACTAAACATTTTAATGAGATTCATACCAAGACCGAATATTCATTAACAACCAAAGCATATATTCAATAATTTAACAATGTGTTTAACCTCCATGGCTGAATAGATCCTTTCTATTGCATTTAACTACCATATGCTTAAAGTATTTAAAACAAGTTCATGAGTTTCTAATTTCATTATTTCAACCATTCAAAGCCTATCTAATTGCTCAAATAGATTTCTAATACAAGAATTAAGCCAACTTACTAACCTTAACACCCACATTTGGCAAGTGACCACACACACACTCTCATAACCGAATTTCCATACTACTAAAACCTCAATACACATATTCCCCATATTCAACTTCAGTTTAAGCCCGCAACTCATAAAACATAAGGAATAGAAATCATCTTCTAAGTTTCCTACCTTAACTGAATGCCCATATTACCATAAAGATCAAAATTCACACATGGGCTCAATCAAAAACCTATCCATCAACTAAGATTTCATAAAATCTCAAAGAATGTACCTAAAACTTACCTTAATGAAGTAAATAGAAGACCGAATGCCTAGCTTCTTTTCCCCTTTAGTTCACGGCAAGAACAACAAAAACATAACCAAAATTTCTTTCTTTCTCTAATTTCCTTATTTTAATCACTAATATCTAATCATATTCCACTCACCAAATTTTAACAAATAAAATAATAATGTAACCAAAACATCAATTGCATGGCCAGCCACTTACAAATAAAAGGGAAAATTTGACATGTAAGCCTAACTTTTTGATAACATGCACAAATCAGCCACTCAAGGATTTACCCCACTTATTTTTAAATTTCTCATCTAAGTCCTATTTAATAATTCATCATGAATTTCATATTAAAGTAACAATACTTCACCCATGCATAATTCACATATCAAGATTTTATAATATGGTATTTCTCAATTTAATAATTCAGTTTTGTGGTCCCAAAACCACTTTTCGACTAGGGTAAAAATAGGGATATTACACTCTTGGTAGAGTGGCAATGTGGCACCACTAAGCTCCTAAAAAAGTGGTGTGTGGACTGAGTGCTAGGGCCAAGGTTCTAGTTGCAAGTTAAGCAGATGATTCTTTTAATTTTTGGTCATGTGGATAGGGGTATTTGGCTAGGGCTTTAAGGGTTGCAATTTTTGCAAATAAAGGGAGGTTGTGCCGTTTGTTTGAATAGCCTTTTGGGTAAGCTCTAATTTCTTTTTCTATCTTGTCAAATTAGGGTTTTGCCACTTAGGGCTTTCTACTTTTGATCTATTCTCCCCCTTAATGTACCAAAAAGCCGAAAACTCAAGCAAATTCTCCATTTGTGCCAATTTGCTTTAGCCAATCTTCTTTTCTCCCTTCTTCCATTATTTTTCTTCTTCTTTTCTTCTCAAGTCGAAATATCCCCTTCACTCTACCCATCTCTTCTTTCATTCTCTTTTCTTTTCATTCCCATTCTCTTCTAATCCTCCATACCCGAATATTCATAAAAGCCGAAATCCCTAAAGGTTGCTCTTGTGTTGATTTGTCTATAGTTGAATCCTCCTATTTTCTCCTTCTCTTTTGGCTGACTTTCACATTCTTAAAACCCCTAACTTCTGTCAACACCACCATTTCAAATCCATAACATCGAATCATCTTCTTCTTCATCTCATCAAAAGCCGAAATCACCATATTCATAGGGACTTAGTAGACGAATCCTTAGATCTCTAAGACTCATTCTCTGCTAGTGTTTAGGGGCTAGATCTACATCAAATATGAGTAGAAACGGAAGTGGAATCGTTTTGGTTGAGAGAACCTGTGGTAAGTACTCGACATATTTGATTCTATTCTTTATTTCAGGATTTAGAAAAGCCGAAATCCCTAGGGGCATAGAGAGGCTATCGATTTGGGGCTTGAGACTTTAAGGGTTTCAACAATCGATTTATTTTGGTGTTAGTGTGATCTAGAAGCTACCGATTGAGGGCTTGGACAAGTGGAACGACTAGATCTAGATCTAGTCACTAATTTCAGCAAAGGTAAGATCTCAAGGGCCTTAGGTGATGATGGTCGATTATGATAGGTAAGATTATATTGGTTATCATTGGATTTTGAATCTGATATGTTAAGTGACCGATTGTAGGACACTCTGTGGGAGATTGTGGTACCATTCGTCGCAAATCAGGCGTGTATTGAACACCCTTCTGTAGTCTAAATCAGCAAAAGTTGAAAAGCTGAAATGCCAAAATTCTGGCATTTTGTGGGCTTGTGAGCATGCGAATGCTCATAAGTCATTGGAGATCATTGGATCTATAATCACAGGTGGTAAGATGGTTGAGTGTGCAATTTCGTGCACTTCGGTAAATTTGAGCCTCGATGGGCTGAAATTGGGCCCAATGGGCTTACGGGCCCATATGGGGAAAAAGTAAGCGGTAAGTGTGTTTTGGTATTCTGGAGGTTAAGGTTGTTAAGCTAGACTTAGAAATTGGGCTAAATGGGATAAATTAGCTAAATGACATTGTAGGGCCCATTAGGGGTTTTAGGGCCCAATGACTAAAAACTGCTAAAATGGGTTAAATTAACTACTAAGATGTAAGTTGGACTATTAGGGACTGAAATATGCATAAAACCCTAAAAATTGGAATATTTATTGAAATACCTCTTAAGGGTGAAAAATTACTATTTTACCCCTAGATGCAAAATGACTGTTATACCTCTAGGGCTAAGTTTGATTGAAATGCATGTTTTTTTGTTTCTGTTCATTGTATGCCATGACATGATTATCTATTGCATGGGACTGGGTTTATTGATGGAGGAAGTACTGAAAGTGGCTTGACCACGTACTGGAGGCTTTGCCTCATTTTACTATTATCTAAGCAGCTATGCTGCAACTGTGGAGTGTAGGGCTTGGTGGGTTGAGTTATTCCCCACATGGAGTGTAGGGCTGGTACGGGTGGAGTGTAGCGGTTGGATTTAGGTTGGGTTTGGGCTTGCATTCATTTCTATTCTGTTACTAATATGGACCTATGGGCCGTACTGTTATCTGAATAGGGCTTCAGCCCAGTTATTACTGAGACTGGATAAGGCTTAAGCGCAGTGGGCTTGAGCTAATTTGGGCTCTGGATGGGTTTCTTTGCACACTAAGTTTCCAAACTCACCCCATTTTTCCTTCCATCTATGCAGGTGAGCCCTAGACTGGTGGACTTGGAGCTGGGAGGGATTTAAAGTGGCCACATGGACTGCAATTAATTAATAAGTTTTATTTTATTTTGATTTTATGTCTATTTGTTTTAAATTTATTCCATTATGGTTTTGGGTTGTAATAAGGTCGCTTTAATCATTATGGGTTTTCAACTTTTTATTCATACGTTACCTCTAATGCTATGGACAAAGTTGCGCGAGTTTTCTTAAAATGTATTCAAAAATTTTCAAAATCAATCACACGTTTCAAACGAGTAACAACGTTAAGTTTTAACATGATTCTCTTAATAACTAGAAATGAATAGGACGTTCACCAATTAACCGGGAATTTCTCTTAAAACTTCACTACCGGTTTCCCAAAGCACACCCTAATATTAGTAACTAGGTAACATGGTTAGTTGTAGGTAATGTGACACACCAGACTTAGCCGTAACGTCTGGGCTGGGTTTGGGGTGTTACAGCTATAGTTTAGCCATTTGTCTAGTTCATCAATTTGTAGCATTCGCTCTTCATGGATTGCTCCTTTGTTGTCACATGAACTTAAACATGACTCATTTGAGCTTTTGCGAGGGATGTCCTGAAAGACGGTTGAACTATGAGGTTATTCTTATGAAAAGAACTCATAATATCATCTCTATCCGTAGATATCCTGACAAAATCACGACCTTGAAGAGTAATCATGTCATCGCCTACAGGAAGTGTGAGTTCACCTATGCCCACATCAATAATAGTCCTAGCAGGTGCTAAAAAAGGTCGCCCTAAAATTAAGGGCACATCGCTATCCTCATCCATGTCTAGAACAACAAAATCTACTGGGAATATGAATTTATCAATTTTAACAAGAACATCTTGAATTATACCGCTAGGAAATCTAATGGTTTTGTTTAAACATTTTATAAGGCATTACATTAATACTAGCCCCTAAATCAACTAATGCATTATCAGCAGTTAAACTACCAATTAAACAAGGAATCATAAAACTCCCTGGATCTTTCAATTTGTTGGGTAGCTTGGTTTGCAAAATAGCTTAGCAAACTGCATTTAATTCTACATGCAATGACTCATCCAACTTTCGTTTGTTTGCTAAAAGCTCTTTTAAAAATTTAACGATGTTTGGCATCTGCGAAAGAGCTTCAATAAACGGCAAGTTAATATGTAATTTCTTTAAGAGTTTAAGGAATTTACCAAATTGTTCTTCTGTGTAGTCTTTCCCTATCGCATTTGGGTATGGCACATGAGGCTTATATTCTTCAACTACTAGTTCTCTGCAGCTTACCTTAACCTTACCTTTACTTACCTCATTTTCTTGCCTCGGTTCTGATTTGCCATTAACTAACCCTCCTTCATCGAGCACAGTGATAGCATGGAGTTGCTCCCTTGGGTTAGTTTCTGTGTTACTTGGCAAGCTGCCTTGTGGTCATTCTCAAATCATCTTGGCAAGTTGTCCTATTTGAGTTTTGAGCACCTGAATTGACGCTTGTTGATTTATAAGTGTTGTCTTATTTGAGTTGCTCCCTTAAATTGACGCTTGCTGATTTTTAAGTGTTGTCTTATTTGAGTTGCTCCCTTGAATTTACGCTTGCTAATTTTTAAGTGTTGTCTCCAAAATAGTGTTGAGATCCGGGTATTACCAGCTAAGGGTGAAAGAGTCCGATGTGCTGAAAACTACTTTCAGAACAAGATACAGACACTATGAGTTACTTGTAATGCCTTTCGGTTTGACTAGCTCCCCGGTAGTATTTATGGACTTAATGAACTGAATTTTTAGGCCGTACTTGGATAAGTTTGTGGTGGTATTCATAGATGACATTTTGATTTGTTCTTATGATGAAAATGAACATGTTGAACATTTGAGAACGGTTTTACAAATTTTGCGAGATTGTAACACCCCAAACCCGGCCTAGACGTTATGGCCAGATCTAGCGGCGTAACATTGAAGGCTGAAATGTAAAATTCAATGTTGAAGAAAAACCTTGGAAACCCTTGATTGTTTGCGGTTTAAAATAGTATTTTTCAAAACGAGTTTTCAATTTCAAGCAAGTCTCGTCTTATGAAATACTTTGGTTAAAAAACAATTATTAGTGGAACTTATATATATTAAGGATTGATTAAAACTTTAAATTAGTGTTTGAAAATCTCAGTTTTAGTATCCATTATCAAATTCTCATGTTTCCAAAATAGCGGAAGCTCCTTCTTTGAAAATGTTTGCATACTTATGTTTGATCCATAATTCATTATTTTCTTTTTAAAACACGAAACCTAAACTAGTGGCTAATCAATCAAATGTAACAAAATTCCCAATATCAAAAACCAAAACCGGAGAAAGGCCTAATTACAATAAAACCTAAAAAGAAAGCATTTAAAGTAATGTAAAATAAAGTACTAAAATTTATAGCTGTTCGTAGTGTGGCCACCTCTGAGTCATCCAATACATCAAACTGCCTACTGAAGATTACCTGCAAAATTAAAAAGGAGGGGTGAGTTTTTGAATACTTAGTGTGTACTTCCCTCATCGATAACATAGCATGCATCACATCAATTTGGGCCTAAGCCTATTACAATAATGGTGGCATTTGGGCCTTAGCCCATTATAGCCTCAGTTAGGCCTGAGCCCATATCACAATCAGAATCAAAATATGCATGCACAAATACCCTAACCAACCCTGCACTCCGTATCCCGTCCAACCCTACACTCTTGTAAGGATTAAATAGACCCACCAATCCCTACACTCCCAATGTAGCACCTGTTGCGGCACTAACCAATATTACAGCAGAGCTGTCAATCACATAATGGGCTTAAAGCTGTCGGTGGATCCACAGTCGTTAAACGACCATGCGACCCTAACAAATCATATACTTTCTCCATTCTATGAACCCATCCCCATGCAACATAATATCACATGAATGCAAACATATCATAAAATGGCATACAATCTCAGTTATATAACATGCAGGGGCATTTCCGTGATTTTTCCCTTCAAGGGCATAACAGTCATTTTTCACTGGAGCCTAACTACATGTACCGACCCCTGAATAAGTCCACAGTTGTCCCGTACAACTTATGCAACCTCTAGCAATAAAATGATACAATTGGGCCTAAAAACCTAATATGCAGCCCAAGTGGGGCCCACACTCTCAAGTGGCCCACTAAGCCCAAGGCTACCTTTGGCCACGTGAACGACATGGCCAGCTCGTTATTTACTATCCATCCATGAGTTTTACCCGTGTGGCGCCCACGAGTCCACTGGGCCCACATGGCCTATTTCGGCCCATTTGGCCTAAAAGCAGCCCCAGCCTATGAGATCGCTTATGAGGCCCCTGTCGTTGAATTAACTTTTCCCACATGAGATTCGTGCACCCGTGTGGCAACCATAGCTGTACTTTCAGCTTTTCGACATTTCAGCATTTCGGCTTTTGCCAATCTATAGTTGAGTGGTGTGGGTACACACCTTAGTGGCGAAGAGGCTCAACTCCTGGGAGCGTAGAACCTATATTCGATTAGGGTACTCAATTAGTCTTTCCATTAAGATTTATCAATCTCTTCTAATACTAAATCCGCACCCAGGACTGATACCTACCTCAACAGAACGAACCTAGTTCACTTGCTTAAACCATTGACAAAGGTTGAATATTTCCCCTTGAAGAACCTCTACATTTCCCAATAGAGACTATTAGCGATGATCACATATTATTGAAACCCTAAATACAAGAAAAAGTCTTCCCTCACAAATCCACCAAGCCTTACCCTTGTTAATAGACAACAATCCAACCAATTGATCAGTTACCAAATAATTTAGCTATGAGTGAAGAAGAACAAAAATCGGCCCACAAGGCTCTCCCTACTAGCACAGCATACAACAATACCTTGTTCCCTGAGACTGATCATTCTATTACTCAAAAAGGGAGAAGAAAGAAAAGCAAGTAAAGCAGAAGTGATATACCATTGCTAGAAATCAAATATACTTACATAAAGCCGAGCGACGAGAGAAGACTGTTTGTGAACTAATCAGCCGATTGTCAGAGAAGGAGTATAGAATCAAAACACCCAAAATGATAGGGAGGGACAAAAGGGACAAGAATCACAACTTAATGATAGGATAAAGAAATGAGAACGGGTTCGGCAGTAATTGATAGAGAGAGTGTATTCAGTTACATTTATGAGAGGGGGAAAAGAGAAGGATAGAAATTGTATAAGTAGAGGTTCGACAATAGAGAAAAGAAAGATTGAGAGGGGAGCGTGAGAGATTGTATTGGGCTTTAGAGAGAAAGAAGAGAGGGGAACTAAATAGAGAGGAAGGAACACAATCGGCTGTGTCAATGACTTGAGTGAAGGATTGAAGGTATTTGGCACCTAGGAGAAAAGTAAAAAGAGATGTAGAAGTAGTAGTCAGTAGGTTGTGTAGGGAAAGAATTGGTTCCACTAAACAAAAGTAGATATGTAGAGGGAAGAAAAAAGAAAAGGAAAAACCCAAAAGTACCTAGAAACTGAAAATGAAAAGAAAAAATTTGACAATATCTACCCTTAGAAAATGACAATGTAATCCAAAAGCCGAAAAGAACACAAAAGTGAACTACCAAAGGCTCTAATCAGTCACTCACCTAAAACCTAGAAGAACTCTAAACAAAGACCTCAAAACCGAAATTGAGGAGTGGAGACTACCTAGCCAAACTCAAATGCCCACAATCCTATTTCGTCTAAACTCTATCCTTCACCACCACTTCCAAGATTTCCTCCAAAAATCCCTCATTGAATTTCTCCAAGACCGATTCAAACTTCCACCATGTAAAGTTTTGATCAAACTCAACCACCTATACGGCACTGATGCAAAAAGGAACCTCTATTGCACCCTCCAAGCCTCGAACCCCATTCCCCTAACACCTATGAGGTGTCACTTACCACCTTTACCATAGGCTTCTATTTGTTAAATTCTACTCATCAAAATTTAAGAAGCATACAACCTAGAGTCAAGGTTCCCCTAGTGCTAAAAATTTTCTTATCCATATGCCAAGGCTTGAACCCAGGACTTCATAGAAACCTCTAACACTCCAAAATCACTTACCCAGTGGTACTAACATACATTTAAAGCCATAATACATAGAATTAAAAACCCAAGATTTTTGGGGTGTTACAAAGATAAACAATTGTATGTAAAATTTAGTAAAAGTGAGTTTTGCCTTAGTGAAGTTGGATTTTTTGGCCACATTGTTTCGAGAGATAGCATTTGAGTTGATCCAAGTAAGATTTCGGCAATGCTTGATTGGAAGCTACTGAGAAATGTATCGGAAGTTAGAAGCTTTCTGGGTTTGGCAGGATATTACAGACACTTTGTAAAAGGATTTTCGATGATCACTTCTTCAATGACCAATTTGCTGCAAAAAGATGCTAAGTTTGAGTAGACAGAGAAGTGTCAGCAAAGTTTTTAGAAATTGAAGATAGAGTTGACTGAGGTGCTAGTGTTAGTGCAACTTGAATCCGGTAAGGAATTGTGATTTATAGTGATGCATCTCTAAATGGCCTTGGGTGTGTATTGATGCAAGAAGATAAGGTGGTAGCGTATGTGTGATAGCCCTATTTTAGACCCTAGTTGGGAAGTGGTTTCGGGACTGCTAAACCGAGTCACTGAAATAATTAAATAAAATAATTTGTGTCTGAATATGTGTTTGTGCATGTGAATAATTTTAATGCCTTGATTTTTGTTGCCAATTGAATATGTTTTGATAGAAAAAGGACTTAAATAGAAGTCTTGAAAGAATGCATGATAATTTTAAAAAGGGTGATTATGATTGTGGTAAATTGAATGGATTTGCATGTCAAATATCCATTTTTGTTTATTAGTGGCTGGCCATGCACCTTTTATAATGATTTTGTTGGCATTTTATTATAATAAGAATTATGTGATTGGTGGTTAACATAATGGAAATAAAATAATATGAAAAAGGGGGGTGAAAATAACAAGAAAATTGTGTGTTCTTCATTTTTGCCGAAACCAACTTAAAAAAAGGAAGAAAAGGAGTTAAGGCAATCGGCCAAACACTAGCTTTAATCCAAGGTATGTTTATGCAAATTCTTGTGAATTAGTGATGAATTTTAGTTGGTAGCCAAGTACTTAGCATAGCCCATGTGTTGAATTTCTATTTTTGTGCATGGATGGTGCATTCGGCCATTGTTAAGCATGTGTTCAAATGGTGTAAAACTTGGAATTTGAGACTATCAATTGTTTAGAGAATCCATGGTACGTTAATTGAGGCCATGATACTTGTGATTGATGAAGTTAAGCCTAAAATGTAAAAAGATAGAACTTATGTGATTCATTGAGTGATTGGAGATTCGGTTAATGTACATTCATGCTGAGTGAGTGTGGTTGATAGCCGAATATAGGATGTAAGGCTATTAGATCATTTTGATTCTTATAATGAGAATTTGTTTGAGCAATAAGATAGGCATTGAGATGTGGATGTAATGAAATTAGATACTCATGAATTTGATGTAACATGTTCTTAAGCTGTTGTAGTTAAATGTATTAAAAAGGATCTATTCAGTCATGGGGGTAAAATATTTTGGTACATTGTACTTTTGAAATTGAGCAATTGTTGAGTACTTGCTTTGGTTGTTAAGAAATAACCGGTCAATGTGATTTTGGCACCTTCAAACTTGCCGAATGTAAGAATTTAAAATAAAGTATGTTCTAATTAATGAAAAAAAAATGTATGATAGCTATGAAGGGAGGACATTCGGCCTTTGTACCATTTTCAGTAAAGAATGTTAGTTATTAGCTTTGATTCATATTAAAAAGGAGTATGAGGGATTATAGGATGTGAGAGCTATTGATTAGTGAAGCAATATGAGATTGGTTTATATGTGATTTGGCTTGTGCATTATACGAATGGAGTTTGATTTCTTCATGGGTGTATAAGTAGCATACAAATATATGTCTTGTTGTTTATATGTGAGTTTCGGCTAAGATACCATAATAAGAAGTTAATAAATGAAATTTTGTTGATTAAGCTCAAGAGCTTCAAGGGACGGCATCGGATAGGGGAAAGGTAAAGATCACGGAATAGCCAAGTCGAAAATTAATCCAAAAGATACGAGGTAAGTTCTCGAGTAACGAATTTTAACTTATGATAAGATGAAGTTATAATACATATGTATAATATATGAGCTTAAAGGTAAAGGATATGCTTGAATGTCATTTTTGGGAATGAAAGTTTTGAGTAATTGTTTGAAAGCCGAATGCTAAGGTTGAATCTTATTGTATCTTGATATGAAATTTCTGTTCTTTGTTTACAACTAATGAACCGAATGAAGTATGGTTGCTAGTATGCTGAAATTTGCATTTTTGTATTCGAAATGTTATCAAAATGTGACATGATATGTATGCTTATATGTGCAAGTGTAAATCAGAGTGTTAAAGTCTGAGCTTAGTCTCGAAGGGCTTACGAGCCAGTGTTAAAATCTAAGCTTATTCTCGAAGGGTTTAAGAGCCAGTGTTAAAATCCGAGCTTAGTCTCGAAGGGCTTACGAGCCACTGTTAAAATCTGAGCTTAGTCTCAAAGGGCTTACGAGCCAGTGTTAAAATCCGAGCCTAGTCTCGAAGGGCTTACGAGCCATTGTTAAAAACCGGGTTTAGTCCCGAAGGCCATCCATAGGGCATCATATCGGGGTTGAAACCCCGTAAATATTTGTACGAGAATCCATATACTAAAGGTTGAGAACATTTTCAAACAAATGTGATACTCACTATAAAATAGCCAGGTATGCATTTTACTCTTCTTGAGAATTCGATTATCTTTGAAATTGTGATTTTGAAATTTTGGTAAGGATGCATAGATCATTGTTTAAAATCATTCGAATGTAGATAATCCGATTATGGTGTATGAATTTTGGTTTTGGAGAGTTTAACTCCATAAATATGAGATACATGTGAATATGTATGGGATTGATATGGAAATTTGGAATGAATGTACTCGGTTTGGTGTCGACCTTAGTTGGATACATTGATCTCTTCTTTGTGATATGAATGATATAGGTGGTATTTTAGTATGTCCTTACTCGGCCATTGAATGAATTTTACAAATTTAGAAGTTAATATGCCATCCCCTTTAAATGATTTTGTACTTAAGAACTTACTAAGCAAATGATTGCTTACTCCGTTGCTCTTACTTTCTGTGTTATAGATCTTTTTCTTGATAGCTACAGACTCGGGAGTTTCAGGGTTGAAGTCATCCATACTATCAAAACATTCCTCGGTATTTTGTAACTTAACTTTGAAAATGGCATGTATAGACTTGACATTTTGATGTAAATTCAAAGATGGTTTTGAAGTTGTAATTAAGTTAGCCATGTGAAAATGGCTTACCGAATATCCTTCATCCATACCCATGGTTTAGTACTTGATTAAGTAATATGTGAATGGAAGTGCATTGTGTAAAATAGGCTCGAAATATGTTATACCTTGATATCTATGCTTTATGAAACATGTGAGGTTTCAATGTGATCGAAGATGATATGCAATGTAATCTTTTTGATATGCCTATATGGACTATATTAAGTTACCTGAAATTGTAGGTATGTTATGTTACATGTTGTTTTGAACTTGGTAATCGGCTTAGTTGCATTTCGATTTTGAGTTTACTAAACTTTGGCATTCTTCTTATCATCTAAATAGAAATGGCTTTTTAAAGGTAATGGTTAAGTGAGATACTGTTAAGTTAAATGAAGGTCAGGTGATGCCTCTCGACTCTCCTGCGACAGGTACGAGTCTAGGGGTGTTACATTTTATTGGTATCAGAGCTACAGTTTAGTCGATTCTCGGACTACCGTAGTAAGTATGAGTCTAGCTATACATGCCATTTGATGTTAATGCGATAGTGTGATGACTTCTGACATCTGAAATATGATTTCTGGTATAGAATGGATCCTGAACCCGATCGAGCCGTAGCAGATGATGTCAAGAGCGTAACGCCTGCTCCCGCGCAAGGGACAGCACCGAATGACTCTCAACCGAATATCAGTCATCGAGATGATGACACGAGACAAGCCTTTTATGCGATGATGAGCGACTGGTTCACCCAATTCCTTAGATCAAATTCAGCTGTTCCACAACCCCCGCCCCCGAATACTCCGCTTTAAACTTATGTGGCCCCTCCTGTGACCGATCCAGTGAGATCGAGTAGGCCCCCAGTCGACAAAATTAGAAAATATGGGGCTGAAGAGTTTCGGGCTACCCCCAGTGATGATGCTGAGCGGGCCGAGTTTTGGCTCGATAACACCATCCGAGTTTTTGACGAGCTATCCTATACGCCCTAGGAATGTTTAAAATGTGCGATATCTCTGTTACGTGACTCTGCATATTATTGGTGGAACACTCTGGTTTCTGTTGTTCAGAAAGAGCGAGTCACCTGGGAGTTTTTCCAAACCGAGTTCCGTAAGAAATATATCAGTCAGAGATTCATCAATCAGAAACGGAAGGAATTTCTTGAGCTTAAACAAGGTCAGATGTCAGTAACCAAGTACGAGAGGGAGTTCGTGCGGCTCAGCCGATATGCTCGAGAATGTATATTATCCGAGGCCATTATGTGTAAGCATTTTGAGGATGGATTAAATGAAGATATCAAACTGCTGGTGGGAATTCTGGAAATTAAAGAGTTTGTCATGCTAGTCGAGCGAGCTTGCAAAGCCAAAGAGCTCGGTAATGAGAAAAGAAAAGCCAAAGATGGAGCTAGAGAGTTCTGTAAGAGATCTACGAGAAAATCTGTTTAGCAATCGTCTAAAAAGATTAGAGATGACTCAGGCCGATCTAAGTATACTTCGAGTTTTTCCAGACGTGATCATCATCGACCTCCCGTGAATTCGCAAGCTACTTTCGTTGCCAGTGTTGGAAATGAACGTCGGGATAGATCTGAGTGCAAATATTATGGTAAATGGCACCCGAGGAGCTGTAGGCATCATGACCGTTCTTGCTTCAGATGCGGATCTGCCGATCATTTTATCAAAGACTGTCTGAAAGTTGATGAGAGCATTCCCGATCTGAGTCAGAGAGCTAGTGGCACGGCTACACGAGGTAGACCACCGCGGCAGGGAGGTAATACTAGTGGTAGTTAGAGAGGGACTAGAGACACTGCAGTCAGATCCGAGGCTCGAGCACCTACTAGAGCATATGCTATTCGTGCCTGTGAGGAGGCTTCTTCTTCGGATGTTATTACCGGTACTTTCACACTCTTTAACACTGATGTTATCGCTCTGATTGATCCCGGTTCAACCTATTCATATGTGTGTGAAACCTTAGCTTCCAGTAAGACTCTTCCTGTTGAGTCTACTGAGTTCGTAATTCGAGTGTCGAATCCTTTGGATCGTTGTGTTCTGATTGATAAAGTATGTAAGAAATGTCCCCTAATGATTAGAGATTTCTGTTTTCCGGCTGATTTGATGCTTTTACCTTCGATGAATTTGACGTTATTCTCGGAATGGATTGGTTGACCGTACACGACGCGATAGTAAATTGCAAGCGAAAGACTATTGATTTGCGATGTTCGAATAATGAAACAATCCGAATTGAGTCCACTGATTTAACCGGGCCACCTGCTGTAATCACGACCATGTCAGCTCAGAGATATGTGAGAAAGGGATATGAAGCGTATCTGGCCTATGTGTTAGACATCAAAGTATCCGAACGAGAACTCGAGACTGTGCCTGTAGTTTGTGAGTATTCGGATGTGTTTCCCAAGGAATTGCTGGGATTGCCACATGTTAGAGAAGTGGAGTTTGGTATAGAGTTGGTTCCAGGTACGACTCTAATTTCAATTGCCCCGTACCATATGGTACCTACTGAATTAAAGGAATTGAAATCTCAGCTGCAAGAATTGACTGATAGAGGCTTTGCACGACCGAGTTTTTCACCTTGGGGTGCGCCAGTTTTGTTCGTGAAAAAGAAAGATGGGACTATAAGAATGTGTATCGACTACAGACAACTAAATAAAGCCACTGTAAAGAATAAGTATCCGTTGCCCTGAAGTGACGACTTGTTTGACCAGTTGAAAGGAGCTTCAGTATTTTTGAAAATTGATCTGCGATCCAGCTATTATTAGTTGATAGTTAGAGATTCCGACGTGCCAAAGACAGAATTCAAAACGAGGTACGGACACTACGAATTCCTAGTAATGCCATTTGGGCTCACTAATGCCCTTGTGATTTTCATGGATTTGATGAACCGGGTGTTTAGGTTGTTTTTGGACTGTTTTGTAGCAGTGTTCATCGATGATATTTTGCTTTACTCTCGCGATAAGATTGAGCATGCTGAGCATTTGAGACTTACACTTCAAACTTTGCGAGATAACCAATTGTATGCGAAATTTAGTAAGTACGAGTTCTGGTTGCGCAAAGTCAGCTTTTTGGGCCATATAGTATCTGCCTTAGGCATTAGGGTCAATTCGAGCAAAATTTCAGCTATTCTCAATTGGAAACCCCCTAGAAACGTTTCTGAGGTTCGAAGCTTCTTGGGACTTGCCAGTTATTACCGACGATTTGTTAAAGGTTTCTCGATAATTGCAACACCCTTATCGAGACTGTTGCAAAAAGGTGTCGAGTTCGATTGGTCTGATAAGTGTCAGCAAAGTTTCGACTAACAAAAAACCCTTTTGACGGAAGCTCCAGTGTTGGTTCAGCTAGAATCTGGCAAAGAGTTCATAGTTTTTAGTGATGCATCTCTGAACGGTTTAGGCTACGTTTTAATGCAAGAAGGCTGGGCTGTCGCGTACGCTTTGAGGCAGTTAAAGCCTCACGAGCAGAATTATCCGACCCATGATCTTGAATTAGCCGCTATCATCTTCACCCTGAAGATCTGGCGTCACTATCTATTCGGTGAGAAATGTCACATCTTCTCTGATCACAAAAGTCTCAAGTATCTGATGACTCAAAGAGATTTAAATTTGAGACAAAGAGGTGGCTAGAATTGCTTAAAGACTATGAGCTTGTTATTGATTATCACCCAGAAAAAGCTAATGTAGTTGCAGATGCTCTTAGCCAAAAATCTCTATTTTCCTTACGAGCTATGAACGTGAAATTAACGATGTCGGCAGATGATGTGTTGGTAGCCGAATTAAGAGCAGAACCAGTGTTTGTACAACAGATTTGTGAGGCTCAGAAAGTCAATGATGACTTGATTACTAAGCGAGCCCAATGTGTGTCATGTGAGGATACAGAATTTCGAATTGATGGAAAAGATTGTTTGAGATTTAGGGACAGATTGTGTGTTCCGAGAAATTCTGAGCTAGTTTCGACGATTTTGAATGAAGCCCATCATAGCCGAATGTCAGTTCATCCGGGTAGCATGAAAATGTATAATGACTTGAAACGAAGGTATTGGTGGCATGGTATGAAGCGAGACTGTAACACCCCAAACCCGGCCTGGATGTTATGGCTAGATCTGGTGTGTCACATGCACCTACACCTAAGTTTATGACCTTTTTGTTAGTTGTGGCTTGAGTGAAATTTTCATTAAAACCGCAAGTCTGGGAAAAGTCATTTTGTTAAGCCTTTAGGTTATCCATACTTTGAACTTGTTGAGTTTTGAAAATGTTCTTAAGATTTTGAAAACCCGCGCAGCCTATAACTAGCAGTTCGATAAAATGTGAATTAAACCATAAAAGAAAACAAAACCAATAAAGAAATTTAAATAGCGGCCTTATTACAATTAAAACCCAAAATAAGATAATAAAATACTTAAAATGAAAAGAAAATCGAATTGGCAGATGCTGTGGCCACTCCGAATCTCTCACAGCTCCAAGCCCACTATGGTTGAGGGTTACCTGCAGAGATGAAATTAAAGGGGGGTGAGTTTGATAACTCAG
The DNA here is from genome assembly GCA_020496765.1 of Gossypium stocksii. Taxonomy (NCBI): domain Eukaryota; kingdom Viridiplantae; phylum Streptophyta; class Magnoliopsida; order Malvales; family Malvaceae; genus Gossypium; species Gossypium stocksii. Next base: position 54,995,353 of record CM035621.1, read on the forward strand.
TGCGCAACATAATCTCAACCAAAGGCCAAAACAGATCAAGCCTCAGAATCAGATTAATTGGGCCTTGGCCCATTACAGAAATCAGGTTAAGCCCATAGGCCCATAACAGATACAAATCAGATATAATATGCAGACAGAAAGCCCAACCCAGATCCATCCATAACACCCCCGTACCAGCCTTACACCATGTGGGGAGACTACTCGACCCACCCAACCGCTACACACCATAGAAATTTGCAGCGAGGCTGCCAGATATTGTGGCGAGGTCACCAGATACAGATATTGTGGCGAGGCCACCAGAACAGATGTATATGTGGCGAGACCACCAGAACAGATATATACGTGGCGATGCCACTAGATTGCAGCGAGGCTGGTAGAACAGATATATATGTGGTGAGGCCACCAGATTGCAGCGAGGCTGCCAGAACGCTTCCTCCATCATAAACCCAAAACCCCATGCAACAAACATCATGATATGGCATATAACATATAGAATCTCATGCATCAGATATACACATGTATTATGAGATATGTCATACAGAAACAGGGAATCATACATTTCATACAGAATTTACCCTAGGGGTATAAAGGTCGTTTTGCACCTAGGGGTAAAATGGTAATTTTCCTTGTTAAGGGTATTTTAGACCTTTTCCATGTTTCCAGAGTGTTTACGCAAGTTCATTTAATTATTAGTCCATAGATATCCACAGAAACCCAACTAAGCTAAGTTTCTAGTTTCACCCTTCTTAGCTTAAACCCCTAATGGGCCTTACTAAGTCCAATATTGTCTCAAGCCTGTTAAGTCTAATTTTTAGGTTTAGTTTACCAACTTAACCATGTTATTATTATCCGTGTTGCCAGAAAGCCTTTTAACGGTCATTTTTTGATTTGGGCTCGGAAGCTCATTGGGCCCACCTTGGCCCATCAAAGCCCAACTTACCAAAAACGTTCAAAATTGCACCTTCTGCAATTCCTTCGCCATAGAATTCATGGTTAACCCCGACGGAGTAAATGATTACTCTTATATATGGCACAAATGCGTTTTTGGTCACTTTCAACCAGTTGTCGGTCACTTTACGGTTATTATGGCTTTTACCACTTCAGTCTAAAAGTTGGGATTAGTTACACACCTGTTAACTGTCGAAACCGCTGACGAAATTCGCGTACGAAAACCTATCGTTGAACACATTAACGTTAGTTTAATAATCTTCAACTATTAAACCAACATCTCTTTACTATAATCGGTTAACATGGCCCAAACATTGAAATCTTACCCCTTTGTCGATTATAGACTAAATCCCGATGTCCAGTCGCGTTAGTCTCCCAGATCCCTTGAAGCACGTCCTTTACTCCCTGCCCTAGCGCATACAAATAGAAGATAAAGCCACAAGACCCCTTTGAGTCCCAACGATAGCTTCCCTTTTAGGGGTTTTAACTTAAACCTTAATTAAAGATTTAACGAAAGAACTAGATTGAGTACTTACCAAAGTGCTAATCGGTTCAAGAAGTGCCTCTAGATGGCCCCCTTAATCACGATCTAAGTAAAAGAAAGAAGGAGTTGAGAGTGAGAGGATTCGGCTACACACAATGAGAGTTTTGGTCAACCAAGCAATCGGCTTTAATGGCCTTTTGGACTCAAGAGGTGGTTCAATGATCAAGGCTTCGGTCAAAAGGAGATTTGGCAATGGAAGAAGGATGAGAAGAGGCAATATGGTTGGTAGAAGAAGATGGATTCGGCAAGAAGGGGTGTTTCGGCTTTAGCAAAGAATAATCAGCACAATGAGTTTTGGCTTATTTTTTTGCAGTTGCTGACAGAGAAGAAAGACAATGGAGATTAGATTCGGCTAGAGAAGGAGATAATGATGAGGGTTCGATTTACGGTATGAGAGGAGAAGAAAAAGAATGAAGAAAAGAGGTGAAAAGGAAGTGTTTCGGTCAAAATGAGTGTGCGGCACAGGGGGTTTAGGGGTAATAAAATTCAGCTCCTAAAGCAGTAAATGAAGAACAGGGTGATAAAAGAAGCCTTTTGCTAAGTACAAATTGACAATAGAAGGGAGTTTTACTAACCTAAAGAAATTGGCAAAAGACACCTAAAGAGAACCTTTGGAAAATCGGCATACCAAGCCACTAATTGCCGAAATCACAAGCACCAAGCCCCCTAGCCGAATGGCACCTGCAGAGTCCCTAAACCGACCACCTCTTTCGAAATTCAAAAGCTCCTCAACTCCCTCCTTGATTTGCTCATTGACCAATTCAAACTCCTCCCCAAGTAGAGTTTAACTCTGCTTCAAACTCTTACCTGCTTCCTGCACAAAAATAAAATGCCACCTTACATACCCTGGGACTTGAACCTTGGACTTCCAAGCTCACTTAGGCACCACCTTTATAGCTCCCAAGTGGCGTCATATTGCCACTCCACCACTGGCCAACTTATGCCTTAATTGACAGATATTTTCTTATAACACCTACCTCCAAAAGACCCCTATCCCCTAAGTAAAAAATACAAAATTTTTCCGAGCTTCTAACCAATACATGGGCCTTCCATAGGCCCATTAACACTCCCTAAACATGCATTACACACCCAAATACTAAAGTTTAAACATTTTATCAGATAAAGAACGATCTAAGAGAAACCCAAAAATTAGGGCGTTACAACTCTACCCTCCTTAAAGAAATTTCGTCCTCGAAATTTACCTTATCCAAATAGATGGGGATATTGCTGACGTATTGCCTCCTCTGGTTCCCAAGTAGCTTCCTCTCTGCCATGATTACGCCAAAGTACCTTTACTAATAGAACCGACTTCCTCCTTAGAACCTTCACGTCTCGATCTAGAATCTATACAATCATAATCTTTAAGCAACTCAATCCATCGCCGTTGCCTAAGATTCAGCTCCTTCTGCGTCAGCAAGTACTTAAGACTCTTATGATCTGTATATATAATACACCTTTCGCCGTACAGATAATGTCGTCAAATCTTAAGTGCGAAGATTACTGCTGCTAACTCCAGATCATGGGTAGGGTAGTTCACCTCATGAGGTTTAAGCTGTCGCAATGCATAAGCAACCACTTTACCCTCCTGCATCAACACACAGCCCAACCCAACATGTGATGTGTCACTGAACATGGTAAAATATTTTCCAGACTCCGGCTGAATCAGTACAGGTGCCTCGGTCAGAACCTTCTTTAGCTTCTCAAAAGCTTCCTGCTGCTGCTCGGTCCAAATAAATGGTACTCCTTTCCTTATGAGTTTGGTCAACGATGCTGCCATCACAGAAAATCCTTCTACAAACCTTCTATAGTATCCAGCTAAACCTAGAAAACTTCGAATTTTCGCCACTGACTTCGGCGGTTTCCGCTCCAGAATTGCTTCAATCTTTCGAGGGTCCACCTTAATCCCCTCAGCAGAAACTACATGCCCCAAGAAAGTTACCTCCCTCAGCCAGAACTCACACTTACTGAATTTCGCAAAAAGCTCCTTTTCCCTTAACATTTGCAGCACAATACGGAGATGCTCATCATGTTTCACCTCAGATTCAGAATAGACCAAAATATCGTCGATAATGACAACCACGAATCTATCCAAGTATGGCTGGAATACTCGATTCATCGGATCCATAAATGCTGCAGGTGCATTGGTCAGCCCAAATGGCATAACCAAGAATTCATAGTGACCATACCGAGTTCTGAATGCTGTCTTGTGAATATCCACCTCTTTCACCCTTAACTGATGGTACCCAGATCGAAGGTCAATCTTGGAGAATACTGAAGCTCCTCTAAGCTGGTCGAACAGATCATCGATTCTTGGCAACGGGTACTTATTCTTAATCGTCAGTTTGTTCAACTGCCAATAATCGATGCACATTCGCATTGACCCATCTTTCTTCTTTACGAACAGCACTGGTGCTCCCCATGGAGATACACTTGGCCTAATAAAGCCTCTATCCAACAGTTCTTGAATCTGTGCTTCCAACTCCACCAACTCCTTTGGTGCCATCCTATAAGGTGCAATGGACACCGGTGCTATACCAGGCAACAAATCGATCCCAAACTCAACCTCTCGATTTGGAGGCAAACCTAGAAGCTCTTCTGGAAAAACATCTTGAAAATCCTTAACGGTTCTAACTTTGTCCACAGTTAGTTCTTCAGTTTCTGCTTGACTTATGAATACCAAATAAGCCTCGCATCCTTTTCGAATCCACTTCTCGGCTCTTAATGCCGACACCACATTGGACAGATAATCTCTACGTTCACCTATCACCATAATTTCCTCATCTTCTGCGGTCTTTAATCTCATTCGCTTTACAGCACAATCTAGAGTAGCCCTATGCTTAACAAGCCAATCCATTCCCAAGATAAGATCAAATTCTCCGAAAGGTAGCTCCATCAAGTCTCCAGAAAAGATTTTTCCTTAAGTCTCTATAGGCACGTCTCTAAACAGTTTATCTACCCTAACCGAGTGACCCAAGGGACTAAGTACAGATACCCCACTCACCGTCTCATCAGAACGCACACCCAGCGACCCAGATATAGCACATACAACATAAGAATGGGTAGATCCAACATCTATCAACGCAGTGTATGGCATACTAGAAATCAAAAACGTACCGGTTATGACGTCAGAGCATCACCCTCCTCTCGACGACGAGTTGCATACACCAACGCTGGCTGACGAGCCTCAGCAAAACCAGCACCCCTGCCAGGTGCTCCTCGTCCTCGACCATTACCATGTCCACCTCTACCTTGTCCACGCCCTCTCGGAGCTGGTGGTCCACCCCTCACTGGTTGAGCAACCCTCTGATCCCTAACTTGGTCCTGGTCTGGTTCCTGTGGACAATCCTTAATCCTATGCTCCATCGACCCACATCGAAAACAGGCTCCAGAATGTTTTCGACACTCGCCCATATGTATCTTACCACAATTCCTACAACCCTGCGGTCTGACAGCATTCATTGGCACTGCTCGCACTGGTTCTGTCACTCTTGCTCTCTTAACATTCCTATTAACCCCACCTGATGGTCCAGAATCCCTCCGGAAATGGTTTCGATCCTTCTCGCAGTTCAGTCTTTTTGTCCACTTTACCTCTTCCGCTATCTTAGCTTTCTCAACCAAAACAGCAAAGTTACGCTCCCTCTGCGGAGCAATCAGCACCCTCAATTCATCACTCAGACCATCCTCGAAGCGCAAGCTACGCTTATATTCAGTAGCAACTATCCCAGAAGCATACCGGCTTAGCCTCAAAAACTCAGCCTCGTACTCAGATACTGTCCTACCTCCCTGAACCAAATTCAAGAATTCTTTCCTGCGGGCGTCCACATAGCTAGCCCCAAAATATTTTCCTTTAAAGGCTATTTTAAACAGCTCCCATGTTACCTCACCAGCTGAAGTTCCATCTCTCACTGTGAGCCACCACTGATAAGCTTCATCTCTAAGCAACGATACGGCTCCCTTCAGCTTCTGCTCCATAGAGCAATCCAGATCGTCCATAATCCGCTCTGTGGCCTCTAACCAATACTCGGCCACATTCGGGGCTACACCAGACACGCCCCTAAAGAATTCTGCCCCATTAGCCCGGAGTCGCTCAGAAATAGAACCTCAAAATCCATTACCGGTACTTGCCCCAGCAACCCTTTCCAAAACTCGTAGCATCGCTTGTGATAGAGCGTCGTCCCCAACTCCTCAATCATGAGACTCCACCTCCGTTGCCAGTGGTATCGGTATATCAGCTGCTGGCGCATGACCCGAAGATGAAGATTCAGCTCGTGCACTACCTCGACCCCGTCCACGGCCTCTACCACGAGCTGCTCGTGTACTCATTTCGTATTATCTGTTTTAGAAATTTTGTGAATCAGATTAATATTCCAGTGTTTATTAGAGATGTCTTATGAATAAGTAGAATTTCAGAGTTTGTTTTCTTTCGCGAAAACCTAGCTACAATCTCAGTATACTTATCAGAGTCACTATAGTTTCAGTAATACTCTAACTAAAGTATCATAATAGAGTCTTAGTTAGGCATGCAATCAGAATTTCAGAAACTATCAGAAAAGTTCAGAAAACTTACAGGCTTGGGCCGGAGATTCGGTGTGCCACTTCTTCAAAAATTTATTAAAACAACTTAATTTAATCTTTTGGAAAATCATTCATGCACGATCCAAAACAAGCTCATAGTAATTTTGAAAACAATTGTAAAAACATGATTTTCTGAAAATCTTTGTTTTACAGTTTGAAAAACCTATATATATTTTTAGACCCGATCCACAGCCGAGTTGTTGTAACCTGGCTCTGATACCACTAAATGTAACACCCAAAACCTGGCCTGGACGTTATGGCTAGATATGGTGTGTCACATGCACCTACACCTAAGTTTATGACCTTTTTGTTAGTTGTGGCTTGAGTGAAATTTTCATTAAAACCGCAAGTCTGGGAAAAGTCATTTTGTTAAGCCTTTAGGTTATCCATACTTTGAACTTGTTGAGTTTTGAAAACGTTCTTAAGATTTTGAAAACTCGCGCAGCCTATAACTAGCAGTTCGATAAAATATGAATTAAACCATAAAAGAAAACAAAACCAATAAAGAAATTTAAATAGCGGCCTTATTACAATTAAAACCCAATTAAAACCGAATTGGCAGATGCTGTGGCCACTCCGAATCTCTCACAGCTCCAAGCCCACTATGGTTAAGGGTTACCTGCAGAGATGAAATTAAAGGGGGGTGAGTTTGATAACTCAGTGCGCAACATAATCTCAACCAAAGGCCAAAATAGATCAAGCCTCAGAATCAGATTAATTGGGCCTTGGCCCATTACAGAAATCAGGTTAAGCCCATAGGCCCATAACAGATACAGATCAGATATAATATGCAGACAGAAAGCCTAACCCAAATCCATCCATAACACCCCCGTACCAGCCTTACACCATGTGAGGAGACTACTCGACCTACCCAACCGCTACACACCATAGAAATTTGTAGCGAGGCTGCCAGATATTATGACGAGGTCACTAGATACAGATATTATGGTGAGGCCACCAGAACAGATGTATATGTGGCGAGGCCACCAGAACAGATATATACGTGGCGATGCCACCAGATTGCAGCAAGGCTGCCAGAACAGATATATATGTGGCGAGGCCACCAGATTGCAGCGAGGCTGCCAGAACGCTTCCTCTATCATAAACTCAAAACCCCATGCAACAGACATCATGATATGGCATATAACATACAGAATCTCATGCATTAGATATACACATGTATTATGAGATATGACATACAGAAACAGGAAATCATACATTTCATACAGAATTTACCCTAGGGGTATAAAGGTCATTTTGCACCTAGGGGTAAAATGGTAATTTTCCTTGTTAAGGGTATTTTAGACCTTTTCCATGTTTCCAGAGTGTTTACGCAAGTTCATTTAATTATTAGTCCATAGATATCTATAGAAACCCAACTAAGCTAAGTTTCCAGTTTCACCCTTTTTAGCTTAAACCCCTAATGGGCCTTACTAAGTCCAATATCGTTTCAAGCCTGTTAAGTCTAATTTTTAAGTTTATTTTACCAACTTAACCATGTTATTATTATCTGTGTTGCCAGAAAGCCTTTTAACGGTCATTTTTCGATTTGGGCTCGAAAGCCCATTGGGCCCACCTTGGCCCATCGAAGCCCAACTTACCAAAAACATTCAGAATTGCACCTTCTGCAATTCCTTCACCACAGAATTCATGGTTAACCCTGACGGAGTAAACGATTACTCTTATATATGGCACGAATGCGTTTTCGGTCACTTTCAACCAGTTGTCGGTCATTTTACGGTCATTACGGCTTTTACCACTTCAGTCTAAAATTTGGGATTAGTTACACACCTGTTAACTGTCAAAACCGCTGACGAAATCCGCGTATGAAAACCTATCGTTGAACACCTTAACGTTAGTTTAATAATCTTCAACTATTAAACCAACATCTCTTTACTATAATCGGTTAACATGGCCCAAACATTGAAATCTTACCCCTTTGTCGATTATAGACTAAATCCCGATGTCCAGTCACGTTAGTCTCCCAGATCCCTTGAAGCACGTCCTTTACTCCCTACCCTAGCGCATACAAATAGAAGATAAAGCCACAAGACTCCTTTGAGTCCCAACGATAGCTTCCCTTTTAGGGGTTTTAACTTAAACCTTAATTAAAGATTTAACGAAAGAACTAGATTGAGTACTTACCAAAGTGCTAATCGGTTCAAGAAGTGCCTCTAGATGCCCCCCTTAATCACGATCTAAGTAAAAGAAAGAAGGAGTTGAGAGTAGAGAGGATTCGGCTACACACAATGAGAGTTTCGGTCAACCTAGCAATCGGCTTTAATGGCCTTTTGGACTCAAGAGGTGGTTCAATGATCAAGGCTTCGGTCAAAAGGAGATTCAGCAATGGAAGAAGGATGAGAAGAGGCAATATGGTTGATAGAAGAAGATGGATTCGACAAGAAGGGGTGTTTCGGCTTTAGCAAAGAACAATCGGCACAATGAGTTTCAGCTTCTTTTTTGCAGTTGTCGACAGAGAAGAAAGACAAGGGAGATTAGATTCGGCTAGAGAAGGAGATAATGATGGGGGTTCGATTTACGGTATGAGAGGAGAAGAAAAAGAATGAAGAAAAGAGGTGAAAAGGAAGTGTTTCAGTCAAAATGAGTGTGCGACACAGGGGGTTTAGGTGTGACAGCCCGGGTTCGACCCAAGTCGGGAAGCGGTTTCGTGACCGCTAAACCGAGTCCGTGATTTAGTTAATATTAATTTTTCAATGTTTAAATTATGTGTTAATTGCATATGTGGAAGTTGTGAATTTGAATTTGATTAAGTCAATATGAATTTATTGAAAAGGATTTAGTTGAAAAACTTAAAAACTTAGCTAGACAAATTTTGGAATGACTAAAACTAGATAAGCTAAAAACAAGGGATTTGCATGTCAATATTCCCCCTTGAGGTTAGTGGCCGGCCATGCATTAGACTTCATTGGTTGTGACATCATTTTTATTATTTTTTTTAAATTATGTTAGTGGGATTATGTCATAAAGGAAAAATATTAATGAAAGAAAAGAAAGTGGAGGAGTTTTGTTGTTCTTTTGCCGTGAATTGAAGAAGAGAAAAAGGGGGAAAGTTTGAAGCTTTCATTCGGTCATACTTGGCTAAAATCTAAGGTATGAAATCTTGTTAATTTGTTTAAAAACTTATGAAATCAAGTTGAGTGGTAGGCATATGAACTAGCCCATGCATAAAATTTTGATTTGGGAGTATAAATTCCATTCGGTCAAGCAAAACCGTAAAAAGGATTTTGAATAGGTTTGAGTTCTAACTTCTTGCATGACAAACGGGGTCTTGAGAAGTGTTTTTAGTTTAAAATTTCAAGAATTCATGAAGGCATTATTCAAATTCTTTTAATCTTGTTTTAGAAGGTACTTAAATCAAAGAAGGCATTCGGCCTTGAAGTTTTGATAACCGTATAAGCATTTTGATGTTTTATTGTGATAGTTGTTGTATGATTAATAAGTAGAGCTATTTGAAGATGGGTTTATATGCTTGTAATTTGTTTGTGTGGGCACCCTTAATAACCGAATGAATTTTGAGTTAGTAAGCCAATAGCTTTCGGCTTTAGTGAATATATGTATGTATATAATTGTACGTGCATGCTTTGTAATTGGGGTATAGTTAGCAATTGGTGGTAAGTGTTGTGATGGCCGAATGGAATTTTGAGAGGTTGAGAAGTTGAATAATCGGTTTTAAAATAAATATGTTTATGTGTACAATGAAGTATGTTATTGAAATTGAAATAAGTTTAGTATAGGTCTATTTTTGAGCTATGGCCGAATGGGATTGGGAAATTCGATTAGTGAAGTGGTACCTTAAATAGGTACAAATACTTGTGATGAAATAAGGCAATTGTGTGTATATATATATATATATTGATCTCATGAAATGCATTTGGCATGTGGTTGGTGATTGTGAATTATGGATCGGTTAAAGATAGATTGATTTAAATAATGTATAGTTAAATGCCGAGTGACATCAACTTTTGGGTACATACCTATTTAGCTATAATTTAATTGTTATGTAATTATGCTTGGCCGAATGTAAGTGTGATAAGGGAATTTCATTGTATGTCTTGATTGAAATGAAAGTGTAATTATCAATAGTAATGTGTGAATAAAGTTGATATGATTTTATTATTTATTCAAGCTCAAGAGCTTAGAGGGGCAACTTCGGACAAAGGGAAGGCCAAGGTCACGGAATAGTCAATTCGAAGTTCCCCGGAAATATACGAGGTAAGTCCTGAAGTAGAAAATTTTTAAACATGATTAAGAGAGATTACAATATTTATAAATGCTTAATATGCGAATTCAAATGGCAATTGATGTGTCCAAATGCGAAAAGTTTAGAAACGGGAGTATGAGAAAAAAAAAAAGGAAAAGAGAGACCGAATATTGAAGTGGAATCTTAATGTTTTTGAATGTGAATTTGTATTCTTTGCTTTTAAATAAATATGCCGTATGAAAAATGTTTGGTAATGTGCCGAAACTTGTGTTTTTGTATTTGAAATATTATTGAAAGATGGTATAATATGTATGTCGATATGTGTAAGAATAAATTTCAGAGTTAAAGCCGAGCTTAGTCTCGAAGGGCTTCCGAGCCAAAGTTAAAGCCGAGCTCAGTCTCGAAGGGCTTTCGAGCCATAGTTAAAACCGAGCTTAGTCTCGAAGGGCTTAAAGCCAGTGATAAGATCCAAATTTTTGGCCTTGAAGTTCATTAGCGGTGGAAAGCGGATAGAAGTTAAATGTTTAAGCTCATGTACGAATATTTATATAAGCAATATTGCCTTGACAAATCAAATGCGCTATTTGAATGTAAGGAAGACAGGTATGCATTCTATGATCTGAAATATCCGATTTTGAGTGAATAATTCTTTGAATGTATTTGAATTCATTTTATGTTAAGCAAGTGGGTGAAGTAGAAGTATGGGTGTACTCATATTCGGCCAAAGGAGTTTTTAAACATGAGTTGGTTATATGTTGCCCTTTACTTATTTTGATTGTTTTTCTCACGTACTTACTAAGCAAGTAATTGCTTACTCTGTTGTTTTTGTCTTCAATTTTGTAGATCTTGATCAGAAGCTACGGTCTCGGGAGTTCCAGAATTGAAGTCATCCACACTATCACGCATCTTTTGGTACTGGCAATTTAATCTAGGAATGGCATGTATAGGTTGACTTTTGAGGTTCAAACGAACATCTTTTGAGTTTTGTAACTAAGTTAAGCCATGCGAAAATGGCTCTCTTAAGGTTTTCACTCCGATAGTAGAATAATAATTTGGTTATGCTATACATGAATAGTTGTGAATGCATGTCGGGAAACTGGTTTTAAAGTATGTCACACTTTTAGTTTGTAAAGGTATGAAGCATAAGTGATGACCGTATTTAGTGATGAGCTCATTTCGTACATTGTTTTTGATTTCAGTAAATTAGTTTAGTGTATGTTCGGTGGTTAAGCTTTTGCGAAACTTTCGCCAATTATGTCGATTAGTTTAGTAAAAGATCTTCTTTCACTATCATGCGACTTTTTAAAGAAATAGTCTGGTAATGCCTCTCAACCCTCCTGCGAGGGGACCGGGTCTAGGGGTGTTACATTTAATTGGTATCAGAGCCACGGTTTAGTCGATTCTCGGACTACCGTAGTAAGTATGAGTCTAGCTATGCATGCCATTTAGTGTCATTTTGATAGTGGGATGACTTCTGATAATTGAAATGTGATTTTTGGTATAGAATGGATCCCGAACTCGATCGAACCGTAGCTGATGATGTTGAGAGTGTAGCTCCTGCTCCCGCGCAAGGGACAGCGCCACCGGACTCTCAGCCAAATGTCGGTCATCGAGATGATGATATAAGACCAGCTTTTTACGCAATGATGAGTGACTGGTTCGCTCAATTTGCAAGATCAAATCCGGCTGTTCCGCAACCTCCACCCCCGAATACTCCGTTTCCGACCTTCACAACCCCTCCTGTGACCGATCCTGTGAGATCGAGTAGGCCCCCTGTTGACAAAATTAGAAAATATGGGGCTGAGGAGTTCCGGGCTACCCCTAGTGACGATGCCGAGCGGGCCGAGTTTTGGCTCGACAATACCATTCGAGTGTTCGATGAACTGTCCTGCACACCTGAGGAGTGTCTTAAATGTGCGGTGTCTCTGTTACGTGACGCTGCCTATTATTGGTGGAATACTCTGATTTCTGTTGTCCCGAAGGAACGGGTCAATTGGGAATTCTTCCAAACCGAATTCCGTAAGAAGTACATCAGTCAGAGATTCATCGATCAAAAACGAAAAGAATTCCTAGAACTCAAACAAGGTCAGATGTCAGTGGCCGACTATGAGAGAGAGTTTGTACGCCTCAGCCGCTATGCTCGTGAATGTGTATCCTCTGAAGCCATCATGTGTAAGCGTTTTGAAGATGGATTAAATGAAGATATCAGATTGCTGGTGGGGATTCTGGAGATTAAGGAGTTTGTCGTGCTAGTCGAGCGGGCTTGTAAAGCTGAAGAACTCAGTGATGAGAAAAGAAAAGCCGAAGGTGGAGATAGGGAGTTTCGTAAGAGGTCCGCGGGGAAATCTGCTCAACAAGCGTCCAAGAAGACTAGAGATGACATGGGCCGATCTAAAAATACATCGAGTTTTTCTAGATTTGAACGTACTCGACCTCCGGCGAGTTCGCGGGCTACTTCTATTGCCAGTGTCGGAAATGAACGTCGGGATAGACTAAATTGCAACTATTGTGGTAAATGGCATCCGGGGAGTTGTAGGCACCGTGACCGCTCCTGCTTCCGATGTGGTTCTGCCGACCATTTTATTAAAGATTGTCCAAGAAATGATGAACGCACTCCTGATTCGACTCAGAGACCTAGTGGCGCAGTTTCACGGGGTAGACCACCGCGGCGAGGTGGAAATAATAGCGGCAGTCAGAGAGGGACTAGAGACACTGTGGTTAGATCCGAGGCTCGTGCGCCTGCCAGAGCCTACGCCATCCGTGCTCGTGAGGAAGCTTCTTCTCCGGATGTTATTACTGGTACTTTCACACTTTTTAACACTGATGTTATTGCTCTGATTGATCCTGGTTCGACCCATTCGTATGTATGTGAAACTTTAGCCTCCAGTAAGACTCTTCCTGTTGAGTCTACTGAATTTGTAATTCGAGTGTCAAACCCTTTGGGCCGTTGTATTTTGGTTGATAAAGTATGCAAGAAATGTCCGTTAATGGTTCGAGATTTTTGTTTTCCGGCTGACTTGATGCTTCTACCATTCGACGAATTTGACATTATTCTCGGAATGGACTGGTTGACCGTTCATGATGCGATAGTAAATTGTAAGCAGAAAACTATTGATTTACGATGTTCGAATGATGAAATGATCCGAATTGAGTCCATTGATCTACGAGGGCTACCTACAATAATTACAACCATGTCGGCTCAGAAGTACGTGAGGAAAGGATATGAAGCATATTTGGCTTATGTGCTAGATAACAAGGTTTCCGACAGAGAACTTGGGACGGTGCCTGTAGTCTGCGAGTTTTCAGATGTCTTTCCCGAAGAATTACCTGGATTGCCGCCTGTAAGAGAGGTCGAGTTCGGTATAGAGTTGATTCCGGGTACGACGCCGATTTCGATTTCCCCGTATCGTATGGCACCTACAGAATTAAAGGAATTAAAATCTCAGTTGCAAGAGTTGACAGATAGAGGCTTCGCGCGACCTAGTTTTTCGCCTTGGGGTGCACCGGTTTTGTTTGTGAAAAAGAAAGACGGGACTATGAGAATGTGCATCGATTATCGACAGCTGAATAAAGCCACAGTAAAGAATAAGTATCCGTTGCCCCGAATTGATGACTTGTTCGATCAGTTGAGAGGAGCCTCAGTATTTTCGAAGATTGACTTACGATCTGGCTATTATCAGTTGAGAGTTAGAGATTCGGATGTACCGAAGACAGCATTCAGAACGAGATACGGTCACTACGAGTTTTTAGTGATGCCGTTTGGACTCACCAATGCCCCCGCAGTGTTCATGGATTTAATGAATCGGGTATTTAGGCCGTATTTGGACCGTTTCGTAGTAGTGTTCATCGACGATATTTTGATCTATTCTCATGATGAGTCAGAGCATACCGAGCATTTGAGGCTGGTACTTCAGACTTTGAGGGATAACCAATTGTATGCGAAGTTTAGTAAGTGCGAATTTTGGTTGCATGAAGTCGGTTTCTTGGGCCATATAGTATCTGCTTCGGGTATTCGAGTGGATCCGAACAAAATTTCAGCTATCCTCGATTGGAAACCCCCTAAAAACATTACCGAAGTTCGAAGCTTTTTAGGACTTGCGGGTTATTACCGACGTTTCGTCAAGGGTTTTTCGATGATTGCAACTCCATTGACGAGACTGCTGCAGAAAAATGTCAAGTTTGAGTGGTCGGATAAATGTCAGAAAAGCTTCGACCAGCTGAAAACCCTTTTGACGGAAGCGCCTGTGTTGGTTCAGCCAGAAACGGGTAAAGAACTTGTAGTTTATAGCGATGCGTCCTTGAATGGCTTAGGCTGCGTATTGATGCAAGAAGGCCGGGTTATTGCTTATGCTTCGAGACAGTTGAAGCCGCACGAACGAAATTATCCGACTCATGACCTTGAACTAGCCGCTATTGTTTTTGCCTTGAAGATTTGGCGACATTATTTGCTCGGTGAGAAATGTCATATCTTTTCCGATCACAAAAGTCTCAAGTATTTAATGACTCAAAAAGATTTGAATTTGAGACAAAGGCGGTGGCTAGAATTGCTTAAAGATTATGAGCTTGTTATCGATTATCACCCGGGGAAAGCTAATGTGGTCGCAGACGCCCTTAGCCGAAAGTCCTTATTTTCCTTGCGAGCTATGAACGCGAAGCTGACGATGTCGGGAAATGATGTGTTGATTGCCGAATTGGTAGCAATACCTACGCTACTTCAACAGATATGTGAGGCTCAGAAAACCGACGAAGACTTAATTGCCAAAAGAGTTCAGTGTGAGTCAAAGGTGGATTCAGCATTTCGGGTTGACGGAAATAATTGTTTGAGATTTAAAGACCGATTGTGTGTTCCGAAAAAGTCTGAGCTAGTTTCGACGATTTTAAATGAAGCCCATAGTAGCCGAGTGTCGATCCACCCGGGCAGTACGAAAATGTATAACGACTTGAAGCAACAGTATTGGTGGCACGGCATGAAACGAGACATCTCTGATTTTGTATCTAAATGCTTAGTATGTCAGCAGGTAAAAGCTGAACATCAAGTGCCGTCGGGGTTACTTCAACCGATTTTGATACCCGAGTGGAAATGGGATCGCGTTACGATGGACTTTGTGTCGGGTTTGCCGTTGACGCCGAGCAAGAAGGACTCCATCTGGGTTATTGTTGATCGGTTAACGAAATCAGCCCATTTCATTCCTGTTCGCACTGACTTTTCGCTTGATAAATTAGCGGAGTTATACGTCTCTCAGATTGTGCGATTGCATGGAGTGCCGATTTCTATTGTTTCTGATCGAGACCCTCGGTTTACTTCTAGATTTTGGAAGAAGCTGCATGAAGCTTTGGGTACTAAGCTCCATTTCAGCACCGCTTTTCATCCGCAAACGGATGGTCAATCTGAACGGGTTATTCAGATACTCGAGGACATGTTGAGATGTTGCATTCTCGAGTTTAGCGGCTCGTGGGAGAAATACTTACCCCTAGTTGAATTTGCGTATAACAACAGTTTCCAGTCGAGTATTCAAATGGCGCCCTATGAGGCTCTTTACGGTCGAAAATGCCGTACTCCTTTATTTTGGACCGAGCTTAGTGAAGATAAGATTATCGGAGTTGATTTAGTCAGAGAAGCCGGGCAGAAAGTGAAGATAATTCGCGACAGTTTAAGAATGGCGTCCGATCGTCAGAAATCGTACGCAGACTTAAAGCGAAAAGACATCGAATATCAAGTAGGTGATAAGGTGTTTTTGAAAGTTTCACCGTGGAAAAAGATACTCCGTTTTGGCCATAAAGGCAAGCTGAGCCCGAGATTCCTCGGACCGTACGAGATATCCGAACGGGTTGGACCTGTTGCTTATAAATTGATGTTACCTCCTAAACTTGAAAAGATTCACAATGTTTTTCATGTATCAATGCTCCGTCGGTATAGATCCGATCCTTTGCATGTACTAAATCCGTCTGAGGTTGAAATCCAACCTAATCTGAGTTATGAGGAAGAACCTATCCGTGTTTTAGCTCGAGAGGTTAAAGAATTACGAAACAAAAGAGTTCCGTTAGTAAAAATATTATGGCATAAGCATGGGATTGAGGAAGCAACTTGGGAGCCCGAGAATGCTATGAAAGATCGTTATCCAAATCTATTTTCGGGTAAGATTTTCGGGGACGAAAATTCTTTTAAGGGGGAGGGAGTTGTGACAGCCCGGGTTCGACCCAAGTCGGGAAGCGGTTTCGTGACCGCTAAACCGAGTCCGTGATTTAGTTAATATTAATTTTTCAATGTTTAAATTATGTGTTAATTGCATATGTGGAAGTTGTGAATTTGAATTTGATTAAGTCAATATGAATTTATTGAAAAGGATTTAGTTGAAAAACTTAAAAACTTAGCTAGACAAATTTTGGAATGACTAAAACTAGATAAGCTAAAAACAAGGGATTTGCATGTCAATATTCCCCCTTGAGGTTAGTGGCCGGCCATGCATTAGACTTCATTGGTTGTGACATCATTTTTATTATTTTTTTTAAATTATGTTAGTGGGATTATGTCATAAAGGAAAAATATTAATGAAAGAAAAGAAAGTGGAGGAGTTTTGTTGTTCTTTTGCCGTGAATTGAAGAAGAGAAAAAGGGGGAAAGTTTGAAGCTTTCATTCGGTCATACTTGGCTAAAATCTAAGGTATGAAATCTTGTTAATTTGTTTAAAAACTTATGAAATCAAGTTGAGTGGTAGGCATATGAACTAGCCCATGCATAAAATTTTGATTTGGGAGTATAAATTCCATTCGGTCAAGCAAAACCGTAAAAAGGATTTTGAATAGGTTTGAGTTCTAACTTCTTGCATGACAAACGGGGTCTTGAGAAGTGTTTTTAGTTTAAAATTTCAAGAATTCATGAAGGCATTATTCAAATTCTTTTAATCTTGTTTTAGAAGGTACTTAAATCAAAGAAGGCATTCGGCCTTGAAGTTTTGATAACCGTATAAGCATTTTGATGTTTTATTGTGATAGTTGTTGTATGATTAATAAGTAGAGCTATTTGAAGATGGGTTTATATGCTTGTAATTTGTTTGTGTGGGCACCCTTAATAACCGAATGAATTTTGAGTTAGTAAGCCAATAGCTTTCGGCTTTAGTGAATATATGTATGTATATAATTGTACGTGCATGCTTTGTAATTGGGGTATAGTTAGCAATTGGTGGTAAGTGTTGTGATGGCCGAATGGAATTTTGAGAGGTTGAGAAGTTGAATAATCGGTTTTAAAATAAATATGTTTATGTGTACAATGAAGTATGTTATTGAAATTGAAATAAGTTTAGTATAGGTCTATTTTTGAGCTATGGCCGAATGGGATTGGGAAATTCGATTAGTGAAGTGGTACCTTAAATAGGTACAAATACTTGTGATGAAATAAGGCAATTGTGTGTATATATATATATATTGATCTCATGAAATGCATTTGGCATGTGGTTGGTGATTGTGAATTATGGATCGGTTAAAGATAGATTGATTTAAATAATGTATAGTTAAATGCCGAGTGACATCAACTTTTGGGTACATACCTATTTAGCTATAATTTAATTGTTATGTAATTATGCTTGGCCGAATGTAAGTGTGATAAGGGAATTTCATTGTATGTCTTGATTGAAATGAAAGTGTAATTATCAATAGTAATGTGTGAATAAAGTTGATATGATTTTATTATTTATTCAAGCTCAAGAGCTTAGAGGGGCAACTTCGGACAAAGGGAAGGCCAAGGTCACGGAATAGTCAATTCGAAGTTCCCCGGAAATATACGAGGTAAGTCCTGAAGTAGAAAATTTTTAAACATGATTAAGAGAGATTACAATATTTATAAATGCTTAATATGCGAATTCAAATGGCAATTGATGTGTCCAAATGCGAAAAGTTTAGAAACGGGAGTATGAGAAAAAAAAAAAGGAAAAGAGAGACCGAATATTGAAGTGGAATCTTAATGTTTTTGAATGTGAATTTGTATTCTTTGCTTTTAAATAAATATGCCGTATGAAAAATGTTTGGTAATGTGCCGAAACTTGTGTTTTTGTATTTGAAATATTATTGAAAGATGGTATAATATGTATGTCGATATGTGTAAGAATAAATTTCAGAGTTAAAGCCGAGCTTAGTCTCGAAGGGCTTCCGAGCCAAAGTTAAAGCCGAGCTCAGTCTCGAAGGGCTTTCGAGCCATAGTTAAAACCGAGCTTAGTCTCGAAGGGCTTAAAGCCAGTGATAAGATCCAAATTTTTGGCCTTGAAGTTCATTAGCGGTGGAAAGCGGATAGAAGTTAAATGTTTAAGCTCATGTACGAATATTTATATAAGCAATATTGCCTTGACAAATCAAATGCGCTATTTGAATGTAAGGAAGACAGGTATGCATTCTATGATCTGAAATATCCGATTTTGAGTGAATAATTCTTTGAATGTATTTGAATTCATTTTATGTTAAGCAAGTGGGTGAAGTAGAAGTATGGGTGTACTCATATTCGGCCAAAGGAGTTTTTAAACATGAGTTGGTTATATGTTGCCCTTTACTTATTTTGATTGTTTTTCTCACGTACTTACTAAGCAAGTAATTGCTTACTCTGTTGTTTTTGTCTTCAATTTTGTAGATCTTGATCAGAAGCTACGGTCTCGGGAGTTCCAGAATTGAAGTCATCCACACTATCACGCATCTTTTGGTACTGGCAATTTAATCTAGGAATGGCATGTATAGGTTGACTTTTGAGGTTCAAACGAACATCTTTTGAGTTTTGTAACTAAGTTAAGCCATGCGAAAATGGCTCTCTTAAGGTTTTCACTCCGATAGTAGAATAATAATTTGGTTATGCTATACATGAATAGTTGTGAATGCATGTCGGGAAACTGGTTTTAAAGTATGTCACACTTTTAGTTTGTAAAGGTATGAAGCATAAGTGATGACCGTATTTAGTGATGAGCTCATTTCGTACATTGTTTTTGATTTCAGTAAATTAGTTTAGTGTATGTTCGGTGGTTAAGCTTTTGCGAAACTTTCGCCAATTATGTCGATTAGTTTAGTAAAAGATCTTCTTTCACTATCATGCGACTTTTTAAAGAAATAGTCTGGTAATGCCTCTCAACCCTCCTGCGAGGGGACCGGGTCTAGGGGTGTTACATTAGGGGTAATGAAATTCGGCTCCTAAAGTAGTAAATGAAGAACAAGGTGATAAAAGAAGCCTTTTGCTAAGTACAAATTGACAACAGAAGGGAGTTTTACTAACCTAAAGAAATCGGCAAAAGACACCTAAAGAGAACCTTTGGAAAATTGGCATATCAAGCCACTAATTATTGAAATCACAAGCACCAAGCCCCCTAGCCGAATGGCACCTGCAGAGTCCCTAAACCAACCACCTCTTTCAAAATTCAAAAGCTCCTCAACTCCCTCCTTGATTTGCTCATTGACCGATTCAAACTCCTCCCCAAGCAGAGTTTAACTCTGCTTCAAACTCTTACCTGCTTCCTGCACAAAAATAAAATGCCACCTTACATACCCTGGGACTTGAACCTTGGACCTCCAAGCTCACTTAGGCGCCACCTTTATAGCTCCCAAGTGGCATCATATTGCCACTCCACCACTGGCCAGCTTATGCCTTAATTCACAGATATTTTCTTATAACACCTACCTCCAAGAAACCCCTATCCCCTAAGTCAAAAATACAAAATTTTGCCGAGCTTCTAACCAACACATGGGCCTTCCATAGGCCCATTAACACTCCCTAAACATGCATTACACACCCAAATACTAAAGTTTAAACATTTTATCAGATAAAGAACGATCTAAGAGAAACCTAAAAATTAGGGCGTTATAGAGACATCTCTGAATTTGTCTCTAAGTGTCTGATATGTCAACAAGTAAAAGCAGAAATCAGGTGCCTTCGGGTTTGCTTCATCCGTTTTTGATACTCGAGTGGAAGTGGGATCATGTGACGATGGACTTTGTGTCCGGATTGCCGCTAACGCCAAGTAAGAAAGATTCTATTTAGGTTATTGTGGACAGACTAACCAAATCAGCTCATTTCATTCCGGTTCATACAGACTTTCACTTGATAAGTTAGCGAAATTATACGTCTCCCAGATTGTACGATTGCACGGAGTGCCAACTTCTATTGTTTCAGACCGAGATCCCCGATTTACTTCGCGATTTTGGAAGAAATTACACGAAGCATTGGTACTAAGCTCTATTTTAGCACCGCTTTTCATCCGCAGATGGACGGTCAATCTAAACGGGTTATTCAGATACTCGAGGACTTGTTGAGATGTTGCGTTCTCGAGTTTACCGGATCGTGGGAGAAATATTTACCTCTGATCAAATTTGCGTATAATACGAGTTTTCAATCGAGTATTCAGATGGCACCCTACGAAGCTCTCTACGGTCGAAAATGTCATACACCTCTGTTTTGGACCGAACTTAGTGAGGAGAAGATTCTCGGGGTTGATTTAGTCAAAGAAGTAGAACAGAAGGTGAAAGCAATTCGTGACAAATTGAAAGCAACATCCGATCATCAGAAATCGTATGCAGATTAGAAACGTAAAAATATCGAGTATCAGGTTGGTGATAAAGTGTTTCTGAAAGTCTCACCGTGGAAAAAGATACTTCGTTTTAGCTGTAAAGGCAAACTGAGTCCAAGATTCATTGGACCGTATGAAATTTCAGAACGTATTGGGCCGGTTGCTTATCGTCTGACTTTGCCCCCTGAACTTGAAAAGATTCACAATGTTTTCCACGTTTCGATGCTTCGACGTTATAGATCCGACCCTTCCCATGTGATTAGAACTTCTGATATTGAAATTCAGCCAGATTTGAGCTATGAAGAGGAGCCGATTCATATTTTAAACCGTGAAGTAAAAGAGTTACGAAACAAAAGAGTTCCATTAGTGAAAGCGTTGTGGCTCAAGCACGGGATGGAAGAAACGACTTGGGAATCCGAGAACACTATGAAAGATCGATACCCCAACCTATTTTCAGGTAAGATTTCTGGGGACGAAAATCCCTAAAGGGGGAGAGTTATGACAGCCCTATTTTAGACCCTAGTCGGGAAGTGGTTTGGAGACTGCTAAACCGAGTCACTGAAATAATTAAATAAAATAATTTGTGTCTGAATATGTGTTTGTGCATGTGAATAATTTTAATGCCTTGATTTTTGTTGCCAATTGAATATGTTTTGATAGAAAAAGGACTTAAATAGAAGTCTTGAAAGAATACATGATAATTTTAAAAAGGGTGATTATGATTGTGGTAAATTGAATGGATTTGCATGTCAAATATCCATTTTTGTTTATTAGTGGCCGGCCATGCACCTTTTATAATGATTTTGTTGGCATTTTATTATAATAAGAATTATGTGATTGGTGGTTAACATAATGGAAATAAAATAATATGAAAAAGGGTGGTGAAAATAACAAGAAAATGGTGTGTTCTTCATTTTTGCCGAAACCAACTTAGAAAAGCGAAGAAAAGGAGTTAAGGCAATCGGCCAAGCACTAGCTTTAATCCAAGGTACGTTTATGCAAATTCTTGTGAATTAGTGATAAATTTTAGTTGGTAGCCAAGTACTTAGCATAGCCCATGTGTTGAATTTCTATTTTTGTGCATGGATGGTGCATTCGGCCATTGTTAAGCATGTGTTCAAATGGTGTAAAACTTGGAATTTGAGACTATCAATTGTTTAGAGAATCCATGGTACGTTAATTGAGGCCATGATACTTGTGATTGATGAAGTTAAGCCTAAAATGTAAAAAGATAGAACTTAGGTGATTCATTGAGTGATAGGAGATTCAGTTAATGTACATTCATGCCGAGTGAGTGTGGTTGATAGCCGAATATAGGATGTAAGGCTATTAGATCCTTTTGATTCTTGTAAAGAGAATTTGTTTGAGCAATAAGATAGGCATTGAGATGTGGATGTAACGAAATTAGATACTTATGAATTTGATGTAACATGTTCTTAAGTTGTTGTAGTTAAATGTATTAAAAAGGACCTATTCAGTCATGGGGGTAAAATATTTTGGTACATTGTACTTTTGAAATTGAGCAATTGTTGAGTACTTGCTTTGGTTGTTAAGAAATAACCGGTCAATGTGATTTTGGCACCTTCAAACTTGCCGAATGTGAGAATTTAAAATAAAGTATGTTCTAACTAATGAAAAAAAAATGTATGATAGCTATGAAGGGAGGGACATTCGGCCTTTGTACCATTTTCAATAAAGAATGTTAGTTATTAGCTTTGATTCATATTAAAAAGGAGTATGAGGGATTATAGGATGTGAGAGCTATTGACCAGTGAAGCAATATGAGATTGGTTTATATGTGATTTGGCTTGTGCATTATACGAATGGAGTTTGATTTCTTCATGGGTGTATAAGTAGCATACAAATATATGTCTTGTTGTTTATATGTGAGTTTCGGTTAAGATACCATAATAAGAAGTTAATAAATGAAACTTTGTTGATTAAGCTCAAGAGCTTAAAAGGATGACATCAGATAGGGGAAAGGCAAAGATCACGGAATAGCCAAGTCGAAAATTAATCAAAAAGATACGAGGTAAGTTATCGAGTAATGAATTTTAACTTATGATAAGATGAAGTTATAATACATATGTATAATATATGAGCTTAAAGGTAAAGGATATGCTTGAATGTCATTTTTGGGAATGAAAGTTTTGAGTAATTGTTTGGAAGCCGAATGCTAAGGTTGAATCTTATTGTATCTTGATATGAAATTTGTGTTCTTTGTTTACAACTAATGAACCGAATGAAGTATGGTTGGTAGTATGCTGAAATTTGCATTTCTGTATTCGAAATGTTATCAAAATGTGACATGATATGTAGGCTTATATGTGCAAGTATAAATCAGAGTGTTAAAATCCGAGCTTAGTCTCGAAGGGCTTACGAGCTAGTGTTAAAATCTGAGCTTATTCTCGAAGGGCTTACGAGCCAGTGGTAAAATTCGAGCTTAGTATCGAAGGGAAGATACGAGGTAAGTTATCGAGTAATGAATTTTAACTTATGATAAGATGAAGTTATAATACATATGTATAATATATGAGATTAAAGGTAAAGGATATGCTTGAATGTCATTTTTGGGAATAAAAGTTTTGAGTAATTGTTTGGAAGCCGAATGATAAGGTTGAATCTTATTGTATCTTGATATGAAATTTGTGTTCTTTGTTTACAACTAATGAACCGAATGAAGTATGGTTGGTAGTATGCTGAAATTTGCATTTCTGTATTCGAAATGTTATCAAAATGTGACATGATATGTAGGCTTATATGTGCAAGTATAAATCAGAGTGTTAAAATCCGAGCTTAGTCTCGAAGGGCTTACGAGGCAGTGTTAAAATTTGAGCTTATTCTCGAAGGGCTTACGAGCCAGTGGTAAAATTCGAGCTTAGTATCGAAGGGAAGATACGAGGTAAGTTATCGAGTAACGAATTTTAACTTATGATAAGATGAAGTTATAATACATATGTATAATATATGAGCTTAAAGGTAAAGGATATGCTTGAATGTCATTTTTGGGAATAAAAGTTTTGAGTAATTGTTTGGAAGCCGAATGCTAAGGTTGAATCTTATTGTATCTTGATATGAAATTTGTGTTCTTTGTTTACAACTAATGAACCGAATGAAGTATGGTTGGTAGTATGCTAAAATTTGCATTTCTGTATTCGAAATGTTATCAAAATGTGACATGATATGTAGGCTTATATGTACAAGTATAAATCAGAGTGTTAAAATCCGAGCTTAGTCTCGAAGGGCTTACGAGCCAGTGTTAAAATCTGAGCTTATTCTCGAAGGGCTTACGAGCCAGTGTTAAAATCTAAGCTTAGTATCGAAGGGCTTACGAGCCAGTGTTAAAAGCTGAGCTTAGTCTCGAAAGGCTTACGAGCTAGTGTTAAAATCCGAGCCTAGTCTTGAAGGGCTTACGAGCCATTGTTAAAAATCGGGTTTAGTCCTGAAGGCCATCCATGGGGCATCATATCTGGGTTGAAACCCCGTAAATATTTGTACGAGAATCCATATACTAAAGGTTCAGAACATTTTCAAACAAATGTGATACTTACTGTAAAATAGCCAGGTATGCATTTACTCTTCTTGAGAATTCGATTATCTTTTAAATTGTGATTTTGAAATTTTGGTAAGGACGCATAGATCATTGTTTAAAATCATTCGAATGTATATAATCTGATTATTGTGTATGAATTTTGGTTTTGGAGAGTTTAACTCCATAAATTGTGATATGAATGATATAGGTGGTATTTTAGTATGTCCTTACTTGGCCATTGAATGAATTTAACAAATTTAGAAGTTAATATGCCATCCCCTTTAAATGATTTTGTACTTAAGAACTTACTAAGCAAATGATTGCTTACTCCGTTGCTCTTACTTTCTGTGTTATAGATCTTTTTCTTGATAGCTACGGACTCTGGAGTTCCAGGGTTGAAGTCATCCACACTATCAAAATATTTCTCGGTATTTTGTAACTTAACTTTGAAAATGGCATGTATAGACTTGACATTTTGATGTAAATTCAAAGATGGTTTTGAAGTTGTAATTAAGTTAGCCATGCGAAAATGGCTTACCGAATATCCTTCATCCATATCCATGGTTTAGTACTTGATTAAGTAATATGTGAATGGAAGTGCATTGTGTAAAATAGGCTCGAAATATGTTATACCTTGATATCTATGCTTTATGAAACATGTGGGGTTTCAATGTGATCGAAGATGATATGCAATATAATCTTTTTGATATGTCTATATGAACTATATTAAGTTACCTGAAATTGTAGGTATGTTATGTTACACGTTGTTTTGAACTTGGTAATCGGCTTAGTTGCATTTCGATTTTGAGTTTACTAAACTTTTGCATTCTTCTTATCATCTAAATAGAAATGGCTTTTTAAAGGTAATGGTTAAGTGAGATACTGTTAAGTTAAATGAAGGTCGGGTGATGCCTCTCGACTCTCCTACGACTGGTACGAGTTTAGAGGTGTTACAGTATGCCTCAAGACAATTGAAGTCACATGAAAGGAATTACCTGACACACGATTTGGAATTAGCAGCTATTGTCTTTGCCTTAAAGATTTGGCGACATTGTCTATTTGGTGAGAAATGTCGTATCTCTACCGACCACAAAAGCTTGAAGTACTTGATGTCATAAAAAGATTTTAACTTGCGGCAACAAAGATGGCATAGTTATCAACTACCATCCCGGGAAAGCGAATGTGGTGGCTGATGCCTTAAGTAAAAAATCTCTATTTGCTTTGAGAGCCTTGAATACGAGATTGGCCTTATCCGATGATGGTTTGATTTTGGCCGAGTTGAGAGCTAGGCCATCATTTATTCAACAAATTTGTGAAGCTCAGAAAGATGATAGTGAGTTACAAGCAAAAAGTGTTCAGTGTCAAGAGGATAATGAGACAGATTTTCAAATTGGTTCAAAGGATTATTTGATGTTTAAAGAAAGAGTATGTGTGCCAAAAAATACCGAGTTAATTTGGAAGATCCTATACAAAGCTCATAATGGTTGTTTATCTGTCCACCCAGGCAATGCAAAAATGTATAACGATTTGAAGAAATTGTATTGGTGGCCCGGTATGAAAAGAGATGTCTCTGAGTTCGTATCAAAATGTTTAGTTTGCCAACAGGTGAAGGCCGAACATCAGGTACCTTCCGGTTTGCTTCAGCCCATAATGGTTCCCAAATGGAAATGGGACTGATTTACTATGGTTTTTCTTAGGGTTTACCTTTAACCCCGAAAACGAAAAATGTCATTTGGATCATTATTGACCGATTAACAAAATCAACCGATACGTACAGATATCTCACTTGATAAGTTGGCTGAATTGTAATTGCTGAGATTGTGAGATTGCATGGAGTATTAATATCTATCATTTCAGATAGAGATTCGAGATTTACTTTGAGGTTTTGGAAAAAGTTGCAAGAAGCCTTGGGTACTAAGTTAAACTTTAGTACCTCCTTTCATCCATAAACAGATGGTCAATCCGAGAGTGTAATTCAGATATTAGAAGATATGGTCCGATGCTGTGTTCTTAAGTTCGAAGGTAGTTAGGAAGAATATCTACGTTTGGTTGAATTTGCTTACAACAATAGTTTCCAATTGAGCATCAAAATGGCATCGTATGAGGCATTGTATGGCAACAAATGTTGGACTCCATTGTATTGGACTGAGCTTAGTGAAAAGCAAATTTATAGGGTTGACTTGATTACAGACACAAGAGAAAGTGAAGATAATCTGTGATTATTTGAAAGCTGCTTCCGATAGGCAAAAGTCTTAAGTGGATTTGAAGAGAAAGGAGGTCGAGTTTCAAGCGGGTGATAAAGTGTTTTTAATAGTGTCTCCATGGAAAAAGATTTTGAGATTTGGCTAGAAAGGTAAATTGAGTCTGCGATTCATCGGACCGTATAAAATTGTAGAAAGAAACAGACCAGTGGCTTATTGATTGGCCCTACCGACAGAGTTAGAAAAGATCCATAATGTATTTCATGTATCGATGCTACGACACTATCGTTCCGATCTATCACATGTGATCTCACCAACCGAAGTGGAAATTCAGCCGGATATGTCATATAGTGAAGAGCCAATCGAGATCTTAGCTCGAGAAGTGAAACAGCTAAGAAACAAAAGTGTGGCCTTAGTAAAAGTGTTATGGAAAAAGAAAGGAGTAGAAGAGGCCACGTGGGAATCAGAGGAAACTAGGTGGAAGCAATACCGACATCTCTTTTCTGGTAAGAATTTTTGGGGACGAAAATTCCTTAAGGGGGAGAGTTGTAACAACCCAATTTAGGGTCTAAACAGAATGGTGGTTTTGGGACCACGAATCTGACATAGCAAAATTTATTTCGATAAAGTTTTAATGTCTATTTTGTGATTGATTGCATAAGTGAAAATTTAATAAATAAATTTTATCGATAGAAGGCCCGATTGAATGATAGACTAAATTGTAAAATTTTCAAAATATGTGTTCTAGAAGCGTTTAGTGTGAAATTGAAATGGATTCATAAACTTGGGGTCCTTATTTAGCAATTAGACCATTTATGGCATGATGGACAAAAATACCCATGGAAGGAAAAATTTTCAAAGAAAACCATTAAGGGCATTTTGGTGATTTAGGTATTAAAAGAAATAAAAAGGGAAAATAAGGCCAAAAATATGTCCATCTTCTCCCCCTTGTGTCAAAATTTGGATGACTTCATAGCTAGGGTTTTGTCAACTTTTCAAGCTCAAAGTAAGTGACTCCTAGCCTCGTTTTAAATGCTCTTCGTATTTTTAAGATCCTCATAACTTGACCTAGCTATTTCTACCACTATTTTAAGATAGGGTTCATGTTTAAAATTTACCCATGTGTGACATGAAAGGAGTTTGATGTTTAATGGTAGAAAATGAAAGTATAATGTGTAGTAAACAACTTTTGCTAGGTGATTTTTCATGAAAATGCATTTAGGGATTAAAATGCAAAAGTTGTATAACTTGTGCATAAATTGTGAAATATTGAGAAATGTAGGCTATTATAAGAGAGAAAAAGAGTCGGCTAGGCTTGGGAATGTAGAAAAATAGATACATTTCATTTTACGACCCTAGGGACTAAATTGTAAAAATTGACAAAGTTAAGGGTAAAATGGTAAAATTTACCATAGGACAAGTTTTTGTTTAATTGAGTAATTTGTATATTAAATTAGTTAAATTTGGTTTTATATGTAACAACCCGATTTTGGGCCTAATTAGAACAGTGGTTCCGAAAGCACAAATCCAAGGTCAAGGAATTATTTTAAATATTATTTTATGAGTTGATACATAATTGTATGGACGCATGAAAATTTTGGTAAATTAATTTACGCGATTGTGAACCTTATTGCGAAAAAAGACTAAATCGCATGAAAGGTAAAAGTTGTGAATTACTAGTAAATTGTGTTAATTGGCATCTTATTAAGCCTATGAGCTTTCTTAGGTATCCTTTAGTATTCCAAGTGGTTCAATGGGTAATGCAAAGTTATGATGAAAATGCAAAAGACTATGATTATATTAGAAAGTGGCACAAGTATGTACGCGAAACTCATGAGAAATGAGCCCAATTTATGATGCATGAGTAGTAAGGATGAAAATGAGTAAGATATGCCTATGATCGTTGGATGATTTTTATGTAAACTTATAGTAAGTTGGATTGTAAATAATGCAATTTTGCTACCATGCATTTGATGATTGATGTGGTGTGAATAAAATGATTGGAAAATTAGCGTAACATAAATATTTGTGCTAATTCACTTGGAGCACATATCATGATTGTGATGGTAAAATGACAATGATTAATGTTAAGCCACATATGCGTGTATATTTGAGAGCTGAGTTAGAGGCTTTACAACCTTGCCCCTTTATCAATGTGGTCTTTTTTTATGAAATTTCACGAGGGTTAGGTTGATTAAGCCCATAAGTGAGAGACTAAAAAGGTCAATAGCAGAATAACTAATGATGTAACCAGAGTTGAAAATAGATTGGCAATAAATTCAATTCTAGAAATAATGCCGAGGAATTCGAGTTTTGACAATATCACTATTAAAAAGAAAGTTAATCTCAGCTAATCGACTCACTTAGATATAAAGTTTAAAGTATGTATTTGCTAGAAATCCCTCCCAAATTGATTTCTGTTAGGGATGGGGTAATGTGAAATCAGTGATGACAAAATCAAATAGTAGATAATGCTTAAACTAAAGTGATAGCCGAGTATAGTCGGGCAGTTAGTATGAATTCTTTTGTGTATTCTATGTATTTGATTCCTCTTAGAGGAAAAAGATGGTTAGTCGTTTTTAGATGAAACTTTTATCATATGAGGACGTTAATTAAAATTTATGTTAAACGGAAGCATTGTAGTTTGATTGGATGATAATTGGCATTATTCCATTATGGTAATAGAAAAGAAAATGGTAAAATTAGTGCAATACTAATACTCTATTTCCATTGGTTGTTGTTCTGTTATATACGGGAAAATTATATATATAACCTTGGATATAGCTGAATATATTTTAGATAAATAATACTTTGTTTCCGAATCTTCTTCAAGACATTAAGTATATATACAATTAAGATGTCGGCCCTATTATAACACTAGGGTTTTAATCTATGTGATAGTTATGACTCCAGCGTGATTGAAAATCTCGTTGATTACTAATTGAGAAATCATCGTTTGACAGTCAATATTGATTCAATAGCCTAGTTTGATTTGATCATTGCTTGAAAGACTATTCGTGGTAACTGTGATTGAATTTATCCATAGGTTGGATGTAACGGCCCGAAATTGGGCCTGGAAGAGTGGGCCGTGTGGGCCCAATAGGCTTGTAGACCCCACATGGGTGGTTGTCTTTGGACTTGCGGGAATTAGTGGGCCGGTTGTGTCGTATATGTGGCTGTGGACAAATCTGGCTTAGCGGGCCATGCAAGCACGTGGGCCCCACTTGGGTGTGTAATGGGCCCTAGGCCCATGTACGCTGAACAGCATGTTGGTATGTTGGCTAAGAGGTTTGGGAGTGTCTGGGAGTGTTGGAGAAGTCCTGGGTTCAAACCTGGATCTTAGCAACAATTTATGTTGTGGCTTTAAATAGGTGAGAAGCTGGCTTTAAATAGAGCAAACCATGAGGAGAGTATGCATACCTTTCTTCGCTTACCCCTTTCATGTTGTTGCGTGTTAGTTTGGGTTAGGCGTTGGATCATTTGTTGATCTATATGCCGTTGGGTCACGGTGGTGGTGACCGTAGTTGATCGACACACTCCCCTAGGGAGTCAAGGGTGCGATTATTGTTGGCTTCTGGGCATAGCAGCGTTCAGAGTGCAGATTAACTTCAGATACCTATCAGGTGTGTACTTCACCGTACTCTAGCTGTAGAACGGAAAATACCGGAATGCTGAAATGGGCCATGTGGGCCCAATGGGCCCGTGGGCCCAATCGGGCAAATTGTATGATTGTGTAGTAAAAATTGGATTAGACTAGGTGATTCTCATATCTATGGCTAGTTTAGGCTAAAGGGCCACACGAGCGTGTGGGCTCACGTGGGGCGAGAACGGGCCTTAGGCCCATTCACAATGTTATCTCTGTTTAGAATACTTGAGTCGCCCGAGGCGACTGTAGACTTTCTGAGGGATTGATAAATTTATCGAAATACCTTTATAGGGTAGAATTACTGTAATACCCCCAATTTGCAAAATTACCGAATTACCCTTGATTTCTAGATTGGCAAAATTACAGAAATACCCTCGATTTGTAAAAGTACTGTTTTACCCCTAATTTGCAAAATTACTGTTTTACCCTTAATTTGCAAAATTACTATTTTACCCCTAATTTGTAAAGTTACCGTTTTACCCCTGATTTGTAAAATTTCTGTTTTACCCCTTAATTTGTAAAGTTACCGTTTTACCCCTGATTTGTAAAGTTACCATTTAACCCCTGATTTGTAAAATTATCATTTTACCCCTAAATTGTAAAATTACTGTTTTACCCTCGGTTTACAAAATTATAGAAATACCTCAGTTTACAAATTACAGAAATAACCCGAATTTCAAAATTATCGAAATACCCTTGGTTCGTGAAATTATCGAAATACCCTTGGGTTTCAAAATTATTGAAATACCTCTAGTTTGTGAAATTACTAAAATACCCCTGGGTGGCAAAATTACCAAAATACCTCTGGGTTGTAAAATTACCGAAATACCCCTGTATGGTAGAATTACCGAAATACCCTTGTAGGGTAGAATTATCGAAATACCACTGTAGGGTAAAATTACCGAAATACCCATGTAAGGTAGAATTACCAAAATACCCTTGTGGGGTAAAATTACCATTTTGCCCCTAGGGTGTTAAATGACTGTTTTGAGCTTGTCGACAAGTGACTGACTTGGACTGTGTGTTTGACGAATTTAACTGTGCTCTTATGACAGTGATTTGACTGACGTGACTGTGGTTGTGTGATTAATATGTTTTAATATGTGTTTAAATGACTAATAATGAACATGGCCATTCTGCATACATGTGTGATGATTGAGCATAGCATACACAACTATTGGGTTGGGACATCGATTTGGAGGAAGTTTTATGCTAGTGGCTTTGCCACGTATTTTGATTCTGGTGGCTTTGCCACATTATCTGTTATTAGTAGCATGGTTGTGTCATTGGTGTATAGGGCTGGGTGGGTCGAGTTATTCCCCACATGGTGTGTTGGGTTGGTACGGGTGGTGTGATGGCTGGACTAGGTTGGTATTGCATTCGCATATTGTTCTCATTCTATTATGGGCTTGGCCCACACTGTTCTGTATAGGGCTAAGGCCCGGACTGATCTGTTTTTTATAGGGCTTTGGCCTAGTTTTTTCTGCATATCTGTATTATAATGTTATTGATTCTGTTTTGGGCTTAGACCCATCTAATTCTTATTTTGATTTTAACTTTGATAATGTTTCTGATTCTATAATGGGCTAAGGCCCATCTGGTATTGTCTGTTATGGTGGGCTAAGGCCCAATTGATACTAGAACTGTAGTAGCACTGGGGCCCAGACTTTTAATTATTTTGTATGACTGACTGTTTGTTTTATATAGTAGGGGATTACACACTAAGCTTTCATAAAACTCACCCCGTTTAATAACTGTGTAGGTAATGCCTAGCATTAGAAGGATCAGTGCTGCGAGGGACTCGGAGAAGGCCACACATTGCTTGTGCTCTATCTTGATTTACTTTTAAGTACTTTATTCTGGTTTGGTTTGTAATAAGGCCTTTTCAACTTTCTGGTCTTTACATTTGGGATTTTATTTATTGTTTTATAATTGCTAGAAGTTGGACACGGTTTTTCCAAAACAACAACTATTTTTCAAAATATAACGTTTTCGCAACTGTTTTAAATTAGGCTTTCGTAACAATTAAGGTTTTAAAGGTAATAACATTTTACAAGAGAATGTCTTTTAATAAACCACGTTTAAAAAATATGCATACGAAATTCGAGATTTTACACAAGCTTTAAATGGCAACAAGTTTTAAATAAGAAGTGTTTTCAATTAAAACAAGGTTTTCGAAAAACACTTCAATATGACACGCCAGGTTCGGGCCTAACTTTTAAGCGGGGTTTGGGGTGCTACATTGGAAAATAAACTTGAGATATTCTCGGGTAATTAGATGAATAGTTGAAATGCAGAATTCACATTCTAGTAGACGTGATACTGAGTCATATCTATCAAAACGGTATTATTGAAACATGTTTTTGTGAGTCAAAGTTGTTTTAGTTGGGGTATTATTGAACTCATGAAGTCTATATGATGAAGTACCTATTAATAAAGTGACAAGCAATTAAATATATTGTTAACTAAAACATTAGTTTCGGTTCAAGTTGAACCGAGAAAAGAGTTTATAATTTTTAGTTTTACTCTAATGAATGGTTTGATGTGTAATTTTTAATGCAAGAATGTATAGTGATGGCATCGACGATGATACGAGTGCTAGTGTAAGACCATGTCTAGGACATGGCATCAGCCTTGACGAGTAAGCTAGTGTAAGACCATGTATGGGACTTGGCATCGGCTTGGATATGTGTCAGTGTAAGACTATCTCTGGGACATGGCATTGGCACGGACAGAGGAGAGCCAGTGTAAGACCTTGTTCGGGACATGGCATCAGCCTTGGTACAACCAGTTCGTTACGTGTGCTAGTGTAACACCATGTCTTGGACATGGCATCAACATTGATGCGAGAGCTAGTGTAAGACCATGTGTAGGACATGGCATCAGCCTCGTTACATGTTAGTGTAAGACCATGTCTAGGACATGGCATCAGTATGGATAGATGTGAGCCAGTGTAAGACCATGTCTTGGACATGGCATCGGCAAATGACCTTACGTAAGTCCATATCTAGGATGTGGCAAGTACTGTACATACGTGATTTTTGATGCATTTGATGGTGTTCCGAATAACTCGACGGGTAAGATAGACATTGTGGAATTCATATATGGTTTTATAAATGTGATGTGAAAGATTTATGAATTTATGAAATTCATTAATTATGACTTGAGATAACGTGTTGTTATTGATGTGTAAGTGAATCAATGGATAAGGTCAAGAAGACAGTGAAAACGTAATCAAATCGAGTGAGACAGATACGTATGAAATTCATGTGAATATCAAGTGGTAGTAACTTAAAGGCATATAATAAATTAATATTGTAAATACGAGGAAAGTCACGGGTTGACATCTGAGATAATATTTTCAGCTTATGAAATGATCAAAGAACCGAATGTGAAATATTTCATATCATTACGCATGAATAATGGTAAGTGATTTCCTAAGTGTGTAATCATTTCATACGATAATTTAAATGAATAAGCTTCCAAAAGTCATGGTAAACCCTATAAGGGAGTAAAAGACTGAGCGGTGAGACCATATAAACTTTTTATGCTTATGTAATTACTCAAAATGTATTTGATAGCTAACATAAATCAAATGATCATATGAGCTTACTGAGCTTTATAGCTTACCTCGTTTATTCTCTCATGTTGTAGGATTTTGGAAGTCTGCTCGGATTGGAAGGTAATGGAGATCTCAACACACTATCTGTGCTATCCTAACCCGCATCCGTCACCAGAATGGGGTCACGAGGTATTACTGACCAATAATCAACTTCAAGCTTTAACGTTTATAAGTCATAAAATTTCATCTACTAAAAACCGAATGTATAATCACATCCAATCCCTCACTTTTAATTCATTTCCTAGTTTACGAAATAACTGTTACCAAAAGAGACATGTTAAACATGATAGGAATTATCAATTAAAATAAGACACCATGAATACCTGTATAAATTTATAACCTCAACCAAATACACAACTACATCATTCATTTACGCCATTCATAAATCACCTTTTTGACTAAACACATACACAAAGTACATTCGGCTAGAGTTCTTATGGACCAATTAACTAACTTGATTAATATCTATATATGTACATGAATTCACATATAATCGAAATTAGTTTAACAATTTCATACCTCATTTTACTAAATTGCTGAATACCAATTACTCAAGATCAAAAGATTTACATATCATTAAATAAAAACTAAAGCCGAACTATTATAAGCCAAATGTTAAATCCTTAACTTCAAAACATGTTCAAACCACAAGCACGATCATCACCTATATTTTAATCATAGCACTTATATAAGCATTTCACAAAAATAACACCACATATAAGTCAAAGTTGGCCATTTTCGCATGGCTCATTATATACATAACCCCAAATTCAACTTAATATCATTTTGTCTATACATGCCATATAGTCAAACTAAAACTTTCGAAAGTACCAAAATATCGATGATAGTGTGACAAGCTTCACTGAAGATCCCCGAGCACATAACGATCACCACAAATCTAAATCACAAGAGTAATAAAAAACACCAAGTAAGCTTTAATAGCTTAGTAAGTTATAAGCAATTCATTAAATCTATCATTTATACTTTTAATAATTATTCCAAATAATACAGGCAAGGTTTCATTAAATACCAACCCACGTACAAAAATCATAAAAACACTTCTTGCAATTTAAATTCATGCCCAAATGTAATTCAAAATTTTCCATCCTCTTGTACTATCCAAATATTCCAGCACAAAGCTATTAAAACATACATCTTATGCCAAATCCACATAGCTGATTCAATTTTTACCATTCATCTAACAATCAATATGATTTTTGTAAACAATCTAACAATCAATATGATTTTTGTAAACATCTTCCCATATCAATTCATTCAACTCAAACTATACCTCCAAATGGCATTTGGTATAATCTACAATTAACCACATTTACTTAATTTCAAATAATAATATATCATAGTATCAAGACTTACCGAACTCAATCCTTGAGCTTTAAAGATTTATTCGCACACTTAGTGCTCAATGACTGATCTCGCACACTCAGTGCTCAGAAATTCGTTTTGCACCCTCAGTGCTCAATGACCGATTTCGCACACTTAGTGCTCGGTATCAAATACAATTTGCACACTTAGTGCTCAAGGACCGATTTCGCACACTTAGTGCTCGGTATCCAATGCAATTCGCACCTTTAGTGCACTTCTCAAACTTGTTACTCATTTAATTATATACACATATGTATATCCCATTCGGTTACATCAAACACATATATATATATATATATACACCTATCACATTCGGTATATCAAACACACATATATATATTTCACACTCAACTATATCAACTCATATAACTATCACATTCGGTCATATCACACTCACATAAATATCACCTTCGGCTATAATAATAGTTTATATACATACTTCCAATAAACTTATAAACATCATTACAATTAAATTCAACTATTCGACTATTTTTGCTTTTCCTCGATCCGAACCCGATCCTTTATATTCTTGATCTATTCAAAATCAAATTAAGCTTATTCAAAGAAAATTTCATTCAATTTAATCAAACCCTCATAATTTAACAATTTACCAATGTGCCCTCTACATTTCACATTTTTATAATTTGATTCAATATCAATTAAACACAATTAAATCAAAATTCAACCTAATCTATTTGGCCGAATGCTCCCTAGTTTCAAATAAGTCCTTCCTTTTTAATTCTTTCGCAAACTAGACCTTAAAAATACAAATTTCATATTTTTTCCCGAACAATTCAATTTCGTAACATTTTCAAATACAAAATCTACTAATCAAACTCACATTTTAATTTTCCTACTTCACCTCAAAGTTCTTCAACTCTCCCTTATGACTGAACACAATATATTCATCAATCGACAAAATTAATTCATGGGCTAGATAATAAAATTAACTAAAACCTTAAAAATACAAAGATTTTCAAAAATCAAACTAAGTACATACCTTAAATTGAATCAACAATGGCTGAATAGCTTGGTTCTTTTCTCTTTTATTTCTTCTTTTACTTTGGCAATAACAAAGTACAATGAATCCCTTATTTTATTCATTTTACTTATTTGTTTTATTTCATTCCATATAATAATATTATTTACTTAATATAAACACTTATAATAACATATCATAAAGCCAATGCCGTCGACTACAACTTAAATGGTATAATTTCATACTTAATCCTCCAAATATAATAATCATCACAATTCTGCTATCACATAATAAATCACTAAGTTTTCGTTTTATGCTATTAAGCCCTATTTATTAAATCGGTATTCAAATGATAAAATTTTAAAATGGAAATTTCACACCAACCAAATTCACACATTCAAAACACAATTAACTAATAATTAAATATTTTCTGACTCAGATTCGTGGTCCCAAAACCACCATTCCAATTAGGGTCAAAATCGGGCTGTTACAACTCTCCCCCCTTAGGGATTTTGGTCCCCGAAAATCTTACCGATGAATAGGTTTGGATAACATCCGTTAATTGAATCTTCAAGATCCCAAGTTGCTTCCTCGATCCCATGCTTATTCCAAAGCACTTTTACTAACGGGATTTTCTTATTTCTTAATTATTTCACTTCACGAGCTAGAATACAGATCGGTTCTTCCTTATAAGTTAAATCAGACTATTTATCCACCTCGAATGGGCTAATCATATGAGAAAGGTCAGATCTATACCGGCGGAGCATCAAAACATGAAAAACATTATGGATCTTTTCTAGTTCAGGTGGCAGTATTAATCTATACACAACCCAATCCGCTCTAAAACCTCATATGGCCCAATAAATCTTGGACTCAATTTGCCTTTACGACCAAATCTGAGTATTTTCTTCCACGGTGAGACTTTTAAAAACACTCGATCACCAATTTGAAGCT
Organism: Gossypium stocksii; assembly: GCA_020496765.1. Taxonomy (NCBI): domain Eukaryota; kingdom Viridiplantae; phylum Streptophyta; class Magnoliopsida; order Malvales; family Malvaceae; genus Gossypium; species Gossypium stocksii. The sequence continues at coordinate 55,032,490 of CM035621.1, forward strand.
CTATATCTTTACGTTTTAAATCCACATACAATTTTTGACGATCTGACGCCGCTTTCAAACTTTCACGGATCACTTTTACTTTCTGTTCAGTTTCTTTAACCAAATCAACCCCGTATATCTTGTTTTCACTGAGCTCGGTCCAATACAAAGGTGTACGACATTTACGACCGTACAAAGCCTCATAAGGTGCCATTTTGATACTCGATTGAAAGCTATTATTGTATGCAAATTCAATCAAAGGAAAGTAATGTTCCCACGTACCCTCAAACTCGAGAACACAACATCTCAACATATCCTCAAGTATTTGAATAATTCACTCGTATTGACCATCCATCTGTGGGTGAAAAGCTGTGCTAAAATGTAATTTAGTACCTAATACATCTTGCAGTTTCTTCCAAAACCGCGATGTAAACCTCGTATCTCTATCCGAAACAATAGAAATAGGTACCCTGTGTAATCGTACAATATGAGAAATGTACAATTCAGCTAGCTTATCGAGTGAGAAATCTATATGGATCGGAATAAAATAAGCCGACTTCGTCAATCTATCAACAATAACCCAGATCGCATCTTTCTTGCTCAGTGTTAACTGTAGACCTGATACGAAATCCATCGTGACTCGATCCCATTTCCATTCGGGTATCATAATCGGCTGTAGTAATCTCGAAGGTACTTGATGTTCAGCTTTTACTTGCTGACATATTAAGCATTTCGAAACAAAGTCAGAAATGTCTCGTGTAACAGCCCTGTCGTGACCCTAGTCGGGAATGTGGTTTCAGGACCACAAAACCGAGTTGAAAAATTTTCTAAATGCTCATTTCTATATCCATTTTATGTGTTAATCCATGTGTGAAAATTTTCCATGCTTCGAAGTAGTCATTTGAATATGAATTACACTAAAAAGGACTTATATGTGAAATTTTAATAATGTGTGTGGCTAATTCAAAAAGGGGCAAACTGATGCATGCAACAAAGACATGGACTTGCATGTCAAAATTGCCATTATAAACAATAGTGGCCGGCCATAATGATTAAATGGCACTAACATTTGTATTTTAATTAATAATAATAATATTGTAATGGTTAAAAAAAAAAAGAAAAGATGGGTGTTCATCTTGATTCTTCATTTTTGCCGTGAGTAAAGGGAGACAATAGAAAAGAGAAAGAAAGAATTTGGGAACTTCGGTTACTTGGGGAAGACTAATACTAAGGTATGTTAATGCTAGTTCTTGAAATTCTTGTGTATTTTGGGTTAGTATCTAAGTCTTTTGCATAACCCAAGTTGGAAATTTGAATGTGGTTGATGTGTTTATATTCGGTTGTGATTTCTTTGGGTAATTTAGAACTTGTGTTCTTAGTTTTTGTGATGGAAGAACGATGGTAACCTTCGGCCATAGGGAATTTAATGTTATAAATTTGAGTGTTAGATGGTTGTTATAATGTTAAAATTCATATAATTAGAAGCTCTTGAATTTTCGGTCAAGGAGGGTGATAATCCAAGGTAAATACATGGTAATTTGATTTTATTTTGATGTTTTTGTGTTCTTTCTTAGCATTACTATGAGCCCATGAAGAAATTTCTGGTTTTGGTTTTGGTTGATGCATTCGGCTATAATTGGTTGAGTTCTTTGAGGTTGTTTTGGATGCTTTGTGTATTGAGGATGGTTAATTGATAAATTGAGGTTGCTTAAGTTGAATATTTGTGTCAAATGCTTTGTAACAATCGGTTATTTGGTGTAATGCAAGTTAATGTCAAATGGTAGCACTTATAATTGTGTTAGCCGAATGTGAACTTGGGAAATGAATTGGGCTAGTGTTAAGTGATTAAAGATTAGTGAGTTAAAGGGTGGCAATTGGTTTAAGGATATTTTAATTGAATGAATAAATTGAGATGTTGGTATTTGGTTTATTAGTACTTGAGTAATTATCAAATTGTATATGAATTAGTGGCTAATGGACAATCGGTCAAAGTGGTTAGTATGCATTTATATATATATATATGTTATCATGACCGAATGTATTAAAGACTAATGCAAGGTCTAGTTGATCAATAAGTATTAAGAAAATGTGAACTATATTATAATGAATATTCGGCTAAGAAGAACCAAGGCTAAGTCATATGAATTTTGAGGTTATAAATAATAAGTTACTAATGTTATTTGTGAATTCGGCCTTGGGATATCTATGTGTACATGATAAGTATACTTATCTTGTGATTGAGTAGTAAGCATGTTATGTTAGTTGTTGAATATATATATGTGCCCTTGTTGAGAAACATATTCGGTTATGTGAATTTTTGTATGTGAATGTGAAGTTTAAATGGTTAGTAGTGAGACAACTAATATACCTTGATAAAATGCTTGGCTGGTTGATTTAACACTAAGTTATGTTTGTTAAATTAAGCTCAAGAGCATAGAGGGGCAAATTTTGGATAAAAGGAAACTAAAGTGACCGAATAGACGACAAACACGAGGTAAGTTCTTAAGTATTTAGTTGATTCCTTTGTAAGTTTAAGTATTTGAATGGAATGAATATGAATTATGTATATATGTTAAGGTCAATGACTTTTCTAAATAATGGCATATATGATGTTATGTTATAATATGTGAATATGAACTTTAAAGAGTAAAACTGTATAAATCTGATTGGTACAGTAGCAGTAACGTGTTTTGGAAAAATCACCATAAATTGTCGGAGTTGAATTAGAGGCTGAATAAATTATGTAATTAAATCTTAATGAGTCTAGTTTCTTATAAAAGATACCTTGTGAGTAAAGGAATTTCCGATAAAGAGATATTTAAAGTAGAGTGAGACAGTGTCAGAATGACTCCGAAATCCCCTGTTCTATTTTTAGAAAATCATTATAAATTGTACAAAATTTTTTATAAGACAAAATTTATATGCTTAGACTCCCTAATGAGTCTAGTTTCAAATGAAATAAACAAGAACATATTTTGAATTCTGTACAATGGGGAATTTGATTCGTAGTGAAGAGTGGTCAGTATAGTCAAACAGTGAAATAGGGGAAACTTTAAGAAAAATCTGGTATTGATTGGCTAAACTAAAAATTCTGAAAATTTTATGAATAAAAGATATATGAATCTATTTTCAGGAAAAATTAACAGCACTTCATTTGGAGTTTCGTAGCTCTAGTTACGAATAATTTAATGACTGTTGCTTAGGAAAAACAGCTTATAGTGAGTTTGTGATTAAGTAGTAAACATTGATAAAACTGTTTGAGTTGCTTATAAACTATTGATTAAATATTGTAATCAAAGTACCGAATCCGTATTAAAGTGAGGCTATAAGCCGTAAATGACTAGTATACGTAGTCAATTTTGTTATGATGAAATTGATGTACAAGATATGTATGTGTGGTGAGGCCGAAATGGCCTTTATGAAATGCGTGCTATCTTTATTGTATAGTGAGGCCGAATGGTTATTTAGAAGTGTAATATGTCTGACTGGTTATTTAAATAAAAGCAAAATGCGTGATGTATTTAGCAAGTGATGATAAAAATATCATCTTATATATGTGTGTTTGCATATGTGGTAAAGCCAAATGGCTAATGTGAAATATGTATGAGATGTGTATATATTGTGGCCGAATGATTAAATTGTTTGTTAAGGATAGGACTAAAATATGTATTAAAACCGAATGTGAAGTGTGTATATGTGATAAGGCCGAATGGCCAATTTGAGATATGTGTAAGATGTGTATCGTTATATGTATAAAAAGTGTGAACGAAAAACTTATGAGATATGGGGCACGGCCGAATGACTATTATAAAGATGGAAGTAAATCAGGTGAATTATGAGATAGTCTGAATGGAAGCATTATTTTGTTAATATGTTGTGATATGTGAATACTACTAGCATATATCATAAAGTGTGGTAAACCTTCTGATTGGGCCATGGTACGAAATCATTTGGGACATTGACTTAGTAAGCTTCAAAACTGGTGATTTTAGTCGGGTTTTATACCTAGTTGGCCAAGTGCATTCGATTACAAGATCCCACACTAAGATGTCGAATGAAGCTCATAGTATACATTAAATGACTCAGGTATGTGATACTTATCTTTTGATGTAAGAACGACTCGGATTGGATCTGATTATGTTCAATTGTGAAATTATGAAATTGAAGGTATAAGATTTATGCATATGTGTCTTCAGTCATCGAAACTTAATGATGATGGAATACCTTAAGTTTGCCAGGTATGTATTCTACTCTCATAATTAAATCTGCTCTGGATTGAGTCACAAGTATGAAACAAAATATATAAATCAATGGAAATGAGTTCTAAGGCTACTATGCGCTGAGCCACGCTCGATTAATGTGAAAAGTCATACAAAGTTACTGATTTACCTTGTTGTTTGAGTGTAAAGTTAGGTGACTTTTATATATTGTGCATTGTGTGCTTATGTATATTTTTAGTCATTTATGAAAATATCCCGGAAGTGGATATAGCCTCGGGAAATTTGATTGGCGGTTGAGTACCTTTACAATTGGCCACTGTGGTAATTATTCATTGAAGTGGTGATGTGATATCAATTTCTATGTAAATGAGACGACAAGTAAAGTATGTGTAGTTGTGATTAGATACATTCAGCAAATGATTTTTCATTTACCAATTTTGAATAGGAAATTATGTTTTTAAATTCAGTAAAGTTAATTGTATTACTTAAAGACTTACTAAGCTTATGAAAGCTTACTTCGTTGTTTTGTGTCTTTGATTTATAGATTGTGGATTCTGACTACTAGCTCGGGGACTTTTAGCTCTTCGTCACACTATCTACTAATGTGGTAACCCAGAAATTTAGATCTAGCTTGTGGCATGTATAGGATAGACTATAGTAAAATGATAATTTGACTATTGTATATAAGCCATGCGAAAATGGCATCTTTAGAATGTTTACTTATAGACGTTTAAATTTTATCTCTGGCTGTGTTTAGTACTTATCTAAATGAATGTTTTTTTTTTTATTTCAAGAAAAAGTTCAAATTTTTACCGTTCTGATATGAGTTTCAAGTTCGGTAATGCCCCTTTACCTATTTCGGCGACGGTTACGGGATAGGGGTGTTACATCTCGTTTCATACCGTGCCACCAATAATGCTGTCTCAAATCATTATACATTTTTGTGCTACCCGGGTGAACAAATAATAAGCTATTATAAGCTTCGTTACAAATCATCTGAATCAACTCAGGATTCTTTGGTACACATATTCGGTTTCTGAACCGCAAACATCCATCAGCATCAACTTGAAATTCTGGGTCAACATTCAATTCACAGTGAGTTCTTTTTGCTATCAAGTCATTATCCACATTTTGAACTTTGCAAATTTGTTGAACAAATAATGGCCTCACCTTTAGCTCTGCTATAATCACATCATCATCAGACATAGCCACATGCACATTCATTGCACGTAAAGTGAATAGTGATTTTTGGCTTAGGGCATCTGCAACAACATTAGCTTTTCCCGGATGATAATCAATCACAAGCTCGTAGTCTTTTAGCAGCTCCAACCACTATCGCTGCCTCAAATTCAAATCTCACTATGTCATCAAATATTTTAGACTTTTGTGATCAGAGTAGACATGACATTTCTCACCGAACAAATAGTGGTGCCATATCTTCAAAGCAAATACTATAGTAGCTAATTCGAGTCGTGTGTCGGGTATTTCTTTTCATGCGACTTTAGCTGTCCCGAAGCATAAGCTACAACCTTTCCCTCCTGCATCAATATGCAACCCAAGTCATTCAAGGATGCATCACTGAAGATAATAAACTCTTTACCCGATTCTGGTTGAACAAGCACTGGAGCTTCAGTCAACAAAGTCTTCAACTGATCAAAACTTTTCTGGCATCTTTCTGTCCACTCAAATCTAACATCTTTCTGAAGTAGCTTTGTCAACGGAGTGGCAATCATCGAGAAACCTTTCACAAATCGTATATAGTACCTAGCAAGTCCTAGAAAACTCTGAACTTCTGAAACATTACTCGGGGGCTTCCAAGCAAGTATAGCCGAAATCTTTCTCGAATCAACCCGAATACCGGAGGCTGAAACCACGTGTCCCAGAAAGCTAGCCTCGTGTAACCAAAACTCACATTTATTGAACTTCACATACAACTGTTTATCTCGCAAAGTCTGTAATACCAACCTCAATGTTCAGCATGCTCGATTTCATTTTGTGAATAGATCAAGATGTCATCAATAAACACAACCACAAACCAGTCTAGATACGGTCGAAAGATCCGATTCATCAAATCCATGAAAACGGCAGGTGCATTAGCATTACTAAGAACTCATAATGCCCGTATCTTGTTTGGAAAGTAGTCTTTGGTACATCAGAATCTCTAACTCGCAACTGATAATAACTCGATCGCAAATTTATTTTCAAAAATATATAAGCCCCTTTTAACTGATCAAACAAGTCATCAATCCGCGGTAAAGGATACTTATTCTTGATAGTCACTTTATTGAGTTGTCGATAATCAATACACATTCTCATCGTTCCGTCTTTTTTTTTTCACAAAGAGAACTAGCACACCCCAGGGAGAGAAACTCGGTCTCGCAAAACCTCTATCTGTCAACTCTTGCAACTATGATTTTAATTCTTTTAATTTAGTAGGTGCCATCCGATATGGAGCAATTGAAATTGGAGTCGTCCCTAGCACTAAATCAATACCAAACTCTATCTCTTGAATAGGCGGCAAACCAGGCAGTTCTTCATGAAACACATCCGATACTCACACACCACAGACACAGATTCGATCTTCTTTTCGGTCGCCTTACTATCAAGCACGTAAGCTACGTAAGCTTCACAACCTTTTCTCATATAATTCTGAGCCAACATCGAGGAAATCACTACTGGTAACCCATTCAGATCGTTAGATTTGATCCGAATAATCTCATCATTCTGGCACCTTAAATCAATAGTCTTTCGCTTACAATTCACCAAAGCATCATGTACAGTTATCCAGTCCATACCGAGGATAATATCAAATTCTTCGAACGATAATAACTTCAAATCAGGGAGCAATTCTTACACACCTTATCAACTAACACACACCGGCCCAGGGGGTTTGATACCCGAATCACAAACTCAGTAGACTCAACAGGCAAAGTCTTACTGAATACTAATGTTTCACACACATAGGAATGAGTTGAACCAGGATCAATCAAAGCAGTTACATTAGTATCATAAAGAGTGAATATATTGGTAATAACATCAGAAGATGAAGCCTCCTCTCGAGCGTGGATAGCATAAGCTCTAGCAGGTGCACGAGCCTCTGATCGACCTGCTGTATCCGAAGTCCCTCTCTGAGTACCACTTCTACCTTCCGCCTTTCGAGGTGATCTACCTCTAACTACAACACCACTAGATCTCACATTCTGAGCACCATCTTTCTCAATCGCCTCTGGATAGTCTCAAATGAAATGATCTCATGATCCACACTTATAACAAGCTCGATTATTATACTTGCCCCAGCACACACCAACATGTCGCCTACCACACTGTTGACACTCGAATTTATTCAATCGGGTATTGCCAACACTAGCAACAGAGGTGGCTCGTGAATTTACTAGTGGTCACTCCCGTATAGAAAGTCCTATAGTAGCCTTAGATCGGTTACCATCATCTCTGCACTTCTTTGCTATTGTCTGAAAAGTTTTACTTACTGATCTCTTACAGAAATCTCTAGCTTTGAACTCAGCTTTTCTTTTCTCTTTTCTCAGCTCTTCGGCCTTGCAAGCTCGCTCGACAAGTACCACAAACTATTTGATTTCAAGTATGCCAACAAGCAATTTTATGTCTTCATTCAACCCTTCCTTGAATCTTTTACACATAGCAGCTTCAGTAGCAACACACTCTCAGGCATATTGGCTAAGTCTCACAAACTCACGTTTATAATCAGATATGGTCATACGACTCTATTTTAGCTCGATAAATTCTTTACATTTCTGGTTAATGAATCGCTAGCTAATATACTTTTTATGAAACTTTGTCTGAAAGAAATCCAAAGTGACACGCTCTTTCGGAACAACCGAAACTAGAGTGTTCTACCAATAGTAGGCTGAATACTGTAACAAAGATATAGCACATTTCAAGTACTCATCGGGTGAACAGGATAATTCATCGAAGACACGAATGGTATTATCGAGCCAAAATTCATCTCGTTTAGCATCATTAGTGGCTGTGACCCTAAACTCTTTAGCTCCGTATTTTTTGATTTTATCAATAGGAGGTTTATTCAATCTCAAAGGATCGATAGTCGGAGGCACTACGGGTATCGGAGATGGGTTATTCAAGCTTGGGGGTTGTTGAACAGCCGGATTTGTCCGAATATATTAAGTAAACCATTCGTTCATCATATTATAGAAGGCTTGTTTAACCTCATCACACTGGTTAATCGTATTCAGCCAAGAATCAGTCGGCGCTGTCGCTTGGACGAGAGCAGGCGCTACACTCTCTACATCGTCCGCTACGGCTCGATCGGGATCATGATCCATTTACTATAAAAAAACACATTTTATTTTTATTGTCAGAAGTCATCACACTATCCTAGTAAAAATATATGGCATGTATAGCTAGACTCACACGTGCTACATTCACACGTGCTACATTAGTCCGAGAATCGGCTAAACCGTAGCTCTGATACCAATCAAATGTAATACCTCTAACACGTATCCGTCACCAAAATGGGGTCACGAGGTATTACTGACCAATAATCAACTTTAAGCTTTAACGTTTATAAGGTCATAAAATTTCATCTACTACAAACCGAATGTATAATCACGTCCAATCCCTCACATTTAATTCATTTCATAGTTTACGAAATAACTGTTACCAAAAGAGACATGTCAAACATGATAGGAATTATAAATTAAACTAAGACACCATGAATACCTGTATAAATTTATAACCTCAACCAAATACACAACTACATCATTCATTTACGCCATTCATAAATCACCTTTTTAACTAAACACATACACAAAGTACATTCGGCTAGAGCTCTTATGGACCAATTAACTAACTTGATTAATATCTATATATGTACATGAATTCACATATAATCGAAATTAATTTAACAATTTCATACCTCATTTTACTAAATTGCCGAATACCAATTACTCAAGATCAAAAGATTTACATATCATTAAATAAAAACTAAAGCCGAACTATTATAAGCCACATGTTAAATCATCACCTATATTTTAATCATAGCACTTATATAAACATTTCACAAAATAACACCACATATAACTCAAAGTTGGCCCTTTTTGCAAGGCTCATTATATACATAACCCCAAATTCAACTTAATATGATTTAGTCTATACATGCCATATAGTCAAACTAAAAATTTTGAAAGTACCAAAATATCAATGATAGTGTGACAAGCTTTATTGACGATCCCCGAGCACGTAACGATCACCACGAATCTAAATTACAAGAGTAATCAAAAACACCAAGTAAGCTTTAATAGCTTAGTAAGTTATAAGCAATTCATTAAATCTATCATTTATACTTTTAATAATTATTCCAACTAATATAGGTAAGGTCTCATTAAATACCAACCCACGTACAAAAATCATAAAAACACTTCTTGCAATTTAAATTCATGCCCGAATCCAATTCAAAATTTTCCATCCTCATGTACTATCCAAATATTCCAGCACAAAGCTATTAAAACATACATCTTACGCCAATTCCACATGGCTGGTTCAATTTTTACCATTCATCTAACAATCAATATGACTTTTGTAAACATCTTCCCATATTAATTCATTCAACTCAAACTATACCTCCAAATGGCATTTCATATAATCAACAATTAACCATATTTTTTTAATTTCATATAATAATATATCATAGTATCGAGACTTATCGGACTCAATCCTTGAGCTTTAAAGATTTATTCGCACACTTAGTACTCAATGACCGATCTCGCACACTTAGTGCTCGGAAATTCGATTCGTACCCTCAGTGCTCAATGACCGATTTCGCATACTTAGTGCTCGGTATCAAATGCAATTCATACACTTAGTGCTCAAGAACTGATTTCGCACACTTAGTGCTCGGTATCCAATGCAATTCGCACCCTTAGTGCACTTCTCAAACTTGTTACTCATTTAATTATATGCACATATGTATATCCCATTCGGTTACATCAAACACACATATATATACCTCTCACATTCGATATATCAAACACACATATATATATTTCATACTCATCTATATCAACTCATATATCTATCACATTCGATTATATCACACTCACATAAATATCACCTTCGGCTATAATAATAGTTTATATACATACTTACCTCGACTATTTTTGCTTTTCCTCGATTTATATCTTGATCCATTCAAAATCAAATTAAGCTTATTCAAAGAAAATTTCATTCAATTTAATCAAACCCTCATAATTTAACAATTTACTAATGTGCACTCCACATTTCGTATTTTTATAATTTGATTCAATATCAATTAAACACAATTCAATCAAAATGCAACCTAATCTATTTGGCCGAATGCTCCCTAGTATCAGATAAGTCCTTCCTTTTTAATTATTTCACAAACTAGACCTTAAAAATACAAATTTCATATTTTTGCCCTAACAATTCAATTTCATAACATTTTCAAATACAAAATTTACTAATTAAACTCATATTTTAATTTTCCTACTTCACCTCAAAGTTCTTCAACTCTCCCTCATGACCGAACACAATATATTCATCAATCGGCAAAATTAATTCATGGTCTAGATAATAAAGTTAACTAAAACCTTAAAACTACAAAGATTTTCAAAAATCAAACTAAGTACATACCTTAAATTGAATCAACAGTGGCCGAATAGCTTGGTTCCTTTCTCTTTTATTTCTTCTTTTATTTTGACAATAACAAAGTACAATGAATCCCTTATTTTATTCATTTTACTTATTTGTTTTATTTCATTCCATATAATAATATTATTTACTTAAAATAAACACTTATAATAACATATCATAAAGCCAATGCCGTCGACTACAACTTAAATGGTATAATTTCATACTTAATCATTCCAAAAATAATAATCATCACAATTCGACTATCACATAATAAATCACTAAGTTTTCATTTTATGCTATTAAGCCCTATTTATTAAATCGGCATTCAAATGATAAAATTTTAAAATGCAAATTTCACACCAACCAAATTCACACATTTAGAACACAATTAACTAATAATTAAATATCTTCCGACTTAGATTCATGGTCTCAAAACCACCATTAGGATTAGGGTCAAAATTGGGCTGTTACACTATCCCGTCATGGTTTGGTACTTTAAGCTTTGCAAATTTTAGTTATATGGCATGTATAGGCTAATTGTTGTATTAAGTCTAAAGTAAGTTTAATCCATGGTTGCTTTAGTGTTCAATACATGTTTAGCCATTAATTTGGCTCATTAATTATGTCAAGATATTGGTTGGTTAAAGAATCATTTGAATAATATGCTGAGATGTTGATTATGAATGTTTAGGATGTAAACATATGTTGGGAAGGTATCCTTGTAATGTTGTGTATGATGGCACAAGAAAGGGGTGGCAATTAGGCTTGGTAAATAGCCTTGTTTTTGCCGACACCAATAGACACACGGGTGTGTGTCTATGCCGTGTGTGACACATGGTCCGCCCCAAGGGCATGTGACTCGACCGTGTGTCCCTTGCACCGTAAGTTGGCCAAGTCAGTGTCACACACGGACTGAGCACACGAGCATGTGCCTTGGCCATATGGCCCTTAAGGGATGCTGACGTCAGAAATAGAATACCCAGGTTTTTGCACACGTGTGCCAAGCTGTATGAAAACATCTGTAGCTTCAAAGTTAGAAAATAATTCTGCACGAGCGAGTGGCACGAGCATGTCCCTCAATGCTTAGGTCACTGAACCATACGGGCCATTAGCACGGCTGTGTTTAGAGGCCACACAGGTGTATTACCCTCTCACTTGGGCGTGTGACGTGTTTTGAGTAGTTTTTGATGAAATTTTCTTAGGTGCTCGAAATAGTAATAAATTGTTTCTAAACTACATTCTAGGCCCAGTAGGCCTATATGAAGGATTGAATACCAATGTTTGAAAAAGTTTTAAATTGGAACAAAGTTCCATGAATTGGGAGTGGGTGTTTCCTTGTGTTCTGGTAAGGTAATGCATTATACCCTGTTCCAACGTCAGATACGGGTAAAGGGTGTTACATTATTGATCAAGAAAGAAGGGAAATCAACCTTGACCGAGGAAAAGGCAAGGTTACGGACTAAATCGTAAAGTTTAGCATCATTGCACCTGGGTAAGTCTTATATGTAAATAACGAGTTATTTTTAATCATTATGTTTAATTAACTTAATTATTTGAAATTTGAAATTTTGTGATGAATCGTTTAATATATGTTATGATAAAATCAATAAGTGAAGAAAAACCTAGATTTAACCTTAGGAATCATTTAGGATACGAGTGACATGTTACTAGGAATCCATTGATTGTGATCGATTGTCTATGTGATTTCGAGTGCTGATTTAGTTTGACTATCAGTGGCTAGGTAATCCTGCATTTGTTGTGGATACCTGTTAGCTTGTGTGAGCATAGCTTTGGCTATACCGTCAGCTTGTGTGAGCAGACTCGTGAATAGCTCATTATTTAGCCCTCATGTGATATGTGTTAAGTGGTAGCCTTAGCTACAAACCATCGGTAGCTTCAACTACATACTAGTGGTAGCTTCGGCTACATTATGTGTGGTGCTTGTGCCTAATTCCGAGTATCCTTTAGCATTCCATGTGGTTCAACGTGTTATTTGAATTGACATGATAAAATGTGATTGTATGTGAAAAGATTTGACCATGTGTTAAGAATGTGTACGTGCAGGTTATGTGAAATATATCATGTGTGCTAAGTGCTTAATGTATGTATTGAATTATGTGGTAAGACTATTTGAGTAAGTGACAATCTCAAACTCATTGTGATAATAGGCAAACTCATTGTATTAGTTATGTGTTATTGATTTTAATTGGTCATTATTTTACATATAAACTTACTAATCTTTATAACTTACCCCTTCTCTTTTCCCTTCCCTTATAGGTTTGTCAAGCTAACCTGAGGTCCGATGATCAAGTTGGGATTCCATCATCGTAATCAACAACAATTTGGTATTTTGCTAGTGAACTTTGAAATTATGGCATGTATAGGTGGTCAAATGTTTTGAGTTATATGTCATAGTCTTTTGGGTCCAATATTATTGGTATTGTTTTGATAATTGGCCATTTGAAATGAGCCAAAATTTGGTTAAGTTATATTTTGATAAAGTGATGTAATATATTAGTGCAAGTTGCTAAGTATATGTGAAATGGGGAGTAGATGTGCATGCTTGATGATGGTAGATAAAAGTTAGTGTGTGAATGACATAATGGGTATGTTTGGATGAGTTTCCATGCTATGTTGTGTATTGGCAAAAATTGGTTGGTATCGATTTATGTTTCAGGGTGGCAATTGGCTTCGAAAATAGCCTATAATTGTCCACACAGGTAGACACACGGGCATGTGTCTAGGCCGTGTGTGACACACGGCCAGCCCCATAGGCGTGTTGATAGGCCTTGTGTCCCTTGCACCTGAAATTAGGAAAATTAAATGCCCAGTAGCAAACACACGGGTGGAGACACGACTGTGTGTCTCGACTGTGTGCTTGACACAGCCTAGCCCATGGGCGTGTGGCTTGGCCCTGTGATTAAAACTTCGCAATGACGTCATAAACAGAATACCCAGGATTTTTCACACAGGCTAAGACATAGGTGTGTGCCTGGCCGTGTGAAGGACACGGTCTAGGACACGGGAGTGTGCTCGACTGCGTGGAAACCCCCGTAGGTTCGAATTGAAAATTAATTCCATACGGGCTAGGGACACGGGGTGTGTGTGACCGCATGGCCTACCCACATGGGCATGTCCCTATCCCACACGGGCGTGTGCCCTGTTTTGTGTCAAATTTTTCTAAGTGTTCGAAAAGCTTCAGTTTAGTCCTGGATTATACCCAACATACTCTTAGGCCTCGTAGGCCCATAATAAGAATGTTTTGGTTAATAATGGAAAAAAATTTTAAATTTTTCGTGAAAATTTTATAACGAAATCGAATGTTCGTGCAAGTGTGAGTACGGTAAAATCTCGAACCCTAATCTAGCAACATATTTGGGTAAGAGGTCTTACAAGTTTGGCTAGGCTTGGGTACTAAAGAAAATGGACACATTCCATTTTAGGAGCATAGGGACTAATTTGTAAACATGTAAAAGTTTAGGGGCGAAACTATAATTTTGCCAAAGTAAGATTTATGGACTAATTTGAACAATGTGATAATTAAATAAGTGAAATTTTCTACTATAGATCAAGAAGAACAAAGTACGAACCTAAATCGAAGGAAGAATAAAGTTGAGGACTAAATTGAATAATTAGTCACATTCTCGTACCGAGGTAAGTTTGTGGGTAGATAATGCAACACTACTTCATTATGTACTTAATGCTTTATTATTGCATGATATGTACTATTGCTCTATGAATTTTGATTTAAAATGACTCGATGACGATGTAACTAGGTTTAAAGTTTCAAAATCTCGGTTGAACTGTAGGAATAGATCGGATACAAATGTTATGACATTAGGGTTATGTGTGATCCCATGTAAGACCATATCTAGGATATGGCATTGGCATCATTATGAGATCCCGTATAAGACCATATCTGGGATATGGCATTGGCATCGATGTGAGATCCCATGTAAGACCATATCTGGGATATGGCATTGGCATCGATATGATATCCCATGTAAGAGCATGTCTAAGACATGGCATTGGCATCGTTATGAGATCCCGTATAAGACCACATCTGGGATATGGCGTCGGCATTGATTTGTGATCCCATGTAAGACCATACCTGAGATATGGCATTGGCATTCTACCATGTGTACGAGATTTCCCAAGTATCCTTAGTATTCCAAGTGGTTCAACAGGTAATGCAAGAGTATGTCAAAGAAATGACAAGGTATCAACATGTTTGAAAGGGTATAGATATGTACATGAAGCCCAAAATTTTTGAGTTATGCATTGATAAGGTCTCGGTAAGAAGTGAATGGAGGAATCATGAACATTATTTTTATGGTACATTAGATAAAGGACATAATCTAATACGTATTCATGATATTTGATGATATTGTATCAAGTTATATTTATGTTATACATATGATAATGCATGATTAGTGTTGTAAATTATTTACATGCAAACTTACTAAGCTTTATGCTTACTCCCCTTTCTTTTCCATTTTTCTTATAGTGTCGCCAAGCTAGCTTGGGGATCGTAGGATGTCAGAGCTCGATTCACACTATCACTTGAAGTATTTGGGTATTGCTAGCCTTTTATTTTGAGTATGACATGTATAGGGACTTGGTCTTTTTGTTATGTGTCATATTAGTTTAGCAAAATGTGTTGGCTCAAGATGATACTTGATTCATTTTGTATAAGGCCATATGAAATTGGCCAATACTAGTTAATCATATATACATATGATGATGTTATTCGTGAAAGTGATAACATGCATGTTTAAGTTGTTAAGTATGTGATGTATAGGCTTGATAGGTATGGTATGTGAATGATGTGTAGATGACTTTGTTTTGAGATATTTGATAACTGAAATATGTTGTATTATGTGCCTTTGAATTGGTGTAAGTGGGTTGTTATTTCAGGGTGGCAAATGGCTTGGTAAATAGCCTTATATTTGTTCACACGGGTAGACACACGGGCGTGTGTCTAAGCCGTGTATGACACACGGTCAGCCTCATGGGCATGTTGATAGGTTGTGTGTCCCCTGCACCCTAATTAGGCAAAATAGAATGCCCAGTAGTAAACACACAAGCAGAGACACGGCCGTGTGTCTCAGCAATATGAAGGACACGACCTCAAGACATGGGCGTGTGCCCAGGCAGTGTGAAGTCTGTACCTAATTTTTGAAATTTAATTCACCACATGGTTTCAGGACACGGGTGTATGCCTTGGCCGTGTGACCTTATTTGGGTGATGATGTCATAAACAGAATGTCCCCTATGTTGGACACGGCCTAGAACACAGGCGTGTCCTAGGGTCACACGGGTGTGTGAGTTCAGACGGCCTATTCACACGGGCGTGTGACTCACCAAAACATGAAAATTTTCTAAGTTTCCCAAAAGTTCTGAAAGTTCTCGATTTAGTCTCGAACCACCCCTAATGTATGTTTTAGGCCTCGTAGGCCCATAATAGGGACAATATGGTTATGAATTAAAAGTTTTAAATTTGAATGGAAATTTGTGACTCGAAAATGATCGGTTATATGTGATTAAGTTCGGTAATGCCTTGTACCCTATTCCAAGAAATCATATCTTCTACCAAGACATTCACTGAGGAAGCGGAAACGCTTTTGAAAGACACTATTCAGGACCAAATGGAACGTTTTCGACTTTAGGAACAATTATAAATAGAAAATTCTAACTTAATGGAATATAGAGAAATCGATTCAAAATTGCGTCCATTAAGATTTGAACCTATACCAAAGGTTTAGAAGACCTCTGTCCTATCCATTAGACAATGGACGCTTTTCATTTTTTGGCGACGGATACGAGTAAGGGGTGTTACAGAAACAAATGCTCCAACTCAATGAGCTAGAGGAATTCTGAATGTTCTCGTACGAAAATGCTAAATTACTCAAGGAGAGACTTAAGAAATGGCATGACAAGCAAATTTGAATTCGAGAATTTGAAGTAGGTCAGCAAGTCTTGTCATTTAATTCTAGATTAAGGTTCTTTCTAGGTAAACTAAAATCATGTTGGTCCGGTCCATTTACGATCCATCGCGTCTATCCATACAGAGCTGTTGAACTCCAAGGTAAGGGAGGTAATTTTCAAGTTAATGCTCAACGCCTGAAACATTACTATGGAGATAAAATTGAACGGGATCAAATCACGTTCATTTTATCAGATGTTTAAATTTTCTTGTTTTCCTTTGTAATAAATGATTTAAGGTATATTTTCGGGATTAGTATGTTTAAATAAATTCTATCTCGAAGATTGGAACTTAAGCGGGATCGCTTGTGACCCTTCTAATCTTTCCTGGGAATTAATTTTTACATAATTTTCCAAGAAGTCATTCCCTAAATGGAAAAACAAATTTTTAAGTGTTTCAAATAAAATGGTCAATTTTAATAAATCAATAGCAGACAATAATTTAATATACATATATTTGATTATTAATTGTTGTTAACTTTGAGTAGAATTAGAATTAGAATATTTTAATTGTTAAATTGTAATAAGAATTCTACTCTAATTCTTACTCCTTTCATTATAAATGAAACCCATCTATTCATATTTTTTTCATTCATACATCATTCCCTCCAATCACCAAACTCCCTAAGTGCAGTAGCCTCCTAGCCACAGCATTGCCTTGTTGATCGAATAGGAGCACGACGCACCTCGCGCACGCCAGCTCCATCGCGCACTGCATTGCTCGCCTACTGCTCCAGCCCGAGCTGCCCAGGCTGTGTCCCGCACCAACGCCCAGCTTCCACGGGTGCCCATGCCAGGCCTACTCAACGATCCGCATGCTATTCGTATCCATCCCTTGCTGCGCGCTACTACCTCGCACACCTGAGCGGCTCACTACCCTTTCACCCATCCTTAGCCAAAAACCTTCCAACCTATTCTAATTTGCCATCTTTCGTTTCATAATTATTTTCTTAGGAGTTCTTAATTTTTTTACAAAAAAAGGTGGTAAGACCAATTTTTCTCTTAAATTTTATTTTTATTCAATTATTCAATTTTTTAATTTATTGAATTATTAATAATTTTTATTAATTAAATTTCTGAGAAAATAATTTTTTCCATCTTATGTTCAAGTTACTCATGCCTCATAAGAGAACTCGTCCCTCCGCCCAAATCACCGAAACACAAAACAAATTCCATTGTGAAGAAGCCAAAGTGAGATACTGTAATATCCCGAATTAGGGCCTAATCCGAATAGTGGTTTCGTGACCACAAATTCGAGATAGAAATAATCATTTTATAATTATTTTGAGGTTTATGATATGATTGCATGATTATGTGAAAATTTCGTGAAGAAATTCTATGCATAAAGTGCTTAAGTTGAAATTAGGGACCAAATCGAATAAGTTACAAAACTTGCATTCTAGAAGCTTTTAGCATGAAATTGCTTTGGAATATTAATTAGGAGGTCTTAAATAGCAATTTGACCAATTTCTAAAATTTTGGACAAAAATGGGCTTGTACATGAAAAATTACAAAGAAAGGCATTAAGGGCATTTTTGTCAAATGGTAAAGGTGTTAAATTGAAATGTGTTTTATTTATATTTTTATGGTTTACATTTTTATGAAATTATTTTGTAAAAAAAAAATTCGTACGAAAATTTTGACGTTTGGGCACTCAATTTAGTGAAAAGGACTAAATTGTAAAAAGTGCAAAAGTTGAGTTCTATATGTTAAAGGTGTCCAATTGTTATGAAAATTTAAATTGGAGGTCCTTAAATGGTAATTAGACCATTGGCTAATTTATTGGACAAAAATGGACATGAAATGGGTGAAAAAAAATATTTTTAAGTTAGGGGCATTTTGGTTATTTAGTGATTAAATGAATTAAAAATCAAATTAAAAGCCAATTTTTGCTTATCTTCTTCCTGAAGGCCGAATATAGCATGGAGAAACCATGGCTAGGGTTTTCAAGCTTCCAAGCTCGATTATCAAGAAAAACGAGATTCATGTCGTGAATGAGGGAAAAACAAAGTTGTCGAGGAATAGGCTCGATTCCAAATATTTTGCCATAAGGTAAGTTCATGTGTAAATAATGTAAAATAATCGTTATTTTTAAGTTAATTGATGTTATTTATATGATATGCTGATTTTTATCATGAAATATATGTTTTGTGGTTATTATCGAATAATATGCAAATTATGTGTGCTACTTGTTAAATATAAATTGCTACCGAGTATTGGTTTCGGTATTCTGTGGAAGACGGCAAGGATATGTGATTGAGGAAAATCCCGTTTGAACCTTAGGAATAGATTAGGATACAAGTGACATGTCACTAGGATGGTTGGGCATCCAAACTCGTTGAGTTGAGTCCGAGTTCACTTATGGATGCAAATGTCCGAACTCGTTGAGTTGAGTCCGAGTTCGTGAGATGTAACTAGGCATCCGAGCTCATTGAGTTGTGTCCGAGTTCGTTTATGGGCGGGTTACATGGTAGCTTGGCTACGGATATGACACTTATGAGTATACGATTTGTGTGCCCGAGTTATATTCCTATGTATTCAACGGGTAGATTGATAAATGAATAATGAGAGCGCCTAAATGAACAAGGTGTATTGAAACGTATTGTGAAAGAGAAATTGGATAGGTATGACCTTAAACTTTGGGTTGAGAACTTGGTAGAACGATAATGTGGTAAGATAGCTAACGTTCTTGTGCCATGAATGTTTTAGTGATGCTATTGCAATCGATGTTATGTTGAATTTCATAATTATGTTATTTGTTATTTACATATGAACTTACTAAGCATTTATGCTTACTCCCTTCTTTTCATTCATTGTAGTTTTGACAAGCTAGCTCGGAAATCGGGAAGGGTCGAAGGAACGATCACACTATCCGGGACAATTTGGTATAATGGCTTGTATTTTGAATATGGCATGTATAACAATCTAATCATTTTGTGTAAATAATCTTATGATATGGTGATGGTTTGTTAAGGAAATGCTTGGAAATGATTAGCCATTGGAATGGCCAATCTTGATTAATTTGGTGTCATATATGTTTAATGTGTTAGTCCATAAAATGCCATAGGAAGATGATCTTTGTTATAAAACAGAATTTTTCAGCAGCAATGATGTAAGTTTGAAAAGTCACAAAAAATAGTAGAGACAAGATTAGGTGGTGAATAAAATATGAAATTGAAGCTTATTGTGTCTACTTTCATGTGGAAGAAGCGAAATATGTAAAGGAGTTATATATTGTGAGGTATTTGAGGTTTAGTGAAACAGGGCCAGAGCAATTTCTGGATCCCCTATTCTGAATTTAGAAATTCACTAAAAATTGTAAAAAAATAATTAGGAGTCATAATATATATTTGTAGATTCCTTATTGAGTCTAGTTTTAGGAGAAATAAACATCATAGTCATTTGAGCTTTGTACAGAGAGAAAAGTGATTCGTAGTGAACATAGGTTAGAGCAGTTAAACACTGAAATAGGGGAAGCTTTAACTAATAAACTGTACTAATTGGCCCAACCAAAAATTCTAGAAACAAATTAGTAAATATATAAATGAGTCTAGATTCAGGGAAAATTTACGGATCTTGATTTTGAATTTCGTAACTCGAGATATGATTTTTTTGTAACCGTGACGCAGATAGACAGCAGGTTGCGAATGTAGAAATAAAGGATTCAAAGTTCTTAAAATGGTAAATTATGTTCAGTAACACCTCAAGCTCGACTCCAGCGACGGTCTCGGGCGTGGGGGCATTACAGATACGATAGTATCTTCAAGAATCAACAGATGCATTCAGAGAAAGGCTTCACATTGAAAGAAAGCAACTATATTGATTTTATGGTGCATATTCGTCAAGTTACTGAAGCTCTCAATTGAGAATTATTTTGTGAGACTAGACCCAGTATGGATGAGGAATTAGTTCACAAATTCTATGCGAATTTAACCTCAAGTGAGTTGAAAAAAGTTCCAGTTCACGGAATCAAGGTACCAATAACTTCAAATGCTATTAATGAGTTCTTTGAATTACCTGATTCGAAAATGATTAATATTCTTCTTTGATGAGCAATATCGAGCCTGAAAACTTGCAAGAAATTCTCGAGGAACTTACAGTTCCAGGTTCTAAGTGGACTGTGTGAAAACAAGGAATCCACACTTGTTGAAGAGAATATTTCACACCACTTGCAAAGGTATAGTTCTATTTCATCCGTTTCAGCCTTATGCCTAGTTCGCATGGGATGTAACACCCCTTACCTGTTTTTGACACCAGAACCGGGTACAAGGCATTACCGGACTTAACATACATAATCATACAAAATCGGGCCAAAAATTTTCATCCCAACTTATAACTTTTTAGTCATATTCATAATGTCCCTATTATGGGCCTACGAGACACAAAACATACATATAAAGTGGTTCGGGACTGAACTAGAAGCTTTCAAACACTTAGAACATTTTTTCTCAAAATATGGCCACACGCCCGAAATACTCAAACTTTACTATACCCAAAAGAATAGCTTGATAGTGTGAATTGAGCTTCGACGTCCTTCGATCCTCGAGCTAGCTTGGTGATACTACAAGAAAAGGGAAAAGAGAGGGAGTAAACATAAAGCTTAGTAAGTTTGCATGTAATAGATAACAACATAAAAATCTTGTAATAACATCCACATATTACACTATGAATTAACACATAATTTCCAAGTGAACATTGACATGGCTTACTCCTGCTCATTCTTATCAACCACATATCACATACCGGACTCATTTCTCGTGAGTTTCGCATATGTACCTATATTACTCCATCACATAACTATATCCTTTTTCATCTTTAACATAAACTTTAATTTTTTTCCCCGTTAAACCAATTGGAATATTGAAGGATACTCGGAAAATGTCATACACGTGGTAACATGCCAATGCCATATCCCATAGATGGTCTTACATAGGATCACATGTCGATGTCGATGCCATATCCCATATATGGTTTTATACGGGATCTCATATCGATGTTGATGCCATATCCCAGATATGGTCTTACACGAGATCGTATATCGATGCCATATCCCAGATATGGTCTTACACAAGATCGTATACGAGGCCATGTCCCAGACATGGTCTTACACGAAATCACTATTTGATGCTGATGCCATATCCTAGATATGGTCTTACACGAGATCTCAATTCAGTGCCGATGCCATATCCTAGATATGGTCTTATACGGGACCTTATTTATCTAATATCGTTACAGGGGTATCCTTTCTATTCCTAAGGTTCAACTAAGACTTCGATATAGCATAACTTCATCATTTCTTCATCGAGACTCATTAACCTATTTCATAAAAAGAACATACATTTCATGCAATATCAAGCATTTTTAAAAAAAATAATAGCATAATGTTGATTTATTACACACAAACTTACCTCGGTACCAAAATATAGATAGTTGTTCAATTTAGTCCACCACCTTTTTCTTTCCTCGGTTTAGGTCCGAACCCCATGTTTCTTGATCTATAATGAATCAATTCACTTATTCAATTATCACATTGACTAAAACAACCCATGAATCATACTTTGGCAAAAGTATAATTTTACCTCTAAACTTTCACATATTTTAAAAATGGTCCCTAGGCTCGTATGATGAAATATACTCATTTTCTTGGTTACCCAAGCCTAGCCGAACCTATATTAAGCTTATAATAGCTCACATTTTCCTTCATTAGATTTTTACTACACATTTTATCACTTTTAGAAATAGGTCCTTTTTAGGTGTTTCCATAAAAAATCACCTAGAGAAAGATGCTCATCACACATCAAACTTTCATATTCCTTCATTAAACATCAAAATACATGTATGTCATACATGGGTAAATTTTTTAACATAAACCCTGGCATAAAGAAAGGGTAAAAATGGCTAGCTCATGTTTCAAGGATCTCAGAAATGTAAAGAACATTAAAAATGGGGTCATGATACACTTACTTTGAGCTTGAAAATGAGTAAAACCCTAGCTATGGAGGCTTAGAGACTTTCTGCAGAAGGAGGAAGAAGATGGACACAAATTTTTACTTCTTTTTCCCTTTTTATTAATTTATTAACTAAATAACCAAAATACCCTTAAGGCCCTTCCTTGAGATTTTTTCCATCCATGTCTATTTTCGTCCATCATGAAATATAGTGGTCTAATTACTAAATAAGGACCTCTAATAAATTTTCTAATGCTATTTCACGCTTAAAACTTCTAGAATCTCATATTTTGCAATTTTTCCAATTTGGGCCTAAAAGACAAATTGATCACTTAATCATAAAATTTCTTCATGAAATTTTCACACAACCATGCAATCATATTATAGGCTTTTAAAAAAAATCATAAAACATATATTTCTACTTCATATTTGTGGTCTCGCAACCACTATTCTGACTAAGCCCTAAATCGAGCTGTTACATGGGACAACAATCTCATTAGAGTGAATGGTCTTATTGTACTCGATTTTAACTGGAAAGGCCATAGATGTGGGAAAAATCATCCTGAGAGAAATGTGGAATTATGCCATTAGATGATTTGGCCCAGCTTATTTTCCCTTTACGATAACAATTGTAACACCCCTCACCCAAGTCCGATGCCATGACCGGGTATAAGGCATTACCAAACTTACAAACACTCGATCACTCGATTTCGACTCACAAATTTCATGAAAATTTAAATATTTTTTTAATCTTATTCAAACACTCTTATTATTGGCTTACAAGGCCCAAGAGGCTCATTGGGCACGATTCGGAACCAAACTGAAACTTTTCGAGCACTTAGAAAAATTTTACTTAAAATAGGCACATGCTTGTATGAGACAAAGGCATGCCTATGTGGGCAGGCTGTGTGGTAGCACATGCCCATGTCCCTAGCCCGTGCGGAATTACTTTTCATTTCAAACCTACAGGGGTTTTCGAACGGCCGAGCACACTCTCATGTCTCTGGCTCGTGTTCTTCACACGGTCTCAACACGCCTGTATCCTATCCCCGTGTGAAAAATAGGGACATTCTGTTTATGACATCATCGCGAAAACTTCGTCACACGGCCAAGCCACACGCCCATGGCTAGGCCGTGTCTTTTACACGGTGCTTCGATTAACACTGTCTTCAATTTCACAAAATTTTGTTGACATTTCTCTGTCCACTCAAACTTAACATCTTTTTGTAATAACATGGTTATCAGAGAAGCAATCATTGAAAATCCTTTTACAAAACGCCGATAGTAACTGGCCAAGCCCAGAAAACTTCTAATTCCTATACATTCTTTGGCGGTTTCCAATCTACTATTGCCAAAATCTTACTTGGATCAACTCGAATGCCATCTCTCGAGACTATGTGACCAAAAAATCCAACTTCATTGAGCCAAAACTCACTTTTACTAAATTTTGTATATAATTGTTCATCTTGCAAGATTTGTAAAACTATTCTCAGATGCTCGGCATGCTCGTTATCATCACGATAATAGATCAAGATGTCATCAATGAAGACCACTACAAACTTATCCAAGTACGATCTAAAAATCTGGTTCATTAAGTCCATGAACACTACTGGGGCGTTAGTCAAGCCAAAAGGCATTACAAGAAACTCATAGTGTCTGTACCTTGTTCTGAAAGTAGTTTTCGGCACATTAGACTCTTTTACACTTAACTGGTAGTATCCCCGATCTCAAGTCTATTTTAGAGAACACAGTAGTATCCCGATCTCAAGCTTCCACATTAGTAAATTACAATATTTTAACTAAATAGCACTTAACCATTCATGGCTCATACCTCACGGCCAAGTATCAAAATACCACTACCAACAAATAGACCCAAAAGAGTTATGACACATAACCAAAACAATAAACCACTTATACATGCCATAACTTATCAAAGTTTAAAATCAAAATACCGAAAGAAATTGTTGATAGTGTTGATGGAATCCCGTTGATCACCAAGTCTCGAATTATCTTGACAAATATATTTATTATATTCATTTATTTAAAATATTTGGAAACAAAATGTGTGAATTTCTTGAAAACGTTTAATATTAGTTTTGAAAACCCGATAAACTATTCTACCAGTTTAAAATGATAAAGCAGCTCAAGTAATGAAAGTTAAAGCAAAAACTCCCTAATGGCCTTATTACATAAATCAAACCCAAATAGAAAATTAAATAAACCAAGTCCAGAAGCAGAAGGCAAGTGGCCACCTCGAGTCCCTTGCAGCTCTAAATCGTCTATGGCTGTACCTGCACATTTAAAATAAAATGTGAGTTTACAAAAACTCAATGTGTAACTTTCCCCAACTGATAACAGTGAATAGATATGTAGATCAGACTGGGCTGAAACCCTACACAAAAACAGATTAGTCTGGGCCTTGGCCCCATAAGGTAATAGAGTGGACCCAAGCCCATTACACAATCAGAACAGTGTATACATGAAAACCCAACCCAATCTAACCATCACACCACCCGTTCCAACCAATCACACCATGTGGGGAATAACTCGACCCACCCAGCCTACACACCAATACGCAGTCATGTTGCTAATAACAAATATCGTGGCAGAGCCACCAGAAACAGATTACGTGGCGAAGCACTATACAGAGTTACGTGGCAGAGCCACTATTACAGAGCTACCTTCAATACCATACCCAACCCCATGCAGAATAACGTATCATAATCAATTAAAACATGCATACAGATTATCAGACACAGATACAATCATACATATATCAGACAGCCCATCTTTAGGGGCATAACAGTCTTTTAGGCAGTCAGGGTAAAATGGTAATTTTACCCCTTAGGGGTATTTTGGTCATTTTTCTATGTTTCAAAGTCTCGGTGCCTAATACGACCTCTTGAAAGGTCTAACATCGCTTCTAGTGACTCGAATAGTCCATATGGTCTAAACAGTATGTATGGGCCAAAACCCCCATTGGGCCTAAGTGCACGATCAGTTTAATCTCACATACAGTATTGCGAGTCTTACAATCCAAACAACCAACAATCACTTATCAAGTAATTTGCCTATACAGGCCCGTAAGCTTATTGGGCCCATTTCAGCCCATAACAGCCCAAGTGCACGAAATCGCACATGATGGCCCCAACAGTCTATCGCCCACTATTCGTAGGCTCAGTTTGGCCCACAAGCGTTTGCACACCCGTAAGGCCTCGAATACCGATGTTTCGGCATTTTTTCTTTTTGATTTTTACCGATTCACACAAGTGTAGGGTGTGGTTACACACCTTTTGTTTCGCGATATTAAAAAATCCCTTAAGACCGTTGGTTAGAAACAACCACCTACCCTTTGACGAAAATCTGAACCACATAAGCGAGTATTATCAATCAACAATCCACTTGTTAACTTTAACTTATAACCCCTACCACAATCTGCTAACAACAAAAGAAAACACCAACCTCTTACCTTTGCTGAAAACCGACAAAAAGTCTAGATTGCTCCAACTACACCATGATCCCCCACCTTCTACAAGATCGACCCCTATGACTGCCTAGGAAATCAAAGCATTACAGAAAGAAAGGAATTCAAATCGGTCACCAATGAAAGGATCAAAGGCCAATTAACATATAGAAGAGAAAGGAGATTCAGCTTCCATAAAAACACTCGAAAAGGGAAAAGAGAGCACTAACCCTGATTCGGTCTTTGATGGCACGAACTAGACACTTGGTAAAAAGAAGGGGTATTTGGCTATGAAAACAAATCAAAAGAAGTGAGCAAACGGAAAAAAAGTAATTGGTTTTAGAAAAAATCTAAGAAGATGAAAGTTGAATCCGGCTATCAAGTAAAGAAGAAGGATTAAGGCTAAGAGAAGAGTGTAGTTTCGGTAGAGACACTATAGGAATGAAGAGAAAAAGAAATGGTTTAGAGAGAAACGGTTTAGATTCAGCAAGAAGAAGAAATAGTGGCAAGGAGAAAGGAGAAATGAGGTTTGACTTGAGAGAATGACCGAAAAGAAAATGCAAAGAACGGAGAAGAAGATTGATATCGTTTGGCCAATGGCAACAAATGAAGAAAAGAAGTTTCCTTACAGTAATTTTGACCCTAAAAGCACACTCTAACCAAATCCTGAAACTCGAAATGGTCACTCAAAACGCACAAGGAAACAACGCACGAAATATCGAAAGAGCAGAAACCGAAAACAAAAGGCAATTTTGGAACCTAAACTTTACCAAAAATGCCGAACATCCATAAATCAAAGTCTTAGCCGAATTGCACTCTAAGGTACCCCACTATCGGCCAACTCTTTCAATACACCAAATCCCTTGAAAATCTCCTTGAATACTCCCTGATTCACTCAACTTTTCAATTTGAATTTGATCCAAATTCACAAGACCAAGTCTACAACCAACTCTTAGCCTTTGAGTTCCAATCCACTTCTTGCCGCCCTTATGAAGCAAAAAAGCCTTATTTTGCTTGCAAGGGAATTTGAACCCCAGCTCTCCCCTTTGTTAATGATGCTACAAGACACTCCACCAAGGGCACCTTTATGCCATAAAACCCTAACAATTTTACTTAAGCCCTATAAGCTAACTTTCATATTCCCCTAACCCTAAAAATTAAAGATTTGCAAAAGGCTTGACTTTAACCCAAGCCTTCTAGAGGCCCCCCAAACACAAGAGGCCCCCCAAACACATCCAAATCATCAATCCAGCACACCCAGACATGCGATTGTCAATCTAAGCAAAAATCAAAGACCTTATAATTTAAGCCATTACAATAATAATGATGGAGCAAAAGATGAGTCGAATTCAGAAAGATCTGCATATAAATAAAGGGGGATCTTGACTTTATTTTATTTCTATTCTTAGGTTATTTTAGGATTAAGTTAGTTAGGAATTTTATTCTTCCATAAAAAAATAAGAGAGGGAAATCATTAATAAAATTTGAACAAGTCAATAAAATTTTCTTTTAGTTATAATTAGGTTTGTTTTGTTCAATAAATTGAAATTTTGTTAAGTATGCTGAACTTTAGTATAAATAAAGTTCTATTATTTCAATAAATTGTTATGTTAGCTTAATAATGATATAAATGTATTTTTAACAAAGCATCAAAATCGTACCATAAATTTTTAGTTCCTTAGGAAAGTTAGGCATGAATGAAAGTTTAAGTCTTTAGAATTGACTTTGTAGTTTCTTGAGGCTAAATCCTAGGAAGCATGGAATTTTGGAAATGATTTAAGTGACTTTTGTTTGGACTGTTGAGCTTTTCAAGCCAACCATGATGAAATTTTATCCTTTGAAACCCAACTTTGAGACTATATGGCCTGGTTTTTGAACCCATGCAAATTTAGCCATCATTTCTCTCTTAACTATCTTTAATTTGTCCCAAACACTAGACTCAGTACTATTCAAAACATTCTTTAAAAATAAGTTTGGTGGAGTTTAAAAGAAGTATCAAATGCTCCAAAAATTGTAGTGCATGTAGTAAGTGCTTGAAAAAAAAGAGAGAGAGCATATGTACTTGAAATGTACAAAAGAGCATGTGAAAGTAAAGAAAGTTGGTGCATTGAAGGTCAATATTCCGAAGGTTTGATTAAAGCTGAGTCTAGGGTTTTAGCCTAAAATTTATCTATTTTTTTACCTACCCTAGCCTAGCCACGTTACAACCTTGTTAAAAGACCTATTTGATTCAAGTTTCTATGCTACCTACATTAGTGGAGAGAAATTGCCATGAATGCATACATAAGTTAAACTTAATGATTACAGCTTAGTCTTGAATAAGGAAATAAAAATCAAATTGGTAAGGGTTAACATGTATTTGTTAAGAAAGCATTTAGTCTAATTTTGCTATTGTAACAGTTGTTGAGATTAATTTGAACAATATGTATACTAAGTAGCATAACTATCGAAATTCTTGTTTTTTGAGCATAAGTATATTAAATTCATAATTTTGGGAAGACTGTTGTTCTGAATGAGTTTTTCAAAGGTGTTTTTGAGAAAATTCTTTTCAAATTTGTGCATTACTCGGGATGAGCATTGAATTAAGTTTGGGGGTGTGGAAACACAAAAATCTACACACTTTTTCATGCCCTTTTTAACTTAATTTCATGCAAATTCGGTTGAATTCTTGTTAAAAAATAATTAATTATGATAAAATAATGAAACAAACTCAAATTATGAACATATTGAATTTTAATTAATTTTATAATGTTTTTGATTAATTTTGACTATTTTCAACAGAATTGCAAAAAAGGTGAAATATGGCTCGACAAACACTAGTAGAAGCACAAAACTGAGAAGCAATTTGAAGTATTAAGGTGAATTAATTTTTAGCCTAAGACAATCCAAAATTATGTGTATTAATTCTTAATATAATTAATTTTAATTTATATCCAATTTAATTTGGGTTAATAAATTATTATTAATTAATTATGAAAAAGTGGTCCAGTTGAACGAACCGACCAAGAGATGGACAACCCAAAACTGTCCCATGAGCTGACCAAAATCAGCTTATTAGCTGAATATTTAGCTTGCAAAGAAGCCCTTGAAGACTTGTTCAAGCTGCAAACAAATCCCTCCAAAATTTGTGGCTTTATAGATTTGCCCCAATCAAAATTTAGCAAAGTTGAAACCATGAAACTTGCCACATGTGTGGCCGGCCAAGGGACGGATCTTTGGCTTCTATTTTTAGCTAATTTTAGCAGCCATCTTCAGTTATAAAAACCCCCTTGGCTGATCATTCAAGACATCTCATTCATTCACGTCTATTCTCTCTTCTCTCACTTTCTACTCTCATTTACCCATCCATTTTCCTTTGTTCAATTTCTGATTCCTCCTCTTGGAAAAGAGGCTTTTATCAACAATTTGGAGCAGCAATTAGGTGTTCATAGCAGCCTTGGTCGACAAAGACAACAAAGAAGGAATAACGGAGCACACTAGTAAAGCCACAGAAAACCACCAAATTTGATTCTTGTTCCCTATCTCTTTATTTTTTGTTGTTGTTATGATGAACATGTCTATGAATATTTATGTTTTTGGAATGGTTAATTTAATCAATTTAGCTTGAATTTAATTCGTGTTAGGTTGATTGCATTTCGTCCTCTTAAATTATTAAAATTGTGTTTATGTTGTTATAGGCCTCAATAAGATACTTGATTAAGTAAAATCATGACTAAGTTATTCTTGCATTTCAATTGTTAGGTAACTAATGAGTTAAGTATTTAAACGGATTGAAATTGTTATTAATGGACACAATACTTAATCAGTGCATGTTTAATCATCTAAGGTAGCTGAAGGTTAAATTAGTAGCGGTATCTGACGATTCATTTACATTGCATTACTTGCAACATTATTATGATTAAATTGTTTCAAGGTAAAGATACCTTATTACCTCACGTAGTATTTTATGTGCTTATTAGATTTAATTAATCATTTGAATTGACATAGGGATATGTACAAGAGGTTATTTAAATTTAATAAGTATGTATGCGCAATAACATGTTTGCTTATTAAAATTTGTTTAATCGATTGAATTGACATAGGGATATGTACAAGAGATGAATGGATTTTTGTAGGTGAGTATGTTCATAAGTTAGCAAATTACCGAGTTGTTGCGAATTTATCTGTAACAACATAACATGAGCTTAATAATTCTAAGTTAAGAAATGTAATTAATCTAACATAATTATGTCATATTGATTAAATCATATTTTGAAATCACGCATTTGAGATTTATTTATTTAATTTACTTAGTTTAAAATTTTAGTTTTCAATCACCTTCTTAAATCAAATTATTTTCCTTCACCAAAGTGTTTTAAATTAATTTCATAAATAATTCTTTTCACGGCCCCTGTGGGTACGATAACTCGACATTTACTTGTCACTTTATTACTTGTTGCAATTGTGTACACTTGCACATTTTCGTCGTTCTAGTTAGTATGGTATTAATTGTAGCTAGGTATGTAAGTCTATGATTTCCCCTATCGGCAAAGTCTGTGGCAAGTTTGGTAGTTGGGTGGACTTCTCTGAAGAGAACATGCCACCCCAATTGCTAGACATTTGGGTTAAGTCCTTAATTTAAAAGGACTATTTATTATTTTATTACTGTGGTTGGATAATTTAGCTGGTTTGATGAGAACTACTTACAATGGAATTAAGTTACAATAATCGATAAAACTCACATTTATGATGAGAGAGAAAGTTCTTAGTCACATGAATCGAGGAGTTTAGTGGGATAATCTAAATTATCCACTAAACCTAGCTCTCGTGTTTAGTTGTTTCAAGTTAGTATGGCTTCTTGGGCAAGTTTTACATTTTTCTATGCATTCATTCTTCTTTTCAAACTTTCTCTACACTTTCTCTTGGAAAACCTTAAACTAGAAACCTACTAGAAGATTTTGGTTTGCTATACTCACGTAACTCCTTTGTTATTTTTGCACTTGGTAAAATATCGATGAAACTTAGCTTATTTTTTTGGTTATTTACCTCACCTTAGTGTTGCATGCTTTAATTCTAGTTTGGTGTGTAAGGAAAGAAACTTCCTAAATCTGGGTTTGTTGTAACACCCTATGTAATGCCCCAAATTTTAGGGTTCTATGATTTTTGCTTAATTCAATACTTGTATGTTTGAATGTGTTAAATTGAGGGTTTGAGTGTGTTTGGAGGGCCTCAAGAAGGCCCGGGTTTAAGCCAAAACTTTAGTAAAATTTTGATTTTGGGCTTGAGTGTGAGTGTTGGTTCGTAGGGCTTATGTGTAGTTATTGGAATGTTATGTCACAAAAGAGCTTGTGGCAAAGTGGCAAGCGTTACATGTGGGTATATAGTGGCATCATTGACAAGGGGATCTAAGATTCAAATCCTCTTGCAGGCGAAGATGTTTATTTTGTTGAAAGTAGGCGGTAAAAGTTTAAAATAAATTTGAACTTTAGAAGGTGGTAGAGACTGGGTAAGAGAAGACTTGGTCATGGTAATGTGAATTGAATTCAAATGTGGAGGTTGAGTAAATCAAAGAGCAGGAAAAGGATTTGATCAATGAGTGGCCGGTTGGGGGACTTTGGGGTTACAAATTCGGCTAGGGACTTTAGGGGTAGCATTTTCTACATTTTAGGAGGGGACCTTGGGAACTTGTTGCCGATTTCTTCTTTTGTGCTTTTGGGATTTACATTTTTGGTCAATTTACCTTACTGTCGAATAGGTAGGTTGTAGGGTGCCTTTTTGTTTGATTTTCTTTTCTTTCCTCCTTCTTCCATTTTGTTCAAAAGCCGAAGGTCTACAAGCGTACAAACTCCCCTTGGCCGATTGGTACATGAATCAAAATCCCCTATTTCTTCATCTTCCCTAATAGTCGAACCTTTGCTTCTCCTTTTTGGGCAAACAATCAAAAGTCGAAACCCATATCTTCATGCTATTCGAATACCTTCTGTCATTTCTTCTAAAACCCGAACATCTTCCTGGTTCCTTTTCCAAAGATTTCTCTTCTCTTCTTTATTACTCTTCCAAACCCTTCCACCTATTCTTCTCCTTCTCCTAAAACTTATACTTAACTGATTGTTCATCATCATCTATTCATTCCTTCTTGTATATCCACTAAGCCGAACACTTTGGATCTTACCCCCTAAGTTCGAGCTTATTTATAGAAGATCGGGGTTTAGATTAAAAGAGGGCGACTTCTTGTGGTAACAATCGAGTCAAGCAAACTTCTGGGTAAGGGTCCTATTCTCTATTCTCTATCATTTATTCTTTACTTGTATATGATTCTTGAAAAGCCAAAACCTCCCCCTATCTTTCTTTGCTAATGGGCTTTGATCTGCTCTTTGGAAAC
Source organism: Gossypium stocksii (assembly GCA_020496765.1). Lineage (NCBI taxonomy): Eukaryota > Viridiplantae > Streptophyta > Magnoliopsida > Malvales > Malvaceae > Gossypium > Gossypium stocksii. The sequence goes on from CM035621.1 coordinate 55,065,091, forward strand.
TGATTCAGAGTTCTACCTTTTCTTGTATTCCATAGTCATTCATAGTAGTTGTTTTGGTGAAGGCAAATGTGGAGTGGTGATTAACAATACCAAGGCAGATTAGATCTAGTGGCTTGGTTTCAGCAAAAGTAAGTAAAGATTGATTTGGTTAGTAATGGCCAAACATGCAAGGGTAGAGTAACGTTGGTTTCAATCAGATTTTGGGTTAATGTTATGGTTAGATTGTGTAGGTTGATCACTGGTGGGGATCGCGCGGCTTAGTTCGTAAATAGGTGTGTAACTACACCCTCTTTAGTGTAGATCGACAAAAGCTGAAAAACCGAATGCCAAAACACCGGCATTTCAAGGCCCTATTGGCGTGCGAACGCTCGTGGGCTGACCTGAACCCACAGTGATACATTTTGAACTGAGGAGATCAAATTGCGCTATGTCACGCAGTCATACCATTTTGGGCTTCGATGGGCCGAAATGGGCCCAATGGGCCTACGGGCCCGATTAGGGTAAATTTTTGGGAAAGTAAGTAGTAACACGCTAGATGGTAAAATTTGTAAATCTGGACATAAAGCTAGGCTTAATGGGCCATACGGACGAGTGGGGCTGTACAAGCCCAATAGGGGCTGTCGGGCCTATAGACACTTTTGACTTAATTACGAAAATGGGTTGCGTAGGGCAACGTAGACCTACCAGAGGGTCGTATTTGGTAATAAAACACTTAGACTGGACAGGATGACTGAAATACCCCTGAAGGGTAAAATTACCAATTTACCAATGATCCATAAAAAGACTATTATACTCCTAGTAGTTAGATTAATGATTTTACATGATTAAATCTATATCTGTTAATCTGTAAGCATGATATGATATGTTCTGTGAATATGCATGGGGTTGGGATTATTACGGAGGAAGTTCTGTTAATGTGGCTTTGCCACATAATTCTGTTAACAGTGACTTTTCCACATATTCTGATTCTGGTGGCTCCGCAATAATATTTTGTTATTAGCAGCATGGCTGCATATTGGTGTGTAGGTTGGGTGGGTTGAGTTATTCCCTACATGGTGTGATGGTTGGTATGGGTGGTGTGATGGCTAGCTTGGATGGGATTTGCATAGTATATGTTCTGTATCTGTTATGGGCTTAGGCCGATCTATTTTTGGTTTGGGCTTGGCCCATTCTGTTTTGTTGGGAAGTTGCACACTGAGTTTTTGAAAACTCACTCCTTTAAGTCCAGGTAACCCTCAGACTTAGTGGATTTGGCGCCGTGATGGATTCGAGGTGGCCACATTATTTTCACTCATTTTCTGCATCAGTTAAACTTTCACTATTTGCATTTTTATTTTCGTTTTCTATTTTGGTTTAAGTGATGTAATAAGGCCATTACGGGGTTTTAACTTTTATTTGGTTCTTACTTATTTCAGACGAATATCACATGAAATTGGTCAATTAATCAACCTGGATGACAAAAAATTGATAACGAAAGTTTTGAAGGAAAAACCACGCCCTTTGTTCTTCATTCACTTACAACAACTTTAGGCATAACCAAAACCCAATGCGGTAACTTAACATGGTAACAGTTTCCAAACTTAAGCAATGGTTTTTATCTAAACCTAACCGTGGTTTCCAAACTAAATAAACTCGTTTTAAACAAGGACCAAACTTTTCTTAAATTATCTAGACGGTTTCCAAAGTCATCGCCATGTGACCCTCCTGATCCGGGCGTAATGTTTGGGCCAGGTTTGGGGTGTTAGTGGTATCAGAGCCAGGTTACAACAACTCGACTGTGGTTTGGGTTTTGAAAAATATTTTTAAATGTTTTGAAAACATATTTCTCCAAAATTTTCCCTAAAATACAAATGAATCTCTTGCTGAAAGGTTGATTTCTGAAGAGTGGCACATCGAGTCTTCGGCCCAAATCTGTAAGTTTATTTGATTTATTTTATTTTATTCTTATAATTAAACTGAGATATTTCTATAGATAGTACTAAGCCTCTGTAGGTAGCACTGAGACTCTGTAGTTAGGGCAATTAAGACTATAGGAAAACTTTACACGTTAGAACTTAGAAACTGTAGATAGATCTGGATCTGCAAGAACAAAGCCCAAAAATCTCTGTCTCTGCATAAAACATCTGTAATAATAACTAAAATTTTGACTAATGCATAAAACTCGTAATCAGATAATTCGATATAAGTACGAGGGCTGCACGTGGTAGGTGCCATGGTAGAGATCGAGGTAGTGTTCAGGCTAGATCTTCAGCGTCGAGACCTGCGCCTGCAGTGGATGCACTAGTGCCGTCAGTGACTGAGATTGGGTCCTATGATCGGGTAGCCGGGGATGATTCTCTATCCCAGGCAATGCTTCGTATCTTGGAAAGGGTTGCAAGAGCAAGTATTGGAACAGTGAATCGTAGGTTGATTTTTGAACGACTTCGAGCAAATGGAGCGGAAATTTTCAAGGGCGTATCTGGTATAGCCCCGAATGTAGCCGAATATTGGTTGGAGGCCACTAAGCGAATCATGGATGACCTGGACTGTTTGGTGGAGCAGAAATTAAAAGGAGCAATATCTCTACTGTGGGATGAGGCCTACCAGTGGTGGCTCACTGTGAAAGAAGGTACATTAGCTAATCAGATAACGTGGGATTTCTTTAAGACGGCCTTTTGGGGAAAGTACATCAGGGTAAGTTGTGTGGACGCTTGAAGGAAAGAATTCTTGAACCTAACTTAGGGGAATAAGTTTGTAGCGGAAAATGAGGCAGAGTTCCTGAGGTTAAGCCATTATACGCGTGGAATTGTTGCTACTGAATATGAGCGCAGTGTGCGTTTTGAAGATGGGTTGAGAGATGAGCTTAAGGTACTGATTGCTCCGTAAAGGGAGCACGACTTTGCTGTATTGGTGGAGAAAGCCAAAATAGCCGAGGATGTCAAGCGCTTGAAACATCAGAACTGTAAAAAGGAGAGGAACAAATTTAAGAGAGATACAGGGCCGTTGGGTTTTTCTGGGAGGTCTGTTAAGAGGGCTAGGGTTACTGAGCAAGTGTGAGCAGTTTCGGCTTATGTGATTGGGTCTCGGATTTTGCTGAGTGTGGGAAGTCACAACCAGGGGAGTGTAGGAGGAGCATGGGTGCATGTTTTCAATGTAGGTCTATGGATCATCAAGTGAAAGATTGCCCTCAGAGGCCAGTTCAAGAGCAAATTGCAGAGCGGAGAGTCACACAACCAGTGAGAGGTGGACTGCCACCTAGGGGTCGTGGTTAGGGCCGAGGTGATAATGGTAACAGACGGGGTCGTGGAGCACCAGGCAGAAGTGCTGGAAATGCTGAGCCTCAACACCCAGCTTTGGTATACACTGCTTGTCGTCGTGAGGAGGTGATGCACTTAATGTCATTACTAGTATGTTTTTTATTTATAGCATGCCTTATGTTGCTTTGATTGACATTGGTTCCACACACTCTTATGTGGCTTGTGGTGTGTTTGGGAAGTTGGGTATGCAATCTGAGAATGTTGTTAGTGACATATTTGTAGTTAGTCCACTGGGTAACTTGGTTAGGGTAGACAAACTTTTTAGAGATGTACCCTAGAGAAACAAGGTAAAACATTTTCTACAAATCAGATGGAACTACCATTTGGAGAATTTGATCTCATCTTGGGGATGGACTGGCTTGTTAAACATCAAGTAAACGTGGATTGTGCTACAAAGCGGATGGTATTAAAGACTTTGGAGGGTGACGAGGTAGCTGTAATAGAGGAGTGAATGGATTATCTATAGAATGTTATTTCGGCATTAAGGGCTAAAAAATTGATTCGCAAGGGTTGCGAAGCATTTCTGGCTTATGTAAGCAATTCTGAGTCTGAAGGTCCTTCAGTAGGAGAAGTAAGGACTGTTAAGGAATTCATAGATGTTTTTCCTGATGAGTTGTCGGGCTTACCTCCAACGTGAAGTCGAATTTGGTATTGACCTACTGCCGGGAACAGCTCCTATATCTATCGCCCCCTATAGGATGGCACCGAAAGAGTTAGTTGAATTGAAAGCTCAGATCTAAGAGCTTCTGGGTTGAGGTTTTATCCAACCGAGTGTGTCTCTGTGGGGAGCACCAGTACTTTTCGTCAAGAAGAAAGACAGAACAATGCGTATGTGCACAGGTTATCATCAGTTGAACAAATTGACTATCAAGAATAAATACCCTCTGCTAAGGATTGATGACCTTTTTGATCAATTTAAAGGAGCCTCGGTATTCTCCAAGATCGATCTTCGGTCTGGCTATCATCAATTGACGGTTAAGGAAGCGAACATTTATAAGACAGCATTCAGGACAAGGTATGGGCACTAAGAGTTTCTGGTGATGCCGTTTGGTTTGACGAACGCACCAGCTGCCTTCATGGATCTCATGAATAAGGTTTTTCAACCTTACTTGGATCAATTTGTGGTTGTCTTTATAGATGACATTTTGGTGTATTCAAAATCTAAAGAGGATCACGATAAGTATCTTCGTATAGTTTTACAAATTTTGAGAGAGAAACAACTTTATGCCAAATTTAGTAAGTGTGAATTTTGGATCCAAGAAGTAACATTCTTGGGTCATGTTGTTTCTGCCGAAGGAATTAGGGTAGATCCTCGGAAAGTAGAAGCGGTATTGGAGTGGAAACCGCCAAGGACGGTGTCTAATATTCAGAGTTTTCTGGGTTTGGTAGGGTACTACAGAAGGTTTGTAGAAGGGTTTTCTTTCATTGTTGCACTGTTGACTAAGTTGTTACGGAAAGGGGTACCATTTGTCTAGTCTGATAAGCAATAGGAAAGTTTCGAGAAACTGAAGAAGGTGTTGACTTAAGTCCCTGTTCTAATTTAGCCGGAATCTGGAAAGGAATATACTGTTATAGTGATGCGTCACACGTTGGTTTAAGCTGTGTGTTGATGTAAGAAGGGAAAGTGGTTGCGTATGCTTCACGGTAGCTTAGGCCGCATGAGGTGAACTATCCTACACACGATCTGGAATTGGCAGCGGTAGTGTTTGCACTAAAGATCTAGAGACACTATCTTTATGGAGAAAAGTGTGTTATATATACGGACCATAAAAGTCTCAAGTACCTTCTTACGTAGAAGGAGCTGAACCTTAGGCAACAAAGATGGATTGAGTTGCTTAAGGACTATGATTGCTCGATTGAATACCACCCTAGAAAGGCTAACGTGGTAGCTGATGCTCTGAGCCGTAGAGTTGTATCTGATTTGAGAGCGCTGTTCACTCATCTTAGCCTTTATGATGACGGGAGTCTGTTGGCGAAGCTACAAGTAAGGCCGAATTCGATTGAGCAAGTCAGGGAAAAATAGTTGTTGGATGAATCACTGGTTCCTTGTTTTCAGCAAGTAAAAAGTGGTGAGACTTCTAATTTTGGGTTGAATAGTGAAGGGGTTCTGTGCTTCCGAGGGAGAGTTTGTATTTTAAAGGACTCTGATCTGAGGCAGTTAATTCTAAAAGAGGCTCGTGGCAGCCCATATGCCATGTATCTTGGAGGAAACAAACTTTATTAGGATTTACGAGAATTGTATTAGTGACTTGGACTTAAGCGTGAGGTAACTGAATTTGTGAGTAAATGTTTGATGTGCCAACAGGTGAAAGCTGAGCATCAATTACCTTCTGGGCTTCTACAACCAGTCAAGATTCCACTATGGAAGTGGAAAAGGGTAACCATGGATTTCGTGAGTGGGTTACAGTTGACGCCTTTAAAGAAAGACTCGGTCTGGGTGATTGTGGACAGACTGACAAATTCGCTCACTTTATACCGGTCAGAACGGATTATTCTCTTCAGAAGCTTGCAAAGCTATATGTGTTTGAGATAGTACGGCTTCATGGTGTGCCAGCGTTGATTATTTCTGACAGAGACCCAAGATTTACGTCTCGATTTTGGAAGAAACTGCATAAGGCATTATGTACACATTGGATTTCAGCAGTGCTTTCCACCCTCAGACGGATGGTCAGTCAGAAAGGGTAATTCAAGTCTTGGAGGATATGCTAAGGGGTTGTGTCATTGACTTTCGGGCTAGCTGGGAAGATACTTGCCATTAGCTGAGTTTGCTTATAACAAAAATTACCAAGCAAGTATCCAAATGGCACCATATGAAGCATTGTATGGTCGGAGGTGCTGAACGCCTACCTATTGGACTGAACTAGGCGAAGTCAAATATTGGGGCCAGAGCTAGTGGCTTATACAAAGGACAAGGTTAAGCTAATTAGGGATCAGTTAAAGGAAGCGTCTAACAAGCAAAAATCATACTCGAATCTGAAGCGTAAGGAAATTGAATTCGCTGTAGGGGACATGGTGTTCTTAAAGGTTTCACATTGGAAAAAGATCTTGATATTTGTAAAGGAAGGAAAGTTAAGTCCTCGCTTTATCGGGCCTTATCGAGTTTTAAAAAGGGTAGGTCCAGTAGCTTATCAGCTTGAATTGCCTCCCGACTTGGACCAGATCCATGATGTATTCCATGTTTCTATGTTGAAACGGTACCGTTCTGATCCGTCTCATACTATACCACTGGAGGAAATTGAGGTTAAGTCTGATTTGACATTTGACGGAGAGCCAGTGTAAATTCTGGAACATGATGTGAAGGTATTAAGAAGGAAGTTTGTTCCATTGGTTAAGGTACTCTGGTGTAATCACGGTGCGGAAGAAGCTACGTGAGAGCCTGAGGTTGCTATGTGGCAGCAATACCTTCACTTGTTCTAACAAGGTAAATTTCGAGGTTGAAATTTCTTTAAGGGGGTAGAGTTGTAACGCCCCAAATTTTAGGGTTCTGTGATTTTTTCTTAATTCAATACTTGCATGTTTGACTGTGTTAAATTGAGGGTTTGAGTGTGTTTGGAGGGCCTCAGGAAGGCCCGGGTTTAAGCCAAGACTTTAGCAAAATTTTGATTACGGGCTTAAGGGAGTGTGAGTGTTCGTTCGTAGGGCTTATGTGTAGTTGTTGGAATGTTATGTCACAAAAGGGCTTATGGCAAAGTGGCAAGTGCTACATGTGGGTATATGGTGGCGTCATTGACAATGGGATCTAGGATTCAAATCCTCTTGCAAGCGAAGATGTTTATTTTGCTAAAAGTAGGCGGCAAGAGTTTCAAATAAATTCAAACTCTAAAAGGCAGTAGGTAGAGACTGGGTAAGAGAAGACTTGGTCATGTTAATTTGAATTGAATTCAAATATGGAGGATGAGTAAATCAAGGAGCAGGATAAGGAGTTGATCAAGGAGTGGCCGGTTGGGGGACTTTGGGGTTGCAAATTCGGCTAAGGACTTTTGGGGTAGCATTTTTGGCATTTTGGGAGGGGACCTCGGGATCTTGTTGCCGATTTATTCTTTTGTGCTCTCGGGATTTACATTTTCGGTCAATTTACCTTAGTGCCGAATAGGTAGGTTGTAGGGTGCCTTTTTGTTTGATTTTCTTTTCTTTCCTCCTTCTTCCATTTTGTTCAAAAGCTGAAGGTACATGAACCTTAGTGCCGAATAGGTAGGTTGTAGGGTGCTCACAATCTCCCCTTTTCTGATTGGTACATGAACCGAAACTCCCTATTTCTTCATTTTCCCCAGTAGCTGAACCTTTGCTTCTCATTTTTGGGCAAACAATCAAAAGCTGAAACCCATATATTCATGCTATTCGAATACCTTCTGTCATCTCTTCTAAAACCCGAACATCTTCTTTCTTCCTTTTCCAAAGATTCCTCTTCTGTTCTTCATTACTCTTCCAAACCCTTCCACCTATTCTTCTCCTTCTCCTAAAACTTATACTTAACCGATTGTTCATCATCATCTATTCATTCCTTCTTGTATATCCACTTAGCCGAACACTTTGGATCTACCCCCTGAGTTCGAGCTGATCTATAGAAGATCGGGGTTTAAATTAAAGGAGGGCGACTTCTTGTGATAACAATCCAATCAAGCAAACTTCTGGGTAAGGGCCCTATTCTCTACTCTCTATCCTTTATTCTTTACTTGTATGCGATTCTTGAAAGGCCGAAACCTCCCCTATCTTTCTTTGCTAGTCGGCTTTGATCTTCTCTTTGGAAACTGATTCAGAGTTCTCCCTTTCCTTGTATTCCGTAGTCATTCGTAGCAGTTGTTTTGGTGAAGGCAAAGGTGGAGTGGTGATTAACAATACCAAGGCAAATTAGATCTAGTGGCTTGGTTTTGGCAAAGGTAAGTAAAGATTGATTTGGTTAGTAATGGCCGAATATGCTAGGGTAGAGTAACTTTAGTTTCAATCGAATTTTGGGTTAATGTTATGGTTAGATTGTGTAGGTTGATCACTGGTGGGGATCGCGAGACTTAGTTCGTAAATAGGTGTGTAACTACACCCTCTTTAGTGTAGATCGACAAAAGTCGAAAAGTCGAAATGCCAGAATGCCGGCATTTCAAGGCCCCATTGGCGTGCGAATGCTTGTGGGCCGACCTAAACCCACAGTGATGCGTTTTGGACTGAGGAGATCGAATTGCGCTATGTCGCGCAATCAGACTGTTTTGGGCTTCAATGGGCCAAAATGGGCCCAATGGGCCTACAGGCCTGACTGGATTAAATTTTTGGAAAAGTAACTAGTAACACGCTAGATGGTAAAATCTGTAAATCTGGACATAAAGCTAGGCTTAATGGCCCATACGGATGACTGGTGCTGTACGGGCCCAATAGGGGCTGTCGGGCCCATAGACACTTTTGACTTAATTTATGAAATGCCAGAGGGTCGTATTTGGTAATAAAACACTTAGACTTGACAAGATAATTGAAATACCCCTAAAGCGTAAAATTACCAATTTACCCCTGATCCATAAAAAGACTATTATACCAGTAGAGGTTAGATTAATGAGTTTGTATGATTAAATCTATATCTATTAATCTGTAAGCATGACATGATCTGTTTTGTGAATCTGCATGGGGTTGGGATTATTACAGAGGAAGTTCTGTTAAAGTGGCTCTGCCACATAATTCTGTTAACAGTGGCTTTGCCACATATTTTGATTTTGGTGGCTCCGTCACAATATTTTGTTATTAGCAGCATGGCTACATATTGGTGTGTGGGTTGGGTAGGTTGAGTTATTCCCCACATGGTGTGATGGTTGGTACGGGTGGTGTGATGGCTGGCTATAGGCCGATTTGTTTCTGTTTTGTGCTTGGCCCATTTTGTTCTGTTGGGAAGTTGCACACTGAGTTTTCAAAAACTCACTCCTTTAATTTTTATCATGTGCAGGTAACCCTTAGATTTAGTGGATTTGGCACCATGACAGACTCGAGGTGGCCACATGATTTCCACTCATTTTCTGCATCAGAACTTTCACTATTTCAGTTTTTATTTCCGTTTTCTATTTTGGTTTAAGTGATGTAATAAGGCCATTACGGGGTTTTATCTTTTATTTGGTTCTTACCTATTTAAATGGATATCACATGAAATTGGTTAATTAATCAAACTGAACGACTAAAAATTGATAACGAAAGTTTTGAAGGAAAAACCACGCCCTTTGTTCTTCATTCACTTACAACAACTTTAGGCATAACCAAAACCCAATGCAGTAACTTAAACTGGTAACGTTTTCCAAACTTAAGTAATGATTTTTATCTAATCCTAACCATGGTTTCCAAATTAAACAAACTCGTTTTAAACAAGGACCAAACTTTTCTTAAATTATCTAGACAGTTTCCAAAGTCATCGCCATGTGACCCTCTAGATCCGGGCATAACGTCTGGGCCGAGTTTGGGGTGTAACACCCCAAACCCATCCCAGACGTTATGGCTGAATTTGGCGTGGCACATCAGAATGTTGTTAAACCCGGGCTTGTTGATAAAAGATTGGTTCTAAGTTTAAAACTCTTTTTCGTTCTTAATTGCAAAAGCAAATTCAGCAATTTTTGATGTCATAAGTTCAAAATCATTTTATCTAAAAGTTTGCTTAAGATTTGAACTTTTTTGTATTTAGTTATTAATAAATTGCAGAAGCTTCGAATGGTTGAAGTTAAAACGCGTGAATTTCTTGAAAACATTTATTATTTTTGAAAACTCAGTTTATCTACTCTAGCAGTTTAAAATCAACAATCAAAAGCCCAAATAAAAGAAAATTAAAATCCCAATGGCCTTATTACAAAATATAACCCAAAAATCAATTAAAAACAATTAAATCGAAAATAAATATCCAATACGTGCATGGCCACCTCCGAGTCTCTCGCAGCTCCAAATTGCCTAAGGCTGGGGATTACCTGTACAGTTAAAAGAAAGGGTGAGTTTGCGAAAACTGAATGTGTAATTGTAACACCCCAAACCCGGCCTAGAAGTTGGCCTGAATTTGACATGTCACATGGAAGTGTTTTTCGAAAACCTTATTATCATTGAAAATCCTTCTTATTTAAAAACTTCAGTAAAAGCTTAGTTTGCATTTGATCAATTCCAAAAACATGGTTTATTGAAAAGTTTATTCCCATTTTTAGACGTTATTACTTTTAAAATCTTAATCGTTGCGGAAGCTTAATTTGAAATTGTTGAATTTCAAAAAATGATGTTCCAGTATTGAGTCGTGAAACCATTTTGAAAGTGTTACGGAAGCATGTCAAATTTGAAAACTGTTATTATTTTGGAAAACCGCATCCTAAAGCTAGCAGGTATAAACTTAAAATCGTAAAAACCCGAATTTAAGTCCAAAAGTTAAAGAGGCCTTATTACATAACAGAATTTCGAATGAAATATTTCAATCCAACTAATATAAAATCAGAGCAGAAGTGTGAGCCACCATCAAGCTCCTTGCAGCACCGAACCGCCAAACGTCGGGGATCACCTGTACAGTTAGTCAGAAGGGTGAGTTTACGAAAACTCAGTGTGTAATCCCTTATACAATAAACAACTAGATATGCAGTACGTAGAAACAAAATGGGCCTAAGCCCATTATAGAAACAGTGTCAGGTGGGCCTTAGCCCAATGCAGCAATAATAACAGGTGTAAAAATGCAGATAGGAATCTAGCCTAATCCAAGCAATACACCGCCCGTACCAACCAACACACTGTGTGGGGAATAAATCGCCCCACTCAGCCAACACGCCAAGCTTAGCACCGGTTGCGGTACTAAGTCAACAGGATGGCTTAAAGCCATATATAGGATGGTACAGAGCCATAAGTATCGCAGCAAAGCTACCGGCACATAGGATGGCTAAAAGCCTTAAGCAAGAAGGCTATAAGCCTTAATCAGGATGGCTATACGCCATAATACTTCCTCCGTCACTAAAACCCAACCCCATGTAGGATGACATGTCATAATATCATACGTGAATGCAGGATGTCATGCTCAGTATCAATCATATAAGTATCATACATACATCAATCAACCTACCACGTGGGTTGTAACAGTCATTTAAGTAGTTAGGGCTAAAATGGTAATTTTACCCCTTAAGGGTATTCTGGTCATTTTTCTCAGTTTGGTGTTTCGGCACCTATTACGACCTCTAAGAAGGTCTATTACCGCCATGAGCGACTCAGATAATCTATATGGCCAAATCGGCATATATGGGCCAAAAATCCCTATTGGGCCCAGTGGGCCCACACTCTCATGTGGTCCTTTTAGCCCAATTTCACATATAGCATTGCGAACCTTACAATCAAACCTATCAGCAATCACTTACAGAGTAATTTGCCCATATGGGCCCGTAAGGCCATTAGGCACATTTCAGCCCATCAAGGCCCATAACGGCCCAAATGCACAGAAATGCACACGATGGCCTTTACAGTCTTTTGCCCATGATTTGTGGGTTCGATCCACCCCACAAGCATTCGCACGCCTGTCAGGCCCCGAATGCTGACATTTCGGCATTTTAGTTTTTCAGCTTTTGCCAATCTACACTACAGTAGGGTGTGGTTACACCTTTCGATTCCAATGATAACCGAATGGTGGATAGATACACACCTTGATTATGAAGTGCGCATTGAAACCCTAGCACCAAACCTTAACCATTCGCGCCTTGCCCAACCTTCCCCAATCGTTAGCAAAAGTTAAACTCCTAGACGAAGGCTTGGTCTGGAACTGAGAGTAGAGAGTCGAATACTTCAAGCAACTTGGCCCTCTTTCACACCCTGAAAGATCACTCAAAATTGGTAAAAGGAGGAGAAGAAACCGTAACTCACGAATAAAGTAGTAGTTGAAGAGAAAGAGCAGAGTATTTAGCTATGAGAGGTTTAATGGAAAAGAACAAAGGAAGAAGGTGTCTTGCCCACATAAAGAAATAAGGTAGAAAATCAAGGCCACGGTTTAGAACAGAAAAGAAGAACACAATCGGCACAGGCAAGAAGAAAGAAAAGAGGTGGGATGGATCGAACAATAAAGAAGAAAACCACAACCCAAAAGGTCACCTTCCAAAAAGATTCGGCACATAGATAGTGGAGAGGAAAGAAATATCCTGAAAGGAATTGAAAAGCAGAACAAATACTTGAGTGGTAAAAATTTTAGTTCTCACAAATGTCAAATCCCAAAAGAAATATTCTCCGATGCCCCCTAAATTGAATGTACACCACTTAAGACCCCTTTTACCAAAACTGACTTCCCCGAAAGCCCCATTCGGCCACAACTCCTCTGCCCACTCAAACCTATAATTTTCTCCACCTTTTACTCCCAAAATCTCTCCCCTTATCACTCCATAAATTCCTCCTCAATTTAGTCCCCATCTCACATTCAAATTTCAAGACCAAGTCAAACCTCCCACCACCATAGTTTAAATCCAACTCAACCTCCTACCGATCAAGGGTGTAAAATAATTACCTATTGAGCAAGGAGTGATTCGAATGCTAGACCTCCTTGCCATGCAAGCGACGCGACTTCCTTGCCTCCCATATGGTGCCATCTTGCCACTCCAACACATGCTCATTTGTGTTATTTATTCACCACAATAATTTAAAAGACATACCTCCTCAAGTCAAAGCTCCCCAAATGATAAAAAGCAAAATTTTCCCTATACTGAAACTTAAACCCAGGACTTCATAGAAGCCTCCTAACACACCCAAATCATCAAGCGAACACATCAAACATACAATTTATCGCATAACTTAGAATAATTACAGACTTAAATTTTTGGGGCATTACAACTCTACCCCCTAAAAGAAATTTCGTCCTCGAAATTTCCAACTATCTGGCAAATGCTTAGCTCAAACTACACCATTACGCTTCTGCTGCATACTCTAATTCCAAATTATGAATGCAATGCATTATAGATGAAGTACATACCAGTATTCGCATCTGGAGCGTCTCCGTCCTCTTGACAACGTGCTGCATAGATGAAAGCTGGCTCCCTCGCTTCAGCTTGACCAATACCTCTGCCTGGTGCTCCACGATCCAAACCGTTTGCACCCCTGGCCTGGTCACGACCTCTAGGCGGCCGCTGACCACCTCTTGTTGGTTGAGCAACACCCTGCCCTACAGCTTGCATCTACTTAGGCCTCTGCGGATAATCTCTCATAAAGTGCTCCACTGATTCACACCTGAAGCATGCTCCAATACTTCTCTGACACTTTCCTTGATGATAACTCCCACAACTTGCGCAAGGCGGTGATCTATCAACAGTAATAGGGGCCTTAACTCAAACTGGCCCTTCCATTCTGGCATTTTTCCTAGGCCTCCAATCTGAATTAGAGGTCTCTAAATCTCTCTTATCTCTGCCCTTTTCTTTTTCTTGATTCTGACAATCCACACGCTTTACCTTCTCCGCAATCTTAGCTTTCTCTACTAATGCAGCAAAGTCCTACTCCCTCTGTGGAGCTATCAACACTCACAGACTGTCCCTGAGGCTATCCTCAAACTAAACACAATGCTCGTATTTTGTTGCCACTATTCCTCAGGCATAACGGCTAACTCGTAGAAACTCCGTCTCATATTCGGCTACCGATTTCCCCTTGTTTCAAGTTTAGAACTTCATTCCTACGAGTGTCGACATAGTTGGCACCCACATACTTCTCTTGAAATGTAGAGTTGAAAAATTCCCAGGTTATACGGTCTGACGGGGTACCTCTTTACCATAAGCCACAACTGATAGGCTTCATCTCTCAGTAGAAACACAGCACCCTTCAACTTTTGTTCGTATGTACAGTCGAGGTCATCCATAATTCTTTCGGTGGCCTCCAACTAGTATTCTGCCACACTAGGGGCCACCCTAGAAACTCCTCTAAAGATCTTTGCTCCATTTGACTGGAGTCGTTCTCTAACTGACCTACAGCCCACAGAAGTGGTATTCGACCCAGTAGTACCAACAACCCTTTCTAGATTAATCGAACGATCCAGTCTTAGCTACCGAGGAAGCCGGTTCACCAGTGCTTCCCTCGCCTCAATGTTGGGCATGTGGTCCGATGCTGAAGACCCAGGCCTTACACTCCCACGGCTTCTGCCGCGGCCTCTTGCACCTCTTCTGGTGCTTATTATCACTTCATGTATTATTTGATTTAAGAATTTTATACAAATTAATTACAATTTCAGTAATTAAGTAGATATTTTATACAAACAGTAGTCTAGAGTTGTTTTCGCAATCTCAAGCTCACTACAGTTTTCGTTTCCTACGGTTTCAATTTACTCTAGTTAAAGAGTCTCAGTATAGTCTTCTACCTATAGCAGTCTCAATATTTCTAGCTACTACATTTCAATTTTAAACAAACAAAAGCATACAAAAACTTACGGATTAGGCGCCGAAGACGCGGTATGCCATAGTTTTTAGAAAAAATACCTCAAACATATCACATATTTGAAAACAACATTTTAAAATCCTAATTTTGAAAACCAATAACACAGCCGAGTTTTGCAACCTAGCTCTGATACCACTAAATGTAACACCCCAAACCCGACCTAGAAGTTAGGCCTGAATTTGGCATGTCACATGAAAGTGTTTTTCGAAAACCTTGTTATCATTGAAAATCTTTCTTATTCAAAAACTTGAGTAAAAGCTTAGTTTGTATTTCATCAATTCCCAAAACATGGTTTATTGAAAAGTTTATTCCTATTTTTAGACGTTATTACTTTAAGAAATCTTAATTGTTGCGAAAGCTTAATTTGAAATTGTTGAATTTTGAAAATTAATGTTCCAGTATTGAGTCGTGAAACCATTTTGAAAGTGTTACGGAAGCGTGTCAATTTTGAAAACTGTTATTATTTTGGAGAATCGCATCCTAAAGCTAATAGGTATAAACTTAAAACCGTAAAAACCTGAATTTAAGTCCAAAAGTTAAAGAGGCCTTATTACAAAACAGAATTCTGAATGAAATATTTAAATCCAACTAATATAAAATCAGAGCAGTAGTGTGGGCCACCATCGAGCTCCTAGCAGCACCGAACCGCCTAACGTCAGGGATTAGCTGCACAGTTAGTCAGAAGGGTAAGTTTATGAAAACTTAGTATGTAATCCCTTATACAATAAACAACCAGAGATGTAGTAAGCAGAAATAATATGGGCCTAAGCCGATTACAGAAACAGTGTCAGGTGGGCCTTAGCCTAATGCAAAATGCAGACAGGAATTGTGACAGCCCTATTTCGACCCTAGTCGGGAAGTGGTTTTGGGACCGCTAAACCGAGTCAAAGAAATTTTGATTTTTAATATTTTATGTCCAAAATAGGTGAACATTACATGTGTGTATTTGTGTGCTATGATTTTTGTCAAATTGCATGTGTATATTATTAAAGGACTTAAGCGCAAAGAATTAATTTTATGTGTGGCTAAATTGAGGAAGAGTAATTGTATAATAATGACAAAAACATGAATTTGCATGTTAAATTCACCTTTTTGAGGTGAGTGGCCGGCCATGATATAATGGGGTGCACTAAGTATGAATTTCTTTGGTTATTTTATATGTATTTTAATTAAAAGTAATTAAATAATGAAAAAACAAATGGGGAAAAGAATTTTTATTCATCTTTTCTTCTTCTAGCCGAAACTTGGTGATAGAAAAGGGAAAGATATCCCTAAAGCATTCGGCACCCTCTTTTGATTTTTAAGGTATGTTTTGAATGTTGTTTTGAGTAAAAATTTATGATAATAGATTCATTTTTGTGTCCTTACCACTACCCATATGAAAATTTTTAGTTTGGTGATGGTATATGCTTTCGGCCTTGTAAATGAATTTTGAAATGTGGGTCATTTTCATGCTTTGAGTTGTAATGGATATTGTTGAAGCTTAAGTTGATGAATTATGCATATAGGGACGTTATTTGGTATAGGGAATTTCGGTCAATTTGAGTTCGGTTAGTAGGTTGAACTTTGAGCTAGATATTGCATTGTGTATTCGGCTATTTGGAATCTAATATAGATGTTTCCCATGTATTGATAAAATATGGAGTTTAGTTGATGCTTGAGCTAAATTATAGGTGTTTCTATGTGAATTAAATGTTAGTTTAGAAATAGCTAATTTGTGAGTAATTTTACTCATGAATTGCCGATTTTGAATTGAGAAATGCCTTAAGAAATTTGATATGTTTCTTATTGAATTTTCATGGAATTTGCTATAAGGGAAATTGAGAGTGAAATGAGTTGGTAAATTGTTAATTATGTGACTTACTAAGCTAGTAAGACATTCGACTATATCTAGTGGAACATTTGAATTCGGTTTGGATATTTAGTTAGAATTATAGTGCAAATTAAATTGGGATTGGTTAAGGCAAAACGTTAATATGCATTATGTGCTGTATATGTGTTTAAATAGGGACACTTGATATGAAATTAGAAGGACCTTGAATATTGACTTGGTTGTTTTATTTGAATGACCGAATGTGCTTAAATAATGCAAGAGTAAGTCCTTTGCTTAATTGTGATAGACTGATGGATAATCTGAATAAAGTTTGAAGCATTCGGCTATAAGATTTATATGCTTTAAAATGGTGCTATAAATGTTTAAACACCAAAAGGAAGTAAAGTCTTTAGTCACCCTTGTTAATTAGATAATTGAGATGTTTTGATTTGATTCATTATAGCATTTGGCAATGGGGTATGGTATGTTATTAAAAATGTTTATTGATGGGTGGTTTGAAGTTATGTATATGGGGTTTAAGGATGTTTTAATTATGACTAATGGTGTATATGAATTGGGCCGAATATGTGTGGAAAATGTTAAGCGTGTGTTTCTTGTGTTAAATGAAAGAGAATTGATCAAATGAGTGGAATAAATAAGGTTTAATTTAAATTAAATTGTTTAATTCAGCTCAAGAGCCTAAAGGGACAGCGTCGGACAAGGGAAAAGCTAAGGTTATGGAATAGTCAACCCGTATATATTCAGAAAGGCACGAGGTAAGATTTAAGTAACGAAATTTAGCCTATTATCTGATTAAGCATGATGACTATGTCTAGTTTACTTATATTGGTATTGGTTATTGTAAATTACGTGAGGAAAATGGCAATTGAGCCGATAGTTTATATGAAGTAAAGTTTTATGTACATTAATTTGATATGGGAAATACTTATGTGCTTATAAGCAAAGCATTTAGTGGACATGTTGTGCTATGTGTTAATGGAGGTGATAGGCAAGTGAGTGTTAAATTGAAAACAAATGTGTCAAAGGTATGTTTGATAGATCCGTTATATAAAGTTATAGTGTTATAACCGGGTTAAGTCCCGAAGAGCCTCTGAGCTGGTGTTATATCCGGGTTGTGTCTCGAAGGGCATTTATGCCAGAGTTACATCCGGGTCAAGCCTGAAGAGCCTTAAAGCTAGAGTATAATTGGTTTAAGCCCAAAGGCAATAATGCTAAAATATGTGCTATGTTGAAATCATCTCAAATGAAGGTATTTACTTCCGTAAGTAAATCAGGTATGTATCCACACTCGTTATGAAATGGAATTCGTTTAGATTTTTGCCACGAAATTGAGCTGAGATGCTCCAATTATTGTTTGAAGTTATATGTAAATGAATGACATACATAGGAGGTGTAAACCTCAACTTCTAATGGGTTTGTACTAAATTAAACCATGGATTTTGCGCATATTAGATTTCGGGATGAAGATATAAGCTATAGGAGTACATGTGTAATTACATACTTAGCCGTGAATTATAGTGCATGCTTCGGCCAAGGAAAGGATGATAATATATATATACAATATAAATTTTGATTTTGAGAAATGAATAGGTTATGTATGTAAGATGATAGCCCATTTTGTTATATAGATGTTTGGTCATTTAGAAAAGTTTTTAACTTAAATGAATGAATGCTTAAAATTTAGATGCATTAAATTTCTAAAACTTACTAAGCATATAAATGCTTACTTCGTTACTTTGGTTTATCTGTTTTATAGATTTCGGTCAAGCTACGGTCTCTGGAATTTCCACGATTTAAAGTCATCCACACTATCAAAGCATCTTTCGGTATTAGTATCTAAACTTTTAAAATGGCATGTATAGGCTTGACACGTTGATACTTAATAAATATCTTTTGATGATGTAACTAAGTTTGGCCATGCAAAAATGGCTTACCTAAGTATTGTACTCTTATTTTTATGACATTAAGTCGTGTATGATGTATGTGAATGGTAGTGAAGTTATATGTTGTAACTGGGCTCGAAAGTATGTCATATCATGATGTCTATGTTTTATGAAATGTGAGTGGCTTGAATATGTATAAAAATAATTTTGGGCACCTTTTGTTTGAGATTCAGCGTGATAGTATGCTATGGGATACATTATTTTCGGCTTTGCTAAAAATTTTGACTTTATGCTATGGGATACATTATTTTGGGCTTTGCTAAAAATTTTGACTTTCTTTTTACCATATGAATCGTAACGGTTTTATTTTAGGCAAAGGTGGTTTTAAAAGAAATAGTTAGGTGCTATCGATTCGTTATATGAGTTTCAAAATAATGGTCGGGTGATACCTCTTGACTCTCTTGCAACGGGAATGGGTCTAGGGGTGTTACATTTTATTGGTATTAGAGCTACGGTTTAGTCGATTCTCGGACTACCGTAGTAAGTACAAGTTTAGCTATACATGCCATCTGATGTTAATGCGATAGTGTGATGACTTCTAACAGCTGAAATGTGATTTTCTTTGGTATAGAATGGATCCCGAACCCGATCGAGCCGTAGCAGACGATATCGAGAGCGTAGCGCCTGCTCCCGCGTAAGGGACAGCGCCACCTGACTCTCAGCCGAATATCAGTCATCGAGATGATGACACTAGACAAGCCTTTTATGCGATGATGAGTGACTAGTTCGCTCAATTCATTAGATCAAATCCGGCTGTTCCGCAACCTCTGCCCCCTAATACTCTGCTTCCGACTTATATGGCCCCTCCTGTGATCGATCCAGTGAGATCGAGTAGGCCCCCAGTCGATAAAATTAGAAAATATAGGGCTGAAAAGTTCCAGGCTACCCCCAGCGATGATGCCGAGCGCGCCAAGTTTTGGCTCGATAACACCATCCGAGTATTCGACGAGCTATCCTGTACGCTTGAGGAATGTTTAAAATGTGTGATATCTCTGTTGCGCGACTCTGCATATTACTGGCGGAACACTCTGGTCTCTGTCGTCCCAAAAGAGTGGGTCACCTGGGAGTTTTTCCAAACCGAGTTCTGTAAGAAATATATCAGTCAGAGATTCATCGATCAGAAACGGAAGGAATTTCTTGAGCTTAAACAAGGTCAGATGTCAGTAACTGAGCATGAGAGAGAATTCGTGGGGCTCAGCCGATATGCTCAAGAATGTGTATCCTCCGAGGCTATTATGTGTAAGCGATTTGAGGATGGATTAAACGAAGATATCATACTACTGGTGGGAATTCTGGAAATTAAGGAGTTTGTTGTGTTAGTCGAGCGAGCTTGCAAAGCCGAAGAGCTTGGTAATGAGAAAAAAAAAAGCCGATGATGGAGCTAGAGAGTTCCGTAAGAGATCTGCGGGAAAATCTGTTCAGCAATCATCCAAAAAGACTAGAGATGACTCGGGTCGATCTAAATATACATTGGGTTTTTCTAGACATGAGCATCATCGACCTCCCGTGGGTTCGCGAGCTACTTCCATCGCCAGTGTTGGAAATGAACGTCGGGATAGATCTGATTGCAAATATTGTGGTAAATGGCATTCGGGAAGTTGTAGGCATCGTGATCGCTCTTGCTTCAGATGTGGATCTACCGATCATTTTATTAAAGACTGTCTGAAAGTTGATGAGCGCACTCCCGACCCAAGTCAGAAAGCTAGTGGCACGGCTGCACGGGGTAGACCACCGCGGCGGGGTGGTAATATTAGTGGTAGTCAGAGAGGGACTAGGGACACTGCAGTTAGATCCGAGGCTCAAGCACCTGCTAGAGCATATGCTATTCGGGCTCGCGAGGAGGCTTCTTCTCCAGATTTTATTACCGGTACTTTCACACTCTTAAACACTGATGTTATTGCTCTAATTGATCCCGGTTCAACCCATTCATATGTTTGTGAAACATTAGCTTCCAGTAAGACTCTTCCTATTGAGTCTACTGAGTTTGTAATTCGAGTGTCGAATCCCTTGGGTCGTTGTGTTCTGGTTGATAAGGTATCAAGAAATGTCCCCTCATGGCTCGAGGTTTCTATTTTCCGGCTGATTTGATGCTTTTACCCTTCGATGAATTTGACGTTATTCTCCGGATGGATTGGTTGACTGTGCACGACGCAATAGTGAATAAGTGAAAGACTATTGAATTGCGATGTTCGAATAATGAAATAATCCGAATTGAGTCCACTAATTTAAACGAGCTACCTACCGTAATCACAACCATGTCAACTCAGAGATATGTGAGAAAGGGGTATGAAGCGTATATGGCTTATGTGTTAGATGATAAAAGATCCGAACGAGAACTTGAGACTGTACCTGTGGTTAGGGAGTATTCGGACGTATTTCCCGAGGAATTGCAGGGATTACCGCCTGTTAGAGAGGTTGAGTTTAGGATAGAGTTGGTTCCAGGTATGACGTCGATTTCGATTGCCCCGTATTGTATGGCGCCTACTGAGTTAAAGGAATTAAAGTCTCAGCTGCAAGAATTGATTGATAGAGGCTTTGCACGACCGAGTTTCTCACCCTGGGGTGCGCCCTTCGTGAAAAAGAAAGACAGGACTATGAGATTGTGTATCGACTACAGACAACTAAATAAAGCCACCGTAAAGAACAAGTATCCGTTACCCCGAATTGATGACTTGTTCGATCAGTTAAAAGGAGCTTCAGTGTTTTCGAAGATTGATCTGCGATCTGGTTACTACCAGTTGAGAGTGAGAGAATCGAACGTGCCAAAGACCGCATTCAGAACGAGATACGGACACTATGAATTCTTAGTGATGCCGTTTGGGCTCACTAATGCCCCTGCAGTTTTCATGGATTTGATGAACCGGGTGTTTGGGCCGTTCTTAGATTGCTTTGTAGTAGTGTTCATTGATGATATTTTAATTTACTCTCGCGACGAGATCGAGCATGCCGAGCATTTGAAACTTGTACTTCAGACTTTACATGAAAATAAATTGTATGCGAAATTCAGTAAGTATGAAATCTGGTTGCGTGAGGTCGGCTTCTTGGGACATATAGTATCTGCTTCGGGTATTCAGGTTGACCCGAATAAAATTTCAGCTATTCTAGACTGGAAACCCCCTAGAAATGTTTCCGAAATTTGAAGCTTTTTAGGACTTGCTGGTTATTACCGACGGTTCGTTAAAGGCTTCTCAATGATTGTGACCCCGTTGATGAAATTGCTAGAAAAAGAGGTCAAGTTTGATTGGTCGGATAAGTGTCAGCAAAGTTTCGACCAGCTGAAAACCCTTTTGATGGAAGCTCCAGTGTTAGTTCAGCCAGAATCCGGTAAAGAGTTTGTAGTTTATAGTGATGCATCTCTGAGTGGTTTAGGCTACGTTTTGATGCAAGATGGCCGGGTTTTTGCTTATGCTTCGAGACAGTTGAAGCCTCACGAACGAAATTATCCGACTCATGATCTTGAATTAGCCGCCATTGTTTTTGCCTTGAAGATTTGGCGACACTATCTGTTCGATGAGAAATGTCACATCTTCTACGATCACAAAAGTCTCAAATATCTGATGACTCAAAGAGATTTGAATTTGAGGCAAAGACGGTGGCTAGAATTGCTAAAAGACTACGAACTGATTATTGATTATCGCCCGAGAAAAGCTAATGTGGTTGCAGACGCTCTTAGCCGAAAATCCCTATTGTCCCTGCTAGCTATGAACGTGAGATTAACGATGTCGGCAAATGATGTGTTGGTAGCCGAATTAAGAGCAGAACCAGTGTTTGTACAACAGATTTGTCAGGCTCAAAAAGTCGATGATGACTTGATTGCTAAAAGAGTTCAATCTGTGTCGGGTGAGGATACAGAATTTCGAATTGATGGAAAGGATTGTTTGAGATTTAGGGACCGATTGTGTGTTCCAAGAAATTCTGAGTTAGTTTCGACGATTTTAGATGAAGCCCATCATAGCCGAATGTCAGTTAATCCGGGTAGCACGAAGATGTATAATGATTTGAAACGACAATATTGGTGGCATGGAATGAAACGGGATATCTCCGAATTTGTCTCTAAGTGTTTAGTGTGCCAACAAATAAAAGCGGAACATCAGGTACCTTCGGGTCTGCTTTAGCCGATTTCGATACCCAAGTGGAAGTGGGATCGAGTTTCGATGGTTTGTGTCTGGATTACCGCTAACGTCGAGTAAGAAAGATTCCATTTGGGTTGTTGTTGATAGACTAACTAAATCAGCTCATTTCATCCCAGTTCGTACAGACTTTTCACTTGATAAATTAGCGGAATTATACGTTTCTCAAATTGTGCGATTGCACGGAGTGCCAACTTCTATTGTTTCAGACCGAGATCCCCGATTTACTTCACGATTTTGGAAGAAATTACACGAAGCATTAGGTACTAAATTCCATTTTACCACCGCTTTTCATCCACAAACTGAAGGTCAATCTGAACGGGTTATTCAGATACTCGAAGACATGTTGAGATGTTGCATTCTAGAGTTCAGCAGATCGTGGGAGAAATACTTACCTTTGATTGAATTCGCGTATAATAATAGCTTTCAATCGAGTATTCAGATGGCACCCTACGAAGCTCTTTACGGTCGAAAATGTCGTACACCTCTGTTTTGGACTAAACTTAGTGAAAGTAAGATTCTCGGAGTTGATTTAGTCAAAGAAGCAGAGCAGAAGGTGAAAGTGATTCGTGACAATTTGAAAGCAGCATCCGATCCTCAGAAATCATACGCAGATCAGAAATGTAAAAGTATCGAGTTTCAGGCCGGAGATAATGTGTTTCTGAAAGTTTCACCGTGGAAAAAGATACTTCGTTTTGGTCGCAAAGGCAAATTAAGTCCGAGATTCGTTAGGCCGTACGAGATATCGGAACGGATTGGGCCAGTTGCTTACAAATTGAGTTTGCCCTGTGAACTAGAAAAGATCCATAATGTTTTTCATGTGTCAATGCTCCGTCGTTATAGATCCGATCCTTCGCATGTGATTAATTTGTTGGAAGTCGAAATTCAACCTGATTTGAGTTATGAAGAGGAACCTATCCGAATTCTAGCTCGAGAGGTTAAAGAACTACAAAATAAAAAGGTTCCGCTAGTAAAAGAACTGTGGCTCAAGCACGGGATCGAGGAAGCAACTTGGGAGCCCGAGAATTTTGTAAAAGAAAATTTTCCAAATCTATTTTCTGGTAAGATTTCCGGAGACGAAAATCTCTAAAGGGGGAGAGTTGTGACAGCCCTATTTCAACCCTAATCGGGAAGTGGTTTCGGGACCGCTAAATCGAGTCAAAGAAATTTTGATTTTTAATATTTTATGTCCAAAATAGGTGAACATTACATGTGTGTATTTGTGTGCTATGATTTTTGTCAAATTGCATGTGTATATTATTAGAGGACTTAGGTGGAAAGAATTAATTTTATATGTGGCTAAATTGAAGAAGAGTAATTGCATAATAATGACAAAAAGATGGATTTGCATGTTAAATTCACCTTTTTGAGGTGAGTGGCCGGCCATGATATGATGGGGTGCACTACGTATGAATTTCTTTGGTTATTTTATATGTATTTTAATTAAAAGTAATTAAATAATGAAAAAACAAATGGGGAGAAGAATTTTTGTTCATCTTTTCTTCTTCTAGCCGAAACTTGGTGATAGAAAAGGGAAAGATATCCCTAAAGCATTCGGCACCCTCTTTTGATTTTTCAGGTATGTTTTGAATGTTGTTTTGAGTAAAAATTTATGATAATAGATTCAATTTTGTGTCCTTACCACTACCCATATGGAAATTTTGAGTTTGGTGATGGTATATGCTTTCGGCCTTGTAAATGAATTTTGAAATGTGGGTCGTTTTCATGCTTTGAGTTGTAATGGATATTGTTGAAGCTTAAGTTGATGAATTGTGCATATAGGGACGTTATTTGGTATAGGGAATTTCGGTCAATTTGAGTTCGGTTAGTAGGTTGAACTTTGAGCTAGGTATTACATTGTGCATTTGGCTATTTGGAATCTAATATAGATGTTTCCCATGTATTGATAAAATATGGAGTTTAGTTGATGCTTGAGCTAAATTATAGGTGTTTCCATGTGAATTAAATGTTAGTTTAGAAATAGCTAATTTGTGAGTAATTTTACTAATGAATTGTCGATTTTGAATTGAGAAATGTCTTAAGAAATTTGATATGTTTCTTATTGAATTTTCATGGAATTTGCTATAAGGGAAATTGAGAGTGAGATGAGTTGGTAAATTGTTAATTATGTGACTTACTAAGCTAGTAAGACATTCGACTATATCTAGTGGAACATTTGAATTCGGTTTGGATATTTAGTTAAAATTATAGTGCAAAATAAATTGGGATTGGTTAAGGCAAAATGTTAATATGCATTATGTGCTGTATATGTGTTTAAATAGGGACACTTGATATGAAATTAGTAGGACCTTGAATATTGACTTGGTTGTTTTATTTGAATGATCGAATGTGCTTAAATAATGCAAGAGTAAGTCCTTTGCTTAATTGTGATAGATTGATGGATAATCTAAATAAAGTTTGAAGCATTCGGCTATAAGATTTATATGCTTTAAAATGGTGCTATAAATGTTTAAACACCAAAAGGAAGTAAAGTTAATTAGATAATTGAGATGTTTTGATTTGATTCATTATAGCATTCGGTAATGGGGTATGGTATGTTATTAAAAATGTTTATTGATGGGTGGTTTGAAGTTTATGTATATGGGGTTTAAGGATGTTTTAATTGTGACTAATGGTGTATATGAATTGGGCCGAATGTGTGTGGAAAATGTTAAGCGTGTGTTTCTTGTGTTAAATGAAAGAGAATTAATCAAATGAGTGGAATAAATAAGGTTTAATTTAAATTAAATTGTTTAATTTAGCTCAAGAGCCTAAAGGGACAGCATCGGACAAGGGAAAAGCTAAGGTTACGGAATAGTCGAGTCGTACATATTCAGAAAGGCACGAGGTAAGATTTAAGTAACGAAATTTAGCCTATTATCCGATTAAGCATGATGACTATGTCTAGTTTACTTATATTGGTATTGGTTATTGTAAATTACGTGAGGAAAATGGCAATTGAGCCGATAGTTTATATGAAGTAAAGTTTTATGTACATTAATTTGATATGGGAAATACTTATGTGCTTATAAGCAAAGCATTTAGTGGACATGTTGTGCTATGTGTTATTGGAGGTGATAGGCAAGTGAGTGTTAAATTGAAAACAAATGTGTCAAAGGTATGTTTGATAGATCTGTTATATAAAGTTACAGTGTTATAACCGGGTTAAGTCCCGAAGTGCCTTTGAACCAACGACATATCCGGGCTAAGTCCCGAAGAGCCTCTGAGATGGTGTTATATTCGGGTTGTGTCTCGAAGGGCATTTATGCCAGAGTTACATCTGGGTCAAGCCCGAAGAGCTTTAAAGCTAGAGTATAATTGGTTTAAGCCCAAAGGCAATAATGCTAAAATATGTGCTATGTTGAAATCATCTCAAATGAAGGTATTTACTTCCGTAAGTAAATCAGGTATGTATCCACACTCGTTATGAAATGGAATTCGTTTAGATTTTTTCCACAAAATTGAGCTGAGATGCTCCAATTATTGTTTGAAGTTATATGTAAATGAATGACATACATAGGAGGTGTGAACCTCAACTTCTAATGGGTTTGTACTAAATTAAACCATGGATTTTACGCATATTAGATTCCGGGATGAAGATATAAGCTATAAGAGTACATGTGTAATTACATACTTAGCCGTGAATAATAGTGCATGCTTCGGCCAAGGAAAGGATGATAATATATATATACGATATGAATATTGATTTTGAGAAATGAATAGGTTATGTATGTAAGATGATAGCCCATTTTGTTATATAGATGTTTGGTCATTTAGAAAAGTTTTTAACTTAAATGAATGAATGCTTAAAATTTAGATGCATTAAATTTTTAAAACTTACTAAGCATATAAATGCTTACTTCGTTACTTTGGTTTATCTGTTTTATAGATTTCAGTACAGCTACGGTCTGGGGAATTTCCATGATTTAAAGTCATCCACACTATCAAAGCATCTTTCGGTATTAGTATCTAAACTTTTAAAATGGCATGTATAGGCTTGACACGTTGATACTTAATAAATATCTTTTGATGATGTAATTAAGTTTGGCCATGCAAAAATGGCTTACCTAAGTATTTTACTCTTATATCTATGATATTAAGTCGTGTATGATGTATGTGAATGGTAGTGAAGTTATATGTTGCAACTGGGCTCGAAAGTATGTCATATCATGATGTCTATGTTTTATGAAATGTGAGTGGCTTGAATGTGTATAACAATAATTTTGGGCACCTTTTGTTTGAGGTTCGGCCTGATAGTATGCTATGGGATACATTATTTTGGGCTTTGCTAAAAATTTTGACTTTCTTTTTACCATATGAATCGTAACGGTTTTATTTTAGGCAAAGGTGGTTTTAAAAGAAATGGTTAGGTGCTATCATCGATTCATTATATGAGTTTCAAAATAATGGTCGGGTGATACCTCTTGACTCTCCTGCAACGGGAATGGGTCTAGGGGTGTTACAGGAATCCATCCCAATCCAACCAATACACCACCTGTACCAACCAACACACCATGTGCGGAATAAATCTGCCCACCCAACCAACACACCAAGCTTAGCACCGGTTGCGGCACTAAGTCAACAGGATGGCTTAAAGCCATATACAAGATGGCACAGAGCCATAAGTATCGCAGCAAAGCTGCCAGTAGATAGGTTTGCTAAAAGCCATAAGCAGGAAGGCTATAAGCCTTAATCAGGATGGTTATATGCCATAATACTTTATCCATCACTAAAACCCAACCCCATGTAGGATGACATGTCATAATATCATACATGAATGCAGGATGTCATGCTCAGCATCAATCATATAAGTATCATACATACATCAATCAACCTACCATGCGGGTTGTAATAGTCATTTAAGTAGTCAGGGGAAAATGGTAATTTTACCCCTTAGGGATATTCTGGTCATTTTTCTAAGTTTGGTGTTTCGGCACCTATTACGACATCCAAGAAGGTCTATCACCACCAGGGGTGACTCAGATAATCTATATGGCCAAATTAGTGTATGTGGGCCCAAAATCCCTGTTGGGCCCAAGTGGGCCACACTCTCGTGTGGCCCTTTCAGTCTAATTTCACATACGGCATTGCGAACCTTACAATCCAGCCTATCAGCGATCACTTATCGAGTAATTTGCCCGTGTGGTCCCGTAAGCCCATTTCAGCCCATCGAGGCCCATAACGGCCCAATGCACATAAATGCACACGATGGCCTCTACAGTCTTTTGCCCATGATTTGTGGGTTCTATTCGCTCCACAAGCACTCGCACACCCATAAGGCCTCGAGTGTCGATGTTTTAGCATTTCAGTTTTTCACCTTTTGTCGATCTACATTATAGGATGGTGGACAGAAACACACATTGATTATGAAGTGTGCGATGAAACTGTAGCACCCAACTTTAACTGTTAGCACCTTGCCCAACCTTTCCCAATCGTTAGCAAAAGTTAAACCCCTAGACGAAAGCTTGGTCAAGAATTTAGAGTAGAGAGTCGAATACTTCAAGCAACTTGACCCTCTATCACACCTTGAAAGATCACTCAAAATCGGTAAAAAGAGGAGAAGAAACTGTAACTCACAAAGAAAGTAGTAGTTGAAGAGAAAGAGTAGAGTATTCGGCTATGAAAGGTTTAATGTAAAAGAATAAAGGAAGAGGGTGTCTTGCACACATAGAGAAATAAGGTAGAAAATCAAGGCTACGGTTTAGAAGGGAAAAGAAGAACACAATCAACACAGGCAAGAAGAAAGAAGAGAGGTGGGATGGACCGAACAACAAAGAAGAAAAGCACAACCCGAGAGGTCACCTTCCAAAAAGGTTCGGCACATAGAGAGTGGAGAGAAAGGAGATATCCCGAAAGGAATTGAAAAGCAGAACAAAGACCTAAGTGGTAAAAATTTCAGCTCCCACCAATGCCAAAACCCAAAAGAAATATTCTCCAATGCCTCCTAAACCGAATGTACACCACTCAAGACCCTTTTTACCGAAACTGACTTCCCCAAAATCACCCCTTATCACTCCATAAATTCCTCCTCAATTTACTCCCCATCTTGCATTCAAATTTCAAGACCAATTCAAACCTCCCACCACCTGAGTTTAAATCTAACCTCTTTCCCATCAAGGGAGTGAAATAATTACCCATTGAGCAAGGAGGAATTCGAACCCCAGATCTCCTTGCCATGCAAGTTATGCCACTTCCTTGCTTCCCATATGGCGCCATCTTGCCACTCCACCACAAGCTGATTTGTGTTATTTATTCACCACAATGATTTAAAAGAATACCTCCTAAAGTCAAAGCTCCCCAAATGCTAAAAACTAAAATTTTCCCTATACTGAAACTTGAACCCAGTACTTCATAGAAGCCCCCTAATACACCCAAATCATAAAGCCAACACATCAAACATGCAATTTATGCCACAACTCAAAATAATTACAGACTTAAATTTTTGAGGCATTACAGTAATCCCCTATCAGACCTGTAACAGCCCACTTTAGACCCTAGTCAGAACGGGTGGTTTCGGGACCACTTAACCGAGTCGAATTATTATTTTTATTGCTTTAATATGTTTTACAGCATGATAGAATCACTGTGTGAAAGTTTGATTTAGAAATTTTATCGTTTGGCTGGTTAATTTGATAAAAAGGATTAAATCGCATAAAACGATAAATTAGAGTTCTATTTTATAAATGGCTTAATTGAGCATGGCTTTATAAAAAGAGGTACTTGCATGGCAATTATGCCATTTTTATTTGGAGTGGTTGGTGATGGACCATTATGTCCATATTTTATAATGTTTTCTTATTATTTTATAAAGGGCTAAATTGTCTTTTAATTATTATATGTTATATGTTTAATTAAAACATGAAAATGGCTTTAAAAATTTCTTCTCTTACACCGATTATACAAACAAAGAAAAGGGTTTAAAGCTTTCTTCCATTCGGCTACTTCAAGCTTCAAATTGAGGTTCGTTTTTGTTCCGTTTTCGATAATTTTTACGTTTTTGAAATCGTTGCTTCGTATGTTAACCGACCCGTACCTCAATTTCTGATTTTGATTATGTTTTTGAAAAATTCCATTGATGAATCTATGTTATTTTGATGGATTTTGATGAATTATTGATTATTATGTAGAAATATACAAGAATTTTAAAGTAATTTTTGAAGAAAATGGGTTTTAAGGATTCGATTGTAAAAAGGTAGAATTTTTAAGGTTAAATTTGTGATTAATTAAAAGATATATGCTTGTATAAGTCCCTTGAATATTCGGCTATAGTGAATTAGGGGAATGATTATGTAATTTGTCATTTTTGTGATGAGAGGACTAAATTGCAAAGTATTGAAAATATATGGGGCTAAATTGCAAATATGTCAAATTATATGTTTTTGGATTGAATTGAATATGTGAGTTAGTAAATAGTTGAATTTTGCATTAATATAGATAAAGACGATCGAATCCCGGAACTTGATCGGGGAAAACGGAAAATAGACGAGTAGATACGGGATTACTAGGTAAGTTCGTATAACGAATTTAATGTATTTATATATGTTCATACGTATTGTTATTTGAAAATATGAAATGCTAGATGATTAAATAGCCTAATGGAACGAGTATATATGAGATTGAAATAGAAATGTTAAATTGTTACAAGTGATAAATTGAATACCGAGCCCCGTTAGAACCGTAGAAGTCGATAGGATACGAGTGACATGTCACTAGGGCTATAGGGTGGTTCGAGCTCCTGCATTTGTTGCGGACTCACCACGTGCTCATGAGCTACAGGTTTATCCTTCGGGATTACATGTTCAGCCTACGGGCTTACCGATTATCCTTCGGGATTATATGTTCAGCCTCCGGGCTTACCGTACAGGCTCGAAAGAGCATATATGACGCATTGACGGATTACAGGTTATATGTATATACACTGTGTGTGTATCACCCGACTATCTTTCGATGTTCTTATAGGTTCAACGGGCAATACCGATACATGTTACAGGAAAGGTTAATTGATATTTGAATATATGAGAGAGATGTTATGTGAATACATGGATGGTATAAGGTACATGTTTATGTGCTATACATGAGATAATGAAGTATATGAAATACATGACATATGAATTGTTCGAATGGAATGATACTAGTTACATGATCAACATGTTATATGAGAAAGTGCAAAATGAAGGCATATTATGCCATATGATTTACAAGATTTGTATACGTTACTTGAAATGAAGTACTTGATAAGCTTTTATATATGATATGTTATGAAACTACATGAACTAATGAGTGTGAGCTTGTGCAATAGGCTATAAGATCATATGTTTGTAATGGCCTTACTTATGGATACCTCATTGAAATGGTAAGTTTCATTTCATGTTATATGGACTTACTAAGCTTTAGAAGCTTATTCCATTTATTTCTTTCACTGTCTTCTAGATTCAGAAGCTAGCTCGGATATCGGACGAGTCGGGGATCACTATCACACTATCGATAAAGCTTCGGTACTTTTAAGTATTTTGCAAACGTTTGGTCATGGCATGTATAGGCTAGTACTTTTGTGAACATGATATATTTTGGTAAATGATCAAGCTATGAGATGTGGCTTGGGTCATATGTGTTTATAATCAAGCACTTGAGTTGTCCTTTAGCTATATGTGCTTAGGGAAAGATATGTGATTTTGATGAGGTTATAAGCTTGCATAATTGATATGTATATATGTGTGGATGAGTGCATGGAATTGGTCATTTAGGCCTTTGAGTTGGTGTGCTTGATTTGTGAATGAATTGAGATGATTTTGGGTCCATTTTGTGCTTGAATTGGCATGAATTGTTGTTGGTTAATGGCTAGTAGAAATGACCCATATTGGGTGGCAAATTGGCTTAAACCAGGCCTATATTTGTGCCACACGGCCAGGGAACACGGGCGTGTGTTTCGACCATGTGTCCCCTGCACCTTGATGTTTTGGTCAGTTTTTGTACACGGCGTGTCTGGTAACTCGTAGCCGTGTGAAATTTGGCAGTATAGTCACACGGTCTGCTCTGTTTTGTACACGGGCGTGTCTGGCAGCCGTGTGATATTTGACAGTTTCGACCACGGGGTAAAGGCACAGACGTGCCTAGGCCGTGGGTGACACACGGCCTAACCCCATGGGCGTGTTGGACAGCCGTGTGGGGTAAGTCAGATTCAACCACGGGCTGAAAGGTTTGGGCATGTCTGAAGGGACACGGCCGTGTGTGAAGAACACGGCCAAGGGGGCACGGCCGTGTGTCCCTAACTTAAAAATTTCGCAAATTTTCCCTATCTTTTAGCATGTTTCCAATTAGATTTCCAATAATTATATACATCATTTTATGATCAATTGAAGCATGCTCTAATGACAGATGATACGTGATGGTTCTTGATTAAAAAGTTTAAAATTTTACTACTCCGATATATGTTACAAGTCCGGTAATGCCCCTTACCTATTCCGGCGACGGTTACAGGATAGGGGTGTTACAAGACCACAGAAATTAGAACATGCAAAACAGTCTAGGCCGAAGCCATATGCAGTAACAAAATAGTCTGGGCTTTTAGCCTTGTACAAAAATAATATGGGCCCAAGCCTAAAACAGAGCCAGAACAGAACAGATATGTATCCAAACCCAATCCAACCAACACACCATGTGGGTATTAAGTCGACCCACCTAGCCAACACACCAATAATGTAGCAAGGCTGCTAATAGCAGATAATGTGGCAGAGCCACCACAATCAGAATACATGGCGGAGCAACTAATAACAGAAACACGTGGCAAGGCCACATCACAGAACTTCCTCATCACCAAGCCCAACCCCATGCAGAATGTCATGTCATAACAGTAATGTTTCTGTAAATTATCACACTTAGACACAGTCATAAGTATACCAATCGCTCATCGGTCAGCCTACCTCTAGGGGTATACTAGTTATTTAGACTGTCAGGGGTAAAATGGGAATTTTACCCCTAAGGCGTATTTTGGTCATTTAACTATATTTTGGTGTTTTGGTACATAACACGACCTCATGTAGGGTCCACTGTCGTCTCGAGCGACTCAGATATACTACATGGCCAGAACAGTGAAAATGGGCCCAAACCTACTATTGGGCCCACATGGGCCCATACGCTCGTGTCGCCCATTTAGCCCAATTTAAGTTACGGCGACGTGAGCCTTATAGTCTACTCTTTTATTTAACACTTCCCACAGAATTCTATCTGTGTGGGCTCACAATCCCATTGGGCCCACGTGGCCCATTTCAGCCCATCGAGGCCCAAGTCAGCCAGAGTCCACAAAAATGCTCGTGGTGTCCTCTACAGTCTATTGCCAATTATCTGTGGGCTCGGTTCACCCCACATATTTTCGCATACTTGTAAGGCCTCGAATGCCGGCATTTTGACATTTCAGATTTTGCCTATTTGCAATAAAGGAGGGTGTAAATACACGCCTAATTACGAATAATGCGATTAAATCACTCGTACTGAACCTATAATCCAACAAACACCTTGTCAGCTCATCATCACTTTGGGGTTAAACACCTTTCAAAACTTAACCAAAATACAACCTTCCTTACCTTGCGTGAACGAAGTCCTTAGATCATCTAAAGCCATTGACTACAGCCGGCTACACTTCTTAATCAAATATCTATAAAAGCACACACCTTAGTAGACAAAATCTCCTATGAAAACATGACTTAAAGTCCCAACACACAGTTATAGAGCATTCGACCATATAACACTTACCCCGAAATCAATCGATTATCGATGGAGGGGTTTCTAAATCCTTAGATAACTCTTCACCCTTCGTGGACTTGAACCCAATCACATATTCGTAACCAAGAGAGCAAAAAATTAGTATATAAAGACAGAAATAGTTTGTTTTAACCCATGAAGAAGGTCAAGATGTGAGAACACAACATCAAACCGAAATAACGCTTACCTAAAATCGATTGGTAGAGAAGGGAAAAGTTGAAGAAATCGACTAGGATAGATTACTATATTTGACCAAGCACCCAAAACGAAGAGGAAGTGATAAGGAGCAAGTTCACAGAAAAGGCCTCAAGAAGCAATCGGCTACGATTGAGAAGAATGAGAAGTAAAAGAGAAAGATGAAGAAAAGCGAAATTGAAAGAATGAAGAAGAAGAGAAAAAAATAATAGAAGACTTTGAAAACCAAAAATATGGCCAAATGAAGAAGAAAATAAAGAAAAAAATAAAAAGAGAAAGAATGGTATCGGTTTTGATGTAAGTGAACAAAACTAGAAAGTAAGAGGGAACTATTGGCAACTCACAAGAGGTAATAAAAAATAACAATATCGACACTTGGGGACTTAAACAAAATACCAAAAAGAGCTGAAAAACCAAAATGAATTCCAAAAACCAAACCAAAAATCCTACCCACTAAAATAACAATCGACACAGCAACAAAACAACCTCAAAAGCCTTCAATATGCCGAATGCCCACTACCAAAAAGTTCCCTAGCCGAATTTGCAACCCCCCAACAACACAATCGGCTCTAACTCTACTCCCCAATAAAATCCACTGTTTTCTCCCTTTTTTCTCCTCCCAATTTCTACCAACCTCATCCATATCCCATGATCTCCTCCCTTTGACCAATTCCACAACAACCTCAGCAGAAACCCATTACAACTCAAACATTAGGCGTTACAATTGCAAAAATAAACACTCCAAAGCTCCCTCCATGATTCGAACATCAATTCTTCTGGCTATACATGTAAAGCCACTCCAGTAGGCCACGAGCTCTTCTTGTGACATAAACTAGTCATAATTTAATATAAGACCTAAACTCTAACATCAAGGTTCCTTTAAGCCCAAAAATTAAAATTTTGACAAAGGCCAGACTTTAACCCAAGTTTCCTAAAAACCCTCAAATACACCCAAATAACCTAGCCAGTAAAGCAGACATGCAAATTTGTCATGGGGCGTTACAACTCTACCCCTTTTAAAGAAATTTTGGCCTCGAAATTTACCTGGTTAGAATAAGTGAGGGTATTGCTGTCGCATCGCCTTTTTAGGCTCCCTCGTGGCTTCCTCTGAACTGTGATTACGCCAAAGCACCTTGACCAATGGAACAAATTTCCTTCTTAGCACTTTAACGTCACGATCGAGTATCTATACCGATTCCTCCTCGAAGGTCAAATCAGGCTTAATATCGATCTCTTCAACTGGCACTATCTGCGAGGGATCAAAACAGTATCGTTTCAGCATGGAGACATGGAACACATCATGAATTCTGTCTAATTCTGGAGGCAACTCTAGTTGATAAGCAACCGGTCGCACACGCCTTATGACTCGGTAAGGCCCGATAAAGCAAGGGCTCAACTTGCCCTTCCGTCCAAATCTCAATATCTTTTTCCAAGGTGAGAACTTTAGAAATACCAAATCCCCAACGGAGTACTCAATGTCCTTATGCCTCAAGTCCGCATACGACTTCTGCCTATCAGATGCCTTCTTTAATTGGTCTCGAATTAGCTTAACCTTTTCTTCCGTATTGGATACTAACTCTGACCCCAAAACTCGACGCTCCCCTGGCTCAGTCCAATATGTAGGCATACGACACATACGACCATACAACGCCTCATATGGTGCTATATGAATACTGGCCTGATAACTATTATTATATGCAAACTCTATTAGCGGCAAATAGTCTTTCCAGCAACCTTGGAAATCGATTAAAAACTTCTCAACATGTCTTCCAATATCTAAATCACCCTTTCTGGCTATCCATCTGTCTGAGGGTGAAAGGCAACACTAAAATCCAATCTTGTACTTAAGCCTCCTGTAACTTCTTCCAAAATCGAGATGTGAACCTAGGATCTCTGTTAGAAATGATTGAAACTGGCACCCCATGAAGTCTCACAATCTCAGCCACATACAACTTAGCCAACTTTTGTAGCATGCAGTTAGTACGGATCGGTATAAAGTGGGCAGTCTTAGTCAGTCAGTCCATAATAACCAACACCAAGTCCTTAGAAGGCGTCAAGGGTAGCGCACTCGCAAAATCCATGGTTACCCTACCCCACTTCCGGAGTAGAATCTTGATTGGCTGAAGTAGCCCAGAAGGCAATTGATGCTCAACTTTAACTTGCTGGCATGTCAGACACTTACCCACAACTCAGTAACCTCACGCTTCAGTCATGGCCACCAATACAGTTCACGTAGATCTTGATACAATTTGTTTCCACCAGGATGCATAGCATATAGACTGCTATGGGCCTTATGTAGTATCGACTGCCTCAGATCAAAATTCTTTGGAACACAAACTCTCCCATAGAAGCACAATACTCCCTTACTATTCAGCCCAAAATCAAAAGTCTCTTCGTTCTCAACCAATCAAAAATGAAGAACCAATGATTCATCTAATAACTACTTTTCCTTAATTTGTTTAGTCCACGTCGGTCTCACTTGAAGCTCAACCAACAAACTTCCATCATCAAAGAGACTGAGGCGAGCAAACATTGCTCTTAGATCACATACATCCCTACGGCTCAGTGCGTCGGCTACTACGTTAGCTCTACTAGGGTGGTACTCAATCGAACGATCATAATATTTGAGTAGTCCATCTTCGCTGCCTAAGATTTAATTCCTTTTAAGTAAGCCAGTATTTGAGGTTTTTGTGATCTGTGTATATAATACACTTCTCACCGTATAGGTAGTGCCTCCAAATCTTTAACGCGAACACCACTGCAGCTAACTCCAAGTCGTGAGTAGGGTAATTTGCCTCGCGTGACTTAAGTTGGAGAGACGCGTAAGCCACCACCTTACCCTCCTGCATTAACATACAACCCTATCAAATATACGATGCATCACTATAGACAGTGAATTCCTTCCCATATTCTGGTTGTATTAACACAGGGGCCTCAGTTAGAACTTTATTCAGTTTTTCAAAACTCTCCTGCCGCTTATCCATCCAAACAAATGGTTCCTCTTTATGCAGTAACTTAGTTAGCGATATAGTAATTATAGAAAACCTTTCAACAAAACGTCTGTAGTACCCAGCCTGACCCAGAAAACTTAAAATTTCTGATACAGTCTTCGGTGGCTTCCGATCTAATATGGCTTCAATCTTTCGAGGATCCACCCTAGTCCCCTCGGCAGATACAATGTGACCCAAAAACGTTACTTCTCACAGCCAGAACTCGCACTTTCAG
This sequence comes from Gossypium stocksii, assembly GCA_020496765.1. Lineage (NCBI taxonomy): Eukaryota > Viridiplantae > Streptophyta > Magnoliopsida > Malvales > Malvaceae > Gossypium > Gossypium stocksii. The sequence goes on from CM035621.1 coordinate 55,101,839, forward strand.
AATTTTGCATATAGCTGCTTCTCCTCCAGAATTTTGCAGAACAATTCGAAGATGCTCATCATGGTCCTCCTCAGTTCTCAAATACACTAGAATATCGTCTATAAAGACAACCATGAATTGATCCAGATAGGGCTGCAACACATGTTTCATTAAGTCCATGAAATCTGCAGGTGCATTTGTAAGCCCAAACGGCATTACTAGAAACTCGTAGTGCCCATACCGAGTCCTAATTGCGGTTTTGTACACATCAGCCTCCTTAACTCTTACTTGATGGTATCCAGAACGAAGGTCGATCTTGGAGAATACCGCAGCTCCCTTAAGCTGGTAAAAAAGATCGTCAATCCTTGGTAGAGGGTACTTGTTCTTGATAGTCAGTTTGTTTAACTGACGGTAGTCGATGCACATGCACATAGTCTCATCCTTCTTCTTTACGAATAACACCAGTGCTCCCCATGGAGACACACTCGATCGAATGAAACCTCGATCTAACAGTTCTTGAATTTGAGCCTTTAATCCCACTAGCTCATTCGGTGCCATCCTATAACGGGTGATAGACACCAGAGCTGTTCCAGGCAATAGCTCAATTCTGAATTTGACCTCATGGTTCGGTGGCAACCAAGGGATATCATTAGGGAATACATTCAGAAATTCCCTGACAGTTCTAACATCTCCCACAAAAGGACCTTCAGAATCAGATACGCCGACGTACGCCAGAAATGCCTCGCAACCCTTGCGAACCAACTTTTTGACCATTAATGCTAAGATTACGTTAGATAGATAATCCCTTCGCTCCCCTATCACAACTACCTCCTTATCCTTAGTAGTCTTTAATAGCATTCGGTTAGCAGTACAATCCAGACTCGCACAGTGTTTCACTAGCCAGTCCATACCCAATATAAGATCGAATTGTCCAAATGGTAATTCCATCAAATTCGCTGGAAAAATTACACCTTGAACTTCTAGAGGCACATCTCTAAACAATTTGTCTACCCTAGCTGACTGTCCCAGTGGACTTATCACAGACAACCCACTAGTAGTATTCTCACACTGAATACCCAACATCCCAGACATAGTACATGCGACATACAAGTGTGTAGACCCAAAATCAATTAAAGCAGTGTATGGCATGTTATGAACCATAAATGTACCAGTTATGACATCACGGGTGTCACCATCCTCTCAGTGACGAGCAGTATAGACCAAGGCTGGCTGCCATGCCTCAGTATTACCGGTACCTCTACCCGATGCCCCACGACATTGTCCATTACTGTTTCAACCCCTGGCTTAACCACGGTCTCTCGGTGGTTGCTGACCCCCTTTCACTGGCCACACAAACCTCTGCTCTGTAGCTTGCAACTGACTCGGCCTCTGAGGACAATCCTGACTTGATGATCCTTGGACCCACATCTAAAGCATGCCCCAGTTCGTCTCCAACATTCACCCTGGTGAGACCTCCCACAATTTGTACAAGTCTGTGACCTTACAGAAGTAACAGGGACTGCTCGAACTGGCCCGTCAAATCTGACCTTCTTTACAGGCCTTATAGAAGAACCCAAGAGCCCTAAATCCCTCTTAAATCTGCCCTTATCTTTCTCGCAATTTTGGTGTTCAGAGTGCTTCACGTCCTCTACAATCTTTGCTTCTCTAACAAGGATAGCAAAGTCCCGCTCCCTCTGTGGAGCTATCAGCACTCGCAACTCATCTCAGTGGCCATCCTCGAAACACACATAGTGATCATATTTAGTTGCGATAATCCCACAGCCATATCGACTCAGCCGCAGAAACTCTACCTTGTACCTTGCTACGGACTTATTCCCCTAGGTCAAATTGAAAAATTTGTTCCTACGGGCATCCACAAAACTCGCCCTAATGTATTTCCCTTGGAAAACCATCTTGAAGAAGTCCCATGCCAAACGATCGACCTGTGTCCCTTCTCTCATTGTGAGCCACCATTAGTAGGCTTCATCTCGTAGTAAAGACACTGCTCCTTTCAATTTTTACTCCACAGTGCAATCAAGGTCGTCCATTATTCACTTAGTGGCCTCTAACCAGTACTCTGCCACATTTGGGGCCACACCCGAAACACCCCTAAACATTTCTACCCCATTGGCCCGCAGCCGCTCAGAAATTGACCATCGGACCATCGATCTAGTACTTGCTCCAGCAACCTTCTCTAGGACACAGAGCATCACTTGAGACAAAGCATCATTCCCTACAGCTCGATCATGAGACCCCGTCTCAGTCATTGGAGGTGCTGGCGCCTCCTAGACAGGCATGTGACCCCGCGCTGAAGACCCAGCTCTCGAACTTCCTCAGCCTCTACCACGGCGTCGTGTACCCCTTCCACGAGTAGCCCTTGTACTCATATCATTATCACGTATTATCTAATTTATGAGTTTTATGAATCAGTTCATAATTCCAGAAATCATTAACGGATATTTTATGACAAAGCAATAATTCAAAGTTTTATTTTTGTCGATTAGAACCTCACTACAGTTTTCAGTCTTCTATAGTCTCAGTTTTCCTACAGTCTCAGTTTACTCTAAGTACAGAGTTTTAGTATAACACTACTATCTAAGGTAGTTTCTCAGTATCACATTTTAGTTCATCATAGAATATAATGTTAAAGAACTTACAGATTTGGCACCGGAGACTCGGTGTGCCATACTTTTAAAAACCCAATTTTTAGATAAATTTCAAAAGAGATCAAATTTTCAAAACAGCTTCAACCATTAAAATCAATTTTAGTAAAAATTTCAAAACCCACTCCACAACTGAGTTTTGCAACTAGTTCAGATACCACTAAATGTAACACCCTAAACTGGACCCAAACGTTATGGCTGAATCTAGTGTGTCACATCAGAGTTTCGTTAAACCTGGACTTGTAAATAAAAGATTGGTTCTAAGTTTAAAACTCTTTTTCGTTCTTAATTGCAAAAGCAGTTCGACAAGTTTTGATGTCATAAGTTCGAAATCATTTTATTGAAAAGTTTGATTAAGAGTTGAACTTTGTTGTATTTAGTTATTAATAAATCGCGAAAGCTTCAAATGTTTGAAGTTAAAACGTGTGAATTTCTTGAAAACATTTATTGTTTTTGAAAATTCATTTTCTCTACTCTAGTAGTTTAAAATCAACAATCAAAAGCCAAAATAAAAGCAAATTAAAATCCCAATGGCCTTATTACAAAATATAACCCAAATATCAATTAAAAACAATTAAATTGAAAATAAATATCCAGTGTGTGCATGGCCACCTTCGAGTCTCTAGCGCCTCCAAATCACCTAAGGCTGGGGATTACCTGTACAGTTAAAAGAAAGGGTGAGTTTGCAAAAACTTAGTGTGTAATCCCCTATCAGAACACATAAATCAGAGCATGCAAAACAGTTTGGGCCGAGGCCCTACACAGTAACAGAGTAGTCTGGGCTTTTATCCCTGGACAAAAATAGTATGGGCCCAAGCCTAAAACAGAGTCAAAACTGAACAGATATGTATGCCAACCCAATCCAACCAATACACCTCCCGTACCAACCAACACACCATGTAGGGATAAAGTCAACCCACCCAGCCAGCACACCAATAACGTAGCAAGGCTGCTAATAGCAAATAACGTGGCAGAGCCACCAAAATCAGAATACGTGGCGGAGCCACTAATAATTGTCAATGCCACTATCACAAAACCTCCTCCTCACCAAGCCCAACCCCATGTAGAATGTCATGTCATAATAGTAATGTGCATGTAAATTATCACACTCAGACATAGTCATAAGTATACCAATCGCTCATCGGTCAGCCTACCTCTAAGGGTATACTGGTTATTTTGGCAGTTAGGGGTAAAATGGTAATTTTACCCCTTAGGGGTGTTTTGGTCGTTTAACTACATTTTGGTGTTTCAGTACATAACACGACCTCATAAAGGGTCCACCATCGCCTTGAGCGACTCAGATATTCTACATGGCCAGAACAGTATAAATGGGCCTAAACCCGTTATTGGGCCCACGTGGGCCTATATGCTCGTGTCGCCAGCCTTATAGCCTTCTCTTTTATTTGACACTTTTTGTGAAATTTTGTCTGTGTTGGCTTACGAGCCCATTGGGCCCACACGGCCCATTTGTGGCCATCGAGGCCCAAGTCGGCCAGAGTCTACGGAAACACCCCTAGTGGCCTCTACAGTCTATTGCCAACTATCTGTGGGCTTGGTTCGCACCACGTATGTTCGTATGCCTGTGAGGCCTCGAATGCTGGCATTTCGGCATTTTAACTTTTGTCGGTTTACAACAAAAGAGGGTGTGAACACACACTTGAGTACGAATCGTGCGATTAAATCACTCGTATCGAACCTATAATCCAACAAACACCATGTTAGCCCATTGCCACTTTAGGGTTAAACAGCTTTCAAAACTTAACCAAAATACAACCTTCCTTCCATTGCATAAACAAAGTCCTTAGATCACCTAACGCCACTAACTACAGCCAACCACACTTCTTAGTCAAATATCTATAATAGCACACACCTTATTAGACAAAATCATCTATGAAAACATGGCTTAAAGTCCCAACACACAGTTATAGAGCATTCGACCATATAACACTTACCACGAAATCAATTGATTGTCGATAGAGGGGTTTCTAAACCCTCAGATAACTCTTCACCCTTCATGGACTTGAACCCAACCACATATTCGTAACCATGAGAGCAAATAATCAGTATACAAAGACTGAAACATTCGATTTTAACAAATGAAGAAGATCAAGAAGTAAGAACACAACATCAAAGCCAAAACAACACTTACCAAAAATCAATTGGTAGAGAAGAGAAAAGTTAAAGAAATCGACTAGGACAGATTACTATATTCGGCTAAGCACCCAAAATGAAGAGGAAGTGATAAGGAGCAAGTTCATAGAAGAGGCCTTAAGAAGCAATCGGCTATGATTGAGAAGAATGAGAAGTAAAAGAAAAAGATGAAGAAAAGCGAATTTGAAAGAATGAAGAAGAATAGAAAAAGAATAGAAGACTTTGAAAACCAAAAATAGGGCCAAATGAAGAAGAAAATGAAGAAAAAAATAAAAAGAGAAAGAACGGTATCGGTTTTGATATAAGTGAACAAAACTAGAAAGTGAGAGGGAACTATTTGGCAACTCACAAGAGGCAAGAAAAGAGAACAATATCGAGACTTCGGGACTTTAAACAAAAGACCAGAAAGAGCTGAAAAACCAAAACAAATTCTAAAACCAAAATGAAAATCCTACCCACTAAAATCACAACTGACACAATAACAAAACTGTAAGAGTATGCCCAAAGATCAATCATGAGATGGTTCTGATAACATACTTGATTTATCATGTTTATTAATATAAGGCTTTGCCATTATTATTTCAGTTTCATTTCTATGTGCATAAATAAATTGTGTTATAATAATGTCCTGAGAATAATATGATTATTCTTAAAAGATCCTTAGTCAAGTATTATTGTTGGCTAGGACAATAATAATGCATTAAGACTAACATGTAGTTGATTGATGATAAAGAGTTGTCATTGATATGGAGTGTCAGAATCAATGCATGAATGTATGTGTTAGAGAACAACATATTGGACTGACCCGCTATGAGTATGTTTCTTGGATTATTATGTAATTGTCACAATATTACTCATAGTGATTAATATGTATGTGATCCTCATACTTGAGATCATCATCATCCCAACATCGTGAGTTGTATATTTTGATATAGTCAAACGAACACCGTAATTGGTTGTTCTATAAAGACTGATGTTGGATATACCACAATCTACGTAGAGGGATATGGTTGATCAATATAGGATAAGTCCCTCCTGCATAATAGGAGTAATATCTTAGGCCACTTGATTGAGTGAGACTAGAAATGCATGGCCATGCTCAAATAAGTTTATATGAGATGTCATACTTATTTGTATATCATAGTCTACTCAAGGTATCAAGAAACATGGGATGGACTATGCAAGTGTGACTTGTGACAGCCCTATTTAAGCCCTAGTCGAAAAGTGGTTTCGGGACTGCTAAACCAAATAGTAGAAGTTTTTAAATGCATATTTCATGTCTATATTATGTGCTAACTTATTTTTGTGAAAATTGAATGCTTTAAATTCTGCCAATTTTGAATGAGTTCTCAATAAAAAGGACTTTTATGAAACGATAGGAAAATAGGGTGGCAAAATTCAAGAGAGAAATGAAAGAATATTGCAAGATATGTGGTTTTGCATGGCAAATTTTCCACTTTAACATTAGTGGCCGGCCATGCCAATAATTTAGTAATATCTTTATATTTTAAATTGGCAAATAAGTTTTAGTGGAGTGAATTATAATATAGTTTAATGTATTTTTATGGGAGTGGGGTGAAAAGAACAAGAAAGACAACTTGTTCTTCAAAAAAAATTTTGCCGAAATTGAATTGGGAAAAAGAGAGGAAAAAAGGGCTAAGGCATTCGGCTATAGTTCTAGCTTGAATCAAGGTAAGTTCATTTTGGTTTTTGATAAATTGTTGATGAAATTTAGTTGCTCATTACATCCTTGTCATGGCCCATACGTTGGATTTCTTTGGATATGAGTGAGTTGTTGCATTTGGCAATAGAGGGAAACATATTGATTTTGTTGATAAATTTGAAGTTTGATGTTATAAATGGTTGAATGAGTGTTTAATGTGTTAAATAATGCTATTATCCGTGTGTTTTTGAGTTATATGTTTAAATGGTGAGAAAGGGTGCTTTATACAATTCAATTAGTTAAGAAGGGTTTTGGCTAAGGGCTATTTTCATAAGGAAATATTATTGAACATTTATTTGATAAGTGAATAGCTAGGAAATGAGCTATAGCTTAGAAATTTTTGGTTAAAAGTGAATTTTAGGAATCTATGTGACTTTCGGTTAAGAGGTCTTTGTGTGTTTCAAGTTGTGGTAATTAGTGTTCGTTTATAAACTTGTGATATGTTAAAGATGAGTTGAACTAATGGTTGCTAGTAGTGTAGAAGGCTATTCGGCTAAGAAGGGTTATGAATAAAAGAATCTATATTAATAAGTGGTAATTTTCAAGTGTGACCGTTTATGCATTTTGCATAAATGGATATATATATACTTATACATATTCGGCCTTGGTATAAAGGTATTGATTTTGTTGAAATTTAGATGTTAAAGCATTTGAGCAAGTATGTGCACTTTGCCGAATGATGTCTTAGTGAAAGAAATGAGAAATTTCCATGTTTTAAAACAGTTGTAAGCATGACTAAAATTTTGTGAAAATTTTATGCCTGTGTATTGATATATATAATTTGTATGTGTGTGTGTGAATTGTTAATCTTAAGGAACACTCAGCCATGAGCCTTTTATAATGGGATTTTGATGATTTAAATTTTGTACCCTTAGCTCAAGAGCATCGAGGGACAACTTCGGATAAAGGGAAAGCCAAAGTGACGGAATAGCTACCCCATAATTAATCAGAAAGTTACGAGGTAAGTTCTTAAGAAATAAATTTTAGCTTATGACCTAATGAATTTATATTACGTACGCATACTATGTAAATTTTAGACTTAAGGACTATGCTTGAATGTTGTTATGGAAAAGATAAATTTGCGGAATGTTTGGAGATAGTATGCTATGTTGAATTTAGCCATCATTCGAAATGAAAAGTTCCTTTTGTTATTACTAGTGAACCGGATGTGGTGTATTGATATACATGTTGTTATGGTATTTAAGTAATGAGAAAGATATTCGAATGTGACTTGATATATATATATATATACAAGTGCGAATGTATCGAGGTTTATGATCCGAGCTTAGTCTCGAAGGGTTTTCGAACCAGTGTGATGATCCGAGCTTAGTCTCAAAGGGTTTTCGAACCAGTGTGATGATCCGAGCTTAGTCTCGAAGGGCTTTTGAGCCAGTGTGAAAAACCAGACCTAGTTCTGATGGGCTTTGAGCTAGAGTTAAATTCTGATTTAGTTCCGAAGGGCATCCGTGTTTATGCTATATAAAGGTTGGAATTTTGTAAGTGTTCGTGTGTAAAATTCTAAAAAATCATGTTAATGTAATCCAACCAATGAATCTACATGTCGTACGTCATTCAGGTAGTAATCTATTGCTATTCGAGAAGGTGGTTCTATTTAGATTGCGATTTAAAAAATTTATGAGGACACTTTGACTGTTGTTGATATTTATTTGAATGCTTATGACCTGATCATGAAGTATAAGTTCTGACTATAAGAGTTCGACCTTATGTAAATGTGGTTTGTGTGCATAATTATGATTTTAACATGGAAATTTAATTAGAACATGTTCGGCCTTGGGATGATTTTAGTTGAGTACATTGCTATTACCTTTGTAATATGGTTAAAAATAAAGATATGAGGGTTTGTCATGAGAGAAAGGATGAATACTTGTTAGTTTGCTATTCGGGCAAGAGAATAAATGGAAGAACTTACCTTTCATTCAGATACATTTTTTTTTTTACGATTCTGTTGTTTATAACTTACTAAGCATTAGCATGCTTACTCGATTTTGTTTCAAATACTCTGTTTTACAGATTCAGTATTGCAGCTACGGACTTGGTGATCTTAAGTTAGAGTCGTTCACACTATCCAACCTTAAATTGGTATTTTTGTAGTAGTCTTTCAAGATGGCATGTATAGGATAGACTTTTGATACATCTGATCTTGTAAACGTGTTAAGCCATGCGAAAATGGCTCCCTAAGATGTTATATATACTTACTTGTGGTTTATTTTAGGTTTGATAAGGTTAAATATTGAATGGAGCGATTTGTAGATGTGAATGTTTGTTTGTGATGTATGCATTGTAAGAATGAGGTTAAGATAAACTAAATGATGAAAGTTTGGGAATTGATGTCTCCATTCAGTATGTGTATATATATGTATGGGTCGAATAGAGTTTAAGTGAAATTAACTTGTTTTGATTTAATATTATAAACCTACAGGCACAAGTTAAACCATATGGAACCATGACTTGCATAGGTAGTCATTATCCATGAGAAGTAGGTGATACTTAAGTGTTGTAAACTAATTATAAGTGCATGGATTGTATTGCAATTTGGTGTGTTTAAAAGGTTGTGCATCTTCTTTTAACGGATTTGTGAATGTTATTATTAAATTGAATTGATAAAATGTTTGGTTCGAGTGATGATATGTTGCTTAAAAGAACTTCGGGTAAGCCCTTCTACCCTCCGACGACGGGTATGGGTCTAGGGGTGTTACATGACTATTCCATGACTTGTGTCCATTTCAAAGATATAGGACTTAAGGATTAATGCATGAAAGGTTAATCACAAAAGGTTATGTCGAATCATGACTTCGTGTAACTTCAGTAGCAATGATGCATTGCTAGATGCCACTCATTGTTTGTAACATTAGAATCGTTCTAATATTACTGCTGACGTTACAAGAACCTATAGGGTCAAACCCTACGATTGAAATGAACGGAGTAAAACATAGTTGGTATTGTGTCTGGTTGTCACATGAATTAAATTAATTATAGAATTAATTTAATTGTGCAATCAAACTGTTGAACATACTATATGTACAAGGATGTTGTACACATAATCAGAACATAATTTTTCTAAAATATGAATTTGGTTCATATATATAAATTTAAATAAATATAGTTTATCAAAATCTTTATTATAATTAATATAATTATAATTTTTGGTTAAACGTTATTATATTTATTTTAATAATGACTATTATGTTCGGATTAATTTTAATGAATTAATATTCGTTATAAAGATATACCAATTAATACGGAGTTATATATGGCAAGGGTAAAAACCCTAAAGAGCTAATATATAAGCAATCCCGAAACTATGTTAAGGTGGTCTAGCAGCCGTCAAAACAATAGAATCTCTGAAAATAGTTTTCTGGGATATTACTGTTCATTGTCAATTGGGTGGACTACGTAGAGGCCGACATCAGTAAAGGTTGCGGCTTGGTTCGATAGTGCTTTAGGATTCTCGTTGCATAGGTGTCACTGTCTACTCAGATTGAAGTTTCGGTAATTTTGAAACCCTTTATCACCTCGATTCGTTCCTTACACATGGATCCATGGTATGGATCGCCGGAAAAATTTTATTATTTTAATTTTCCGCTGTGCCTTAGAGGCACCGGCGTTCCTACAAAAACAACCTCAAAAGCCTTCAATATGCCGACTGCCCACTACCAAAAAGTCCCCTAGCCAAATTTGCAACCCCCCAACAACCCAATCGGCTCCAACTCTACTCCCCAATGAAATCCACGATTTTCTCCCTTTTTTTCTCCTTCCAATCTCTACCAACCTCATCCATATCCCATGATCTCCTCCCTTTGACTAATTCCACAATAACCTCAACAGAAACCCATTATAACTCAAACACCAGGCGTTACAATTGCAAAAATAAACACTTCAAAGCTCCCTCCACTATTCGACCCTTAGTTCTCCTGGCCATACCTGTAACGCCACCCCACTAGGCCACAAGCTCTTCTTGTGACATAAACCAGTCATAATTTAATATAAGACCTAAATATTAGCATCAAGGTTACCTTATGCCCAAAAATTAAAATTTTGCCGAAGGCCAGACTTGAACCCAGGCTTCCTAAAAACCCTCAAACACACCCAAATAACCCAGCCAGTAAAGCAGACATGCAAATTTGTCAAATTGAGCAAATTTAAATACCCCATAATTTGGGGCGTTACATTCGTGATGATGTTTCTTGCAGGCTTGTTTAGTTTTCTTGTATAATGATATGATAAGTTTAACCATTTATATTGTAGCTCAAGACATTTCTCAAGGTTCTCATGATAAGGGCAAAGGTCCTGTTGTTTACACTTGTTGTTTTTTCTAGTGTGTTCTTTCTTACTTCCATGTGTCTGTAATGTCATGTTTATTTTTTTGAAGTAAGTATTCATATTCTGTAAAGATTAAATGTTTATACATGAGAGATGGATGTTCACAGTTGATAGTCTAGTTTGGCCCATCTGTGTTAAAGGGGTAAGAACCTTTCTTTCTATATAAGCTACTACCATTTCCTTCTAACAAGGATAATATGACTGGAAAATGGAAATGACTTCATGGCACTACCTTCAATGGAATAAGCATTAAAGTGGTAGATCGTGAAACATGAGAATGGTGGTGTAGCATCTGGTAGGGTAGAAATTATGTTGTAAACTAGATTGACAAATCATGACAAAGGAATATGAATAGAATGAACGATATCGCTTGACTATGGACGAGAGTATATGCTAACATGAAGAAGGTTGTAATAGCCCGAATTATGGCCTAAACGGAACGGTGGTTTCGGGACCACGAATCTGACATAGAAAAGTTTATTCCTATAAAGTTTTAAGATTTGGTATGTGATTGATTGCATGAGTACAAAATTTGGTAAATAAATTTCACTGATAAAGTTCCAAATTGAATGTTAGGACTAAATTCCAAAATTTACAAAATATGTTTTCTAGAAGCTTTTAGTGTGAAATTGAATTGAACCCATTAACTAGAGGCCCTTATTGAGTAATTAGACCATTTTAGGGCATGATGGACAAAAATGCCCATGGAAGGAAAAATTTGCAAATGAGGCTATTAAGGGCATTTTAGTCATTTGGATATGAAATGAAATAAAATGGGGAAAATAAGCCAAAAAGATGTCTATCTTCTCCTACCCTCGATCGAATATTGCAAAGACTCCATAGCTAGGGTTTCTTTATTTTTCAAGCTCCAAGTAAGTGCAATTTAGTCATGTTTTTAATTTTCTTTGTATTTTAGAAATCCTTGAAGCTTGGGCTACCTATTTCTACCATTATTTTGCATTAGGGCTCATGTTTAAAAATTTACCCATATGTTACATGGAATAATTTTGATGTTTAATGGTAGAAAATGAAGGATTGATGTGTAGTAAACAATAGTTTCTAAGTGATTTTGCATAAAAATGCATATAGGGACTAAAATGAAAAAGTTGTAAGATTTTTGCATAAATTATGAAATGTTGAGATTTTTGGGCTGATATGAGGGGGAAATATGTTCGGCTAGGCTTAGGAGTGTAAATAGGTTAATACATTCCATTTTACGAGCCTAGGGACTAAGTTGTAAAAATTGGCAAAGTTAGGGGTAAAATGGTAAAAATTTCCATTGGATGTTTTTGTGTCCAAATGAGTAATGTAGATATTGAATGAGCTAAATTTGATGTTATAGATCGAGAACGACAAGAAATCGACCTTGATCGTGGAAAGGGCAAGGTATCGGACTAAATCGAAAAGAATTGCATTTTGGCCCAAGGTAAGTCAGATATTCAAATAATGAGTTAATGTGGTTATTATGTTTAATTATTTTAATTATCTTGAGCTTTTGAAATCTATATTGAAATATTGAATGTGAAACGTGACAAAATTTGTTAAGCGAAGAAAAGTCCCAGTTGAACCTTACGAATCGTTAGGATACAAGTGACATGTCACTAGGATTCTATTATTAGTGATCAATTGTTTATATGTGTGATCCGGGTGCTGGTCTAGTCCAACTACTAGTGGCTAGGTAATCTTGCATTTGTTGCAGATACCTATCAACTTGTGTGAGCAGCATTGGGTAGTATTGACTACACCGTCAGCTTGTGTGAGCAGACCTAAGATAAGCTATTTATTGAGCCTTCATGTGCTATGTATTAAGTGGTAGCTTTGGCTACAATCAATTGGTAGCTTCAGTTATACTATATGTGTGGCACTCGTGCCTTACTCTGAGTATCCTTTAGTATTCCATGTGGTTCAACGGGTTAATTATATAAATGTGATATTATACGATTGTATGAGAAATGATTTGACCCTGGGTTAAGATTGTGTATGTGTAGGTTATATGAAAAGTACTGTATGTGCTATGTGACTTTTATATGCATTATGTTATGTGGTAAGGCTAATAAGTAACTGAAAATCAAACCTAAGGTGACCATTGTAATGCTTACCCTACTATAAGAGTTATTGTTTTAAATACTCATTACCTTTGCATATAGGCTTACTAAGCTTTGTAGCTTACCCCTTCTCTTTTCCTTTCCCTATAGGTTCGTCAAGCCCATCCAAGGTTTAGTGATCAACGGGATTCCATCAACACTATCAACAAGCTCTTTTTGGTATTTTGTTTATGACTTTAAATAGTTATGGCATGTATAAATTGTTTAGTGGTTGAGTCTTATGTCATGACCTTAGAGGTCAAATATTATTAAAAATGTCTTGGGCAATTGGCCATTTTAAATGGGCCAAAATTTGTTATGTCATATTTTGTTAAAATATGGTAATGTGCTAGTGCAAATTCGTTAAGTATATGTGAAATGGGGCATGGTAGAAAATGCATACTTGTGGTAAGTAGAAATGGTTGAAAGATGGCCCTATTATGTATGTTTGGATGTGTTAATGTGCCATGTTGAGAAATGGAAAAGTTGGTTTGATTTGGTTTGTTTTTCAGGATGGTGGCTTGGAAAATAGCCTATAATTGTCCACACGGGTAGACACACAGGCTAGACACACGAGCAACCCACGAGCGTGTTAATAGGTCATGTGTCCCCTATACCTGAAATTATGAAAATTTAATTTCTGTAATAAACACACAGGTTAAGGGCACGGACGTGTTCCTGACTGTGTGGAAAACACGACCTAGCCCACATGTGACAAGGTTTTCACGATGACGTCATAAATAGAATGTCATAATTTTTCACACAGGAAGTGGACATGGGCTTGTTGAGGCCGTGTGAAGAACACAGTCTAGAGACACGGGCTTGTGCTCGTCATGTAAAAACCCCTGTAGCTTCAAAATGAAAATTACTTCTGCACGGGCATGGGATATGAGCGTGTGTGACCACACGGCCTGCCCACACGGGTGTGTCATTGACCCACACAGGCTTGTGCCCTGTTTTGAGTCAAATTTTCACAAGTGTTTGAATGGTTTTGGTTTAGTCCCGGTTCCTACCCAATGTATCGTTTGGGCCTCATAGGCTCATATTGTGGTTGTTATGGGTATGAATGAGACGGGTTTTAGATTTTACAAAAATTATGTATTAAAAGTAAATGATCGTGTGAGTGTTTGTTTAGTAATGCCTCGTACCCAAGTCCGGCGACGGTTACGAGTGAGGGGTGTTACAAAGGTTGTCTATATGGTCACATAGGCATGATGTACATGATAAGCGAATAGTATTCGACATATTTTCTGTCTGTGATTGACACCCACCAACTGGCAAACTATGTATTTGTGTTGAGTTAGAAAGGTTTTGTTTGAATCATGTATAACTGATGTAATGTCTACTTCTAGAACTCACAAAGTTCATTGAACTTACTTAGTTACCTTTCCTTCTCAGGCCTGCTAACGAAGTAAAGGAGTTTCTGAAGACTATGCCAGGGGGCAATTGTTGTCATGAGACTTCAAGTATTGTGTATTATGCATGGTATGGAGGTTGTGCCAAGATGCTTAAATTTTGAAAAATGAATTTTGTATTTAAACTTGTGTTCATGAAACTATAATTTCCATGAAATTTTAGTAAAGTCTTTATGGTTCTTTAAGTGTACCATTTTATCTAGCATTGAATGAATTTTTTTTACATTTTATATTAAATTAAACTATAGTTTAAGTTGGTTTTCGCCAATATGGTTTTAAAGATATTTATTTTATGTTAGTAACATGACATTCTTGGATCCTCCTTAAATGTCAGGTTTGGAGCGTTACAAGTTTGGTATTAAAGATAATGTTTAGTCAATTCTCTGAAAACTGAATAAAATGTCACACCTTTATCATGCATAGTGCACCTCTAGTTTAGTTCTTAATTTTTTGTACTAAGATAACTCTTCTTTTGTAGCGAGATAGGAAAATGTTTAATAGTTTCAAAGAGGTCACCAGTGAGGAAAGAGAAAGCCATGCCCCCACTCAAGTACAAGCTACTACTACCAACAACAATATAAGAAATGCAAGAAATACATTTAGAAAATATGTTATCCGCAATGATGACTCATAAATTTGATCAATCTATGATAAATGGTCAAGAACAATAGCCTTAATTACCATAGCACCCCCTTAATCACAGCCTGAAGTGGTTCGTTTGGCTCCGCCTACTTCACCTGTACCTACTACAACTCCCCTGAAGGTTGATCCTGTCTAAGAGATCTGGAAATGAGGCACCAAGGAATTCCTTGGTGATAAAGGAGATGACCCCACAGTACCTAAGCATTGGTTATCTCAGTTGTGTAGGGTTATTAAGGAACTGAAATGTACCCTTGAAGAAAGTCTCAGATGTGTCATATCATTGTTGGAGGGAGAAGCTTACAAATGGAGGGAAACCTTGGTTAATGTCACTCCAGAGCCAATGGTTAACTAGGATTACTTCCTAGAAAAGTTTAGATAAAAATATGCGAATCAAATGTTTGTTGAGCAAATGAGGAAAGACTTTTTGTATCTAAAACAAGGAAGAATGTCCATTATAGAGTATGAACGTAAATACCTTTGGCTCAATCAATACGCCAATAATATGTTTCAGACAGAAAAAGAGATATGCAATAAGTTTGGATAGGGACTCAGAGATGAAATTCATGCTTTAGTGGCAACTTTAGAATGCAAAACTCTGGCAGAGATGAAAGTCAAGACCCGCAAGATGGAGTCAATCATCAAGGATAAAAGTAGGAACTTTGAGAGAGAAAGAATGATAAGAGGAAGAGTAAACATTCCATCTCCATCCAGCTTTAAGAAACCGAAAGACCAAACTTTTTTTGTTTCAATGAAATATTCACAATTCATAAGCTACAAATGTGAAGGGTTTTAATAAGCCAACTGTCTATGGCAAGTTCTGGTAGTTCCAGAATGGTAAAAGGCAAGTGCGATTACTATGGTAGGAGTCACAACGGCGAGTAGAGGAAGAAATTGAGAGCTTGCTTTGGTTATAGGTCCAAGGGGCACTTGGTTAAGGATTGCCCGTCTAAGTCTGAATTTAGTACTAAACAATTAGTTAAAAGCCCACAAAAGTTTCAACATTAAAATTGATCTGAGATGGCAACTAAATCTAACTCAGTATAGGGATCATAGAGAAAGAATTTTAGTAAAATGAGTTTCTGTGCATCAACTCAAGCCTATGTAATGAAGGCTAAGGAAGATGTATATTTACATAAGGTTCTAACTGGTAATTTTCTTTTCTTGGAAATAATATTTATGCTTTGATTGATCTTGATTCTACTCATTCTTACATTTTTACTAAGACTATAGAGGGTCATAGTCTTGAGATAGAGTACACTAAAACGAATGTGTAACAAATCCCTTTGGTCAATAAACTATAGTGAATAAGTTTATAAAGAATTGTCCACTAGCTTTTGGCAAGCATATATTTTTGGCAGACTTGTTATTGATGAGATTTCAAGAGTTTGATGCCATTTCAGGATTACATTGACTGACTAGACATAATGCTATGGTTGACTGTAGAACTAGAAGTGCTAGTGAGTACTTATAGTAAAGAGATATTGATGTCTAGTAAATAGACGGAATTAGCGAACAAAATTATTTCTGCATGTCTGCTAGGAAAATGTTTGTTCAACATATGCTTATTTGGCGTACATCATGGATACGCCCAATTCCAGGAGCGAGATTAGTAAAGTTTTCATTGTGAGAGAGTTTTTGGATGTGTTTCCTGAAGAACCTCCTGGAATGCCTCTTGAGAGAGAGATAGAGTTCTCAATTGAGTTGAAACCTGGGACAAATCCTATATCATGTACTCCCCGTAAGAGTATGCCCAAAGATCAATCACGAGATGGTTGTAATAAAATACTTGATTTATCATGTTTATTAATATAAGGCTTTGCCATTATTATTTCAGTTTCTTTTCTATGTACATAAATAAACTGTTTTATAATAATGTCCTGAGAATAATATGATTATTTTTAAAAGATCCTTAGTCAAGTATTATTGTTGGCTAGGACAATAATAATGCATTAAGACTAACATGTAGTTGATTGATGATAAAGAGTTGTCATTGATATGGAGTGTCAGAATCAATGCATGAATATGTTTGTTAGAGAACAACATATTAGACTAACCCGCTATGAGTATGTTTCTTGGATTATTATGTAATTGTCACAATATTACTCATAGTGATTAATATGTATATGATCCTCATACTTGAGATCATCATCCCAACATCTTGATTTGTATATTTTGATATAGTCAAATGAACACCGTAGCTGGTTGTTCTATAATGACTGATGTTGGATATACCACAATCTACGTAGAGGGATATGGTTGATTAATATAGGATAAGTCACTCCTACATAATGGGAGTAATATCTCAGGCCACTTGATTGAGTGAGACTAGAAATGCATGGCCATGCTCAAATAAGTTGATATGAGATGTTATACTTATTTGTGTATCATAGTCTACTCAAGGTATCAAGAAACATGGGATGGACTATGCAAGTGTGACTATTCTATGACTTCTGTCCATTCCAAAGATATAGGACTTAAGGATTAATGCATGAAAGGTTAATCACAAAAGGTTATGTCGAATCATGACTTCTTGTAACTTAGGTAGCAATGATAAATTGCTAGATGCCACTCATTGTTTGTACATTAGAATCGTTCTAATATTACTGCTAACATTACAAGAACCTATAGAGTCACACCCTATGGTTGAAATGAACAGAGTAAAATATAGTTGGTATTGTATTTTGATTGTCACATGAATTAATTTAATTGGGCAATCAAATTGTTGAACATACTATACGTACAAGGATATTGTACACATAATCAGAACATAATTTCATTAGTATATGAATTTGGTTCGTATATAAGTTTAAATAAATATAGTTTACTGAAATCTTTATTATGGTTATCATAATTATAATTTTCGGTTAAACAATATTATATTTATTTTAATAATGATTATTATGTTCGGTTTAATTTATAATGAATTAAAATTTGTTATAAAGATATACCAATTAAAAGAGTGTTATATATGGCAAGGGTAAAAACCCTAAAGATAGTATATATATATAAATAAGCTCGAAACTATGCTAAAGGGACTAGCAGTCGTCAAGCATAATAATCACTGAAAATAGTTTTCTGGGATTTGTTACCGTTCATTGTCAATCGGGTGGACTACGTAGAGGCCGACATCGGAAAAGGTTACGGCTTGGTTCGATTGTCATTCAGGATTCCCGTTGCCTAGGCGTCGCTGTCTACTCAGATTGAAGTTTTGGTAATTTCAAAACCTTTTATCACCCCGATTCGTTCCTTACACAGGGATCTATAGTTTGGATCACCGGAACATTTTGTTTATTTTATTTTTCTGCAGTGCCTTGGAGGCATCAGCGTTCCAACACTCCCTACAGGATGGTGTCATTGGAACTTAAAAAATTAAAAGAACAATTGCGAGATATGTTCAATAAGGGTTTTATTAGGCCTAGTGTGACACCATGGGTGCAGCAATTTTGTTTGTTAAGAAGAAGGATGAATCTATGCGCCTATGTATAGACTATAGCCAACTGAACAAGGTTACAATAAATAATAAGTACCCTCTACCAAGGATTGAAGATTTATTTGATTACTTAAGTGGGGCCACAATTTTCTCAAAAATAGAACTAAGGTCAAAATATTATTAGGTAAAGATTAAGGGTGATGATATGCCTAAGACAACCTTTCAATCATGGTATGGCCACTATGAATTTTTGGTAATGCCTTTTGGGTTGACGAATGGACCAACCATATTCATTGATTTAATGAATAGGGTGTTTCAGCCTTATTTAGATCAGTTTGTAGTGGTCTTTATTGATGATATTTTAGTTTATTCTAAGAATGAGATCGATCATGAAGAGCATTTGAGATTTGTATTGAGAACCCTATGTGATAATCTATTGTGTGCAAAGTTCAGAAAATGTGAGTTTTGGTTGAAAAAAGTGCATTTTCTAGGGCATGTCATCTTAGCTGATAGTATTATGGTGGATTTTGTTAAGGTAGTTCTTGAGTGGAATTCGCCTAAAAATGCTTTTAAATTGTGCAACTTTCTGAGGTTAGCTGGGTATGTAGGAGGTTTCTAAAAGGTTTCTCGATGTTAGCATAATCTTTCACTAGGTTATTGAAAAAGAAAGAAAATTTTGTACTGAGTGATGAATGTTAATAGAGCTTTGAGAAATTGAAGACAATTCTAACTAAAGCTCTGGTACTAGCACAACTAGAGCTTAGGGTTTAGTACATAGTTTATACAATGCATCTCTAAACAGGTTAGGATGTGTCCTTATGCAGAGAGGAAAGGTCATAACTAATGCGTCGCGCCAGCTGAAACCTCATGAAAGAAACTATCCTATGCATGATCTAGAATTGGTAGCAGTGTTTTTAGCATTGAAATTATTGATACATTATCTGCATGGTGAGAAATGTCATATTTTCCGATCAGAAAAGTTTGAATTACTTGATGGCTTAGAAAAACTTGAATCTACACCAAAGGAGAAGGTTAAAGTTGTTAAAGTATCATGACTTAACCATTGAGTGTCATCCAAGAAAAGCAAATGTAGTGGCAGATGCATTTAGTAGGAAAACTGTGGCAACCTTACTGTGTGACAGCCCAAAATAGGGTCTAACTGGAATAGTGGTTTCGTAACCACAAAATCCGAATTAAAATAGTTAAATTCTGAAAATTTTATGTTTTCCGATCTGTTAAATATGCTCTGTGTGAAAATTGTTTAGAAAATTTATTAATTTAGTGCTTAATTTTATTTTTGGACTAAATTACATTAATTGCAAAATGTGAGTTATAATGTCTAAGTACCTATTTGAAACGGGGGTTTGGACTAGAGGTCTTTAAATGGCAAATAGGCTATGAGTTAGTGGCATGGACAAAAAGGGTAGTTCTAGAAAAATTTCTAAGTACTATGGCTAAGGGCATTTTTGTCCAAATTTCCAAAAGACAAATAAAAAAATGAGAAAAAGATGAAAAGTGTTCATCCCCTTCTTTTATGTCCGCTGATTTTCTCTCCTCCATAGCCAAAGGGGGTTTTGAACTTTGTCAAGCAAATTGTAACTGCAATCTTGCCCCGTTTTTGATTATTTTCGTATTTTTGAGTTCCCCTAAGCTTAAATTTCATGATTTTGTCATTTATTTGAAGAGATAATGAGTTTCAAAAATTGACCCATTTTTGAGAAAATTTTGATTTGATGAGTAATGGTAGAAAATGAGTCTTTGATGTGTTAATTACAAGTTTTTCCGGATAGTTTTCGGTAAAAACGTACTTAAGGGACTAAAATAAGAAAAATGAAAATTTACTCACAAGTATATGAAAATGTGTGATTCTTGGGTTGTTATTGTGAAAAAAACTTAGCTAAGTATAAAAGGTTAAGAAAATGGAATAAAATTTAGTTTACAAGGCTAAGGGCAAAATGGTCACTTTGCCAAAGGTCCGAATTGTGAATGAATTTGAGTAAGAAATTGATAAAATGTGTTAAATGTGTTTATTTAGATCAAGAAAAGAGAGAAAGCGATCGGGATCGCAGAAAAGAAAAGATAGTAAACTAATTTAGGATTTAGTCGTTTTATTATCGAGGTAAGTCATGAGTAAATTATAGCGCATTTACCTTATTGCTATCCATTTGATTATATCTATGTGAAAACATATGGATAAGAATTTTTGAATTATGCAATTGTATGTTTGTAAACATTCTGGTAAATCCCGTTTGAACAGTAAGAATGATTCCGGATATGGGTGACATGTCGCTGAGGGTTCTGATTCTGTCTGATTCTGTATCCTGCGTGCTGGGTGCACTAGCATGTGTTGTAGTCACCTGTCAGCTTATGTGAGTAGGCCCGTGGGTTACGTCTGTAATTTTGTGATCTGAGGTAGCTCCGACTACATATTCTGGTGGCTTCAGCTACATGCTCTGATGGCTTTTGCCATACCTCTGTACTGGCTTCGGCCACATATCTATGAGGCACTTCGGTGCTAACCTCTGTATATCCACTTCTGTTCTGAATGTTCAACGGGAATTAACTTGGTTATGTGAAGCATTTGTGCAGGTTAAGCAATTGAAAATGAATTGAACATGTTATGTGTGTGAATGTCTATATTTGGACATTTTGCTAAGAATGTGCATGAGTAAGTATATGGATGTTGCATTATGACATAAAGAAATTAAATGTCTTAGCTAATTATTGTGCATTTGCTATTGAATTACCTATGACTTACTAAGCTACTTGTAGCTTACTCCTCTTTCCGTTCCTTTTCCTTTTAGATTGTCGAGCATAGAGCATATTGGGATTGGTGATCAAAGGAGGCTCATTTCACACTATCAAGCTCCCTTGGTGTATGTATACATGGTTTTGATAATTTGAGTTTGGCATGTATAGGTGGCTAGTCTTTGTATAAGCATTGTTTTGTAAGTCAAATAGAATAGGTGTATATGTGATACTTGTTTTGTAAATGATGTTATAAATGAAATTATTCCGAGTATGTGTCATAGAATTGGTTGAAATGAATGTTGTGTATGTGAAAGGGAATTTCGGGGAGGCAGAGGCTTGGTTAATAGCCTAACACGGTCTACCCGGCAGGGCACACGGCCGTGTGACATGACCATGTGGAGTTTGACAGAATGCTCCACGGGCACATGGCACGGGCGTGCCTAGGCCATGGGTGGCACATGGTCTGACCCCACGGGTGTGTCCCTGGACCGTGCCTTCCCTGCACCTTGATTTTAAATTTTGGGTACCATACGGGCACGAGACACGGCCGTGTGTCTCAACCGTGTGGGGTACACGGCCCCCAAACGACCGTGTGGGATGACGGTGGCCAATTTGACAGATTCAACCACAATCTCTGGACATGGGCGTCTGAAGGCCACGCGGCCTTAGCACACGGCCGTACTTTGTGTCACACGGGCGTGTGACGTAGTTTTAAAAGTAAAAAAATTTTTCAGGCTTCCGATGCAATAGGATTTGAATCCTAGTCATTCGAGATGTCTGTATTGAGTCAGAAAACCCTCGATAAGGGTAAAACTTGTAATGATTTGGTAGAAAAAATGAGTTTGTACTCTGGTAAGTTCGGTAACGCCCATTACTTGATTCCGGTGACGGTTTAAGGTAAGGGGTGTTACATACTTTCTCTTCAAGCTAAGGTGACCATATCAGATAATGGAGCCTTGATGGAAGAATTAGTTGTAAAACCAACCCATCTGTCACAGATATTAGAGGAATAGATGAAAGATGTTCAATGTGATCGGTTCAAGCAAAGAATGATGTTTGTCAAAGTAGCAAATTTTAGTATAGGAAACTATGGCAAGCTAAGATTCACTATCAGGATGTTTGTACCAGTGGGGAATGGACTATGAGAAGAGTTACTTATGGAAGCTCACCAAGGACCTTTTTCTCTTCAACCTAAAAGTATCAAAATGTACAGAGATTTGAAGGGCTCTTATTGGTGGCCTAACCTGAAAAGGGAAATTGTAGAGTATGTCTCAACTTGTTTAACTTGTCAAAGAGTTAAGATTGAACATCAACTTTCTTTAGGTAAATTGTGTCCTTTGGAAATTCCAGAATGGAAGCGGGATAGGATTACCATGGATTTTGTTGAAGGGTTTCCCCTTAGTCCATCCAAGAAGAATTATGTATGGGTGGTACTAGATCAGCTTACGAAGTCAACTCATTTTCTGCCAATGAATAATTTTTATTCCCTCGAGAAGCTGGTCGAACTTTACTATTCAAAGATAGTATATCTGCATGGAATACCATATTCCAGAGTTTTCAATAGAGATCCTGTAACACCCCTTACCCGGGTTTATCGCCTTACCTGAGCACAAGGCATTACCGGACAATATCACCATCATTCATGCACAATAGAACCAAAAATTTTCAATCCAACTTAAAGCTTATCCATAAAATACCATACAACTCTTAAAGTGGGCCTACGAGGCCCAAAACATGGTTTGGAAATGGTCCGAGACCAAACTGAGAACTTAGAAAAAATTTGGAAAATTTAACCTAATACAGGGCACACGCCCGTGTGAGATAGGGGCACGCTTGTATGGCTAGGCCATGTGGTCTCACACTCCCGTGTCCCCTACTCGTGTTGAATTATTGGAAACCTAATTTTCATTTTGAACCTACAGGGTTTTCACACGGCCAAGCACACGCCCATGTCTTTTGCCCGTGTCCATCCCACGGCCTTGACACGCCTGTGTGGCCTCCTTGTGTGAAAAACTAGGACATTTTGTTTATGATGACAGCATGCAATTTTGGTCACATGGCCACGGGACACGCTCGTGTGACTAGGCCAGTGACGTCCTTAATCTTCGAAAATCCCATGCAAAATTCAGACGCCCTACACACATGGCCATGGGAGCTGGCCGTGTGGCCCTAAGTTAGGCTATTTTCCAAGCCATACTTTGCACCAAAACACATACTATTTTTACTACTTTTAACACCACACAACAAACACATCTTTAGACATCTAAAAGACTCCATTTACCCATTTATCACTCATTTCAAGTTAAATGCAGAACAACACACTAAGCATCCCATGAATTTCCTCCTAATGATAGATAAACAAAATATCATCATCAATGGCTATATCACTTAGCCTTGAATGCAAAATGACTTATCCAATGACAACTACCCCAACATAATCAAACCAGCTTAACACCTACAATACCATTAAGTCCCTATACATGCCATAGTCTAAAGAGTTCATTTTACTATACCAAAAGATAATGCTGATAGTGTAGGTGATGCTCCGACTCATTCCGATCCCGAGCTAGCTTGACTTAATCTATAAAATAAAGGAAAAGAGAAAAGAGTAAGCTTTAAAATCTTAGTAAGTCTATATGTAAATAATTATCATCATAACAACATTTAGCCATACCAAGGTTTCTCTCACACACACTAACTCATGACCTAAACTTACCAACATTTTCACACAAACCATGCACATTATTTTTACCCACTTAAGTCCACATGCACCCTTGCATCCAAATGCATTTTCCCATAATTACACTTGCCCAAAAGAATACACCTGCACACACAAGTCATACTACCACACCAAGTCTGTAACACCCCAAATTTTGGGCCTAGAAGTATTGGGCCTTGAGCTTGGGATCAGTTAGAAGGAGTCTTAAATAATTTAAATGTGCTTACAAATTTCATAGTGCATGTTTGGTGTAGTGGCTAAGTGATTTAGAAAGAGTTGGCAGTGTTGGAGAAGTCCTGGGCTTGAACCAGGGCTTTAGCAAAATTTTTCATTTTCCTTTTAGAGGACCCTGGGCATTAGGTTGAAGGCTTATTAATAAAGCCTAGTAAAACTCGACACAAGGGATGCGCTTTGCCTAGTGGTAGGAGGGCACTAGGAGTAAGAAGGGGTGCTAGGTTCAAGTAGCGGTATGTGCGGCAATTTTTGCTTGCGTCTTAAACAAACCTGGATATCGGCAGGTGGGTTTAATAAACATTGGGATAAAAACGTGACATAAGTTGAGGTGTAGCCTAGTGGCAGGGGCGTGTAACATAGTTAAGAGTTTGCAGGTTCGAAACTGGGTGATGGCGAATATCTTTTACTTTGGATAACTCGGTGGCTGGGAGTAGGCCCTAAAAGTAGTTGAGAATAGAATATGTCACAGAAAGAGTTACGGTGTAGTGGCAAGCATCATGTTATGTATTGTGAGGTCGGGAGTTCGAGGAACGGTGCTGCAAGTGTGGAGGATTATTTTTGAGAGTTGAGTGGGCGGGTGATTAGGTTGGACCAAAACTCTTTAGGGATGAGAGCAGAGTTTCGAATGAGATAAGGATAAGGGCTGGTGTGGATTTGGATTGAAGGAATTTAAATTAGTGTTGAGCTTGAGCCAATTGGGGTTGCCGAAATTGCACTAAAGGCGACCTTTTGTGTATTCTTTGACTCTCGTATCACTTCCTTTTTCTCATTTCCATCCCATAGCCGTATAGCTTCTATTTCTTCTTCCAAATTATTTTTTGATTGTACCGATTTTTGTTCCCTTCTTCTCTCATAACCAAAACTGAATCTTGCTTCTTCTCCATCTCAAAACCGATTCTTGTCTCCAACCCTTCTCTCTCTTGATTCTTAAAAGCTGAATCTCTCCTTTAGGTTATTTAGTTGTGGGGTCAAAGATTAAGTCTTGATAAGCACATATTCATTCCTTTCCTTCTTGTGTTTTGGTACAGGCCGAATGGCTCATCTAATACTTTTCTTTTCGTCAACTCTTTCTCTAAAATGGAAGTTCCAGGGATTGCAATCATGGTAATCTGCATATCTTTTAATCAACCAGTCAAAGGTAAGCGAAATTAGGGATTGCAGTGTTGGCCGAATGTTTTTATGAAATGTTAAGGGTGACTTAAGTTGGATGTAAGTCACTTGTTTATTCAACCTTTGATGGTTAAGGTTTTGATGCAGATCTTGGAATCAATCGTGGCTAGCAATCGTAGCGTGTTTCATAATCAGGTGTGTACATACACCGCACACATGACTGATTGGCAAAAGTATAAAAGTCGAAAACTTGGCTACAGCGACCCTGTGAGCGTGCGAACACTTGTGTAGAGAGATCAATACGACGACAGAGGCCCCATGAGCGATCTCATGGTATTGGGCCACTTTTTGGCCAACTGGGTCGAAATAGGCCAAATGGGCCTGATGGGCTCGTGTGCTCGATACGAGTAAAATTGATGGGTTGGTAAGAAATGACGAGCAGGTCACGTTGACTGAGTGGCCAATGTTAGATTTGGGCCTAATGGGCCATGTGAGAGTATGGGCCATTTGGGCGTGTATTGGGTTTTGGGCCTATAGTGTGTAATTGTTAAAAATTCATTATAGGTGTACTAAGTGATAGTGGACTTGTTAATGGGCCGAGATATGTACTTCGGCCATAATAATAGTAAATGACTGTAATGCCCCTGAAGGGCAAAATGTCTAAAATGCCCCTATATGCTATATGTTTGATTTTCTATGCCATGTTATGATATGTTGCATTCATGTGATATTATGCTGCATTGGGGATGGGAATATTGTTGGAGGAAGTAATCTGATCTGTTAGGGTTGTACAGATCGCCCGAAACGACTGTGGACCCACCGATTTGATTTGTTATGGTCGCATGGGTCACCCGAGATGACTTTAGACCTACCAATAGATATTGGTTAGTGCCGCAACCGGTGCTACATTGGAGTGTAGGGATGTGTGGCTCGATTTTATCCCCACAGGAGTGCAGGGTTGGACAGGAGACGGAGTGTAGCGTTAGTATGGGTATTTATGCATTGCATATATTGATTTTGATATTGAGATGGGCTCAGGCCCAACCGAGGCCATTATGGGCTAAGGCCCAACCGAGGCCATTATTATTGAAATGGGATTAGGCCTGAATTGATTGTTGTATGCTTTTTTACGAGGGTTATGCACACTGAGTTTTCAAAAACTTGCCCCCTCTTTTTAATTTTTCAAGTGACCCTTAATAGGCGGTTCGACGTTTGGGAAGACTCGGAGGTGGCCACATAGCAAGCAGCTTGGATTCTAAAATTTCACTTTACTGTATTTAAATTACTTTCTTTTGGGTTGATGTAATAAGGCCATTATCCTTTGATTTGATTGGGTTGTTGGATTTATTTTTATTAGTTACTGCATTTTCTAAATTTAGAACTTGTTTTCCAAAAGAAACTTAAAATGATAATTTTCACACCATACATAAAAACCTAACAATTTTCAAAGAATGAGCTTCCCCTTTAACTGAAACTTGGGAATCTAACAATGGATATTGAGACAGAGGTTTTCAAATTACAAAGGCTCTATGCAAACTTATAATTAAACGGGCTTTTAATGACTTTTCGCTTTAAACTAAAATACACCTTCAACGGGGCATGAATGGAAAATGAGAAACCCATTTTGAAAAAACTGTTTCAAACTACGAACGATCAAATGTTTTGAGGTTTTTCGACCCACTCAATTTGTACGAGTCACCCTTCAATGTGACACCGCCAGATTCGGCCATAACGTTTGGGCTGGGTTTGGAGTGTTACAAAGTCTCTTTAGTAAGTATTCCTGTTGAACTCTTCAAATTAAAATTTGATACTCGGTGGACTTTTCGCTCATGATTCCACCAACACATGAGCTCGGCTCTCGAGCACACATGGTGAAGTTCACTTTATCACCCATGTGACCTAGCCATTTAGTCTCGTAGCCCTCGTGTGCACATGGTGAAGCTCACTTTATCACCCATGTGACTTAGCTACATATGATATTGCTCTCATCTACACATGGTGAATTTCACTTTATCACTCATGTGACATAGCCATTTAGTCTGGTAATTGTCGTGTCCACATGGTGAAGTTTACTTTATCACACATGTGACTTAGCCATTAAGTTCCATAGTTCTCGAGTCTACATGGTGAAGCTCACTTTATCACAAATGTGAGCTAGCCATATTTATCCGTATCACCCATTATTTTTGAAGGTTCAAATGGGAGCTCTCATTTCCATACTTTCAACATCATAGGAGATTAATTAGTAGCAACATTTCAAAACATCCATTAGAATTATTAATGTACAAATAAAATAGACACATTACTTACATATAAACTTACCTCGACAACAAAAAGTGGTAATTTGCAACTTAATCCGAGACCTTGCCCTTGTGTCGGTCAAGGTTGATTCCTCGATCTTCTTGATCTATAGTGACATATTTAACTCATTTAATGCACTCATTGTTCAATTTAGTCCAAAATCATCCTATGACAATTTTCACCATTTTACCCCTAACTTTGTAAATTTTTACAACTAAGTCCTTAGGCTCATAAATTGAAATGTATCAATTCTCTTGGTTACCCAAGCCTACCCGAATATCCATGGCACTCAAAACAACCCACATTTCTCATCAATTAATACTTTTACCACTCAATTTATTAACTTTGCAATTTAGTCCTTTTTAAGGACTTTCATGAAAAATCACCTAATCATAGTTTACCTCACCTTACACCTTCATATTCCACCATTAGACATCAAAATACCTGCATGTCATACATGGGTAAATTTTTTGACATCAACCCTAGCTTAAAATAATGGTAAAATTAGCTAGAGCAAGCTACGAGGATTTTAAAAATATGAAAAGAATTAAAAACGGGGCTAGAAATCACTTACAATCAACCTTGGAAGTTGAAGAAACCC
Source organism: Gossypium stocksii (assembly GCA_020496765.1). Classification (NCBI taxonomy): domain Eukaryota; kingdom Viridiplantae; phylum Streptophyta; class Magnoliopsida; order Malvales; family Malvaceae; genus Gossypium; species Gossypium stocksii. Next base: position 55,129,983 of record CM035621.1, read on the forward strand.
TAGCTATGGCTTCCTCTCTATATTCGGCCAAGGAGAGAATCATGGACAAGATTTTGCCTTATTTTTTCTCTTTTTATTCTTTTATTAACCAAATGACCAAAATGCCCTTCATTAAAACCTTTGTTATGCCTACCCTTCCTTGGGCATTTTTGTCCAAGTTAGAATGGCCTAATTACCATATAAGGACCTCTAATTTCAAAACCTAATTCAATCAAGTACCTTATGAAATGAAACCCAAATTTTTCACCTATTACAATTGAGTCCAACATACCAAATTGGACATGTAACCAATAAAATTCACACACCAAAATTTCACATATTTATCCAAACACCCAATAAACATCAAAACTAAATTAGAATAATATTTTAAACCTCGGTTTCATGGTTTTGAAACTAGTTTTTCATTTAGCCCCTAATTCGAGCTTTTACAACTCTCCCCCTTTAGAGATTTTTGTCCTCGAAAATCTTATCAGTAAATAGGTTTGGGTACTGCTCCCTCATAGCTTCCTCTGGTTCCCACGTAGCCTCTTCCACACCATGTTTTTTCCATAACACTTTCACCAAAGCTGTATTATTGTTTCTTAACTGTTTAACCTCTTAAGCGAAAATCTTAATCGGCTCCTCCTCGTAGATTATGCCCGACTGAATCTTAATATCCGTAGGTGAAATAACATATGAAGGGTCTGAACAGTACCATTGTAACTTTGACACATGAAACACATTATGTATCTTTTCCAATTTTGATGGTAAAGCTAGACGATATGCCACTGGTCCTATTCTTTTTGTAACCTCGTACGGTCCAATGAAACGCAGACTTAACTTGCCTTTCTGGCCAAATCTACATATTTTCTTTCAGGTTGACACTTTCAAAAATACTTTATCACCAACCTGAAATTCAATCTCTCTCATTTTCAAATCAGCATAAGACTTTTGCTGGTCAGAAGCAGCCCTTAAACAATACCGAATTACCTTCACCTTTTCCTCAGTCTCTCTAACCAGGTCCACACCATGAATTTGTTTCTCACTCAACTCAGTTCAATACAAAGGAGTTTGACATTTTCGGCCATACAATGCCTTATAAGCTGCCATCCTTATACTCGACTGATAACTATTGTTGTAGGCAAATTTCACCAAAGGCAAATACTTTTCCCAACTACCCTCAAACTCTAAAACACAACACCGAAGAATATCTTCAACAAATTGGATTACCCTCTCGGATTGGCCATCAGTCTGTGGGTGAAATGCAGTACTAAAATTTAACTTCGTACCTAGTGCCTCTTGCAACTTTTTCTAAAATCTCAAGGTAAACCTCGGATCTCTATTCGAGATGATAGACATAGGTACCCCATGTAACCTCAGCAACATATAATTCGGCCAATTTGTCAAGTGAATAATCTACACATGTCAGTATGAAATAAGTTGAGTACGTCAATCTATCCACAATAACCCACACAACATCTTTCTTTTTCTATGTCAAAGGCAGCCCTGTCACAAAATCCATGGTAATTCTATCTAACTTTCACTTGGGAACCATTATTGGCTGAAGTAAACCCGAAGGTACCTGATGCTCCGCCTTCACTTATTGGCAGATCAAACACTTTGTCACAAATTCTAAAATGTCCTTTCTTATGCCTAGCCACCAATACAACTTCTTCAAGTCATAAAATACCATACAACCCTTAAAGTGGGCCTATAATGCCCGAAACATGGTTTCGGAATGGTCCGAGACCAAATCAAGAACTTAGAAAAATTTTGGAAACTTTAACCTAATACAGGGCACACGCCTGTGTAAAACAGGGGCACGCCTGTGTGGGCAAGCTGTGTGGCAACATACGCTCGTGTCCCCTACCCGTGTTGAATTATTGGAAAATTATTTTTCATTTCAAGCCTACAGGGGTTTTCACATGGCTGAGCACACGCCCGTGTCCTTTGCCCGTGTCCATCCCACGGCCTCGACACACCCGTGTGGCCTCCCTGTGTGAAAAAACTGGGACACTCTATTTATGACGTTAGCATGCAATTTTGGTCACACGGCCATGGGACACGCCCGTGTCACTAGGCCGTGTGACGTTCTTAATCTTCAAAAATCCCATGCAAAATTCACACGCCCTACACACATAGTCGTGGGAGCTGGCTGTGTGGCCCTAAGTTAGGCTATTTTCCACGCCGTACTTTGCCCCAAAACACATACTATCTTTACTACTTTTAACACCACACAACAAACTCATCTTTAGACATCTAAAGGACTCCATTTACCCATTCATCACCCATTTCAAGTTAAACACACACAAACACACTAAGCATCCCATGAATTTCCTTGTAAGGATAGATAAACAAAATATCATCATCAATGGCTATATCACTTAGCCTTAAATGCAAAACTACTTATCCAATTTACCCCAACATAATCAAACCAACTTAACACCTACAACACAAGTCCCTATACATGCCATAGTCTAAAGAGTTCATTTTACTATACCAAAAGATAACGTCGATAGTGTGGGTGATGCTCCAACTCATTCTGACCTTGAGCTTGCTTGATTGAATCTATAAAATAAGGCAAAAGAGAAAAGAGTAAGCTTTAAAAGCTTAGTAAGTCTATATGTAAATAATTATCATCATAACAACATTTAGCCATACCAAGGTTTATCTCTCACGGTTTATCTCTCACAAACTAACATACCAACATTTTTCAGACAAATCATGCACATTATTTTTACCCACTTAATTTCACATGCACCCTTGCATCCACATGCATTTTCCCACAATTACAATTGCCCAAAAGAATACACCTGCACACACAAGTCATACTACCACACCAAGTCTCTTTAGCAAGTCTTCCCGTTGAACTGTTCAGATTAACATTCGATACTCGGTGGACTTTCCACTCATGATTCCACCAACACATGAGCCCGGCTCTCGAGTACACATGGTGAAGTTCACTTTATCACCCATGTGACCTAGCCATTTGGTCTCGTAGCCCTCGTGTGCGCATGGTGAAGTTCACTTTATCACTCATGTGACATAGTCATTTCGTCTTGTAACTATCATGTTCACACGGTGAAGTTCACTTTTTCACACATGTGACATAGCCATTAAGTTCCATAGTTCTCGGGTCTACATGATGAAGCTCACTTTAGCATATATGTGACATAGCCATATTTATCCGTATCACCTATTTTTTCTGAAGGTTCAAACGGGAACTCTCATTTTCATACTTTCAACATCATAGGAGATTATTCAATAGCAACATTTCATAACATCCATTAAAGTTATTAATGTACAAATAAAACAGACACATTACTTACATATAAACTTACCTCGACAACAAAAAGCGGTAATTTGTAACTTAATCTGAGACCTTGCCCTTGCCTCGGTCAAGGTTTATTCCTCAATCTTCTTGATCTATAATGACACATTTAACTCATTTAATGCACACATTGTTCAATTTAGTCCAAAATCATCCTACGACAATTTTTACCATTTTACCCTTAACTTTGTAAATTTTTACAACAAGTCCTTAGGCTCGTAAATTGAAATGTACCAATTCTCTTGGTTACCCAAGCCTAGCCGAATATCCATGGCACTCAAAACAACCCACATTTCTCATCAATTAATACTTTTACCACTCAATTTATTAACTTTGCAATTAGTCCTTTTTAGGGCTTTCATGAAAAATCACTTAGTAATCATAGTTTACCCCACCTTAAACCTTCATATTCCACCATTAGACATCAAAATACTTGCATTTCATACATGGGTAAAATTTTTTACATCAACCCTAGCTTAAAATAATGGTAAAATTAGCTAGAGTAAGCTACGAGGATTTTCTAAAAATACGAAGAGAATTACAAACGGGGCTAGAAATCACTTACAGTCAAGCTTGGAAGTTGAAAAACCCTAGCTATGGCTTCCTCTCTATATTTAGCCAAAGAGAGAATTCATGGACAATATTTTGCCTTATTTTTTCCCTTTTTATTCTTTTATTAACCAAATGACCAAAATGCCCTTCATTAAAACCTTTGTTATGCCTACCCTTCCTTGGGCATTTTTGTCCAAGCTAAGTTAGAATGGCCTAATTACCATATAAGGACCTCTAATTTCAAAACCTAATTCAATCAAGTACCTTATGAAATGAAACCCAGATTTTTCACCTATTGCAATTGAGTTCAACATGCCAAATTGGACATGTAACCAATAAAATTCACACACCAAAATTTCACAGATTTATCCAAACACCCAATAAACATCAAAACTAAATCAGAATAATATTTTAAACATCAAATTCATGGTTTCAAAACCCCTTTTTTGTTTAGCCCTTAATTTGGGCTGTTACAGATCCAAGGTTTACCTAATAGTTTTAGAATCAGTTGGAGAAATCTTTAGGGACTAAGCTAAGGTTTAGTACCACAGTTCATCTTCAAACTGATGGTCAATCAGAAAGAGTTATTCAAGTTTTGGAAGACATGTTGGGGAGTTGCGTAATTGATTTTGAAATTAATTGGGATATATGATTCTTTGGTCAAGCTTGCCTACAATAATAGGTATCACGCTAGCTTGGAAATGTCTCCATTTGACGTATTATGTGGTAGAAGGTGTAGAACACCTACTTGTTGGATGGAGCTTAGTGAAAGAAAGATAGTGGGTCCAAATCTAGTATGTGAAACTAAAGAAAAAGTTGTTATCTTCGTAGTCACTTAAAACCTGCACAGGACTGACAAAAAACATATGCATATTTGAAAAAGATCGGGAATTTATTTTGAGGTTGGAGATAAAGCACTTTTGAAAGTCTCTCCTTGAAAAAAGATCATCAGATTTGGCTAGAAAGGAAAATTGAGTCCAAGGTTTGTAGGGCTTCATAAAGTGTTAGAGAATGTTAGACCAATGGCGTGCAATGTGTTTCATGTATCTATGTTGAGAAGGTATAGATCTAATCCTAATCATCTTGTGCAAATTGAAGAACTAGAGGTTGAATCGAGCTTGTCTTATGAAGGAGAGCCTATTTATTTTTTAGCTAGAGAAATAAAAGGGTTGAGAAATAAAAGAATTTCCTTGATTAAATTTTTATGGAAGAATCATAACACTAAAGAATTTACTTAGGAAAGAGAAAGCCTAATGAGAGATTAGTATCCTCAGTTATTTTCAGTTATGAATTTCAGAAACAAAATTTCCTAAGCGGGGTAGATTTGTAACATCTCACCGGGTGAAGTCCTAGTGTTCGATTACTGTTTATCGAAGTATGGTATGTAGAGAAAATCTTAAGTGAGTAAGGTATTAATTGTGGTTAGGTATATTAGTCTATGATTTCTCCTATGGGCGAAGTCGGTGCTTGGCAAGCTTGGTGTTGGGTAGACTTCTCTATAGAGAACACGCCACTCTAGTTTTTATATGTTTTGGTTAAGTCCTTAGTTTGAAAGGATTATTTATTATTTTATTACTCTAGTTGGATAATTTAGTTGGCCTGAAGAGAACCAGTTAGAATGGAATTAAGTTACCATAGTCGATGAGACTCACATTTATAATGAGAATTGTAATGCCCTAATTTTTGGGATTTTTCAGGATTTTTGTGATTTTGGCGAAATCATAAAGTTTTGTTGCTTCAGTAAGAAATTTATGTTTTAAGTGTGTTAGTGGGCCTTTAGAAGGCCCAAGCCTGAATTAAAACCCGATAGGATTATCAAATTTTGGATTTAAAGAGAAGTGGTCTTGGCTATGTGGGCTTTCAAGAAAAAGTAAGTAAGTTAAGGCACAAGTGAGCCCTTGGTAAAGTGGCAATGTGGCACCACATAGTTCCTAAAAGTGGTGAGTGGATGAGTGTAAGGGCCAGGGTTCAAGTCACAAGGTAAGCAGTATGGTATTTTTATTTTTGTTGCATGTGCTGGCCATCTGATGGACCTCAAGTGGAACTCTGTTAGAAAGAGTTTGAGGTACTCATGGAATTGAGTCAATGAGGGATAAGGGGCGGGATTTTAGGAAATTTGAAAAGGAAGAGTGTGTGGCCATTTGGGAAGGCTGGAGTGCATAGTCGGCTAGGACTTTTGGGAGGCATTGTTTTCGGCAATTGAGTGTTAGGTGCTGATTTCTCCTAGTAGTTGGCCTTCGGGATTTGTCATGTGGGACATTTTCATTCTGCCGATTAGGTTTAGTACTTCTTACCTCTCTTTTTCTTTCCTCACATATGTTCTAAAAGCTAAAAACGTGACTTACGAAACCTTTTGGTGCCGTTTTACCCAAAGAGCCGAACTCTTCCTCACTTCTCCTTCCAAAACTGAATCAATCACCCTCTCCTCTTTTCTTCTTTTCTTCTCTTCTTCTTTTTCTACATTGATCCCTTTAAACCTCACTTAGCTAATTGCTTCAAGGTTAAACCCGAATCTTTCCTAGCCAAACTCTTCTTGACCAATTTCCATAAAAGCCTGAAATCCTAAAAAGTTTAGCTTTTGTGCCAATTTCTTCTTGGCCGAACCCCTCCTTTCTTCTTCTTCTCTTTTAGCCAAATCCCACACCCTCATAACTCTTGTTGACATCTCCTCTTTTCCATTGCAACTTCTACTTTTTGTTTTGCATTATACTAAAAGCTGAAACCTTCTATTCATAGTGATTCGTGATCGAAACCTCTAGATCTATTCTCTACTTGCACTTTAAGTTAGATCTGTATCAGATCTAGATTGGAAAGGTGATTGGGGTTGATTCTCTAGCAAGAAGACCTACGGTAAGTTATCAAAACCCCTCTTCCATTCGTTATTTTGGGATTAAAGAAAAGCCGAAAACCCCTATGTGTATAGGGTGGCTGTCGACTAAGACTAAAGGGTTTATTGGTTTTGTTTATCATTCTATTATGAGAAAGGTGGACTAAAGGCTATCGATCAAGGAGTAGTGGGAAGCAGGGACATTGGAACAACTAGATCTAGATCTAGTCAGTGTTTTCGGTAAAGGTAAGAACTCAAGGGCCTAAAGTGGTGTTGGCCGAATAGGGCAAGTAATGTCACATTGGTTATCACCGATTCATAGTCTAATATCTTAGTGGTCGATTGTAGGATTAAACGTGTGGGAGATCTTGTCAACGTCTCTCACAAATTAGGTATGTAAACGAACACCCTCTAGTAGACTAAATCGGCAAAAGTCGAAATGTCGAAATGTTGAAATTTCGGTATTTTGTGGGCTCACGAGCGTGTGAATGCTCATGGGTTGGTTGGATGTGGTAAGATCTGTAACCAAAATCATATAATTGGTGAAGTGCACGATTTTATGCGCCTTGGTAAATTTGGGCCTTGATGGGCTGAATTTGGGCCCAATGGGCTTACGAGCCCATATGTGTGAAAACGAGCAGTAAGTATATACTGGCAATTTATACGTTAAAACTGTTATTTCAGACATAGAATTTCGGCTAAACGGGCCAAAATAGCTAAATGACACTGTAGGGCCCATTATGGGTTTTAGGGCCCGATAACTCTAAAGTTGGTAAATGGGCTAGATAAATTACTTAGATGGAAAATTGGACTATTAATAACTGAAATATGCATAAAACCCTAAAAACTGGTATAATTACTAAAATACCCCTTAAGGGTGAGAAATTATTGTTTTACCCTAGGTGCAAAATGACCATTATACCCCTACTGCTAAATTTGACTGAAATGCACGCTTTACTATTTTCTGTTCACTGTATGACATTACTTGTTTAAACTATTGCATGGGAATGGGTTTATTGATGAAGGAGTGCAAGTGGCGTTGCCACGTTTACTAAAAAGGGGTTTTGCCTCAGTTTAGTGAAAGGGGCTTTGCCTCGTATTACTGAATGGGGCTTTGCCTCGGTTTTACTGTTATTGGTTTAGCCACATTATCTGTGCAGCTACGCTACGACTGTGGTGTGTAGGGCTGGATGGGTCGAGTTATCTCTGTACATGGTGTGTAGGGCTGGTACGGGTGGTGTGTAGGGCTGGACATGGGATGGGCTTTGCATACATGCATTATTCTGTTCTGTTAGTGTTATGGGCCTATGGGCTACACTGTTTACTGAATAGGGCTAAGGCCCATTTAACTATTTACTGAATAGGTCTTCGGCCCAGTATTTACTGAATGGATAGGGCTTAGGCCCAGTAAGCTTGAGCTGATTTGGGCTCTGGATGGGCTTTCTTTGCACACTGAGTTTCCAAAGTCACCCCTTCCTCTTATCTATACAGATGAGTCCTAGACTGGTGGACTTGGAGTTGGAGGGATTCAGAATGGCCACATGGATTGCATTGTTGGTTTTATTTAAGTTATTTATTTTCTAACTATTTTTTAATTATTTTTCATGCTGGTTTTTGGGTTTGTAATAAGGCCGCTCCTAATTATTTTTAATTTTGGGTTTTTATTCTTTATTTACAATTTGATTTAAATGAGTTGAATAAGGCTGCGTGAGTTTTCTTAAAAATTAACCAACATTTTCAAAACAAGGCACTCGTAACAAATGAATAACAAATTAACGATCAAGATATGGTAACAAGATAAATTTTAAACTGTTAGTGGATAGGAAAAACACAAATTAAACTTGGATTTTCTTCCCAAATGACAGAAATGGTTTTATAAAACTCACCTTAATCATTATAACTGAAGAACATGATCAATCCTTAGTTGATGTGACACATCAGACTTGGCCGTAATGTCTGGGCTGGGTTTGGGGTGTTACATTTAGTGGTATGAGAGCCTGGTTACAACAACTCGACTGTGGAACGGGTCCAAAAAGGTTTTCAAAAAATTTTAAATCAAGGCCCAATAAGGGTATTTTTGAAATTGGTTTTGGGAAAATTTCTAAAGAAACCCTTTTCAAACTCATTTTCTTTTGAAAATACTCATTAAAGGCTTTACTTCAAAAGTTTTTACTAAATTGGGCTTTCTAAAATCTAGTATCTGAAGGAGTGGCACACTGAATCCCCGGCACCAAGTCTGTAAGTATTCTTCTCTTATACTGTACTGTACTGAAATGTTACTGTAGATAGAACTGAGACCCAACTATGATACTGTAGACAAGGTAGTACTAAAAACTGTAAGACTGAGACTGTAGGGAAACTAAACCCTAGAAGACTGAGACTGTAGCTAGGCTACGAATCCACGAAAACAAACTCTGAAACTCTATCTGTACATAAACTACTTTGTAATAAACAATTGAAATATTAAACTAAAGTCATAAAATTTGTAATCAGATAAGTCGATATGAGTACGAGGGCAGCTCGTGGACGAGGCCATGGATGTGGCCAAGGTAGTGTGCAAGCTGGGTCTTCGTCTTCAAAACATACGCCAGTTGAGGAGGCACGAGCGTCGCCAGCGACTAAGACTGGATCATATGATCAGGCTGCAGGGGATGGTGCTCTATCCTAGGCAATGTTACGGGTTTTAGAGAAGGTCGCTAGGGCAAGCACTGGGACTGAGAATAAGGGATCCATTTCTGAGCGACTCCAAGCTAACAGAGCAGAGGTCTTCAGGGGCATATCTGGAGTAGCCCCAAATGTGGCTGAATACTGGCTGGAAGCCACGGAACAGATTCTGGATGACTTGGATTGCTTGGTAGAGCAAAAGCAGAAAAGAAAGGTGTCTCTGCTGCCAGATGAGGCGTATCAGTGGTGGATCACTGTGAAAGAGAGTACCCCTGCTGAGCAGGTGACCTGGGAACTGTTTAAGATGGCTTTCAAGGGAAAGTACATTGGACCAAGCTATGTTGATGCTCGTAGGAAAGAATTTTTGAACCTGACCCAGGGCAATAAGTCATTTGCTGAATATGAGGCGGAGTTTCTGAGATTAAACTGGTATGCCAGCGGTATAGTTGCTACTGAGTACGAGCGTAGTGTTCGTTTTGAGGATGGCCTCAGGGATGAGCTAAGGGTGCTGATAGCTTCGCAGAGGGAGTATGATTTTGCTATATTGGTAGAAAAGGCTAAGAAGCCGAGGAGGTGAAACAAACTTAACTCTGGACCCTCTGGTGCTGCAAATACGAATGCCAAGAGAGCTAGAGTGGAGGAACTAGTCCGAGCAGTTCTGGTGAATACAGTTAGACCGCAGGCTTGTAGGGACTGCGGTAGAGTGCATCTAGGGGAATGCTGGAAGCATACTGGGGCATGCCTTCGGTGTGGGTCCAAGGAGCATAGGGTCAAGGAATGTCCTCAGTGACTAGCTCAGACGCAAGTTGCTGAACAAATGGTTGCCCAACTGGTGCGAGGTGGACAACAACTGCCAAATGGCCGTGATCAAGGTAAGGGTGGCAACGAAAATGGTCATGGATGTGGAGCACCTGGCAGAGGTACTGGAAATGCAGAGGCTCGTTAGCCAGTATTGGTGTATACTACTGGTTGCCAAGAGGAGGGTGACGCACCTGACATTATAACCGGTACATTTTTTATCTCTAGCATGCCATACACTGCTTTGACAGATGTGGGTTTTACTCATTTGTATGTTGCATATGATATATCTAGATCGTTGGGTGTGCACTCTGAGGAAACTATGAGTGGGGTAAATGTGATAAGTCCACTGGGCCACTCAGTTAGGGTAGACAAACTCTTTAGGGAGGTGCCTTTAGAGACTCAAGGTAGGATTTTTGCTGGAGACTTGATGGAGTTACTGTTTAGGGAGTTTGATCTTATCTTGGAATAGACTGGCTTACTAAGCATTAGGCGACGCTGGATTGTACGGCTAAGAGGATGGTGTTAAGGACTTCAGAGGATGAGGAGGTAATGGTTATTGGGTAGCGAATGGACTATTTGTCCAAAGTTGTTTTGGCCTGAAGGGATGAGAAGCTAATTCGCAAGGGTTGCGAGGCGTACTTGGCCTTTGTATGTTAGACGGAGGCTGAGGATGTGACTATGGAGATGATTACAACTGTTAAGGAGTTTCAAGATGCCTTTCTTGAGGAGCTTCCTTGATTACTTCCGAATCGTGAAGTCGAGTTTGGAATCAACTTACTGCCTGAAATGGCTCTAGTGTCTATCGCACCCTATAGGATGGCACTGAAGGAGTTAGTGGAACTGAAGCAAAAATCCAAGAGTTGTTGGATAGAGGTTTTATTAGACCGAGTGTGTCTCCATGGGGAGCACTAGTTCTGTTTGTGAAGAAGAAGGATGGGACGATGCGTATGTGCCTCGATTATCGCTAGTTGAACAAACTGACGATAAAGAACAAGTACCCTCTGCCAAGGATCGACGATCTATTTTACCAGCTTAGAGGAGCTTCGATATTTTCCAAGATCGATCTTTGATCTGGATACCATCAGTTAAGGGTCAAGGAAATGGATATTCATAAGACAGCATTTAGAACTCAGTATGGTCATTACAAGTTTCTGGTTATGCCGTTTGGATTGACGAATGCACCTGCAGCTTTCATGGATCTGATGAATCGGGTATTCCAACCATATTTGGATTGATTTGTAGTCATCTTTATCGACAATATTCTGGTGTATTCAAAAACTGAGGAGAAGCATGATGAGCATCTCCGTATTGTTCTGCAAGTGTTGAGAGAGAAGCAACTCTATGCAAAATTCAATAAGTGTGAATTTTGGTTGCGAGAAGTGACATTTCTGGGTCACATTGTCTCTACTGAGGGGATTAGGGTGGATCCTTAGAAAATTGAGGCAGTTCTAGATTGGAAGCCACTGAAGTCGGTGTCGAAAATTCGGAGTTTTTTGGGTTTGGCAGGGTATTATAGAAGATTTGTAGGAGGATTCTCTCTAATCGCTACACCGTTAACGAAACTACTGAGGAAGGGAGTATCTTTTGTATGAACTAAAAAACAGCAAGAAGCTTTTGATAAATTGAAAAAGGTGTTGACGGAGGAGCTAGTGTTGATTCAGCCAGAGTCTGGAAAGGATTTCACCGTGTACAGTGATGCGTCGCATGTGGGGTTAGGCTGTGTATTAATGGAAGAGGGTAAGGTGGTCGCTTATGCTTCGCGATAGCTTAAGCCTCACGAAGCGAATTACCCTACGCATAATCTGGAATTGGCGGCAGTAATCTTTACGTTAAAGATCTAGAGACGTTATCTATATGGAGAAAAATGTATTATATACACAGACCATAAGAGTCTCAAGTATTTGTTGACTCAGAAGGAGTTGAATCTTAGGCAACGAAGATGGATAGAGTTGCTTAAGGATTACGACTGTTCGATTGAGTATCACCCAGGCAAGGCAAATGTGGTGGCTGATGCACTGTGTCAAAGGGCTGTAACTGAGTTGAGAGCAATGTTTGCTCGTTTGAGTCTATATGACGTTAGAAGCTTGTTAGTGGAGTTGCAAGTGAGATCAACCTGGACTGAGCAGATTAAAGAGAAACAATTAGAGGACGAGTCATTAGTTCCTCGGTTTCATCAAGCTAGGAATGAGAAGAATTCTGATTTTGGACTGAATACTAATAGAGTTCTGTGCCTTTGAGGAAGAGTTTGCATTCCGAAGGACTCTGACATGAGGCAGTTAATTCTGAAAGAGGCTCATGGTAGACATTGTGCCATGCATCCTGGAGGGAATAAGCTGTATCGATACTTGAGAGAGTTGTACTGGTGGCCTGGACTAAAGCGAGAGGTGACTGAATTTGTGGGAAAATGTCTTACATGCCAGCAAGTAAAGGCTGAGCATCAATTGCCTTCTGGACTATTGCAGCCGGTGAAGATTCCACTTTGGAAGTGGGAGAAGGTAACCATGGATTTTGTGAGTGGGCTACCTTTGGCACCCTCCAAGAAAGACTCTGTATGGGTAATTGTGGATAGGTTAACGGAATCTACCCATTTCATACCTGTCCGCACCAATTTCTCACTTCAGAAGCTGGCTAAGTTGTATGTGGCAGAGATAGTTCGACTACATGGGGTGCCAGTTTTGATAATTTCTGATCAGGATCCTAGGTTTACATCTCAATTATGCCAGAAGTTGCATGAGGCGTTGGGTACGCGAATGGATTTCAGCACTACTTTTCACCCTCAGATAGATGGACAGTTAGAAAGGGTTATTCAGGTTCTGGAGGACATGTTGAGCAGTTGTGTTATAGACTTCTGAGGTAGTTGGGAGGATTACTTGCCATTGGTGGAGTTTGCTTATAACAACAACTATCAGGCAAGTATCCAGATGGCTCCATATGAGGCACTATATGGGCGAAGGTGTCGTACGCCTACGTGTTGGACAGAATTGGGAGAGCGATAGGTTCTTGGACCAGAGTTAGTGGCAGAAACTGAGAATAAGGTTAAGTTGATCAGGGATCAGTTAAAAGAAGCATCTGATAGATAGAAATCGTATGTTGACTTGAAGCGTAAGGAAATTGAGTTTTCAGTAGGGGATATGGTCTTTTTGAAGGTCTCGCCTTGGAAGAAGATTTGAGGTTTGGCAAGAAGGGCAAGTTGAGTCTGCGATTTATAGGGCCTTATCGGGTTCTCAAAAAGGTAGGGCTAGTAGCTTATCAGCTAGAGTTACCACCGGAATTAGACCATATTCATGACATCTTTCATGTATCCATGCTAAGACGATATTGATCGGATCTTCGCATGTCGTAGTAGTGGAAAAGATTGAGGTAAAGACTGATTTGACTTTTGAAGAGGAACCTGTGCAAATATTAGATCGAGAGGTCAAAGAGTTGAGGAGGAAGTCAGTTCCTTCGATAAAGGTGCTTTGGTGCAACCATGGCAGAGAAGAGGCTACTTGGGAGCCAGAAGAGACGATGCGTCAACAATACCCTCATCTGTTTGGATCAAGTAAATTTCAAGGCCAAAATTTCTTTAAGGAGTTGTAACGCCCAAATTTTTGGGATTTTTCAGGATTTCTGTGATTTTGGTGAAATTATGAAGTTTTGTTGCTTGAGTAAGAAATTTATGTTTTAAGTGTGTTAGTGGGCCTTTAGAAGGCCCAGGCCTGAATTAAAACCCGATAGGATTATCAAATTTTAGATTTAAAGAGAATGGGTCTTGGCTATGTGGGCTTTTAAGAAAAAGTAAGTAAGTTAAGGCACAAGTGAGCCCTTGGCAAAGTGGCAATTTGGCGCCACTTAGTTCCTAAAAAAATGGCGTGTGGATGAGTGTAAGGGCCAAGCTTCAAGTCACAAGGTAAGCAGTATGGTATTTTTATTTTTATTTCATGTGCTGGTCATCTGATGGACCTCAAGTGGAACTCTGTTAGAAAGAGTTTGAGGTGCTCATAGAATTGAGTCAATGAGGGATAAGGGGAGAGATTTTAGGAAATTTGAAAAGGAAGAGTGTGTCGCCATTTGGGAAGGTTGGAGTGCATAGTCGGCTAGGACTTTTGGGAGGCATTGTTTTCGGTAATTGAGAGTGTTAGGTGCCAATTTCTCCCAGTAGTTGGCCTTTAGGATTTGTCAAGTGGGACATTTTCTTTCTGCCGATTAGGTTTAGTACTTCTTACCTCTCTTTTTCCTTCCTCTTATATGTTCTAAAAGCCAAAAACGTGACCTACAAACCCTTTTGGTGCCGTTTTACCCAAAGAGCCGAACTCTAACTCACTTCTCCTTCCAAATCCGAATCAATCACCCTCTCCTCCTTTCTTCTTTTTTTCTCTTCTTCGTTTTCTACATCGATCCCTTTAAACCTCACTTAGCCCATTGCTTCAAGTTTAAACCCGAATCTTTCCTAGCCAAACTCTTCTTGACCGATTTCCATAAAAGCTGAAATCCCGAAAAGTTTAGCTTTTGTGTCTATTTCTTCTTGGTCGAACCCCTCTTTTCTCTTCTTCTCTTTTAGCCGAATCTCACACCCTCATAACCCTTGTCGACATCTCCTCTTTTCCATTGCAACTTCTACTTTCTCTTTTTCATTATACTAAAAGCTGAAACCTTCGTATTCGTAGTGATTCGGGATCTAAACCTCTAGATCTATTCTCTACTCGCACTTTAAGTTAGATCTGTATCAGATCTAGATTAGAAAGGTGATTGGGGTTGATTCTCTGGCAAGAAGACCTACGGTAAGTTATCGAAACCCCTCTTCCATTTGTTATTTTGGGATTAAAGAAAAGCCGAAAACCCCTACGTGTATAGGGTGGTATTGACTAAGACTAAAGGGTTTATTGGTTTTTTTTATCGTTCTGTTATGAGTAAGGTGGACTAAAGGCTGTCGATCAAGGAGCAGTGAAAAGCAGGGAGATTGGAACAACTAGATCTAGATTTAGTCAGTGTTTTCGGCAAAGGTAAGAACTCAAGGGCCTAAAGTGGTGTTGGCCAAAAAGGTTAAGTAGTGTTACATTGGTTATCACCAATTCATAGTCTAATATCTTAGTCGTCGATTTTAGGATTAACCATGTGGAAGATCTTGTCAACGTCTATCGCAATCAGGTGTGTAAACGAACACCCTCTAGTAGACTAAATCGGCAAAAGTCAAAAAGCTGAAATGCTAAAATTTTGATTTCGTGGGCTTGCGAGGGTGTGAACACTCTTGGGTTGGTTGGATGTGGTATGATCTATAACCAAAATCATATAATTGGTGAAGTGCACGATTTTGTGCGCCTCGGTAAATTTGGGCCTCGATGGTCTAAATTTGGGCCCAATGGCCTTACGGGCCCATATGGGTGAAAACGAGCGATAAGCGTATATTGGTAATTTGTATGTTAAAACTGTTAAACCAGACATAGAATTTGGGCTAAAGGGGCCAAAATAGCTAAATGACACTGTATGGCCCATTAGGGGTTTTAGGGCCCGATAACTCTAAAGTTGGTAAATGGGCTAGATAAATTACTTAGATGGAAAATTGGACTGTTAATAACTGAAATATGCATAAAACCCTAAAAACTGGTATAATTAATGAAATACCCCTTAAGGGTGAGAAATTATTGTTTTACCCCTAGGTGCAAAATGACTATTATACCCTTATGGCTAAATTTGACTGAAATGCACGCTTTACTGTTTCTGTTCACTGTATGCTGTGACATGTTTAAACTATTGCGTGGGACTGGGTTTATTGATGGAGGTAGTGCAAGTGGCATTGCTATGTTTACTAAAAAGGGGCTTTGCCTCGATTTACTAAAAGAGGCTTTGCCTCGTATTACTGAAAGGGGCTTTGCCTCGGTTTTACTGTTATTGGTTTAGCCACATTATCTGTGCAGCTACGCTACGACTGTGGTGTGTAGGGCTGGGTGGGTCGAGTTTTCTCTGTACATGGTGTGTAGGGCTGGTACGGGTGGTGTGTAGGGCTGGACATGGGATGGGCTTTGCATACATGCATTATTCTGTTCTGTTACTGTTATGGGCCTATAGGCTACACTGTTTACTGAATAGGGCTAAGGCCCATTTAACTATTTACTGAATAGGGCTTTGACCCAGTATTTACTGAACTGGATAGGGCTTAGGCCCAGAAAGCTTGAGCTGATTTGGGCTCTGAATGGGCTTTCTTTGCACACCGAGTTTCCAAAGTCACCCCTTCCTCTTATCTATGCAGGTGAGCCCTAGACTGGTGGACTTGGAGCTGGAGGGATTCAGAGCGGCCACGTGGACTGCATTGTTGGTTTTATTTAAGTTATTTATTTTCTTATTATTTTTTTAATTATTTTTAATGCTGGTTTTTGGGTTTGTAATAAGGCCGCTCCTAATTATTTTTAATTTTGGGTTTTTATTCTTTATTTACAATTTGATTTAAATAATTTGAATAAGGCTGCGCGAGTTTTTTTAAAAATTAACCAAAGTTTTCAAAACAAGGCACTCGTAACAAATGAATAACAAATCAGCAATCAAGATATGGTAACAAGATAAATTTTAAACTGTTAGTGGATAGGAAAAACACAATTTAAACCTAGATTTTTTTCCCAAATGATAGAAACGGTTTTACAAAACTCACCCTAATCATGATAACTAAAGAACTTGATCAACCCTTAGTTGATGTGACACATCAGACTTGGCTGTAACGTCTGGGTCGGGTTTGGGGTGTTACAAGAAAGTTCTTAGTCACAAGAATCAAGGAGGTTAGTGGGATAATTTGATTTATCCACTAAACCTAGCTTCCATGATTAGTTGTTTAAAGTTAATATTGGATTCTTGGGTAAGTTTTTAGGTTTTTCTTTGCATCCATTCTTCCTTTCAAACTTTGTCTACACTTTCTCTTAGAAAACCTTAGACCAAAATATTCTTAAATATTTTGGTTTGTTGTACTTAACCAACTCATTCATTGTTTTAGCACGAGTAAATTTCAACAAAGCTTAGATTATTTTCATTGTAATTTATGTGACCTTGCAGTTGCATGATTTAATATTAGTTTAGCGTGTAAGGAAGGAAACTTCCTGAATCTAGGTTTGTGATGATTTTCCTTGTAAGCTTGTTCATTTTTCTGGTATAAAGATCTGATAAGTTTAACTATTTATATTATAGCTCAAGACACTAATCAAGGTTCTCATGATAAGGTAAAAGTCTTATTATTTATACTTGTTGTGTTTTCTGGTGAGTTCCTTCTTACTTCCATATGTGTGCAATGTTGTGTTTCTTTTTTGTTTAAGGTACGTATTTATATTCTGTAAGGATTAAATGTCTGTACATGAGCGATGGATGTTCGTAGTTGATAGCCTGGTTTGGTGTGTTTGTGTTAAAGGGGTAAGAACCTTTCTTCATGTTTAAGTCACTATCCTTTGCTTTTGAAAAAGAAAATATGGACTGGAAAATGGAAATGAAGTCATGGCATTACCTTCAACAGAATAAGCATTGAACTGACAGATCACGATATATTAAAATGGTCGTGTAGCCTCTGGTAGGGCAGAAATTATATTGCTAACTAGATTGGCAAATCATGAGAAAGGAATATGAATGGAATGAATGAATGATGTCACTTTACTATGGAGGGGAGTACATGGCTAACATAAAGATGGTTGCCTGTATGGTCACATGGGCATGATGTACACACCAAGGGACTAGGATCCGCCGTCTTGTCTATATGTGATTGGTACACGCTAACTGCGAACTGTGTATCTATGTTGAGTTGGAAATGTTTTGTTTGAATCATGTATAACTAATGTAATGTCTACTTCTAGAACTCACTCACTTACTTAGTTACCTTTCCTTCTCAAGCCTATTGATGAAAAAGTTTCTGAAGACTATGCCAGAGGACAATTGTTATTGTGAGACTTCTAGTATTGTATACTATGCATGGCATGAAGCTGGTTCAAGGCAGTTACATTTTGAAGAATGAATTTTGTATTTAATCTTACGTTCACGAAACTATGATTTCCATGAAATTTTGGTGAAGTCTGTATGTTCTTTAAGTGTACCATTTTATCTAACATTGAATGACAAACTATTTAAATTTTATACTAAATTAAACAATAGTTTAAGTGGGTTTTCAGCAAATATGGTTTTAAACATATTGATTTTATGTTAGCAACATGACATTCTCAGATTCTCCTTAAGGTCAGGTTCAGAGTGTTACACATGTAGATTAGGGAAGAATGTCACATGTAGTTTTCATGCATATAACAATCATTAATCATTGAAACTAGAAAATAAAAATCTTGCCTTTTTTAAAAAATTGAGTGGGAGATGGTCCCTAAACAAGACCTACAGCCTCCATCAATGGTCTTTTGTGATGGCAGGAAACGAACCTACCCATAAGTAGACATTGTCTTGTGGGTCTCATTGAGGAGGTTCTTGAAACTAAGCAGAATTTTCTTATGATCATATGAAAGTTGAAATGAACTTTGTGGTAGGTATTATCATGCAATACATCAAGAAATTATGCCTTCAAAAAAGGAGAACTAGTCATTGCATGCTATTCGGTTAGATGGTCCCAATATGTCTCATTTGTGGTGCATAATACAACAGGTGTTAAGTTGATGGTTATACACTCAAGATCATCTTGTTAAGTGGAAACTCATAAATTTATAGACTTTTTCAACACTTTCTAACTAAAATTTTTTGCAAATTTTGAGCTTTTTTTAGCATTTTTTTTAATTTTATTACAAAATATCTAAATTGGACAAATTAGAGACAACTTTATATTTTAAATTATTTTTGTGCTAAACTTGCAAAGTTTTACCAATTTTCAGTAGTTTTATACAACGGAAGAAACACTAGTCTTTGAGGCATCTTGACAAGATCAAATTGCTTACTCATCTTTCAAAAGAATTTGTCACACAAGGATAGCTTATTTTTTAACAGCCATGGATGCCCTATATTAGCACTCTTGTACTCACTAAAAAATTTAATTTGATCCAATTAAAATTGGGTTGATGAAATTTTATAGTCTAATGCAAAAGAAGAGGCCCAAAGTGTCCAATTAAAAGAGAAGAAAATTACAAGCCCAAGAGCAGCCCAAAACCATCCAGCCACTTTCCCAAACCAGCATCCAAATCTAATCAAAAATATTTATAAAATATCCCCTGAAATTCTCTACAAATTCATTCGAACCACTCCACTTTTCAAGCCTTCCAAGTTCATGCACGTAGCTAAATTTAGCAAAACCATTCAACCCCTCTTTCGTCAATTCATAGCCAGCCACTTGAGGGAGAAAATCAAGGCTCTCCCATGCTATATTTAGTCATCCCATACTAGAATAAATAGGACCTCAATTCACTTTTCATTCTCTATTCATTTCTTCTCTACTTGTTTTCTTTTTTCTCTATTTTCCATTCCCTATTTTATCTCAAAAAAGAGATTCACATTGTAGCCCTGATTTGGGCCTAGAAGTATTGGGCCTTGAGTTGGGATCGGTTAGAAGGTGGCTTATAAATATGTTATTGTGCTTGAAAATATCACAAATTGCATGTTTGCCTTGTTGGCTAAGTGATCTGGAGTGTTGGGGATGTTTGAGAAGTCCTGGGTTCAAACTAGGGCTTTAGAAAAAAATATTTAGTTTTTCCTTTAAGTGAACTTGGCATTAGTTTCAAGGCCTTATTAATATTTGTGGTGGATTTATGACACAAGAGGAGCTTGGGCTCTAGTGGTAAGTGACGCCAAGGGTGGAATAGGAGGAATGGGGTACAAGTCCAAGCGTTTGCAAAGTTTTGAATTTTTGCTCTTTATGGGAGATCGATGCTAGCAAGTTGGACTTATGTTTAATTGTGGGTGTTTCATGATGCAAAGAGAACTTAGGGCTTGGTGGCAAGTGGCATGACTGGGCATTGAGGGAACTTAGGTTTGAATCCCATGGTAAGTAAGGAATTATTTATTTTGCTGGCCAAGCTAAGTAGGAGGTGGAGTTGGACAGGAACACTATGGTTAACTCAGTCATGAGGTGGTTGGATTGAATTTGAATTGGATGGAGGGGATAATGGAGAGATTTTAGGAAAGATTTGGAGAGTGAATCAGGGAATTTGAATGTGGAGTGTTTCATGGAGGAAATTGGGGAGTTGGAATTTGAGAGTGTGATAGCTAAATTTGGCAGCTTGAATAGGGGAAATCGGCTAGGGGCTTTTGGGAGTTTGTATTTTTGGCTTTTGAGTGTTTAGATGTCGATTTATTTGTTTCCTTGTGACAAGTTGGGGGTTCTTTTTGTTTCTGTTATTGTTTTCTTTGATTTCTTTCCTCAGTAGTGTCGAAATTGCTAGGGTCATAAGTTGCGTTTTTGTCAATTCCGGTGAGTCAAGTGCGTCTTTTCTCTTCTATATTTTCCATTTTTTCTTTCCTATTCTTATTCTGCCATTTGGTGCCTATAGCCGAACTCTCATTGTCTTTTTGGTCATCACCATATTCCCTTTTTGTTTAAAATTAATCTCTTTCTCCTAGTTCTTCTTCACTTCTCTCTTGTAGCTAAATATAGTCTTCCTTCCTTTCCCCATTGTATTTTGCCATTTGGTTCTTGCTCTCTTTATCTTTGTGACCGAACATAGTTCACCTTCCCCTTTAGTTAATTTCTTTTAGTTCCTTCCATTAGCTAAACCTTTCTTCATCTTGTCATTCACCCCCTTCTTCTATTTTTGCATCAAGAAGACCAACTATACCTTTTTCTTGTTCCTTAATTTCTTTCTTGAAGTGAGCCGAATCTTGTTCTTATCGTTCCATCCTTTTTATTTTAGGGTGGATGAAAGCCGAATACTTCTCCTTGTTACCCTTTGATTACCGATTATTAGTTCCCTAGGTGAATCTTCATATTTTTGAGTTCCTACAAGAAATGGTGGAGTGCAAGTATTGTGGTAGCGATCGAAACTATTTCTCTTATTATTCAATCAAGGTAAATGTATTACCTCCTTTCCTTTAGGCAAGGCCGTATATCCCTCTCTTATCATTGGATGTTGGTTATTTGGTTGTTTCTAGACTCTCAATGAGTAAAGGTTCTAGCGATAAAGTGAAGGCGGTGGTGTTGGTGGATAGTGGACGCGTAGCCTTTGCCCCCAAGTTTAAAAGGCCTAAAGTGTTGACTATTCGGGACTTCACACCTGGATGTGGCATGGTGACTGCAGCAAACTTTGGATCGAGTGAGTGAATCACAGTCGATCGCTTTGGTCAAGGCAAGTGATAGTTGATCATGCAGCTATGTGTTTGGATTATTGTTTGTCTAAATCTTTTACTAAATGATTAACTGTTGCTATGTTTGAATAGGTTTCAACGCTCGAGAATTCTTAGTACTCTATGTGATCAGGTGTGTAACTGTATGCTTTGTTTTGATAACCGACTGAAAATCCGAAAGTGTGTGTATCCATAAGCTATGTTGATGGTCGGCTAAAAAGCCGAAAGTTCGAAGGGCACTGATTAGCCTAAAAGGCGATTAAGCCAGAATACCAGCGAATGTTGCCACATGAGCGTGCGAACGCTAGTGTGTTGAATCAAGCACACGATCATGGGCGTCGAATAATTGAGGCCATGTTGGGCCACGTTCGGACGGGCGCAATGGGCACTTTGGGCCCCATACTAATTAATTCACATATTGTGTAGTCCATGTGGCTAGAATCGTTTTTGGGTTAAATGGGTCGTGTGGGCCCATGGGCTTGTGGGCCTCACACGTTTGAAATGTATGTTATATGGCTACTGTTGGTTTGGAGCGTTAGTTCGTATAGTTGAGGCTGTTTTTAGGATAATTGGGCCACACGAGCATGTGGGCCCACTTGGGTCGAATAGTGGGCCTTAGGCCCATCCACATCGTTAAGTCGGTCTAGGTTGCAACCGTCGCTCGAGGCAACGATGGACGTTCGGTGGGGTCATTAAGAACCCCTAGTTTGTAAAATTACTGAAATACCCCTGGTTTGTAAAATTACTGAAATACCCTTGGTTTGTAAAATTACTGAAATACCCTTGGTTTGTAAAATTACTAAAACACCCCTGGTTTGTAAAATTACTAAAACACCCCTGGTTTGTAAAATTACTAAAATACCCCTGGTTTGTAAAATTACTAAAATACCCCTAGTTTGTCAAATTGCTGAAATACCCCTGGTTTGTAAAATTACTGAAATACCCCTGGTTTGTAAAATTACTGAAATACCCCTAATTTGTAAAATTACTGAAATACCCCTAGTTTGTAAAATTACTGAAGCACTCCTGGTTTGTAAAATTTCTGAAGCACCCTTGGTTTGTAAATTTACTGAAATACTCCTGGTTCATAAAATTACTAAAATATCCCTGGTTTGTAAAATTACTAAAATACCCCTAGTTTGTAATATTACTGAAATACCCCTAGTTTGTAAAATTACCAAAATGCCCTCGATTTGTAAAATTACCAAAATACCCCCTATAACACCCCAAACCCAGCCCAGACGTTATGGCCAGATCTGGTGAGTCACATGGACAGCGAATTACACTTGTTTCATACATTCGGGTTGACTTAACAGAACCATTTTATGTATTATGAGAAAACAAAAGGTTATTTAATTTATAAAAATCATATCCACTATCAGTTTGAAGTTTACTTTTTAGGAGATCTTGTTAGTGAGTCGTTGTCATTAAATTATCCACTTCTCACGTAAAGAAGGTTTCGAAAATGTTTGTTAATTTGAAAAAAATCTACACAGCCTTAGTCTATCAATTTTAAACGAGTAATCAATAAATAAATAACACCAAATAGAAATAAATACTTATCGGCCTTATTACAGATTAACCCAAAAGAAAATTTAGAAATACTAAAATAAAGTAAATTTCTGAATAATATAAAATCAGAAGCAGTTCACATGGCTACTTCGAATCCCTTGCAGCTCCAAGTTCTCTAAGGTTGGGGTTCACCTGCATGGATGGACAGAAAGGGGTGAGTTTCTGAAAACTCAGTGTGTAAGCTCACCCTACAGAGTCAAGATCATTTCAAGCTCGAACAGGGCCGAAGCCCTATTCAGGTATAGTGTTAACTGGGCCTTAGCCCTATTCAGTAAACAGTGATATCTGGGCCTTAGCCCTATTCAGAAAACAGTGTGGGCCTTAGGCCCTTTACAGTAACAGATCAGAATATGATGCATGCATGCAAAGCACAAGCCCAATCCAGCCCTAAACACCACCTGTACCACCCCTACACACCATGTAGGGAATAACTCAACCCATCCAGCCCTACACACCACAGTCGCAGCATAGCTGCTTAATCAGATATTATGGCTAAACCACCAGAACAGTAATACGAGGCAGAGCCTCTAACAGTATATGTGGCATTACCACTTAGCACTTCCTCCATCAAAACCCAATCCCATGCAATAAAGTATATTATGACACGGCATACAGAGAACAGATATAAATTAGCATGCAAAACAGTCAACTTAACCCTAGGGGTAAAATAGTCCTTTAACACCTAGGGGTAAAATAGTAATTTTCCATCCTTAAGGGGTATTTCAGTAAATTAGCCAGATTTAAGGGTTTCATGCTCATTACAGTCTACTAACAGACCTATTTCCGTCCAAGTAACTTATTTAGCCCATTTCGTTATTACAAATTCATCGGGCCGTAAAACCCCTAACAGGCCAGACAGAGTCCACTAGCTACCACGACCCTTTAAGTCCAAATTTTACATCTGTTTTAGTAGATTTGCCACTCAGATTACCCAAAACACTTACCGCTCATTTTCACCCATATGGGCCCGTAAGCCTATTGGGCCCAAATTCGGCCCTTCGAGGCCCAAAACCACCAACGTGCATGAAATCGCACACACAACCATCTTACCATTTGCGATTGCCAACTTTACCATTTCAACTAACGAACAAGCTCTCGCACACTCGCAAGCCCTTGAAATGCCAGAATTTCAGCATTTCGACTTTTCGGCTTTTGCCGATCTAATCTACTAGAGGGTGTCGAGTACACACCTATTTGCGATATAGGCTGAAATCTCTCGAACGCTTAACCTACAATTTTTTTAACCATATGTCAACTAAGATCCAATTGAATAATCGTTAACAACTTAACATACCTATTCGGCCATAATAGAGCACCACTAATCCCTTACCTTTGTCGATTCTAACCACTAGATCTAGATCTAGATTGCTCCAACGGTCCTAGCCTCTAATGCTCCTTGTTAGATCACCTCTTTTCCACACTAGAACATAAGAGAACCGAAAGAAAATGCTCACATAAACCTTTACCAAAATCGACAGCCATCCTGAAGAGTTAGGGGTTTTTGGCTTTTCTTGAATCACAGGGTTATGAAAGAAAGGGGTTTCGAGTACTTACCAACGCTTTTATTTTCTCAAAGAAGAGTCCCCAATTATCAGCCTAGCCCAGATCTATTGTAGATCTAACCAAAGTATGAGAAGAAGATAGATATGGGTGATCTAAAGATTCGATTTTTGAAATCACTATAAGATATGAAGGTTTCAGCTTTTGTAGAAACAAGGAGGATAATAGAAGTTTATGAAGTAGAGAGGAGACATCAACAGAGGGATAAGAGAGTTTAGAGTTTCAACTTTTGAAAGAATAGAGTTCAAGAGAATAAGGGATTCGGCTAAGAAGAAGAATCGGCTAGCAAGATTATTCGAGAAAAATGGTTAGTTCAATCGGTGGAGAAAAGGAGAAGAAGAAGAAAATAAGAGAAGAGTGAAGGGAGAAGAGGAAGATGCTTGGTTCGGCTAAAGAAGAGAGGTGATGAAGGATTCGGCTTTAGGTAAATCGGCAAAAGAGACCAACCAACTTTGGGATTTCAGCTTTTAGAACAAAAAGGGGAAGAAGAGAGAAAAGAAACACTATGAACCGAATGGGAAACACCCCTTGAATCTTACCTAATTGACACTAAAACTTGCCCAAAACAAATCCCGAAAAGGACCAAATAGGGGGTATTCGGCACACTAACTACACTTGCCGAAAATGCAAGTTCAAACCCACCTAACCGAATGAGCTCCCTCTAAGACCCCTACAATTGGCCAACCCTTGTCCCTTTTCAAAATTCCTAAATTTCCTCCTAGATAACCTCCCCTTATCACTCCTCACCCAATTCTATGAGCATTTCAAACTTGTTTCTTCAGTATTTTACTTAAGTTCCATCACTTACCTTGCATAAGTATAAAAATAAATAACACCTTGCTTACCACGGGATTTGAACCTTAGCTCTCTCACAGCTTTCACACGCCACCCCTTGTGTTTTAAGTGGCACCATATTGCCAGTTTAACACAAGCTTTCTTGTGTCTTAAATCTCCAACATTTAATTAAAAGCCCATTTGATCAATGCCCCTTCTCTTTTAAGTCTAAAATTTAAAAATCCTATCAGGCTTCAAATTAAACCTACGCCCTCTTAAGGTCCACTAAACACATTTAATTCACTCCAACAGCATATCAAAACATGCACAGATAAATTCAAGCACAAATTTGAAATCCTGAAAAACTGATAAATTGGGGCGTAACACCCCTAGTTTGTGAAATTATCAAAATGCCCTCAATTTGTAAAATTACTGAAATACCCCTGTAGGATAGAATTACTGAATTATCCCTGTAGGGTAAAATGACCGTTTTGGAAAGTGTAAAATGACTGTTTTGCCCTAGTGGGCAAGTGACTGACTTGGACTATGAACTTGACTGATTTGTCTGTGATTATATGGCAGTGTTTTAACTGATGTAACCGTGGTTGCATGATAGATATATTTTTAATATATGTTTAAATGACTGTTACTGAGCATGGCCATTATGCATACATGTGTGATGATTGAGCATTACATACATGACATTCTGCATAGGGTTGGGCTTGTTTGAGAGGAAGTTTTGTGCTAGTGGCTTTGCCACATATTCAGATTCTAGTGGCTCTGCCATGTTTCCTGTTATTAGCAACCTTATTGCGTTATTAGTGTGTTGGCTGGGTGGGTCGAGTTAATCCTCACAAGGTGTGCTGGTTGGTACGGGTGGTGTGCTGGTTGGATTAGGTTGGGATGCATACCCACACTGGTGCATATCTATTTATGAGATCTGTCACTGTATTGGGCCTAGGCCCATTTGTTCTGTTATCGGTTTGGACTAGGCCCAATTGATTCTATTATGGTTTGTGACCCAAATGATATTGTAGTAGGCGTGGGCCCACGTAGGCTCTGAATTGGACTGTACTGTTACCGTCAAAATGGCTTTGGCCCAGACTGTTTCTGTTTCTACTTCTGTATATTGACTGTTACTCTAACAAGGGGATTACACACTAAGTTCTCATAAACTCACCCCATTTATTAACTGTCCAGTTAATCCCCAATATTAAGAGGATCGACAATGCGAGGGACTCGAAGATGGCCACACACACTGCTCAAGTTCTGCCTTAGACTTAGTTATTAAAATTCCATTTTGGGCTATTAATTTTGTAATAAGGCCATTTGAGGATATTTAAATTTTGATTGGGTTTTGATTTCTTCTTTTGAATTGCTAGATTAGGATAAAACGAATTTTCAAACCAATTTGTGTTATCAAAACATACGTTTTAAACTTCTTGATTTTAAGTTAGCTTCCGCAACTAAAAGAGATATTCAACGAAATTAACAACGTTTTTAAAAGTGATTAACTTTTCAATGAACCGCGTTTGGAATCAAACAAAGACAAACTATCACTTTACACAAGTTTTAAGTAGTAAGATGAGTTTTCAATGAAGACCTGGTTTTCAAGCCTAACTTCTAGGTCGAGTTTGGAGTGTTACATGCATAGCCCTGAGAGCAACCATGTTTCAGTTATATTGAAGGTATTTTGGCTTAGTTGTGATGGCAAGAGAGAAGAACAAAGGAATCAGCAAGCAGTTTGTGCCTCATGAACATCCAGAATCAGTTAGATTTTCTTTCATCTATTTTATCTTTATTTTTGTTCAATTCATAAACTTGATTTCAACTAAGTATTTTCTTTTCAGTATAATTGTGATTGCTTAAATTTGTTTATGTTAGAATGATCTGATTTCCATAATTTGCTTTATTCAATTATGTTAAAATTTGTTTTGTGTTTTTTATCAATTTATTCATACAAAAAAATCATGATTAAGTTTCTTATGCATGTTTAATGTGAAGAAATGTATGGATTAATTAATTAATATGAACTAGGTTTTAATTAATCAACATAATACTTGTATGGTGTAATGTTTAATCATGCATGGATTAAATTTGTAATAATACGAAAACTATTGTTACCTTACATAACCTTGTAATATGTTTTGCTTATGAAATTTTAAGTCTATTAAACATAGAAATATGTGTGATAGGTTTAGTAATTAATTAAGTTAAAAAATTTATTAGTTTTTATTAGGGTTGATAAATAATCAATTTAGTCATGGAATTTTCGTAACATCTTTTAACAGTGTGAATAATTCTAAGTTAGAAAGGACGATTGATCTGGCGCAAGCATGCCATTGTGATAAACTCTTAAGGTTTGCATTTTTTGTGTTCATTTTAATTACATACTTGATAATTTTTAGCTTATTAAATTAGTTAGTTAATTTGCTTTTATCTAATTGTACCACACTTTCAACCTATATTATTTTTCCATCTTAAATTTGTTTAAGTTCTAAATTTTCTCAAAAAAGTGCTTAACAGTCCTTGTAGAGACGTCACTCAATACTTATCACTTTATTCATTTCCACGACTATGTACACTTGCACGTTTTTATCGTTTCATGTTTTGACATCATTGTCGAGGTCTGTGTTTAAAGACATTGTTTGTGAAATTATTATTTTGCAAGTTGGTTTTAATTTTTTTGTTGAATTTTAATTTAATTACTTTTGTTTATTTGATGTCTTTGTGAGTATTGATCGTATCATTGACTTACCCCCATTAGATCTTGAAACGAGAAGAATATTTAGAAAAATGAGAAGATAAGCAGCTCAAAAACAAACTGAATGAATGAATCTTGAGAATTAGAATCAAGATCAAGGAAATAAAACTACAAATGCTCGAAATATGATCCCTGTTGTTGATGACAGGGACCAAGCCTTATGATAGAGTGTCTTGCCACTTTTCCATGAACTTAATTTGGGTATTGTTAGATCCGAGATCGAGGCAACACAGTTCAAGTTTAAGCCTGTTATATTGCAGATGCTTTAGACAGTGGGCCTATTAAGTAGGATGCCTACTGAAGCTCCCCACCTTTCCTTTAATTGTTTATTGTAACAACCCACTTTTGACCCTAATCGGAACGAGTGGTTTCGGGACCACTTAACCGATTCAAAATATTATTTTCATTGCTTTAATAAGTTGTACAACATGATAGATATATGGTGTGAAAGTTTTGTATAGAAATTTTATCGTTTGATTGATTAATTTGATAAAAAGGATTACATCGCATAAAGCGATAAATAGGAGTTCTATTTCATAAATGACTTATTTGATCATGGTTTTTAAAATGGGAGACCTTAAATGGTTATTTTACCATTTTAAAAGCTAGTGGACACTTATGTCCATATTACTATTGATTTTATAATGGTTTTAGTAAGGTTAAATTTGTCTTTTAAATTATTATATGTTATATTAGTTAATTAAAATACAAAATGGATTTAATTTCATTATTCTCCACCAATTCTTCAAGCAAAAACATAGGGTTTTTAAGCTTTCAACTTTCAGCAAGCTTCATCCATCAATTGAGGTATGTTTTGGCTTCAGTTTTTAATGATTTTTACGTTTTTGAGATCATTGCTTCGTATTCTAGCTGACCCGTACCTCAATTTCTGAAATTGGTTGTGTCTTTGAACAATACCATTGATGAACCCATGTTATTTTGATAGTTTTTGATGAATTATTGATCGATGTTTTGAAATATACAAGTTTTACAAAGTAATTTTCGATAAAAATGGGTTTTAAGATTTAATTGAAAATAAATAGAATTTGTGTGGTTAGAAATGTGATTAAATGAAAGTTATGTACTTGTATGAGCATTATGAATATTCGGCTATGGTAAATTGAGAGTATTACTGTGCAATTTGCTATTTTATGCTAAAAGGACTAAATTGCAAGGTAGTTAAAAGTATAGGGGCTAATTTGCAAATATGCCAAAATACTTGTTCTTGAACTAAATTGAATGTGTTGGTGATTAAATAGCTAAATTTGTATTAATATAGATCAAGATAATTGAATCCCGAAACTTGATCGAGGAAAACAAAAGGTTAACGAGTAGATATCGGGAAATCGAGGTAAGTTCATATAAATAGAATTGAATTGTAAATGCTTAATTGTGGTTTAAATTGTCATGTGAATGTATGATAATTGATAGAAATGGAATTGGCCTATTGATTTTATGAACCTGAATTGACATGGAATTGTTAGAGATTATAAGTTCAAAATGGTTACCGAGTCCCGTTCGAACTGTAGAAAGTCGTAGGATACAAGTGACATGTCACTAGGGTTACAGGGTGGTTTGAGCTCCTGCATTTGTTTTGGACTCACCATAGCTCATGAGCTATATGTTCATCCTTCGGGATTACATGTTTAGTCTTTGGCTTTACCGTTCAACCTACGGGGTTATCGTTTATCCTTCGGGATCACATGTTCAACCTTCGGGCTTACCGTTTCAGGCTCGAAAGAGCTTATATGATGCATTAATAGATTACAGGTTATACGTATATACACTGTGTGTGTATCACTTGAGTATCCCTCGATGTTCTTAAAGGTTCAACGGGCAATATCCGATACATATTACATAATGATCAAAGTGTATATGAATTACAAGTTACATGAGTACATGATTTATATGAACTATATGTTATAAATTACATGAATTATATGTCATAAGTATTGAGTAAATGATTGTGTTATGTGAATGTTCCGTTGAGAGAATGAATGATCACAAGTTTTATAAGTACTAACTTGTGTATGATTGATGAGTAGGCAATATGAGCTTATGACTTGGTTTGACATTTGTTATGTGCTTATCTCTAATATTCGGTAAGTTTAATTCTACCTTATACGAGCTTACTAAGCTTTTAAAGCTTACTCCGTTTACTTTTCCCTTGTTTTATAGATTCAGAAGCTAGCTCGATTTTCGGACGAGTCGGAGACTTGCTATCACACTATCCATCAAGCTTTTGGTACTTTTGAATCTTTGTAATTGATATGGTCATGGCATGTATAGGCTAGTTGATAGGTAAATGTACATGGCTATTTTGTTGATGAATGTGGTATGTTTTGAGTACCCTTTTCAAGCTATGAGATATGGCCTGTTTGTATATGGCTAATCCATTTTGAATGACTATTATGATATGTTCTTATGAGTTAAACTGTGAAGTATTACAATGTTATGTGGTTAGTCATATTAGCTTTTGAATTGATGAATGATTTGGTAAGAAATGATGCATATTTGGGATATGCTTAGATGATGAATAATGTTTGAATTGGTTAGCTAAGAAATGGTTCGTTGTATGTTTTGAAATGGTATGGCTATGTGATACTTGTAGGGATGACCCATTTGGGTGGCAAAATGGCTTAAACCAAGTCCACATTGTGCCATACGGTCAGAGCACACGGGCGTGTGACTCAGCCGTGTAACCCCTACACCTAATAGATTTTAGGTAGAATTGCACACGGCCTAGACACACGTGCGAGTCTGGTAGCCGTGTGGTAATTGATAATGCTAGCCACGGCCTAGACACACGGACGTGTCTAGTGGCCGTGTGGGGTTAGACAGTTTCAACCACGGGCTAAGTGATTAGGGCGTGTCTAGTACGACACGGCCGTGTGGGTGTGCACGGGCTAGGGACACGGTTGTCTGTCCCTAACTTGAAAGTTTTCTCAATGGTCTCCCTATCTTTCACATGATTTCAATTTGATCCTGTATGAATGAGTATATGATTATATGAATTTTTAAAGCATGATTGGATGAATGATTATTGAACTATATTGTGATTGAAAAGTTCAAAATTTTTACTGATCTGATCTGAGTTACAAGTCCGGTAATGCCCCTTACTTATTCTGGCAACTGTTACGGGATAGGGGTGTTACATTTTGTTGGTATCAGAGCTATGGTTCAGTCGGTTCTAGGACTACCATAGTGTATATGAGTCTAACTATACATGCCATGTGCATGAAATGCAATTGTGTGATATCTCCTGACATCCTCTGACATCTGTTTTATATAGTAATGGATTCGGATCGAGCAATAGCTGACGGTGTTGAAAGTATTATGGCAGCACCTGCTCAAGGGGCTGTGCCTTCTGAATCGGGCCCTGCTGCGGGCAATCAGGAAGAAGCTAAGCAAGTTTTCTTCCATATGATGTCTGAATGGTTTAGCGAGTTTGTACGAGCAAACTCGGCTGCTCCACAACCTCCACCTCCTCCTGTCCCTTAACCTAACTCTGAAAATATATGAGTTATAGATCCTCTGAGACTGAGTTGGCCTCCGGTTGATAAGATACGGAAGTATGGGGCCGAAGAATTCAAAGCTTCAGCAAGTGATGATACTGAGAGGGTCGAGTTCTAGCTTGATAATATGATCAGAGTTTTTAATAAAATAGCTTGTACCCCTGATGAATGCTTGAGATGTGCTATTTCTTTGCTACGGGATTCTGCATACCATTGGTGGAATACTTTGATATCGATTGTACCGCAATAGTGAGTTAATTGGGATTTCTTTCAGACAAAATTCAAAAAGAAATATATTAGCCAACGATTTATCGATCAGAAAAGAAAGGAGTTTCTGGAACTGAAACAGGGTCGAATGTCCGTGACTGAATATGAAAGAGAGTTTGTAAAACTCAATAAATATGCTCGTGAATGTGTCTCAACTGAAGCGATAATGTGTAAATGTTCGAAGATGGGTTAAATGAAGAAATTTGATTATTAGTTGGAATACTGAAACTGAAAGAGTTTGTGGTTCTAGTTGATCGAGCTTGTAAATCTGAAGAACTTGCTAAAGAAAAACGGAAAGCTAATTTTGAGTCTAAAGAATTCAGAAAGAGAATTTCGAATAAGTCGCCCCAATCTGGATCCAAGAGATCAAGAGACTTTCATCCTCATTCTACTGCTTCCATGGGTATATCCATCAGAGAAAGAAATGTTAGATCTTCTCATTCGAGACCTCAAAAAACTTCTGTGGCCGGTGCGGGTAGTGTGAGAACCCCCGGGCCTGATAGTAAACACTGTAACTGAAAGCATTTTGGAGAATGCCGATTGAAAAGCAGAGCTTGTTTCAGATGCGGATCGTTGGAACACTATTTGCGAGATTGTCCTGAAAGATCTGTACCTGATAAAGAATAATCAACTAAGGCGAATAATGCTGTATCGAGAGGTAGACCATCCCGAAATATCAGGAATCAAAGTGGAAATCGCAATGCTTCACGAGATACTAATGTGAGATCCAAGACACGCACTCTTGCTAAGGCTTATGCAATACGTGCACGCGAGGAAACCTCGTCGCCTGATGTTATCACCGGTACTTTTTCTCTTTATAACACTGATATTGTTGCGTTGATAGATCCTGGATGAACTCATTCATATATCTATATGGAATTAGTGTTTAAAAAGAGTCTACATGTAGAGTGTACAGAATTTGTAATTAAAGTATCGAATCCATTAGGCAAGTCTGTGTTTGTTGATAAAATATGTAAGAATTGTCCATTGATGACTCGAGGATATTATTTTCCGGCTGACTTGATGCTCCTCCCATTTAATGAGTTTGATGTGATACTAGGTATGGATTGGTTAAATGTACATGAGGCAGTTGTGAATTGCAGATGAAATAGTATAGAGTTGAAATGTCAGAATGGTGAGATTCTTCAGATCGAGCCAAATGATTTGAATGAATTACCGATAGTTATACCCGCTATACGAGCTCAAAAATATGTGAGAAAGGGGTGTAATGCGTATTTGGTGTACGTGATCGATACTAAAGTGTTAGAATCGAAGATTGAATCTGTACCTATTGTTCGTGAGTTTCCAGATGTACTTTCGGAAGAATTACCGGGTTTACTGCCGATCAAAGAAGTGAAATTTGGTATTGAGTTGTTACCGGGTACTACTCCGATATCGATAGCTCCGTATAGAATGGCACCGACTGAGATGAAAGAATTTAAAGCACAGTTACAAGATTTGACGGATAGAGGTTTTGCGAGACCGAGCTTTTCACCTTGGGGTGCTCCTGTTTTGTTTGTGAAAAAGAAAGATGAGTCAATAAGAATGTGTATTGATTATCATCAATTGAATAAAGTGACAGTAAAGAATAAATATCCTCTTTCGCGAATTGATGATTTGTTTGATCAGCTAAAAGGAGCTACTGTATTCTCGAAGATTGATCTGAGATCAGGTTATTACCAGTTACGAGTTAAAGAGTCAGACATACCAAAGACTGCTTTCAGAACATGGTACGGTCATTATGAATTTTTAGTTATGCCTTTTGGGTTAACTAATGCTCCTGTAGTGTTTATGGATTTGATGAACCGTATTTTCAGACCGTATTTACACAGATTCGTTGTCGTATTCATTTCTGACATTCTGATTTATTCACGTGATGAGACGGAGCATACTGAACATCTGAAAATTGTGTTACAGACTTTGAGAGATAAACAGTTATTTGCCAAATTTAGCAAATGTGAATTCTAGCTTCGAGAAGTAGGATTTCTAGGTCACATTGTTTCTGTGGAAGGCATCAGAGTTGATCCGAGCAAAATATCTGCTATTATAGACTGGAGACCACCGAGAAATGTCTCTGAGATTAGAAGTTTTCTGGGATTAGCGGGTTATTACCAAAGATTTGTGAAAGGATTTTCGATGATTGCAGTACCGTTAACTCGAATGCTACAAAAAGATGTGAAATTTGAGTGGACAGATAAATGTCAGCAGAGTTTCGAACAGTTGAAAGCATTGTTAACCGAAGCACCAGTTTTAGTTCAACCTGGATCGGGTAAAGAATTCGTGATTTATAGCGATGCGTCGATAACCGGACTAGGTTGTGTATTGATGCAAAATGGGAAAGTTATAGCATACGCCTCCCAACAGTTAAAACCGCATGAAAAGAATTACCCGACATTATCTCTATGGTAAGAAATGTCAAATCTTTACAGATCATAAGAGTCTGAAATACTTAATGTCACAAAAAGATTTGAATATGCGACAACGTAGATGGCTCGAATTATTAAAAGATTACGAGTTTGTGATTGATTATAATCCAGGAAAAGCTAATGTTGTAGCTGACGCTCTGAGTCGAAAGTCTTTATTTTCTTTGCGGGCTTTGAATACTCATATGAAGCTGTGTGATGACAGATCTCTTATAGCCGAGCTAAAAGCTAAATCGATGATTTTGCAACAAATCTACGAGGCTCAGAAAAATGATCCTGAACTACAAGTTAAACGACTTTTCTGTGAGTCTAATTCTGAATCTGAATTTTCTATCGGATTTGATGATTGTTTAATGGTTCGAAATAGAATTTGTATTCCGAAAGATAGTGAATTTATTCAGAAAGTTTTACATGAAGGACATCACAGTCGTTTTTCAGTTCATCCGGGTAGCACTAAAATGTTTAATGATTTGAGGCAACTATACTGGTGGTCGGGAATGAAAAGAGATATATCGGAATTTGTATCGAAATGTCTGATCTGTCAAAAAGTTAAGGCCGAACATCAAGTACCGTCAAGTTTATTACAGCCTATTCTGATTCCAAAATGGAAATGGGACCGAGTTACAATGGATTTCGTATCAGGATTGCCCCTGACTCCGAAAAAGAAAAATGCAATCTAGGTCATTGTTGATAAATTGACCAAACCTACTCATTTTATATCGGTACGTACAGACTATTCTCTAGATAGATTAGTTGAATTGTATTTATCAGAGATTGTTTGATTGCACGGTGTACCATTGTCTATTGTTTCTTATCGAGATCCGAGGTTTACTTCGAGATTCTGAAGAAAGTTACAAGAAGCACTGGGAAAAAAACTGAATTTCAGCACAGTATTTCATCCCCAAATTGACGGTCAGTCTGAAAGAGTTATTCAGATTCTGGAAGATATGCTGCGATGTTGTATTCTTGAATTTGAAAATGGCTGGGAGAAATATTTACCCCTAATTGAATTCGCGTATAACAACAGTATTCAAACGAGTTTGAAAATGGCTCCGTACGAAACACTATACGGTCGTAAATGTCGAACGCCGTTATACTGGACTGAATTGAGTGAGAAAAAGTTACACGGGGTTGATTTAATTCGAGAAACCGAAGAAAAAGTAAAAGTGATTCGTGACAATTTGAAGGCAGCATCTAACAGACAAAAATCATATGCAGATTTGAAATGTAAAGAAATAGAGGTTCAGGTCAGAGATAAAGTATTTCTGAAAGTGTCACCGTGGAAGAAAATTCTTCGTTTTGGTCGGAAAGGAAAGTTAAGTCCTCGTTTTATCGGGCCATATGAAATTGTGGAAAGAATTGGACCTGTAGTTTATCGACTATCGTTACCAATTGAACTCAAGAAGATTCATAATGTATTTCACGTTTCGACGCTCCGTCGATACAGATCTGACCCATCCCATGTCATATCTCTTACCGATGTAGAAATACAGTCTGATTTATCGTATACTGAGGAACCAATCAGAATTCTGGCTCGAGAAATCAAAGAATTGAAAAATAAACGTATAGCCCTTGTAAAGGTTCTCTGGTGTAAACACGGGATAGAGGAAGCTACGTAGGAAACTGAGGAAGCTATGCGAAAATAATACCCTAACCTGTTTACCGGTAAGATTTTCGGGGACGAAAATCCCTAAAGGGGGGAGAGTTGTAACAGCCCACTTTTGACCCTAATCAGAACGAGTGGTTTCAGGACCACTTAACCGAGTCAAAATATTATTTTCATTGCTTTAATAAGTTTTACAGCATGATAGATATATGGTGTGAAAGTTTCGTATAGAAATTTTCTCGTTTGATTGATTAATTTGCTAAATGGGATTAAATCGCATAAAGCGATAAATAGGAGTTCTATTTCATAAATGACTTATTTGATCATGGTTTTTAAAACGGGAGTCCTTAAATGGTTATTTTACCATTTTAAAAGCTAGTGGACACTTATGTCCATATTACTATTGATTTTATAATGGTTTTAGTAAGGTTAAATTTGTCTTTTAAATTATTATATGTTATATTAGTTAATTAAAATACAAAATGGCTTTAATTTTCATTATTCTCCACCGATTCTTCAAGCAAAAACATAGGGTTTTTAAGCTTTCAACTTTCGGCAAGCTTAATCCATCAATTGAGGTATGTTTTGGCTTCGATTTTTAATGATTTTTACATTTTTGAGATCGTTGCTTCGTATTCTAGCTGACCCGTACCTTAATTTTTGAAATTAGTTGTGTCTTTGAAAAATGCCATTGATGAATCCATATTATTTTGATAGTTTTTGACGAATTATTGATAGATGTTTTGAAATATACAAGGTTTACAAAGTAATTTTTGATGAAAATGAGTTTTAAGGATTTAATTGAAAATAAATAGAATTTGTGTGGTTAGAAATACGATTAAATGAAAGTTATGTACTTGTATGAGCATTATGAATATTCGGCTATGGTAAATTGAGAGTATTACTGTGCAATTTGCTATTTTATGCTAAAAGGACTAAATTGCAAGGTAGTTGAAAGTATAGGGGCTAATTCGCAAATATGCCAAAATAGTTGTTCTTGGACTAAATTGAATGTGTTGGTGATTAAATAGCTGAATTTGTATTAATATAGATCAAGATAATTGAATCCCGGAACTTGATTGGGAAAAACAAAAGGTTGACGAGTAGATATCTGGAAATCGAGGTAAGTTCGTATAATTAGAATTGAATTGTAAATGCTTAATTGTGGTTTAAATTGTCATGTGAATGAATGATAATTGATAGAAATGGAATTGGCCTATTGATTTTATGAACCTGAATTGACATGGAATTGTTAGATATTACAAGTTCAAAATGGTTACCCAGTCCCTTTCGAACTGTAGAAAGTCGTAGGATACAAGTGACATGTCACTACGGTTACAGGGTGGTTTGAGCTCCTGCATTTGTTGCGGACTCACCACAGCTCATGAGCTATATGTTCATCCTTCGCAATTACATGTTTAGTCTTTAGACTTACCGTTCAGCCTACGGGCTTACCATTTATCCTTTGGGATCACATGTTCAGCCTTCGAGCTTACCATTTCAGTCTCGAAAGAGCTTATATGATGCATTGACGGATTACAGGTTATACGTATATACACTGTGTGTGTATCACCCGAGTATCCCCTAATGTTCTTAAAGGTTCAACGGGCAATATTCGATACATATTACATGTGATCAAAGAGTATATGAATTACAAGTTAGATCAGTACATGATTTATATGAACTATATGTTATGAATTACATGAATTACATGTCATAAGTATTGAGTGAATGCTTGTGTTATGTGAATGTTCCATTGAGAGAATGAATGATCACAAGGTTTATAAGTACTAACTTGTGTATGATTGATGAGTAGGCAATATGAGCTTATGACTTGGTTTGACATTTGTTATGTGCTTATATCTAATATTCGAGAAGTTTAATTTTATGTTATACGAGCTTACTAAGCTTTTAAAACGTACTCCGTTTACTTGTCCCTTGTTTTATAGATTCGGAAGCTAGCTTGATTTTCGGACGAGTCGGAGACTTGCTATCACACTATCCATCAAGCTTTTGGTACTTTTGAATCTTTGTAATTGATATGGTCATGGCATGTATAGGCTAGTTGATAGGTGAATGTACATGGCTATTTTGTTGATGAATGTGGTATGTTTTGAGTACCCTTTTCAAGCTATGAGATATGGCTTGTTCGTATATGGCTAATCCATTTTGAATGACTATTATGATATGTTCTTATGTGTTAAACTGTGAAGTGTTACAATGTTATGTGGTCAGTCATATTAGCTTTTGAATTGATGAATGATTTGGTAAGAAATGATGCATATTTGGCATAAGCTTAGATGATGAATAATGTTTGAATTGTTTAGCTAAGAAATGGTTCATTCTATGTTTTGAAATGGTATGGCTATGTGATGCTTGTAGGGATGACCCATTTGGGTGGCAAAATGGCTTAAACCAAGTCCACATTGTGCCACACGGTCAGAGTACACGGGCATGTGACCCAGCCGTGTAACCCCTACACCTAATAGTTTTTAGGTAGAATTGCACACGGCCTAGACACACAGGCGTGTCTGGTAGCCGTGTGGTAATTGATAGTGTTGGCCACGGCCTGGACACACGGGTGTGTCTAGTGACCGTGTGGTGTTAGACAGTTTCAACCACGGGCTTAGTGATTAGGGCGTGTCTAGTAGGACACGACCGTGTGGGTGGGCACGGGCTAGGGACACGGCCATTTGTCCCTAACTTGAAAGTTTTCTCAATGTTCTCCCTATCTTTCACATGATTTCAATTTGATCTTGTGTGAATGAGTATATGATTATATGAATTTTTAAAGCATGATTGGATGAATGATTATTGAACTGTATTGTGATTGAAAAGTTCAAAATTTTTACTGATCCAATCTGAGTTACAAGTCCGGTAATGCCCCTTACCTATTTTGGTGATGGTTACGGGATAGGGGTGTTACATTTATGGAGGCGAGTGACTCTTTCAAGCTA
The DNA here is from genome assembly GCA_020496765.1 of Gossypium stocksii. NCBI lineage: Eukaryota > Viridiplantae > Streptophyta > Magnoliopsida > Malvales > Malvaceae > Gossypium > Gossypium stocksii. Next base: position 55,168,786 of record CM035621.1, read on the forward strand.
CCCGAAGTTACCGAAATTGCGTTAAGGTTGAATCTGTTCCCATATTCACTAAGGGACAAAGCAAGAGCTTGGCTAAATTCACTACCACCTGGTTCAATTTCTACATGGCAACAATTGGCATAACGCATCCTAATGAAGTACTTTCCATCTAGCAAGGGTGTTAAGTTGTGAAATGAGATGACTGCCTTCTAATAAATGGATGATGAATCCTTGTATGAGGTGTAGGAGAGATTCAAAGAGTTACTACGAAAATGCCTTCATCATTAAATTCCACATTGCATCTAATTGGAGACATTCTACAATGGTCTTAATGCACACAGGAGGATGGTGGTAGACGCTTCTACGACTAGAACAATACTTTCTACGTCTTATAATGAAGCTTATGAGATTATTGAGAGAATTGCTAGTAAGAATTACCAATGGCCAACCAAATGAGCCACCACAGGAGGGTAGAGTTCCAGGAGTACATGAAGTTGATGGCCTTACATCCTTTATAGCTCATGTATCCTCTGTGTCCTCAATGCTTAAGGATCTTACTACTAACGGTTTCAATAATAATCTGACAGGACAGCAGCCTAGCTAATTTGAAAACTTCTCTTGTGTTTTCTGTGGAGATGGACACATGTTAAAAAATATTCCATCAAACCTAAAGTCCATCTATTATGTGGGAAATCTGAATCAAAATGGGCCAGGGCCGCAATCAAATTTTTATAACCCTTCAGGGAGAAACCATCTGAATTTCTCATAGAGTAACCAAGGAGCAAGTCCTAATAACACTTACATGCAATCAAGGCCAAGTCAGCCGGTAGGATTTAATCAGCAAGTTTAAAAACCATCTCAAGCTGAATTATCCAAAAGTTTGGAGAACTTGTTTAAAACATACATGGCGAAAAATGATGCAATGATTCAAAGCCAAGCAACAACATTGAAGAACTTGGAGAATCAAATAGGTCAGCTAGCCAGTGAACTATGAAAGAAACCACAAGGCGCTTCGCCCAGTGACATGGAGAACCCAAGAACCCTAGGCAAGGAATATTGCAAAGTGGTCAGTTTGCAGAAAGGAAAAACTTTTGAGCCCAATGTTGTCAAAATAAAAGACGAGCCCACTGAAGCTCAATAAAAAGATAAGGTTCAACCAATTATTAAAACTCATGTTATAGAAACCAGAATCAGAAAACCCTTAAGAGGTAAACCCTAACTTGGTCAATTCTGATAAACTACCGCTTATGTTAGATGCAAAAAAAAAAAAAAACTACCACAGAAGAAGGATTATCTAGCACAAGTTAAGAATCCTCCACTACCCTTATTGGATCTAGTGCCCTAATTGTATTTTTATCTAAGTACAGTTGTACTTTTTTTAAACTGATTGGTTAATAAAATTATTCAAAAATTACATTAATATACTTTGTATTATTGTCCTTAAATAATTTTTGCACATAAAGCAAAATAGAAGCAAATGTTGCTTATTAGTTGTCTATTATTTAAACTAATACTAAGCAGTATTACATGGTCGAATCGTAGTATGAAAAGACAACTTGTATTAGTAGAAGAACCTAAACATGTCCTCAGTATAATCATAAATGAGCAAACCGGCTGAAAGACTAATATGTAGCCTATCAAGTCCAACCAGGGAGGTGTCTTATTTTGGGCATTAGAGCAAACGACTACTAAAAGATAGAGATATAGATGTGACTGACTGGACTAACAATACATCGGGGAGGACCAAGCAAAATAGATTCTAAATTTGTTTACGGATTTATTCACTTGTGACGTTCATTGTATGGCATACCTAAATCCTAAGTGGATGGTGGGCTATGTATGTGTGACTCATACACTTTGATGTAAGTAAAGGCCTAAGTTCAAATAGTTAAGGAACAATAAGCTGATACATTGGGTATATGACTTCTGTAGTATGTAGCATCATTCATAATAATGGAATTCATAGCCTAAAACATGGGTGAATGATATGCTCTCATTGGCATTACATGGTTGTTGAAAAGTAAACATGGCCATGGGTCGTCCGTCTTTGTGATGGATGACTTAATCATTATTTGATAGTGATTGACTTTTCATATTGGTAGAATGGATATTGTCCCAAAGAGATCAATGATAGCCCTCACACACTGATGACAAGCTCATTAGACGAGCACTGGGTAGTTGCTTTTGTAATGGTATGTAATTGGGGAGAGCTCAGTCACGATACTATAGTGAAATTAATTCGTAACTAAATAAGTTTATAATTAATAGGGGAAAATTTGAAACTTAATTATAAATCATTTGAGCCTCAACTACATATGTCTAATTGGTCTCTCTGCTAGCTCATTGAAAACAGAAATATATTGCATGTTTTGAGTAGAAATGAGCAAAATGAATTAAAAAAAGAAATGGAAAACATTCAAGAATGATTATGGTTTCCTCTGAAATGGAGAAATAAAATCATTTGGAAATGAATGTATATTTCCAAAAATGGAAATTTACAGTCTTATATGGATTACTTAAAAATGATCAAAAGAATGAGCTTATGTTTTTGGACTGTTTTGAAGCCCAAAAATGAAAATAAATCATTCAATCATAGTGAACATCTTGAATTGTGAAATATTGAACATAGTTTCTTGAAATTTTAATAGGGGCAAAATTGTCAAAATTTTACCAAGGTAAAATCATCAAAATTTTGTTATGGGTAAAATAGAGTTAAGAAAATTATTTTATATATAAATATTAAGTTTTATTTTAGAAATTAGAAAATCTGATTCGGGTTGGATCACATTGTAGATTACTCGATCAAAAAGGCCAAAAAAGTACTCATAATTGGATTCGATGTGAGAGAAGCCCAAAACCTTTCATGTAACATGAAGGGAACGACAACCCTAATAGGAATACTAGGGTGTGTCGTCGACCCCTCTCCTACTCTAAGTAGGATTTTTTTTTTTTAATTTGAAATAAACCACTACAACTCTGTAAGGGTTCTACTTCTAGTCCTATAAATAGATGGCACCAATAGAGCTATTTACAGAATTTTAGAGATATGGTTATTCTGCCAAAAAATAGAGAGAATTAATTCTCAACTATTAAAGTTTTTTTCCAGAGTAACAATTCTACCAGTTTCTATAAAGAAGAGAGAAATTTTCGTTTTCACCCCAAAAAGAAAAGAAAACTTTTTCTAGTTCTAAGTTTTGATTCAATTGGTTCGAACCCACAATCGAAGTAGTTCTTGGTATGAGAATAGCAGCAAAGATCATTTGGTTGAAACCCGAAAAATATTAAGGATCTGCTTACTAAAAAACACAGGTACGATTTCGGTCTAAGGTTTATTATTATAAATGTCACAAACCGAGTCAGTTTTTAAAACTTTAATTTTTTGGTCTTCAAAACAACTTTTTTTAAACTGGGTTTTTTCCAACAATTCGTATCAGAGCCAAGATCTGCTATGCTTATAGTGTAAACCGAGACTAAATCTCTCTTTTCATCTTGTTTGACTAATGTTTGATAAGATGTGACATTCTTGTAACATGTTTAAGGGAATGTATGTGAGTGAATGCAATATCATATATATTTGTTATATAACTATTGTTTTTCCAAGGTTATGGTTCTTAGGGAATAGATCATGAACTATCATCTCCACATAGGATTGTTTTTATTTTTAGAATTCTTATGAGCCGAAAATGAACATAAGACATAAATGTAAATTTTCCAAATGAGAGTCTATAACGAGGAGAAGATGGAGTGACGGTGGTTACATTTTTTATTGACGTTTACATTTATCCTCCTGTCTAAAGTTGAAAAAAAGATTATGAATAATTCTAAGCATTATATAAAAAAATTTCCAACATTTAATATCTTCATCCAAGTTGTAGCTAACAATATTTAAAAATGTTAGATTCTTATTATTAATTTCTCTCTTTTAATTTTTTAATATTTTAATTATCAAAATTTTTAATATATTTTAATCATGATAAAAATTAAAATAATATTATTTATTTTTTATTAATAAATTAAAAATAAACACATAAAATTACATTTAATAAGTGTGATACTAAAAACTTATTTATTAAAAAAGTATATTAAGAAATAAAATAATAAAAGCAATATTGTTGTTTAAAAAAAATTCAACCATGCTAAGTATATATATTGCAAATGCTATACTATTCAAAGCCTCATTTCACAATTGCTTTCTCTCTCACCCAAGTCACACCACAACATTTAAAAACTATTTGCAAACTTGGTTTTTTCCAACAATTGGTATCAGAGTCTGGATGTGCTATATTTATAGTATAAACCGAGACTGAATCTCTCTCTTCATCTTGTTTGATTAATTTGATAAGATGTGACATTCTTGTAATTATTCGCATATTTAGGGGAATGTATACAAATGAATGTAATATTATATCTATTTTTATATAATTTTTTTAAGGTATAGTTCTTAAGGAATAGACTGTGCATTATCATCCCCACGTAGTGTAATGCCCCTCACCCGTAACTGTCGCAGGATACGGGTACGAGGCATTACCGAACAACACTCGCATGATCATTTGATTTCGACACATAATTTCAGTATAAAATTTAAAATTTTTTCATTCATATACATAACATCCACATTATGGGCCTACAAGACCCAAACGATACATTAGGTATGATCTGGGACCAAACCGGAACTTTTTGAACATTTATGAAAATTTTCACTCAAAACAATGTCACACGCCCGTGTGACTCGGGACATGCTCGTGTCCTAGCCCGTGTTAAAAACATCGAGCATTCTATTTATGACATCAGCATACCAATAAGGGCACACGGCCAAGTCACATGCTCGTGTGCTAGGCCATGTCCTCCACAGGGCTGAGACACACAGCCGTGTCTCTGCCCGTGTGACCAACACGTAGGCTATTTTCCAAGCCCCTTTTTTGTTGTTCTTAATCACTTACACTCAATGCATTTCATAGACACATATCATACCCTTAACTGTTCCTAACTTAACCGTTAAATACGTATAATATACCAAACTACATCAAAGCATTTCCACTAGCATGCATAAAATAGGCTTACATACCCATAACCAATATGAGCCACATCTCATGGCCTTATACAATTGAGTAACATTAGCCAATACATTTGGCCAAATCATAAGAATAAATGTTACTAATAACTGAATCTTAATACGTGCCACTCACTCGAAAGCAATTAAGTTTTATTAGTACCTCGACTTGATAATTGATAGTGTGATGCTGCCTCTGACGATCTCCAACCCCGAGCCAACCTGACAACAATAAGAGAAATGGAAGAGGGGGTGTAAGCTTTAAAGCTTAGCAAGTTGGCATATAATAATAAGCAATTAAATTAATAAAATGTTTTCATTTCTCAAAAGGCATTCTTAAGAAATAAAATCATTGTATACATGTTTCCACTTTTTACTCACGTTTAGCTTAGGTTGTTTTCTGAGTCACAGTCACTAAATTAATTATATCTTAAGCTACAGAACTCGAAATTAAGTTCCGTAAATTTTCCTTGAAACTAGACTCATATGTCTTCTTGCCATAAAACTTTTAGAATTTTTATTTTGGCCAATTAGTACATTTTATTCATTAAATGTTCCCCTATTTCACAGTCCACCAGACCTAACCTCTTTTCACTAAAAATCAATTATCTCATTATACAGAATTCAGATAATATTTCTATTTGTTTCTCTTGAAAGTAGATTCATAAAGGAGTTTGACAATATAAATTAAACACTATAAACATTTTATACAATGTTTAGTGATTTTTCAAACTCGGAACAGGGAATTTCAAAGTCCATCTAACCCTATCTCACAACAATATAGATATCTCACAAATTGAAAATCATTTGCTTACTATACTTATTTTATATTAAAGTAGACTCAATGGGTTTAATTTAATATCTAATTCAACTTCTAATTCAATTTCCACCATTTGTGGTGATTTTTCAAATTCACTCCTCTACTGCTGTTTTAAACTATTTATCCCAAATTTCACCTCTTTCACTAAAATTCCTTATTATAAACTTTCAAAATAACACTTATCCATATTTATCTTATCAAAATTCGATCACTTAAGTAACTCATAGTTCAAAACCCATATATTCATATCACGGTACTTATTTTCACATTTTTGACATCAAAATTCCATTTAGCAAACTTGTTTCTCCCGATGAACACTTCGGAATGTAACAATATCCGGTGGTTTTAGCACATAGCTCCACCTTCTGTAATTGATACCCAACTTTGTGGTATATGCACATAGCACCACACTATTGGGCTAACATATGTATTTGTGGCATACGCACTTAGCGCCGCTTTTCGAATCAACATGTATAACTGTGGCATATCCGCATAGCACCACATTACATGTATAACTGTGGCATATCCAGTTAAGACCACATTAATAAATCAACATGTGTAACCATGGCATATCCACTTAGCACCACGTTTCTCCATTCTGAAGATTCAATCGAGATTTTCTCATTTAACCCCAGTTCATCAACCCCAATTCACAGTTTATATCAATTAGTTGTACAATACTAAAACTTATTTCACATGCCACAATAAAATATCATAACATAATAAAAACAATACATTATTTACATATAAACTTACCTGCACTTATTCATAACTTCATATGGACACTTACACATGTAATTGCATCACAGCATAAGACACTTTCATACATTATTTCATCACATCACATGATCATTATCACTTTCTATAGCACTTTAATATATCGTTTTGCTACCCCTTGAACCATGCGAAATACTAAAGGATACTCGGAAAAAATTCACAGAAGTGTCACACATATATTGTAGCCGAAGCTACCACTGATCACTTAACACTGAGCCAATTCACGGGCCTGCTCACACAAGCTATCAGCCCAATGTTAATATGCAGTGCTGTTCACACAAGCTGTCAGATGTCTGCAACACATGCTAGATCACCAAGCCACTGATATAACAATATGGACCAGCACCCAGAATCACATAATTACTGATACACTGAGGTTCGTAGTGACATGTCACTCGTATCCTATTCGATTCTTAAGGTTCAATCAGGACTTTATCACAGTTGTTGAAACTTGTCAATAAACACTTAACCACATATTTCATAACTATAACTAATTTACAATTTCACATAATATTCATATATCATGAAAAGTACTTTGAACACAAAGTTTCAATTCATTTCTATGTCATATTGTATAATAGACATAATTTAAATCAATTCATATCCATATCAATTTCAACATTTAATTCAACAATAATCAAATTAACATACTAATTAAGGTTTCAAGCATATACAACATTAGCATTGCACTATTATTAATACACCAACTTACCTCGAACGCAAAAATAACTATAAATCTCGATTTAGCCCATAATCTCGTTCCTCCCCATTCTAAGTCTGAATTCTGTGTCTTCTTGATCTAACATATCCAACAACACTCATTTAACAATCACATTACTCAAATTAATCTAAAACTCACATTTTGAAAATTTTACATTTTTGCCCCTAAAGTTTGTCAAAATTATGCTTTTGCCCCTAGGCTCGTAAATAAATTTTTATTCAATTTCTTTGCATTTTAGACCTAATTGAACCATTTCATAAATATGGTAGCCCACAATTCTCATTAAAACTCACACCTATGACCAATTTTATAACTTTTATGATTTAGTCCTTTCAAACGTTTTCGTCGAAAATCACTTGGTAAAAACCGTTTCTCTAACCATAAACATGCATAATCTACTATAATTCATCAAAATGCAACATTATTCAACATGGATCAATTTTTGAAATCAAACCCTAGCTCAAATAAATTGTAGAAATAGAGAGATCATGTTATCGGGATTTCAAAAATGTAAAAATCATTAAAAATAGGGCTAGAACGGACTTACAATCGAGCTTGGAAGCTTGAAAAACCCTAGCCATGGTTTCTCCATACTATATTCGACCTTGAGGAAGAAGATGAGCAAATTTTTGCTTCATTTTCCCTTTTTAATTCTTTTAAATTACTAAATGACCAAAATGCCCTTAAAGACTTTTCTTTCAAATTTGTCTTATTCATGCCCATTTTTGTCCAACAATTTAACCAATGGTCTAATTACTATTTAAGGACCTTCAATTTAAAACTTCATAATAATTGGACACTTCTAACATATGGAACTCAACTTTTGCACTATTTACAATTTAGTCCTTTTGATTAAAATGAGCGCCCAAACGTCGAAATTTTTGAACGAAATTTTCACAAAATCTTTTTGTGAAACCGTAGATCATAAAAATATAATAAAAATAATATTTTACTTGTTAGATTTGGGGCCTTGAAACCACTGTTTCGACTAGGCCCAAAATCGAGATGTTACACGTAGGATTGTTTCTATTTTTAGAATTCTTATGAGCCGGAAACAGACATTAGACATAAATGTAATTTTTCCAAAAGGGAGTCCATAATGAGGAGAAGATGGAGTGATGGTGGTTACATTTTTATTAACATTTACATTATCCTCCTATTTAAAGTTGAAAAAAGATTATGAATAATTCTAAGTATTATATAAAAAAATCAACATTTATGAGTTCCTTGTCATGCCCTTCAACTTAACAAATGCTCTTGTGGTATTCATAGATTTGATGAACCACATTTTCCGACCTTACTTGGACAAGTTCGTCATCGTCTTCATTAATGATATACTTGTCTATTCTTGTGATGAGGGTGAGCATGCAGAGCATTTGAAGATTGTCCTGCAGACCTTGAGAGGTAGACAGTTGTATACCAAGTTCAGCAAAAGTGAATTTTGGCTACGAGAGGTCGGATTCTTGGGACACATTGTGTCGAGAGATGGAATTAGGGTCGACCCGAGCAAGATATTGACAATGGTTGAGTGGAAACTACCGATGAACATAATAGAGATAAGGAGTTTCTAGGGCCTAGCGGGCTACTACCGATGATTTGTTAAAGGGTTTTCAATGATCGCTACTCCGATGACGAGGCTACTTCAAAAAGATGTTAAGTTTGAGTGGACAAAAAAGTGTTAGTAGAGTTTTGAGAAGTTAAAGGCCATGTTGATTGAAGCCCTAGATTGAGTGCAACCGAAATAGGGAAAAGAGTTCGCAGTGTATAGTGATGCTTCCTTAAATGGATTGGGGTGTGTGCTCATGCAAGAAGGCAAAGTAATAGCCTATGCCTCGAGGTAGCTAAAGCCACATGAGAAAAATTACCAGACCTATGATTTAGAATTGGCCGCCATCGTATTCGTATTAAAGATTTGGAGACTGTAACACCCCAAACCCGGCCCAGACGTTGCGGCTAAGTCTGGTGTGTCACATTGAAGTGTTTTTCAAAAATCGTGCTTTCATTGAAAACCCTTCGTAATGTTTAGAAACTTTTATCGGAAAATTTGCATAAAACCTTAGCTTTATCAAAACATGATACATTGTAATAATCAAAACATTGTAAACAACCCTGGTAAATCTTATGGGAAACTTTGAAAACTCGTAAACATCTGTACTTGCGAAAAATATGTTATTTTAAAAACATTTAGGTAATTAGAAAATCAGATCCTCTTTGTCATGGCTGAAAGTGAATGGATACTATGCACCAGGTAGGATTCAAGAGAAGAGGAGGTGAGTCATTTAGACTGCTTAAGTACCAAGCTCTTCCTAGGTCCACTCCTAGACATGCACACATCCATTGCCACACTTTAACTATTTGAAATATTTATCTACAAGATCATTTAAAATTGCGGAAGCTTTGCTTGGTTATCGTGTTATTTTGAAAACAAGTAACTTTTATAAAAACCGCGTCTTAAAATCATTTATTTTCAACTCGATTTAAATAATATCCTACGTAAGCTAAAACCAATTTAAATAAGTAAAGAATAAAAACCCAAAATAAAAGTAATTAAAGAGGCCCTTATTACAAACCCAAAACCAAAATAAGAATAACTAAGATTAAATTAAAATACTGAATTAGTTAATTTAAAACCCGAAACGTAGTCTTCGTGGCCACTCTGAATCCCTCCCAGCTCCAAGTCCACAGTCTAGGGCTCACCTGAAAGGATAGAAGGAAAAGGGGTGAGTTTTGGAAAACTCAGTGTGTAACATAATTTCAACCATAGACCCAAACAGATCAGGCCTCAGAATCAGATTTAATTGGGCCTTAGCCCATTTCAGAAACCAGGTTAAGCCCATAGGCCCATAACAGATACAGATAAGATATTCAGAAATACAAACATGAAACCCAACCCAGATCCATCCATACACCCCCGTACCAGCCATACACCATGTGGGGAGACTACTCGACCCACCCAACCGCTACACACCACAGATATTTGCAGCGAAGTTGCCAGATATAATTTGCAGCGAGGCTGCCAGATATTGTGACGAGGTCACCAGATACAGATATATAATATGTAGCGAGGCCACCAGATTGCAGCGAGGCTGCCAGATATAACGTGACAAAGTCACCAGATTGCAGCGAGGCTGCCAGATATTTTGTGACAAAGTCACCAAATTGCAGCGAGGCTGCCAGAACGCTTCCTCCATCATAAACCCATTTCCCCATGCAACAGATATATATATATGCAACAAATGTACATGTTATGTCATATTATATACAAAATAGCATGCATCAGATATACATATTACAAGATACAACATACAGAAAAAGAATATCATGTGTTTCATACAGATTTAGCCCTAGGGGTATCATGGTCATTTTGCACCTAGGGGTATAATGGTAATTTTCCACCCTTAGGGGTATTTTAGTCCTTTTTCACATTTTCAGAGATTTTATGCATATTCAGTTAAGTAATAGTCCATAGAAGTCTGTTTAAACTCAGTTTCCAGATTTACCCTTTTCAGCCTAAAAGCCCCTAATGGGCCCTACTTAGTCCACTAACGTCTTAAGCCCAATAAGCCTAATTTTATGCTCAGACAACCAATTTAACCGTATTACTATCAACAGGTCACCAGAATACCCTTAACGATAATTTTTTTACCGATATGGGCTCGGAAGCCCATTGGCCCACCTTTGACCCATTAAAGCCCAACTTACCCGAATTGCTCAGAATTGCACCCTTCACAATTCTATCACCGTCGAATCCAAGATTGACCATAACAGAGTAGCGATTACTCATAGGTCCTTTCAAAACTGACTTTTCAGTCACCCCTAGTCAGTTTTCAGCCATTACGGCCTTTGCCGTTCAAGTCTAAGAGGAGATATGGTACACACTTGTTAACTGTCGGAGCGTTGACGAATTCCAAGTACGACGAGCCTACAATTGAAAACTAACGTTTTAGTCTAGTATACGATAATAAGTGAAAACCCATAAACTCATACTTAGAATTGGCCACATGGCCTAAGTCTCCAAAAGTCCCTACCTTCTGCCGAATATGGACTAGTTCTTGCTGCCCACCTTAGCCTTCCAAAACTCCCCTGGCTGCACGTCTTATGTCCACACAAAGCGCTAGTCGGTTCAAGAAGTGTCTCTAAACGCCCCCCTTAATCACGATCTAATTAAAAGAAGGAATTAATTGAGACTAGAGAGAAATCGGCCAAAAGAATGAGGAGTTTCGGTTAAGTAGAAACAACCGGTTCAACGGTAACAAAAGAAGTGTGGATGAACAAAAAGAAGATGATATGAGGCTAATGAGGAATCGGCTTTGATGAAACCAATAGAAGAGAAAAAAGAGTAAAAATATATAGTAGAACAAGAACCGTTTGCATGAGAACCAACTTCGGCTAATAGGGAAAGAAATCAAAGGAACAAATTTGAAAGAATAATTGCAGAGGATTTTGTGTAGAGAGAAATAAGCAACAAAAATAAAACAAAATAAAATAGTTAAAGAGGAAAAAATAAATTCGGCTAATACCTCCCCCTTATTTAATTCCAAAAATCCTTTATTAAAGTCTCCCATCCACTTTAAATTCCCTTAATTGCTCCTTGAATTATGCTACTATCAGATTTAAATTCCGTCCAAAACGAATTTGGATTGCTTCCAATTTCTTCCTTGATTTTAGCAACAATTGGATTTGGGTTTCATCCAAATCTCTTAACCGAATCAGCAGCACTCCATGCCGCTTTGACCGCTCTATTCTGCTGCTAGAAAGCGTCCCAGCCCAGCACGCCACTTCCCACGCGAGCCCAGCAAAAACAGCCTTCTCCTGCGTGCACTACCGCTCGAACCTAGGACCTCCAGGTAAGCCTAGCACGTTGCTGGCCACTGCGCCGCAGCTTTGCCTTCAGTAATATATCGTCTCAATTAATTATAAGCCATACCTGCTGAAGTCCTGGTCCTTTAAAAATAAAATCAAAACCTACTTGCGCCTGGATTCGAACCCGTGCCACCTTGGGACTCCTAACGCACCGCTGCCGCTGCGCCACAAGCCTATTTGTGTCATATTCCAATCGCAACACCTCTTAAGGTATTGTAACGCAACCCTCTTTACTTAAAAGAAAAAGTAACACCATTTGCGCACGCTGGGAGTCGAACTCCGGCCCTCCAACCTACAGCTTAGCGTTCTAACCACTGGGCCGAGCTTTCCTTTATGCTCAATCTTTGCCCAACTATTTAATAACCCCTTAATGCCCAGATTCCTATATGAAGCAAATTTAAAACAATTTCTTTCTTTTCCTTTTTTTTTTTTTAAAGTTTAAAACCAAACATTATATATATATATTTTTTTAAATAAAAATAATAATAATTTATAATTTTCATAAATCAGCAAAAATAAATACAATAATATTTCTAATAATTTAATTTAAACATCAAATTAACAACAATACTTATCTAATAATTATATAAAAAAATAATAATTTATCATTTTCATAGAAATTTAAAAACATCAATAGATACAGTAAGAATTTAAAATATCAGTAATAATAAATTTAGTAAGAATTTTCTAATAGTAATTCAAAATAAATTTTTCTTGAACGATAATATTTAAAACTTCTCAATTACTCAGGTTTCCATTTATTCAACCCAGACTTCGAAACCCAATTCTTCTAGACCCAAATTCAGAGTGTTACAACTCTACCCTCCTTAAAGAAATTTCGTCCTCGAAATTTTTTTCAAAACTAAAATAGTCGTGCAACCCTTATGCTACTACGCTACCGCTGCGCACTCTGATCTAAATAATTTTAGTACGACCCAAGACTCTAATTACTAAAGTAAAAAAAAAAATTAACACTAGCGCACACAATTCATAACCAAACATCCCACATTCTTAACTAGAATAAGCTTTGCAATCAAGAGCTCGATGTTCCAGGGACCCACATAAAAAGCACGCTCTTTTCTCCCTATCGCATTCACCCGGATGACGTCTGTTGCAGTTGTTGCAAACTGGAGGTCTTAGTCGTGCCCTAGCATGTTTCACCGAACGAGACTCTGTCCTTTGCGAACTAGAATCCTTCCTCTTCTTACACTCCAAGCACCCTGCTTGAAGCATTTCCCTAATTTCCTTAATTTTTGGTGTCCAAAACTTCTTCTACCACTTTCCTTACTAGCTCGACCAGTGCCTCAGTACCAATCTCTGAGTTAACGCTCCCCGAAGTTGGCAGACTTTGCTTACCCTCAAAATCCATATCAATACTCTACATTACCAGTACACATATCAAATACCTACAGAGTTCTCAAAATTTTATTATTCTTATGTCTTATACAGAGATAGTATTTTAAAGCTTTTATTTTATTCAAGATCATATCCTAGCTACAGTCTCAATCTTTTAGTTTCTCTACCGATTTAGTCTCTACAATTTTTTAGTATTACTCTATCTAAGTATCAAAGAAAAGTCTCAAGTCTATTTACAGTACAGTTCAGTACATTACAGAATATAAAGCAGAAATACTTACAGACTTGGTGCCAGGGATTCAGTGTGCCACATCTCAATTTATCAGATTCTAGAAAAACTCAGAAAGATTCAAGGCTTTTAAAATCAACTTCTCAAAACATGTTAATTTTAGAGAAAACAAGTTTGAAACAATTCTCTTTTAAACAGAATTTTCCAAAAATCTGATTTTTCCAAAAATACCCTTCTTTGGGCTTAAACTTAAAATCTCCCAAATTTTTTTTTAAATTACTTATTTGTAGAAAGAAAATCTTATAAACAATTTCGACAACAAATTCTTAAAGTGACTTTCGGAAATATTTGTTTTACCCTCTAAAAACTTCTGTTTTTAGACCCGTTCCATAGCCGAGTTGTTGTAACTTGGCTCTGATACCACTAAATGTAACACCCCAAACCCAGCCCAGACATTGCGGCCAAGTCTGGTGTGTCACATTGAAGTGTTTTTCGAAAACCGTGCTTTCATTTAAAACCCTTCGTAATGTTTAGAAACTTTTATCAGAAAATTTGCATAAAACCTTAGCTTTATCAAAACATGATACATTGTAATAATCAAAACATTGTAAACAACCCTGGTAAATCTTATGGGAAACTTTGAAAACTCGTAAACATCTGTACTTGCGAAAAATATGTTATTTTAAAAACAGTTTAGGTAATTAGAAAATCAGATCCTCTTTGTCATGGCTGAAAGTGAATGGATACTATGCACCAGGTAGGATTCAAGAGAAGAGGAGGTGAGTCATTTAGACTGCTTAAGTACCAAGCTCTTCCTAGGTCCACTCCTAGACATGCACACATCCATTGCCACACTTTAACTATTTGAAATATTTATCTACAAGATCATTTAAAATTGCGGAAGCTTTGCTTGGTTATCGTGTTATTTTGAAAACAAGTAACTTTTATAAAAACCGCGTCTTAAAATCATTTATTTTCAACTCGATTTAAATAATATCCTACGTAAGCTAAAACCAATTTAAATAAGTAAAGAATAAAAACCCAAAATAAAAGTAATTAAAGAGGCCCTTATTACAAACCCAAAACCAAAATAAGAATAACTAAGATTAAATTAAAATACTGAATTAGTTAATTTAAAACCCGAAACGCAGTCTTCGTGGCCACTCTGAATCCCTCCCAGCTCCAAGTCCACAGTCTAGGGCTCACCTGAAAGGATAGAAGGAAAAGGGGTGAGTTTTGGAAAACTCAGTGTGTAACATAATTTCAACCATAGACCAAATAGATTAGGCCTCAGAATCAGATTTAATTGGGCCTTAGCCCATTTCAGAAACCAGGTTAAGCCCATAGGCCCATAATAGATACAGATCAGATATTCAGAAATGCAAACATGAAACCCAACCCAGATCCATCCATACACCCCCGTACCAGCCATACACCATGTGGGGAGACTACTCGACCCACCCAACTGCTACACACTACAGATATTTGCAGCGAAGCTGCCAGATATAATTTGCAGTGAGGTTGCCAGATATTGTGATGAGGTCACCAGATACAGATATATAATATGTGGCGAGGCCACTAGATTGCAGCGAGGCTGCCAGATATAACGTGACAAAGTCACTAGATTGCAGCGAGGCTGCCAGATATTTTGTGACAAAGTCACCAGATTGCAGCGAGGCTGCCAGAACGCTTCCTCCATCATAAACCCATTTCCCCATGCAACAGATATATATATGCAACAGATGTACATGTTATGTCATATTATATACAAAATAGCATGCATCAGATATACATATTACAAGATACAACATACAGAAACAGAATATCATGTGTTTCATACAGATTTAGCCCTAGGGGTATCATGGTCATTTTGCACCTAGGGGTATAATGGTAATTTTCCACCCTTAGGGGTATTTTAGTCCTTTTTCACATTTTTAGAGATTTTATGCATATTCAGTTAAGTAATAGTCCATAGAAGTCTGTTTAAACTCAGTTTCCAGATTTCCCTTTTCAGCCCAAAAGCCCCTAATGGGCCCTACTTAGTCCACTAACGTCTTAAGCCCAATAAGCCTAATTTTATGCTCAGATAACCAATTTAACCGTACTACTATCAACAGGTCACCAGAATACCCTTAACGATAATTTTTTACCGATATGGGCTCGGAAGCCCATTGGTCCACCTTTGACCCATTAAAGCCCAACTTACCCAAATTGCTCAGAATTGCACCCTTCACAATTCTGTCACCGTCGAATCCAAGATTGACCATAACAGAGTAGCGATTACTCATAGGTCCTTTCAAAACTGACTTTTCGGTCACCCCCGGTTAGTTTTCGGTCATTACGGCCTTTGCCGTTCAAGTCTAAGAGGATATATGGTACACACCTGTTAACTGTCGGAGCGTTGACGAATTCCAAGTACGACGAGCCTACAATTGAAAACTAACGTTTTAGTCTAGTATACGATAATAAGTGAAAACCCATAAACTCATACTTAGAATTGGCCACATGGCCTAAGTCTCCAAAAGTCCCTACCTTCTGCCGAATATGGACTAGTTCTTGCTGCCCACCTGCATTAGCCTTCCAAAACTCTCCTGGCTGCACGTCTTATGTCCACACAAAGCGCTAGTCGATTTAAGAAGTGTCTCCAAACGCCCCCTTAATCACGATCTAATTAAAAGAAGGAATTAATTGAGACTAGAGAGAAATCGACCAAAAGAATGAGGAGTTTCGGTCAAGTAGAAACAACCGGTTCAACAGTAACAAAAGAAGTGTGGATGAACAAAAAGAAGATAATATGAAGCTAATGAGGAATCGGCTTTGATGAAACCAATAGAAGAGAAAAAAGAGTAAAAATATATAGTAGAACAAGAACCGTTTGCATGAGAACCAACTTCGGCTAATAGGGAAAGAAATCAAAGGAACAAATTTGAAAGAATAATTGCAGAGGATTTTGTGTAGAGAGAAATAAGCAACAAAAATAAAACAAAATAAAATAGTTAAAGAGGAAAAATAAATTCGGCTAATACCTCCCCCTTATTTAATTCCAAAAATCCTTTATTAAAGTCTCCCATCCACTTTAAATTCCCTTACTTGCTCCTTGAATTATGCTACTATCAGATTTAAATTCCATCCAAAACGAATTTGGATTGCTTCCAATTTCTTCCCTGATTTTAGCAATAATTGGATTTGGGTTTCATCCAAATCTCTTAACCGAATTAGCAGCACTCCATGCTGCTTTGACCGCTCCATCCTGCTGCTAGGAAGCGTCCTAGCCCAGCACGCCACTTCCCACGCGAGCCCAGCAAAAATAGCCTTCTCCTGCGCGCACTATCGCTCGAACCTGGGACCTCCAGGTAAGCCTAGCACGTTGCTGGCCACTGCGCCGCAGCTTTGCCTTCAGTAATATATCGTCCGTTATCGATAATTTTGGACAGAGATCCAAGGTTTACATATCAGTTTTGGAAAAAGTTACAAGAGGCTTTATGGACAGAGTTGAATTTTAGCACGGCTTTACATCCGCAGACTGATGGCCAGTCTGAGAGGGTGATTCAAATTCTTGAGGACATGTTGAGATGTTGTGTTCTCGAAGTTCAAGGTAGTTGGGAAAAATACTTACCGCTTGTCGAGTTCGCCTACAACAATAGTCATCAATCGAGCCTGAGAATGGCGCCTTATGAGGTTTTGTATGGACGAAAGTGCCAGACGCCCTTGTATTGGATAGAACTTAAAAAAATCAGATACAAGGGATTGACTTGGTCAAAGAAACTGAAGAAAAGGTTAGGGTGATTCGAGAATGCTTGAAAGCCGCCTCAGATAGACAAAAATCCTACGCTAATTTGAAAAGAAAGAGATCGAGTTTTAGGTAGGGGATAAAGTGTTTTTGAAAGTTTCCTCGGGGAAGAAAGTCCTTCGTTTTGGTAAGAAAGGCAAGTTGAGTCCACGATTTATTGGACCCTATGAAGTAACGAGAGAATTGAACCGGTAGCATACCATTAGCATTACCACGGGAACTAGAGAAAATTCATGATATGTTTCACGTATCTATGCTATGTCGATGCTGCTCTGACCCTTCAAACATGATTGCACTGACCGAGGTTGAGATTCAACCAGATATGACCTATGGTGAAGAGCCAGTTAAGGTTCTGGCTCAAGAGGTCAAGCAATTGAGAAACAAGAGTATAGCGTTAGTAAAGGTATTATGGCATTGACATGGAGTCGAGGAAGCCACATGGGAACCAGAGGAGGCGATGAGAAATCAGTACCCGAACCTCTTCAATGGTAAGATTTTTTAGGATGAAAATCCCTAAGGGGGAATTGTAACAACCCGAAATTGGGGTTACTCAGAATAGTGATTTTGAAATCAATTCCAAAGGTTTGAAAAAAATCATTTTAGAATTATTTTAGGCATTACGATATTTTTATAAAGGTTCATCAAAATTTTGGTGAATTAATTTACGCGATTGAGGGCTTAATCGCAAAAAATGACTAAATCGCATAAAAGGCAAAAGTTGTGTTTCACTAGAGAAAGGTGCCAAATAGCCTTGTAGCTTAATGTGGAGGCCTTTAATAGGAAAATAGGCCAATTTTTACAAGCTTGGCCGGCCATGGGAGTCAATAGGGACAAAGAAACAAGAAAAGTCAAATTTGGTGGAGTTAGGTAACTTAATTGACTAGAAATAATAATAATAATAATAACAATAAGAGCTTCATCTTTTTCATTCCTTCTTCTTCTTCACTGAAACATCCAACAAAAGGAAGGGTTTTTGAAGCTTAAAACTTAGCCAAGCTATCCTCTTACAAGTAAGTGATTCTAGTGGCATTTCTTAATGATTTTTGCATTTTTGGGACCCTTGTAGCATGGGCTACCTATTGAGGGGACTAATTTGCAAAATGGTTGAAATTTTAGAGTTTTTCCATTAATGAATAAGTGCTGTTTGCTAGAATTTTATGGAAGAAAATGAGTTATTTTTGTTAAATAAACAACTTTTGTAAAAGGGTGTTTATAGAAAACACCTAAATTGGACTTAGTTGTGAAATTGCAAAATAAAGAGTAGGTGTGTGAAATAATAGGAATTTTGGGTTTCCATAAGAGTGAAAAGAGTTTGGCTAGCCTTGGTTGATAAGGACATTCGATAAAAATCGATTTCTGAACCTAGCAGTAAAATGGTCATTTTGCCAAGGTCTAGAGGCAAAATGGTAATTTTGTCACATTATGATTCTTGATTTATTTAGGTTAAATTGGTGACTAAATTATTGAATTTTTATTGTTATATATCAAGATTTGCCAAATCCAAACCTAGACCGGGGAAAAGCCAAGCAAATCGATTAAACTAAAAATGTTGTTTTCCATTTTGTATATCGAGGTAAGTTGTAGGTAAATAATGCAACATTTCTAACTTTTATGCATGAGATCATTGTATTGGCATAAATTGATAAATTGTATCTATGAGATGCTTATGAGAGTATTATTTGAGCATGAATTGTTGAATGATGATGTTTAGTTATGAAAGGATAAGAACATGGGTAATAGAGCCCGGTTGAACAGCTGGAATAGAATTGGATATTCATGCTGTGACATTGGGTTATATGTGTGCTAGTGTAAGACATGTCTGGGATAGGCATCGGCTACATTATGAGAGCTAGTGTAAGACATGTCTTGTACATGCATCGGCTTTGAGATGAGAGCTAATGTAAGACATGTCTGGGACATGCATCAGCTTTGAGATGAGAGTTAGCATAAGACATGTCTGGGACATGCAGCAACCTCGGGATATACAAGCTAGTGTAAGACCTGTCTGGGACATGGTGTCTGCTTGTTGTGTGTCAGTGTAAGACCTATCTAGGACATGGCATCGACACCAATAGACGAGAACCAGTGTAAAACCTATCTGGGACATGGCATCGGCCTCGATACATTGAAAGTTAGTGTAAGACCTTTTTGGGACATGGCATCGACTTGATATGTGTGCTACCATGCCTGGGACATGGCATCAACTTGAGACCACATGGAAGGCTTCTTAAATATCCTTTCATATTCTAAATGGTTCAACGGGAAAACTCAAAATTTATGTTTAGTTGTGAGATATTATGATGATCGCTGTAAGTGGTGCAGGTGCTTAAGTGTAAAGCTTGAAATGTGAGCTCACTAGCAGGTTGTATGATTAGTAAAGGATGGAATCGAGTAAGTTATGTTGTAGCTATTCCTTGTAACATGCATGATTTGTGTTACAAATGAAAGTTTGTCATGACTTGGTAAATTGTTGCTATTTATTTACTTACGACTTACTAAGCTTTATGCTTACCCCTCTCCATTCCATTATCTAATAGTGCCACCTAGCTAGCTTGTGGATCAAAGTTTGCTGGATGTTTCGTTCACACTATCATCCCAAGGTCTTGGTATAGTTAGATTTAACATTTTTAGAATATGGCATGTATAGGACTCTATTCTTTTGTCAAGTGTCATGTTACTTTTGGCCAAATATGTTAGCTTGTATTAGAAATTGATTCTTTTTGTGTAATGCCATGAGTGATGGCTAACATTGAAGATTAATACATGGAAAAGTTGATGTTATTCATGAATGTGTGTACTAGAAGTAGAAATATGTATACTTGTTTGGATTGGTATATATATGAACATGTTGGGATGCCAACTTATGGCTATTGATTGAGTATGTAAGTCTTGGTATGTTTGATTAAGCATTTGGTATTGTTTCAGGATGGGAGAGAGGCTTTGTAAATAGCCTATTTTTTTCCACACAAGTAGACACATGGGCGTGTGTCTAGGCTGTGTGTGACACACGGTCTTCCAACGGGTGTGTGATTAGGTCGTGTGTCCCCTACACCTTAGGTTGATAAATTAAATGCCCCTCAGTATTCCATACGAGCATGAGACATGGCCATGTGTCTCAACTGTGTGAGAGACACGGCCAACACACTTGAGTGTGCCACGGTCGTGTGTCTGCTGACATCAGAAATAGAATGTCAAGGTTTTTGCACATGGGCTTTGACACGAGTGTGTCCTGGCCGTGTGAGGGACAAGGTCTAAGCACATGAGCATGTGCCATGCCATGTGAAAACCCCTGTAGGTGTGAAGTTAGAAAATAAATCCACATGGATGTAGGGCACGGGCATGTCCCTAGGTGCTTAGGCCGTGTGAGTTATACGGGCCATTAGCACGGCCATGTCTAGAGGTCACACAGGCGTACTGCCCTTCTACACGGGTGTGTGCCCTGTTTTTTTTTAATTTTCTTGAAAGCTTTCTAAGTATCCGAAATGGTCCTGGATCATTTGTAAATCATGATTTAGGCCTCACAGGCCCATATGATGGTTCGTAGGACATTGTTAGAAAAACTTTTAAATTGGGACGCAAATCAACGAGTTAAAATTGAATGGTTGCATTGGATTTAGTAAGGTAACTCCTCATACCCTGTGACGGCGTTGGATATGGTAAGGGGTGTTACAAGACCAAAGTTCATTGACAATGTGGCTTGATAGAACCTCAGGTCTTCTTTCATCTCATTCTTTTTTTGTTATATGGTGTTAAATTTTAATTTATCCTTTTCCCCCTAATTATATTTTTTTTAAAAAGTGGATTCAAGTTTGTTCGTCCTTTTGATTCTGGTTATTTTGGTGCCTCCGTTAAGCTTCAATTTGGTTACACTGTAGGGGTCATAACTGCTTTTTATGTAAATTTTCTCTATTTTTAATTTTATAATCAATTAGTTTATAAAAGCTGCTTGAAATTCTCTCCCTCCCCTTTCTTAGACTTACTTGGAGAAGTGATTAAAGTTTTCATCTATCACTTAGATAACAAGAGTTCAATATGTATCTTTTTTACTCCTCCCCCAATATAATAATAAGGTAACTTAGACCCAAGGTCACTAAACTATTGGTAATTTTATGTTTTAATTACTTAACTTTAAAAAATTACAAAATGGTCACTAAATTATTCGAAAGTTTTTATTTAAATCACTAAAATCGACGTTGTATGGCCTTCTCTGTTTGCAACGTCTACACCAATCAAAAACTCTTATTCCCTTCTATTCTATAGTTTAATTTTTTTTTTCATGAAATAGTTTTGAACTTTATGAATTTGTGACCCAAAAACCAAATAGCTTTCTTCTCCTATCTCCAACATTGACCGACAGATCGATTAGATCTAAGGTATGTTCTTCTACTTGGCGATGGATACTGATGCATCGTACAATCTTCGAATCATTGCTTGGAGCTTACTAGTGACTTAAACAAAAACTTTTAAATAGTTTAGTGATCGTTTTGTAATTTTTTAAAGTTGAGTAACCAAACATATACTTACTAATAGTTTAGTGACATCCGAAGTAGTTTACTTATAATAATAAAAGAAACTTTCTCTCTATATATATTATATCAAATTACTTTTCTAGGCTAGAAAAAACTAATTCTCATTAATTTAATTGATAGTTTTTGATCAAGTTCATCACAATAGTTAATTCGATTTAATATAGGCTACTAAATAGATTAAGTTGATTTATTTTGGTTATAAAGTTTTAGAATCATATCGTTGTAACTTGTATTTTAAAAATATATTTAAAATATATAACTTTTTTAGAAAAACTGAAATATTTTTTATACTTGAAGGAAATAAGAGAAAAGTGAGAATAAAATTAAAATAATCGATTTAATAAACTTAACTGATCAAATATACCAATAAATTGTTCAGCTAGATAGATTGATTAATCAATTAAAATATGAAGCAAATTAATTAAGTAGGTTTTTATTTATTTATCAACCAAATCAAGCAATTGTTGTCTCTTATGATTTCCCTATTGGGCTCTAAGGGAAAAATTATAATACAAATGGCAACTACCAAATAATGAAGTTCATCCAGGATTCCATGATGAAATGGATATGGAGTTCCTTAGGACTACATTTGGGAAACCTTACACTTTGCAAACCAATATATACATAAAAGGGAGTGCTGATGGAAAAATCATTGGAAGGGAGATGAAGTTTCATCTTTGGTTTGATCCTACGATAGACTTTCATTACTAGACCATTCTTTGGAGTCCTAAAGAGATCATGTGAGTATAATTATTTTAAATGAACTTTTTTTTTATATTTATTTTTCAAGCATGATATTTTTATTCAAACCTTTCTAAATATTTATATTTGGGGGTTCCCCTAAGTTGGCAAACGTATTTACTAGCATTTTGGTGATTTGAGGGTTTTTTCCAAAGTTGGAAATGATGTTTGTATATATTCTATTCTATTAATTGATTTGATATTTGTATCAGACTCCTAATGGATGATGTGCCCATAAGGAGGTATCCAAGGAAAAGTGAAGCAACATTTCCTCTGAGACCAATGTAGTTTGATACATGCTTTGGAGCCTTGTCCTATTTCTTCATTCTCTGTTTGAGTTCTGTTCGTGTGTTCGAGATTTTCCTCACCGGAGTTTTGTACTAACAATTTTAAGGTTCTATTTTCATGATGACTACTACAACACATGAAAGTGGAACACTAAGGAAGTTGGCTTCCAACTTTTTCAAGCTTGATTGGTTTGATGGTGGCAATTTTTAGTGGTGGCAAAAAAAGATACACATCTTGTTATCAAGTTTGAAGATTGCCTATGTTTTGCATACTCGAAGACTAGAAGAGAATGAAAACAAATCTATTGTTGCAACCCGAGAAAGGCAAAAATGCGACAAGGTAGATTACATGTGCATAGGCCACATATTGAATGGATTATACGATGGTTTGTTCGACACCTACCAGAAAAAGGTCATCGCTAAGGAATTATGGGACAAATTCGAGACAAGGTACATGACCGAAAATGCTACAAATGAGAAATTTCTTGTTAGTCATTTCAATAATTATCAATGATTGATGGTCATTCTATTATGGAACAATTGTATGATGTTGAAAAAATTGTGGAATCAATTTAAGTAATTTGATATGAAAATGGATGAAACGATTGTTGTATCCTCCACTATAAACAAACTTCCTCTGTCTTGGAAAGACTTTAAAAAAAATCTAAAACATAAAAAAGAGGAAATATCTCTTGAGGCTTTGGCAAATCATCCTCATAGTGAAGAAGAATATCAAAAGTAAGATTAGAACATTGATTCTGAAAATGTCAAAGTGCATGTTACGGAGAAACTATAGACTACTAAGCCATCCAAGAGAAAGTTCAAACATTTTGATAGAGAACCTAACTTTGAAAGGAAACAAAAGGGCTCATGCTATTAGTATGGTAAGCTGAACATTTCAAGAATGAATGTCAATTTTTTAAGAAGAAATCATCTTCTAAGGCTAACAATAACGAAAAGTTCATTGCATGATTTCTGATTTTAATATCACACATGATGATAATGTAACATCCTGAAATAGAAACAGAATAGTGGTTACGAAACCATGAATCCGAGATAGAAAAATTTATTCTGATTAATTTTTATGATTTACCAAGTGAATAGATCCATGTGTTAGAATATTGATAGAAAATTTCATGAATTGCATGTTTAAATTGCCTATTAGGGCTTAATGGCAACATTTGATAAATATGAGTTCTGGATAGGAAATGATTAAATTGAAGAGCATAATTGAATAAGAGGTCCTTAAATGGTAATTAGACCATTAGGTTTTCATGAGCAAAAATGGACATACATAGATAAAAATAACCAAAGTTCTAATGAAGGGCATTTTAGTCATTTGGTAATTAAAAGGAAATAAAAGGGAAAAAGATGGCAAAATAGTTATCATCTTCTCCATAGGGCCGAAACTTCATGTATCACCATAGCTAGGGATTCTTCAACTTCTCAAGCTCATAGTAAGTGCATCCAAGCCCCGTTTTTAATGTTCCTAACATTTTTGAAGTCTTGGTAACTTGATTTAGCTTATTCTAGAAATAATTTAACCTAGGGTTCATATTTGGAAAAATACTCATAGGTGAAGTGTGTTTATTTTGATGTTTTATGATAAAATATGAGGTTTTAAATTATGTTGAACAACTTTTGCTACTCGATTTTAAGTGAAAACGAGTAAAACGACATAATTGGTAAAAATACCTAATGTTCATAAGTACATGTTAGAGTGAGAATTTGATGTTGCCATTGAGGGAAAATGATCAGCATGTCCTAAAACATAAGAATTAGGGAAAAAGTTTAATTTCCGAGCTTTGGGGAAAAAGTGTAAATATGCAAAAGTTTAGGGGCAAAATCATAATTTTGCCAAAGTTAGAGTTAAGGACTATTTTGATAAATGTAAGTATTAAATAAGCTAAATTTACTAATTATAGATCAAGAAGAATAAAATTTGGGGATAGATCGAGGAAAGAAAAAGGTAGAATATTAAGTTGTCAAGTTGATCGTATTTTACACCGAGGTAAGTTTACGGTAAATAAATGCAATATTTCAATATTTTATATTAATGTTGTTAATTTCTAGCATATATATATATTTATTTTACGAGAATATTCCAAGTTGAATTAAAGATGAGGTAACAGAGAAAAAGTATCAGACAGCCCTGTTTGAACCTTAGGAATGTATTGGATATGAAATGTCATGACATTTTGGGTTGAGACAGTTGAGGAACATCATGTAAATCCATATTAGACATATGACATTGGCAGGTTGAGATAGTTCAGGAAAATCCCATGTAAGCCAATATCAGATATATGGCTTTGGCAGGACAGGGAACATCCCATGTACGACCATGCCTAGATCATGGCATTGGCAGCCTATTATCAGGCAGGAAAACCCAAGTATCCTAAGTATTCCAAACGGTTCATTGGGCTCATATACAGGCTATGTGTAACACCCTTTACCCGAAACCGTCGCCAGAATCGAGTAATGGGCGTTACTAGACTTACTGGAGATCGGATTTTTTTTAATCAAATTAATGAAATATTACTCTTCCCTAGGGTTTTCTATGGTAATACTAACCCTTCGGATGGTTAGGATTCGAATCCTATCGCATCGGAAGCTCGGAAAATTTTTCACTTTTAAAACAACGTCACATGCCCGTGTGACACAAGGCACGGCCGTGTGATAAGGCCGTGTGGCCCTCACACGCCCATGTCTAAAGGCCGTGGAACATTCTGACTTACTCGACACGGCTACAAACTATATCACACGCCCGTGGGAACAGGCCGTGTACTTTCACACCTCGTGGGGTTGGCTCGTGGCTCGACCACGGCCTAGGCACGCCCGTGCCTCTACCCCGTGGAGTATTCTGTCAAATTCCACACGGCCGAGACACACGCCCTCGTGCCCTGCCATGCAGGCCGTGTCAGGCTATTTACCAAGCCTTAGCCTCTCTGAAACACCATCACAACTACATTTCATTCATATTAACCAATTCCAATGACATACATTCGAAAACTACATTCATATCCCATTTACAAAACGAGTTACACGTATTCATCCTTTTCATTCTAATCACTAAATAACATTTGTACAAAAATTAGCTAACTATACATGCCAGTCTCAAATTATCAAACCATAGCACATACTCAACGGTAGCTTGATAGTGTGAGACGAGCCTCCTTGGATCACAAATTCCAAAATTCTCTTTACTTGACAATCTAAAGGAAAAAGGAAAGAAAAGGGGAGTAAGCTACAAGTAGCTTAGTAAGACATAAGCAAATCAATAGCCAAATACACAATAATTAACCAAGATGTTGGTTCTAACATAACAGAGGTGCAATATTGGTGTACTTACTCATGCATAATCTTACCACAATATCCAAACATAGACATTTACATTTATTTTGTATTCAACTGATTTCTAATTTTCAACCTGCACAATTACTTCACATAATCAAGTTAATTTCCCCGTTGAACATTCAGAACAGAGACGGATATACAGAGGTTAGCACCGAAATGCTTCACAGATATATGGCCGAAGCCAATCACAGAAATATGGCATAAGCCAACAGAGTATGTAGCCGAAGCTACCAGAATATGCAGCTGTAGCTACCTCAGATCACAGATACACAGACGTAGTCCACGGGTCTGCTCACATAAGCTGACAGGTGCTAGTACACCCAGCACCCGGGATACAAAATCAGACAGATTCAGAGCCCTCAAGTGACATGTCACACATATCCGAAAACATTCTTATAGTCCAACCGGGGTTTATCAAAATAATCACAATTACACATTTACTTAATTCAATATCATATTCACATATTTTCACATCGGAATCATCAAATAATTAACAATGATGCAGATGAGCTATAATTTACTTATGACTTACCTCGATAACAAATCGACTAACTCGTGCTATTCTACTATCTTTTCCTTTCCTCGATTTCGATCACCCTCTCTTCTTTCTTGATCTAAATAAATGCATTTAACACATTTATCAATATTCTATCCAACACATTCATAAATCGGACTTGTTGGGCAAATGACCATTTTACCCCTAGTCTCGAAATTTTAATTTTACTTCATTTTCTTGCATTTGAAACTCAATTAGCTTCTTTTATCAATAAAATCATCCAAAATTCACTCACATTCATCTTCTTATGAGCAACTTTTCTCTTTTCTAATTTTAGTCCCTTAGGGACGTTTTTATCAAAAATCACTTGTAAAAACACGTAAATAACACATCAATAACTCAATTACTACCAAAATTCATCAAATAACAACATTTCTCTAAAATGGGCAATTTTCAAACCCTAATTTCTTTTCAAATAAATAGCAAAATCATGAAATTCAAGCTTCAAGGGACTCAAAAATATGAAAATAATTGAAAACGGGGTTGAAATACACTTACAATTTGATTGACAAAGCTCAAAACCCCTTTAGCAATGGTGGAGAGAAATTCGGCAGCTCAAAGAAGAAGAAGATGAATATTTTCATTTTTTTCCTCATCTTTTATGACAATTTTTATCAATTGGTCAAAAATGCCCTTAGCCATGTTTCTTGAAAATTTCTCTAGAATTACCTTTTATGTCCATCCTATTAACTTATGGTATAATTGCAACATAAACACTCCTACATTCATATCACAATTCAATCAAGTCCCTATTTCATCTAATACTCATAATTTCCCCTATTTGCAATTTAGTCCATATTTTCCAATTAATCACAAAAATAGTAAATTTCTAAACAATTTTCTCACAGAACTTAATCGATAAACCTATGCAGTATAAAATTCACAAAATTTAACTTATCCCTCTAGGATTTGTGGTTACAAAACCACTGTTCCGATTAGGCCCTATTTCGGGCTGTCACAATCTTCCCATCCTTTAGGGATTTTCGTCCCCGAAAATCTTACCAGTAAATAAATGTGGATATTGAGTCCTCATAGTCTCTTCCGTTTCCCATGTTGCCTCTTCCATTCCATGACGTTGCCATAATACTTTTACTAACTTAATCTTTTTAGTCCTTAACTGTTTTACTTCTCGTGCTAGAATCTCAACCGGTTCTTCATCATATGACATATCTGATCGAATTTCAATCTCAGTAGGTGAAATTAGATGCAATGGATTCGACCGGTATCGACGAAGCATAGAGACATGAAATACATTATGAATTCTCTCCAATTCCAGAGGCAAAGATAACCGATAGGCAACTGGACCTATTCTTTCGATTACTTCATACGGACCAATATAACGCAGACTTAATTTACCCTTACGGCCAAATCTCAAGATTTTCTTCCACGGGGAGACTTTCAAGAATACCTTATCTCCTACTTGGAACTCAATTTCTTTCTTTTTCAAATCTGCATACGACTTTTGTCGATCGGATGCTGCTTTTAAACAATCCTGTATTACCTTCACTTTGTCCTCTGTCTCTTTTATCAAATCTGTCCCATGAATATGCCTTTCACGGAGTTCAGTCCAATACAACGGAGTCCGACCTTTTTGCCCCTATAGAGCTTCATACCGTGCCATTTTAATGCTCGACTGATAACTATTATTATACGCAAATTCAATCAAAGGCAAATATTTGTCCCAACTACCTTCAAACTCTAAAACACAACATCGTAACATATCCTCTAACACTTGAATCACTCTTTCCGATTGTCCGTCTGTCTGAGGATGAAAGGCAGTACTAAAATTTAATTTGGTACCTAATGCCTCTTGTAATTTCTTCCAAAACCTTGAAGTAAAACGAGGATCTCTGTCGGAAATAATAGACACAGGCACACCATGCAGTCTAACATTTCAGAGACATACAACTCCGCTAATTTGTCCATAGAAAAATCCATTTTCACTGGAATAAAATGAGCTAACTTAGTTAATCGATCAACTATTTCCCAAATAGCATCTTTCTTTCTCGGAGTTAAAGGCAATCCAGAAACAAAATCCATTGTAATTCTTTCCCATTTCCACTCGGGAATCATAATTGGCTGTAATAATCCAGAAGGCAATTGATGTTCTGCTTTCACTCTCTGACACACTAAGCATTTTAACACATATTCAGAAATATCCCGTTTCATACCCGGCCACCAATACACTTTCTTTAAATCCTGATACATTTTCACACTACTAGGGTGCATTGACCATTGACTATCATGAGCTTCATGTAGAATCTTCTGAATCAGTTCAGTATTTTTCGGCACATATATCCTATCACAAAATAACAAACAACCATCGAAATTTATTCGAAAATCAGAACTATTGTCAGTTTCACACTGAATCCGCTTTGCTAACAAATCACTGTCAAATTTTTGGATTTCACAAATTTCTTGTAAAAATAATGGCTTTGCCACTAATTCGGCTATCAACAAACCCTTATCAGCCAACGACAAATTCACATTCAAAGCCCTCAAGGCAAACAGAGATTTTCTACTTAAAGCATCCGCAACCACATTCGCTTTACCCGGATGATAGTCTATTATGAGCTCATAGTCTTTCAGTAATTCTAACCATCTCCGTTGTCTTAAATTTAACTCTTTTTGAGTCATCACATACTTCAAACTCTTATGATCGGTGTACACTCTACACTTTTCACCATACAAATAGTGTCGCCAAATCTTCAAAGCAAAAACTATAGCGGCCAGCTCTAAATCGTGAGTCGGATAATTCTTTTCATGTGGCTTTAGTTGTCGAGAAGCATAAGCTATTACCTTTCCTTCTTGCATCAAAACACAACCAAGTCCATTTAAGGACGCATCACTATAGACAACAAATTCCTTTCCCGACTCCGGTTGCACTAATATTGGTGCCTTTGTTAAACACTTTTTCAACCTTTCAAAACTTTGCTGACAATCATCCGTCCATATAAATTTGGCTTCTTTCCGCAACAGTCTCGTAATCGATGAAGCTATTATTGAAAAGCCCTATACAAAACGACGGTAATATCCGGCAAGGCCCAGAAAACTCCTAACTTCAGACACATTTTTCGGAGGCTTCCATTCTACAATTGCAGAAATTTTACTCGGATCCACTCGAATACCATCTCTTGAAACTACATGTCCCAAAAATCCCACTTCATTAAGCCAAAACTCACTTTTACTGAATTTAGCATAAAGTTTCTTTTCTCTCAAAATTTGCAATATTATTCTCAATTGCTCCGCGTGCTCGGTCTCGCTTTTAGAGTATATCAGAATGCCATCAATAAAGACTACCACAAATTTATCTAAATAAGGTCTGAAAATCCTGTTCATCAGATCCATGAAAATGGCTGGAGCGTTAGTCAATCCAAATGGCATTACCAGAAATTCATAGTGACCATACCAGGTTCTAAAAGCAGTCTTAAACACATCAGATTCCTTAACCCTTAATTGATAATATCCAGACCTCAAATTAATTTTTGAAAATACCGAGGCATCTTCAAGCTGATCAAATAAATCGTCAATTCTAGGCAACGGGTACTTGTTTTTCACTGTCACTTTATTAAGCTGACGATAATCAATACAAAGTCTCAATGTTCCATCTTTCTTTTTGACAAATAAAACCGGAGCACCCCAGGGAGAATAACTTGGTCTCACAAAACCCTTGTCAGTCAACTCTTGCAACTGTGTCTTCAACTCTTTTAACTTGGCTGGCCCCATTCTATACGGAGCAATCGGTATCGGAGCAGTACCCGGAAGCAATTCAATACCAAACTCTATTTCTCTGTCCGGAGGTAATCCAGGCAATTCGTCGGGAAATACATCCAGATATTCACATACTATCGGCACAGATTCAATTTCCCTTTTTGACACTTTAGTGTTCAATACATAGGCCAAATATGCATCACAACCATTTTTCAAACATTTATAAGCAGACATTGCCGAAATTATTGACGAAACACAATCTGATTTATCCGTTTCAATTCGGAGTAT
Organism: Gossypium stocksii; assembly: GCA_020496765.1. Taxonomy (NCBI): domain Eukaryota; kingdom Viridiplantae; phylum Streptophyta; class Magnoliopsida; order Malvales; family Malvaceae; genus Gossypium; species Gossypium stocksii. The sequence goes on from CM035621.1 coordinate 55,199,837, forward strand.
TTCACCAACACCACAATTCAATTCAAGGATCTTTCGTCTACAATCTATCTTAACACCGTGCATGGTTAACCAATCCATCCCTAAAATGACATCGAATTCATCAAAAGGAAACAACATCAAATCAACAGGGAAACAGTGACCATGAATCATCAAAGGACAGTTCTTACAAATTTGGTTTACTATCATATGTTTTCCTAATGGATTCGACACCTTAACCACGAATTCAGTGGACTCGATACACAAATTCTTGTCAGGCACTATTTTCACACATATATATGAATAAGTTGATCCCGGGTCAATTAATGCAAAAACAGAATCATTACAAAGAGAAAATGTACCAATAATTACTTCAGGCGAAGAAGCTTCTTCACGAGCCTTTATAGCATATGCTCTTGCTGGAGTTCTCGGTTCAGATCTTATAGTAATATCTTTCTTTTCACTTCTGCTGCTATTTCCAGATCCCACATTCTTCGATGGTCTTCCTCTACTCACATTACTTGGTTTCACATTTTGAGATCTCTCCAACTCTTCTCTTTCGGGACAATCTTTAACGAAATGATTTTGGGACCCGCATCTAAAACAAGCTCGATTATACAAATAACATTCACCCATATGTCTCTTTCCACAATGCTAGCATTCGAGCCTATCAGATCTTACACTAACAACACTTGTTGCCGAAGTGGTTTGTCCCTTTGGTTTAAAACGTTGCTTACCACGGTCTCTCTGAGAAAAATTTACCGAAGCATTTGATCGAGAACTCATCTCTCTTGATTTCTTCGATTATGATTGAAATGATTGGCCCATCGACCTCTTTCTAGAATCTCTAGCTTCATTCTCAGCCTTCTTTTTATCTTTGCTTAATGCTTCAGCCTTGACGGCTCGTTCAACTAATACTACTAACTCTTTAATTTCCAAGATTCCCACAAGTAATCGAATGTCTTCGTTCAGTCCGTCTTCAAATCTCTTACAAAGCATTTCTTCGGTGGTTACCAGCTCTTGGGCATACTTGTTCAATCTAACAAACTCTCTTTCATATTCGGCTACTGACATACGCCCTTGCTTCAAGTTTAAAAATTCCTTCCGCTTTTGATCGATAAAGTACTGACTAATATACTTTTTATGGAATTCCTCTAGAAAGAAATCCCAGGACACTCTTTCTCTAGACACAATGGAAGTCAAGGTCTTCCACCAATAATAAGCAGAATCTTTCAATGAGACAGCACATTTCAAACTCTCATCGGGAGTACAAGATAATTCTTCTAACACCTTGACTATGTTTTCTGGCCAAAATTTAGCTTTCTCTAGATCATCATCCACATTAGCTCGGAATTCTTCAGCCCCATATTTTCTGATTTTATCTACCGGAGGCTTAGATAATCTTACCACTTCTGATTGTGGAGGAACTATGAGAACGGCTTGAGGAATAGGAGGGGGCGGAGGAGGTTGAGCATTCAGATTTGCCTGAATAAACTCTGTATACCAATTACTCATTCTATGGAGAAAGGCTTCCCGAGCCTCATCTCCCTGACCTTGGGTCTCAGGTCTACTCTCAACAGGCACTGTCCCTTGCGCGAGAGCAGGCACATTACTCTGAGCATCATCAACAGTATCTCGATTGGGATCCATTTACTACAATAAAAACATTTCAAAACCATTAGGAGTTGTCACACTATCAAGTCTAAAAATTGGCATGTATAGACTGACTATTACACTGACTTCACTAATTCGAGAATCGACTAAACCATGCTCTAATACCAATTAAAAATGTAACACCCTTTACCCGAAACCGTCACCAGAATCGAGTAATGGGCGTTACTAGACTTACCAGAGATCGAATTTTTTTTTCAATCAAATTAATGAAATATTACTCTTCCCTAGGGTTTTCTATGGTAATACTAACCCTTCGGATGGTTAGGATTCGAATCCTATCGCATCGGAAGCTCGGAAAATTTTTCACTTTTAAAACAACGTCACACGCCCGTGTGACACAAGGCACGGCCGTGTGATAAGGCCGTGTGGCCCTCACACGCCCATATCTAAAGGCCGTGGAACATTCTGACTTACTCGACACGGCTACAAACTATATCACACACCCGTGGGAACAGGCCGTGTACTTTCACATGCTCGTGGGGTTGGCTCGTGGCTCGACCATGGCCTAGGCACGCCCGTGCCTCTACCCCGTGGAGTATTCTGTCAAATTCCACACGGCCGAGACACACACCCGTGTGCCCTGCCATGCAGGCCGTGTCAGGCTATTTACCAAGCCTTAGCCTCCCTGAAACACCATCACAACTACATTTCATTCATATTAACCAATTCCAATGACATACATTCGAAAACTACATTCATATCCCATGTACAAAACGAGTTACACGTATTCATCCTTTTCATTCTAATCACTAAATAACATTTGTACAAAAATTAGCTAACTATACATGCCAATCTCAAATTATCAAACCATAGCACATACTCAACGGTAGCTTGATAGTGTGAGACGAGCCTCCTTGGATCACAAATTCCAAAATACTCTTCACTTGACAATCTAAAGGAAAAAGGAAAGAAAAGGGGAGTAAGCTACAAGTAGCTTAGTAAGACATAAGCAAATCAATAGCCAAATGCACAATAATTAACCAAGATGTTGGTTCTAACATAACAGAGGTGCAATATTGGTGTACTTACTCATGCATAATCTTACCAAAATATCCAAACATAGACATTTACAACTATTTTGTATTCAACTGATTTCTAATTTTCAACCTGCACAATTACTTCACATAATCAAGTTAATTTCCCCATTGAACATTCAGAACAGAGACGGATATACAGAGGTTAGCACTGAAATGCTTCACAGATATATGGCCAAAGCCAATCACAGAAATATGGCATAAGCCAACAGAGTATATAGCCGAAGCTACCAGAATATGTAGCCGTAGCTACCTCAGATCACAGACACACAGACGTAGTCCACGGGTCTGCTCACATAAGCTGACAGGTGCTAGTACACCCAGCACCCAGGATACGAAATCAGACAGATTCAGAGCCCTCAAGTGACATGTCACACATATCCGAAAACATTCTTACAGTCCAACCGGGGTTTATCAAAATAATCACAATTACACATTTACTTAATTCAATATCATATTCACATATTTTCACATCGAAATCATCAAATAATTAACAATGATGCAGCTGAGCTATAATTTACTTATGACTTACCTCGATAACAAATCGATTAACTCGTGCTATTTTACTATCTTTTCCTTTCCTCGATTTCAATCACCCTCTCTTCTTTCTTGATCTAAATAAATGCATTTAACACATTTATCAATATTCTATCCAACACATTCATAAATCGGACTTGTTGGGCAAATGACCATTTTACCCCTAGTCTCGGAATTTCAATTTTACTTTATTTTCTTGCATTTTAAACTCAATTAGCTTCTTTTATCAATAAAATCATCCAAAATTCACTCACATTCATCTTCTTATGAGTAACTTTTCTCTTTTCTCATTTTAGTCCCTTAGGGACGTTTTTATCAAAAATCACTTGTAAAAACACGTAAATAACACATCAATAACTCAATTACTACCAAAATTCATCAAATAACAACATTTCTCTAAAATGGGAAATTTTCAAACCCTAATTTCTTTTCAAATAAATAGCAAAATCATGAAATTCAAGCTTCAAGGGACTCAAAAATACGAAAATAATTGAAAACGGGGTTGAAATACACTTACAATTTGATTGACAAAGCTCAAAACCCCTTTAGCAATGGTGGAGAGAAATTCGGCAGCTCAAAGAAGAAGAAGATGAATATTTTCATTTTTTTCCTCATCTTTTATGACAATTTTTATCAATTGGTCAAAAATGCCCTTAGCCATGTTTCTTGAAAATTTCTCTAGAATTACCCTTTTATGTCCATCCTATTAACTTATGGTATAATTGCAACATAAACACTCCTACATTCATATCACAATTCAATCAAGTCCCTATTTCATCTAATACTCATAATTTCCCCTATTTGCAATTTAGTCCATATTTTCCAATTAATCACAAAAATAGTAAATTTCTAAACAATTTTCTCACAGAACTTCATCGATAAACCTATGCAGTATAAAATTCACAAAATTTAACTTATCCCTCTCGGATTTGTGGTTACAAAACCACTGTTCCGATTAGGCCCTATTTCGGGCTGTCACACTATGTTACAAGAAAGTTCAGGTAAAGGAATGATAAATAGGAAAGCTAAATAGTAAGTAGAGAAGTAAAATAAAAATTTTGTTAGTTGATGGTATAATATGAGTATATTTATACTTGGTGAATGTTGTCATTTATTTACTTGTAAACTTACTAAGTATTGTAGCTTACTCCTTTTCCTTTCTCTCTTTTATAGTGTAACCAAGCCAATTTGAGGATCGTAAGGACATCAGAGTTCGTCTGACACTATCAAAGGCTATCTCAGTATTTTATAATTTGAAATGTTTTGAGTTATGGCATGTATAGGGACTTGGTCATTTTGTGTGTATGTCCTAATGAGAGGATTAAAGAATGGCATGTGAATACTTGATAGTGATTGGCTATTGTATGGCTACGTAAGAACATGATTTGATGTTATGTATGCCTAAATGATAGTTTATGCAAAGAAATTAGGAAAGAGTAAAAGTTGGCCATGAAACAGTTTTGGAACAGCAGTAAAGACGTGAATTTGAAAAATCACTAAAAATTGTAAAAATGGATTTAAATGGTGAATGAGACATATAATTAAATATCATTGAGTCTATTTTCATAAGAGTGAAACAGAGTAAGCAAACGAAGTCTTTATTTTGAGATATTTAAATTACTGTGAGACTAGTTCAGAGGGATTTCGTGATCCCCTGTTGTGAATTTAGAAATTCACTAAACATTGTACAAGGAAAATTATGAGTCATAATTTATAGGTATAGATTCATTAATGAGTCTATTTTTAGTAGAAACAATTGGAAACACTAAATGAAAACTGTACTATGAGATAATTTATTTTTAGTGAAGAGAGGTTAGGTCCACTGGGCTACAAAATAGGGGAACATTTAACTAATAAACTGTACTAATTGGCCACACCAAAAATTCTGGAAATATTATGGTAAGAATATATATGAGTCTAGTTTCAGGTAAAATTTACAAATTTAAATTTTGGGCATTTTAACTCGAGTTATAATTAATTTAGTGACTGTTATGCAGGTGGACAGTTTATTGTAAACGGTGAAATTAATTGTTTTAACTTGTGTAAGTAATTGGAAAATTTTTAAATGTTCCTGGTTTGGTCCCGAACCATTCTAATTGCTTGTTTAGGGCCTCGAGGGCCAATTTTAGGGATATATTGGATGAATGTGAATGAATTAATTTTAAAAGAAAATTTTTATGCCCCGAACTAGTAAGGTAAGTCTGGTAATGCCTCGTGCTCGACTATGACGACAGTCTCGGGTAAGGGGTGTTACATTTATTTGTATCAGAGCAAGAGTTTAGTCAGTTCTCGTAATGTTCAGTATGAGTAAGAGTCTAGCTATACATGCCATACTTATATATTGATAGTGTGACGACTCCTGACGATTTTAAAATGCTTTTCTTTTATTGTTATGGATCCCGAACTAGTTTGTGCAGATGATGTAGAAAGTAATGCACCTGCTCCCGCAGAAGAGACTGTGCCACCAAATAGTAGTGAAAGGCCCGTTATAGTTAGTCCGGGAGGAGGGGCTCAAGAAGCCTTCTTCTAAGCTATGAATGAATGGTTTGCCGAGTTTGTTCGTACGAATCCAGCTATCAGACCTCCACCCCCTCATGATTCTCAGACTACCCATGTAGCTTTCCCAGTCACAGATACAGTCAGAAAATAGAAGCCACCAATTGATAAAATTAGAAAACAAGAGGCCGAAGAGTTTCGGGCTACTAAAGATGATGATGTAGAGAAAGCAAAATTTTGGCTTGAGAATACTATCAAGGTCTTTGACGAATTATCCTGCACACCTGAAGAGTGCATGAAGTGTATTGTATCACTTTTACAAGATTTGACCTACCAATGGTGGAAGACGCTTGTGTAAGTAGTACCGAAAGAACAAGTTACCTAGAATTTCTTTCAGGAGGAGTTCTGTAAGAAATACATTAGTCAGAGGTTCATTGACTAGAAAAGAAAGGAATTCCTTAAACTAAAGCAAGGTAAGATGACAGTGACTGAATATGAACACGAATTTGTTAGACTCAGCAATTATGGTCGAGAGTGTATGTCAACCGAAGCTATTATGAGCAAGAGGTTTGAAGATGGGCTCAATGATGATATTCGACTATCAGTCAGTGTTCTAGAGATAAAAGAGTTTGTTGTTTTAGTTGACAAAACCTGTAAGGCAGAGGAGTTGCTAAAAGAAAAAGAAAAAGGCAAAGCCAAAGCCAAAATTAAGATGCAAGATACGAAGAAAAGACAAATGAGCAAGTCATTTCAGTCTACATCCAAGAGGCCTAGAGAGTTCTCTACTAGATCAAAATTTTTATCTGGGTATTCGAGTAGGAACAGAGATAACAAAAATATGGGTTCGAAAGCTTAGACTACCTCGATTGCGAGTGTAGGCAGTATTCGACCGTGCAGACCAGAGTGTCCACGATGCGGTAGAAGTCATTTTGGCTAGTGTCGAGCAGATGAGAGTGGTTGTTACAAGTGTGGTGCTCCAGATCATTTTATGTGAGAGTGTCTATAAATGGTTAAAAAGGAAGAATTACAGAGTGCTAGGTCCTGGAATGTTCTAGTCCGAGGTAGACCACAGAGAAACCTGGGCACAGGGGCAGGTAATAGAGGTGTGTCTAGAGATTCAGCAATGAGACCAGATGTTAAAGCACCTGCAAGGACCTATGCCATCCGTGTTCGTGAAGAGTCATTCTCCCCCGACATAATTACGGGTACATTTTCTCTTCATGATGTTAATGTTTTTGCTTTGATTGATTCGGGTTCGACCCATTCCTATGTTTGCAAGTATGAACATATCCATAAAGTCTACTAGATTTATGATTAAAGTATCAAACCCATTGGGTCAGCATGTATTAGTAGACAAAGTATGTAAAAATTGCCATTTGATGATTAGAGGTTACTGTTTTTCGGTCGACCTCATGCTATTGCCATTTGATGAGTTTGATGTGATTCTTGGTATGGATTGGTTGGCTACGTATGATGTGATAGTGAATTGTGGAAAGAAATTCATTGAGTTGAAATGTGAAAATGGTGAAAGTCTTCAGGTTAATTCAAATGAATTAGATAGTTCAATTGCCATGATTTCTGTTATGTCTACTCAGAAATGCTTGAGGAAAAGATATGAAGCTTATCTTGCTTTTATGTTGAATACTAAAGATCCAGAGTTGAAAATTGAATCAGTGCCTATGGTATGTGAGTTTCCTGATGTGTTTCTAGAAGAACTACCAAGTTTGCCTCCTATAAGAGAAGTTGAGTTTGGTATTGAGTTGGTTCTGGGTACAACACCCATTTCTATTGCTCCTTATAGAATGGCTCCAATGGAATTGAAAGAATTGAAAGTTCAGTTGCAAAAATTAACAGATAAAGGCTTTGCAAGACCTAGTTATTCACCATGGGGTGCACTAGTACTTTTTATAAAAAAGAAAGATGGTTCGATGAGATTGTGCATAGATTATTGGTAGCTTAACAAGGTAACTATTAAGAACAAGTATCCACTGCCTAGAATTGATAATTTGTTTGATCAATTGAAGGGAGCTACTATGTTTTCCAAAATAGATTTGAGATTCGGATATTATCAGTTGCGAGTTAAAAAGTCAGATGTTCCGAAGACTGCTTTCTAGACTAAGTATGGACATTATGAGCTCCTTATGATGCCATTTGGCTTAACTAATGCTCCTGCCATTTTCATGGACTTAATGAACTGAATTTGACCTTACATGGATAAATTTGTAGTTGTGTTCATTGATGATATCTTGATTTATTCTCATGATGAGACTGAGCATTCAGAGCATTTGAGAATAGTTTTACAGACTTTGAGAGATAATTAGCTTTATGCCAAGTTTAGAAAAAGTGAGTTCTAGTTACAGGAAGTCATTTTTCTTGGACATATAATCTCAGGTAAAGTTATTAGAGTTGATCTGAGCAAGATTTCAGCCATTGTTGGTTGTAAGCCTCCTAGGAATGTATTAGAGGTCAGAAGTTTTCTTGGTCTCGCCAGTTATTATAGACGATTTATAGAGGGATTTTCTATGATAGCTACCTAATGACAAGATTGCTACAGAAAGATGTCAAGTTTGAATGGACTAAAAAGTAAAGTTTTGACTAGTTAAAGGCATTGTTGACTGAAGCTTCTGTCTTAGTACAACTAGAACCAGGTAAAGAGTTTGTGATTTACAGTGATGCGTCCTTGAATGGACTAGGTTGTGTACTTATGCAAGAAGGAAAGGTAATTGCTTATGCTTCTAGACAGCTAAAGCCACATGCGAAAAATTATCCGACACATGATTTAGAATTAGTTGCCATTGTATTTACGTTGAAAATCTGGAGACATCACTTGTATGGTTAGAAGTGTCGAATATTTACTGATCATAAAAGTTTGAAATACTTGATGACTCAGAAAGATTTGAACTTGAGGGAAAGAAGATGGCTAGAGTTGATTAAAGATTATGAACTACTGATTGATTATCACCCAGGTAAGGCAAAAGTAGTTGTTGATGCTTTGAGTAGAAAATCTTTATTTGCATTAAAAGCTTTGAAAACTAGTTTAACCTTATCAAATGATGGTTCTATCTTAGCCGAATTAAGAGCTAAGCCAATGTTTCTTGAAGAAATTTGTGAAGTTCAGAAAGATGACAGTAAGTTGTAAGCCAAAAGAGCTCAGTGTGAGTCGGCTATAAAGTTAGATTTTCAGATCAGTTTTGACGGTTGTTTAATGTTCAGAAATTAGATATGTGTACCAAAGAATGATGAGCTTATTCGAAAGATTTTAGAGGAAGCACATAGTAGTTCCTTGTCTATTCATCTAGGTAGTACAAGGATGTATAATTATTTGAAGAACATGTACTGGTGGGTAGGAATCCAGAGAGATATCTCAGAGTTTGTTTCTAGATGCTTGATCTGTCAGCAGGTAAAAGCCGAACATCAGGTACCTTCAGGTTTATTACAGCCTGTGTTATTTCCTGAGTGGAAATGAGACCGAGTTGCCATGGATTTTGTGACAGGATTACCGTTGACACCGAGAAAGAAAGATGTAGTATGGGTTGTAATTGATAAGCTGACAAAGTTGGCTCATTTTATTCCAGTTCGTATGGATTATTCACTTGAGAAGTTGGCTGAGTTGTATATTTCAGAGATAGTCAGATTGCATGGAGTACCATTATCGATTATCTCAGATAGAGACCAGAGATTCACTTCGCAGTTTTGGAAGAAGTTACAGGAAGCTTTGGGCACAAAGTTGAGTTTTAGTACAGCTTTCCATCCTTAGACCGATGGTCAATCAGAGAGAGTTATTCAAATACTTGAGGATATGCTTAGATGTTGTGTCTTAGAATTTCAAGGTAGTTGGGAGAAATATTTTTCGTTAGTAGAGTTTGCTTATAATAATAGTTATCAGTCGAGATTGAAGATGGCACCTTATAAAGCTTTTTATGGATGTAAATTTCGCACACCTTTGTATTGGATAGAGCTTAAAGAAAATTAGGTTTACAAGGTTGATTCAGTTAAAGAAACTGAAGAGAAAGTGAAAGTTATCAGAGTTGCTTAAAAGCAGCTTCAGATAGACAGAAGTCTTATGCAGACTTGAAAAGAAAAGAGACTGAGTATCAAGTTGGTGACAAAGTGTTCTTGAAAGTATCCCCATGGAAGAAAGTCTTTAGATTTGGCCAGAAAGGTAAGCTAAGTCCACGTTTTATTGGACCGCTTGAGGTTACTGAAAGAGTTGTGCTATTAGCATATCGGTTAGCTTTTTTGATAAAGTTAGAGAAGATTCATGATGTATTCCATGTGTCTATGTTACATTATTACCGTTCTGATCTGTCACATGTGATTTCACAAACAAAGGTTGAGATTCAGCTAGATATGACTTACAGTGAATAACTGGTAAAGATTCTAGCTTGAGAGGTCAATCAATTAAGGAACAAAAGTATTGCACTTGTGAAACTATTATGGAATAAGCATGGGGTAGACAAGGCTACATGGGAGCCCGAAGAGGCTATGCGAAAACAGTATCCAAACCTATTCACAGGTAAGATTTTCGGGGATGAAAATCCCTAAAGGGGTGGAGAAATGTAACATCCTGAAATAGGGCCTAAATAGAACAATGGTTGTGAAACCATGAATCTGAGATAGAAAAATTTATTCCGATTAATTTTTATGATTTACTGAGTGAATAGATGCATGTGTTAGAATATTGATAGAAAATTTCATGAATTGCATGTTTAAATTGCCTATTAGGGCTTAATTGCAAAAGTTAATAAATATGTGTTCTAGATAGGAAAGGATTAAATTGAAGAGCATAATTGAAGAAGAGGCCCTTAATTGGTAATTAGACCATTAGGTTTTCATGGACAGAAATGGACATACATAGATAAAAATAACCAAAGTTTTAATGAAGGGCATTTTAGTCATTTGGTAATTAAAAGGAATTAAAAGGGAAAAAGATGGAAAAATAGTTATCATCTTCTCCATAGGACCGAAACTTCACGTATCACCATAGCTAGGGTTTCTTCAACTCTTTAAGATCATAGTAAGTGCATCCAAGCCCGGTTTTTAATGTTCTTTTCGTTTTTGAAGTCTCGGTAACTTGATTTTGCTTATTCTAGCAATAATTTAACCTAAGGTTCATATTTGGAAAAATACCCATAGGTGAAATCTATTTATTTTGATGTTTTATGATAGAATATGAGGTTTTAAATTATGTTGAACAACTTGTGCTACTCGGTTTTAAATGAAAACGAGTAAAACGACATAATCGGTAAAAATATCTAATGTACATAAGTTCATGTTAGAGTGAGAATTTGATGTTGCCATTAAGGTAAAATGATCAGCATGTCCTAAAACATAAGAATTAGGGAAAAAGTTTAATTTTCGAGCTTTGGGGAAAAAGTGTAAATATGCAAAAGTTTAGGGGTAAAATCATAATTTTGCCAAAGAGTTAAGGACTTTTTTTGATAAATGTGAGTAATAAATAAGCTAAATATGCTAATTATAGATCAAGAAGAATGAAAGTTAGGGATAGACCGAGGAAAGAAAAAGGTAGAAGATTAAGTTGTCAAGTTGATCGTATTTTTCACTGAGGAAAGTTTACGATAAATAAATGCAATATTTCGATATTTTATATTAATGTTGTTAATTTCCAGCATATATATATATATATTTATTTTATGAGAATATTCCAAGTTGAATCAAAGATGTGGTAACAGAGAAAAAGTATCAGAAAGCCCATTTGAACCTTAGGAATGTATAGGATACGAAATGTCATGACATTTTGGGTTGAGACAGCTGAGGAACATCCAATGTAAGTCCGTATCACATATGGCATTGGTAGGTTAAGACAGTTCAGGAACATCCCATGTAAGCCCATATCATATATATGGCTTTGGCAAGACAAGGAACATCCCATGTAAGACCATGCCTAGAGCATGGCATTGGCAGGCTATTATCAGGCAGGAAAACCCAAGTATCTTGAGTATTCCAAACGGTTCATTGGGCTAATATACAGGCTATGTTACAAGGAAGTTCAGGTAAAGGAATGATAAACAGGAAAGTTAAAATGTAAGTAGAGAAGTAAAATAAAGATTTTGTTAGTTGATGGTATAATATGAGTATATTTATACTTGGTGAATGTTGCATTTATTTACCTGTAAACTTACTAAGCATTGTAGCTTACTCTTTCTCTTTTCTCTCTTTTATTTACTTGCAAACTTACTAAGCATTGTAGCTTACTCCTTCTTTTTTCTCTCTTTTATAATGTAGCCAAGCCAATTCGGGGATCGTACGAGCATCAAAGTTTGTCTGACACTTTGAAAGGCTATCTCGGTATTTTGTAATTTGAAATGTTTTGAGTTATGGCATGTATAGGGACTTGGTCATTTTTTGTGCATGTCCTTATGATACGATTAAAGAATGGCATGTGAATACTTGATAGTGGTTAGCTATTGTATGGCTAATTAAGAACATGATTTGATGTTATGTATGCCTAAATGATAGTTTATGCAAAGAAATTATGAAAGAGTAAAAGTTGGCCATGAAACAGTTTTGGAACAGCAGCAGTGACGTGAATTTGAAAAATCACTAAAAATTGTAAAATTGGAATTAAATGGTGAATGAGATATAGAAATAAGGCTTATTGAGTCTATTTTCATAGGAAAGAAACAGAGCAAGGAAAGGAAGCCTATATTCTAATATATTTAAATTCTTGTGAGACTGGTTCAGAGGGATTTCGTGATCCCCTGTTCTGATGTTATAAATTCACTAAAAATTGTACAAAAAGAATTATGAGTCATAATTTATTTGTATATCATTAGAAATAAGTGGAAACACTAAATGAAAACTGTACTATGAGATAATTTATTTTTAGTTAAGAAAGGTTAGGTCTGCTAGGCTGAGAAACAGGGAAAACTTTAACTAATAAACTGTACTAATTGGCCACACCATGTAACATCTCGAAACAGGGCCTAAATGGAATAGAGGTTGCGAAACCACGAACCTGAGATAGAAAAGTTTATTACAATGAATTATCATGATTTACCGATTGACTAGATGCATGTGTTAGACTACCGATAAGAAATTTTATAGATTGCATGTTTAATTTGTCTATTAGAGCTTATTTGTAAAAGTTGCTGTAACAGCCTGATTTAGGGCCTAAATGGAATGATAGTTTCGGAACCATGAATCCGAGGTTAAAAAAAAATTATTTCGATTTAGTTTTAAGGTTTATTTATTGATTGAGTAATTGTGTGAAAATTTTGCGAAGAAATTTTATGTATAGGTGCCTAATTTGATAATTAGGACTAAATTGTAAAAATTGTAAAATGTGAGTTCTAGATGTTAAAGGGGATTTAATTGAAATGAGTTCTTAAAGTGGAGGTCCTTATTTAGAATTAGACCATTGGATAATTTGGTGGACAAAAATGGGCATGAATAGGACAAATTTGAAAGAAAATCCTTTAAGGGCATTTTTGTCATTTGGTAATTAAAAGAATTACAAAGGGAAAATAAAGCCAAAATTGGTCCATATTCTTCATGGAGGCCGAATATAGCATGGGGGAAGCCATGGTTAGGGTTTCCAAGCTTTCCAAGCTCAATAGTAAGTCCGTTCTAGCCCTGTTTTTAATGTTCTTTACGTTTTTGGAATCTCGGTAGCTCGATAAAGCTTATTCTAGCCATAATTTAGGCTAGGGTACATATTTGGAAAAATACCCATAGGTGAAAAGTGTTTATTTTGATGTTTTATGATAGAATATGAGGTTTTAAATTATGCTAGACAACTTGTGCTACTCGGTTTTAAGTAAAAACGAGTAAAAGGGCTTAATCGGTAAAAATACCTATTGTTCGTAAGTACATGTTATAGTGGGAATTTGAGGTTGATGTTGGTAAATAAATGATCAGCATGTCCTAAAACATAAGAATTTGGGATAAAGTTTAACTTCCGAGCCTTGGGGCAAAAGTGTAAATATGCAAAAGTTTAGGGGCAAAATTGTAATTATGCCAAAGTTTAAGTTAGGGACTCTTTTGAATAGTACATTAATTAAATAAGTGAAATAAGATGTTTTAGATCCCGGAAAATGAGATTTAGACCTAGAACGGGAGAAAAATTGAAAATCGTGAAATTTGGTAAAATGGTCGTTTTGGCATCGAGGTAAGTTCATATGTTTAATAAGAAATTAATTATGCATATTTAGATGTTAAATTGGTATTTTAGCTATAAATATTTTAGTAGTGAATTTCAGATATAGTAATTATTGTTCGATAATAATTCGACATTGAAAAGATAAGTTATAAAAGGTTACATTTAAGCCCATATCTGAAATATGGCCTTGTATGATATTGAGAAAGTATAGAAAAACATAGTTTGAAGGGGATAAGTTGAATCGAAGAGGATTCGATAGATAAAAAGTATCAAAAATCCCGTTTGAACCTTAGGAATGTTTGGGATACGAATGTATGACATTTGGGGTTATCAGACAGGACAGGAATAATCCATGCAAGTCTATATCAGACATATAGCTTTGGAAAGACAGGAATAATCCATGTAAGTCCATATTAGACATATGGCTTTGGAAAGACAGGAATATCTCATGTAAGTCCATGTCAAGAACATGGCATTGGCCAACTATTATCAGGCAGGAAAACCCGAGTACCCGTAGTATTCCAAGTGGTTCAACGGGCTAATGCACATGTTAAATTACAGGAAGGTTCAGGTAAAGAAATGATAAATAGGTCCAAGTGAGTTCGTAAGAACACCATAGTTATTAGTTGAGGAAACTTTCAACAAAGGAAAGGTAATTTATGTTTATGAGTTTTCAGTTTACACCATGAGAATGACATAAGTTGAAATATCTTAATATCAGGAAGGAATATGACTATGATCAGTGAGATGATGTAGGCATGCAAGGGAAATTAGTAAGTGATGAGCCTATAGTATATAGAGCCTTTGGTAAGGCCATAGATAAGTAAGTTGGGAAAGTAAGAATTTAGCAGTATTTATTCAAGCTGAAACAGCTTAGTAGTAAGCTAAATTTATTGTTACTGCTTATTACTTACATGTGAGCTTACTAAGCTTTATAAGCTTACTTCGTTTCCTTTCCCATATTTTAGAGTACTTAAAAGCAAGCTCGGGTTGGAGGTCGTCAGAGATCGCTTCACACTATCGACTATCAAGTTACCAAATGGGTATCTTTATTTACAAATGTCCTAGTTTATGGCATGTATAGGGACTTAATATTTAGTAAGTGTCAATTATGATATGGCCAATGTATGGCAGGTAAATATTTGATAAGTATTAGATATTGAAATAGCTAATTAAGAATATGTTTTGATGTTATGTATGCCTAAATGAAAGTAAATACATGGAAATCATGAAAAAGTGAAGTTAGCATTAAAACAGTATTAGATAGCAGCAGTGACGTGAATTTGAAAAATTACAAAAAAATAGTAGACATGGAATTAGATGGTGAGTGAGATATAGAATTAAATATTAATGAGTCTATTTCCATGTGAAAGAAACAGGGGAAGCAAAGGAGTTGTAAATTATGAGTTATAAGAATTTGAGTGAGACTGCTCCAGATTGATTATGCGATCTCCTATTCTAAATTTAAAAATTAACCATAAATTTTACATAAATAATTAGAAGTTATAGTTTATATTCCTAGATTTCTTATTGAGTCTAGTTTGTAATAAAGCAAGCGGCATTGTTATTTGAATTTGGTACTGAGAGAAATCCATTTCGTAGTGAATAGAGGTCAGGGCAGTTGAGTAGTGAAATAGGGGAAATTTTAAATAATAAACTGTACAAATTGGCTAAGTCAAAAATTCTAGAAAACAATTAGTAAGAACATATATGAGTCTAGTTTTAGAGAAAATTTACAGAATTGAATTTCAAGTTGCGAAACTCGAGTTATGATTTTTTTAACGATAGTGACGCAGTTGGACAGCTTTATTGTGAAACAGGGAAATGATTTGTTTTGTTCCATTTAAGTAATCGGGAAATCTTCATTAATCCTGGTTGGTCCCGAATCATTTTAATTGTATGATTTAGGGTCTCGATGACCCTTTTTAGGGACATATTGAATGAATGAAAGTAAATTAATTTTAGAAGCAAATTTTATACCCAGGTTGAGTAAGTTAAGTCCGATAATGCCTCGCGCTCGACACCGGCAACGGTCTCGGGTAAGGGGTGTTACACACCAAAAATTCTGGAAAAATTATGTAAGAAGATATATGAGTCTAGTTTCAGGAAAATTTTACAGATTTAAATTTTGAGTTTCATAACTCGAGTTATAATTAATTTAGCGACTATTACGCAAGTGGACAGTTTTCTTATGAACAGTAAAATAAATTATTTTAATTTATGTAAGTAATTGGAAAATTTTTAAATGTTCCCGGTTTCATCCCGAACCGTTCTAATTGCATGTTTAGGGCCTCGAGGGCCCGTTTTAAGGATATATTGGATGAACGTGAATGAATTAATTTTAAAAGCAAAATTTTTATGCCCTGAACTAGTAAAGTAAGTCTGGTACTGCCTCGTGCTTGACTCTGGCAACGGCTCGGGTAAGGGGTGTTACAGATAATGCATGGTGGATTCATATTGGAGCAACCAAACATGTGTGCAAAGATAAAATTATGATCACAAAGTTCACACAATATGAATATGAAAATGTCTAGTATACAGGAAATTCTTCCACGGCATCTGTAACACCCTATACCTAACTTGAGTTACCAGATCTAAATATCAGATGTTACAAAACTTAAACACTTAACAATTTTTTTTCAAAAACCATAAACTCATTCTAAAACATACTTCTTATTCATTTATTTAACGTTCTTAAAACAAGATTAATGAAGAGAATGCTTAATAATTAGATTACATTTTCAAAAGCAGCATATGTTGTTACAACTTAAAACTTTGTTAAAGACAAAATTCTCATGGCGTAGAGTACTACGCATCCTATTCCTATGGTGTCCCCTCTATGCATAATATCACAACTCGAACTGCTACCATAGCCCATTCCTGGCTTGGTCCCTCATGGCGTACCAACTCTTTAACCAGAACCTGCATTACGAATAGATGCTTGTAAGTTCAAACGAACTTAGTGAATCTTAATCGAAGTTACCTTTGAACATTTATTATTTAATTCCTCAACTTGAAGATTCTAGATTTCTTTTCAATATTTAGTGGATACTTTTCTAATATCGGATGCATACATATACGGCAACTTCCATACTTGACCACCATATACACAATTCACTCATTAAGAAGATTATAGATTTCACCACTCAATATGAATCTCATTTCCTTTTCAGAAACGAATGCATTCCTTGAAGGATATTCATACAGAATCTACTTTTGACGAATTCTCACACAAATAAATGTTGAACACTTCACCCAGGATGGTGTACTCCCTGATACTATTCTTGGCGGATGCTTATACTAATTGATCTTTTAAGGTGAACTTCATACGAATCCTACCTTTGGCAGATTCTCATACTAAATTTGGTAGCTACCAAGATACCAGTTGTAACACCCCAAACCCGATTGAGTTGATATGACCCGAATCTAGCATGCCACATTAGCCACCAAAGTGACTCTTTGTTTAATTCCCAAGCGTTCCTCCAGCACACCGCAATTTACAACATAAAGTTAATTTAGGTTATCACAATGCAACGGAAACAAACATGGATCGTAAGACATATTGAGAAAAGATGTAATGGCATAAAACATGTGATCACATAACACTTTCCTTGTACAAGAAAGAAGAGTTCATATAACAAAAAGTAAAGTTTTCAAGATCCACATATAAGTGACGATACCTGAACACTCACTGATTTGTCATCAATTTTAAATCAGTTTTGTTTTTCCTTTGTCCTTGTTGGTAGATGGTCCTACTAATTGGCGACATACATAAACAGACACATATCACAAAGTACATTGAATTCAAACGAACAAATAGCACATTGAATTCAAATGAACGAACATAGTTTCCTGGTCAATTAAACCTAGCTGTAACACCTCTAACCCGTATCCATCGCCGGACTAGGGTTACGAGGTATTACTAAACATTCGAAACAATTCACAAACATTTCACAACCTTATAAATCATCAATATCAAAACACATTCAAATAGTATTATTAGGTCCCTTTAGAAGTTCTACGAGACCTTATTTGTACTTTAGAAAAGAGTCGGGACTAAATTGATAACATTTGATAACCTTACGGAACATATAAAATATTTGCCTTTGGAACAAGGCACACGCCGTGTGGCTAGGCCGTGTGCTTTGCACAGCCGTGCCTCGCATCTTACCTTAGACCACGTGTAAAACTGACTAGGGTCACACGGTCTATGGACACGCCCGTGTGTCCAGCCCGTGTATCATCCTAAGTTAGCCACACGGTCACTAGACATACCCATGTGTCTAGCCCATGTGCTATACTGACCTCTATGACTATAAAACAAGGTCCACACGGTCACTAGACACAACCGTGTGTCTAGCCCATATGCCTGTAACACCCTAAACTCAGTCTAGAAGTTAGGCCTGAATCTGGCGTGTCACATTGAGGTGTTTTTCGAAAACCTTGTTTGCATTGAATACCCTTTTTATTAAAACTTGTTGCCATTTAAAACTTGTGTAAAATCTCAAATTTCGTATGCATATTTTTAAAACATGGTTTATTAAAAAATGTTCTCTTGTAAAATGTTATTACCTTTAAAACCTTAATTGTTACGGAAGCCTAATTCAAAACAGTTACGGAAACGTGATATTTTGAAAAATAGTTATTGTTTTGGAAAAACCGTCTCTGACTTCTAGCAATTATAAAACCATAAATAAAATCCCAAATGTAAAAACCAAAAAGTTTAAAAGGCCTTATTACAACCCAAACCGGAATAAAGTACTTAAAAGCAAATCAAGATAGAGCATAAGCAATGTGTGGCCTTCTCCGAGTCCCTCGCAGCACCGATCCTCCTAAAGCTAGAGATTACCTGCACAATTATTAAACAGGGTGAGTTTTATGAAAACTCAATGTGTAATCCCCTACCATATAAAACGAACAGTCAGTCACACAAAAGAATTAAATGTCTGGACCCCAGCCCTACTACAATTCTAGTATCAATTGGGCCTTAGCCCACTATAACAGACAGTACCAGATGGGCCTTAGCACATTACAGAATCAGAAACATTATCAGAATTAGAATCAAAATCAGAATCAGGTGGGCCTAAGCCTAAAACAGAATCAGTAACAGTGTAATGTAGATATGCAGAAAAGATTGGGCCGAAGCCTTATATAGAACAGATCATTTTGGGCCTTAGCCCTATACAGAACAGTGTGGGCCAAGCCCATAGTAGAATCAAAACAATATGCGAATGCAACCCCAACCCAGTCTAGCCATCACACCACCCGTACCAAACCAACACACCATGTGGGGAATAACTCGACCTACCCAGCCTTACACACCAATGACGCAGCCATGCTGCTAATAATAGATAACGTGGTGAAGCTGCCAGAATCAAAATACGTGGCAAAGCCACTACCACAGAACTTCCTCCAAATCGATGTCCTAACCCAATATGTCGTTTATGCTATGCTTAATCATCACACATGTATGCAGAATGGCCATGTTCAGTATCAGTCATTTAAACACATATTAAAACATATCAATCACACAACCACAGTCACGTCAATCAAATCACTGTCATACAAACACAGTCAAATCCGTCAAACACACAGTCCAAGTCAGTCATTTGCCCACAAGGGCAAAATAGTCATTTAACACCCTAGGAGCAAAATGGTAATTTTACCCCACACGGGTATCTCGGTAATTCTACCCTACAGGGGTATTTCGATAATTCTACCCTATAAGGGTATTTCGGTAATTCTACTCAACAGGGGTATGTTGGTAATTCTACCCTACAGGGGTATTTTGGTAATTCTACCCTACAGGGGTATTTTGGTAATTTTGCAACCCAGGGTATTTCAATAATTTCACAAACCAGGGGTATTTCGGTAATTTTACAACCCAGGGGTATTTCGATAATTTCACAAACCATGGGTATTTCAGTAATTTCACAAACCAAGGGTATTTTGGTAAGTTTGTAAATTAGGGGTATTTCGGTAATTTTGAAATACGGGGTATTTTCATAATTTGTAAACTGCGGTATTTCTATAATTTTGTAAACCGAGGTAAAATGGTAATTCTAGCAAATTAGGAGTAAAACGATAACTTTACAAATTAGGGGTAAAACGGTAACTTAACAAATCAAGGGTAAAACGGTAACTTTACAAATCAGGGGTAAAACAATAACTTTACAAATTAGGGGTAAAAAGGTAACTATAAAAATCAGGGGTAAAATGGTAACTTTACAAATTAGGGGTAAAACAGTAACTTTACAAATGAGGGGTAAAACAATAATTTTACAAATTAGGGGTAAAATAGTAATTTTGCGAACTAGGGGTAAAACTGTAATTTTACAAATTAGGGGTAAAACAATACTTTTACAAATCAGGGGTATTTCTATAATTTTTCAAAATCGAGGGTATTTCTATAATTTTACAAATCGAGGGTAATTCGGTAATTTTGCAAATCAGGGGTATTTCTGTAATTTTGCAAATCAAGGGTATTACAGTAATTCTACGCTATAAGGGTATTTCAATAATTTTATCAATCCCTTAGAAAGTCTACAGTCACCTCGAGCGACTCAAGTATTCTAAACAGAGATAACGTTAGAAATGAGCCTAAGGCCCATTCTCGACCCAAGTGGGCCCACATGCTCGTGTGGCCCTTTAGCCCAAAACTAGCCACAGATATGAGATTCACCTAGTCTAGTCCAATATTTACTACACAATCATACAATTTACCCGATTGGGCCCACGGGCCCATTGGGCCCACATGGCCCATTTTGGCATTTGCCGTTCTACAGCTAGAATAGGGTGAAGTACACACCTGATAGGTATCTGAAGTTAATCCACGCTCTGAACTCTACTATGCCTAGAAGCCAACAATAATCGCACATTTGACTCCCTAGGGGTGTGTCGATCAACTGCGGTCACCAACACCGTGACCCAACGACATATAGATCAACGAATGATCCAACACCTAACCCAAACGAGCATGCCACAACGTGCAAGGGATAAGCCAAGAAAGGTATGCCTACTCTCCTCATGTTTGCTCTATTTAAAGCCAGCTCCTCACCTATTCTCATGTTAGCTTCCCGATGTGGGATTCTCCATCAATCCACCAAAACTAAAGCATTAGCAAAATAATCAACCTTTGCGTGCAAAGGGATTCGAACCATAGTCCTCTCAATAACCATGTCACGCCACCACCACTACGACACAAGCTCCTTTGTATCATAAGTCCAACACATTTAACTTTAAAGCCCGCCTACTCACTTCCAGATTTATTTAAAGAAAAACCAAAATAAATTGCAAAAGCCAAGACTTGAACCTTGGACCCTCTTGCTTCCTTTATGGCATCACTTCCTTGTCCCCTAAGTGGTACCACTTTGCCATCACACCACACTCCTTTTTGTGCCTTATTTTATCCTGATTTATTTAAGAGTCATACCACTTGAGATCAGGGTTCCACTAAGGCTAAATCAAAATTTTTCCTATGGCCTAACTTGAACCCAGGACTTCATAGTACCCTCTAAACAATCCAAAATCACACATTTGAATTATTTAAGCCACCTTTTAACCGATCCAAAAATCAAGGCCCAATACTGCTAGGCCAAAAATTCGGGGCATTACAGTGCCAATCTGACCAAATTACCCAGAAAACAAGGGTCACATGGTTGAGTCACATGCCCATGTGTTCTGTCCGTATGGCACGAAATAGGCTTGGTTTAAGCCATTTTCTTACCCCAATTTGTCAAGTACCTACAAATCACATTATGCAACATTCATAACTTAATTCCAAACAATTTCATGCTTCAACACAATCAGCAATATGACCAAATTATTGACAACCAATTTATGGACAAAATCCACCTCAAATCATACCAATTTACAAGGCATAAACATAGCCAAACATTTGCTTCACAAATCATCCATGTACTAAATCAATTCATGCTCATAACTTACCAAACATCCACCATTTGGTTCATAACAAAATGACCATTTCCACATTGACCATATATGCATCATTTATCACATATCATCACAAGCATACCAAAACAAACATTTACACATAATTCACTAGACAAATAGCTTGGCTTAGCATATTCACAACCCAAAATATATAATCAAACTCCTTAGCTTATACATGCCATACTTAGTTATATATATACAACCACAAATGGTACCAATAGAGCATGGATAGTGCGATGAAGACCCTCGACGATTCCCGAGCCTTCAGTAGCTTCGATGATCTATAAAATAGTAATAAATACACAAGTAAGCTTAAAAAGCTTACTAAGTCATAAGAAAATAATTCAATAAACCAACTCAATAATAAAACATCCATTTACCCAAAATCAAACCATTCATAAACCTTTGTCCATGCCTTACCACATGGCTTATTCACATTCATGAACTTCAACCTATAGATTTAAAAAGGTTTCTCCACCTAGTCATTCTTAAATACTATGTACATCTTACATACCTGCTTATCCCATACAAATTTACTCATTTTCATAACCGAAGCTCATTTGTTGAACCATCTAAATTAAGAGCCAAATATATATATTTCATCCGATAAGTACTCATACCATGGCCCAAAGCCAAATCAGAGTAACTAATCTCGGAGCGCCTATACCATGGCCTATAGCCAAATCAAGGTCACTCTCGGAGCACCTATACCATGGCCCGTAGCCAAATCAAGGTCACTCCCGCACCCGTAGTTCCGATATCATGGCGTGAAGCCAAATCAACTCCTAGTGACATGTCACTACATTCCGGAACTAATCCTACGGTTCAACCGAGTTTTCTTACAATATATTTTCATACCATTCCCTTCCGTAACAACACATTCACTAATTCCATCTCATCCAGGATTTCATTCATCACATTTCATTCGATATTAATGCAATTCATAGCATTTATAACTAAATTACTACTTATGAACTTACCTCGAGTGTGATTTGTTGAAAAGAGTCGATTACTCGTCGACTTTTGATTTCCAGCAATCCAAGTCTGAATTTCGCTTTTCTTGATCGATACGTATTAAAAATATCTCATTCAATCACACACCCAATTAATCCAATCTAAGAACACAAAATTAGGGCATTTTGCAATTAGCCCTCATATTTTCACATTTTGACAATTTAGTCCCTATTTCTCAAAATCATCAATACACATAATTTCTTTCTTTTCATTCATAACTAAATCTTCCCTCAGTATAATCAAGCCCACATATTTCATAAATTTCATATTTTAGTCCCTCAATACTTTTTTCTCAATTTAGCCCAAAATTAGTTAAATTCATCAAAAATCCAAAGACAAAACATATTAATCTAACACATATCTTTCATTTAACACCAACTATCATCACAAAGCTCACCATTTCATCAATGGCACATCTTAAAAACATCATCAATTCCTTAAATTACAACATGGGCTTGATAGTAGACTAAGCAACAATCTCAAAAACATAAAAATCATCAAAAACCAAAGTCAAAACATACCTTAATCAAAGAAAACAAAGCCAAACCCTAGCTTGAGTTTTCCTTTCTCTTTTCTTTTATTTATTTGGCTATGAACACTTAAATAGCCATAATTTAATGCTTTTGTTTTATTACAAAACATGTTAATTCATACATTACCAAATTGCCCTTGTTTCATAAACCATATAAAACATATTTAATAAGGCTAATTATGACCACTCACGATTCAAATAGCTTAATTTCCATTTGAATCCTCCATATTTAAAAACCAAGATCAATTTAAACCTTTAACAATAAGCAACCAACTTTAACCTATTATACAATTTAATCCTTTTTCCACAATTCAGCATCCAACCAATTAAATTTTCATACGATACTTTCACACATGCTAACTCACATATTATAAACACAAAAAATAATATTAAAATATTTTTTTGACTCGGATATGTGGTCCCGAAACCACTAGTTTAACTAAGGTCTAAACCGGGTTGTTACACTAGTTGGACAGAGGCCTACCTTCACTTCTTAGGCTAGGTGTAACTGAAAATATATAGGATTTTTCCTATATACTTTTACTTAAATTTGTTGTTAAACCAAGTAATTGTTTAATAAATTAATGAAATATATGAAAATATGAAATTAGGACATAGAAATTATTAAAATGTGATTTTATAGTTTATTATATAGTTTTCATGCAGAAAATGGCTTCTTTTATATTAATATGAGCATATAATATTTTTAAGCTAAAAAGTGCACCATGCATGATTAAATTAAATAATAAAATATAAAGTTATATTTAATAATTTATTCAAATATATTTCATTAATAAATTGGGTTTTAATTAATTAAGTAAAATTGATTAATTAAAGTGGTTAAATTATATTTTCTGGTCCTCTAAATTATCTACTATTTCTGGACAGGTCTGAGAGCTTTATTCTAATTACAAAACCATCCAAATGGAGGACCAAGTCAACCCAAAATTCGATAGCACATGGATGGTCGTAAACCATTTTTTTGGTTTAATTATACAAGGTCCTTGAAGAGTTAAATGAATCAAAGATTTTCCCAGAGATTTGTTGGTGACCCAGTCTTAGCTCTGAGTTGTTGTGGCATTCAAATTGACCAATAATCAAGCAAAATCAGCCACATTTCCTCAATTCATGGTCGGCCACCCTTGGAAGAAGTTTCAAATGATGGATACTCCTATTTTTAGCAAACTAGCTCCCTTGCCTCACCTATAAATAAGAGCTCATTTCTCACTTTTTCAATCATCCCTCAATCCCTCACTCATTCATCGTTCTCTCTTCTCTCACTTTCTTAGCTTTCTTTCCCCCTCATGCCTATCATCATCCTTGCATAAGGATTCTTAGCAAATTAGCCTCTTAAAGAACCCTTGGTCGGCCACCTCGGAGAGCCATTAGCAAAGGAGCAAGCTAAGGAACGAATGAGCCCTCATTAGTTAGAGTCTTGGGTGACAACCACTTTGATTTGGGTTTAATCTTTCCTTTCTTTAATTTAATTCAATAATGTTTGCTATGTGTTTAATGTTCTTGTTTACAGCAATGACAGCTTAATTTTATTTAAGCTATGGTTGCTTTGATTGAATAATAATTATTTCACTCATGCTTATAATATTTGTGCCTCAATTGATCATGTTTTCAATAAAAATCAAGTCTGTATTTCGTTCATACGTGATTGAAATGCACCTGAATTAGCTGAGCGATCCTAACCAGACGATGGCTAATGGATGCCTAATTGAAATGTGCATGCTCAAATTAGATCCTGAGCCAATTAAATTGTAGGTGTAACACCTCTTACCCATATTTGACGCTGGAACCTGGTACGAGGCATTACCTAACTTAACATACTTAATCATACAAAATCGAGCCATAAATTTTCATTCCAACATAAAACTTTTCATTCGTATTCATAACGTCCCTATTATGTCCTACGAGACCCAAAACATACATAAAGAGTGGTTCGGACTGAACCGGAAGCTTTCGAACACTTGAAAAAATTCTGCTCAAAACAGGGCCACACACCCATATGGAAAGGAACATGCCCGTGTGGGCAAGCCATGTGGTCACACTGTGTGGTCACACGCGCCCAGGCCCCTAGCCCGTGCGGATTTTATTTTTTAGTTCAAACCTATAGGGGTTTTCACACGGCCTGGCACACACCCGTGTCTATGGCCTGTGTCCCTAACACAGCCATGACACGCTCGTGTCTCAGCCCGTATGTGAAAACCTTAACATTCTGTTTATGATGCTAGCAAATATTTTGGGTCACACGACCAAGTCACACGCCGTGTGCTAGGCCGTGTGGCAAATTTAATTCTCGCAATTAATGTACAGACTTCACAAGGCCTAGGCACACACCCATGTCCTGAGGCCATGTCCATCACACGGCTAAGACACACGGCCGTGTCTCTGCCCATGTGTTTACTACTGGGCAATCTATTTGGCTAAATTTGGATACAGGGGACACACGTCCTATTAACATGCCCATAGGGCTGACTGTGTGTCACACACAGCCTAGACACATGCCCGTATGTCTAGCCATGAGAACAAATATAAGGCTATTTACCAAGCCATTTGCCACACTAAAATGCAACCACACTTATATCATTTCCAACAATACATAGCATGACAATAATACACTTCCCTTTCATACTACGCTCATCATGCATATACTTCACACATTACTCATTCAATTGTGCAAGCTTGCACTTTCATGAATTTCATCATCATTGAATAAATATAAGTTAACTAGTATTGGCCAATTTCAATGGTCATTTACAAAATGAAATAAGTAACATCACTAGCCAACACATTGGCTAACCAATATGACATATAGCAAAATGACCAAGTTCCTATACATGCCATACCCAAAATAATCAAACTTTACTATACCCAAAAGAATAATTGATAGTGTGAATCGAGCTCTGACGTCTCTCGATCCCCGAGCTAGCTCGACGATACTACTAGAACAAGGAAAAGAGAGGGAGTAAGCATAAACCTTAGTAAGATTGCATGTAATAGATAACAACATAAAAATCTTGTAATAACATCGACATACTATGAATTAACACATAATTTCCAAGTGAACATTGACATGGCTTACTCATGCTCATTCTTACCAACCACATATCACATACTAGACTCATTTCTCGTAAGTTTCGCATATGTACTTGTATCATTCCATCATATAATTTTAGCCTTTTTCATATTTAACATAAACTTTAATTATTTTCCCCGTTGAACCCCTTGGAATATCAAAGGATACTCGAAAAATGTCATACACGTGGTAAGATGCTAATGTCATATCCTAGATATGGTCTTACATAGGATCACATGTCGATGCCAATGCCATATCCCAGATATGGTCTTATTCTTACATAGGATCACATGTCGGTGCCAATGCCATATCCCAGATATGGTCTTATACGGGATCTCATATCAATGTCGACGCCATATCCCAAATATGGTCTTACACGAGATCGTATATCAATGTCATGTCCCAAACATGGTCTTACACGAAATCACTATTTGATGCCGATGCCATATCCTAGATATGATCTTACACGGGATCTCAATTTGGTGTTAATGCCATATCCTAGATATGGTCTTATACGGGACCTTATTAATCTACTGTCGTGACAAGGGTATCCTTTCTATTCCTAAGGTTCAACCGGGACTTCGATATAGTATAAGTTCATCATTTCTTCATCGAGACCTCATTAACCAATTTCATAAAAAGAATATACATTTCATGCAATATCAAGCATTTAAAAAAAAAACCTAATAACATAATGTTGATTTATTACACACAAACTTACCCCGGTACCAAAATTTAGATAGTTGTTCAATTTAATCCACCACCTTGTTCTTTCCTCGGTTTAGGTCCGGAATTTGTGTTTCTTGATCTATAATGACAAATTTCACTTATTTAATTATCATATTAACTAAAACATCCCATGAATCATACTTTGGAAAAATTATAATTTTGCCCTTGAACTTTCACATATTTGCAAAATGGTCTATAGGCTCGTATGATGAAACGTGCTTATTTTCTTGGTTACCCAAACCTAGCTGAACCTATCTTAAGCTTATAATAGCTCACATTTTCCTTAAATTTAGATTTTTACTACACATTTCATCACTTTTACAAATAGGTCCTTTTTAAGAGTTTCCATGAAAAATCACCTAGAGAAAGATGTTCATCACATATCAAACTTCCATATTCCTCCATTAATCATCAAAATACATGCAAGTCATACATGGGTAAGCTTTTGAACATGAACCCTAGCTTAAAATATGGCTAGAAATAGCTAAATCGAACTACGAGGATCTCAAAAGTGTAAAGAATATTAAAAACGTGGCTAGGATGCACTTACTATCAAGTTTGTAGATGAAAGAAACCCTAGCTATGGCTTCTTGATAATTTCAGCACAAGGGGAAGAAGATGGATACCAATTTTGACTTTCTTTTCCCTTTTTATTAATTTATTAACTAAATGACCAAAATGCCCTTAAAGCCCTTCCTTGATATTTTTCCCTTCCATGTCCATTTTTGTCCATCATGAAAGATATTGTTCTAATTACTAAATAAGGACCTCTAATAAATTTTCTAATGCTATTTCATACTTAAAACTTCTAGAATCTCATATTTTCAATTTTTGCAATTTCATCCTTAAAGACAAATTGATCACTTAATGATAAAATTTCTTCATGAAATTTTCACACAACCCTGCAATCATATCATAGGCCTTAAAACAACCGTAAAACATATATTTCTACATCAAATTTATGGTCTCACAACCACTATTCTTACTAGGCCCTAAATCGAGCTGTTACAGTAGGTTGCATAACAACCCTGACCCGACTCTATTATCTGCATAGTTTTTAGATTTGTGTTATTAAATTTTTTCAAATCTGACACATCCCTATTACTTCACACGAATGCTAAGAAACCCTTAGTAAATAATGATCAGTAAAATGCATATTAACTAAGTAAAGGATTTCGAAAGGACCAAATATGGTTTCCAAACTCATGAAAGATCGAGTTGCCATGGAATGATTTTCGAATATTGTTAAGCATGCTGATAATAATTTGAGTTTAATTAAAGTAATTATCCTAGCTTATTTATGTTATAATTGTTGCTTATTGTGTTAATTCTACTAAAATCTATTTCATTCATATAGTTGCATGTTAGGATAAATCACATTAAGGAATCATTGCATTTAGATTAATTTTACATAATTTTAATCAACATTTCCAAATTAGGTTATGTTTTTTATTTACCAAGTTGTTAATATAATTTTATAATTAAGTGACTTAGCACAAACACAATCCCTGTGGAGACGATAACTTGATACTTATTTATTACTTGATAACAACTGTGTACACATGCACAAACCCTAGCGTTACAAGTTTTTGGCGTCATTGTCGAGGACTGTTAACTGTTGCCATAGTCATTTTTTGTGAAATTATTTATTTTGAATTTGGTTATTTCTAACCTTACTAACTTATTCTTTTTAATTTTTTTTCTTTCGATGTGTTTATGAGCATATATCAGATTATCAATTTACTCCCAGTAGACCCTGAAATTGAGCGAACTTTCAAACAAAGAATACGTGAACGAATAGCTCAAAGACAGAATACGATGGACCTTGGAAATCAACATCAAGACCAAGGTATTGAAGCCGATCAAGTACGAAATCCCATTCTTATTGCCGAAGATAAGGACCGATGCATCGAACAATATGATATGCCACTTTTTAGCGAGTTAAATCCAGGAATTAAAAGGCCAGGTATTGAGGCAACTTAGTTCGAATTGAAACCAGTGATGTTTCAAATGCTACAAACGGTGGGCCAATTCAGTGGTATGCCTATGGAAGATCCACATCTCCACCTTTGATTGTTTATGGAGGTGAGTGATTCATTCAAGATAGCCGGTGTGACTAAGGACGCACTGAGGTTAAAGTTGTCGAGCATGGCTCAATTCATGGCCACCAAATTCCATATCTACATGGCAAGAATTAGTAGAGAGATTTTTGGTTAAGTATTTCCCGCCTAGCACAAACGCTAAGTTGAGGAATGAGATCACAACTTTCCAACAATTAGATGATGAGTCTTTGTATGATGCTTGGGAGCGATTCAAGGAGTTACTTAGGAAGTGTCCTCATCATGGGATTCCTCATTAGATCCAATTGGAAACATTCTATAATGGTCTTAATGCACATACAAGATTAATGGTAGATGGTTCGGCGAATGGTGCAATTTTTTCCAAGTCTTACAGTGAGGCTTATGAGATCATCAAGAGGATTGCAAGCAACAACTATCAATGGCTAACAAATCGAGCAGCTTCAGGAAAACGTGTAGCCGGAGTTCATGAAGTTGACGCCCTCACTTCATTATTAGCTCAAGTATAGTCTATTTCCTCTATGTTAAAATAGTTTATCACTAATAATGCTAATAAAGTTTCTTTAGTGTATTTTGTGGGGAACCAACATCAGAATAGGAGTGGACAAGGACCCCAGTCCAACTTCTACAATCCTTCATGGCGTAATCATCCTAACTTTTCTTGGATCAACCAAGGAAATGGACTAAACAACTTCATACAGCATAGACCCAACCAATCTCAAGGTTTTAATCAGCAAGCTCTAAAACCACCTCAAGCTGAGTCATCAAATAGTTTGGAGAACTTCTTTAAAGCATACATGGAAAAGAATGACACTTTGATCCAAAGCCAAGCAAGAACACTAAAAAATTTGGAAAACTAAATCGGTCAGTTAGCTACGGAACTTCGTAATAAACCGCAAGGAACCTTGCTAAGTGATACTGAGAATCCAAGAAATTTGGGTAAAGAACATATCAAGGCAGTGGCATTGTGAAGTGGTAAGACTTTGGAACCCTGATTAATTGATGCCGAAGATGAGCCTATTGAAAAGGAAAAAAGTCAACTAGCTATTGAAGTTCCTACAACAAAAGAGTCAAAATTTACAAAGACTGATAAGGTAAGCCCTAACTTAGTGAATTCAGATATTTTAACATTTTCTTTGGATGCAGATTTACCTACTTAGAAGAGTTGTTTGATTCAACCTAAAGTTCTATCGCCTCCATATCCACAAAGATTGTAGCAACACAAGCAGAAACATGGGGCACAATTCAAGAGGTTTTCGGATGTTGTGAAGCAGTTACACATCAATATTCCATTGGTGGAAGCTTTAAAACAAATGCCAAATTATGTGAAGTTTATGAAGGATATACTATCCAATAAGAAATGACTGAGTGAGTATGAGACTGTTGCTCTGACAAAGGACTGCAGTACGTTCTTGTAGAACAAGCTGCTGTCGAAATTAAAACACCCAGGAAGCTTTACTATACCCTGTAACATTGGTGAATCTTACTGTAACGCCTTGATTTTCGAGATTTTTTGGGTTTCTGTGATTTTTGGTAAATTTTTAAAATTTTGGTGTTCTAAATATTGGAATTGAGTTTAAAAGTGTTAGTGGGCCTTTAGAAGGCCCAAGCCCCAGTTAAAACCCGGTAAAATATCAAGTTTGGATTTTAAGTGAATAGGAGACTTAGTTAAGTGGGCTTTTAAGAGAAACTTCGTAAATTATGATACAAGAAGAGCTTTGGCAAAGTGGCAAGGTGGCACCACTAAGTTCCTAAAAAAGTGGCGCCTGGGAAGGAATTAAGGTCTAGGCGTATTGTTACTTTTTAGTTTTTAGGCATGTGCTGGGCATGTGATCACTTAAATGAATTTCGGCTAGGGCCTTAAGAAGGTTGGGCCAATTGTTTTGTTAGTAATTCGGGTTAGTTTCTTTTCTTTTTATATCATGACAAATTAGGGTTAGCCACCTAAAAGCTTTCACTTTCACTTATCCTTCTCTAAGTTTTCACAAAAGCCGAAAACGCAGATTCTTTCTCCTCTGTGCCGATTTCTTCTTCCTCTTTTTCTCCTCCATTGCTTTCCTTTCCTTTTTGCTTTCTACCTCAGCCGAACATCCCTGTTACTCAAATCCATCTTTTCTTCAATTCCATCCTCCCTAAAACCACCATAGCCGATTGCCATAAAAGCTAAAATCCCAAAAACTTACCTCTTGTGCCGATTCCTCGAAGCCAATTCCCCCTATTCTTTTCATTCGTTTTGACCAAATTTCATCTTCTCTAAACCTTTAGTACCTGTCGGCAACACTACTCCAAGATTATAACCCCAAATCACCATCTTCTTCACTAGCCAAAAAGCCAAAACTGCCATAACCATAGGAGCTCATAGCCGAATCTTTAGATCTCTAAGATTCAAGTTTTTCTAGCATTTAGGGGATAGATCTACATCAGGTCTGAGTAGGAACATAAGGAGAAACTGTGGTAAGCACTCGTTATCTCAGATCTACATTATTTTGCGATTTAAAAAAAGCCGAAGTCCCTAAAATCTAGGGAGGCTGTCGATTGGGGCTTAGGGCTCTAAGGGTCATTAACCAATGATTTCTTTTGGTGATTAGTGTGTTCTAGAGGTGATTGATCGAAAGCTTGGATCTTTTGAACGACTAGATCTAGATCTAGTCATCAATTTCAGCAAAGGTAAGATTTTGAGGGCCTTAGGGGCATTGGCCGAATATGGGTAAGTGAATATTGGGATTGGTTGTTGTAATTTTGCAATCTAAGAATTATGGTAATCAATTGTATGACATCGTAGGGGATCTCTCTAGCAGTCGTCGCAAAATAGGTATGTATCGAACCCCTTCTTTAGTCTATTTCGGCAAAAGCTGAAATACCAAAATTCTGGCATTTTGTGGGCTTGTGAGTGTGCAATGCTCACAAGACATTAGAAATCGTTAGATCTGAAATCACAAGGTGGTAAGCTAGTCGCGTGTGGAATTTTGTATACTTCGGTAATTGGGCCTCGATGGGCTGTAAATGGGCCCAATGGGCTTACGGGCCCATATGGGTAAAAATATGCAATAAGTATGTTCTGTTAGACTGACGGATCGAAACTGCTAAAACTGAAAAGTTGGTTATGAAACTTGGACTAAATGGGCTTAATTTGCTAATAGAGACCGTAGGGCCCATTAGGGGTTTTAGGGCCTAATAGCTAAAATTGTTAAACTAAGCTAAATAGACTACCATGAAGACAAATGGATTAGTAGTGACTGTATTATGCATGAAAACCCTAAAAATTGATAAAATTACTAAAATACCCTTATAGGTGGAAAATTTCGATTTTACCCCCAGGAATAAAATGATTATTATACCCCTAGGGTTAAGTTTGACCCAAAATGCATGTTTTACTGTTACTATGTACTGCATGCCATTATTATCTTTTGCATGGGACTGGGATATTGATGGAGGAAGTACGGAAAGTGGCTTGACCACATACTGAAGGCCTTGCCTCAGTTTACTGTTATCCGAGCAGCCATGCTGCAACTGTGGAGTGTAGGACTGGGTAGGTTGAGTTATTCCCCACATGGTGTGTAGGGCTGGTACGGGTGGAGTGTAGCGGATGGATTTAGGCTGGGTCGGGCTTGCATACATGATATTATCTATTCTGCTCTGAAATGGGCCTATGAGCCATACTATTAACTGAAAGGGCTAAGGCCCAGTTTACTGTATCTGGATAGGGCTTCGGCCCAGTGGGCTTGAGCTGACTTGGGCTCTGGATGGGCATTCTATACACACTGAGTTTTCCAAAGTCACCCCCTTTCTTTCCATCCATGCAGGTGAGCCCTAGTTGGTGGACTTCGAGCTGGGAGGGATTCAGAGTGGCCACGAAGATTTAAATTTCTGGTTTTCAATTATTTCATTTTATTATTTATTTAGATTATTTAATTTTGGTTTCTGGGTTGTAATAAGGCCGCTCTATTTATTTTATTTTGGGTTCTTAATTCTTTAATTCTTTAATTGTTTTTAGCTTAAGTAGGACATTGTTTAAATCGTTTTGAAACCGGTTAGCTCTACGGCGCGTTTTTGTAAAAGTTACTTGTTTTCAAAATATTTCGAAAACAGAGCAAAGCTTCCGCAACATAAATGTTTTCATAAATAAATATCTTAAATACATTTAAACTTAATTTGTTGTTCATGGACAAGTCATAAGGTTAAAGTGTGGGAATGGATGTGTGCATGTCTAGGATTGCATCTCGGAAGAGCTTGGTACTTAAGTAGTCTAAATGACTCACCTTCTCTTCTCTTGAATCCTACCTGGTGCATAGTATCCATTCACTTTAAGCCATAACAAAGAAAGTCTGATTTTCTGATGCTTAAACTGTTTTTATAATAACATGTTTCCGCAACTACAAAGGTTTACAAGCTTTCGCAATTTTTCCATAAGATTTTACAAAGTTGTTTCGATTATTACAATGAATCACGTTTTGGAAAAAAATAAAGGTTTTATACAAGTTTACCGGTAAAAGTTTCTAAACATTAAGAAGGGTTTTCAATGAAAACATGGTTTTTGAAAAACACTTCAATGTGACACACCAAACTTTGCCGTAACGTCTAGGCCGGGTTTGGGGTGTTACATTTAGTTGTATTAGAGCTAGGTTTCAACAACTCGGTTGTGGATCGGGTCCAAAAACATTTTTGTAAAATTTTAAAACTTAGGCTCAAGAAGGGTATTTTTGGAAATCAATTTTTGAAAATGTAGGGAAACTTTTTTTTTCAAGCTGGTTTTCTTCAAAATATCCATGTTTTAAAAGTTTGCTTCTGAAAAGTCTCGAGTTTTTCTAAAATCTGGCAATTGAAGAAGTGGCACACTGAATCCCCGGCACCAAGTTTGTAAGTATTCCTGCTTTATATACTGTACTATACTGAAACAATACTGTAGATAGAACTAAGACCCTGCTATGATACTGTAGATAGGGTAGAACTGAAAACGGTAGAGACTGAGACTGTAGGGAAACTAAACCCTAGAGAAACAGAGACTGTAACTAGGCAACGTATTCGCGAAAACAACTCTGAAACTCTATCCTTACATAAGACATTTGTAATAAATAACTGAAATATTAACCTACTGTTATAAAATTCTAAAACAGATAAGTTGATATGAGTACGAGAGCTACTCGTGGATGAGGCCGAGGACGTGGCCGAGGCAGTACACAAGCTGGGTCTTCATCTTCGGAGCACATGCCAGCTGGTGGGGCACGACCACCACCAGTAGCTGAAAATGGGCCACACGATCGAGCCGCAGGGGACGACGCTCTGTCCCAGGCTATGTTGAGGGTTTTGGAAAGGGTTGTTGGAGCTAATGTCGGGCCTATTAATAGAGGGTCCATTTCTAAGCGACTCCGAGCTAACGGAGCAGAGGTTTACAGGGGCGTATCTGGAGTTGCCCCAAACGTAGCTGAGTATTGGTTGTAAGCTACGGAAAGGATTATGGAAGACCTGGACTGCTCAGTGGAGCAAAAACTGAAGGGAGCAGTGTCTCTACTACGAGATGAAGCATACCAATGGTGGATTACTGTGAGAGAGAGTACCCCAGCTGAGCGGGTAACCTGGGAATTGTTTAAGACGATTTTCAAGGGAAAATACGTCAGAGCCAGCTATGTAGATGCACGTAGGAAGGAATTTCTGAACCTGACCCAGGGCAATAGGTCAGTTGCTGAGTATGAGGCAGAGTTTCTGAGGTTGAGCCAGTATGCCAGTGAAATTGTTGCTACTGGGTACGAGCGCAGTGTTTGCTTTGAGGATGACCTCAGGGATGAACTAAGGGTGCTGATAGCTCCACAGAAAGAGCGCAATTTTGCTGCATTGGTAGAGAAGGCTAAGATAGCCGAAGAGGTGAAGCAAGCTAAACGAAAGAACTGCGATAGGGATCGAAACCGATTCAAGAGAGATGTTGGACCAGCTGGTGCTACAAATCGAAATGTTGAGAGAGCTAGGGTGGAGGAACCGGTCCGAGCAGTTTTGGTGAACACGGTTAGACCATAGCCTTGTGGAGACTGTGGTAGAGTGCATCTGGGGGAGTACTAGAAATGTACTAGGGCATGTTTTCATTGTGGGTCAAAGGAGCATAGGATCAAGGATTGTCTTCGGAGGCCAGCTCAGACTCAAGTTGCTGAACAAGGGGCTGTGCAACTAGTACGAGGTGGACCGCCACCACTGAGAGGGCGTGGACAAGGTCGAGGTGGCAATGGCCTTGGAGGTGGAGCACCTGGTAGGGGCACTGGTAATACTGAGGCTCGTCAACCAACTTTGGTTTATGCCACTCGTCACCGAGAGGAGGGTGATGCACCTGACATCATAACTGGTACGTTTTTTATCTCTAGCGTACCCTATACCGCTCTAATAGATGTGGGATCAACCCATTCATATGTTGCATGTGACATTTCTGGGTCGTTGGGTATGCACTCTATGGAAACTGTGAGTGGGGTAACTATGATGGTCCTCTAGGTCACTCAGTTAGGGTAGATAAACTCTTTAAGGAGGTGCCTTTAGAGACTCAAGGTAGGATCTTCTGTGGAGACTTAATGGAGTTACCATTTGGCAAGTTCGATCTGATCTTAGGAATGGATTGGTTGACTAATCATAGGGCAACTTTGGATTGTGCAGCTAAGAGGATGGTATTAAGGACTATAGAGGATGAGGAGGTAATGGTTATTGGAGAACGAAGGGACTACTTGTCCAATATGGTTTCAGCCTTAAGGGCTGAAAAGCTAATTCGCAAGGGATACAAGGCGTATTTGGCTTTTGTAAGCCAAACTAAAACTGAGAATGTGACTATGGAGACAGTCAGAACTGTTAGGGAATTTCAAGACATTTTCCCAGAAGAGCTTCCTAGATTACCTCCGAACCGAGAAGTCGAGTTTGGGATTGATTTACTGCCTAGAACAGGTCTAGTGTCCATCGTGCCTTATAGGATGGCACCAAAGGAGTTGGTGGAACTGAAAGATCAAATCCAAGAGTTGTTGGATAGAGGCTTCATTAGACCAAGTATGTCTCCGTGGGGAGCACCTGTGTTGTTTGTGAAGAAGAAGGATGGGACTATGCGTATGTACATCGATTATCGCCAGTTGAACAAATTGACGATAAAGAACAAGTATCCTTTGCCAAGAATTGATGACCTATTTGACCAGCTTAGGGGAGCTTCGGTATTTTCCAAGATAGATCTTCGATCTAGATACCATCAGCTAAGGGTAAAGGATGTGGATATTCACAAGACAATATTCAGAACTTGGTATGGTCATTACGAGTTTCTGGTTATACCGTTTGGGCTGACGAACGCACCTGCAGCTTTTATAGATCTGATGAATCGAATGTTCCAACCTTACTTGGATCGACTCGTGGTCGTCTTTATCGACGATATTCTGGTATATTCAGAAACTGAGTAGAAGCATGATAAGCATCTCCGTATTGTGCTGCAAGTGCTGAGAGAGAAGCAACTCTACGTGAAGTTCAGTTAATGTGAATTTTGGTTGCGAGAAGTGACTTTTCTAGGGCATGTTGTTTCTGCTGAAGGAATTAGAGTAGATCCACGGAAAATTGAGGCAGTTCTGGAATGGAAGCCACTGAGGACATTATCAAAAATCTGGAGTTTTCTGGGTCTAGCAGGCTATTATAGAAGGTTTGTAGAGGGATTTTCTCTGATTGCTGCACTGTTGACGAAACTGTTAAGGAAAGGAGTAGCGTTTGTCTGGACTGAGAAACAGCAAGAAGCTTTTGACAAGTTGAAAAAGGTATTGACAGAGGCGCCAGTGTTGATTCAACCAGAGTTAGGGAAGGACTTCACTGTGTACAGTGGTGCGTCGCATATGGGATTAGGATGCATACTGAAACAAGAAGGTAAGGTAGTCGCTTATGCTTCGTGACAGCTGAAGCCTCATGAAGCGAATTACCCTACGCATGATCTAAAGTTGGCCGCTGTGGTCTTCGCGTTGAAAATTTGGAGACACTATTTGTATGAAGAAAGGTGTATTACCTATACAGATCATAAAAGTCTAAAGTATTTGTTGACTCAGAAGGAGTTAAACCTTAGGCAACGAAGATGGATAGAGTTGCTTAAGGATTACGACTGTTCGATTGAGTACCACCCAGGCAAGGCTAATGTGGTGGCTGATGCATTGAGTCGAAGGGTTGTTGCTGATTTGAGAGCTATGTTTGCTCGTTTGAGTTTGTACAACGATGGAAGTCTGTTAGTAGAATTGCAAGTGCGACCAGTTTGGACTGAACAAATTAAGGAGAAACAGTTAAAGGATAATTCGTTGGTTCCTCGATTTCAGCAAGCTGAGAATG